>CAWUFW010000386.1:567500-2003750 GCA_963921515.1 Calotriton arnoldi
CGACAAGTTAGTCTGTACGCAGCGCCCCGATGCAGCCAGGCCTCTCATGCTGATCATGCCTTGCGCGCCGGCGCTGCCATCTGCATGATTGTGAGAGAGTCTCACCGGCGGCGGCGCTTGACGCGGGCGACGACGCGATGCAGCTCACTGACTGCAGAGACTGTCACTGACTCTCAGTCACTACTAGTCACAGTGAGTGCCGCCCCCCTGAATCAGTGTGAGACTGACCGCGCGGGTGTCCAACGCACCGGCCGGGGTAATTTACCGCGCACCACCACGGCCAAGTGAGGCTGGCTGCAACCACTGCCAGTGCCTGACAGAGTGAGACTCTGACTGGGACGGCCATCATCGGCGGCGGACGGGGTCGGGGATGACATGATCAACAGTGAGGCACACTGCAGGCAGCACAAGTCGGTCCATGTCCCCGGCCCGCCCGCCGCTTCTTCATTGACTCGAGCCTCACTTGCTGATGTCGTCAGCGCGCCGCGGGCGCCGGGAATCATTCAGCCAGCAGCCTGCCCGGCGCCCATTTAATTTTGCAACATATTAGCAGTACATATCTGAGAGCAGCAACAGATGATGTCAATTACTAGTCTCTGTCTCCTGGAGTGTTGGCAAGTGTCTGCGGGGAGCCGAGCACTCTCAGAGCAGCCGGCGCACACTACAGGTCAGAGGCACCAGGCAGCACGCGCCGCGCGCGCGCTAGCACTCTGGCGTTATGGTTTTAGCCAGTTTCAGCGCTGTCAGCAGAGTGGGCAAAAATGCGTGACAATGCATTTCAGTGCGGTGATGCGGAACACCACACTGAAATGCGTTAGAGTCACGCCTGGTGCGTGATACTTGGCAGGACTGCATACATATATTCATAGTCATACTCAAAATCGATTTCAGCAAAGTTTGTTTGAAGACAGCCCATGTAAAATTGGTGTGCGAAGTTGTGACTTTTTTCTCGCCACCCTGACCCTAGTCTATCTATTCCTCGCAAAAACAGCTACTCACAATAAGGAACCCCTGAGGAAAAGCCACACAACACAAGGGAAGGCATGCTCTGAGGCTTGCCAACAACGCACCCATCTTCACTCTCACCCACATTATATATGATTTTAACATTCAGGATTAATATTATAGCGGGGCCGCGAACTCGACCGGAAGGTATTGGGAGCGCTTACATGAGCACCAGTTATGTAACGTAACACAATAGGGACACTTTCATTTTTAATAGGCACGGGGAGATTAGGTGACTGATTTTTTGCCCACCAGAATTAATCACAGTCAATCCTGATCACAGTGACAGGATACTGAGCCGACACCGAGGGAGACTCAAACCCGGTTCCCCAGCGGGCAGCCAGCTCCAAAGTCGGCAGCGGCAGGCTGCAGCTTTAACTAGCCGCCGTAAGTCGAGTTCGCGCTATAATCAGGTGCGATCTAGCATTTTGCAACATTTAAATAAATGTGTATTTACATACTTTACTTAAATAGCTAGGTGGACTCTGGAGAGAGCGAGGTGTGCAGAATACTAGTAATTGCTAAAATGAATGGCAAACTGAAAAACAGAGTAGCAGGCAACGAATACACAGCGGCCCCATACTTCGAGTGCCTGCAGCCTACGCTTATAATACTGCGTGCTACTGTGTTCTACGGTTATGTGGTTGGCTGAGACATTCACCCACCCTTTCCAACGCTCCCCCTCTCACCCCCTCCCCCACGGCCCAGATGGCACATCGGGACAATTTGTTAGGGGCCTTGCGAATGACGCAGTTATTTATGTGGACGTTTTTTCATTAGATGTAACACTATAAGGTGGTAAACAGCCTTTAGTGCGCGGCTGCTAGTGCGCATACCATTACTTCGCAAGCGTTACTACGCGTACCATTAGTACGCAAGTTGTAATGGTATGCGCTATCCACATCGTTGTTTGGAAGGAGCTTCCGTTTCCAAACAACGACGTGCAGATCTGACGTCGCTGGAAGCCGCTGGAAGCCGGAGAAGAGAGGAACCACGGAGGAGAGAGAGGTAAGTGTAGTTTTTCATTAGATGTAACACTATAAGGTAGTTGATTATTTTGCCATAATTTAGACCAATCACGTGTGTACCTATTAAGATGTATTTGGGAGCCAGCCAGGACTTCATTCGTATTATTGCCAGTCACCCGCTTCACCAGGCCTCTTACAAGGCCCCATCAATCAATCAGTTGTAAAGCGTGGCTTGTCCTCCGAGAGGGTATCCAGGCACTTATGATAGATTAGCGAACCTGTTATTAAACATGATTTATTTAAGGCGCGTGTCGCATGATTTACTTATAAAATGACGATTTGGTTCAACAGAACTCAGTTAAACCGAAACCAGTTTTAAGTGGAACCAGTAAAACAATGAACAGTTTATACTTTGTACAACAGACGGAACAGATAGGAACAGACTTCCTTCCTAAATAAAGATCTTGCTCACTGTGGGGCTCCCCAGGGAGGCTCCTTGAACATATTTAACACTGAAAAAGTGCCCCTAGCGCTTACCTAACGTTTGTCACCTACACTGGAACGGTCTCGAGCCGGGCAGCCCGGGCTCCTCGTGACTGCAGGTCTGCAGAGTGCAAACACAGCATGGGAAGCACGCACAAGCCGAACTGGAAAATGCTGGATTTGGACAACTCCTCCCCCAGACCCCAGCACACCAATAAGCAACTGTTGCTGCTGGCTCTCGTGGAAGAGGCAGAGGCCACTGCCACACCCCACTATGTCATTCTCTAAGACGGACTGCCCTGCCCCCTGCCATTGGAATTAATGGGAGCTTCTGACTCCTCCCTGGGCTATACGAATAACGCCCAAATTGAAAGCTATTCTGGCAGTGATACACAGATCCTGCCCACCTGTGTGTCGTCACTGCTCTGCTTTCTGGCTCCAGGTCGAAGAAATCTTCGCCCAGCCAAAAGCATGCGCAGCAGAGCCGAGGTCCATTCTCCCCCACCCCCTCAAACAAAAACCAGATTTGCATATGTTTGTCCACCGAGCAGCCAGCAAACTTTATTGCTAGCTGATCGGTGTTCGATCTCACATTTCTTTTAATCCCCCAGGGTGGCAGGGCGACGCCCATCTCACCCATGTACACCAGCCGCCCCTGCGCTATCAGTGAGGGAAAGAGGAAAGCTTGAGCTCAGACATTCAAGAATGGGGCAAAGGGGGTGATCACAATAAGCATTTGGATTTCACAATATACAAAATGATTGTATCAGATGCACCAATGTGTAAGGAGCTCGGGTCGGAAACGGTGGGAGGCAGAGTTGGACAAACCGATAATAGGAACGACTGAATGGGAGAAAGTCTGTGATAAATATAGAAAGGCCATTTAGACGTTTGAATGGAGGAGAGGCCATGTACACAGTCCTTACTTATAGGTACCAACAGCCTGAAAAATCCAAAAGTGGCACATTTGCAAAATGTCCCCTCTACTGGAGAGGATGTGGGACAACGGGTATGCGATTTCACTTGCTCTGGAACTCTCCGGAGCTGGGCAACTACCGGGAGATGGTACCACAGGCAACATGCTCGATGTTTGCAATTAGTGCACCGCAAGACCCTGGGGTGGTGCTTCGGAGTGCTATGTTGTACAAGACCCAGGCCGGGAAACAAATAGCCTTGACAGTGCAGCTGCAATCCCACCCATTTTACACGCAGTAGCAGCCGGTGTCAGAGGAGAGGGGTGGGGCAGAGACGACGAACAACTAAAACAAGCATTTGAAATGCAATTGGTCTCGCATTTACATGAGTTTAAGCTATTGTCATTTACAATGGCAATAGCTCAACCTATTGTAAATGCGAGACCTATTTCACTTCAAAGAAGTGGCTGCCATTGTCCGGGGCTGCTTGAAAGTGAAAGCGGGTATGGCGAGGAAAGCACGTCGTGCCTGCAGCAGGAGAAACTCATTAAAGAAAATAGTGCTTACAGACTAAATAAGACATACTGTGTCGCAACAGAAGTAAAAGGGCCAGTCGCCATGGGAGGTTACAAATGCAGACAAGGCGGTACCAAGGAGGGACTAACAAGCCTAATAACGACTCAAAGCCAGCGTTTACAAAGGACACAAGCCAATGACAAATATGGGCGGAGAGTGGGCGGGGCGGGGCTTTAAAGCCATACTCCAATACTGCATGCCTCGCAGCAGCGCATGCACTGCCCAGGCTCGACCTAAAAAGGGTGAAACAAAAGAACTTACCTGCTGGTCGCAGCCCGCGCATCGCTGTCTTCTGCTCCTCTTGTGGCTCCACTGCAGGCACAGGCTCCCAGAATCCCCTGCGGCCAATCCTGAAACTGCTCTCATGCAGGAGAGCAGCTTCAGGATTGACCTGTGCGCCAATGATTTGCGCTCCCAGGATGACTGGGAGCCTGTGCTTTGCTGTCTCCAACCCAGCAATGCTGATGGGTTGGAGACGGCTTCAGTGCGCATGACGGTTTGGCCGGCCTGAGACAGCCAGCCAAACCGTCATGTGCACTGATAACAGTGCATACCACTCCCCATGGCTGCCTGTCATCTCCCAGGCCCCGCCGCCAAGACTTTGGGAAACAAAATAAAACAATAATAAAACCCGGTTTATTATTATATATTTTTTTTCCGATGCTGGCAGGAGGGGCGATGCTCCTCCGCTATAGCAGAGGAGCTGCCCCTGCTTACACGTGTGGGAAAAGCCACATCTCTCACTGAGAGGAACTAGTTCCCTAGTGTGTGGGGACTTTTGGCTCCAGAAAAGCTATCCTCCTCTATAGAGCAAGATAAGGTGTCATTTGATACCAACTGGTCTCCCCTCCTATCGAAAGAATTCAGGGAACTGACTTTCCACTGATTTCTCAAAGTTTTGCTTGTAATCCTCGTGAGATAACAAAACTTCTCATAGACAGATGTGTTTGGGGAGCACGCCTGTCTCCAAGATGATTGGTCGGGCCACCGGTATAGCTGCTTATGTAAATATCCCGGGCAGGAAGGAGGAGGGAGAGCAGTGGGGTAGGGTTTCAAGTGATTGTTGAAATCCTACCCCACTGAGGTTATTCCCATCAACGCGATGGTCATAGGTGATGGTGTGTGTCCAAATTAAAATGAGTACAGTAAAGTACAGTTCATTCTCAATATATGGGGTGATCATCACTATGACCTGACCTCAGCTGCAGATCCACTGCCAGAAACCCTGCAATTCCTCTACCTCGAAAAGGGGTAGGAGAATCGCAAGTTTGACAAAAAGATGAACCTGTTTTATGGTGGATGCATTGTCCCGCCAAATTCTAAGTGACCCCCTAAGTCTGTAGAGGTTAGCCAGGACTCTTCAGTGACAGCTCTGGGCAAGCAGTGATGATCTACATTGTGGGAGGCAGAGGTTAGTAGCAAATACAGTATACCTCATACAGGTAACATGATCCAAGGCCGAGTTCCACCGGGTCTTCTTACATTGAGAGAGGGTGCAGAAAAATATAGGTATTAGCTAACCTCAGTGATCCCTCAGAAAAGGAATTAACTAAAAAAAGACATGGGCTGTCATCCACCAAAGTGGCATGCTTCATCATCGGGTTGCTTCTCACCATAAACCTCAAAGGTTGCCACGGTGGCCTCCCCCAGGAGCTCTTATGGGGGCTCAGAAGGTTTTATGCCTCTTTCCTGGAGAGTGGAATGGGAACTATTCAAGTTAAAAATGATGAGGGATGAAGTGTGTGTTGTGAATTCTTTATGTATTGTCGCCCCCGATAGGTAAATCATTGTACTAAGGAGCTTTTATAATGCAAACCCCTAGTGTGGAGTCATGTTTCTGCCACTCACTTATAGCCCTCTTCAGGTTTAGGGGGTGCCTCAGGACTGGTCCCATCTTCCTTCTCTCCTAACCCATCCAAGTGGGATCCTATTCGTCTAGTTGTGTGTGGGGAAGAAGAAAGGAAAGAGAAAACATAAGATAACGACGGTACCTGAGTTGAGATAGTGCAACTAGTGATACGCACAAAACTAGTATAATTCTCCTCTGCGAGGTGAGGAAGCCAGTTGCACACTAATACTAAGTACTCGGGGGCAGATTTAAAAGCCCCTTGCGCCACTTTTGCGTCACTTTTCCCATGTTAAAAATGACGCAAAAGTGGCGTAAGGGCCTTGTAAATAAGCCCCTCGGTGCCTCACAGTTTTTGATCACTATGATTGCTGTAATGAAAACCATTTATCAGAGGCTTGTTTCTAAAAACAATTTGTGAACTCACTTGTGATTCCTGCAAATAGTGCGCAAAGTGAACACCATGCACACAAGAGCGCAGAACAAAGTGGTCTGCAAGTTAAGTAATGAGCAAACTAGTCGTGCTCACGATCAATAATCTTGTTCTGCCACCTAGCATAAACCGGCGTTGTAATGGACTGCTAGTATGCACAGAACATAGGCACAAGTACAAATGGACTGGACATGTTATGATAGATCACCCTAGGGGGCAATGATGACTGAAAGGGGCAATCTTACCTGCTTACTGGGAGTGCACCACTCTCATGATACCGTGAGGTGTTCAGACCTTAAATCGTGCCCTTCCAGCGGACACCGCGCTCGGGACCCCCCATGATGACCACACCGCGTGGCATGGGCACGCTACATCAGATTGTGGTGGCACAATCTTAACAGTTCCAATAAAAGGAAGCTTATATTGTTGGCAATACACTCAGCCAATTGTGGACCGTGGACAGGATCTGTAATCGAGTTTCTAAATATATCCTGACAAGTATTTGTGTTATTGCTTATTCAGGGAATGATCAATAGTAGCAAAAAGGGGGTTACATTGAAAGCTGCAGTATAATACCCCAGTGATTAATTTGTAAAAGAATGAGTGCTGGTGCTCAAAGCTCTGCTCAGAAGTCCGCGGCGGGTGCTATTAAACATCAGGTGCCAGATACCAAGGCTGTCAGTCTTGATTCCACCTCATCCCTCTTTATTCCACTACCAAACACTCCCTCCCCTTTTATCTCTCTCCTGCAGGTTCCTGCTTTCTCTCTTTATGAAGGGTTCTCCATCCTTCTCTTCCTCCGTCTTTCCTCATTGTGTGCTTTCCCTCTCTTGCTCATTGTCAATTTCTGATGCGGGAAAAAAGTGCCAGTCCCCAAAAATGAGTGCCGCGGGGCACCACAGGCAACCACCGGCTCAAATTAATCACTGTAATTACCATAATGCACAGGGATCCTCTAAATTGTACATCGAAGCTTGAACCCATAGTGATTTTCACCAGATATGTGATGGACCCATATATTGATGATCTAAATGTGGGATAAACAGAGCATAATTACTACTCTGTTCACAAGTTATCATATCCCACTGTGACATGCCCAGAATTCAATGTTTTTTTGATGATGCATCTCACCTCTGGGACCCAAAGGCTCTCTAATGCCACAGCACAAAGAAGTGTTCAACAATTAATTGGAGTAATTCAGAAAGCACGAATCATGAAAGATTTGGGGCAAGCAGAAACTGAATTCTAATTATCATAATATCACAAAATTAATTTATTAATACAAGTTAAGTGCAATGTATCAATTATTGAAACAAAACTATATTTCTAACTTTAGTGACTTTTTCTTAAAAAGAGTCTCTATCTGTAACCTATCATTCCTTCTTCGCAGTGACTACCAAATACAGTATAACACAAGTAACCACATTAAATAAAGGTCGATGTACCTTTATTATACACATAAAGGGAACAGTTAAAATGATCTATGGTGTAAGTTAGAGGTGGCTAACCCATAAATTTTGTGACACATGACCTCTATCAGAGTCTGTTTGGTGGCCACAGGCCAGAGATGGGCTACTGGGCCCTAACTCTAGTGTTGGTTGAGGTCATTTGCTAATGGTGTCTCTGGCCTGTCCTACTATGGTTCTGCAAACTGGGCCAAAGTACAACACACTTGACTCTCAGGGTAGCCGGAACGAGCAGTCAAACGCTTCTCAGGGTGGTAGAACTCAACTATCAAACAGAAACAATAGACACAATAACTCTCTGACCAGTCCAGTGCTTGTCTTTTGAAAAAATAATGTACTATTAATCATACGGCAAGTCCTCGCAGTCACTTCAGCAGCTTGGTCCCGACTGTGGTTTTCAAGCTCTCTTCCTGTGTAGCTATCACAGGGGAAGTAGGGCACAGACCACGTCTTTGGCATGCACATTCTTTCTAGGAACACGCATTTGCTGCTTGGAAGGCCTCGGAGCGGTGATCCCACGGTCCTCCACAGTTGTGGCCCACTTTTGGGCCAAGCACACGACATGGCAGTTGCAGCCCTCCTCAGGCCAGCGCATGGACCATGCATCAAAGCAAATGCAGCCCAAATCGGGCAGGGCACCCATCACGTGGCATGGCAGTTGCAGCCGAATGAGAGCCGGTCCAGAAATTATGCAGCAAGTCAGTTACAGCCCTATTATGGCCAGTGCTCTTCTCAATGGAAACCACGGAGAGAGACTGGTAGACCCATTGCAGCATGGGTGACTCCTGGCGTCACTGTCTCAGGCAGTCAACTTTCTCTGAGTGATTCTTGGGCCAGGAACATGTGAGACTTCTCCTCCTGGACAGTCTCTCCTCCTGTAGGACCAGGCAGTCTACTTTCTTCTCTCAGCAGGCAGACAGGCTTCTAGGCACTGCTCAGACCCCTGTTCGTAAAACAGAAAGGGAAGATTTCTGGTGATGTTTCCTCACCTCTAGGAGACTGACTGCCAGGCTGACACCTGCCATCATCACACAGCAGTTCTCCCTTCCTTGGTCATGAAGAACTTGGAACTGGAACAAAGTGGGGTGCTTTGGATCCCACTTTTATACATATTTTCTAATCAGTGGAAGTGGATGAACTGTCTCAACCCTCAGAACTGGTTTGGGGTGGTTCTGTTCCAAGTGTCCTTTTTAGGCTGAAATATGGACACAGCCTTGGTGTAAAATGATGCTTTTCTGGCAGGTTGTAATGGGACTTGCTCCATGCTGAAGTAGCCAAAAAATGGGCACAAAAAGGCTTCTGCACCCGACTGTCATCCGCCTTCCTGACAAAAGAGCAGTATCTGCCTTGAAACATCCTCAGCTTCAGCAACAGACACTTCAGCCACACCGCCTCTTCCAACTATCCAATGGCAGGGCTCAGGAAGAAAAAAGCAGAAGCCTTTTGCTAACAAGGTCCTCACTGAATTTCCAAAGGCAGTCTGGTCTCCATCTTCTCGCATTTCAGTGTCCTGATCCCCACAATCCGGCCACAGGAATGCAGGCATTCAGGGGAAACACTCATAACATACAACACACAGAATCCATGTGGGCTAAAAGCTGTGCTTATTATGATGGATGAACAGCTGTACTTAAGCTGTACCTAAGCACTTGCTCCTACATATATATTCCATGTCACCTCAGAGAACAGTCTCACTTATCCGTCACCTTGGCTTACAGTGTCAATCATTTGGTGAATCCCACACCTTGGATCACAAGCTCACTCACTGAGTGTGAGTTGCAAACGTTGCAGCACAATTTCACTCACTGGGTATGAGTCTCACACTTTGGTGTGCAGTCTCATCTCATATCTTTAAGTGGTTTTACTCAAAGTATATGAATCATCTTCTTTGGTATGACGTCTCAACCATTTTATGTTAGTGCCGTATTTTGAAACATATCCTTACTAACTGAGCAAGGAACACCATTTCGTTAGTAGATGAACCTTACATCAAAGAACCAATTCTCATTCTTGTGTAGCCTTAGTGCTACGTTTACAGAGGCCTACTCACAAACTGAATTTTGTAGTACGTTTAGTAGTACTACAAAAGTACTACTCACTTGCTACAAAATGTCATTCACTAACCAACTTGTGGATACTTCTGCCTCCAATTCTCCTATCTATTCTGTGCAAAGATCTCTGCCCGAACTGTGGAGTTCTCGGCACATGTATGCCTCCACATATGCCTACATTTTAGTAGTAAATGTGGGGGGGATGGGGGAGTGGCCTTAAAAAGAGGAATACTTTCTACTAAATGAGAAGGGTTTGGGAGGAGTAGGAGGGCCTTATTTGAGGGTTAGGGAGGGGTTTAGGGAGCGGCACAAATCCACGCACTAAAAAGTAAGCCCGTTCCTGTTCACAAACTGCTATTCTAAAGTTACTACATACATAAACGACCAAAAACAGTCATAAATGTACTCCATCTCAGACCTGAAGTAAGTCCAGCACCACTGGTTCTGCAATACCCTCGCATAGAAAATTATGGAAGCAGGGACTTATAACTAAGCCTGGGCACAATTTGAATTATGCTGGAGTAATCGCAATAATGGGGGTAATTCCACGTTACTCTTTGGCACAAAGTTACTGAAAATTATGCAATTACTCCTTCTCACGTAATTAAGAGCATTTTGAGGGAAAAATTCTACTGCAAGAGCACATTTAGCACTCACTATTCATGTTCTGCTGTATTTAGCGCTGTTTCTTAGTGCAAAATGCATCCGTGCATCCATTTTGAATGTGAGAGTGCATTTTCCGCTTAGTAAATTGCACTAAATGCCGATAATAAGTTGGGTAAAATCCTACTCCAAGAGCACATTTAGCGAGTGTGAGCGGCTGCTCGAGCTTGCTCTTGGTGTTCTGTTGCATTTAACTATTTCTTAGAGCAAAAAGCACAAGGTGCATTTTTGTGCTAAGTAATACTGCAAAATGCAGAATTACTCTTCTTGAGTAATTCAAGTGTAATCTCACTGAATTCTTAGGTAATTTCACATGATTTCGCTATATGGAATTATGCCCATCACTGCTTATAACACCCCATAAGAAATAGTGTTGAAATTAATTATTTTGATTTACTTCCTAGTATATATAATTTGATAAAATGTTTAAAAAAAAGTATTATATATAAATAGAAATATATATATATTTCTAAATATTTTCATATCTTTTTGGTTTAAAAATTAGATGGAACTATTTTTATAACCAATTACACTAGTTTAAATGAATTATATTCATAAGTTTTAATACATAATAAATATAAACCTTTTACTTTGGGTCTTTTTTAAACATAAATCTAAAAGCAATTCTTTAATTTAATTTTCTATATTTAAAGTGATTAAATATTTAATTGAAAATAAGTTAATACTGCTGTAGCATTTTCTGACTTTGTTCTACATTTAAAGTAAACATATAAAATTAATGTAACTTAATATTTATCATAAAAATATTTTAACAATTTATTTTGAAAGTATAATAAACGTGAATTTTGCTTATCTCTATACTTAATATAGTGCAGCTCTTTAACATAGAAAAATACAAGGGACAAAACCCTAGTCTGCCCAATCGGGTATTCCGAAATATAGAGCAAGAGGTTCTATAGGTCTCAATCATGACTACCAATGAGGTTGAAATACATTCCGAGCTTATCAGCTACAAAAATCACAATTTGTTGTGTTTTAATATAGTACAGCAGCATGCCATTGGCACCCACGTTCCAGTTCACTGTAGTTCAGTGTAGTCAGCTATTGTTATAGGGATTCCTTTAACCCCTTGCATGCCTTCTATGTTACTACGAATTTGGCCCCTGAAATTTCCTCTCCATAAGATCCTATTCAAGCACATTTGTTCAATAATTTGTCTGCTCAGTGGGTTCCAACGTTTAAAACGCTGAATGCCCTGATGGGATTTGGATCGGCAGCAGGACTGTAATGGCTGTTTGAGTGGAATTTTTGTACTGTCTACGGAATATTTTTTTTTTCTTGCATGCTATTGCTTTTGTTCTACTGAGTGGTCACACTGTATCACCTTATATTGTATGACTCTATCTTTGTGTCATGTAATGTAAAACCTTATAAAAAAAATATAAAAAAAGAAGGAATGCAAACTTCACGCAAGTAAGAGCCTACTGAAGGCCAATTAAACAAAAAATATATAGGGTGCAGAGATCTCCGCTATGTCCAAAAGTTACTAGTAGTAACTTTGCACTCCTAAACTAGGTCCACAAACTGGCTGCAGGGGAGGAAGACATACAAGTCTACAGCCTGGAGTAAATTTACACTCAGAAATGGTGACTAGAGAAATGCAGTAACTATACTACAATGTGTAAGCATACACTTACATATGCAGATTTACTGATTTGTAAGTTTACCTTTGTGAATCTGCACCATAGACTTTGACACAGTGTTATGTGCTATTGGATTGGAATGTTATTGTTGGTTCTAGGTTGTCACCAGTGTAGCTCTGGGTGTTCCAGACTGGCAGTTGCTGCTGAGTGAGCCTGGAGCAGTCCAGGGAGACGCCGTGTGCTGACTTCTTGTGGTGGAGAATAAACTCTACAACGCTCTCTACACATCTTTTTCCTGTCATCTCTCTACCACATCCCAACACATATTGGTGCTGAGACTTAGATGTTAGCATCTTGAGAACCCATGGGCATTCTTCACGCCTTGTAATGAAGCCATCTTTTAGTCTCCTGCCTGCACAGAAGTCTGCTCACGCTTTGTGCCGGTCATGTTGTCAGGGGTAAGTCTAGTGCCCCTTTTGGATAACGAGTCCCTGCATATTCTGGTACTCTGGGCGGCCTCGCTGTTAACGGAGAACCCTCACAGCTCTTAGTCTCCAGAGGGGGGCGTGCACCGGACTGCCTGTGCTACCTTGCCCTTATTGGAGAGTGGCGCCTGTTGTTGAATCTCACCTGTTTCTGTGCCACAGACCGACGCTTCTTTATTGCTACCAATACTACTCTTTACTGCGAGTGACTGCTGGCTTTAGCGGGAGTGGCTACTGACGTCAGTCTCTTCTCACATCTTATTGGTCCCATTCCTTGCTTTTCATTCGCTGATAAGCCCCTGCATGCAATTGGCAAGGACTGTAGCTTTAGCTCCACGTTATACTTTGTTCCATTACACATTGTTATTCACTTGTATTTTGCTTACGAGCAGAACTTCTACAAACTAGTTGACGATATTCATTTTGTTCATAATGATTTAACTTAATAACATGCAAACTGCCAATTTACCAGTTTAATTTCTGCCGGTACCTGGTACCCCAAGAATGAAATGGCAGAAGTGGTATAGAGCTTTAAAAAGTTATCTTGTGGACATTGACAGAGGGAATTTCACAGCAGTAAGAAAAATGGCAATCTAATATAACGGTTTAGGAGTGGAGGCCCAAAAGATTTTTGATCATCAGCCCCATTAAATCGTCTGCCGTCAGTCCAGTGGAAGGTTTTCACAGAAGAAGTGAAAAGATTGGATAATCACTTTAAAAATGATCCCAGTGTGATTGTAGGAAGACATAGATTCTTTACACGCAAGCAGTTCCAGTCGGAGTCTACTGATATTTTTTGCAGAATTAATAGTATTAGCTTCTACGTGCAAGTTTATAGGTCCACTGGACCAATATCTAAGGGATCAACCTATAGTCAACTGTTGTGACTGCAGAATTCAAGAAAGGGCTATGTTGTAGGAATCCTATGTTAAAGAAGACTATTGAGATTGCTAGCAGCATTGAAAGGTCTTTTTTAGAGTTAGGTAAATTTAAACAGATTGACTGAAGGTGTGAATGCAGTGTCTTTTAAGTCTAAAATGCCTTCTAATGTGACAATGGGGTCTAGAAAAACTGAAAAGGGGGTAATACAAGGGGCCTGTTTCAGATGTGGTTCTAAAGTCCATGTTGCCAATTCCAGTAATTGACCAGCAATGGGTAATGTAAAAATAAGTCCTTTTACACATGTGTGTAAGAACTTGCAGAAGGTTGTATTTGTGGATGGAAAAGAAGACTCACTTTTAATCAAGAATCTGGAAGGGATAGACATAAAAAAGACTAGTATTGTCAGTAAGCATATTGCCACCTGCTGATGTTGTTTCATCTCGAGATAAGGATGGCAAGAAAGGTGATCCTGGCTGTGAAGTGAAGATTTCAGAGGTGGAGATAATAGTCACAGTGTACTCAGGATAACCCCACAACTATAGTCTATGACAAATTATATGCTAAAGAATGGGCACATCTCAGGCTGCTGCCTCCTGATATTTGCACTGTGTCATTCGACCTGCAAGAGATTTACATGATAGGCTATTTTCTTGAAAATGGGAGATACAAGGACAGAGTGATCAATACCAAAGTGTATATAGCATAAAGAAATGTTACAATATTTTGGGATGGAGGGATCAGGGTACGTTTGGTATGGTCCTTAAACAAGAGGCGGAGCCTCCCATTTCCCTTGTTGACAAGTTGGAGGTGAAAGTGAACTCATTATGTGTTTTGATGGAAACACATAAGACCCTTTTTGAGGACAGATTGGGGGTTGTGAGAGGTTTTCAGCATAAAATAATTCCTAAACCTTGTGCCATCCCCATGGTGCACAAAGTTCGTAATATTCCCTTGAGCATTAGAAGTAGGTTTAAAGAACATTTGCATTAAATGTGGGAAGAAGGTGTTATTGAGCCAGTGGATCCCTCGCAATCGGTTTCTCCCATAGTGGTGGCTTTGAAGAGGACAGGTGATCTCAGACTCTGTGTTGATTTGAGTTCATTAAATAAGAACATTCAGGTGGATTGTTTCACATTGCTGAGGATTCACAAGGTGGAGCTTAGTGAAGATTCTCATTGACTAACAGCTGTTAGCATGCCTTTTGGTGCTTCCCATTTTTTGTGAATGCCTTTCGACCTAGCCTCAGCAGCTACTGTGTTTCAGAAACTGATGTTTCAATTGCTGGGGGGAGAAAGCGGAGTGTTAGCGTACCAGGATGATTTTTTGATATGTTCTAATTCTACACACTCACATTTATCCAAATTTGATATGGTTTTGGGTATTTTGGAAGAACATGGTGTCAGAGTCAAAAAGGAAAAATGTACATTTATGATGAAGGAAGTGGAATATTTGGTGCACAAAATACCTGCACAAGGTATAATGCTGAAGGAGGATGTTATTATGGCTATTAACAAATGTCCCTCTCCTGCTGACAAGGAGCAGTTGAGATATTTCTTGGTCTGTGTAAATACTATTCATGTTTTGTACAGATTTTTGTATTACAAACTGAACTATTACGGAAACTGTTGAGGAGTGGGTGAAAATTTGTTTGGGAACAAGAACAAGTTGAGACATTAGATATGCTAAAATCACTTATCATCAAGCCACCTGCCTTGCAACCTTTCCGGGATGATGTTCCATCCACAACTATGGATGCCTGTGGGAATGGGCACTGGAGCGGTACTCAGCCAGATGGTTGAGGGGAAGGAAAATACTATTGCTTTTGCACCTACACGGCTGTCAGCTGCTGAGAAAAAAATCACAGTACTATTGAGAGGGAGGCTTTAGCTTGTGTTTTGGTTACCCATCATTTTGCCACATATTTGTGGGGTAGAGAATTTGCGTTAGCTACAGATCACAAGCCTTTGGTGTTGATGTGGAATGATAAAGGGTTGGGTAATGTCAGTCCTAGACTAATTTGGTTGCTTTCTAAAATGTATGAGTTCAATTTCAAGATGAAACACATTTCAGGAGGGAAAAATTGCAGGACTGACTTTTTATCTCGATGTCCATCAACACATACATAGGATGGTGTTGTGTTTGAGGAGGAGGAAGAGGTGGTCATTGCCTCAGTGGATGGTCTAACGGCGTATGAAGAGGTCATTACATGTCAGGATTGGATGGAATGTGTGAATAAGGACAATTGCCAGAAAACACTCAAGAAGTATATTGGTCAGGGTTGGTCTATGGAAGGACTGATGGTCAATGAATTGAGACCCTATTTCAAAGTTAAGGACGATTTGAGCATTGAAGATGTGATAATGAAAAGCACTTCTGTTATTCTGCCAAGTGAGTAGCGGTGCAGGTTGTCAACCTGACTCATCAGGGGCATGTAGGGGTTACTGGTATGAAAAAGACGTTACACTTGTATTACCAGTGGCCTGGTATGGATACCGATGTAGAGGTTCAGGTGAATATTTGTGTAGGATGTTTGCAGGCAGAAAATTCCTTTTGCACTCATAACATTCTGCTTTGTCCTGTGGAGTATCCTGAGTGTCCTGGGGGAAATTGGGGCTGGATTTCATTGGCCTCATAGGTGGATTTAATAAAGGAAAAAGATTTGTTTTGATCATGATGGATTATCATTCTAAATGGATCTCATACAGATTTATGAGCTAGCCTCATACTGCTAATGTAATTGCATTTCTGAAGGAGTTGTTTCACCTTGAAGGGGTCCCAGCATTTTGGTCACAAGCAACGGGGTTCAGTTTGCCTCTAATCAAATGGATGGGTTTTCTAAGAGTCTGGGTGTAAAACATCTTACTACTGCATTGTATAGCCCGCAAGTGAATGAAATGGTTGAGAGGGTGAACCGGATGTTCAGGGAGACTATTCAATTGACGATATCTACAGGTTTGAGTGTGCAAGAAGCAGCCGCCTATACGATTCGGTGTTATCACAATATAACTTATTCAACTACTGGTGTGGTACTTTTTGAGTTGCTAATGGTCAGGTACTCTTCTAATGAGTTGTCACCAAAATAGGAAGTGAGTGCAACCAAGGTGGATAACAGCATTCCTAGCATTGATCAAATTAAAGCAAGGGTGAATGAATCTCAAGATAAGAGTAAGGCAAAATATGATAATGTGAAGAAGGTGAGAGATGTTGAATTTTGTGTCAGGGAGCGAATGAGAGTAAGGAGACCGAAAGGATCGAAAACATTTTTTCTTCAAAATTGTATTATGAGACAAAGACTGTACAGGTCTCCAAACATTCAGTCAAGGCGGAGAATGAGAAATAGTGGAGCAAGAGAAATGTGGCCAGAGTGTTTGGTAGTGAGGGTCTGTGTGTTACCAACTATCTTGACTCACCTGATCTTTTGGGGAGTGGTTTTACTGTTGTCATTGCTAGAGGAGCTAGGAGACGGTGACGTATTCTGAAGGAGGGGTTTCTTTGCCTCAGAGTGCGATTTCTCGTTTTGGTGGTGGAGAGTGCTCGAGTAGTGGTGTTGGAGATTCAAGGTTGCAGGGTCATGATAACCTTTATTTGGGGTTGCAGCAACATCGTGAGGGAGGAGGGGTTATCAATAAGAGAAGTGTAAGAAGACCAAGGTATCTTGATAATTATATTTTATCGTGATAATGTTATTTTTATTTTCATTATGACGTTTTGCCTTGATTTTATTGTAGCATTTTATTTGTTATTATGTTTACGTTTGTTAAGGAAAGAGTGGTGTATTATGGGCTTAATGGGTATGTCGCTTTAATGATTGGAATGTTATTGTTGGTTTTATGTTGTCACCAGTGTAGCTCTGGGAGTGTTTCAAACTGGCAGTTGCTGTTGAGTGCTCCTGGAGCAGTCACAGGGAGACGCCGTGTGCTGACTTCTTGTGGTGGAGAATAAACTCTACAGCATTCTCTACACATCTGTTTCCTGTCATCGCTCTACCACATGTACAGCAGAACCTCATCTCAGTTCCAGCTCACAGCAGCATTCCATGATGACTCCGGCAGGAAGTGAACCTATCACTGACTTCAGCATGGATGCTATTCTCATAATAAAATGGCAAGCTTATCGTAGTGTGCCAGAGGTTCAGAAAAACCGTTTTAATTAGACTGAAGCAGAAGAGTCGTCTCCAAGGAGCACAAAAAATAGAACAATGCATAGTGTTCTGAATTGTGCAACCCTGGAACTAACTGTGCAGACTACAAGGCGACACGTTTTATCAGAAATAAATGTGTGCATAGCACATTTTTGCAATGGGGAAAATATGCGCAAACCACCATTCGAAGACAATGCTAAGTTAAAAATGAAAAACTAAAATGGATACTAAAAGTAAGCTACATATTAGCCCATAACATCAAATCAGACACATAAGTGGACAATAAGTCTTTGACATGTTTACTTTTAAAAGCACAGCATGTTGGGTGGAATAATGAGATGGTGTTCATGCATGTCTTTTATATAAGGCCAGAGAAGAGACTTTCACTTTTTTTAAAAACCCAGGGGCAGATTTATGACGACTGGCGCATCCCTGCAAATCAGCAGGGATGCGCCAGGTAAGATGCGTCACGCAAGTTTACCCTTGCGCCACCACAGATGCGCCGCATTTACAATGCGGCGCATCGTGGCGCAAGGATAAACAGATGCGTGACGCATCTACCGTCGGAAGGGTGGCGCATTGCTGGAGTCGTGTCGCAAGCGCGACGCAACTCTAGCAATGCTCGTGGCCTGCCCACACATAACGTGGTGCGTCACGCCTTACGCCTGCTTCAAGCAGGCGCAAGGTTTTGACGCAGCGGCATCGGAAAAGTGACTGAGTGGAATCTTGTAGATTTCACTCAGGCACTTTTCCGAGGCTTTACTGCGCCGGAACGCCCCCCTCTGCGCCGGAACGCCCACATGAAACCTGACGCAGGTTTCATGTGGCGCAGGGCTTTACAACGTGATGCATCTCCCTAGATGCGTCACGTTGTAAATAGGCGCAACGTGGCGCATGGTTTACGCCGCCGCTGCGTCACAGAAGTGACGCAACGGCGGCGCAAAGTGGCGCAAGGGGCTCGTAAATCTGCCCCCGAGTGAGGAATCCTCTAACTCTGAAGCAGACTGATCATCCCGACGCCAGACCAAGTCACCATTGGCATCTGAAAGTATAGGTACCA
Source organism: Calotriton arnoldi (assembly GCA_963921515.1). NCBI lineage: Eukaryota > Metazoa > Chordata > Amphibia > Caudata > Salamandridae > Calotriton > Calotriton arnoldi. Next base: position 586,078 of record CAWUFW010000386.1, read on the forward strand.
TTGCCCCACTTTCATATTGATGACACCTGAACTCTCAATCTGACTTCCTCCTAGCTTGGACTTCTCTCATATCAGTGACGCCTGGGCTCTCTCTCGCTTCCTTCCAGCTAGGACTTTTCATATTGATGATGCCTGGGCGCTCGCTCACTCACTCTTAGCTGGCTCCTACCCAGTGCTTAATTTGAGCCGGTGCTTTCCGGGGCTCAGCAGCGGCACTGAATTGGTTTCCGGTGCTCGGCACCGGCACCCAATTGTCAACACCATACTTAGAACAGTCTACCACATGGTGGCGCTGCTCATCTAATTTAGAGATGAGCAGACCAACGGTTGTTTGGGAATACAACATACATTAAAATAGTGCTAATACCTGCCTCCCCAGCCATTCCTTTAGCTTTGGGGACCTGGAATAATCTGAACTGTCGCATTTACATGCGAGAGAGATGGTTAGTAGTTCTTTTGGCAGATGACAAGGGCGATGGGTGGTGCAAGCTGCAGTGGCCTCCTGGTCAGAGCCCTGGCACTTAATATTTTACAAATTAAGCACTGCTCCTACCTAGGACTTCTTTCATGCTGGTGACGCCTGGGCTCTCACTCCCTCCTCCCTCTTAGCTAGGATTTCTTTTCTCCTCCTCCTCTCTTTTACTTCCATTGATTCCCCTGTCCCTCTTGCGACCTCTAACAGCTCTCACCTTCTGAATGCCCTGTTTCATTATGCTACAGAAACTACACCTCCATTACACCATTGCATCTAATTCGAATACCCCCTGAGCCAATGTTGTGTCACTAATATTGCCACTGATCTAAATGCTTAATACACTGACAATAATACATAAAGGTAGGTTTTCCTGCAGTCGTATTTTTTGTCAGTATTACGGTCACAAGTCCAATTTTAAATTAAAATGATCATTGTAAAATATAAAATCGAAGCAGTTTTATGCTGTGCTAAGGTACTCTCTGTAAAGAGTTTTAACATCCCCAATGATTACGCCTACCGTATAGAAAACCTTGAATAATTTAAATGAATGCATGGCAAGACGCAGATTTCACTCATAATGCCCGCCAGGCGGCGCAACAATACCAGAAAGTCGAAGACAGCAGCTTAAAACAACAACAATGAACAAAAGGCAGGTGGTCATGAAAATAACAAGCAATGGCATAGAAAGTGAAAGCTATTAGCTTTGACAGTGTGTTTTTGTGTTGTGTTGTACAGCAGCGCGGCTGTTGTGCATCATGGCCAAAAAGAAAGGAAAAATAAACGCTATGACGCGGTCAGCGCTGAATGAATCATAGGGCTTTTTAAATTTACTTTTAGCTTTGGTGCACAGCAGCCACACTACTGGGCAACATGCTAACCAAAATATTGTCAAATGAATGACTCTTTCGTAGGCAGGACCCATTGACTTTGCCAATGCTTGTATTATTCTCCTCGTCCTCCTAGTTTGCTGTATTGAAGCCCTTCACTTTGTCTCATAACGTTTATGGGCTGTGTCTGTGTTGTGTTACTATGGTGCCCTCCAGTGGCCATTACTACCTGTTGTAGTCTAAAAAGGCGCGTGCTAGTTAGGGAAATAATGTTGACACTGAGGGTGTTTGTTCTCCGTCTCCTGGACGGAACAGCGCAGGGGCCGCAGGGCCGTAGCCAAGAATATTTATTTAGGGGGGGGCATGGCCCCCAGTATTGCATCCTCGAAACTAAACCCTCCAACCATTCTTCTGACCCCATCCCTAGTGACATCGCCATCGATTTCTACACCTATACTCTCTCCTACTGGACCAGGCTAGTCAATCTCTTCCTCAGCCAAGGCTCCCTCCCGGTTGCCCTCAAATCAGGACAGGTCACCCCTCTTCTAAAAAAACCCTCTGCCGATGCGAACGACCTCAACAACTTCCGCCCTATCACCAACCTCCCTTTTCTTTCGAAAATCACCGAAAAATGTGTTGCGAAACAACTTTCCTCACATATTATGGACAATAACCTCCTCGACGTCTTCCAGTCTGGCTTCATCCAAAATTGCAGCACTGAAACCGCCCTGCTGCAAGTGATTGACGATGCGCTGCATATACTCGACTCTGGGGAATCGTGTCTTCTAATTCTTCTAGACCTCTCTGCAGCCTTTGACACTCTTAACCATAGCACTCTCCTCAACACTCTTCAACAGAGAATGGGATTGGATGGCACAGTGCTCAAATGGTTTGCCTCTTTCCTCTCGGACAGATCCCAAATGATCAAGATAGCGAACAGTCTTTCATCTCCATTGGCCGTAGGTCAAGGCGTCCCTCAAGGTTCTATCCTGGCACCCACTTTGTTTAATCTTTACCTGGAACCTTTAGGGAACCTTCTAAGCAAATCTGGGATCCATTACCATCTTTATGCCGACGACACTCAAATCTACCTTAAGGTGTCTTCCGCACACGATCTCTCCCTTCTCAACTCTACTCTTAACTCTATTCACAACTGGATGTTAGCTCACCAACTCATTCTGAATCCTGCCAAAACTGAATTCCTCCTCCTCTCTACCTCTCTCTCACCTCCTCCTGTGCAATCTTGGATGGATCAGCTGAACCTACTCAACAACAAACCCATCATTGTCAACAGCGCTAAATCCCTAGGTGTCATTCTTGACAAAAGACTCAACCTAATCTCCCACATCAACTCTATTGCTAAGAACGCACGTTACCAGTTGCGCCTTCTTTGGGGGATCCGTCGGTTCTTCCCGGAGAAAGACTTAAAAACCTTGGTACAATCTCTGGTTCTCTCAAGACTGGATTATTGCAACTCTCTTCTGACGGGCCTACCCAAATCCCACCTCTCCCTCTCAAATCCATCCTCCATTCAGCAGCTCGCTTCATTTCAGGGTCTAAACAGAAGAGACCACGTCACTCCTAACCTGTCCTCTCTTCGATGGCTTCCGATCGAGGCAAGATCTATTTACAAAACTGCCTGCATCACACACAAAGCCTTACACACGTCCTCCCCTCGTTACCTGGCGAATAAATTGAAATTGTCCGATGGCTCTCGCCCTTCTCGCAATGCGGAAAAGCTTCTGCTTGAACCCCCCGTCTTCAAAAGGGAAAGATCGATGGCGCAATCCTTCTCAGGCAATGCGGTGAGAATCTGGAACTCACTTCCCCCATTGCTCCGTGCCACCGCCTCTACCCGGATCTTCAAAGCTGACCTCAAATCTCTTCTCTTCCAAAGACACTTTCAGAACTAATACTTTCATTCGCAGGCCCCTCTAGCGCTCTTCATTGTAAATTTGTACTTTTTCCTGTACATTCCTCACCCTTGCATGCTGTGCTGGATTTTATGTGTGTGCTCCCTTCATTTTAAGTCCCCTGTGTAATTCACGCCCTCTCTACTCCCTCAAGAAAGTTCTTCCACTATAGGAAATTCTGTACTCCATGCCTATAGAAGTGCCGTCCCAGTGTGTCCTGAGTGACTGCCACTTATTGCAGTATTATACCTCTATTTGTATCTCATGTATCATGCACACCTGTCACTTTTTCCTCTTGGAACGTATACCTCTTTGTATCTGGTTTGTTTTTGTTAGTTGCACAATTGTCACCTTTCCTTATGTAATGTAACGCTTGCTTTTGTATTATGCTCACGTGTAACCGACTCCTCATGTAATGTTACTGTTCCTATTGTGAAGCGCTCTGACACCTTCGGGTAAAGTCCGCGCTATATAAAAACGCATAAATAAATAAATAAATAAATATTGGCATCAAGCAGAGGTTCAATCTGCGTGCATAAGGAATTGAGGATTTCTTTTGCCTGACAGGTTTCGAAAACATGCTGCAGGTATCCTTACAATGCTAAAGTGCTCATTTCATGTTTGATGGAAATCTTGATTTAGGCAAGAAAAGGAGGTTGTGCCCAAATTGGGATTATGAGTTGTTTTCCCTGTGCAGATATTTCTAGTAAAATAAACTTCTGGCTTTAGGCTTGGTGTTGGCCGCCAGTCTTTTGTATTTGTCATTGATTGTTTTGTTATCTGTTTTGCAAAACGCCATTATAGGAGAAGCTGCCAGGCCCACGTCAATGTATACAAAAAACTGTTGGCTGAAAACAAAAATATATTTTGGTAAAAAAAAGCACACATTGACATAGTAGTCTCTGGTACTGAAGGGAACTACGGTTTGTGTGGATATGGTCCCTGTGAAAAGTTGTGAAAGACCAGAATGCCATCAATCACATTGAAGTCAGCCAATGGTTGAACTGGACTAACCCATTGCCCCAGTCTGTAGTGGGCGACAGAAATATGTGAATGCAAGAATAACAGGACAACAGAAGAGTGCTGGCTGAAAGCCCCTATAAGTGAGTATATTTATATAATATTAGTAAAATGAAAAGGTCGCGGCTAACGCCAAGCCTAAAAATGGAAAAATGTAATGGTTTAAAGTGCATGAAATCATCTATATGTAAGTATCAATCAAGCAACAGGCTTTATTTGTTGAACAGAAAGTCATACAATACATTCAATTAAACCAATGAAGTCAATGACTTGCAGTATTATTTTAGCAAAGAGAGAATGGATGGAATGGGCTTGCAGAAAACTCTGCATTATTATGACAGATGATAACTGAAACGAGGCAGTGACTGCATAGATGTGGAGACTAAAGCATTCCAACACCGTTTATCAGGGATTTCCCTAAGAAGAAGACTAAAATTAATTAGAGATTGACACAAATATTTCTTTACCTCTAATTTGATTTTGTCAGCAGAGTGTAATTGTTAAGTGTGCATGAAATCTGTAGCCATCCACTTGCTCTTCTTTATTTATGTCCGTTGGTCATTCCCTTGCCTCCTATATGAGGGTTACCCATTAACTGCATGCTCCTAAACTGCAGATCGGCCTCTAAACATGCAACCGAACTAGCAGAAGCCATCCTCTCCCATGATATAGACATAGCATTCATCACGGAGACCTGGCTCAACAATCTCTCTTACCCCAGCATGGACATGCTGGTGCCTCCTGGATTCACCATGATCAACAAAGATAGAAAAGTGCAAAGAGGAGGGGGCATAGCAATCATTCACAAGAATAGCATTTCCATCACGGAAACTGCCTCCTGCCTGTATAGCTCCTTTGAATGTCTCTCAGTCAACATCAAGACACGCGATAACAGGCCATCTCTCTGCCACCTCCTGTATCACCCCCCAGGCAACTCCTCCGAATTTGGGGAACACCTCTCTGACTTGATTGCCCATTGCTCACTCGGAAACTCAAATAACATAATTCTTGGCGACCTTAATCTAAGATGGAATGAAACAAAAAACCCGCTTATTCAAACCCTAAACAACCTCCTACTAGAAAACAACCTGACCCAACACTGCTCAGAAGAAACACACCACAGAGGAGCAACCCTCGACGCAATTATTGCCGAAAGCAATGCAATCACCATCGACCACATCCTTCCCGTAGACTGGTCCGACCATCACATCATCCTTTTTCACATCAACCAAGCGGTCCTAACTCAACACCCCATGCAGGACCCCCCCAAATGGATTAGGAACACAGCTCAGATCCCTCGAGCGGATCTAGAAGAAAGAATAAGCGCGCTCCTCCCCAACATCACTGATCACCTCCCAACTATCGAACTCACCTCTCTCTACAACTCGAATATGACGCTCACCCTGGACCAACTTGCCCCTCTGAAACTAAAAAAACCCAGGAGCATTCCATCCAGATCATGGTTCACCACTGACACCAACAAAGAAAGAAGACATCTAAGAGCCTCAGAAAGAATCTGGAGGAACAATCCCACCGCCCTCCATCGCAATCAACTCCAAGCAGCCCGCAGGAACTACAAAAAGCACATTAAGAACAAAAAGACTTCTTTCTTCTGCTCTGCGCTAGACAACGCAAAAACAGACCCAAAGAGCTCTTCAATATCATCAGGAAACAAACCTCTAAGCCAGTGACCTCCTCAACTCAGGCATCTAAAGAACGATGCGACAACTTCGCCATCTTTTTCAACGACAAAATCGCCAAGATCGATCTCTCACTTGGCTCCAATTTCATCCCCTCCACCGAGATCCAGGCGTCTGAAACCAACGATAGCGCTTCCTTGAACCCCCCAAAACACTGGTCCTCCTTCATTCCCACTCAGGAAGCAGAAATAGTCAAACTAATCTCCAACGCTAAACCCTCATCCCACGCCCTTGATCAGCTACCCCTCAACTGACCAAGGACTTGAAGCTCGTCCTAGCCCCGATATGGTGCAAGATCATTAACAGCTCACTGAGATCAGGAGTCGTACCAGACTGCCTCAAAGTTGGTCAAGTCACACCACTGCTGAAAAAGCCAGGACTAGACACTGAGGATCTGAATAACTTTAGACCTGTCTCGAACTTACCGCTTCTGTCCAAAATCCTGGAAAGATGTGTACTTCCTCAACTGACCCAACACTTGGACAACATCAACCTTCTAGATCCCCATCAATTGGGCTTCAGAAAAGGCTGCAGCACTGAAACCGCAATCCTCAATGTCATAGACGACCTACACAAGTCACTCGACTCGGACCAATGCTGCCTTCTCATCCTCCTGGACCTATCGGCTGCATTCGATACAGTCGATCACAAGCTTCTCATCAAGGTTCTACAAGAAAGGGCTGGTCTTGAAGAGACGATCCTCCAATGGTTCTCTTCCTTTCTCCACAACTGCTCACAAAGAATAAAAATTAAAAATTTCGAGTCCGACATCCACCCCGTTAACAGGGGTGTTCCACAAGGGTCAGTGCTCTCCCTTCAGCTTTTCAACATTTACATAGAACCCCTTACCACTCTACTCAGGAAATCCAACATCCCTTTCCACTTATATGCTGATGACACGCAGTTATATCTGGAAACCTCCTCCATTGACGACATCCAGAGACTCAACGCCACGCTTAGAGAGGTTCAACATTGGCTCTCAAGTAACCATCTGAAACTCAATCAAGAGAAAACGGAAATACTCCTCATTTCCAACAAAGACGAAAACCCCCAAATTGCAGAATGGCTCAAAGCTATTGACGCCCTCAAGGGTAACCTCATCCTGGCGGATTCGGTAAAATCTCTAGGTATCACCCTAGACCCGAAACTGGACATGAAAAAACACATTACAAGATCCGCTAGAAGTTCCTTTCTCAACTTGAAATTACTGTACAAAATAAAACCCTTCCCCCCGCCCAAGGACCTGCAACAAGCCACCCAAGCACTGGTGCTCTCCAGAATCGATTATGGGATTGCAGCCCTGACTGGTACAGCAAAATCCCACCTCGCCCCCCTGAAAACAACCTTTAATGCAGCAGCCAGAATGGTCACCGGTACTAAGAAATTCGAACACATCTCCCCTGCACTCAGAGAACTTAAATGGCTCCCAATTGAGTTGCAAGCCAGCTTCAGAACAGCGTGCCTCACGCACAAAGCCCTGCACACAGGCAAACCGGAATACCTAGCCGCCAAACTCAAAAAGGCCGGCCAGTCCAGGAACCTCAGGAGCTCCAACACTCTGCTACTCATCCCGCTGAAAACTCGCAAACAAAAAACTGCGGCCAAATCGTTTGCTGGAAACGCCCCCAAAATCTGGAATTCCATCCCCCCCCACATCAGAACGATCCCCTCGTTTCCAAAATTCAAAAACCTGCTCAAAGTCCTCCTCCTTGACCGCTCTCGAGCGAACCGATAGGAGCCAAGGAAGTACCTTAGCCGGCATTCCACCTAACTTCAACTATGTGACCGGTGAGACTGACTCTGATTAAGAAAACTTTCTGAATACTCGCATTGCTGGATCAAGAAAACCTTTTGGATACTCGACTTAAGGAATGTGGATTATTATTTTCATAACCAAGTCACTTTCCAGGACACTCTGCATATACTTTCTTGTGTAATATGACAGAACTGTAATATGCTCTGACGTTATAGGAGCATTTTTACTGATATATCTATTGTATTTGTTGCTTATATGTTCATGTAACATTTGTGGTTTATATGTGCATGCAATGCTTGTTTGACCTGCACCCTCCATGCTCCTTCTGCTCGATCACTCCTTTTTCGATCTTTATCCGGCACGAACCCCTATGTTCTCCTATATTCTCTGTACTGCCTATTTGCACATAAGTTACTTGCTGTGAAGCGCTCTGATACCCTCAGGTCCAGCTAGCGCTATATAAAACTCCTTAAATAAAATAAAATAAATAAATATATGTAACTGTTTGAGTGCTCTTTGACTGTACCTATGTCATAAGCGATCCTGTCTGTGGCTTCCGTTTTTGTGAGTTGATAGACATGGGTACCTAACTTTCCATGCCACTTTCCTGCCAGGCCACTACTCTTTAACTTCTGTTATGCCTAGAATCTTTGCACATCCCTCAAGATTTATGGCCTCTAGACTCTCCTGTTCTCTTTTTTATTTATTTTTAAGTTTTATATAGCGCAAACTAGACTTGAGACATCGGGTATCAGAGCGCTTTACATGAGCACCAGTTTCGTTACAGATGGACACATTCATTTTTGTTAGGCACAGGGAGATTAAGTGATTTGCCAAGAATCACAGGATGTTGAGCGTCGTTGCCGAGACTTGAACCCGGTTCCCCAGCTTCGAGGTCAACCGCTTTAGCCATAAAGCTAGAGTTATTGATACAATAACATAGCTATGACTCTGCACCAATGGTAAAGTTCTTCATATGCATTCTATGGTGTTTCAGTACCTTGTCAACACCCCCAGCTCTGGAACCTGCATTGCTGTAACCTCATGTTTATATGTAAAACCTAATAAAAACAGTTAAAAAAAATAAAGAACTATATAAGATAGCATGCATGTGTATGGGATGCTGTGCACTTCTAACTGTGGATGGATGATGATTGCCATTGATGCAATGTTATGCTCATGTGCATTGAAAAGTGTCAATAAAAAACTGATTGTTAACTATTTCTCCATCTTTGAGAAGATCATTCCATTCACAAAGCATCTTCCTCATTCCCTCTCACCTAGTCCTTACTTTCGCGTCTGGGTTTTCATCAGTATGTTTAGCCTGAGAGCAACATAGTGCTTTACAATCAACCAACATAACATTATACTTCACATGCCCCATTGTCTCTGTGTATGAGTGACTGCATTTCAGGTGTATTGTGTGCCCTTAGAGTTGTGTATATATGGGTGTATGTTTGTCTGCTGGCCTGCAAGTGATTTTTCACTAACAGTTCATGTAAAAGTTAGAAGTACATGTCCACTCTTTTAAATACATTGCAGCCTGCCCTCTGGGCTATGTTGGGCCTAACCTAGTGGTGATATATGTATTAAAACAGAAGGGTTAGGCCAGGCAAAAGGTTTATTTTGCCATTTCAAAATGGCAGTTTCAAACTACACACACAGACTGCAATGCCAGGCCTCAGACATGGTTAAAAGGCTACTTAAGTGGGTGACACCCTGGGTGCTGCAGGCCCTCTAGGAGCTTTTAATTTACAGGCACTGAGTACATGTAGTACCTCTTTACTAGGGACTTACAAGTACACTAAATATGCTAATTGGGTGTAAGCCAGTGTTACCATACTTTCGGGAGAGAGCACAAGCACTTTAGCTCTGATTAGCAGTTGTAATGTATGCAGAGTCCTAAGGCCAGCAAAAATGAAGTAGGAGTGAAGGCAAAATGTTGGGGGAAACACCAAGCCTAGGGTGTCAGGTGCAACAGTAGGAATGTTTGAATTAATGTCATTCACTGGCAAACACTCAAGCTGCCAACCATCAATCAGTCTTGGCAGTTTGGGATGAACTGGGAGTAGGAAGAAGGCTGATTTACACAGAATCCGTCTAGAATGACAAAGTAGGAAGAAATAATGGGCTGGAATGCAACCCAAATAATTTCCAATAGCTGATATTTATTCAATCAGTTTACCCATCACCAGTGGGGTTTTTTCACTACCCTCAATCTGTGCTTTGTGATTCAAAGTGTACTTTGTAAGATGGAAAGAGTTTATAGACTTACAAAGTATGCTTTGTATATTGTAACACATTTTTTTGGTCTTAAAGTCAGAGGTTTTGCAAATCACAAGTGCAAAAAGATTTTGTATATTTGTCCATAAACATTAACAACACTAACATGTGTTTGTAAAGAACACAGTCACCAATCAATGTCTTGAAACAAAATAACATTTATTATTAGACAACTCAGTGGCACTTTTTTTTATCAAGCTTAGCCTTTCATCCTCAGGAGAATGGAAAGCTAAGTGGACTGTCAGAATCCCTTTCAAAAGAGCACATAGGAGTTACTAGGCCCAGCCGTGGCAGTTGAGGCCTTTTACTTCTGATGTCCCGGGTCCCCACATACTATGGATCCTGAGCAACTGGGCCAAGTACCCCTTCAGCACTTGACTCTCAGGAATAGTGTGGTACGAGCAGTCCAATGCTCCATCCGGGGGAGGTGTGGCTGCAGGGGAGTGTACACAGGCTTACAACTCAAAATGCATGCAGCAGCAAGAAATAATTGTCCAGCCAAACACTAACTTTTATTGAAGTAAAGAGAAGTATTTTATTTCTACCGCTAAGAACACAAAGGAAAAGTACGACATTTATAAACAATTACACAGTCCCCTTGAGGTCATGGCATTAGCATTTCTCCAGGGGCTCCCTAAGGACCCACACCCTCCGGGCTCCTTGCAATAGTGGTTTTTCCCCATTCACTATAGGCAACATCCGGGGCAAGCCCCACTAGTAGTCCGAGTCTTGAGTGTCCATTCTGACTCTTTTAAAGGCAGTGTTCCAGCTCTGCAGCGCTAACTAGCGAGCAAGTTCTCCAGGGCTGACTGGCCCAAAATCAGCCTTACCTGCACTTGTAGTCTTGGAGCATCTGAAGTTCCGGAGCACGCCTCCTCGCGGGCGTTTGGAGTGGCAACAGCTGAATCAAGTGAGTTTGCTGCACGTGGCCCCGGCGGTCTTCATCCAGTGGGCGAAGAGTTCCTCTCAGGGGTCCCGCCACCAGAGTGACCAGAGGTTCTTTGAAGCTCCTCCTTGCAGGATAAGTGCCTGATCCGTCCCATGGCCAGGGGAATTAATGTGACTATCCTGAAGCGGGTCCATCGCCTTGATGACGGAGTGCAGGTGCTCCCATGGGGGTCTCACTTCTCCAGCAGGAGTTGTCAATCAGTTCGCACTTCTTGTTGCTCCCAGTGACCTCCTCTGGCAAACAGGGACCCCATATCCTCCCTATACACGGGCTCCAGGCCCTTGGGCACAGCAAAATGTTCAGCTGCTGCACATCCTGACAGACGGTTTCAGGACTCACCACAGCACAAGGGCTACGGCTCTCACAGTATGGCAATTTTCTCATGGCGGCCCGATCCTCACTACATACCAGCCCAATAGGCGCAGTGAAGCACACAGCTCATTTCATGGCAGCCCTCTGACATATGAGGGTTGCCAACTTTGTCCTGCACACAGGCAATGACCCGATCTGTGCAGCAGCCATCTCTTCACACCGCGTGAATGAAGTCCACTCCACAGGGCTCCCCACTGGATACTCGCTCCTTCCAAGGCTCTCATCTTCCTCACAGGAAACATTGTTCTTGGCCAGCAGGAAGGTGCTGGTGCTCTAGGTGATGTCACCTCACCCTTTAGGGAGACTAGCAGGCCTTCCGCCCCAGTCCTGGTCACAGGCAGAAGTTTTGCAGAGTTTCTCCTCCTCACACAGCCTGTCTGGCTGCTTGTCAGATTTCAATTTTTGGGGTTTCAAACGCTCCTTCATATAGTCCTTTTCCAGACACCATCTGTTATTTAGAGTGTGAGTCTTTGAGGTTAATGTTGGGAGTCTGCTTCTTTTGAACTGCCAACTCCTCTGTCCTCTTTCTCTTGAAAGCTGTCTGTCACAGCAGGAGCGACTCAAAAGCGGATAGCCCCAAAACACAGGCCATGGGAGGGACCAGAGTTCACACTTGGATGTCAGTCACAGTGATATGTTTATCAAAAGGTTAGCATAGGCCATGAGCCCTACTCTTTATCATTTTCTTATCAGCACCATCCCCTTACTGAGATGTGCCCAGCCCCTTCCTTGTGACATCTTTCTGAATCAAAGAGCATCCTTTTGAAGTGTACTTACTGGCTCTCCTGTCTTTAGTGTGTGTCTCACCCAGCTTACAGGAATGCAGCAATCCACAAATCTGGAAGGATTCCTCTACCTCACCTTCTCATATTTCACCGTGCTGGCCTGATTCTCCCAAAATGGAACCCAGGGTCCTCCATGTATTATACCATTTACAGGCACACATACACCCAGTACATGTATGCAGCATACACACACTGCACAGCAATATATCCCTTGTGCACTGTGCCACTCATAGGGACATATACACCTAGCAAATACATTTTACATGCATTCACTCAACAGCACTGCAACCCTCATGTACAGTACCACTCATAGGCACTCATACATCCAACACATACATTTATCATGCATGCACAGCACTACATCCATTATGCAATGTACCACTCATTGACACACATACATCTAGCACATGCACTCAGCATGCACGCACTGCACAGTTCTGCAATATCCCTGTACTGTACCCTTCCCAAGCACACATACACCGAGAACAGATACATCACTCATGTGCTGCCAGAGCTTAATTTGAGCCAGTGGTTTCCGGTGCTCATCACCAGCACTTTATTGTCAACACAGGCTCTTATGACAGCCTGCCACATGGTGGCGCTGTTTGTCTTATTTTTTGAGGAGCACAACAGCTGTTTTTTAATAATTAAACATACATTGAAATCACTTATACCTGCCACCCAAAGCTATACGAATAGCTTGAGCGGCATGTATTAGTTATTTTAATGTATATTTAAAGTCTGAATTATCATACTTGTATGAGTGTGATGGCTAGTAGTGATAGTACTGTCATTTTGCAGTGCTAGTGGAAGCAATGGGTGGTGCAAGCTACAGTGGCCTCCTAACAAGGGCCCTGACACTTCTTTTTTTTACAAATTAAGCACAGTACACAGCACAATACACCAAACTGATGCAAGCCAAGGGTGAGTTAAGCACACAACAGTAGAACAGTAACTGACTGAGCATGTGGGCCTAACTCCAGTCACACAGATTAAAAAGGATATGCCCACTCCTACTGATTACTACACGGTATGGTACAACCACAGCACTGCTTAACTCCTGGTGAAAGCAGCAACCTTTCACACCCAGGAGAGTAGCGCTTCCCTGTTGGTCCAACAAGGCCACAATCCGTGAGACACACCTGTGTCATGACGCACAAGCATGATCTGCGTTTGCCTATCACAACAAAAATCAGCATTAGGGATCAAGATATCAGTACAGTTGGGGCACTCAGCGGAGGGGTGCACGCCCATTACCATGCGGAATACTTTCCATCCCAACATGGACCAACAGGGGCTTGAACCCAAGATCACCAGGTCAAACAGACTCTTACAGTGGAGTAAAGGCATTAGTCCACTAAGACACAAAAGCCATGCTGAAAGAAGTATAATGCATTACTATCTTGCATGTAGCATCTATGCTTTGCCTTGATGAACACAGTGATCACACTCGGAGACTTCATTGGCATCCCCAAGCCGGCTCAGCAAGATATCCGTTCACACAGAATGACCAGTAAAAGTCAAACTGCTTTTCGTCTGACATTCTTCTAGCAGCTGCACACCATGTATGCAGGTGAAGAAGAGAGTGGTGAACATCCCCGCACCAATGGCTATTTAAATCTGCCTTTTGTTTCTTGTTTTCTTCGTGCTGTGCAAAGATAGCTTTGACCCTTTATTGGTATATAATTAGGTCCAGGATAGAAATCCATCCTGCAGCCGCAGTGTGTGCTCATTTGTAGAAGGATTCTGGAACCACAGAGGGTGGATGTTTCATTTTGTTAACGTATTGGTTTTGGCCAGTCAAGTAGAAGTTATTGAGAAGACCGAGATTATGTACCGCTAGGTTATAGAAATGCAGGTCTGCAGACCACTTTGCTCATTATGCACAGAGCCCCGGCAGCAAAACACTGGGACAAAACACTGTTTACAGAAACTGTGAAGAAAAAAAGCCAAGGATTACACAGAGGGTTTGTGCATCTGCTGCAAAGAACTTGAAGGTCACTGGTTCATAACCCAGAGGTCCAGCTAATTTTCAGAACTATTCGAGAGTCAATTCAATAAGTACCAAACCTGCTACCAACTCTGTGCAAAGAAACATCTGAGGAATACAATAATGATTAATATTACTGAGTATCAATAATATCACTCTCTAGTTTGTATTTTGTTATCTACAAATGTGTCTTTCCTGTCTTGCTTATTACACTTATTTATCTCGTGCCTTACCAAGGTATTCCCACAGTTCTTAAGAACTGTCCCCTGGCTATACTTGCTGTTTTTATTTCTAGCTTTGCCCTGTTTATTAGAAGTATAGAAATATTCCCTGTCTGTGACGTTTGCTGTGTCTCTTCAGGGGAGTAGCTATCATTAGTGCAGCATGGGTAATGGCTCCAGGATCCAGTGTTCTGAGGGAATGACATTCCCACTATGAATGCCTTTATCACACAACCTAGAGGCACTCAGAGCCACTTTTACTTGCTTGCATAATGACACTTAACAGCCTTGCTACCCAACTTATATCTCTTTAAGGAGCAGAGGTAGGAGTGAAAAGGGTGTAATGGGAGAAGGTTTCAGGTTATATAACAGTGTGCGAGCACAGTGTGGTGATGTGTGTGCAGTACCGCATTGACCTCTTTCAAAGAAAGATACTTCATCCTTATGGGGAAGACTGAATGTGCCAATTTGTATCTCACGGCACAGGGAGCCATGGAGATATATATATATACATATATATATATATATATATATATATATATATATATATATATATATATATATGTTGTGATGTATCTCGTTTTCTGTATTTTTTATATGATGGTATATTGCTTATGTATCTTCCTTTGTTGGACTCTCCCTGTTCCCGTTCCCCCTTTGTTTATTACCTTTGGAACCTTCCTCTCCATTGTTGAGCTGTCAGGTATTGACAGTTGAGAGAGGCACCTGTTGAGGTTGTGTATTGATGAATAAATTCTTCTTCTGAGGAGATCCGACTTTTTTCTTCATTTTAACACTGGCGACGATTTTTTTTCTTCGTATCCAGGTGTGTAGGGGACAGCGACGCAACCTCACCCCTATGTTACTTTCCTTGCTAACTTCTCAAGTACCGAAGAAGAAGTGATTGAAATACTTGTAATTGAACATTCTGGGTGCAAGACAAACATAAGGTACCTTCAGTACGTTTAGAGGTACGTCTATATTGCCTGTGAGCCTTTTCTACATGGATGCCTATACTGCGAACTATGTATAAGTTATAACTGTCATCGCAGGAAGTTGACTACGGAAGTTCTGGATTGATGACTGTACTTGGAATAAGTGCCTCTAAGGTGTCGTGTGTGGACTTCTGCGAGTTTAATTATGAATGCTGCCCAGCGTTAATAGTTGGAATCGCTTGAGGGTACTCCGTGGTCGTCCTGCGGAAGAATACAAAATTTTCCAGCTATCGCGACAAGAATTTTAGATTCTATTAAGGACACGGAGGCGAGGATTATGCTGTCTCAATTCCTTTACTACTCACAGCAGCCAATGAAAGTGAAACACATTAATGGAAAAAACTACAATACCCATGAGGCTTTGAACCACGCCTCCTCATACAACATAGTAACAATGTCACTTCAATAAAACACTGAGTCACCATCCTGACTTCCTCTTTCTTTGCGTAAGTCCATAAGTGATCAAACCAGAAGAAAGTCTTGGCTCCCAACGGAGAGCATAAACACCACTCCTTTCTCAACGGAGAAAAGATCAGATCCCAGAAACGTCCACGTTTGGCAGGACATCCGGAGCCTCCAACACCATCGCTTCTCAATTCTGTTTGGAGTCATTTCCTGAGAAACCAAAACAAAAGTGTGAAAGAGAAGAATAAACCCCAAGAGTTCTAATAGCAGGGTGGGAGAAAATCATCAGAATATTAACAACATGACAGTCGATTTCATTCCCAACGGGTGGGATAATCCTCGCCTCCGTGTCCTTAATAGAATCTAAAATTCTTGTCGCGATAGCTGGAAAATTTTGTATTCTATGTCAGGACCGGAGGCTTCTGATTATGCTGGTTCAAAGCTCATCAACAACCAGCAAAGCAACACTTGCAATTGGTTTATAATAAAATTCCTTAAAAGTAGAGTCCGAAGACCAGTCTGCCGCTCTAAGAATATCTTCTAATCTAGAGCGTAAGACATACGCTTTCGATGCCATGGCCCCTCTGGCAGAGTGGGCCCCATACACAGCCACATCAATCCCAGATTCAGCCATAATCCACCTGACCCACCTTGCTAAGGTAGCTGCTGAGACAGGCCGGAAAGGCCTCTGAACAGCAATTAACAATTGTCCTAAAGGATCAGCCCTGTGGTCTTTAGTACGTTCTTCATATACCTTTAAACATTGTAACACACACAATTTAGGATTAAGAGGAAAAGCGGGATACTCCACTGAACGGGACATCGTCTTGGTCCATTTGGAAATAATGAAGGACACACCCTGTGGGGAAAAAATTCTACCAGCCAGATCCAAGGCTCTAACATCGGAAACTCTGCGACAGGATATTAAACACAAAAGCATGGCTAGCTTGGCTGACAATTGTTTAAGCGAAAGCTGATTATTGTCCGGCCAGAACCCAACAGGTTCAATACTTTAGATACATCCCAGAGGGTAGAATATCTGGGGCGTGGGGGTTTAGCCACTCTAATACCCTTAAGCAACTTACAGACCAACGGATGTGAGCCAACAGGTTTCCCTTCGATATGATCATGTCCTGCCGAAATAGCGGACCTGAAATTGTTGACTGACCTATAAGTCAACCCAGACTCTGCATATTCCGATAAAAAATTTAAGATTTCCGTAACATCTGACTCCACGGGATCCAGATTCCGTTGAAGGCACCAACCCATCCATCGCTTCCATGAAACCGAATATCGTTTACGGGTGGACGGAGCCCAAGCCTGTTGCTTAAAATCGGCAGCCGCCGATGAAAGTCCCTCAAGCATCTCGTGTCTCCGGAGAGCGTCCAAACCATGAGGGATAATTGGTTCTGCAGAACCAGCGGGTGGGGAAGACCCACTGGGTCTTGAAGAAGCAAGGGAAACGTGGGAAGAATGAACGGTAGATCCACCGACAACTCCAGAAGTGTCGGAAACCAGGATTGCGTTTTCCACAAGGGAGTAACTAGAACTAACGACGCCGCTTGGCGCTGGACTTGCGCCGCCACCCTCTGAATCAAGGCGAAGGGCGGGAAGGCATAATTCCTCAGCGGACCCCAAGTCTGCAGGAACGCATCCGTTCCCGTCGCCAGAGGGTCGGGCCTCCAACTGAAAAACCGGGGAAGATGAGCATTGAGCCTGGAGGCAAAGAGGTCTATCTGACAAGGTCCTCGCATATGCATGATCTCTGCAAACAATGACGGATGAAGCCTCCAGTCGCTGAAATCCTGAAGAAATCTGGAGTTCCAATCTGCCACTCTGTTCAACCTGCCTGGCAGATATTCTGCTACCACTGAGATTTTGTGATCCAGGCAAAAATGCCAAAACTCCTTCACAATATTGGCCAAAAGTCTCGATCGTGTTCCCCCTAGGCGGTTGATATACCTCACCGCCGACACATTGTCCATCCGCAGAAGGATGCAACAGTTGCCTTTGACCGGCGAAATGGACTTTATTGCGAACGACCCGGCCAGAAGTTCTAGGCAATTGATGTGTAGACGCAACTCGTCGGCGGACCATCGCCCGCCGGTAGAAAAGTCTCCACATCGTGCGCCCCATCCCCATCTGCTGGCGTCGGATTCTATAACGACGTCCGGGGAGGTACCAAAAATCGCCCTGCCGTTCCAAGCCACCATGTGGTCCAACTACCAGTGAAGTTCGTCTCGAGCTTCCTCTGATAGCGGGATCAGATGGTCGTAATGGAAACCCTTCTGAAGATAAAATATCTTGAGGCGCTGTAGCGCTCTGTAATGCAGGGGTCCGGGGAAAATTGCTTGAATGGAGGAGGCCAGGAGCCCCACTATTCGTGCTAACACCCGAAGCGAAATCATCTGTTTGGTCAGAGTAGCAGAGATTTCCCGCTTGATCGATCGTACCTTGGTCATCGGCAGCAGCAGCTGAGCCGAGGTTGAGTTGATTTGGAACCCCAAAAACTCTATGAGTTGAGAGGGAGTCGTCACCGACTTCTGGAGGTTTATAACAAAGCCTAGCTCCTGCAGGAGGGAAATCGTCCAATACAGGTGTGTGCGGAGGAGATATTGGTCTTGGGCCAGAATAAGCATGTCGTCTAGATAAATGATGAGCCGCACGCCCATCTCCCGTAACCGAGAGGTTACCGGTTTCAACAACTTCGTGAACACCAAAGGTGCTGAGGACAGTCCGAAAGGTAGAGAGCGGTAACGGTACCATTGCCCCTTCCACTGAAATTGGAGACATTTCTGTTGGGAGGGGCAAACTGGCACCGTAAGGTAGGCGTCCTTGAGATCCAGCCGTACCATATAATCTCCCTCCAGGAGCAGATCTCTTAGAAGATGGATCCCTTCCATCTTGAAGTGTCTGTATACCACGAAAGGATTGAAATCTCTTAAGTTTAAGACCAATCTTTGGCCTCCTCCCTTCTTTTGGACTAAGAACACGTTGCTGCAAAAACCTTCGGGAATGAAGGGTCCCACTGCAATGGCGTGCTTGTCCAAAAGCTCTACCAGCTCGGAGTCTATAAAAGTTTGTTCTTGAAGGGAAAAACGGAGAGGCGGAGGGATCTGCGGCTGAGCCGGAAACTGTGTGAGCTCTATCTGGTAGCCCTGCACAGTCTGCAGTATCCACGCATCCGACGTGAGCTGCACCCAGTTCTTGACAAAAAACGCTAATCTGCCCCCCAAAGGAATTTTGGGGAATAGGGATGCACTTACCAGAGGATTGGTTGTCAAAGTTCTTGTATCCTCGATTGACACCTCTGTTGAATCTGCCCCTGTATCCACGGGACCTGGAGGGATAGAATCCCGCTTGTTCGGGCTCTTGGGTGTACCCCCTGCGTCGCGGGGTGAAGCCACGTTGAGGACTGGGATTGGAGTAGCGGCCGGTCGCGCGTCCCCTGCCGCGCCCGGCCCTGCCAGAGACCTGGTGGAACACTCTTTTGAGTGACGATTGTGATTTGTCCAGGGATGCAAACGTGTTGACAAACTTGGCAATATCCTTGACGAACTTGTCCCCAAAGAGTTGTCCCTCAGCGAGGGGGCCCGGTTCCGCATTCGCCAGATCCGCCAATTTAGGGTCAATTTGGAGCAGGACTGATTTCCTGCGCTCGGAGGAGAGAGCACAGTTCGCATTCCCTAGCAAGCAAATGGCTCTTTGGGTCCAACCGGCTAACACTTCCGGGTGAATGGCCGCCCCTGTCTCCTGCGCTTGTAAAGCTAGTTCTAGAATCTTAGCTAAGGGCCCTGAGACATCAAGGACCTTGTCTTGACAGGCCTTAAGGGCGCGGTCAATGCCCTTTTTTGGGTCCTTTTTATACTTCTTAAGGAAAGTTGACATGGACGAATCAATCTCTGGAGTAAGGGCTACTTTGTGCGCTAAGTCCGGGCGGGGGCATTCGGACTTTAGTCGCGCTCTGACATCTTTATCAAACCCTTTCCGGAGGTGTGCTTGCATGTACTCTGCGACCGCTGAAGGGGGGGGCCCAATCGGCGGAGCGGGGATGGACAATGTCCGATGGGTCAAATAAGAAAGGAGTGGCCGGGATTGGAGGGGATGCTGCGTGCTTACGCTTTTTCGCGCGCTTGCGCGGTCTTGACTCCTGCGAGGAGTCCGTGTCGGTGCCAGCATCGGTAGTGGTGATTAGCACTGGCGCGGGGAGAGCGGGGGGGGGGTGGGAGGTGGGGGTAGGCGCCTCCAGAATGGCCTGTTGTTTGGTCTTGCAAATGGAAGAATACACAGAGGCGTGCGGCCACGACTGATCAGAAGGGGCATCAGAAGGAGGAACAGGGACCGGGAGAAGCGCAGGGGCGGGCTTTCCTGAAACAACATCTTATCTAGCCTGGCGTCTAATTTCTTATCTATGATGTCCTCCATGGACTCTTCGTAGTAATAATCATCCCCCTCACCCCCAGGGGTGTCACACGCAGCCACCTCCTCCTCGTAGACCTCACAGTCCGACATCATTAGCCACACACGTGGATAACTCTCAATCCCCAAGGGGTTAACTCAAATTATACAGCCTCAAGTCCTCCAAGGAACCAGGGCGTCGGTTGGGAGCAAGCTGGGGCAGGGTGGGCCACCGAGGTACCAATAACCCTAACAGCAGGTCTGAAAAGAGGGCTTGAGTCCCCAAAGCCTGCTGTGTCAGGGTCTCCAAAAATTTGTCTTGACTCAGTACAGCAGTAGCTGGTCAGTCAGGGGTTAAAGAAAAATGGCTTTCTGCACGTGCGCGCTTATGACATATAACAGTTATGGCCCAGTACCGGCTCCAACCTCCTGCCGCTGCGTGAGAAACTCCCGTTTCAGCCCGGGAGAGGCGTCGGCTCCAGCTTTCACTATCGGGTCCGCACGCGTGCACTGACGCATGCGGGATCCCGAGACGTACGCCAGCGCCGAGCTGGGCTCCTGGCGTGCGCCTCGCTCCCGCGGGGGGGCCCAGACCCCTCGCGCGCACAAACGGACGGCCGGAACTCACCGGACTTGTCCCCAGGAACAAACAAGAACGAGAGCAAACAGCGCAACACGCGCTGCGGGGGAGAAGGAAGGAACAAGCACCGGTGAGAGGCGACGCGAGCGAACGCCCTAATTAGGAGCTAATGCCGGTATGATTGCGCGTCAAGGCTAAAATACATAGTCATTAATACAATTAACTTCAATTCACTACCCCCACATTATAAGAACACAATACAGTAATAAGTCAGCAAAGACAATGTCAATTCAATAACACTGAGGCACTTATCTTGACTGCGGAGCAGCAAAGAAAGAGGAAGTCAGGATGGTGACTCAGTGTTTTATTGAAGTGACATTGTTACTATGTTGTATGAGGAGGCGTGGTTCAAGCCTCATGGGTATTGTAGTTTTTTCCATTAATGTGTTTCACTTTCATTGGCTGCTGTGAGTAGTAAAGGAATTGAGACAGCATTGTTAGAAGCCTCCGGTCCTGACATAGAATTGTGCCTTCCTGAGGAGATTTCTTATTCAGCTGTTTGTGTTGTGGCATTCTGCATACTCTAGCTCACAGTGAGATCGTTTTTCTAGAAATTGCACGGAGAGGAATATGTCACGAGAGGAGTGTGCTCTCTGAGGAGATTCGATTTCGGCTGCTTGTATTCGCGCGCCATTCCTCTCATATTCTCTGACTCAGCGGTAACGCTCTAAGCATTTTACTTACCGTCATCTTCGCGCCAAGTGCAAGAGGACTCCTCGCTGTTGCGGTGTGTGACGCCGTCTCTGGAAAGACGATATCGACACTCCTTGTTGGCACTTGTGGGCTCCTCTTGATTTCCGGCTTTTGCGTAGCGTTAATCGGGGAGACGACAGTGGACACGCCTCTAGGTGGGGCTCAGTTCAGCTCGTTTGTTCTTCGGTGGAGCCTCCTGACACGCCTCTAGGCGGGGACCTTTCTCTGTGAGCTTCCCAGAGGAATTAACATCCAGTGAACTGTCCTTAACCCTTCATTAGGGTTCATCTTCGCCATTGTAAATTTCTAATATTGACTGCATTTGGATCCTCGCACGTCTTTTATTTGAACTGTGCCTTATTTTATTTTATAGTTACAAATGTTTTTTATTTTTTTTGTGATTTTGGACTAGTGACTGCTGAATTTTTGTGAATTTCTTCCACTTTATAATTCTTTCACTCTGTAATTCTGTCAATTGCTGTCATGGCTATAGCTAATATGTCCCAGCCTCCTCCATTTTTAGATGAGGAAGGAGAGCCTGCTTTACCATGGAAGGAATGGGAAAAATTGTTTCAGTCATATCTTATAGCCATCGGGGGTGAAAAGTTCTCACCGTTACGGAAGCAACACATACTTCTTCACAATATGGGTGTTCATGGCAGAAGAGTATATGAGAATTTGGTGTCGCCTTCCTCAGATAGTGATGGGGAGGGAGATGGTCAGTTTGATGTGTATCTCATGACATTTGGTAAACTGGAAGAATATTTTGGCAAAAGAGTCAACATAGTGTTGGAGAGACACAAGTTTTTTTGTAGAATACAAGGGAAGGATGAAATAAATCACTAGCTATATTGCATGCCTTAGAGGGTTGGCCAACTTGTGCGAGTTTGGTGATCTGTGTGATTCCTTGATCAGAGATCAATTAATGAGATGCACTAACAATCCTAGGGTTCAAGAGAAACTACTCGCACAGAACCCAGACCTGGAAGAAGCTATCGACTTAGCCAAAGGCATAGAACATACTGCTGAGTGCATAAAGGAAATGAGAAAGAGTAGCCTTTCTGAAGCAGTTAATGTGGTGAAAAAGTTCACTGGTATAGATGAAAAATTTAAGGAAAGTGATTCTGAGAGAAAGGATTCACCCATTCATTCAAAATATAATACATAGTGTAGCAAGGAAAAGGAGAGGTTGAGGTGCTTCCGTTGTGGTAGTTTCAATCATTTGGCTAACAGCCCATTCTGCCTTGCTAAGTCAATTGTTTGCAGGAAATGCAAGAAAAGAGGCCACTGTGCACGTACATGCAGGTTGGGTGAACCAGATCACAAACCCGTACATTTGGTTGAAGAGATGGCTTCAAGTCCAAACAAATTTGTTTTTCAAATAACGCCTGTTGGAGCTGATTCGTGTAGCGATTATCCCACCTGTGAGATTCTTTTAGATGGTGTCGGGGGGATGGTATATGCTGACTCATGTTCCCCGTTTACCATCATCAATTATGATACCTTTGTGGACAAGTTCAAAGGGAGTGGTCGTAACCTAGTCAGTGCAGATATCAAGCCGGGTGGGTACAATAAAGATCCTATTCCCTTGATGGGAATGCTTGACATGCGCATCGATTTCAAAGACAGAACTACACAAGGGGCAGTATATGTAGCAGAGAAGGGTTCTAATTTACTGGGTTCGAAACACCAAAGGGATTTAGGCATCAAGCTTGACCCTAATAGCAGAGAGCCAGTACTAGTAATTGACCCTAATGAACAGTGTAAGATTGCTGAAGAATTTTCTGAGGTGTTTTCAGAAAGGTTGGGTCTATTGAGAAATTTTCAACATAAAATAAGACTTAAAGAGAATGCTGTTCCTGTGATACATAAGGCACGTCCCATTCCTAATCTAATGAGAGAACCACTGGAGAAGGAGTTGGACATTCTTCAGAATAAGGGTATCATTGAGCCTATTGAGCGCTCACTCTGGTTGGCTCCAATTGTGGTTACCCAAAAATCAGGGGGAAAAGGTTTACGTCTTTGTGTTGACCTGAGAGACCTCAACCACAATATTTGGGTCAACCGGTTTCCCTTACCAAAAATTGGTGATATGATCAGCATGATTAGAGATGCTAGTTGGTTCAGTGTGATAGACCTCTCATCGGCATATCACCAAATTGAACTCCACCCAGATTCTAAATCTTTGACGTCATTCATCACCCCTTTTGGCGCTTTCCAGTTCTGCAGGATGCCTTTTGGGTTGGCATCCGCAGCAGCCGTGTTCCAAAGAGTGATGCATCAATTATTGAAGGATATAGCCAATGTCATGTATTATCAAGATGATTTGTTAATTTATGGTCATTCGGTTTCCAACCACAATGTCACCCTTAGGAGGGTCTTACACACTCTGAAGGAGGCAGGCATGACTATTAAGTCAGAGAAGTGTACATTTTGTGTGGAGTCCGTAAATTACCTTGGTCATCAGATCTCTAAAGAAGGAATCAAGCCTAAATGTGACCTTGTGGTAGCTGTTAAGGAGGCTCCTCCTCCTTCTTCTAAAGATGAACTAAAATCCTTCATGGGTCTAGCAGAATATATGGCTAAATTTGTGAAGAATTTTGCCCCCCTTGCTGAACCCTTGAGGCACCTGTTAAAAAAGGGGTCCCGGTTTGAGTGGGATGTTGAGTGTGGTGAAGCTTTTGCAAATATCAAAAAAGCCATAATTGAAGCCCCTACATTTGGAAACTTTGACACCTCTTATAAAACCATATTGTACACAGACGCTAGTACCAAGGGATTGGGAGCTGCTCTAGCACAGGTTGTAGAGGGTCATGAGAGAATTGTGGCCTTTGCTTCTAGATCCCTCAAGGCTGCTGAGGTTAATTACTCTACTGTGGAGAGGGAGGCCTTGGCCTGTTACTGGGCCATTACGCACTTCAAATTCTTTTTGTGGGGTTTACCCTTCACCTTGAAAATGGATCATAAACCCCTCACGTACATTTTCTCCACTAGGGGTAGAGAACATTCCACTCCTCGCATCTCTAAGTGGATTATGGGTCTGGAGGGATACAATTTCAAGTTGGATTTTATTCAAGGTGAAGGAAATCTGGTTGCAGATTGTTTGTCTCGTTTACCACTTCATGAGGATGGGGCAGAGATTGTGGTTGGTGTAGATGAACCTATTTTGCTAATTTCACAGCCTGGTATCTCAATGGATGAATGGCAATGCACCAATGGGGATAATGTTCTTCCGATTTTAAAGAACAAAATCACTCAGGGGTGGCCTCCCAAATCTAGTAATTTACAAGAAGAGATTTGAAGTTACTGGGAGGTGAGGCATGAGCTACATATGTGCAACGGGATGGTCATGAGAGGAGAGAAAATTGTTCCTCCTGAGGGATTGTGGCAGAGAATAGTTGATCTGGCCTGTGAAGGGCACTTGGGTTGCAGCATCACTAAGGCCAAGATTCATGCCACCTACTGGTTCCCTGATATGGACAGCTTAGTTGAACAAAAGGTAAAAGAGTGTATCACATGTGCCTTAAGTGATAAGAGTAAGCTCACAAGGAGAGCACCCTTGTCTCCGGTGAGTGTACCTTCTACACCATGGGACAAGCTGGGATTGGACATCATGGGTCCTATCAATGGCACATTGTGGTCAGGCAAATTCCTCATTGTCCTGGTAGATTTTTCCTCTCATTGGATTGTTGTCAAAGCTGTCAACCACGTTAATACTAAAGATATGATTGACTTCTTGTCCGACACCGTCATGATGGAAGGTACTCCTGGGTCTATTGTGACAGACAACGGTGTCCAATTCATCTCTGAAAAAATGAAAGAGTTTTTAAAGGATTTTTCAATTGTTCATCTTAGAACTGCGCTTTACTGTCCTAAAGCTAACGGAATGGTGGAAAGAGTAAATCGCATGTTAAAAGATTGTATTCAAACCACTCAGATCTCAGGGGTTCATGTGGACTCTGCTATCAAAAAACTGTTGTGGTCATATCACACTGCCCCAAACTCAGTTACTGGTGTTTCTCCTTTTCAAATGCTCAAAGGTAGACTTCCTGGAACCAAAATGTTTCCCAATTGGATAGGTGGGGGAGAACCACAGAGCGTGGACCGTGACAGTGTGAGCGAGTCCATCCGGAGACACCAGTCTGAATAGAAGCAACGTTTCGTTTTTCCAGCTGAGCTGTCACCAGTGACGTCGCTCCACCTCAGTAACTGGCTTGTGTCAGTAGGTGCTCTCTCCGGTAGTGGCACAAGTCCTCAGTCTCTTCACCTTTTGATCTTGTGCTCCTGCGTATCTTTGGTCATCCGGTCTTTCAGTGTGACAGGTCTAGTCACGCCCTTTTCTCTCTTTGATAACTCTTGCTTGCAGTGTGGTATCCTGCCAGCCGTCGCACTTGTTCAGCTCTTCAGTTTGTGTGAGGTGGCGTCAAGCTAGATGCTATCGGTTCTCCTCACTGGAACCTTCTGCCAGTTCCGTCCTGTCCGTATGACTGCGCATCTTCTTCCGTCTTGGACCACTCACAGGTTCTGCTCTGTCTGTAGGAATAGGCATCTTTTTATCAATGTGTCAGCCAGGTTGTGAATGGCAGAGGAGGTAGGTTTGCTTTGATGAACCTGGTCTGCAGCCTCTTCCATACCTTTCTTCTCCTTGACAAGGTATTCCGGGTGCAACTCAGAATTGCCATGAGAGACGAGGGTCTGCTTTCATTTGCGGTGGTGGCAGCTTGCCACTGGGAAACGTGCAACTCTCCTCATGCCTGTAATAGGTCAGTGAGTTACTCAGTCTTAAGGCAGTGTGGGAGAGGACACTCCCTGAACAGTCTCTGGTCCACTGCAGGGCCCTGCTAGTGTAGTTAGGGTGTAGCTGCTGTCCTTCCTGCATTCATTCAGGCCACACTAGGCCTTTCCTCCCTTCCTGTC
Source organism: Calotriton arnoldi (assembly GCA_963921515.1). Lineage (NCBI taxonomy): Eukaryota > Metazoa > Chordata > Amphibia > Caudata > Salamandridae > Calotriton > Calotriton arnoldi. Next base: position 612,417 of record CAWUFW010000386.1, read on the forward strand.
TCTGGGGATCAGTGGTGATGCTGGGCATGTGTGTGGTGGGGCAGATGGCAGGCATTTCCTTATTGTCTTGTGGTGGGGAGCAGTGCCAGTCTTTCTCCTCATGGCATCAGTGGCAGCCCGGGGCGTAGGTTGGCCAGTAAAATTGGGGGGGGATGAGATCCGGATTTTCCAACAATACCGCTGTCATAAAATGTTGGATAATAAAAAGGAGTTGGCCTAACGGCTAGGGCGGTCTACCGCGAATCTGGGGAACTGGGTTCGAGTCTCGGCAATGACGCTGAACATCCTGTGATTCTGGGCAAATCACTTAATCTTCCCGTGCCTAACAAAGAAAAAAAAAGGTGTCCTCATGTAACGCAACTGGTGCTATGTAAAGTGCTCTGATACCCGATACCTTTGGGTCAAGTTCGCGCTATATAAAACTCTGTAAAAAAATAAATAAATAAAAGACATTATACACATGCAAAGTGCATTAGATGGGCTTAAGGGGCAATGGAAAGAGGGAGGAATGTGGATTGGTAGAGGTACTAAGTGAGAGAAAACACAATATTTTGCAAAATAACCAACATTTTTGAAGACTTTCAAAACAGTGATAGGGAGAAAGTGCATGTGCATTTTTGTTTGTGTGTACATAAAAATTCCTGGTGAAATCCAACAAACACCTCACCATACCCGATTGGTAGCAAATGTACCTAACTATTTATCTGAAAGTACATTTATTAGGGGTGTAACACCTCACACACCCCCTAAAGGTAAGCCCCTGGTGGCAACGTCTTCCTTGCAGGCACCTGGTAGGCAACCAGGCTCTTTCTGTAGGTGGCATTGTCTCTTTAGGCAAGTCCTCAGCTTGCTTCCTGTGTGCCTGCACCTTCTTTCCTCTTCTTTTCTCGCAGGTCCTGTCCCTTCCTCAGGGACCTTCTTGGTGGTCTGCTTTCTGAATTGAAGGCCACCTTCCTTCTGCCTCTTCTCCATCTGAGGGTGTAGTGCTTGTGCCTCAAGGTTGCACCGAAGCGGTGCTGGGTCCTGCCTAGGTTCGTGCTGGGTTGGTCGCTTCGTGCGACACTCTCACAGACAGGCCAACGGTGGCCATGCAGTGCTCGGTGGCCAGCTGACGGTGCTCCTTTCTTTCGGCCATGCATTGTTTATATGCCCTCTTGGCACTGTCCCTGCTCTGGCAGTGTTCGGGCTAGTAGATAGTCTCTTCATGGGTGCCCTCTGCTGGCGCCTTGCATGCCTGTTATTTTCTCTTGTGGTGGTGGCCGGTCACCACTGGTGGCATGCAACGCTCTCTTTGTGCTGCTGTGATACTACTTTTAGTGCTGTAGGTACCTGGGTCTGGCGGGGAGAGCGGTGCAGCCTTCTCTCTCGGCCGGACTTCGTGTTCTTTGTCACACATTGTTGGGCACACCCTATGCCCGTGGTTCTTGATGAGGCGCTTGTGCCGCGCTCTTCGTACTGTTCACACGTCTCCTTTCTCGTGCTGGCATAAGTGATGCAGGTGCTGCTGCTCAGTCTAAATGCTTATTGGGCGGGCTCTGGAGCCCTCTAGTTGTGTTCTGGCAACACTGTAAGTTCTCTTTCATGCGCACCCGCAGCTTCATTATGAAACAGTCTCATCTGCTAGGGTAGGCAGCTTTTGCAGGGGAGTGATTAGGAGTGGACTGTTCCCCTTGGCAGCCTGGTGTGCAAAGATCGCTTCACTTGGCTGCGTCTCGTCCCTTCTGGCCTCTCTGCCTACAGGCTGTTGAGGAGGTCAGATACTGACAAGCCGTTTCCTGGCAGCATGCATGATGCTCACTGTTTAATCAGTTCTCCATTCTGCATGCTTGTTCATGCATGTCTCCCTGGGGAAATCTTCCTCTTCCCAGATTGATTCTGCCACTGCTGCGGTCAATGTATATAGCCGCTGTGGGCCTCGATCACAGTCTCAGTCTCTTTGGCTATCCGAGGCGAGGTCACCACCAGCTCTTTGACAATCGGAGCGACATGTAGGCTCAACGGCGGTTAGCTTGATCGGGCGGCCTCATTTTGCCAGTCACTGGTGCGGTACACCAAGTAACCGCTAGGAGGCCCTGCATCCACTTCACATGGACCACGGCAGCCTCACTAATGCTGCGGGCCGTGCTGCCCCTCACGGCACTGCAGAACGGTTGGCACATAGAACCGGTGCAGCCACGGGCCAGGCTGTGCCACGATCTTCTCACCTGGTGCGCCTCGCCCCAGTCCAATATACTGTTCAGGAGGCAGACCGGTCTCCTTGCAGTGGCAGGCGGTGTGCTGTGCTCTCCTCTCTTGTCACAGTAGAGCTCCGGTGTGTGACTAGTGGACTCTCTCTGGTTGGGAACCCCAGGTTCCCTTACTCGAGCATGCCACCCAGGTTTTATAGTGCTGCAATGGCACTGCTCCTCTCTCTTTTCACTGGGACAAGAGTCAGCTGGCAGGGGCAGCTCTCTGTATTTTTGGACTGGCGTCAGAGTGGCTTGACTTTTCCCATTGAGTGGTGCTTCTTCAACGGGGCCCCTCCCATACGAGTCACTCACTTTGATGCGGTGCCACAAGCCACGGCTAGGTGGCGCTGTAACCACTTCAGGAGGCCGCAGCAATTCAACGCTGCGGGCTGTGCAACAAGGACATGTGCAGGAGGGGTGGCACTGAGAGCTGGTGCAGCCACTGGCCAGACTGTGTTCCTATCACCTGCAGGAGCAGCAGATTCGGGTGAGGGACCTCCCTCAGTGCCAGTGCGGCCACGGTCTTCTCCCCTGCTGGTGGGGACCCAGTAGTGACAGTCAGCAGCAGGTATGGCTGGCGGGGCAAACACAAGGAGATGATGAACGGAGCGCTGAAACTTTTCAGACACTCACCCCCAGTCACAGATCTGGGTTAAATCCATCATCGTTCTTTAACTCACTTCGCCACCCCAGGTTCAGACCCAGCCATATGCAAATCAGTCTTGACCCTGTTCCTCATGGGAACAGTCCAGCCCAAACTGCCAAGCCAGGTCTTCCCTGGTCCGGAAACAAGCCTCTTGGGAACGGTTTTGGGGTAATACCCCTCATCAACCAGGCTAGCTTGAATCCAGTGTCAAAGTGAGAAAGAGACCCACGTCTGGGCATACCCTGCCAACTTAGGGCGAACAAAGCAAATAAAAGGAGATGATAGACGGAGCACTGAAACTTTTCAGACACTCACCCCCAGTCACGGATTTGGGTTAAATCCATCATCGTTCTTTAGCTCACTTCCCCACCCTCTTACTGGGTTGCGGCACCTTTGCACATTTATGGACCTCGCCAAGGTTGCACATGCGTGGCTCACAGTATTGGGAGGGTGCTCCCCTCTCCTCCTCAAACCAGGACAAATGGTGGAAGGCGGGGGCTGCTTGCTGGTGCCTCTCAGGCATGGGGCATGACATGGTGTGAGCTTCGGTACCCCTGGAGGGTCATGGCACGTCGGACATCGGCCTCGTGCCGATCGCGCTGCTCTTACTGTATTATGCTGCCTGCCAATTCATAGAGTTGCTCTGCTGGAAGATGGCAGCATTTGGTGCTGGAGATGACCAGTCTGCTTCCCCTTCTCCTTCATGGTGAGAAGGATCACCCTCTTCTCCAGGGCAGGCGATAGTGGCGAAGCCGATGCATTCCCCACGAGGCACAGCGGCGAGCGGTAAAGCTGCACAGCGTGGGGGTCAGAACCTTCATCGCCAATGTTATGTTGTGGGCCCTAGGCCCACATAATGGTGAAGTGATGACACTGTGTGGTTACTAGAACTGGCCCTGAGCACGTACACTCACGCCCTTTTATTCGCAGGGTCACCTGACTGGTGTTGCCTGTGTGGGATGGGTGTAGGGTAGTTCTAAAGGCCAGCCCTCGAGGAGTGGCTGGGGATAGCTGCGTAATAAACACTAGAATGTGCAGCAGGACACTACAAGTACCTCAATCACAGCACGAGCAGCTGATGGACCTTAATTATGTTTTAACCAGTCTCTACTTGGTCCATACTCCAAACAAAGAACAGGAAGTGATGCAAAAACTGACATGTCATGTGCGCTGCCGAATTAGAAGGCAACAAAGGAAAGTGATGATGCCAACTATACTTAAGAAACAGTGGTCTAAAAGCCCCTTTTTAGAGGGTTTGGTGTTTTTTAGACACAAAAGGTCATCAGGAGACGGCGCATGCTGCCCGTAGGCTTGACCTTTAAAGCAAAGGGGCTGATTTACAAGCCCCTTGCGCCACTTTTGCGTCATTTTTAACATGGGAAAAGTGACATACGGGTGGCGCAAGGGGCTTGTAAATAAGCCCCAAAGTGTTTGGAAAAAACGTGTGCTCACTTTAAAAATAAAAATTAAAGTTCTTATGACAAATTAGACAAAAACCAGAATCGTGTACCTCATTATGGCAGCAGGGAAAGGGTCTTTTTAGAGAAATAATTAAATGTCATCTCATAAAATGCAATATTACATATTTAAATCCAGCGTCTCTTATCATTCTTAACACAAACGGCCCCTTGTGCTGGGAAGACCCCATCCCAAAACAGTGTTTAGGTCAACTAACTGAGAGTGTGGTTTAAACATAGTGGTGTCTAAACTTTAGAATGAGATGATCGGATAGACTTTAATATAGTTGACCCTTTAATTTTGCAGAAATCACAAGCGAGGAGACTTCTAGTCATAAATACAAACTCGCAATTGTTGTCTCAGAAAAGGATGTTGTTTTGCCCATTATAAAATGTTTCAAACTAAGACAAAATAAAGTGAGAATCATTTCAGATTTTAATGCGAATGTGGTGTGGAGTGTTCACAAACGTAATTAATTATGGCCTGTAGGTCAGTGCTGGAATTGGGAAAACTTGACTCCGGGAACCCATAAATTGGGGGTCAAGGTTTGTAAAAGGTATTCACAGGTGATGCACCTTTTAGAGTCACAACAAATTGACAAGTCTTTGCAGTTACCCAGGGAAGCACTTGTTTGGAATACCAACAGCAGGAACAAAAGTGACAGAACTCCATTTGTGGTTGACTATCATCCATCAGCTCCCAACTACAGAAATATAATGCAAAAAACATTTCCTTTACAGTCCACTTGTGAAAAATTGCAAAAAGTTTTTCCAAAACCGCCAGTCATTGCTTACCGCAGAGCTCCCAATTTACGTTCTCTTATTGTGAGAGATGAACTCAAGCAAGTTGTAACTAGGGCAGGGGTTCACTGCTGTGACTCTAAAAGGTGCATCACCTGTGAATACCTTTTACAAACGTCATCAGTAACTAGTTCTGTTACGAGAAGGACCTATGGAATAAGACAGCATCTTACATGTCATTCAACATGCATTATTTATGTGATTCAGTGCCAGCGCCAAAGCTGAAAAAAACAATATGTAGGCCAAACAGTGAATGACCTCCGTACACGATTCAGGAACCACAAATCGGCAATAATTATTAAGAAAATTGACCAACCTGTAGCCAATCATTTTAACCTTGTGAATCATTTATTATCAGATTTGATGATTTTCCCTGTGGAACATGTCTTAAAGGAAGAATTACTGGACTACAGAGAAAACTTCTGGATGTACCTTTTAAAATCACTGCATCCAGATGGACTGAACATTACTGACAATACCACCTGATTACTGCATATCCCAAGAGCTCTCAGGACTGCATTGATTCCACATTCCAAATGGAATCTTCACTCATGATGCTTTTTGAAAATTCAGCTGTGTCATCTGTGCAGCCTGTGAAGCTGAAATATTGTAGTGGAAATATATTTTTGTTCTTTGGTGAATCCATCTGTTTGAGTCACTTCTTTCTTGGACATTTTATTTCTTTGTGACTTATTGTATCCTTTGGGATCCAGATTTTTGCCCTGGCTGGCTGTTGTTTTCTTGTGATCCTTCATCTTCAAGTATATATTTTTAGTTTTAATACATGTTTATCATTTTAAAATATAATATATATAATAACATATTTTTGAATCATTAATTTTGTAGTAAACTTTCATCATATGTCTGAGGGCACACAGCACGTTAGCATCTGACAATTCTTAAGATATTAGCTGTCCTGATTAAGTGATTAAGTCAGGAGGCTTATTAAATCAACGCAGGTGAGCTTATTTTGTTTAGTTGTCGAAGAAACTGCTCTCCTATCTTAATGGAGGCTTTGCCCTTTTCTATGTCTGATGATCTGTAGCACTCTTGACCAGCTGGTGCTGCTGGGCCTTTTGTGTTGCTATGGCTCACTTGGATAATAAACAAGGATGCTCTGGAAGATGGCAGCCCTGTGGCCCAGCTGGGCCTCATGCTATTGGTGCTGGCTTGGCTTGCTGTTATGGTGGGTTACCAAGGTGGTGATAGACCGAGTGCTTTCAATGGGCTGGTACTCACAAGTACTGAGTACCGGCACTTCTTTTTTATTCCCTTAGAGCACCAGAACTTCTTGGTGCCCAGGGACAGTACCGGTACTGCCTGCAGCAAGGCAGGATTTCCCAAAGAAATAGTGATCATATGAGCATACACAGCATTTCTACTGTGCAGCGCATGCTCACATGATTACCATTTCACACTGGCAGTGAAGAGCACGGTGGCTTCTGCACAACGCATGATATCACCAAACAGGTCATTGTGTGGCGGAAAGGAAGGGAAGCTCTTTGAAAATGCAGTTTGCAATGGCTTTCACTTCCTTCTTTGCCATGCAGCAGCGAGAGTTGTCAACGAGGGGCAGCTAGGAGCATCAGCTACTGAACAGGTTTTCCTCCAGAGCCAGCCAGGGACCCAGGCCAGGGTTCCTCCATCCAGTGCCATCCGGGACCCAGGAAGCAAGGATCGGAATGCTGTAGCTCGGCCCCTCATCTATGTAGCGTCGATGAGAACCCAGGACTCGATTCCTGCAGCTAGCGGACCCTCTACCCATGCAGCGCCTGCTGCAGTGATATTCAGGGCATAAAAAACGGTTAGTTAGAATTATCACTTTCATCGAGGCCAATGCTGGTCTTCAGTGAGCACAATCTCTTGTATTATTGTCGGGCTAGATTTAGTTTTTTTTTTTTTACATTTGAGTCGAGCTGTTAACACCCAGGAAGCGCACAGGAGCTGGAAGTGCGGTGTGACCCACAAAATAACCAAGATGGTGTCAAGAAAGTGAAAGAGCAAAAAGATGCTATTAAATGTTTTTTTTTCTCTCGTCACAGAGGTCGTATGTCAGGCAATACATTGCTGCTTATTCCTTTAACGTGAAGTTTGATGTTTACTTTTATTTATTTGACTGCTGAGTGGATTTTTGAAAGTTTGTAGAATGTCATTTTTTGCGAACACACAACAAAACGTAAAAACTGTTAATTAACTGTACATATATTTTCAAATTAGAAGTAAGAAAGGACAAATGAAGCAGTTCTTTTGTAATTCTGAAGTGCCATGAAAGAATTTAACAGGATCAGAACAAAGCATGATATTTTACTGGTTAAGCGCAAAAGATCAATATTCTCTCCAACTAGTGGCTTACATTCCATTCGTGCAGCAGGTGCAGTGGCACAGAGGCCTGGAGGGCCCACTGAACCTAGATTATTGTAGCATTTCACAGGACAAACAGAGGCCAGTTTCCTTCCTTGCTTGCACTGAGGACCATGACACAGTAGCTACGCCACTGGCTGGAACCTGATTCAACAAATGATCATTGATGTGCTGCATAGTTTTATCAGTTAAACTGCATGTCTGTGCAAATTTAGTGGCCATGTCAAAGGAAAATGTGCTGTCTCTAAATGACAGTGCACTACCACACCATGCACCACCAGCTACACCATTAAAATTTTTTATGCTGGACGTGGCATATTGGCTACACTTGTTTTGAGTGAATCTCTCTGACTTCAGACATGTAACATTAAGTGCAGCACTCCCACCCTGAAAATTATTCCAGCACCAAGTTTCTCAAACCATAGACTGCAGAAATGTATCAGTTATCACTCAAGCCAAGAAAATGCTGATTTCCTAGTAAATGTTTCCCAGTAGCTCCGCCCCTCGTCCCACCCCACTTCTCGCCCCACCTCCTCTCCCCGCCCCCTAGTTCATAGCTCATTTTGGTGAGTACCTGCACATTCTTTTCCCATATAAAGCACTGGCTAGACCATGGTACGCCGCTGCTGTTGTTAGGTCGTTGTCGAGATCTTGACCATCTCCCTGTTTTTGGGTTGGCCTTTCTGCTGTTCCTATGTCACTCTATATGTTGGAATAGTAAAGAGGAGAAAGGGAGAGGGATATATTTACCATCAGAAGATGGTTCACAGCAGTTGGAGTCATGCGCTGGTCCGGTGGAGCTGGAAAGTGAGAAAGGACAAAACTATCCCTCACGGGTAAACAGGGGATAGGGACTAACAGAAGATAGGTAATTATCAATGAGAACTAGCTATTGGATAGAAGCTAGATATCCATGTCTGGGAGAAAAACACTTTGTTTTTTATGAAGACCCTCACCCACCGTTGGTGACATGTTTCATCATCGGGTCCCACCCAAGGTGCCAAGTGCACCTCGGGTGTGCTTCGACGCCTGACTACAGAGGAGCGGGTTTTGTAAAGTGAAAGTGCAGTGAAATGAATGAGTGTAGGTTAAAAACTGTCCAATGGGTCCCGAAAAGTTAGAAAGATTTAATGGTGGGCCCCTGGCAGTATTAAAACGAGAGGGCGGATATATGTGGAGATTGGGTTATGTCTCTAATATCCTGTGAGGTCTACATGTTTCAGCCAGGTTTCTAAGTATTCTGGCTTTCATCAGGACCTATGTGCGAAGAGAATTAGTGAAGGTCAAGTGTGGTTTGTTAGACCAGTATGTGTCGCACGCGCTAAGGTGCATTAATTGAAAGAGGAGGTGTTCCTCAAGTTGCTCAATTCCTGTTGGGAAGGAAGGGACAAACAAAAACACACAGACATAAGCATTTAGAGGATAAAAGCTTCCCTTTTTCACATGGAACTGTGACTGGATGGGCGTCGTGTCCGTACACTATGCGGGATAACAAGCGATAGTGAAACGGATAGCGACACTCGTGAAAAAGTGGCTGTTAATTAATGCCGCTATTTATGCGCTACTGAAGATACACAGAAAGAAAGAATAGAGAGGGAAGAAGACTAAAAGGGACATCTTATATGAACATGAAAAGGAGGAGTTGAGGGAGGACAGAGGAGAGACACAACTTAGCAGCAACTCAATGTGCAAAAGAGCCCAGGAGAATGCTCCACGAGGACAGGTACATGAAAGCTGTAGGTCAGAGCGAGAGTCTGCAGGGCAGATGGAAGAAGAGGATGGCCTGCAAAGAGAGGAAGCCGAAAAAGAGCTCGACGCCTGGTCTGAGGAATGGTGGCCGACTGCAGTGGCGGCTGACATCGACTCACCCACTGCAAATCTGGTGGATGGGTGCAGAAATACCGAGAAAGAAAAACCAAGGAGACACAAAATGAGGAAACAAATATTTTTATTAACGATTTGTGGTCTGCATCTTACCTGATACCTTGTCCTGTTCTTTCCGAGGGACACTGCCTGGAGGGAGAAGACCCAAGTACATCCTGGAAGAGAAAGTAAACGAGACTTCATTAGTGGTGTTTGAGAACTTGTTTTTAGTTTGTTTTGACAAACCACATACATAACAATGAACAAAGCAGTCTTGGGAAACTTGGGAAACTTTACAGCGTCTTTTGATTATTGAACCCGCCCTATCACAGGACTGTAGCTCCAAGCATTAGGAATGGGTCATAGCATGTTGTCTGAACCAGTCTGACTGAATCTGTGTGTGGCAGACAGTTAAGACTGGTGCCTCTTGGCTGCTGAGTCCAGAATGTGCCTGTGGTTGGCCTGTGGTCTAACCCTTGCCTCGCGACTGGACATTATCAGGGCTCTGGTCTGGTGAACCTGCTGCAATGGTGGCTTCATGGACCGAGGGGCGCAGGAGACCCAAGTGTGAAGTGTGTGCTCTAGGCTGTGATGCCCATGATACACTGCTCGCCACCCCTAGATGGTGCATGAACACTGCCACCCACCAGCAGAAGGCAGGCACACACCCAGACTTCCACAGGCTTTATGAATACCCGGAACCTCTCATCCCTTGCTTCCTCTTCTGAGTCTCTACTCCCATCTGGCACTATACCAAGCATCCTCCTCTATCAAAAAAATCATCCCTTGACCCTGCTAAAAACTGTTAGTATTAAGTGTTATGAAAATAATGGAATTAGATGGCAATTTCTATGGAATAAAATCATTCATTTGAAGCAGTCTATTATGGTCACATCATAAATGTCTTTTATTTATTTTAAATTAGGAGTAGCCTTTTGCTGACAAAACATAGTTCTTTGATGCATTCCCAGCTTTTGTTCTGTGAGGTGTGGCGCAGCGGCAAGGGCAGCTGACTCCGGGACACAGTTCGATCGTCGGCGGCAGGTCAACCCAGCACCATGTGGCTCTGGGCAATAGCTCGCTTAATCTTCCCGATGGCCCCCAGCACCTTGAGACCCTTAGGGGTGATTAGATCGAGCTTTACAAATACTGGGTTATTATTATTTTTATTATACAATTTAATGCATACAGAGGGGGAGGACCACTGCCTCTTCATATCTGATACTATTTAGAGCTAAGAGTGTTACGCAGCCCCTATGTGGCCTGTACGGCAGGCGTGTTCCACCTATTGATGGAGCACACATCAGTTCTCAATTGACCTGCTACTTAGATAGCTGACCAGAGCCCCACCTCAATTAAAACCTATGGGCTCTAACTCTAGAAGCACTCCAGAAACCAGCTGAAATTAAAACTACGGAACCCATGCAGAGCTGTATGCCAGACCCCAGTGCCATTAAAACAGAAGGACAGACAAACTGGCGACTTGTCAGGGTTCCACTGCCATTAATAACTTTTTTTCTATATAGGACTTAAAACTGCTGTTGTTGGCATTTTTGTGTGTTGTAAAACAGAGGTTCTCCTATTGCCCACTTTAATGGTACTCAGTTTACTGGCTGTGAAAGGATGGGTTGACCATGCTGCAATTTGACCATGAAATCTGCAGATCATATATGTCCGCAACCAGTCGCGGCCAGTGTAGGTAAGAGCGGTGAGGCCGTGCAGGGGCGGGGGGAGTCGCCAGACAACGGAATAGGGGAAATTAAATAAATAAATAAAACCACTTAAGCGTAAGGTAAGTGGTTTTATTTATTTATTTGTTTTATTTTCCCTATTATGCCATCTGTCGACTTCCTCCCACGCCCCACCGCGCTTACTTGCACTAGCCGCGACTGTCCGCAACGAGTACAAAACCCAGCAGAAGTACAACAGTAAATACACATTCCTTTCACACTTATCTAGTATATTAAAGTTAGCAGAGAACTACACCCCGTTATTGAACAGCATATTCAAGTCCAGATTTTCCTTGCATTAAACTGTAGTCTACTTTGTTCAGTTAAGGTAGAACAGATTTACAGCTTCAAGATTTAATTTGTTATAACAATGCTTATGGCTGAAACATGTTGTCCCCGATGATATAGAGCCATCTGGTAACCTTTGGCAATTTCAAAGAAAGGCTCTGGTTGCAGCAGCATGTACACACTGTAAACTGTGCACACATAGATGAGATTATGACCTATCTGGCCTCAGATAAGTCATAAATGATTAGGCCCTCACAGAGGTAGGAGCCCGAGTTTTTTGTTTTTTTAAATTAGGTCTAAACGACCCTAGACAATTCTTGTCTGACAGGTAAATTCCTGTCCTCTGCAGCCCACAATAAATCCTTTAATGCACTGCTTCCTACAGCCATGCTTGTTTAAAGACTTTTACAGGACAGAGAGGGCTTTAAAATCGGCAGCCAGTGCTACCTCTGTAAGGCAGGGGGCTTATGGATTTGGTTGAGGTGTAGGACATTCAATCAATCAATCAATCAATCAATCATGTCACTTATAAAGCGCACTACATACCCGCGAGGGTCTCAAGGCGCTGGGGGAAGAGGGGGGTGGTGCTGCTACTGATCGAAGAGCCAGGTCTTGAGGAGTCTTCTGAAGGCCAGTAGGTCTTGGGTCTGTCGGAGGTTGGTGGGGAGGGTGTTCCAGGTCTTGGCGGCGAGGTGGGAGAAGGATCTGCCGCCGGCGGTCGTTTTCCGGATGCGGGGGACTGTGGCGAGGGCGAGGCTGGTGGAGCGGAGCTGGCGGGTGGGGGTGTAGAAGCTGAGTCGTCTGTTGAGGTAGGCTGGTCCGGAGTTGTGGAGTGCTTTGTGTGCGTGGGTGAGGAGCTTGAAGGTTATCCTCTTGTTGACAGGGAGCCAGTGCAGGTCTCTCAGGTGGGGTGTGATGTGGCTGCGTCGGGGGATGTCGAGGATAAGACGTGCAGAGGCGTTCTGGATGCGTTGCAGCCGTCTCAGGAGCTTAGCCGTCGTTCCTGCGTAGAGGGCGTTTCCGTAGTCCAGCCTGCTGGTGACGAGGGCCTGGGTGACTGTTTTTCTTGTTTCGGTGGGGATCCACTTGAAGATCCTGCGGAGCATTCGGAGGATGTTGAAGCAGGATGAGGAAACGGCGTTGACCTGTTTAGTCATGGAGAGGGTGGGGTCGAGGATGACCCCTAGGTTGCGTACGTGGTCGGTGGGTGGCGGGGCTGTTCCCAGTGATGTTGGCCACCAGGAGTCGTCCCAGGCTGAAGGGTTGGAACCAAGGATGAGGACCTCCGTCTTGTCCGAGTTCAGCTTCAGGCGGCTGGTCCTCATCCATTCGGCGACGGCCTTCATTCCTTCGTGGAGGTGGGCTTTGGCGGTGTGAGGGTCTTTGGTGAGGGAGAGGATCAGCTGGGTGTCGTCGGCGTAGGAGATGATGTTGAGGTTGTGCTGTCGGGCGACGTGGGCGAGGGTGCCATGTAGATGTTGAACAGCGTTGGGCTGAGGGAGGAGCCTTGGGGTACGCCGCAGATGATCTTGGTGGCCTTGGATCGGAAGGGGGCGAGGCGGACGCTTTGTGTTCTGCCGGAAAGGAAGGATGTGGTCCAGTCCAGGGCCTTCTCTTGGATCCCGGCGTCGTGAAGGCGTGTTCGTAGTGTGTGGTGGCAGACCGTGTCGAAGGCGGCTGATAGGTCCAGGAGGATGAGGGCTGCTGTTTCTCCGTTGTCTAGCAGGGTCCTGATGTCATCGGTGGCGGCGATGAGGGCGGTTTCGGTGCTGTGGTTGCTGCGGAAGCCGGACTGGGAAGGGTCCAGGATGTTGTTCTCCTCGAGGTAGCGGGTCAGTTGTTTGTTGACGATTTTCTCGGTGACCTTCGCGGGGAACGGGAGCAGAGAGATGGGTCGGAAGTTCTTGAGGTCCTTGGGGTCTGCCTTGGGTTTCTTGAGTAAGGCGGTGATCTCGGCGTGCTTCCAGCTTTCCGGGAAGGTTGCTGTCTCGAAGGAGATGTTGATTATTTTCCGGAGATGGGGCGCGATGGCTATACTGGCTTTGTTGAAGATGTGGTGAGGGCACGGGTCTAGCGGTGAACCGGAGTGGATGGTGTTCATGATCTCGCTGGTGTCCTCGTCGTTGATGTTGGTCCAGGAGAGCAGGCGGTTGGTGGTTGTGGGGGCAGTGGTCTCGGTGGTTGCCGGGGCGGTCGTGGTGTTGAAGCTGTCGTGGATGTCGGCAATTTTGCGGTGGAGGGAGGTGGCCAGTGAGTCGCATCAGGTCTTGCGACGGCTGGATGTCGTTGGTGTTGGAGCTGGGGTTGGAGAGTTCCTTCACGATGTTGAAGAGCTCTTTGCTGTTGTGTGCGTTGTTGTCTAGGCGGTCTTTGAGTGAGGCCCTTTGGCGGATCTGATGAGGTGATGGTGATTGCGGGTGGCGCTCTTGTGGGCGGCGTAGCTGTCCGCTGTCCGTTCGTGGAGCCAGATCTTCTCCAGTTTTCGGCATGTTCGTTTGGAGGCCTGGAGGTCTTCGGTGAACCAGGTGGCTTTCTTGATGGTGTGGCTGTTGGGCGGATTCTTGAGCGGGGCGAGGGTGTTGGCGCAGTCGTCGATCCACTGTCTGAGGTTGCGGGCGGCGGTGTCGGAGGGTTCGGCGGGTGGGCTCAGGGCGAGGGTTGTGGTTAGCTAGTCTTCCGTGACTCTGCTCCAGCAGCGGCGAGGCATTTGTTCGGTGCGGTGGTGCGTGGTGGGCTTCCTGTAGGTGAAGTGGATGCAGTGGTGGTCAGTCCAGTGGGGTTCGGAGGTGTGGTTGAAGGAGACGTGTGGGCTTGCGGAAAAGATGGAGTCTAGCGTGTGGCCGGCGGCGTGGGTGGGTGTAGTCACGAGCTGTCTGAGTCCGAGGGTGGCGAGGTTGTCGATCAGGGTGGTGGAGTTGGTGTCCTTGTTGTTCTCGAGGTGGAAGTTCAGGTCCCCGAGGAGGATGTAGTCCGTGGAGGCGATGGCGTGTGTGCTGACGAAGTCAGCGATGGAATCGCTGAACTGTGGTCGGGGTCCGGGGGTCTGTAGATGAGGGTTCCTCTGAGGGTGGTGTTGGGATCGGTGTGGATCTGGAAGTGCATGTGTTCGGCGGTGCTGAGGGTGTCGTCGGTGTTGGTTGAGACTCTGAGGGTGTTCCTGTGGACGATGGCGATGCCTCCTCCGACTCCGTTGGTGCGGTCCCTGCGGGTGATCTTGTATCCGTCCGGGATGGCAATGGCGATGTCGGGGGCTGAAGCGGGATTCAGCCAGGTCTCCGTCAGGAATGCGACGTCTGGGGAGGTTGAGTCGAGAAGGTCCCAGAGTTCGATGGCGTGTTTGCGGGCGGAGCGGGTGTTGAGGAGGATGCATCTGAGGTAGTTGGGTTCTTTCCTGGGCGGTGGTTTGGCGGGGCGGGTGCTGGCGAAGCTGCAGTTCCGGCAGGTGAAGGGTCCTTGGGTGCGCTTCGGGGTGGCCTGGTAGCAGGCGTGATCTTTTCCGGGGTTGAGTGCGTGGAGGGTGCTGGCGTCGTGACATTAGGTTCCGCTAGCTCATATATGTCTCACAATAGCCTAACAGGCCAGACTATTTTATGTCTTTTAAGAAAGATATAAGACTTTATTTTTGTTAAGCTAAGCAACTGTGGCGCTACAGCTCACAGTGCTCAAATGCTGTATGGAGAAAGCTGTGCTACACGACCATTTTCAAATGAATTATCCTCACCCACATTCTTAGAGCTATCCAAAGCGGGGCTAAGTTCGGGAATCACAGCCAAAGCACATGACCAAATGGATGTGAGCAGAGGCAATGTTCAGTCTGGCTCTGTCTATTTTCTTTATACCCAGAAATGTCATATTTGCAAGAAATTATGCTACATGACATACGAAACACATATACTTGGTTTTACAATGGGTGTAGCGAGCAGAGGAGAGCCACAGAAGGGAACATGAGGGAATGTAAATTAACAGTTCTCGAACTACCATAAAACATATAAAGCACCCTACATGGATAGAGGTTACCACATACATACAGGGGTACCCCAAATGGAGCTTCCCCACTCTCATATATCCAACCACTATCTCACAATCAGTGGGAAATGGGGTCCCAGTCAAGACAAAATGCACAGATTTAGAAAGAGTGACAGCAAGCAGTTTATCCGCCGATAAAAAGGCCTGTACCCTATGACTATTAATCAGTTGCTACCACCAGTTCACGAGTTAGTCATATCATGGGCGGGTCACGGGTCCGATAGTCAGCCATTATAAAAGCAGTCCCACTTTGGATGTACCCCAATTAATCTATGACCTGCACAGTCCTTAGTTCTCGCGATGTTCTATGTTGTTCTAGTCTTTCCCACATGAGTGGCATTGAGGACATGAGTGCACGTTACAAATCAAATAAATAAATAGACAGTGGGACCTTTAAGTCAGGTCTTTTGGACCGAAAGTAGCATGTCATTTAGTCAGGCTGATTGGTGTTTGGTCTGCAAGGCCAGGTGTGTCTGGTCTGAAGGGCAGGTTATGTCTGGGCTGTAGGACCAGAGGTCTCTGGTGATAGGACTGGCATCTCTGGTCTGCGAGACAGAGTGGTCTGGTCTGACGGACAGGTTGTGTCTGGGCTGTAGGGCCAGAGGTCTCTGGTCAGTAAGACCGGATATATAAGGTCTGTAGGAGTAGAAGCGCCTGGTATGTCGGTTTTGTCCGGTCTGTCGGACTGAAGTTCCCTGGCCATTGGAGTGGAGGTGTTTGATCAGTAAAACACAGGCTGTGTCTGGTATGTAGGGCTGCAGGAGCGTGGTCTGTAGGCCCTGTGCTGTCTGCCTTCGGCACCGGTTGTCTCAGTGTGGTTCGATTCCTTCGGGCCACCGACAGGCAGAGATGGGATATCACAGCGCATTCATCCCCAGAACAAAGCCTCTATCGTCATCCCACGCCTCCTGGCCTCCTAGCGGCGAAAGTGGGTCATTCGGTGGGATACCGTGGAGGGAGACGGGGGGCTCGGGTAAGGGGAGACGCTGTCTAGAGCCTGGAGCTGTAAGCGTACACCTCACGACAAGAGAAGCCCCAGTCCGCCCTCAGGACGGCGTGTTCTGGGCTCCTGTTACACAGACACATTCCTTCCAGTTACGGGACAAGGGGCCGGGTATTTGGGTCAGGCGACAATGGCGGCTCCGTAGTAGCACTCGTAGAGCTACAGCCTTTTGTCGGGAGCCTGGGAGCCCCGGGATCGTGTGAATACACCTGCAGCGCAAGGGACACGTTTACACACCGGCTTGGTCCGATGGCCACTTTCGGCACTGTTTTGTGTCGTTTAAGGGCGTGGTTTCAAATAGCTTCGCTCCTGAAATGGCTCATTTCCCACAACGTAGAGAAACGCGCATCTCTTCTGGCTCCTTTGATAGACAACGTAGTGACGCAAAGATCTGGATGGGAGCGCGAGACTTCGGAGGGCACACACCAGGCAGTTCGGATTCCAGGCCTGGATATACACGGTGTAAAAAAAACCATCCATGGATGCAGGGAGTCTGGGGTGCAAACCAGGGCGTTAAGAGCCCAGGTCTGGATACAGAGGGTGGGACGGTCTTATACATGTATACAGGGGGCCTTAGAATGCAAACCAGGGTATTAGGAGCCAGATCTGCGAACGGAGGGTGTGAAGAACGTATCCATGTATACAAGGAGCCCAAGACTGCCTGCAAACCACGGTGTGTGGAGCTTAGGCCTGGATACAGAGAGTGTGAAGGTCTTTTCCATGTATCTATGGAGCGGTAATGCATGCAAACCAGGGTGTGTGCAGCCTAGGCCTGGATACAGAGGATGTGAAGGTCTTTTGTATGTATACAGGGTTGCTGATAATTCAAACTAGGGCTTTAGAAGCCGAGACAGAAGGTGTGAAGGTCTTATCCATGTATTGAGGGGGCCTGAGAATGCATGCAAACCAGAGTGTTTGGAGCTTAGATCTGGATACAAAAGGTATGAACGTCTGATCCATGGGTACAGGGCTGGGTCTGAAAGTAAGCACCAGGCTCAGTCTGGATAAACAGGAAATAAGAGTGCTTGCCCGTGGTACAGAGATGTTAAGTCCAACACTTGGAAACAGAGTCATAAAGTCTAGATCAAGCTTCTCCTACAAGTAGCTCATGGGCTATTGTTAGCTCTCCAGCTACCTGTAAGCAGCTCTCCTGTGTGCAGCCCTACTTGCTAAATTAGAAGCTTTTGCTTGGTTGAATTAATAATAATATATGTACACCAAAATTGGAAAGTGTTTATTTGAGAAAAAAATGTGTGGTTTTAAGAACTCATCATTTCCAAAACATATTTAGAGCTCATATTTGACTGATAAATCATGCGGCGTTTGGGAGTCTTATCACTAATATTGTTACCTAGGTGCCATGGGCATTGCAGCTATGACTATTTTGTATTACCTATGTAGAGGTGTTCCAAATTAACAAAGCCTTTTTCACATTATTGCTGGTAACCATGCACTGATGTGATCACCAATGTATCCTTGTCTGATGAGGCCAATGTTACACCACTAGCGATAGTAGTTCTGGATGATTTTAATTGAACATAAGTAGCTCCAGTCGCGGTCCGTGTAGGAGTGCCGGCCGGGCGGTGATGTGGGGCGGGGGAGGGGCAGGGTGGGGGGTAGCAAAGTACGGATTACTGACCAATACAGGTAAGTAAACATTTAAATCAATAAATGAATTTCGTTGTGAGCGCCGCATTGCCAAATGCGATGCAGTGCGCGCAACGAAATTTGTTTCATTGATTTAAATGTTTACTTACCTGTATTGGTCCGTAATCCGTACTTTGCTACCCCCCACCCTGCCCCTCCCCCGCCCCACGTCACCGCCCGGCCGGCACTCCTACACGGACCGCGACTGAGTAGCTCATCATTAAAAGGTTGGAGACCCCTGGTTTAGATATCAGATTCTAAGGTGTCAGGATCCCAGGCCTGGACACCTAGTGTGTTAGGTCCCCTTCCCAGTGACTGCATGGTTCTGATGATGCATACCAGGGTGTTAAGATCCCTAGTATAGATATTGAGAGTGGGAGAGTCCGAGGTTGAATAAAGAGTTTTTTGAGGATCCAAGAACTGGAAATAAAATGTGAGGATCTCGCGGATGGATACTATGGTATTAGGGTGCCAGGTTTGTATGAAGAAGATACTAAATTAAATCCATCAATTGGTTAAACCTCAGATGCTCTAGTCTCTTTGACAGCCAATGCCTGTACCACACCATAACCATACACTTTAGCAGCACCATCACCTTACCCTCACAAAACCAACCCAGCAGCATGGTTTTTGCTGATGCTTTTCAACAGCATGAAAGATAAGATAAGGCAACGCTTCAGCCCATCAAAGTTTTGCTTTAAATCCAACATCGCTTTCACAACAGAGCATTCTTGGAGTGCCACCCTCATTCTAGTGAGGTAGCTATACCTACTGCCACCCTGGGCAAACCCTAAGTTTGTTGCCCGGTGCCTGTAAGAGTGGGGGGGAGTTGGTGGCCGACTTGTTCAGGGGAGGGGGTCGGATGACTTGTTCTCTGGGGGTGAAGAGGGGTGGTGGTAGTCGACAGACACAACTTGCTCACCTCTCACGCCCCCAAAAACAGTGCCACCCGGGGCCTCCCCCATAGCTACGCCACTGCCTCATTCTCTCAGACAAACAAGACAGCACTAAATAGTATGCAGATGGCAAACAGCTACTCTCTAATTGCACTAAACATAACAAGAAAGCATAACTTCATACATCAGAAACATATTATTTGCACAATACCTTGGCCCCTACCAGAAGCAGCAAAGTGCAAACCTAAAGCACCATCAACCTTTCATCATATCATAACTACAGCAAAAGCCCAACACTATCAACTACAAATATTACAACTGAAGACATATACTATAATCATAGATTCCACTCAACGTATGAGATAGAGCACTCTGCACCCCCTAACCTCGTCCACAGACACAATACACACAAAACCAAAGTAAAGGCAAAGTCATGCTCCCGCAGCAGTAAAACCCAAATCCCATACAATCTAAATAGCTCCAAAAATATATAGACAATTTCAGAAGAATCCCTTCCGACAATAACAACTACAAAGACTGCCCCCAGAAAACGACATTACTTAGCGCATCTCAATGACAGATAAAACCAAATGCAACATATTATTCCACAACCTCACACACAACAGAACACAAATCATGCAGATGGCAAAATGGTGCTCCTCAGCAGTACAGCTGAACATAACGTATGGAGCATCGACAACAGTCAGGAAGATAAGTCGGCAGGTTCACAGGGTTGAATTATGGGAGGGCCGGATCAACCTTTCACCCTTTCTGAGGCTCATTAATTTACTTTCATTACATTCGGAAGTACTAACACTGAGGGCCATATTTATCATTTTTTTACGCAGCGCAATGCAGGAAGACACCTTGCTGCACTGTGAGAAAGGGAGAGGGCAGGAATGCGCCATATATCTAACATGATATGGCACATTCCTGCTGTCTCCTTGCGCTGGTGAACTTTTGGCTGCCTAGCGCCAACGCAGGCACCCTTGCACTATGGTAATGCTTGACAGCAGCTCCCGTGTGGCGTAATTCATCTGCATGCTCCTGGGCTGGGAAAGACGCTGCATCTGTCTCTATCTGCTCGCATAAAAGGCTTTTTTTCAGTGGTTAATGTGAGCCGGTGGGTGGTGATACACACTACTGGGACTCATTTTTTTGAACCGACATGTATACTAGCAACGTCTTGAGGGCCACTTTCCTGCTGTCCTGGCTTGTGACAGTCCAGACATAAATAAACAAAAAGCTTCAGTTGAAGGCTGGCGGTGTCTCTTCACATTGTTGGCTCATCCAATCAATTCATTGTGTGGTGTGAATGACAGTGGTAACATCACCGCATAAGTGGTGTGGCAACAGCACCACAATCCATTCTGACTGGTTCACACCTGTGCAGTACATTCTAACTGTGCAGCTGCCAGTCAAGCTGTGTTCTGTCATCGTCATCAGTACTGCTGAGGTCCCACAAGGCCAAGTGGCCCGAAACTGTTACGGTAATCGATGTCAGCAGTGCAGTCCCTATTTGTAGAGCACATCTTTTTCTTGCATTCCCTAAGAGCATTTGCTTTGTTTACACATGTTTTGTTTTCATAGTTTTTCTGAATGGATATTACCCTTTTAGATCGCAGGGCATATTGTGAACTGAGCCACCTCTAGGTATCTGGTTGATTTCAGACTGTGAATGGGTGCTCATGAGAGGGAATGGTTGAGAGCTCTGGAGATTTAGAGGCAGATTTATCAAAATGTCACACAATGCAACTCAGCCAGACAACTTACTGTGCTGCATGACGGAGAGAGAGCAAGAATGCGCCATATATACTAATATATGACGCATTCCTGCTCTCTCCCTGCACTGGCGGCAACACAGGTACCCTTGCTAATGGTGCAAGGTTGTCGTCATTACAGCAGGATTGTTTTTGTGCAGGAAGGGATACCTTCCTGCTTATAAACAATTCTTAGAGGCATTTTCCTCTTTTTATGTGTGCTGCAGAATGCAGCAGACATAGAAAGAGGAAATAAGGAGTAGAAAGAAGGCGATGTGCGATACCTTGAGTTACTCTAGATTTACTAAGTCAGTCAGGGTCACGCAAGGTGGCTTTGCGTGGCATAGTAAATCTCACTTAAGCCTTGCATTGCTTTGGATCACCATAAGTTACGCAAGGGCAACAAAAGCGATTAGTAAATCTGGTCCTAGGTTTTCCCACAGTGCTTATCTGTGGGTCATAAATGTTTTATGACTACATGCCCATCCAGTCTTTGGCTTCTGTGCAGAGAGAACAAAGCTATGAGGGTGATGCCTTGTCACTATTTTTCAGGTTGCTTTAAACATATTAATTTGTGCATCATATACACACCAAGTACTTATATCGGGCTGTCAGGATTCTCTCTCCTTTTCTCTCATTTCAGGAACCAAGCTATAGTAGTTAAAATTGTTGTCATTTTTGTGAGAATTGTTTAATAGCGTGAGTTGCACCGAAAGCTGAATAATGAATTTTTACATCTGTGCCTGTGACAGCCTGACCACAAAGTATCATCTTGTGTCAGATATCTCCTGAAGGAGGGCAAAGCCACTTTATTTAAAAATGCTGGCTTTTGATTGGTGCCCACCGCTTGGAAGCCCTAGGGAGTTGTTCTTCAATATAGAATTTGTGTGTTTTAATTTTTAATTACTGAGCTAGTTAGAGTCAGATATGCTTTCCATGCTCTTGAGACCTAATGCTTTCGGACCTGATACTTAACTTTGCTACTGCTCAAAGAGTTAGACTCGTGAGCAAATAATTTTTCATTTACCAAACTGAATCTTCATTTGGTTCTGCCATTAGATGCTTTACTTGCTGACATTTGCTGCTTAACTTCCCTGACCTCATCTATGAATGCACCTGTTGTAAGGGTGGAAGAAAGGCCTGAGTCAGAAACCCCAGAGGAGGAAGCACCAAAAAGAGCATTGGACATTTTGAGGACAAAGACCGAATTTGAAGAAATTGTGAAAGGGAATTCGGAGCTGGAATTTATAGAGGGATACAACAAGGAAGAGCTTATGTTCCTTACAGAGAAGCTGGTAGACGTGTGTGTGTGGCTCATGAGGTTCTAGAAGGAATAGCGGCAGAGTTTGGGGTTGATTTGTCCAGAAGCCAGAACCTTAAGAAGAATTTTAGAATGTTCATGAGTAGGGACTTCTCAAGAACAAGCAAATGGCCAGACTAAAATTACATCTGAGGGAATTAATTGGTAAAATTTAAAGTGGAGGGTACCCAAAAGATTAGGGATCGGTGGGCTCAAAATGAACGGAAAAAAGAAAAAGGAAGACAACACTGGAGGGCTAGAAGATGAAAACAGAAATAGCTACTCAGAGGCTAGAACATACCCAATGAGAGAAGTGCATCGTGGTGATTATGTGCATGTTCTCTGGAGTCATGGTCATCTTTTCACATTTGCAAACCAATTTCCAAAACTGAGAGAAACGCCTGACCTTTTGTACACTCAGGTTGACCGGTTTCTGAAAATTCCGTATGTGCCTTGGGAGGATTTAAATACTTTCTTTGATAGTGTTGTTCCTAGTGATCCGAGGGCCGAATGTAAAGTGTCAATGCAGTGGCTGACTGAAGAGCCACGGAGAGTTGCTCAAACGAATGTCTCTATCTCTACTGTTATGGATAAATATAATCAGGTGGTGAACAGTTTGAAAACCAAGGTGCTGCAGAAAGAGAGTGATTGGTTGAAAATAGCAACAACTACCCAAGAATCTGAAGAGTTTGTACATGCTCCTTTTAAGATATTTATGCAGTCTTTTCGTCAGCATAGTGGTATTGAAAATCCCAAAAGGGGAAATCTCCAAAATTTTGTGTCCCAGTTTGTTCCTGGTTTGCACACAGAGATTAACTCCCTGTCAGAACCCCTTTCAGGGCAACAGGGCATGCAGG
This sequence comes from Calotriton arnoldi, assembly GCA_963921515.1. Classification (NCBI taxonomy): domain Eukaryota; kingdom Metazoa; phylum Chordata; class Amphibia; order Caudata; family Salamandridae; genus Calotriton; species Calotriton arnoldi. Next base: position 635,280 of record CAWUFW010000386.1, read on the forward strand.
GGCTACTGGGCTCAAATGTGGGTGTTGAGGGCCTTTACTCCTGATATCCCGGGGCCTGACCTACAATGGATCCTAAGCAACTGGGCAAAGCATCCCTTCTGCACTTGACTCAGGATAGCGTGGTCAGAGCAGTCCAAGTCTCCCTCATGCGGGAAGTCTATGCAGGATAGTGAACACTGGCTCACAACTCAAAATGAGTGCAGCAGCAGCAATACGTCATTGTCTAGCCAAATACTAATTTTATGAAAAAAAATAATATTTAATTTGTACCACTAACCACAAAAAGTAAGAATACGACACTCACAAACAATTACATGGCCCTCCCCTGACATCAGGCTCTTGTGCTTCTTTGGCGGTCCCCTCTCCCACTCACTCCTCACATTACCGATAGTGGTTATTCCCCATTCTCTACTGGTAACATCCAGGGTACGCCCCACTATTAGTCTGAGTCTGAAGAGTCCACGATGACTAATGTAAAATCAACAGCGTTCCCATACTACCATGCTAATTTAGCAGCAAGTCCCCCTGGATCTGACAGGCCCCAAAATAGTTGTACCTGCACCGGCAGTTGTGAAGCAGCCCAGGCGGCTTCACTCAGCGAGTGCAGAGTCTCACTTGTGGTAATTTTCCTGAAGCGACCAGAGACTCTCAGCGATTCCTCCTGCAGGGTAAGTATTCAGTTTGTCTCCCGATGGAGGGGGTGGTTGCCACGATCCTGTCTTGGGTCCCTGCCTGGGTGATGGTGCACAGATGCTCCCATGGCATCCTAACTTCTCCTGTGGGGGCAGGGCGGGTCACAGCCATTTGTGCTCCCCGTGACCCCCTCTGGCATACGCGGTCACCACAACTCACAGTACACGGGCTCCTGCCTAACTGGCACGATGAAATTCTTCACAGCAGCCCCACCTTGTGTAAAGAGTCAACACCCGCTTCTGCACAAGGCTAAAGCCATTATGGCATGGCAGTCTTTTCCATGGCTGGCTCTCCTGGCATACAGGGTTGCCACCCACTACCGCACAAGACTATGGCCCCTACCCCACAGCAATCTTTTCCACTGTGGTCTTGGCATAAAGTGTCACCGCCTGCTACTGCACAAGGCTACGACCCTTACTGCATGTCAGTCTCCTTCCCAGCGGCCCCTCCTGGTATACAGGGTCACCTACTTAGCACTATGCACAGACTTCTGCCCAATCGGAATAGCATGGCTCTATTCACTGCGGCCCTGCTTTGGCATACTGGGGTCCCTGACTTGCAGAGCTTACCTGCCTCAGGCCCATCTGGCTGCTTGGCAGATAACCAATTTTGGGGTCTCCAACTCCCCTTCTTATAGTATATTTCCAGACATGAAATGTGGTTTAAGTTCTGAGTCTTTGAAGTTTTATGTTGGGGTTCTGCTTCTTTTGAAGTGTCCATTCCTCTGCTCCCTCTTCCTCTTAAAAAGCAGTCTGACACAGTAGGAGTTCTCTAAAGCTGATAGTCACACAACACTGTCCACACCTGGATGTCAGCCTCAGTGATATGTGCATCAAAAGGCTAGCCCATGGCCCCAGCCCAATTCTTTATGATTTCCTTAGCAGTCCCATCTCTTTCTAGAGATGTTACTGAGATGTGGCCATGCCCCTTCCTTGTGACTTCTCACTGGATCAAAGAGCATCCTTTGCAGTGTACAGGGGAAGCCTTGTTGTTTGGCAGAAGGGATTTGGTCATTTTTGGAGTTTATTATGTGTGTGGGGAAAAATGCTTCTTTCCAGCTTCCTGCAAACTGGATTGGCAGTTGTTTTTCAGCTTTAGTGTTTCCTAAGATATATCATGTAGATAAAATGGATGATAAGGGAGTAATGTTTCATAGAAGACATAAACATAGTGCTTTGCAAATAGTATGTGACATCTTTGGCTCTCTTATTCCTTCTGTAGGAGTAGTTTTGAATGACCTGAAAATTTGAAAGCTATCTACATTGATCGACCGTCTTGCATCCAATACTGCCGGAGTGTTGTCTGCTATTAACTCAGAAATTGTGGCTTTTAGGGCCATGGTTTTACAGAACAGGCTTGCTTTCGATATCTTACTTGCAGAAGAGGGCGGAGTCTGTCATGTGTTACATGTTTAGCAGTGCTGCATGTATGAGCCTGATACGAGCAAAGTGGTTAACATTTTGTTAATACCATTACTGGAGGGAGTTCTGAGCGGCGGCGAAACAAGATGGCCGCTCCTTAGAGTCCCTCCACGGCACTGAGGAACTGCTGGTCACGAAGGGACATCTGTATGCTGTTACGCGGCGGCCAGGGCACGGGAAAGCATGTCGGAGTCCCTCGGGAGCAGAGAGGCAAGTTTTTAGACCTTGAATTGGTCTAGGTATATAACGACTGCTTTCTTTCCTCTGTTCTCAGGGTGCTTTGTGTCCCGGCCTCCATTTTGTGAGCTTGGTGCTCGCAATCACTTCATAAGATGATGCGTCAGTAAAACCTTTTGGCAGCCAAAAATCGAATTTAAGGGATGAGGGGAGTGCTTGCAGTACTCATCCTTCATTAAAAGATTGTTTGCTCATTGGATGCAGCTTTAAATAGGAGATGGAATTTTTCTTTCGAGCAGGAAAAGGTGGCAAATGTTTCTACAAGGAGTGTGCAGAATGTCTACAAATATTGTCACATTATAAGGTTATTGGAGGGCCCTGGGTGCGGAGAGTCATTTTTTAAGCACTTATTTGTCCTAATTGGCGGCTTGTTATTTTTCTCCTTTCACTACTGGAACATTCTATTTTCCGGCCGCCATTTTGTGAGCCCAGTACTTACTGTCTCCTCAGAATTAACGCGCCATAGTGCCTACTCAGGAATAGGACTCATAACTGCTAAATTTAAGTATTAACTAATTAGCCCTGACTCTTTTTACATTTTTGGGCAATTTTCACACGCTTTGAGAAAAGCCTTTTCAGGTTTTGAGAGCATATTGGCTCACTTTGGTGGCAACTCCTCCTTCCAATAGTTTTTCTTTGGATAGTGTTGCCCTTCGTGGATCATCTAGTCGCATTCTTACTTAAGAGATCCTTAAATAATATATACCTTCATCTACTTTGAACATGGATTCCGCGCATTCAAATAAATCCCAAGGGTTTTCTGGTTCGAATACCAATGGACGCAAAGAATCTGTCAACAACACTAATAAAAGGGTTAAAAATGATCCTCCCTCTCCAAACAAATCACCCCTACCTTGGACCTTAGTGGATATTATGGAGGAACTGAGAAACATTCGCCCATTTATGGTGGATACCAATGCGACGCTTCAGAGAATTGAGGAGAAATGGTCTAGTTTGGACTCAAGACTTACTGGCGTTGAACAAAAGATTAGTGAGGCGCAGGATGTTGTCGCTAGAGTGGATATTTTATCTAAAGAGGTTGCTCAACTGAAGAAAACATCTGAGGATTTGGAAAATCGAAACAGACGTAACAACCTAAGAATTTATGGTATACCGGAAGGTTCTGAGGGCACTGACATGATTTCTTTTCTTAAGGCTCATATTCCACAAATAGTTGGCCTATCTAAATCTGTAGATCTCAATGTTCAGAGAGCCCATAGGATACGTCCTCGCATTGCAGTTGCTTCAAACAGACCATGAGGAATCATTGCCTACTTCCTTTTGTACTCTGATTTAATGGCGATCCTTACAGCAGCTAAACAGCGTAAACAGATGCTTTAGTCTGGTCAAAACATTTTTTTTAGCCAAGACGTCTCAAAATCCACACCTAGTCGCTGAAAGGAGTTTCTAGACCTCAGACCTGCGCTTCATTCTATGAAAGCTCGTTGCGGTCTTATCAATCCGTGTTTTTTCAAAGTAACATATAAAGAAAGAACATTCACCTTTGAAGATCCTGCAGAGCTCAAGATATTTATCCACAAGACAGAAGATATGGAGATCAGTAAAAACGAATTGTTCTCTCTCTTTTATTCCACAGGTTCTCATTCGTATCTTGTTTGATGTTGCTGTTTTTGTTCCCATCGTCCATCTGTTTCGTTGTTTGTATTCCGATTGGTTGCATTGTCTCCCCATCGTTTGGTAAGTCCCTTTGCGCTGTACTGGTTGTGTTCCTGTTTCATTAATTTTTGTCCGTCCTTTTAATTATTGATAATACATCTATTTATTCTCGGTGTTCCTCGTTGGAGTGGTGTCTGTCCTTTTCGTCCCCTGTTAGAGATGGGATCTCTAGTTGGCAAGGGCTTGCACCTTTGTCCAAGTAGGGACCCTTCTTCCTAGTCAGGGTAAGGGTGTTACACTCGTGAAGTAACCCCTGCTCACCCTCGTGGTAGCTTGGCACGAGCAGTCAGGCTTAATTCAGAGGCAGTGTGTAAAGCATTTGCACATAACCAACAGTAATACAGTGTAAGCACTACAAACGGACACCACACCAGTTTAGAAAAATAACCAATATTTTATATACTCAAGACAAGACCCATTACGACAAATATCCACAATACTATACTTTACGAATGAATGCTTGATACGGTAACTTCTTCTTTGCAGGAATAGCACAAAAGCAAAGTTCGTACGAGTCGGTAGCTCCGTCCGAGCCTATTGCGATGCTGAAAACCACAGACTCCAACAGTTCCAGCCGACCGCGTCGATATGGGCCAGCAGAGTCATGAACAGACTCGGTTACAGTACCTTTCTCGTTGTGGCTGGTACGGAGTGTACGAGCCGGTCGGCGTTCGTCGCGGTTGCGGTGGAAGACGGAGCGATGCAAGGTGCGGTGTCCCTCGATGCGGTGCAGGCAGCGGCTCGATGAGCGTCGTGCAGACGGAGTCGGTGAGTCCAAGGCGTGCGATGCAGGGTGAGACGATGCTCGATGCGGTGCTGACAGGTTGCGATGCAGGCGACCTAGCCGGAGTGCGGGAGCTGGCGTCGGACAGCGGTGCGAGTCAGAGCGGTGCGTCGCAGACGTGTGAGCGGTGCCCCAAATGCGGTGCGGTCTCGACTCTTGAGCCAGTTGCAGCGACCGCGTCGGTCGGGTCCGGTTGGTTCAGTGAAGCGATGCGATGCGAACTGCGGTGTCCACAGGTCACGGTGCAAGCAGCGGCTCGATGTTGGCGGCGTCGGACGTCGCCCACGGTGAGACCAGGGTTGCGATGCGAAGCGGGGCGATGCGGTCTGCGGTGCAAACAGGTCACCGGCCAGGGATGGATTCGGTTGACGGAGTCGGTTGCGGTTCCCTTCCTCTGTGGCAACTGAAACAGCGTTCCAGAAGCGGTACCCAGAGGCTTGTGAAGTCTTTGTAGTCCCTGAGACTTCTTAACAGGAGGCCAGCTCGGTTTCAGGCCCTTGGAGATACTCAGCACAAGTTTGTAGAAAGTTCAGTCTAGTCCTTTCACTGCCCAAGGCAGAAGCAGCAGCTGCAGGCCAACCCAACAAAGCAACAACACAGCAAAGGGGCAGTACTCCTCCTGGCAGCTCTTCCAGCTCTTCGTCTTGGCAGGTTCCTTGATTCCAGCGAGATCTAAATTCATGGGGTCAGGGCCCCAATATTTATATCGCAAATTCCTTTGTTCTCTGAAGGCAGAGAGGCCTTTGCCTAGTCCAAACCAGTTCTGGAGCACTTTGTTGACAAGTCTCCGTCCCTTCTTTCAGTGAGTAGGCCAGGGACATCAGACGCACCACAGGAGGTGGAGCCAGCATTGTGGAGGGAAGGCACTGTCCTATTCAGGGCCCAGGTGCGACCCCTCCCACCCATCTACATGTAGACCTTGCTATTCAGCCCTGTGCTGACTCACCCTGTCTCCTGGCATCCCCAGCCCCTGTCACTCACACTCCAGACAAGGAATACACAACCTCGCAGAGGCAGGCTTGGATGGTTAGACAATAAAATACTCACTTTCTAAAAGTGGTATTTTCAAACACAGAATGTTAAAACCAACTTCACTAAAAGATGCATTTTATCATTCTGAGTCCAGGCATACTAAACTCGAATTTCTACCATGTTCCCGGGGTCAGTTAGGATTATAAGCTGTAATAATCAAAACTGCCCGTTCTGGCCTAGGGGGAACAGGTAGCCTTGCAATAGTGAAAAACGAACTAGGCTGTAATTCACTATCAGGACATGCCACACACACCCGGGCATGTCCTACCTTTCGCATACAACGCACCCTGCCCACAGGGGTACCATGGGCCTACCTTAGGGGTGGCTAACATGTAGCAAAGGGAAGGTTTCGGGACTTGCAAGTGTGTGCACTTGCCAAGTCGTCATGGCAGCCCCAGGCTGCGCACAGGCTCTGCGGTGGCAGGCCCGAGTTACACTTTACGGGCTGTTTGCGTGGGTGGCACAATCCAGTGCTGCAGCCCACCAACAGCATTTGGTCTATAGGCCCTGGCACTCGCAGTGCACTTTACAAGGGACTGACACATAAACCAAATAGGCCAATCCTGGAAACACCAATCCATAACGCATTTTATACAGGAGCACTTGCACTTTCCCACTGGACCGCAGTGAGGAAAGTGCGCAGAATCATTACACCAGCAAAAACAGAGTCAAAACCGGGAGGTCAGAAAGCAAAAAGTCAGGGGAAACACGCCAAAAGATGCCAAGTCTAACACATGTCCCCTCCAGCTGAAAGTAGGGAGCACTACCCAACCCCATTGGAGTTCTCCTCACTAAGGCGGAAGAACCTGGACAGACCATCTGCGTTGGCGTGTTCTGTACCAGGACGGTGCTCCACCGTAAAGTCCATTCCCTGTAGGGAGATGGACCACCTCAGCAGTTTTGGATTCTCACCCCTCATTTGCATCAACCATCTGAGGGGCCTGTGGTCTGTCTGAACCCGGAAGTGAGTCCCAAACAGGTATGGTCTCAACTTCTTCAGTGCCCAGACCACAGCAAAAGCTTTCCTTTCTATGGCACTCCACCTCTGTTCCCTGGGAAGTAGTCTCCTGCTAAGGAAGACTACAGGCTGATCCAGGCCCTCTTCGTTCAGTTGTGAGAGCACCGCTCCCACACCATGCTCTGAAGCGTCCGTCTGCACGACGAATTCCTTGGAGAAGTCAGGTGCCTTGAGCACGGGCGCCGTGCACATGGCTGCCTTCAGGGCATCAAAAGTTTTCTGGCAGGACTCAGTCCAGATCACTTTCCTGGGCTGCCTCTTAGAGGTCAGCTCTGTTAAGGGGGCAACAATGGTGCCATAGCCCTTAACAAATCTCCTATAGTAACCGGTGAGACCTAAGAAGGCTCTCACCTCTGTCTGGGTCTTGGGGGGTTCCCAAGCCAGAATGGTGTCAATCTTGGGTTGTAGGGGCGCCACCTGGCCGCTTCCTACCTGGTGTCCCAAGTACACCACCGAACCCTGCCCAATCTGGCACTTACTGGCCTTGATCGTGAGGCCTGCACCTTGCAGAGCCCTCAACACTTTCTCAAGGTGCTGTAAATGTTCTTCCCAGCTGGAACTGAACACAGCAATGTCATCCAGGTAGGCGGCACTGAAATCCTCCAGCCCAGCCAACACCTGATTGACCAACCTCTGAAAGGTGGCAGGGGCATTCTTCAACCCAAAGGGCATCACCCGGAATTGGTAATGACCTTCTGGGGTTGAGAATGCTGATCTCTCCTTGGCCCCATCGGTTAAGCAATCTGCCAGTACCCAGACGTCAAATCAAACGTGCTGAGGAACCGGGCAGCTCCCAACCGATCAATGAGCTCATCAGCTCTGGGGATGGGGTGCGCGTCAGTCCTGGTGACGGCATTGAGCCCAGGGTAGTCCACACAAAACCGGAGTTCTGGGGTGGCACCGGGCGCCGCAGCCTTTGGGACCAAGACCACTGGGCTGGCCCAAGGACTGTGGGAGGGCTCAATCACCCCTAACGCCAACATCTTAGAGACCTCCTCCTTGATGCTGGCTCTGACCCGGTCAGTCAACCTGTAAATCTTGTGCTTCACAGGAGGGCTGTCACCAGTGTCCACGTCATGGGTACACCAGTGAGTAACACCGGGGGTCAGAGAGAACAGTGGGGCGAACTGTCCCAACAACTGGCGACAGTCCCCCTGCTGCTCCTGAGTCAGATTCGGGGAGAGGATCACACCCTCTACTGACCCATCATGCTCCTTGGTAGACAGGAGGTCAGGGAGAGGTTCACTCTCCTCTTCCACCCCATCATCTGTCGCCAAGAGCATACTCACTTCGGACCTCTCGAAGTGGGGCTTGAGGCGGTTCACGTGAAGGACCCTCAAAGGGTTCCTTGGAGCCTGCAAATCCACCAGGTAGGTGACGTCACTTTTGCGCTCCTTTACCTCATATGGCCCAGTCCACTTGTCCTGCAAGGCACAAGGTGCCACTGGGGCCATGACCCACACTTTTTGCCCAGGTTGAAATTCGACCAGAGTGGCATTCTGGTCATACCATCTCTTCATTTCTTCCTGGCTTGCTTCTAGGTTCGCCTGAGCGAGTTTCCTGAAGCGGGCAGTTTGGTTTCTAAAGGCCAGCATGTAGCTAAATACATCCTGGGGAGTTTTCCTGGGAGCTGCCTCCCAGCCTTCCTTTACCAAACTCAGAGGTCCTCTGACAGGGTGGCCATACAGGAGCTCAAAGGGGCTGTACCCAAGAGACTTCTGAGGCACCTCCCTGTATGCAAAGAGTAGGCATGGCAAGAGGACGTCCCACTTACGCCTCATGGGTTCTGTTAGACCCTTGATCATGCCTTTCAAGGTCTGGTTGAATCTCTCCACCAGACCGTTTCCTTGTGGGTGGTAAGGAGTGGTGAACTTGTAGGTTACACCACACTCCTTCCACAGGGATGTCATATACTTCGATATGAAATTGGTCCCCCTATCAGAAACCACCTCTCTGGGGAATCCCACACGGGAAAAGATCCCCATTAACGCCCGGCCCACCACTGGCGCCGTCGTTGTCCTGAGAGGGATTGCCTCCGGGTACCGGGTGGCATGGTCCCCCAAGACCAGGATGTACCTGTTGCCCATGGCTGTCTTGGGATCCAGTGGCCCCACAATATCCATCCCTACCCTTTCAAAGGGTGTACCAACAACAGGAAAAGGTTGGAGAGGAGCTTTGACCTTCCTCCCACTCTTACCACTTGCCTGGCAAGTTTGGCAAGACCTACAGTGTGCATCTGACTGCCTTCGCATTTGGGGCCAAAAGAAGTGGGTGACAAGCCTGTCAAAGGTCTTGTCCTGCCCCAAATGTCCTGCCAAAGGCACGTCATGAGCCAGACCCAGTAGGAAGGTCCTGAAGCGCTGGGGTACCACCAGCACACGGGCTGACCCAGGCTCAGCAACCTTAGGCTCACTGTATAGGAGACCACTCTCCCAGTAGATCAGATGTGACCCGGACTGATTACCAGCTGCCTGGTCTGCAGCCTGCCACCGCAGACCCTCCAGAGTAGGGCACTCGTTCTGCTCCCTGCAGAACTCCTCCCTGGTGGGACCCCCTTCTTGCTGCCAGTGGGTCAGCTCAGAGATGTCTCCCAGTTCGGCTACCTGCTCCCCTGTAGGCACCGGGGCGTCCCCCTCGAGGTCCGCCTCCTCCCGGTCCGTGGGAACTTCCGGGGCCGGTTTCCCGCGCCCCCTGCCCTTTCTCTTGGCAGGGACTTGGGCCACTGTTTCAGGCTCCAAGTCCTCTTGATCACCCTTTCTGGCTGCCATTGACCGAGTAGACACGCATGCCCACTCTGGCAACCCAAGCATCTCCAAGTGAGACCTGAGCTCAACCTCCTTCCATGAGGACTGCTCCAGGTCGTTTCCTAGCAGACAATCTACAGGCATGGTAGGGCTCACAACCACCCTCAAGGGACCTGAGACCCCCCCATTCAAAGGGAACCTGCGCCACCATACATTGGCGCTCTGAGTTGTCTACAGCAACTACTTGGTGGAATGCCCCGGGGACTACTTGCTTCTCAGACACCAGGTGACACCGGACTGAGGTCACACTGGCTCCAGTATCTCTGAGAGCCTCTACCCTGTTCCCATTAATGGTCACCCAGGTGCTATATTTCTTTGTGTTAGGGGGCACCTGGTTTCCTGGGACCATCTCACTGTCCCCTAGTGAGACAAGGGTCATTTCTGCGGGATCCCCACCCTCCTGTGGGCACCCCTCCTCCCCAAGCGCTACACTAGCCAACACTTTGGACTGTCCACCAGTGGGTGGCTGTGTCCCCTTTGGGCACTTGGGGTCCCCCTTAAAGTGACCTACCTGGTCACATGCATAACACTTGCGGGGGCCGGTCTCAACAGGCTTCCCTGTAGAGACCCCTTTCTTCTTATCGCCGGGGGCTGGGAACCTTTACCCTGGGTACTAGTTTGGGGCCCTTTAGAGAACTCCTGTGCTTTACCCTTGTCCCCCCACCTTTCTGCTGGGGACCCTGCCCACCTTTGGCTGAGTCTCCCCAAACGCTTTCTTGTGGACCCTGGTACTCACCCAGCGGTCCGCTTCCATAGCAAGCTTCCTGGGGTCAGTTAGCTTACTATCAACTAGGTGCTGGCGCAGATCTGCAAAACATAGACTAGACAAGTGCTCCCATGCAATCAAGTTGTAGAGCCCCTGAAAATCTGTTACACTACTGCCCTTTACCCAACCATCCAGCGACCTGCAGAACACATCCACACATTCCAACCAAGTGTTGGCATCAGACTTCTTACTGGACCTGAACTGATCCCTGTACTTTTCAGGAGTAAGACCATACTTCGTGAGAAGGGCATCCTTCATGTCAGCATAGGTGAGGTGATACCCCTTACCCAAAGCTATCAGAGCATCCCTTGCTTCTTCAGGGAAAAGTGGCCACAATCCTGCTCCCCAATTCTCCTCAGGGACCCCATTCATGTGTATGGCTGCCTCATAACCCTGAAACCACCTTTGTATGTCATCCCCCTTCTTGAACTCCTTGCCTACGTTCTTGGGAATGTGTACAATCCTGTCTGCCTTTCTGGACGAATTGCTGCCACCATCTGAGCCTGACTTACTCCTAAGTTCTAGCTCCTTCAGTTCTCTCTCATGCTCTAAGAGCATCTTCCTCTCCTCTATGGCCAATCTCTTCTCCTCCCGCTCACTCTCCAGCCTGAGCTTCTGCAGCTCAAACTGCCTTGCCTCCCGCCTGTCCTCCAGCTCCTCTGGGGACAGACTGCTGCTGCCTGATCTGGCGGGTTCCCCCTACCCAAAAGCACATCCACCCTGGAAATAGGCTCCTCCACCTCCTCACTGAGATCACCAGGCTGCCCATTGGCATGTCTGGCTGCTACCCAGGCCCTCAGCGCCTTCTGTAGCTCCTCCTTCCTTGTGAGGCCTTTAATTTGGACTTTCAGGTTTTTACAAATCGCTCGTAACTCCTTTACGGCGTAGGATTCCAACCTATCCTCCTCAAAGATAACTTCCAGAGATGCAACAGATGATGCAATTGATTCAGGCATGACAAAAGTAGTGAGTTGAAAACTGGCAAGATCAAAAATAGGCCAAAAGAAAAAAAAACAGTATGTGGTACGTAATGGTCTGCGATATGGTAGTAGTGCACACCAATCACTGTAAGTCACGTGCAAACACAAGTCCTATCCTCACCGCTGACAACCAATGTTAGAGATGGGATCTCTAGTTGGCAAGGGCTTGCACCTTTGTCCAAGTAGGGACCCTTCTTCCTAGTCAGGGTAAGGGTGTTACACTCGTGAAGTAACCCCTGCTCACCCTCGTGGTAGCTTGGCACGAGCAGTCAGGCTTAATTCAGAGGCAGTGTGTAAAGCATTTGCACATAACCAACAGTAATACAGTGTAAGCACTACAAACGGACAGCACACCAGTTTAGAAAAATAACCAATATTTTATATACTCAAGACAAGACCCATTACGACAAAAATCCACAATACTATACTTTACGAATGAATGCTTGATACGGTAACTTCTTCTTTGCAGGAATAGCACAAAAGCAAAGTTTGTACGAGTCGGTAGCTCCGTCCGAGCCTACCGCGATGCTGAAAACCACAGAGTCTAACAGTTCCAGCCGACCGCGTCGATACGGGCCAGCAGAGTCATGAACAGACTCGGTAACAGTACCTTTCTCGTTGTGGCTGGTACGGAGTGTACGAGCCGGTCGGCGTTCGTCGCGGTTGCGGTGCAAGACGGAGCGATGCAAGGTGCGGTGTCCCTCGATGCGGTGCAGGCAGCGGCTCGATGAGCGTCGTGCAGACGGAGTCGGTGAGTCCAAGGCGTGCGATGCAGGGTGAGACGATGCTCGATGCGGTGCTGACAGGTTGCGATGCAGGCGACCTAGCCGGAGTGCGGGAGCTGGCGTCGGACAGCGGTGCGAGTCGGAGCGGTGCGTCGCAGACGTGCGAGCGGTGCCCCAAATGCGGTGCGGTCTCGACTCTTGAGCCAGTTGCAGCGACCGCGTCGGTCGGGTCCGGTTGGTTCAGTGAAGCGATGCGATGCGAACTGCGGTGCCCACAGGTCACGGTGCAAGCAGCGGCTCGATGTTGGCGGCGTCGGACGTCGCCCACGGTGAGACCAGGGTTGCGATGCGAAGCGGGGCGATGCGGTCTGCGGTGCAAACAGGTCACCGGCCAGGGATGGATTCGGTTGACGGAGTCGGTTGCGGTTCCCTTCCTCTGTGGCAACTGAAACAGCGTTCCAGAAGCGGTACCCAGAGGCTTGTGAAGTCTTTGTAGTCCCTGAGACTTCTTAACAGGAGGCCAGCTCGGTTTCAGGCCCTTGGAGATACTCAGCACAAGTTTGTAGAAAGTTCAGTCTAGTCCTTTCACTGCCCAAGGCAGAAGCAGCAGCTGCAGGCCAACCCAACAAAGCAACAACACAGCAAAGGGGCAGTACTCCTCCTGGCAGCTCTTCCAGCTCTTCGTCTTGGCAGGTTCCTTGATTCCAGCGAGATCTAAATTCATGGGGTCAGGGCCCCAATATTTATATCCCAAATTCCTTTGTTCTCTGAAGGCAGAGAGGCCTTTGCCTAGTCCAAACCAGTTCTGGAGCACTTTGTTGACAAGTCTCCGTCCCTTCTTTCAGTGAGTAGGCCAGGGACATCAGACGCACCACAGGAGGTGGAGCCAGCATTGTGGAGGGAAGGCACTGTCCTATTCAGGGCCCAGGTGCGACCCCTCCCACCCATCTACATGTAGACCTTGCTATTCAGCCCTGTGCTGACTCACCCTGTCTCCTGGCATCCCTCAGCCCCTGTCACTCACACTCCAGACAAGGAATACACAACCTCGCAGAGGCAGGCTTGGATGGTTAGACAATAAAATACCCACTTTCTAAAAGTGGTATTTTCAAACACAGAATGTTAAAACCAACTTCACTAAAAGATGCATTTTATCATTCTGAGTCCAGGCATACTAAACTCGAATTTCTACCATGTTCCCGGGGTCAGTTAGGATTATAAGCTGTAATAATCAAAACTGCCCGTTCTGGCCTAGGGGGAACAGGTAGCCTTGCAATAGTGAAAAACGAACTAGGCTGTAATTCACTATCAGGACATGCCACACACACCCGGGCATGTCCTACCTTTCGCATACAACGCACCCTGCCCACAGGGGTACCTTGGGCCTACCTTAGGGGTGGCTAACATGTAGCAAAGGGAAGGTTTCGGGACTTGCAAGTGTGTGCACTTGCCAAGTCGTCATGGGAGCCCCAGGCTGCGCACAGGCTCTGCGGTGGCAGGCCCGAGTTACACTTTACGGGCTGTTTGCGTGGGTGGCACAATCCAGTGCTGCAGCCCACCAACAGCATTTGGTCTATAGGCCCTGGCACTCGCAGTGCACTTTACAAGGGACTGACACATAAACCAAATAGGCCAATCCTGGAAACACCAATCCATAACGCATTTTATACAGGAGCACTTGCACTTTCCCACTGGACCGCAGTGAGGAAAGTGCGCAGAATCATTACACCAGCAAAAACAGAGTCAAAACCGGGAGGTCAGAAAGCAAAAAGTCAGGGGAAACACGCCAAAAGATGCCAAGTCTAACATCCCCCCTCTCAACATTATTGTCTTTTCGGTTTGTGATGGTTATGGCTAAAGCTTTCTGGCTTTTTGTCATCTTTTTCGCTTATATACTTCAGAGGAGATTATGTTCTCCTTTTTTTCATCTGGTCCCTTTTTCCCTATGTATCTTTTTTCTTCTATTTTCCTTCCTCTTTTTTCTTCAGCATATTATAGCGACCTTTTCTACTTACAAACTTATTTTTGTGGTTCTCTATTTTGGAAAATATGTTGATTACTTGGTTTACTTTTCTATATTTTTCCTCATGCCCTCTCAATTCCTCTACTTTCATATCACTTCTTTGTTTATCAGCATTCATGTGTATCTGGATATGCATTACTTTCTTTCCTTTTTGTTTTGGTTGTCTAAATCTTTTACTTACATTAGGTTTCATTTATGTCCTGTTATAACATCCTACATTTCGATCTTAAAATTCTTTTATGTTTTTCCTCATGAGTAACTTGCGTATTGTGTCATGGAATGTCAAAGGTCTTCGTAACCCAGTTAAAAAACAGAGGGTGTTGTCTCACTTATCAAAATTGAACTGTCAAATTGCTTTATTACAAGAAACTCATCATAAAGAACAAGACATAAAATCTATTAAAAGACAATGGGTGGGGGATGTTTTTAGCTCTCCTGCTGTAGATAACAAAAATGGTGTTCTTATATTGTTTCATAAGTCGTTAAATATTCAATTGTTAAACGAATTTAAAGACGATGCTGGAAGATGGATTTTATTAGTTGTGAAGATAAATAATACACAATTTATGATCTGTAATGTATATGGTCCAAATGGAATCAATCTATCATTTTGGAATGATTTTTCTTCTATGTTATCCTCCCATGCATCAGAAAACCTTATAGTTGGTGGTGATTGCAATCAACTTATGGATCCCTTTTTAGACCGCAGATCTCAGACTAGATTTGTTCCCCCCAAAATGCATAAAGCCTTTCAGAAAGCCATATCCGCTAGAGGGTTGGTTGATGTTTGGAGAGCATCACATCCAGATGTTTTGGAATTCACTTTCTTTTCTCCCGTCCATAATTCCCATTCCAGAATAGATTATGTATTTTTTACCCAACATACACTTCAATTTTTAACACACACGGAAAGAGGGTCAATTCTCATCTCAGATCACGCTCCCGTTATTGTAGATCTTGACTATCCCAGTCTCGTTTCCCCCACTCGTAGATGGAGATTTAATAACTCCCTTCTAGTGGATCAACAATTCACAGTTTTCCTACAAGAATTTTTCTTAAACAATCTTCCCTCAGATACACAAATGAATATTATCTGGGATGCTTTTAAAACAACCGCAGGAGGATTTATATTGGACTTTGTAGCTAAGAAAAAGAAAAGAGCTCTTAGGGATTCCACGCAACTCTTAAAGCAAATTAATATTTTAGAACAGGAATACTTTCCTTCCAATGGTAAGGACACGTTGTCTAAACTCATTAAGGCCAATTTGCAATACAACAAACAATCCTGGGACAATGCTTGTGATACCCTACTTCGTTTCAATGCAAAAATATATGGGGGTCGGAACAAAGCTGGTAAATCATTGGCAAATTACCTTAAAATTAAAAAACAGAAAGCTAAGATTGTGGCCATAACAGACTCAACTGGGGTTCGGCATATTAGCGATTCGAAAATCTTAGAATGCTTCTCTGAATATTATACCAATTTATATACACCAGAAACATCTCCATCTAATGAACAATTAGATATCTTTTTCCAATCAATTCCTAAAAACCCCGATAGTAACGTAGATCTATCTTCCCTAGATACTCCTCTATCTGAACAAGAACTATTAAATGCCATAAATCAACTCCCCAAAGATAAAACTCCTGGGCCTGACGGCTTTACTGTACGATTTTATTTCCATTTTAGAAAGCTTTTCATTCCCAAGTTATTACTTCTTGTTAATCATTTTTTTAACACAAAATGGACACAAGGCTCCTTCACTCAGGCTATGCTTTGTTAACTTCCTAAGAAAGATAAAGATCTTTCTCAATGTAGCAATTATAGGCCTATTTCATTGATCAACACAGATTGTAAGATTTTTGCTAAATTATTGGCTCTCTGTATTAATTCTGTCATTCCGGATTTAGTTGATATGCATCAGTCAGGTTTTGTGAAGGGAAGATCTATTTCAAACAATTCTAGAACTTTCCTTAACATTACTCACCTAGCTGCTTAACTCAACTCTCCCCTAGCTGCCATAACACTTGATGCCGAGAAGGCTTTTGATCGAGTGAATTGGGAATTTATGTTTGGTGCACTGAAATGGCACAGTTTTAGTCCTCATTTTATCCAATACATTAAGCTATTATACTCCGAACCTTCTACCTCTCATTGGGTCAATGGTAAACAATACCACTATTTCCCCCTTCATAGAGGTACGAGGCAGGGCTGCCCTCTGTCGAATACATACCTTTACATCACATGCATTTACAACGCATGCGATTACAATGCTGTCGTTACAACGACTGCGTCGTTACATCGCAGTACCATTACAACGCAAGTCGTTACAACGACTTGATGTATGGGGCGCGCTGGATTTAGGAATAGTATAATTTACTATTCCAACTCCAGCGTGCGCAACAGTAGTGAAGGTGTTGGAATAGTAAATTATACTATTCCTTAGTTTAGAGCGCCCCCTACAGCAAGTCGTTGTAACGACTTGCGTTGTAATGGTACGGCAATGTAACAGCGCGGTCGTTGTAACAACCGCGTTGTAATCACATGCGTTGTTACGCATGCGATGTGATATGCGTTGTTACGCATGCAATGTGATGGCTGTTTCCCCCCTCTGTCTCCCCTTCTATTCATTTCATCATTAGAACCCTTTCTGGAAACAATTCGCCAATCTCCTACATTTCCTGGTTTTCATTTAAAAAATCTGAATATAAAATACACAGCATATGCGGATGATATTTTATTATATATATATCCAATCCCACTACATCCTTACCAGAGTTTTTTCACTATTAAACTCATACCCTGTTGTTTCAGGTTATAAACTGAATATTAATCTGGCAGTGCCCCCCAATATCTAAAGGCCATTGTTCAACCCTACATACCATCACGCTCTCTTCGCTCGTCTACCCAGGTGAAGTTCTCGGTTCCTAGGATCAAACTGTCTCGCATGGGCGGACGGTCTTTTTCTTATTTGGGTCCTCGGTTGAGGAATTCTCTTCCTCTTTCTCTTAGGAACGAAAACATCCTTAGTAATTTTCGCAAACATTTAAAAACTTGGTTGTTTAACCAATAATTTGTGGGTAATTCTTTTAATTAGATTCTGCAACTTTTGCTTTTCTCCTTTCTCTGTCAAGCGGCGCCGGGAAACCTTTTGTGGTAGCTGTGCGCCTTATAAGATTAATTAACATAACATAACATAACATTAATCAGTCAGAAGTCTTGCCGCTAAATAAATACTGTCTTCCTGACATGTTCATGGATTCTGGTTTCAAATGTAATTCAAAGGGTATTAAATGTCTAGGCATCCTCTACTCCAATAATTTTAAGGAAATTATTAAGATTAACCTCAATGAGATTATGTCTAAACTTAATGCACTAATAGAAGGTTGGTCCCCTTTATTTCTCTCGTGGTGGGGTAGGCTGGCTACAATTAAAATGATGTTGTTACCTATTGTTAATTTCTATCTGTCAATGCTTCCATTATCTCTTCCTTATACTTTTTTAAAAACCATTAATCGTTTTTTAACTCAATTTTTATGGAACAAACGTAAACCTCAAATTGCTTTAACCCGTCTTCAGCAACCTAAAGATTAAGGGGGGGTTAATTTTCCTAACCTTAGAACATATCATTCAGCCTTCACATTGAAACATGTTTGGACTTCCCTTTCTGACACTCATGCAGACTCATCAACAGTTTGGGGACAATTAGGACACGCACAATTCCTACCCTTTGCTTTTAAGGAAGTGGTCCGTATCACCCAACCCCCAAAAGGTTTTTCCCCCCCAATAATTACCCATTCTATAGCTGTTATTAAACCTTTGGTCACCTCTTCCAACTCCACCTCTAAAAATATTTTACAAACCCCATTGTGGTATAATGCTAACATTAAGTTAAATAATAGAGTTCTTGGGTGGAAAGAGTGGATTAATAAGGGTATTATAACTATTGGACAGTTATTCTCTGGGGGCTCTCTGCTAGACTTTTCTGAGATACAGGAAAAATATAGCATATCTACCAAATATGCTTCTCATTTTCAGGGCCTTAAACCTCTTCTACTTCTCTACACTTCTCAACAATCTGATATTGCTCCAGACATACCACCTCCTCATTCTCCGATAGACTTTTCTTTACAATTGAAGGCCTCCACCATATACAAAATATTGCTTGGTTCTTCTAATTTGAATACAAAGTCTAAAACAGAGCTCTTATGGGAATCAGAACTACATCAGGAATTTTCAGCTCAAACTTGGAAATCAATATGGGCCAAGATTCATACCTCATCCTGCTCGGCAAGGACAACGCAAACATTATATTATTTTTATAATAGATTATATATCACCCCCATGAGCTTATATAAATTTAAACTCTCCCCTACTACTAATTGTTGGCCCTATCCTCATGATAATAGTGACCTTTTACACATGTTTTTTGATTGCCCTCATGTTAAAAAGCTTTGGTCACAAGTTTGGGATAAACTGAACAACATTTTAACCGTATGTTTCCATTTTGATGTCATACACATTTTTGGGAGGTGCTTTATCCCTTTGGACTTCTCAGTGTATGGTTGGGAAATTAGTTGATTTGATATTTGCTTTGGCTTTTTAAATAATCACAACTAATTGGAAAGATACATCTAAAATTTCCTATATGGCATGGTGGAATCTATTGTGCCATCATCATCGTTTGGATCGTGCTCATGCTACCTCTCTTCCTTCAAAGCTTAAAAAGATTTATTATGGTCACCCCTTACTTCATTCCTATCTAGATGTATGACTCGACCTGTATCTATGGTTCTTAACTATGAACCTCCTTAAGATCTGCACTGTTTATTTAATATCCATTTATAGTACCACATAGTTGCTAATTGTTCGCTTTTTAACCTTAACATTTCATTAAATCTTCCCCTCTCCTTCTTTCTTCCCCCTTTCTTTGCCTAGTCTTTTCTTTTCCTTTCTTTCTTTATTGTTTTTCACCTTTCACCCTTATAAAATAATTAAAATGCATTTGCTTTTGCATTACAGTTATGTATTTCATTTCAAGTTTAATATGTTCATAAGCCATTAGTATAAAATATGTTTATTCTGTACAATTCTTATACGTCCATTATCTGTTTTATATTATGGGAATATTTTATTATCACATATTACATATTCATTTATATGCTTGGATTGACCTTCAGTTGTATATTTTTTTATCAAATGTAATTGCCCTTTGTTCTTGAATTTCCTTCAATAAAGCATTTTTTTTAAAATACCATTACTGAAATTCTGAAGGACTTTAAAGAGTCGGAAGCAACAGGTGCCTGGAGGTAATTGGGAAAGGTTTTTCTGCAATAGGTAGCTGGCTTAGTGGCATAGGCAGTGGAATATTGGGGGCTATTTTGACTCCCATACTAGTGATTGCTGTCATAGCATCTGTTCATTATTTTGTATGAATTAGATTAGAGGGATGACTGGAAGGAGTGGATCAAAGAGTAAGGGAGGAGAATTGGAGAAAAAAGTAAGCGGGAGAAAACAAAGGATGGAAGAAGTAGAGCTTGATGAACTGCAGTGTCACATTTATGATGAGCTCAAAGACTTAGAGCAGTCTAGACGCAAGCAGCAAATGTCAATAACGGGTTTTAGAAAAACAGTCACTATGGACTTAAGAATGTTTTGTGTGATGATTCGCTGATTTATCAGAGGGGGAAATCGGTGACACCTTTGCACTATTTTTCGGGTTGCTTAGCAATTAATGTATGCATCATATATATGTCATGACTCATATATAAAGTGTGATTCTTACTTTATAGTTAACCATAGTTAAAGAGTGTTCATGTTAATTTAGCCATAGGTAATGTAGGCCTCAGTTTAACTAACTCATGCTAAGTTGAAATGTGCATTTTGGCTGTCGTAATTCTCTCACCTTTTCTCTCGTTTCAGGAGCCGAGCTAGAGTAGTTATAATTGTTATCATTGTAGTTGTTTTTGAGAAAATTGTTTAATAATGTGAGTTTTGCTGAAAGCTGAATATTGACTTTCTCCATCTGTTCCTGGGATGGCTTGACTGCCAAGTATTATGCTGTGCAAGATATCTCATGAAGGCCATGCAGTTGTGAGCTTCCTTTGTGCGATGCCTGGGAAGAAATGCTCAATTTTGATTCGTCGTACTTCTCAGGAACTGTAGGAGTTGTTCTTCAATGTAGAATTTGTGTGTTTTAATTGTGCATTGCTGAACTAGCTAGAGTCAGATATGCTTACCCACTTGCTTGAAAGCAGATGCCCATTTCCATGCTTTTGAGACCTGTGACTTACCTTTGCTCCTGCTCAAAGAGTTGACTTGTGAGCAAATACTTTCTCATTTACCTAACTGAACCTTCATTTGGTTCTGCCTTTACAGGCTTTACTTGCTGACACCTGCTGCTTAACTTAACCGATCTCATCAGAATCTCCAGATTAGCATTAGGGAAAGAGAGAGAGAGAGAGGATGGTGAAGTGGACGAGACTAAAGAAATGAGGAAGAAGAATGAAAAGACAGGGATGAAAAGGAAACAGATGAAGAGTGACATTTGTCAATGGGGGACTCTGGATATAAAGTTGTGAGGAGTAAACGTCTTAAGTGACTAATGCAGAAGGAGAGATTCCAGGAGATAAGTGATGTAAAGGGGAGAACAAGAGTAGTTAAGACACTCCGAAAGACACCCCCTCTTCCACAGATCTTTATCATGTTTAATTCACATCCACAATTTATCCGAACCTCGTATCGAACTATTTGTCAATGTTTTAGGCTAAGCCCTAAATTACATAGACCATGACTCTTGTAAAACTTCTCTAGCTATGCTTCTTGGACTATGTCCTTTTTAGACCCCTCTGCCTGCCCCCTTTTTTCATCCCATCTAAAGCACTGATTACTCCACCACCTCATTTGTACATCAGTTTTCACAATGGAATTCCAGTAAAACATTGGTAGGATCGTTCAAAATGTGGTGGACATTACGTTACACTCATGCAGACACTGAAAAAAATGCATCCAAATGATTCTCTTAAATTGTAGTTTCAAGTTTGCAGCACTTCACACCCCTCATGGGCAGTGAGGTGCCGTTCAGACAGGCAGCCTGTATATTGCGGGGAGCAATGCTTTGTTGGTAGAGTGCTGAACTGCAGTGTGGTGCATGTGTAAGCATTTTAGAGGGTTGCATGATTGGCCCCATGGTGCTCTGATTCCGAGTTAGGGTGCACTGCATAAGCATGTAGCACGCTTAACACCTGAGGGAGGTAACATAGTGCCGGGCACCTCCTCACAGACCACAGCCCTGGCTCCACCCCAAACCGAAGCATGACAGCACTGGAATATTTAACAAGGGCCCTCAGATTAGCCTCTCCCTGCTTTTGGCTTTATAACCAATTTAAGGAAAAACTGGGCTTTAAGATGCACGATTTTAACCCGTTTGTCCAACAGATAACCTTCCCCCCACCGTCCAGAGCCCCCCTTTATGAGCGGTGGTCTCGCTCGCCACCCAATAACTTTGTGCACTGTACATGTAGGCAGCAGATATGTGGCCAGTGCTAAAAGGGGCAGATCCAGCGGAGGGGGGAGGGGCGGTGCCAGGTGGGAATGTGGGTGTGTCAGTGGGAAAAATGGCCGTCGACCTGCTAGGAAATATTTTGAGAACCTGCGCTCCTGTATTTATTTATTTTATGAACTAAGCACTGCTTCTTCCACTCTGTGAAGCCTTAAAATCTACCGGTTTCCCCACGTGACCTTCTTCCAGCTGATCTCTTAGCAGCGCCAGAACACATGAGGGTATAGGTTGCGCATTAGAAGTGGGTTGGTCAATCACTGAACCAAAAGCACACAGCTATCTGGGACGGGAGGGTATACCCAGGAATGACCGTAATGGGGGAACCCAATATTTATTTATGCGTTTTTATATAGCGCGTACTTTACCCAGAGGTGTCAGAGCGCTTTACAATAGAGCGAAGTAAATTACATACGGAATGAGAGTGACATGGTAGTGGGTATTACCACTTATATGTACAACAGTTACTCGTGGTGTAAATTACAGATTAACAAATTACATATTCACTCAAGATTACATATTAAGAAAAGGTGGAGTGATTAGGGTTACACAAATACATAATACATCACAATAGTGATGGTTTTAGAGATTCTTGTGGAAACTTTAGACAAACCCTCACCCACTAACCTCTCGCGTTGTCTCTTCCGCCTGACAGTGGTTTTTCCATAATAATTTTTTATTTCGGGTGCATCGAAAGGGGTTTTTAATCACTGTGCTAGCGTTCCTCACAACATGGTGGAGGATTCACCTGCTCACAGCAATGTGCTTCCTGGAGCAACGGGGAGCCCCCATTCTCCCCTCTAAACTACTGTCGGGCGGACGAGACAGCCCGATGATAAAGCATGCCACACAGGTTGGCAAAAAAGACATTTCATAACCCCCCAAAAAATGAAATAACGAAAACAGGCAAGCATGCATCTTTGGGGAGCTAGCAGATGCAGCAGCTCACGGCGCAAAATGTCTCGGTAGCTGTCGCCAGAGGATGGATGGGGCATAAAGCGACAAGGTTTTGAAGGTACTTATTAAGTGCAAGGGCACGACTGTATTATTCTCTGTGACCCGTGTGTTTACGTTGGCAGGGCTTTCCTGGGGCTCACGTCACGCCCAGTATACTGTACTGTTCCGTATTTTTCTAGTAGTTCAGCCAAATGGTCGCTAGAGTGCACTCTACCCACAGAGAAAAACTCAAATACCGAACACCATGCAAACTGGTTTTCCCTAGCTACTAGCATAGTCACAGTGTAAAGACGGCAAAGACGGCAGACAAAAGTTAGAGACCAGACCACCTCAGGCGTAGCTTTGCGTGAGGGTGGGGCTGGGGAGGGGGGGGTTTTGGGTGTTACACTCCCCTGATAAATCTATTCTCTAGTAAATAGTTCTCTCTCTCTGTCCCTCTCACTCTCTTTTCTCCGTTTTCAAGGTCTTAAATAATGTTGGTCATTTTACAAAGTATTGGGTTTTAAGTACCCCTTACAACCTGCACCCTGCTTCCTTTCCACTGTCTCTTAAACTCCCCTTCTGCACTGATTCGCTTATAATGTATATTAACATGATATGCCAGCAGGGTTGTTGGAAAACTCGACTCTCACATCCCCCTAATGTTATTGACCAAGCTATGCCCCTGCATAACGTAGACCCCTGCGGTTCAGGGGGGCTCTAACCTGTTGAGGGCAGTGCTTAACTTGAGCCAGTGTTTGCAGGTGGGGCCCACCAGCACTTATTTTTCCTCATCAGAATTTCACCCAGAGCAAGAGAGAGGAAAACACAAAAGCAGGAAAGAAAAAGGAAGAGAAATATGGAAACACAATTAAAAAGAGTGAAAGTAGGAACGGAAAAGAATCTTAAAAAGTGAAATAACAAGCAGGGAGTTTTTGGTGGTGGATGAAAGAGGAATAAGTTAGAATCAATACTACGAACCCTTGAAATCTGGCACCTTTGAAATTCGAAGCACCGGCCGCGGCTGCGGGCCCTTGAAGAAATCTTTAGGCCCAGGCACTTATTGGTTTACAAATTAGGCGCTGGTTCAGCGGGCCCTGATTCAGCCCAAGGATAATGTATATATGCGAGGTACGGGAGACTTGTGTCCCTCATCAGATTCTGCAGGAGGGTGGGCCATCACTTTGCATTACGCCAGTGAGACCACCACCCCATTGCACACCGACATAAATCCTGGCCTATATTCTGTAGGTGCATTTAAGAATACTCACAGTTCCACTACTCGGGCCAGACCTAAACTCTCATCAGATGTGAACCATGTGGTCATTCAAAGGGCCTTATTGAGGTAAATGGTTCTATGATATGAAACCTCTAATTTTCAACAATCTAATCTGACAGGATTCGAAATTATCCATGAGAAGATCAAACCTGAGAGAGAAGGAGGGGCTTATCCTGCTCCATTTTAATGATTTGCGCTGGACGGAAAACTTTAATCATCCTAAATGTCTTTCAAAAGCGTGGTTGTAATATGCCCAATTAACTAAAACAGTTCTTTTAAAGTGAACCAATATAATCCACCCCAATATGTATTCATATATCGGGGCCATGGGGCTCCTACAGAGCACGGGAGAAAGAGGAGGAGTCCACAGGGGCGAAGAGGGCAGAAGTGTCCAAACATATGCAAGGAGGACACCCCTGTTCGGTATTACTTTAACGCTGCTCCTGCCGATGCTGCAAATCAGATGAATACGTTTCCAAATGGTTCTAGGCCTGATCCACAAAGGGCCGCCACGACAGCGGAGCAGGGCCGTACTGGGAAGCCAAAGTAGCCCTGGCAATTTTGTTCCACATCCCGAAAGGGGGGGGGGAGTGCAAGCATGAAGCACTTCTGCTTGACAAAACTGGCCCCTACCACTATTGCTATCGTTAGTGGGGGCCGATATTGCTGCATGGCTGCAAAACCGTCCCCCCCGTAACATAAACCAGCACCCACCGCTCCAAAACCGCCCCCACCGTTCTAACCTCCTGGGCAAATGCCCGATGCCCGCTATGGCCAGTCCAGCTCTGGTGTGGAGGTTTAGGAGGTATTATTACTAGGAGGTGGTTAGTCTCTGTTCTCAGGTTGGAGATCCAAGACATTGCGGTGTCGTATTCCTCTTAGGGTGTCCATAAACGGGCTTTCCAGTATCATGTCCTTATATAGGCACAATTCGCCCTGCCCTTATATAGGCATAAAATCCCAGCCCTTATTTAGGCATTAAACCGTGCACTCCAAATACAGGCATGGTCTCTGACATCCGTCCACCCTAACGTCACAACGAGTTCATGAAGAACAGACCCTTAGGCTGCGGGAGTTTCCCTAGCCCAGGACTATTGATTTCTTCAAGGACTCATATATTATGCATGAACCATTATTCCTTAGGGGGTTCATTCATGACGTCTTTCGCTGTCCGACTCACGTCAATACTAACATTCTTAGGTGCTCTCAGGTATAAATATACCTTCCCTAGCCCCTGTAAACCAGAGGAGACCTCGACTTCAGAGGAGCCCGTTTCCCGGCCTGACGCACTGAGAAGACGCTGTCATCCCTGCACGCAGAGAGTCCAGCTTCCAGTGATCTAACTTCCCTTGCGGGGTGTTGGAGTTCGAGTCTGGCAAAGAGATTCCTACCTCTCTCATTCTTCAGGTATGGAGCTGACAAGAACCTAGAGGGACTCTTGGCATACTAGGCATACTAGACTTAACATACTCTTAGTATACCATAGTAAGGAATACTTCACCTACTTCATACCTCTCCCTACACTTAGGTTAGGTACATTGGGGTAGAACTAGATTAGAAACGCATCGTATGAGTACTCACATTTTTAGTCTGTGTTATTTATGTAAATGCATATATACTAAAAGATAATGCTATCGCAGTATTATTTATTTCTACTGCTCACACTGTACATTATTTATCTCGCATACTGTCTTGTGATCGTAACAGCACATTTTACTTACACCAGAAACAAGACTGTTCAATAAATCTTTTATTGAAACGCCCGTCTGTTCTTTCTGTGTAACTTTGAGGAAAACTAAGCATGCACGATTGAGCTGAGTGAAATAGTTATCTATTGTTTCCACGACTCTGGGACACATTCTGATTCTAAAGGGAAACACAGTGGTCATGTTTTGCGGCTGCCAGAAACTACTCCTTCTTGTTGTCAAGGAGTTTCTAGTGGCCTCTGAGCTAGCTGGCACAAGTAATTAAGTTTAATATACTCGACAGGGACATACTGACCTTAGTCCTATGTCAAACCTATAGGATATATTATTCCAATGCGCAGAGCCTATTAGGGAAATAGGAGCTACACTACATGGCGCCCAACGGTTTGGTAAGGCGGTAATTCAACGTTAGATACTGAGTAACTCAGCCGTGCTTTTTCTTCAGAGACCCCTACCCATATACTCCAAAAGACGTCTGGAGTGGGCAGGGTTAAGTATCCACCAAGGCTACATAGGGAAACACCCTATATATTAGCTGTTTGGTTTGCTCAACGTTGAAGGATACAGTGTTCCAAAATATTGTGCACCTAATCTTTGTTTCCTTGAAACTTGTTCTACATTTTTCAAAAAACAAAATGACTGAAACCGAGAACGGTGTGGCTGCGGCTGATCCAGCCCAAGCAGCAGTTTTTAACATTACAGGTTTAAATGAAACCGAGGAGGGTGTTATAGACATCGCTCCAAACTTAAGAAGAGCCATTACTCTAAAACTTATAAAACATGGCCTACCACCAAGAGGAGGTAGAGCAGTTTTCGTGATAGAGGCACATGAATCCTTTCAGACAGAGGTATTCTATTCATGGGTAATATTTCCTGAATCCAATCCAGTAACACACATGTTTCACTTCTACAAAGAAGATGATCCACCAGAGGAATACATTCCTTTCGAGGATATAGAAATTCCATTAACATACCAAGAGCATCAACTCTGGTTTAAAGGTGCCCTAAAACATCACAAAAACATCACTAGGCTCGGTCCACTAGGTAGACCAGGAGCAACATGGCCGATTCTAGCCGGCTACACACCTCATCCTGACATTGAAGAAATGTCAGACGAGGACTTACTTACTCAACTCACAGAGTTAATAAAAATCTACAGACAATTGGTTCAATATGTCATGCGGACTTTCACAGTCCAGCAACCATTATCAATTCCAAATCCAACTCCCCAACAGGGGAATACACTAAAAATTACACCACAGACTCTATACGCAGTCATGGGTAAAATGCCCACAAAACGTGAGCAAATTCCATTCTGGATAGCTAAAAAATTACTCAAATCGAAGCAGTATTTCCAAATACTAGCCCGTATGAGAAACACAGAATACTGACAATCAGTTTACCAATGGGGATCACACCACAACTGGAAGACTGCACCACTTGGGGCTCAGTCTTTGCTGCCATCTATACTAAAACACATGGTATTCCATCAATTGCGGTAATACCTGATGTCCTAAAACAAATTCAAAACGAATACGGGGCAGAGCCTGCTCTAAATTTAGGTATGAAATTACTGAAAAATTTCGACCAGGTCTCAACAATAATATGATCTAATATTAAAGGGGAGGCAGCAGCAGTGGCGATCCACCAAAAATTAAGGGAATTTGATGTTACAGAACATCAAACTGAGCTACCCAGAATAATTGAACAATCTTATGCAGAATTAGGCAGAGATAGTTTGGGTGGAAGACCAGTGAAACCGAAACTATCTGAAAGTCCTGAGAAGGACTCAATTAAACAAACTCCTACATCTTCTAAAAAGAAGTGGGAGTCTACTAAACAAAAATCAAATGAGAAACGTTCTCAATCCCGAGGTAGGTCTCCTCAAAAGGAGCCCTCTGAAAGGATGTATAACCTCAGGAATAGGGATAATTTAAGAAAACCTGACAGGTATCAGATACTGATACACGTTCCTCTCGTCCCTTTCAGATCTCATCACAGACTTCGGAAAGAAGAAGACGATCAGAACATAGAGAAGAACGCGTGAAATCGAAAGACGACAAACACGCTCCAAAAAACAAAACAAAACCTCAATTCTCCAAAAAGAAAGTAGCAGGTCTAAAGATCAGACATGCCGAGAATACTGAGAACACAACTCAAGAACGGAGAATGGGCTCAGACAATGCTGGACAGTGCAGCAGAAGTCACAATAGTTCGCCAGAACGTGAAGGAACTTCTAGAGATAGTGGACTTGAATGAGTACATTACAGTAGAGACTGTAGACACCAGGGTTAGTACTCCACAAAGGTTATATGAAATAACACTCCGGATGGAGGGACACAAACCTAGACAGGTGAAAGCACTTTTTTGGGAAAGACTATCAAGGGGCTATGACATACTTCTAGCAGAAAAAGACTGGCCACCACAATTTGTCAGGGAGTGCCCACATGGCGAGGACATTATTATGCCTGCCTTCTCTAACCATATTCCAATTCACCTAAAATATACATATGCCAGGAAATGGGCAGTGGCCCAGGCCCCAGCATTATATAACAAGCATTGGCATAGCCAATAGGTCTCGCTTTTGGGACCTTATAAGTGTTTAGCCATGCAACAGTTGATGTTGTTGCACCAAGGATATTGTGCTGCATAACTAAATACTTATAAGGTTCCAAAAGCGAGACCTATTGGCTATGCCAATGCTTGTTTTTCAATTCAATTTAGCCTACTAGACAGAGCCAGGGCATCTGTTGCAAAGCATACTGCAGCTTCCCAAGAACATAAAGGGACTTGGAGCCCAGCCATCCCTTACCATTGGTTGGATTGACATAGTGGCTATAACAGAAGAATGAAAGCAATTGAATACATTGGAAGGCTATATGCTGCCAATCAAAAGCAAGGGTAATGTGCTCCAGCTAAAGTACACACGGAATAGGAAGGAAAGCCACCAATGAAAACAAGGGAACTGAATAACAAGAAAAGAATATAATCATTAACAAGTGTTCTCATTGGAGCGTTGTATACAACGCAGTGTGTAGCGAGACCGAGGACATACTCATAGAACACTACAATCGTCAACAACTTTCAAAACAGCTGTAATCGAAATTTTCAGTTCAACAAACACCACACTAATTTAAAGCACCCAGATTTAATATAGTACCAAGAAATAACACTGAAGTAACAGCCATTAATTTAAAGATTTCGTAACAAGACTGAAGACAGAGAAAATTGCTACCATAAATTTCCTTTCCTGCACTTACTAAATTGCTGCAAGGCACTTTATTTTGGAGAAAATGTAATGTCCCAGATTGTAGCTTGATCCAGCGAGACAGACAGTTCAATTAATTGTTGAGCGACCAAGCTTCGCCGGTGGCTTTTGGTCATCATAACATTTAAACATCACGAAATGGATGCGCTCATGGGGCAGGGCAACACAATGAGGGCTGCTGGGAACAGATCGGAAGTGAAAGATAGCTAGAAAGAGTCTTGCATGAGTGACGTCAGGAAGCCTGCTAGACAGCAGGGAGTGGTAACTCTTTGTACGAGTTATTACTCAGTGTGAAAGCCAGTGCTTCGATTGCATCAGTGGCATAAAGATGATGAAACTTTGAAAACAGTTCACTGCGAGACTAATTTTAAGAATGACTCAGGGAGGCAGCAGCAAGTGGGAGGGGCCTCTTGGCGAGGATAGGCTGTCGCTGCCTCGAGGAGGAGGAAGACGTCGTTTTCGTCATTAATCACCGACATCATCAAAGACGAAGGCGCGTCGCACTGCCCTTTAAGTCACAGGTGGTCTAGCAGGGCTTGAATCAAGCAGCTCATTACACCGAGGGAGTCGTTTACCTCTAGGCCGGCGGCCCTCGATAGTGAGTTGAGACCAACGCTCTCCATTAGGAAAGAACATTCTGGGTAAACTCGCAAAGTTACTGGGCAAGCAGCAGAAAGGGGAAATCACCTCAATCAAAAATACAAGAGCAAAGACTGTGCAAACTGCCCAAGCGTCAACGTCACAGCATGGACTGACTGGATTGGTGGCCTTTGCCAACCTGGATAACCGACATGGAACCCCTCACAGGCCAATGAAAGAGTGAAGGAGGTGGACTGGTCAAGTATTAACGATACCACTTGCTCAGAACTGGTTCTGCACAGCCCACAGAGCGAATGCACAGATCGCACGGACTACTCGATCGAGTACAAAAATATGCAGTGCAGTTTTTGGCAAAGAGCTAATGAAAAGTACCTAGTCTCTTTAGGATTCATCTTAAAGGTTCAGTTCTTACTACATCCCGTTTAGGACTAGTTGCTTGTAATAAAAACAAGCGGGCGCGCCTCGCACGGCAGCAGGGGGAGAGGAGGGAGCCTGCACGATTCACTTGCGGGAGCGAGCGGCGCCAGGAGCGATAATTGCTACCATATGGCGCCGCTCGCTCCCGCAAGTGAATCGCCAAACGTGCACGCGTTGCCATTGAAGGCAATGGAACGCGTGCACGTTTTAGGCTGAAAAGCCGAATCGATGGCAAAAGGTCTTTTTGCCTATGCAGCGCATGCGCGCTGCGTAGGCGAGACCTAAAAATCATGTAGGATGGGATGAGGACTCACCTCACCATAAAATACATCTGAAACATGAACCTACTGCACAAAGGCAGTATCCAATAAAGCAAGAAGCTAAAAAACAGGTCAGGGAGATCTTAGATCAACTTGAATATCAAGGGGTGATTGAAACATGCACCTCCTCAATGAACAATCCTTTGTTTCCTGTCTCCAAACCAGACAATACATATCGTCTAGTTTTGGATTACAGACACCTAAACACTTGTTCTAAAACCTTTGCAGTGCAAAATGCACATAGCACAGCATTAATGAATAACATTGTGCGTAAAAAATATAAGGGGCTTCGCCTCTGAGGGCTACAAGTTCAACTTTAAAAGTCCCGAATTGCCCATCTCAATGTCCTATTTCTAGGATATGAGCTTTCAAGTGAAGGCAAGAGCTTGGCAGCTAACTTTTTAGAAAAATGTGCGCTGCTCCAACCTCCAAAAATGCTAAAAACTTACAATCCATCCTGGGTTTCCTAAATTTTGGAAGAACATACATTCTAAATTACGCAGAAAGGGTTAAACCTCTCTACGCATTAATCAAACCTGATTTTTCGATCAGAAACTGGACACAGGAGCACACAGAAATCTTGCGTTCGCTACAGGCTAACATGTTAGCAACAAATCACTTACAAACACGTGTAAGTCAACGTAATTTGGTGATCCGAATAATTTCGGGTCAATGCGGATTCACCTACTTAACATTTAATGAGGGTGAAAAAATACCAATAGCATACAAATCTCATTTGTATACACAAGCGGAAATGCGCTTCAGTTCAACTGAAAAAATTCTAACAGCAGTTCAAACCGCTGTAGCAAAAGAAAGAGCCTTAGCCCAAGGGAAACGCATTATTGTCGTAACCCCAGTACCTGCTTTAGAAGCGGTCACAAAAGCAAGCATTCCAAATGCTAAAGCATTACATCCAAGATGGATACAATGGGTTAATTCTCTTGCTGCAACAGATGTTGAATATGTTTTTGATCCAAAATTTAAAATCACAAGCATTCCTACAATATGAACAA
Source organism: Calotriton arnoldi (assembly GCA_963921515.1). NCBI lineage: Eukaryota > Metazoa > Chordata > Amphibia > Caudata > Salamandridae > Calotriton > Calotriton arnoldi. Next base: position 666,538 of record CAWUFW010000386.1, read on the forward strand.
GAATGTCCTCTGCCTACTGAAATTCTGCCTCTCGATCAGTACGAATTCATAATTTATACTGACGGATCCGCACAACCCGCAATAGGGGGTAAGCAAGCTTACAGTGCAGCATGTGCAATCGTTAAAGGTCGCATGCGAGATGGCATCTTCAGACCTATGGTCACAAAAACACAATCTCTAGGGGATTGTACAGCTCAGCGAGCTGAACTACAAGCATTCAAACTGGCACTTGAAAGTACAGATCGAGAATTCCCCACACTAATAGTGTGCAATTCCTTTTACTGTGTTCAGTCGTATAATGAATATATACAAAACTGGCTTGAAAATGGTTTCAAAGATGCAAAAGGTGGCACAATAAAGCACAAATTGCTTTGGGAACAAGTAGTTCAGTTGAAAAACGAACTACCAAAGGCTCACGTGATTCACACACTGAGTCATCAACGTGATGGCGTTCACGTTGCAGGGAATTCATTGGATGACGAAGCCGCAAAGGGGGCTGTTCAGATGGCTTCCGTAGCTGCGATCACTCGTTCAAAAACAAAAATAGACGGTGAGATAATGTTGGCTGTCAATGCTTCAAGCAAAGGCAGCAGTGCAGAGTTACCAAAAAAGTTTCCACTCAAGTACTCTTATGTAATTGATGCGAACAACGTTCCTTTTGCTCGAATCCCTGGAGTGTGGGATAGGGTAATTCCAAACATGGAACGTAGAACAGCCTTGATTTATGAAACACATTTGGGGGAGGGTCTGTCACATCAAGGGATCTCTAAAACTATTTTGACGTTGAAAGAGATGTACTGGTGGCCTGGGATGAATACAGAAATTCACATATTCATCAACAACTGCTTAGACTGTAAATTACAGCGAGAGAGCCACCAAACACCATGCTGCGAATGCGGCAACCAAGTACAGACACCATTGTTAGACAGCATTAGACTATCTACGCGCCTGCGTCCTACTGGACAAAGGCATTCCCACAAATACTGAATCTAGGTTCCTTTGGTTATGGCCACAGCGCTCAGCTGACGCTCGAACTATTATAAAAGATTTACGAGTCTTTATCGGCACATACGCAATAGGCACGCTACATTCTGACCAGGGTCCTGCGTTTAGCTCTCGGGCTTACAAAGAGGCCATGGCCAGTCTGGGCGTTGCATTGCGGTACTCCTCTCCATTCCATCCTGAGGGAAATTCGGTTGTGGAAAGGAAAAACCAGGACATAAAGCAGTCTATAACAGCTAGGGTATTAGGTTCGGGTGATGGGTGGGTCAAACACCTTAGTGGGGTCCAACGCTCATTGAACAATCTGCCAAGAAGTTCTCTAGGGGGGGTCACTCCATATGAGGTCCTATTTGGGACAAGAATGTGGGTACCAGACCTTGAACACGTAGGCACAGTGGTGGAATATAAACCCTTTGATATCAAAGATCGTTTGGCTGTTTTACAGGACTTAAACAAATTAAGAACGAAACAAAGCAACGTATTCCTACAGCCAACCACCACTGGGGATCAACCGGCTGTCCCAGCAAGGCCTGTCTGGATTCCAAAAGTTGGGGATCTAGTCAGAGAAAAGATTGCAGACTAGAAGGAATTTGGACCTTCTTACAGACAACCAGTACCTGTCCTAGCAGTTCAAGGAACAAGAACAGTACTTCTGCCGCCCCTTGCTGGAAGAAAGGAGAAAAGATTTGTGTCCATCGACCTGATCAAACCACAGTATGTGGCCAATACTAAATAGTAGGCCTCGTGGACTCCGACCTAGTAGCAGACGCACTCCTCTCGCTACTATCCAAGAGGTTCAGTCTGAAAGACTGATAACAATCGAGAATTCAGCTGTAACAGATGAAGGACTAAGCAACAATGCAATGGAACTCATCCCTCTTGAACAACAAGTAACAGTTCGTCCAAATACACCTGTCTACACCAACGTAGCAAGTGATGAACTGGTTCCAGTGATTTCTACAAATCCTGATGCAATTCCAACAATCGATAGAACTGCTTCTGGCTATTTCATTAACTTTGATACGTTCTCAGAAGATCCGAGTGAACCTGAAACGACGCCAGCATCATTGAAATTCAAGCAGCAAGTACAAGACTTTCTTCACTTTCTGAAAAAGACTTATTTGGTTTCTCCATGTATTGAACTCTGGATTACATCTGGACTTTTTGTTTTCCTGCTCTGGCTAGCTTTGGTAACAACTGTGAGCGTGCTTATAAGTGGCAGATACATCCATGTGAACACTGAAGGAAAAGGCGTAAACGTACTTTTGAAACCTCATAAATCTTCCCATCGTGAAGCAAGAGACTTCTCATCAGTGAACATCACAGCTGTTCCTATACAGGATGGTATAGTGTGGGACAAAACAGATTTTGAAATCTTCGGCCCGACGGAACAATTGAACATTCCACATTTGTTTAAAATTTCACTAAGTGATCTAATTACGTCCAGTACCTATTCAGATGATTGGGACTTTGAGACTGTGAATGACATAATGTTTGACCTAGAAAAATCTGCTGCATTTTCTAAAAATGAATATTTAGAGGGTTCATCAGACTATGAACAACTGTATTGTTATAATCACTATGGTCATCATTATTTACATAAATCTGCATATCCAAGAAATGTGTTTATGTTTAACCAATGGGAGCATTGTCCTACACCACCATACGGTAGTTCAAGAACATTTGCCAACAAATTTCCATATTTTTCAGGTTACAATACATCTGATCCAGAAATGTTTTACTATAAAAATGTAAACAAGACAGGACTGAAAATTATGTTAACAAATACAAAACAGATTTGTTCTGCATTATTTAATGCCCAACTGTCTAGACAGGGTTTCGACTTTTGGAAAGACACAATAGACACAAAAACTGTCTGGGGTACTAAAGATTGGCAAGTGCAGGGGATAGAAGCTTTATTTAGAGCCTGCATCATCCCTGAACAAATAATGTTTTTGAATGAAACTGTCCAACAAACATCTTGTCTTGGATTAGCCAAGATCAAAGAGATGAACACACCTTCTGTACCAACACCTGCCAGTGATAATGATACAAAGGCAGTGGTGACAGTTGACAATATACTACAACTCAACAGATCTAATCCTGATTGGAAAAAATGGTTGATCTGGCCCATAGACACGAATAACTGTCAGGAAAGATTCCTGAATAAAACTCAGGGCTTTACTATTAATAGGCCAGACCCAAGATACGTCCAAAGACAGCATCCGGGGGTAGTAACAACATACAGTGTAGGAAAATTATGCCTCGATTGGCTGCATAAATCTACACTACAGGATGTGAAACAACACTTAACCTTACTTAAAAAGGACGCAGACCTTAGGGAATTCTTGCTTGGACCAAGAAAACCGCGTCAAAAACGTTTCATATATGCCGGCATTTATGCTGCCTATAATGAAGCATGGAAAGTATCACAGATGGAGGCTGCAGAACGAATACGTGAACTTGATCGTATTAATTTAGAGAAAACACTCTCTGTGGTCGACAATGGGTTAACAACTTTGTCCTCCAGAATATATTCATTGGATGGCATTGTATCCTCTGCTATTGACACACTAGAACAGGATTTGGCGATGTTAGAACAAGGCCAGTCTCAATTACGTTCTATTGTGTTATTAAGCTGGACGCTGCAATCTTTGCGAGCGGGCTATGTGCCTTGGCGTTTTATCAACACAACGGCTCTGTTTGCAGAATACAATCTAACTGATAAACAGATCGAACTGGCACAAAGAGGAGCAAAGTATACAGTGCTGAGCATTGAAAAACTGAAAAAGTTACCATTCACAGTGGCAGAAAAACCAGCTACAGAATAGCTTATTCATGGCAAAATAACATTACCTGTGAGTACTTTTCAGTTTCAGTATTGCCTCAGACGAATGCCAGCAGGCAAATATGAAAGGTTGGGTAAGGAATACATTAAGACATCTTGGGATTTACCGTATACATATAGATGTTGGAGTGGGGATCGTGAAGTGTTTTTGAGCGGTACACACTGTAAACGTGCACTGAGCGGTTCATTTATATGTCAGGACATTTCTTTACACGGGGCTTGTAATGGTTCAGTGGCAAATTTGTCTTGCCATCAGCAGGGTACACCAGCTGCTGTGATTAATCCAACGTTTGGACAACTTTCTAATGGGAGTTACCTCATGTTGAATGATCAGAGTTGCTGCGGCATGCTGCCAGGCATCCCATATCTAGTAACGGTCAACTCCAGGGTCACTTGCTGTATGCAAGTATTGTTTCCCCCAATAGACACAGTCAGGGAGTCGCCTCTATGGCCTTCGCTGAACATCTCTTTTGTAAGATTTGATACTTTAAGCAGAATGAAAGCCATGCTTTTACAGCAAACAGTGCCTTTGACCTCGGCCAAAGAAACCTATGATCTACAAGTAGCAAGGACTTCGGCTGAGATACAGACTTTAATACGTACAAACTGCCCTATACATTTCGTAGAAATGATAGGACGTATCTTTAACATGTCTGATACAACAGGAATTGTACATGTATTTAAGAGCATCTGCTCCGGTCTGTTCGCACCTTTCCAGGCAATACTCGGAATCATCCCGAACTTTGCACATTCGGTGTTTGGTGGCATACCATTAATTCTAGCACTTGTTGCCGGAATTCTATTTCTCTTCCTGCTATTGCGCTATGGCCAGCCTATTCGCAGACATCACTCCGAGCGAAATGGAGAAAGCTCTCCTTGAACGAAAGTGCCGTGAGCAAATAGTAAAGCTTTTGGGCATGACTCGTCTACGGGACCTTAATACAACTTGGTTCCTGTCATTCAGACCAATCTGGCAAGATTGCATCTTACCTGTTCTACGATGCCTGCTATGCGGTGAAGAATGCGTGTTGGACACCTGTCTAACATTTCCATCAGCAACGCCAACGGATGTCGATACTCTGCTGGTCCCGATAACGGCCCATGCTCTGTGTTGTCCCCAGAGGCTTCCTATCCTGATGTCAGCATTCATTGAGATCTCTTAGACGCTTCCGCTGCTGCTGAGGTACGAGAAAGATCTACAGGCACACAGGTAACAACGGACGCGAACATTGCTGCGGCAACCTATGCTGGAAGCAATGCTTCCCATCTCTGTGCAATTAATCTACTACACGAGGTGTTCCAACTGACACCAACTACAGTGGATGATGTTTTGTCTATAGAAATAGATGATCTCATGTTTACACCAGACCCGTAAACTGACTCTGATTCAGCATACAGTGTTCTAGAGATGCAGTAACAATTTGGCCTTCATTTTTCAAAACAACTTGGAACTCTACCAAAATTGAACTTTTTCCCATTTTATTTCGAACGAAAATGGCACTTCCGTCTGCTTAAAGTAGAACTAGCCTTATAATACAGACTTCAAGGTACTTCCATGGACACTTAGTCATCTTGTGTGTCTAAAACAGTTCATTAATTTTCATGACATGAAATGACTTTGATTTTTGAGAGACTTATCGATCATTTTATGTCACATGTAAATATTACTGCTTATTTATTTCCAATTGCATTTATTTTCGAACTTTATGCCTGAAATGAAAAGCAATGCTTCAAATGTACAGTACCTTTTTGCATTCTAATAGGTTTTTTAAATGCTTTTTTAAATGGTTTTATGAAATATTTTAGAAATATGCGGTACTCCATTTTAATGTTTAGCATTTTAAATGTTTAGCATTTTAGTATTATCGTACACACGAAAGTGGAGTGGGTGTTGTATTCCTCTTAGGGTGTCCATAAATGGGCTTTCCAGTATCATGTCCTTATATAGGCACAATTCGCCCTGCCCTTATATAGGCATAAAATCCCAGCCCTTATTTAGGCATTAAACCGTGCACTCCAAATACAGGCATGGTCTCTGACATCCGTCCACCCTAACGTCACAACGAGTTCATGAAGAACAGACCCTTAGGCTGCGGGAGTTTCCCTAGCCCAGGACTATTGATTTCTTCAAGGACTCATATATTATGCATGAACCATTATTCCTTAGGGGTTCATTCATGACGTCTTTCGCTGTCCGACTCACGTCAATACTAACATTCTTAGGTGCTCTCAGGTATAAATATACCTTCCCTAGCCCCTGTAAACCAGAGGAGACCTCGACTTCAGAGGAGCCCGTTTCCCGGCCTGACGCACTGAGAAGACGCTGTCATCCCTGCACGCAGAGAGTCCAGCTTCCAGTGATCTAACTTCCCTTGCGGGGTGTTGGAGTTCGAGTCTGGCAAAGAGATTCCTATCTCTCTCATTCTTCAGGTATGGAGCTGACAAGAACCTAGAGGGACTCTTGGCATACTAGGCATACTAGACTTAACATACTCTTAGTATACCATAGTAAGGAATACTTCACCTACTTCATACCTCTCCCTACACTTAGGTTAGGTACATTGGGGTAGAACTAGATTAGAAACGCATCGTATGAGTACTCGCATTTTTAGTCTGTGTTATTTATGTAAATGCATATATACTAAAAGATAATGCTATCGCAGTATTATTTATTTCTACTGCTCACACTGTACATTATTTATCTCGCATACTGTCTTGTGATCGTAACAGCACATTTTACTTACACCAGAAACAAGACTGTTCAATAAATCTTTTATTGAAACGCCCGTCTGTTCTTTCTGTGTAACTTTGAGGAAAACTAAGCATTCACGATTGAGCTGAGTGAAATAGTTATCTATTGTTTCCACGACTCTGGGACACGTTCTGATTCTAAAGGGAAACACAGTGGTCATGTTTTGCGGCTGCCAGAAACGACTCCCTTCTTGTTGTCAAGGAGTTTCTAGTGGCCTTTGAGCTAGCTGGCACAAGTAATTAAGTTTAATATACTCGATAGGGACATACTGACCTTAGTCCTATGTCAAACCTATAGGATATATTATTCCAATGCGCAGAGCCTATTAGGGAAATAGGAGCTACACTACAGCGCAGTTTCGGAGTCTGGATGCCTATCGACCTCCCTCCACTTTTTTGTGGTTTTAAGGTTCACTGCTGGATAAGAAGCAGATTTGCTAATAACAGGCTCCTAGCTGGAAGGTAATGTGGTGTTAACCTTCAAGGTATCTGGTTCCTTTGTTTCAGTGGGATTTGTAAGCGATGCAGCTGATTTTCAATTTAATTCTGGATTCAGATGGGAACCATGGAGGCCATATGCTGGAGGTTGAGGTAGAGTTTGGCTACATAATTTGCAATCTTTGGGGTCGGCCAGTGATATTTTGTGGGAGCCCTGGATAGACAATTATACAATAATAGAACTAGTTCATTACTATTGCTTTTGTACAGTCCGTTCAATTGTGGCTTTGAATTCGATGCAAGATCTTTCTGAAGATGGACAATAATAAATAAATCCCACTAGCAAAAGTGTTAACACGGGGAGCTAGAAAATCAGTTTGCTTCTGTTTTACATTATGAGATGTAGATGTTGGGGCCTAGTCCTTTGAACCATCCATAGGAAGCTTATATTGGCAGGTCCTCCTAACACCAGGAACGCTGAGATCAACTCAGATAAATAACATTTGTTTTTATCAAATATAATGTGTAATCTTTACATTCTGTGACATTTGTCTGACTCATTGAGGTGCTGTCCAATCAGTGGTGATTTTGAGTACCACCAGAGTACATCAGAATACATGATGATGTATTAGCATGTAAATGTTGAACAGCAACGTTGAGCGGGCTTGGGCCAGCGGGACACAGCATGTCACCGTTTGTAGCCAGGACTTTTCTGCTCAGCTGTGCACTTGTTGGCTTCTGTTATGGAGGAAAGCACAAACAATTATACATCTCTGCCACATAGCCTGGCTCATTCGTCGTATCTTTTAAGAAAGATCTTGTGGCACGTACTATCATGAGCTGTGGAGGGATGAAGGAGAATTTGAGCTTTTTGCTTAGAATGGAGATATGGTCTTTCCTAATGCTAGCAAGCGCCGTTTATTTTACCAACAAGGGCCTGAGGCCTTATTGTATGTTATGGAGAATATGATCAGACACAGAGTGCTGTTGTAATTTGCTACTTATATCTTTTTCTAGGATTTTTATGGTAAAAGAAAGGGTTGGAATTGGTGAATAGTTCCAAAGTGTGAGACTTTTTCTTGTGGTCCCATGACAGGCAGTGGGTACTGGCCTTAATTTTTAGTAACCGGCCGAACACAGCGTTGTCAGACTACCTCCGTTCCTCTCAGAACCCACAGAGATCAGCTGCAGAGTGCCCCAGGGCTCCTCCCTGAGCCCCACCCTCTTCAATGTCTACATAGCCCCCCTCGCAACCATCGCCAGGAACCACGGGCTCAACACCAACGACACCCAGCTGATCCTCTCCCTCACCAATGAACCCACTGCCGAATCAGCTTCCACAGCAGTATGAAGGCCGTCGCCACCTGGATGAAAGAGAGCTGCCTCAAACTCAACTCGGACAAGACCGAAGTACTCATCTTGGGACCCACCCCCTCAGCTTGTGACACCTCCTGGTGACCCGCCGCATTGGGAACCGCCCCACCCCCACAGACCACGCACGCAACCTCAGCATCATACTGGACTCATCACTCACAATGAACCGCCAGATCAACGCTGTATCCTCATCGTGCTTCCACACGCTCCGCCTGCTTCGAAAGACATTCAGATGGATCCCCACCGAATCCAGAAAAACGGTCACCCACGCACTCATCATCAGCAGACTCGACTACTTCAACATACTCTATGCTGGCACCACCCAGAAGCTCCCCAGGAAACTACAGAATGTTCAAAATGGCACACCCAGACTGGTCCTCAACATCCCCCGCCGCAGCCACATCACCGAACACCTTCGAGAACTTCACTGGCTCCCAGTCACCAAAAGAATCACCTTCAAGCTCCTCACACATGCCTACAAAGCCCTCCACAATGCAGGACCAGCATATCTGAACCACCGCTTCTCATTCCACGTACCCACCAGACACCTTCGCTCTGCCCAATTGGCCCTGGCTACCATCCCATGGATCCACAAGACCAGAGCTCGAGGAAGATCCTTCTCATACCTTGCCGCCAAGACCTGGAACACCCTGCCTCTCCACCTCAGGCAATCCCCGTTGCTGACCCAATTCAGGAAGGATCTCAAGACCTGGCTCTTTGACTGAACCCCAGCGCCCAGGCCGAACAGCAGCCCAGCCCCCTCACCCCCCTATAAAACCATTACAATAGATAAGATCTACAGTGAATAATACAGTTGTCTAATACAATTATTAAAAACGCCTGAGTATAAAACATGTGCAAATAGAATGTTTGTAAACAATCAATCAATACGTTACAGAGTATGTTTGCTGAAGTGTGACAGAAAAGTCTTGGTACCATACGGGGCAAATAGCTCTTTGGGTTTGTTATTTAAAAAATTCTATATAAAAGGTGTGTGCATTTAAAATTTACAAGGACAGTCAGCGCATTCCATAGATCCCCAGCCTGCACTCAAACTATACTATGACATCAGACTATTTTGTTTGGTTTTGCCCTTCTATACTGGCCATCACGATGGTCGGGACAGACGCTGCCTAAGTAGTTTCACAAATTTTGCGCATCTTGCCAGGACCCAAGGGGCCGAATGTGAAAAACAAATGCTGGAAACTTCCCTGCATGATCACCCCCAGAGGGCCTGGCATACTGGTTTGATTAGTGTCTTCTTGCATGATCTAAGGAAGGGCAACAACATATCAGGTGTAACCATGATTCATTTTGTACAGAGCAAAGCCAGCAAGCTCTTTTGCCTCCGTGAGTGGGCCAGGAGGGGTTAAAATCTTTAATTGGCTGAGCTAGCGATCACATATAAAAGATCTGTTGACGCGTTTCCGCATTTATAGCTTCCAGTAATATGGCTGTGGACTCCCGACAAGGTAGGAAGTCTTTAGTGCCTGTGCCACTAACGAATTGCTGAGGGTCAACAGATCTTGGTCCCTCGAGGTCACCTTTAGTTGCCGATTGATAACTTTTTTCCAGGTGGTAAATGGGACGTTTCCTACCTGGAGGATGGAGTCTTCCATCTGGAATATCTTCAATGCATTTTTTACTCGGACATACCAAGGATTACCTGGAGTTTCAAAGTTGAATTTTAGGTGACTTTTTAGTGATTGTGTGTCAACCATCCTGACCCTAAGGTAATACTTCAGCATGGCTGCTTGGCAGTCTAGAGTCTGAGACACCAAACCCTGTTCCAGCTTTAGCCTGGAGTGGCGAACAAAGTGTGAGTGTTGAAAGATTTTCTTGTATGCCCTACAATGGGATTGTTCAAAGGCTGCATCTAAGGTTCCTGGATATGCAAAGTGGCCATATTGCATGGCAGGGAGAAATGTCGCCTTTATTACTCCTAGCATTGGGGCTGCTGATGCACTCCATAATTGTCGATTTAATTGACCAATCCCATATGTAATAGCAGCACCCATTTTTTAATTGCATATATCTGTGCCACTGTGGTACTATTTTCAGTTAACCACATGCCGAGGTAGTTATACTTCCTAGCCGTGCTGATGCACTGGATGTCAAGACTCCAGGAGATGTTCTTTTTATTCTTACACCTTCCGAATATCAGGACCTTTGTTTTAACTGATTAACATGGAGCTAATTAGCCATGTTGAAAGTGTTCAAGGCATTCAGCGCCCACTGTAAACATGCTCTTGTGCAATCCAGGATCACTATATCGTCGATATATTGTATTATTTGGAGCTTGGCAGCAGTAGCGGCTCCTGGAGGGAGTGCTGCGGGGCGGTGGGGCGGGGGAGGGGCAGGGTGGGGGGTAGTAAACTCCGGCTTACGGCCGAACTGAGTTAAGTACATAAATGAAACGAACTACATTGCGCGCGCTGCATCGCAATCGGCGATGCAGCGCGCGCAATGTAATTTGTTTTATTTATGTACTTAACTCAGTTCGGCCGTAAGCCGGAGTTTACTACCCTCCACCCTGCCCCTCCCCCACCCGCCCCACCGCCCCGCAGCACTCCCTCCAGGAGCCGCTACTGCTTGGCAGGTCCTAGGGTTGTTGGGGCCAGGCCACTGGGCTCCAGGCTTTTCCCTAAATCGGCTGTGTACAAATTGAACAGTAGGAGGGTCAGGACACACGCCTGCTTTAGGCCCCAGTTTGTTTTAATTTTCCGGGTGGTCAAGCAAGGGCCTGTTATCACTTGGACCCATGTTTCTGAACACAATGAGATTATGGCACTTAGTAGCTTAACGGGTATACCCCATGAGCAGCCTCGGATTGACCCAGATCATCCACGACCCTACACACACCGCAGGACACATGCTGGACCCAATTTTCACCTCCAGCAACCACATCAAATGCAGCCATGTCACAGAACTCACATGGACTGATCACTCCATTGTCCACTTCAGTATCTCCAGCCCCTACACCGCCATCCCCAAGATGACCAACGCCCCCCACCAGAGGTGAAACAAAATCTCAGAGACCAGCTGGGCGAACGCCCTCAACACCTCCAACCCTGCTACCGTCACCAACCTCGAACAGGGAGTGAAAAACGTCAATGCCTGGGTAACCATTTGCGCAGACAGTATCATCCCTATCAAGATCAACAGTCAGAGAAAATCCTCAAAAAAGGCCAGCTGGTACACCCAAGAACTCAGAACAGCAAAATGAGACAGCAAACAGTTGGAGAGGAGATGGCGCGCCAGCAAGGACACTTCTGACAAGGCAGCCTTCGTGACCTCCCTCAACCTTTACCACCACCTGCTGAGGGCAACAAAGAAGACAGCCCTTGCTGCACACATCAAACCCCGCGCCAACAACACCAAGGAACTTTTCAGCATTGTTAAGGAATTCTCCAACCTGACTGCCAGCGAAAACAACATCACACCCTCACAGGAGCTGTGTGACAACCTTGCCCACTTCTTCCACGAACATATTGCAACCATATACAGAAACTTCGAACACCAACCCACACCTATGGACTTCCTCGACAGATATGTCACCACCGTAACTGACACGAACCACACATTGACCACCTGGAACATTCTCTCAACCCAGGACACCACCTCCACCATGAAATCCATCCACTCGGTAGCTCCCACAGACACATGCCTGCAACACATCTTCAACCTGGGAAACCAAAGGATCATCCAGGAACTCACCACCTTACTCAACACCTCTATCACCACCGCAACATTTCCCGACACCTGGAAACACGCCAAAGTCAGACCACTACTCAAAAAACACTCTGCCGACCCCAGCGAACTCGAAAACTACCGGCCAATCTCCCTGCTCCCATTCCCAGTGGAGATACTGGAAAAGATAATCAACAGTCAACTCATGACACACCTGGAGCAGAACCAGCTACTCAACACCTCCCAATCCAGCGTCCGTAGTAATCACAGCACCAAAACCGTCCTGATCGCAGCCACCGACGACATTCAAACCCTCCTCGACCGAGGAGAAACAGCAGCTTTGATACTCTTCGACCTATTGGCAGCCTTCCACACAGTATCCCATCACACACTGATCGAAAGGATTCACCACATTGGCATCCAAGGGGACGCGCTCAGATAGATCACCACCTTCCTCACTGGAAGAACCCAGAGGATCCACCTTTCACCTCTGAACCCAAGGAGATCACCTGCGATGTCCCGCCGGGCTCATCCCTCAGCCCCACGCTCTTCAACGCATTTATGACTCCACTGGCCAACATCGTCAGATCCCACGGTCTCAACATAATTTCCTTCTCAGACACCCAACTCATCCTCTCACTCACCGACGACCCCAACACCACCAGAACCAACTTCCACAGATGCATGACAAGCATCGCCAACTGAATGAAAAAAACTGCCTGCAGCTGAACACAGACAAGATGGAAGTACTGATCTTTGGCAACAGCAGCAACAGATGGAATGACTGCCGGTGGCCATCAGACCTAGGACTCGAACCCACTCCCTCAGATCAAGCAAGAAACATCTGAATCATCACGGACAACAAGCTCACCATGAAATCACAGATCAACACCGTCTCCTCTGCCTGCTTCCTCACTCTGCGCATGCTATGTAAGATCTTCAAGTGGCTACCCCTACACACAAGACACACCGTGACACATGCCCTCATCACCTGCTGAATGGACTACGGCAACTCCTTCTACGTAGGAATCGCCATACACCTCCTACAGAGACTTCAGACAATACAGAACGTGGCAGCAAGACTCATCCTCGGCCTTCCCTGACAAAGCCACATCACACCCCAACTCAGGCAACCCACTGGCGTTCAATACAGAAAAGATGCCAATTCAATCTGCTGACCCATGCACACCAGGCTCTGCACAACCAAGGACCCACCCACATTAGCCACCGCCTGAACTTCCACCAACTGTTGAGAAGACTACGCTCTGCCTCCCTTTCACTTGCCCATACTCCCTACATCTACCCAAGCAGAAGAGGAGGACACTCCTTCTCCCACATCGCAGCAAACGCCTGGAACAGCCTCCCCACACTCCTCTGAACCATAACTTCACTTCCGGAAATCCAAATGGCCCTCAAGACCTGGCCTCGAGGACCTGCAAGCGCCTGGATACCCTTTTGGGTGATAACCATGCCTTGTAAATCCTGATTGATTGACCCCATGCATCCAGCTTCCTCCATAGGGTTGCCCTATCTACCCTGTCAAATGCCACAGTATAATCGACAAAGCAGCAAAATAACGGTAAGCTGCTGTGTTTGGTGGCTTTGTGCCTTAGAAAAGATTGAATAAAGAGTAGGATCTGTTGTCCGAGAGCTCATGCCTCCAGTTGTTCCAGCTGGGTGTGAACGTATATTTTAACCTCAACATCTAAAAGTGCGATTAAGTGATAGTTTGAAGGTACTGACCGGTCCCTCTTTTTAGGTCTCGCCTAGCGTCGCAGTGCATGCGTTGCTCGCTCTGCGAGATCTATTGTCGTCGGGTTGCTTTTGGAAGTGGGGTGGAAGCTCCGCCTCTGCTTTTCATTGGCGCGCGTCACACTTTATGTTAAACGCGCGTTTTTGATTTGCAGTGAGGCTTTTTGGTCCCCTCCCTGTCTCCTTTCCGGCTTGCCCACCCGGACTGGATATTGAGCTCGCGCACGGCGTCTCTTTTGCTCGCGCACGGCGTCTCACAAACGTCGTACGTTCCTTGAAACTTGCTGTCGTCCGTACTTCAGCGTTGCTGCCATATTGGAAGAGAAAATGCCGATGAGGAACTACTATATTCCAATTTTTTTGATCCCTAATTCCCTTATTTATCCAAACCTTCTGAAGAAATGATTTACTTTCTGAGGTATCATTTTAATTCATTCTCTTAAGCATATTACAATTGTAAAAATGCTAATGCAAACATCGAACAAAGGATACATTTTAACATTAACATACATTCATAAATAAATTAATATATCTCTCTTTTTGATTTGTCTATAAAATGGCTTCTACGTTTAGATAATTAAACCTGTTTCGTTCGAGAAAAAGGACACGCAACTCTATGGCACTTGTTATGCTTGAAGATTTAGTGTGGGAAGTGTACCGCTCCTCTTTTCTCTCGTCTCTATGGGTCTCTGACGTCACTCAGAGTGGCGGTGTTGTTGCAGAGTCACCGTGTTTGAGCACAAACGAGCGGCTGATCCGGTGGGAGGATAAACACGGGGCCTCCGCTGTTCATCTAGACCTGTTCGCAACCCTTTAGCCACGTTGTCCGGCTCCATGGTAAGTACTCCGCCTTACCCACCACAGTCCAACAGGAGCGAGCAAGGATTCTGTAGGTATCAGAGGGAGACCGTGCGCCCCATAAAACCAACATTGGAACTTTACCGAGCCTGCAGAAGGCACAGACTACACTCTGTATCCTTCATTTCATTTTATTCCTTTAATTTGCTTCTTAAGTTTGTAGTTTAGGTAGCTGTTCGGTGGTTACTTAACGAGTATTGTGGAACTGTATAACGTAATAATGATGGTTAACTGATTATTGGTAGCAATACACTGTATGCCACAACTGGTATAGTCACGCTAAATACCTGGTCACCATCCGTAAAAGGTCCTCAGAGCAGCCAGTATTGTACATTAGAAAAGCATATACGTTTAGGTGCTTATGTTGTTGTGGGTGAAGTTTAGTAGAAGCCAGTACAGTTTGTAGAAATTCTGTGTAGAGTGGTTTCTTGAGAAGGAGAAACTTTGGTTGTCCTTTCACGACTAGGCTAAGGGCCTTCCAGGGCTTACGACCACTGATATATTCAACTGAGTCTTTTGAACATTGTTTGGTGGTAGTCGGTAAATTTGCCGAGTCTATGCTATAAAGTTGTGTGTGGTAAGTTTTAACATGTACTCTAGGGTCGTATTCTTAAACGGTGTGTCGCGCACTGAATTTGATTAGCACTTGATGCCATTAAGTAACGAAGCGCACCACAACTTCCTGTGCACTTCATGGGCCGCAGCGCACATAGGTTCTATTTACATAGTTGCCGCGCTTTGTTTTATCACAGCGCACGCTTGTTCTTTACTGCTTCCTAATTAATTAATGCAGGCAAGGCGTCAATTCCGGCTTCTTCTCCAGCACATGGACCAAGCACAGATTCATTGAGCTTCGTTACTGTATCTCCTCTGCATACGCTGTGTTTCAGGTACTTTTTTTGTTTAACCATGTTCCTTCTTTCACCTCCCTCTCACCACTTCCCCGTGCTGCTGACACCCCTTTCCCCACCCTCCCCGTCATCCGCGCTTGTTTACCGGGTAGGCAGCTTTCCTGGGCCATCGTTTTGCAGTGTTTACAACGTCTATCTCCGTGCAGGGAGACAAATGCAAGTCCCTTCACTGTACACCTTCTGTAAATGTACTGTACTTTTCAACCATAATTTTCCTTCTATGGCTGGCTCCTTCATGTTTCCGCTTGCTCATTTTGTTTGCTTGACGTTTTATAAGCCTTGGAACCACATCCCCCCCAGTATTTCTTATCACACTCCAAGCTCATCTCTCAACTCCGTCCGAAAATAAACAATCTCGCCCCCAAATACACATGAACCATCTCTTTTCCGTCACGATGAGCAATCTCTGCAGTTTTTGTTTTCCATAATACTGCAGACATCATGTTTTGTCAAAATAACGTGGCTTGTGAGCATCTACCCTAGGTTTTATCTATCGGTGCGTTCTGTTTACTTTGGTCTTTTCCTCCCTTTCACTATTCCTATCCCACATCTCTTCCTCTACCTCTCCCTATATTCCTCTTCCACTCTTTCCCATCATCTTGCTCCCTCCCTTGCTCGCTATTTATCTGTCCACTCTTTAAATAGGAAATTAACATTCCGGTTGAAAACAAGCGTTTGCAATGCAATAGGTCTCGCATTACTGAAAATTAGAGTTATTGGTGTTGCATTATTATTTGCAACGCCAAAAGCTCAAACTTTTACTAATGCGAGACCTATTGCATTGCAAATGCTTGTTGTATATGGGGCAGAGGATTGAGCCTCTCCACATGTCAGGAACTGTCCCCATATGGAACGCACTGTTGAAGAGTGGGGTCAGTGTCCATGTCCAATTGTCCGGGGCACATTTAAACAGGGATGCTGGTAGACTATTGGGGCCGGGGGCCCCGTCCTTCCTTATGAACTTAATGATTCTTTCAACCTTCCTGGGGCTTGTGTGTTCAAGTCCTGGGTGTTCAAGTTCATCAGATGAGACGATCAGGTCGGGGCCAGAGGTTGCTCTGTTCTTCTCCCCTACTGCTTGTTCCCCTGTGGACACATCCGTGGTGGGGAGTTTGCTTGCCCGTCTTCTCCCTCCAGTGGCTAGTCACAGATGGGGTGCATAGTTGTCGGTATATAGATTTGTAATGTGGCTAACCCAAGCTGCTTCTGAGTCACCATTCTCCCTGAATTATTGAGGCACTTTAATTTGTTCATGTGCTTCCAAAAGCGTGCGTGGCTAGGATCTTTCAACAGTTGAAATAGGGTTTCCCATTTCTTTTGGTTCATTGCCTCCTTGTGTTCCCAAGCTATTTTCTTGAGGATTCGTCTCTTATGTTTGACATCTGCCAAAGTGTTAGTTGTAGGTTTTTGTGCTCTGCGGAGGGCCCTTCTTGCTGTGATGATGGTTTTGTTGTGTAGCAGTGCTGGCCTCCCGGCCCCACCAAGTTTTATCGGGTGGGTTCTGTTTGCATCACCTTTCAAGAGGGATCTGAGACCCTCAACGATCTTCTCCCACCACTTGAGGATCAGGTCTTTCTGCCTCAAGTTTATTACGGGGGCCTGATTGTTTAGCCAGGTTGCTACAGCTGCTGAGTACTCTGGTCTCCACTTTATTCTTTTGACTAAATTTGCTTTCACCTCGCCTGTTGAAGTGCCCACGGGTGTGCTTCATGGGAAGTTGTAGCTGAAGATTCATGGTGCATTTTAGGGGATTGTGGTTGCTTTCCAGCCTTCCTTCGATTTCAAAGTGCGCCAGCTGTCTAGCCAGGCACTCGGAGAGGAAGATGTAATTGATGGTTGGGCGTCCTTTACAGGTTGGGGGAAATTAATGTTCCTTCTCTTTTGCAAGCATCTTCCATTTTGCCGATACCAATTTATAAGATGTCAAAAATTCCTGTATGATTTGCCTCCCTCTCTCCCGCGAGATGGAAACCGATGGCCCACCTAAGCCTCTGAAATTAAAATCACCCAATATTATGAGTTCATGGGCGGGATAGTTGAGAATAAGCGATTCTAGACTATCAAGCAAGCCCTGAATCATTGTCAGCTTAGATTTTTCTGGAGCGTTTATGTAGCAGTTAACCAGTATCAGATCTTCTGTGTTTTTCTGATTAAGTTTCAGGCCTCTCATAGCGATTGCTTGGGCCACATCATTTCAAATAGGTAGTACGATGACCTCTAAGTCGGCTGTGTGCTTGATAAAGGTTGATAGGCCCCCAGTTGGACGGCCGAAAATACTTGCTCGCCTTGCTGGTGTGAAGATCTCGCAGAAGCCTGACAAAAGCTAAGGGGCAGGCTCCCAGGTTTCCTGGAAGCATAGGATGTCGTTTGTTTCTAAGTAGGCCAGGGCGTCCCCACTAGCTCCGATACTCCTGAGGTCTGCCACATTCCACGAGAGTATTCATATTGAGTTGGTTAGTCTCAAGGGCAGGTGAGCGGCGCTCCTGCGTGGCTAGGGTCTATACCCCGGTTTTTCACATGCAGTGTTAGTCTATGAAAATGTTTACTCTCCCCAGTGGTTAATTTGTAAAAAACTTAAGTGCTGGGGCTCTCGTCAGGAGGCAGCTTTCACCAGCCCATTTCTCCTGTTAGCGCCGCCTAAAACAGAACCAACTACTAACTATGAAAGTGGGGAGAGGATGTGGGGTAATGGCCAGAGCTGCAGACTTCGGAGCTGGGGAACCAGGTTTGAGTCTTGGCGTCGGCTCAACATCCTGTGATTCTGGGCAAATCACTTAATCTCCCCATGCCTACCATAAATGAATGTGTCCTTAACTGGTGCTAATGAAAAGTTCTGGTGTTGATGATTAAGTGCCGGTGCTGAGCCCCGGAAACCACCAGCTCAAATTAAGCTCTGACTCTCCCTACTATGAGACTTTGTGGTGCAACCAGCACCAAAACTAATAATCCTTGCTGAAGGATTGTGTGCTTCAATATGCTGGATGAGTCAAAGTTCCCCAGTGAGTCTCTTCAAATGGCAACAATTCCCAGAACTACACTTCAAAGTCAAAGTAACTTTGCACTGATTTGGGTGCTATAATTGGAGCTGGAATTTTTAAGAATTATGATACATCTGTAGAAAACCCCCAAAATGTCCAACCTGTTTGCCCTCAGACACACCTTCCAGTGAGATAACGCCCCACCATTACTTGGAAAAGCAAAAAGGTATATCTGTGGTGCTTCGGGTGCTGTTGTGTGTTTGGTGATAATGTCTGGTTCCGGGGCACAGTTATTGGAGTCCTTGAGTCCAGTACCACTGCGCTCAATTATCTGGGGCAACAGCTGGTCCACGTGCCAATCCACCCTGAATATCCCTTTCAAGATGCTGGTCTATGTAGGCACTGTATCTCAGACCCCACCAGTTGTGGTCAAGATTTTCCAGCTGTGGCTATAAACACAGGTTCAGTACAGCCACCAATAGTGCAAATGGAGGCTAAATCTGAACTAGGGTTCTCACCACGAATTCAAATGTCGATATCCCAAACCATTTAGGCTAAAAACTGAAATAAATCTTGCATTTTGGAATCAGGGCAACCTGCACCAGCGACTCCAGGTCATGTTGTCTACAATGTTCTAACCCTAAAGATCTCGGGGACAACTCAAGGTAAAGATACCGGCTCCTCATGGCGCAGGGGAAGAGCACCAGGGACAAAGCAGGGCCAGCCTTGAGGCTAGCCTGAAGGTGATAACCTGTCCCTGAGCTGAGATGTATTTGTGCTGTAGGTCTTGCCTCCTTGTCAGATGTCTAGGAATAGCCCCATGTCTCGGAGAAATGTGCAGTTCTTTGAGCTGTGTACACAGGTCCTTCCACTCAACTGGGCTCTATTCTTGGTAGAGGGTGAGCTTATTGTCCTTGCAGATGCAGCTCAATGACTGTCACAGGCAGGCACACTTTCCTCTCCTCATATCCAGGTCTTTCTAGCTCTTGAGAATGGCAATCAACAGAAGTTCCACTCATGGATCGCAGGTCTTATCAGATGCCTGGTGTGCTGCTTCTCCGTGGCCCTCGAGATAAGACTGCACACATTTCGTATCACAGAGGTGCTTGCTGATGGGCCGCTCTTGCCAATAAGGACATCTGCAATGTCACACAGTCACGCACACACACACACACACACACACACTCTCTCTCTCACACAGAGTATATATCCCACATAGAAAGTAGGCAAGGGGTCGACGTTAGGAGAGGCTGCCCAGATTTTACACAGATTGAGCTGATGGGCCATCCCTTTGCAGGGGGCGTGGGCACACAGGGCTTTGCTCCTGTATTAAAGATTATGCTGCCACCAATGCCAGTCTTTCCTAGCCTGGTAGAGAGGATAATAGCTACCTCCAACCAGATGGGAGCACTTTGGGTGTCCTTTCAACACCATAGATCTCTGATGCTTCACACGGCGAGCACCTCTTCAATTGACATGCAGGATTGCTGGGCTCTCTAAGGGGAATCATGTGCATGGCTGTGCACCAACCTACAAGGGCAGGGTGTTAGAGCACCTCAGAGCCATGTATATGACTTTTCTTGGACCACAAGGTCTTCAGGATTTTCCATGATTGTTTTCTGAACAGCTCTAAATGGACAAAATCCTCAATCTGGCCTTATACCTGCAAATCATAGCACAAAAACCAAACTGACTTGGCTTCAGCTTTTGGGGAGGCAGTGGTGATCACAGAAATACTTTAGAGGAATTGGAATGTATGCATGCACAAGGATTTGCTCTAATTTTACAGGGTCCTGTTTAAATAGCAGATCACAAGCTTGATCTAATGTTCGCACATATCATCAAACACACCCACATTCTGATCCAACCACTGATTGGGTCAGGAGCTGTGTTACACACCACATAATAATTTAAAACCGAAGAAAAACACCATATTTATCTGTCATCTAAAGAATCTCAGCAAGCCTAAATTCGATGAACTTTACAAAGCTGCATGATATTTATCAACATGCAATGATGACACTGAATTCATAACCTGGAAAACCAATCTAAACAACACATCTACAGTGAACAAACTGGCACAAAAATGAGGAACCACAAGCATGGCTGCAACTTGCCCAACAAATGGCTCAACCATGAATTTTCCTTATTGAAAAGAAAATGCCAAAATCTTGAACACTGATGTTTTAAAGCACAGTTCTCTACTGACAAAACGTCTTTTGATAGAAGAGGATACTAGAAGGCCACCTGGGAAGCAAAAAAGCCTATCCTGCTATGACATTAATGACTCCAAAAAACAAATAAAGGAACTTTTCAGCTTATATTATGTTTTTACTAACCCAGGAGCTACAAGAAACATCCCATCCTTAATTATGCAAGACTCTAAAGACCCGCCACTGTTGGTCAAATCAAAAAGAATCACAGGTAACGAAAAATCAAATACCTCCTACCCAGCTCCTTATCCACCCGGTACCATTACAGGCATCCTTTACCACTTTCAAAGCACCTTTTGAGGAGGGGGGAACAATGTTAGCCTTCAAGATTTTAGCTTCTAATCTGCCGTAAGAGCATTATCCTGTATCTTGCTTGAAGAAAGTCTTCCTCTCTCTGATAAATGACTTGGGCACCATCATAAACTGAATCTTGTTGGCAGGAATAGTTTCCAGCGAACAGAAACTTGCAATACTACTCATGAAACTCACACTGGACCCCTAATTATGGAAAATGACTGACTAACCTCAAACCTACCTGAAAAGCAGCCATAACAGATCTCCTGCAGGGATATACAGGACGGAATCTGCTTCTTCATGAACCGCTACCAGGGGTTCAACCGGTGAGAGACAGAATCAGCTAACGGAACATCTCATCCTCAGTGAAGGCCGGCACGCTGCTCGGATTCTCCTTTACCCTTTGGTCGCATACAACATAAAGTCTATTGCTGCACTGAGACAGCGGTCCTTGCTATCAGAGAACAACTGATCGACATCCAAGACAAAGGTGGGAATGCTGCGGCGCTGACCCGTTAAAACCCTTAACCAGAGACTGATACTCACCCATCTGGATAATGATCTATGTATGTGTGGTAAGGCTTTCACCTGAATTCACTCTTTTCTCACCTACAGGAAACACCCAATCAGGCTAGGGAGAAATCTATAGTTCAGGGGGTGCCACAGCATTAGGCCCTGCGCCCTATGGCAGATTTAATTGCCAACCACGGCCTCAGCTTTCAGATGTTTTCCCAAGGCAGCAATGGGCGTCATCTTTGACCCAGATCACTCAATCTTCCCTCAAGCCAATGCTGTGGTTGAGGGTGTCAGCACGCACCTCTCCAGGCTCTGCAGATTTCTCCTGTTTGATAGCCAATGGTTTCCACTCGCAGGATGCCTTGTCTTGGTAAGCCCGGTCTACTGCACCATGATTTATACAGGCTCCCATTAGAAATACTACGGCAGGGTCACAGACCTCTTCAATGAAGCTGCCGGGGTGTCTGCAAACGTGTGGCTATATTCACCTAGAACTGACAGAAGTACAACAGGTTTCAGTAGATTCTAGGATGAAATCTCGCCGCTTTAGCCATAAGGCCTACTGGAACAATGCCACAATATATTTGTAAAAGCTGGCTCCACATTTTATCTCTACAAAGAACCACCAAACAGCTTCACTGCACTGAATCCCACAGCAAGCCTTCGACCAGCAGGAGCATAGCAGCCAGCTGCTCCTGAGGAGGGCTGGGTCCCAAACTCTGGACCAAGATGGACCCACGACTCAGAGCTGAACCAAACCTCCTCTGCTCAGGGTTCTCCTAAAAACTGGACTCAAATTATTTGACCAAAGGCTATCTCCAGGGCTGTTATCAAAGAATGTGGGTGTTGGACACCAACAACCCGACCCGCTGCCTTCACTGCTCCTCCTTTCATCTTTGGCTCGTTCCCCAAGTCTGCTCAGAGGCTCTTACACGAGGACAACCGGCGCCTTACAAGATACACAAATAAATAAAGCACAAAGCCTTAGGAGACTCAGGAGTGTGTACACGGGAGGCAGGGGGTGTTTTAGAGCCATTCAAATGCACAAAGGCAACAAGCACTGTGCCGGTGCATAACAGAGGGACTGAATGACTCGTTGGAAGGGTCCAACACCCCTAAGACAGCAGGTCCGGGCATGTCAGTGGAGGCAGCAGGCAGGGGGTAAGACCATTGGTGTTTGAATGGGGAGGACAGTGAAGGCACAGAACGGCCCGCCAGACCAAGCGGTGGAAACAAATGGATTATGCAGAACAGCGGCCCTGGTCGCGAGACACACTACAGACGTAGAACTCGGGTTTTGACAAACACGTTCTGACAGACGTGACATCAGCAGCGCTCGGGATCTGACGAACAGTTTAACTGCACGCGCAGTTCTGAGAAATATTGCAATAACAGCGCTGTGGGTTCTGATAAAGTTTGTGCCAGTACCCAGGGATGCCAAGCACAGACGTCCTAACCCACGGGGCATCATGTTCACAGCGAAGCGAGAGAGAACAGCCCGCGTGGAATTTGGCGAGGCTTAGGAGGGAGGGCACATATTTGCTTCTGTGCTGAGTGGCATTCACTAGTTCAATAGTTGTCTTGGGAAACCTTTTGTGAGCTGCGTTCCTGCTGTAAATCCAAGACGCGCATAAACAGTGAACAAAAGCTGGTGTAAAGGGGAGTGTTACGCAAGGTGCTTTTCTTTCCCTGCCCACATTGTGCACACCGAGATCAGGTAACCTCGGGGGACGTGGGCTGAGACTCGGCCGTGGCACTCACGCGCCTGCTTCAGAGAGACACAACACAGGCATGGCTTCCTTCACACCTGCGATCAGAGACACTGCACAGATCTGGCCTCTCACACACTGGTACCCAACACAGATCAGACCTCTCACACACCATCTGGAACACTCACACCCACATACCCGGCTTCCCACACACCCGGTCTCTCACACTCCATCTACTACTGTCAGACACATAGCATAGATCAGGCTTCTCACACACCAACTGCTGCACTCAGACACATATTAGAGATCTGGCCTCTCACAGACCATCTGCTACCCTCAGACCAACAGCACAGAACAGGCCTCTCACACACCATCTGCTACCCTCAGACCCACATACCCGGCTATCCCACACAACACACCTGGTCTCTCACACACCATCTGCTACTGTCAGACACATAGCATAGATCAGGCGATCAGGCCATTCACACACTGTTAGACCTGTCAGCCTTAGGGTGGCCTTCCCCTGACTTTTTGCCTTCCTCCTCCATTTTTTCTGGCCTTAGGACTCTGAGCACTTTATCACTCCTAAACAGTGCTAAAGTGCATGTGCTCTTTCCTCTAAACATAGTAATATTGGCCTAAACCCAAATGGCATATTTAATTTACTTATAAGTCCCTAGTAAAGTGGTAATATATGTGTGCAGAACCTGTAAATTAAATGCTACTAGTGGTCTTGCAGCACTGATTGTGCCACCCACTTAAGTAGCTCTTTAAAGATGTCTCAGGCATGCCATTGCAGAGCCTGTGGGTGCAGTTTAAACTGCCATTTTTGACCTGGCAAAATAAACCTTTTACCAGGCCCAAACCTTCCCTTTTTATACATATAAAGGCCCTGGACAGCCCAGAGGGCAGGAGGCAGTGTATTTCAAAAGTAGGACATGTGCTTTAAATTTTTACACGTCCTGGTAGGGAAAAACTCTGAAATAATTTTTTTTCATTACTGTAAAAGGCCTACCTCTTCCATAGGATAACAATGGAGTTACCTTATAACATTTTATAAGTGTAATTTCCAAATGGGAAGACATAACCAGTTCATGTTTGGTGTCTTTGGAATTGGGATGAAAAGCCCTCTTTAGTTGTGAAGTTGGGTTTTTGATCACAATTTTAAAAATGCCCCTTTTAGAAAGTTCTATGCAAACAAATGATGGACGGAATGCTGAATATATCAAACATTCACTCCCAGTCAAAAGATCTGGGTTAAATCCATCATTCTTTTGCTCACCATGCCACCCCAGTTTAGACTGGTATGTAAATCAGTCTTGACCCAGCGCCTCATGGGAACAGTCCAGCCCAAACTGCCAAGTCAGGTCCTCCCTGGACCGGAACCTGGCATCCTGGGACCGGTTTTGGGGTATCACCCCTCATCAGCCAGGCTAGCTTGAAACCAGTGGCACAGTGAGCAAGGGACCCAGCTATGGGCATACCCATCCCACTTAAGGCGAAAAGTGCTACGCAAACAAATGATGGACGGAATGCTGAATAAATCAAACATTCCCCCCCAGTCAAACATCTGGGTTAAATTCATTGTTCTTTTGCTCACCATGCCACCCCAGTTTAGACCCAACTATATGCAAATCAGTCTTGACCCTGCTTCTCATGGGAACAGTCCAGCCCAAACTGCCAAGCCAGGTCCTCCCTGGACCAGAAACAAGCATTCTGGGACTGGTTTCACGCCTCATCAGCCACGCTAGCTTGAAACCAGTGGCACAGTGAGCAAGGGACCCACGTCTTTCATACACCCTCCGTTATCCACAGGCACACAGGATAGGCCTGGTCTCCTACACACCTATTTCTATCAGAGACCCATCACAGACTTGGCTTCTCATGCACCTCCTGAGATCAGACACACAGCACAGACTTTGCCTCCGACACACTTTTTGCTACCCTTACACACTGTTACTAATGAGGTGAAACCTGTGCCCAGATAATGTTAATGTGTAAAAATAACATAGTAATGAGATAGTATCACAAAATGTTCTGCATTATGCCACATAGTTTTTTTAGCTGCATAAATTAGTCAACCCTGCCACATAATGTGGTCTTCCCTACTGCCTACTTTCAGTGACCCTGGCTCCAACACAACTTTTAATACCCTTAGGTACAGCATACACAGGGCCTCTCTCACACCCTTACAAAAGGGGATGATGGACGGAACGTTTGAGCCAATCAAACACTCACCCCCAGTCAACTGATCTGGGTTTAATCCATCATCATTCTTTAGCTCACTCCACCACCCCAGTTCAGACATGGCCATATGCAAATCAGTCTGACCCTGTGCCTCATGGGAACAGTCCAGCCCGAACTGCCAAGCCATGTCTTCCCTGGACCGGAAACAAGCATCCTAGGACCGGTTTCTGGCATTCCAGCCGTCATCAGCCAGGCTTGCTTGAATCCAGTGGCAAAGTGAGCAAGGGACCCACGTCTGGGCATACCCCGCCAACTTAGGGCGAACAAAGCGATACAAAAGGGGATGATGGACGGAACGTTTGAGCCAATCAAACACTCACCCCCAGTCAACTGATCTGGGTTTAATCCATCATCATTCTTTAGCTCACTCCACCACCCCAGTTCAGACATGGCCATATGCAAATCAGTCTGACCCTGTGCCTCATGGGAACAGTCCAGCCCGAACTGCCAAGCCATGTCTTCCCTGGACCGGAAACAAGCATCCTAGGACCGGTTTCTGGCATTCCAGCCGTCATCAGCCAGGCTTGCTTGAATCCAGTGGCATCATCCCCTTTTGTATCTCTCACACCCTAGGCAGTGCTCATGGAGCACAGGTAAGATCTCTCACACACACTATCGGCTGTCAGAGGCATCACACAGGCTTGACCTCTCACCTATCATTTGATACTCATGGCCCACCATACACCCAGCTTCTCTAGCATCCTATGCAGTGCTCCCAAGGCATAGGGCTGGTCTTTTACACAGCACCTGATATCAGAGACACATAGAGGACTGGCCTCTTGCCCATCATCATCACCACAGCCCAACAAACACCTGGCCCCTCTCACACCCTATGCAATTCACACAGAGCTCAGGTCTGGTCTCTTGTACATACCAGCTGCTGCTATCAGAGACACAACACAGACATGACTTCTCACACATCCTGTGACATCTCAGGCACAGCATCCACCTTGCCTCTGGCCAGCCGCGGCTCGTGCAGGTAGGAGCGGTAGGGCCGGGTGGGGTTGGGGGGGGGGAAGGGGGGGATTTCGACAGACGACCACGAGGGAAAAATAAATAAATAATTAATTTTCCCTTGTGGTCGTCTGTCGAAATGCCCCCCACCCGGCCCCAACACCCTACTGCTCCTATCTGCACGAGCCGCATCTGCCTCTGGCTAGTATGGTCAGTCATCCTGGCATGTGCCTTACTGCACTTGGCCTTGAGTGGTGACTGTCCATGTTCAGCTGGGACCAAGATGGGTGAAGTACTGACCTTGTCTCCCCCTACCTGCCTCCCTGAAATGCCTGCCTGACTGCAAGGTGGCTAAAATACTGACCCTGTCATGCCCACTGCCCTGAATTTCCTGCCTGACTGCAAAATGTAACAAGTACTGACCCTGCCTTCCTTGCCTCCCTCAAGTGGCAGTCTGACTGCAAGATGAAGAACTGACTCTGCCCTTATTATTGTATTATAATGAATATATTATTGTATGGTATGGTGGTGTATTGTCAGAAGGTCCTTATTATTGTATTCAATAGCATTTATTCTATTTTTGTGCATCATAAAAGTTTTAAATTCTGATATTCGCATACTTGATGGTTTGCTGATACTACGTTAGAGGAAACAAGTTCCAGTAAGTAGGACTTATGTTCCTGCCAGTTTACAATAGGATGATTATTTTTTGTCCTTAAAACAAAATGATTAGTCACAGCAAATGGTTTGATCACCTATATGGGGTCTATCAGCTGAACCAGCAATGAAAGCCTTTCATGGGAAACCCTATGGGGCTGAACTGCTGTCAATAGACCCCAACGTGGATAGGTTAGCTGTTTAAAGTTGTTTGTTTACAGAAGATGCTTTCTCTCCCTCCCAGTCCTATGGTCCAAACTGTGAGACTTGAAGCGGGCCTGACACCCTGGGACGTGGTAACTCAAGTGCGGAGTTTGAGATGCATCCATTCTTTAAAGGTCTGTAAAGACCAATATAAGATCTCTATAATATGCTTGAAACACCTGTTGGAAGGGGAAGTTTACTAGTAAAGTCAACCTGTTTGTGGTCTTGTTTCTCTACTGTCGAGGGCTCTCCGTCAGTTGACATCCAGAAGCAAATTATAGGAGAGATTGTCGCTGAAACCAGTAAAAGAGACTGGATATATTTGAGTAATAAAAGAAACATTTCCAATTCTCTGCCTTGGAGTGACTTCGTTAATGATTAGGAGTTAATCTGCATTGAAAAATAAAGGGTTAATGCCAGAGATGAAGTCAAATGGCGAAAACTGCATCTATAAACTAGGGGTCAAATTTGTGCACGGTTTGGGGAACACATGGGTTGGGAAATCGTCATAAAGCTTTGATACTAGTGCATACGATGTAATCTTTTGATGTAGGTCTGAGGATGAGGGAAAAAAAGTGATGACAGATTTAATTCATCTGTTTTATGGTGTTATTATTTACAATAATTGTATTTGTCTGTAGTTTTTATAAAACGTTGTTTTGGAACCTAACGAAACGTATTTTTACAATATTCAACCGAATTTTGAGTACAACATGACTTACGTGTGTTTCTGACAACCAATATTGATATGATATAGAACCATAGAATGAGCCCTCTCCAGTGAGTCGCCATCCCTGTGTAAGTTCCCGTCCTGTTGTGTTTCTGTGTTATGTACTTGAGGACTGTGAATGTCCTACAAGGTCATGTTCACCGCCAGAGGGATGGGAGCTTTCTCCTTGCTCCTCTGAGTAGCACAAGGCTTCAACTGTTGACATCGCGTCCACACATCCCGCCACCGCAGTTTAATGTACAGGTAACATAATGTGCCACCCACATGCGCTGCTTACCTAATGCGTCGCCCACACGGTGCCAGCTGTTTACGAGGTATTTTGCTTCGGACTACCTGTGAACGTGTCTCTGTACGGCATACACCCTGCACAGACGTCTTCCCCGCGCCACAGCCCTAGTTGTAAGACAATGGTGCCGCATGCGTCTGCAGGGCAGCCCCAGGGCTTCATGCTTCACCCGCGCGCAGCGCTTAGTTTGTGAAATAGTAAAGGCCGGGGCCGAACGTTTAGCTCAGAAACCCGCGCCTGGCGCTGTAAGAGCGCGGAATACCAGGGCTGTGTAGGCCTGATTCTAGCGCATGCCTCGTTAATCCACCACCGGACCAGGCGCTCCTAGCCGCTACCTCACTCCTGCAGGTTCTTTTTGCTCCTGCGTTCTCCCTCTATCACTGTCCTTCTGACTTTAACTTCTGTTGTATCGTGCTGGACACGTTCTAGTGTCTCAGCAGACACTTAGTTAGTCAGCCACTCCCTCGAGGGAGTGGACACACATGCACCCCACACCCATCCATCACAGGCGAAACAAGTGACGTGACCCTGCTAATAAAAGGGCCCGAGTGCACGTGCTCGAGGCCAGTTACTAGTGCCAGACAACTGTGTCCGTATGCTTTATTTGCAAGTATGTGGGCCTAGGGCCCACTACTTAACAATGGCGACGAGTCGGGTCAGACCCCGCGTGTTTGCCAAAAGACCCTCCAACTTTCCTCTGCAGAGAAAAGGAGCCAGAGTACGCTAAATCCCCACACCGTGCTGCCTGCGACTACCTGTGACTGAGTAGGATAGCTCCCCCACTGTACCGCCGCTACTGCCTGCCCTGTGGAGGAGATCGGGTTCCCCATTGCGATGCGGCCCTCTGCCTTCAAGGAGGAGTGAACAGAGGCTGGCCGTCTCCTACCCCCATCAGTTCCGGTAGAAGAAGGAGAGGACGAGCACCCCCAATGAGGCGCCAATACATGTTTCAGCAGCTGCCTGATACCGGTGAGAGCAAGAGCCCCCCCCTCTGCTACGCCTGCAATTAGTCCACTGCCACGCTCTGGCGGTCACTGCCACGATTAAGGAGCCATGTGACTCTCACTGTGCAGTGACAGAAAGAGCAACCCTGTCACTCCTAAGCAGGACGCAGTACCGCCAACTGCAACCCCCGTCTCACTCCCTCTCACCTTGCCATGGTGAGGCATCAGCCGGCTTAGGGAAGTACAGCGGCCCGGTGAGACACGTCACGCCGTCTGACCCTGCTCCCCGTGAAGCTGTGTCTGACTCCTGCAGCGCCTGCGTGGTTGTGAAGAGTGGGCCCACCATACGGCAGCCCAGGAGACGGAGAGCAGGCCTGCCCTGATGGCCAAACATGGAGGAAGCTGCCTGACCCTGCCGCGGAGCAGCGGAAACCCAAACAGGGGTCAACAATAGGAAATTAGACGCACCTGCAGGATGAGCGCCGGCTTCCACTTTCAGCCCCGCGTGGCCGGCGAGTCCAGAGAGACGGCCAAAGAGCCTCCAGTTGAAGGAAGTGACCCGAATAGGGTCACCCGGGTCACTCGTGACCATCTCTCGGCCTTCCAAACCAAATGAAGAGTCGGTCAGACAGTAGAGAATATAAACCAAAGTTATTTATTAGTATTGCGCTGCAGCGGAGCCAGTCTGACCAGCCTCCTGAGATGGCTGCCGAGGGACTGACTCCCCCAACATAACATCAGATATTATACATTTCCAATTCCCTAAGAACACGCCCAGGCTGGAAAATTCCAGTCCAGGCACTAGCGAACAAAGGAGGCACAGAAGGATGAGCTATGGTCCTGGGACCGGGTACATGCTATCTCCACTTCAAGGTTACTCTGCCCGCGCCCGCCATTCTAGAAGGTGGGAACGAGCCTGTCTAACAGCAAAGGTATGCCATAATAGAGAGTACATTCATTAGTGCAGCGGAGCTCGGCCTTGGAGAAATACAAACTAAAGATGCATCGAGGCAGTTTTCTGCTCAGGCAAGCAGTATGAGGCAGAAGCTCAGCTTCGTTCATAGAACAAAATGGCGGCTACTAATAAAATGGTGCCATCAATGCTAACTTAATACAGAAGGAAGTATGAGCAACAGAACAATTACATTTTCAATTCTAACCGACCCTCCTTTTAGCATTCATTGCTAAATGTTATTATTGCCATCAGGTAGAACCTTACAATTCTAAAGAAAGGAAAAATGTTCGAGCATAGGCAACATTTGCTAATTTATTTGGCTACCAGCGAAAGCTAAAAATCTATGCGATATGTAATGAACGCATTACAAGGCTACACATACATCATTAATATTCAAAAATGCCCTCGTCAATACACATCATATCCTGGATGTCTTGCATCATCATGGCCTTATTCTTAGAGTCATGTTCCAAATGTTTGGGGCGAGGTGCCAACATTTGTACACAGCAGGCACAACAGGCAGGAAGGCAGTGTATGCACAGACAACATGTTAAAATGATACCAGCTATGGCAACCAGGAAAATGATAATCTTCCAACCCCAAGATGCAAATAGGCCCCAAAACCACCCTGTGAGAAACCATGTGCCATTCTCCTGGTGTATATCAGAGGCAAGCCTATGGAGCTTCTGTATAGCAGCATATACATTCGGAGCGTGGTCCAGTATATATACACAGCAGCTACTGCCGATGACGCATCAGGCCCCACCCCGATCAGCAAGGATGACGTCTAACACCATCTTGAAGGGCAACGAGTCTCGTAGCCTGGAGCACAGCTGTAATATTAGTCAGGATACCAGCTGTTGCATTTATCACTTCTTCTACCACCTGAGTGAGTCTTCGAATATTGAGACTGTTGGACATTGGGCCCCAAAAGGGAACAATACCCTTCATAGCATCCGGGAACTGCTGCAATGTGGTATCTGTCTGATCTATGTCTGCAGTGTCTATGACTCGTCTAACACGTGACAGATGACCACCCCTGCGTTGTAGATGGTGGTCCCTATGGTAGTTGGATGGCGCTATATACACTGGGGGAAGAAGAAAAGAGAGATAACATATTTCAGACCACCCTTGGGGAAGCCAAACATAGACCTGGGACCCACAGACAAAGTAAACGTTGTGAGGGGGTAGCAGAGGGGGTAGCAGAGGGGGCTATTTGTAGTGCTCAGTACATAGGTGTAGTTGCAATTGCTCGCCTCTACCCCTATTTTCCCTTGTCCCTTAACACAGAAACTCGCTGTCATATTAACCACCGGCACTGGCATTGCCACATCATGAGTAATATTGCGCATCTGAAATGATTTAAAATATCCAGTGACATTAAAATCCCAAAAATCAGACATCTCATTTTGAAGCCATGTTACATTTTGTTCTCTTTCGTAAACATTCATGCAAGCTGTCAGAGACAAGGTATCCGGTGTTCCTTGTTCCCCTGGGGTAAACCCTTGATGTACACGTATATACTCTAAGACTGTTTCATAGTCAGCTAATGTCAAATTCATAGTATCAGAGTGATAATGAGTGTATACCATAGTGAAGAGCTGAAACCAGCCTTCACAACTCCCGAGGTAAGAGAAAGGCATTGACAACAATACGCCATTCTTGTGTGTCACAGAAGGGAGGAGACCACAGATCCAGCAATTTGTTACATTGGACGTACCATGTGCCTGATGCAACATTTGGAGGAACACATTATCCACATATGTCTTTCGATGTTGACCCTTGTGAAGAGCCAGGGTGTTGAACATATGCTCGGGGGGGGGGGCGGTGATGTACCAACTCAAGGACGGTGATTTGCTGGGCTCCGTGTGTGTTTGACAGAAGCCGTTGCCGTTTTTCGCCGAGGACGAGTGCTGGCATTGGGAGCAACAGCACACAAACCATTGGTGCACTGACATTAGCTTTGGATTGCTTTCCGCTCCGATTAGCTGCTCTCCTCTTGTTCTTGGCGTCCCCAGCGGAGTCACTGCGGGCTCGGAAGGAGGCTCTACGCCAGGTCGGGCAGAGCATGGCGGCCCGTGGTGTCAAGGGGTCAAAAGCTAAGATTGCCTCCAGTGGTAGCACGGGACCTTCCATCACAGCTCCCCCGACTTCTGAAATGAACCTGATGCCGAAAGGTAAACGGGAGGCTGGGGGCAATAAAAGGGCTACAAATAAATTCACTGTGGGGGGGCACCCAAAGAAGGGGGGAGCTCCCAACCCTCAATCGCTAAAATGTTCCCCGTAGCCAGCTCACAGGCTGGTTCATCAGCCTTTAAAGGGGAAAAAATGCTATTAGTCCAGAGGGAGGCAATGCTAATGGGCATGCAGACTCTGTCACCAGCAATCAGGGGCAACCTAATACACAACAGACTATTTGCAGCAATTGGAAAATCTTGGGCTGGAACAGGCATTGGAACCCCACAGGCTAGAGACTTTAACGGTGGGCACGATCTGCCCCACTGAAGATCGTGAAACCGTAGCTCTTCCTTTGATAGTTTCTGGTGAGAATAATCAGGCCCCGGATGGGTCCTCAACCAAGGAAAAGGAGCAAAAAACCTGTGATCTCTTTTCCATCAATCAAAGCACTGCCAGTGCCCAATGGTCCCAGGCTGCGGTGTCCCCCGAACTAGCCGGCGAACACTTCTTCTCGGTGTCTGACGGGTCCGACTTCGCAGATGAAGAAAGCTCATTTACATCCAGCGATGGGGGCCTCTCTGACACTAATTGTAACAATTTCTCCAAAGAAACTGGCACAGTCCAACGACAAAAAATTGCATCTGGCAAGCGAAGGGGGAAACGATCAGAAAAGCACAGCCAGTTAAAATGGGACTATTCGTGATCACAACTCACGTTCCCCTATGGCGAAGGACCCGACAAGATCTCAGGAGCAGGGAACACAAGAGCTACACCGGATCAATCAGAGGAACCCTCTTTGACAGCCATATTATCATCAATCAAACAATTCCAGGAAGAAGCACGCACCGATAGCAGACAAGCTAAGGGTGCTGCGAAAAAACTGCAAGGGGTACTTAGGAAATTGAACAAAATCTGCTCAGACATTGGGGAGCGGGTCACCATGATTGAGGGCCGCACCGAAAGTTTGGAAACTGAAGTCACCACCTTGAAAGATCAGTGCTCCACCCAAGGCGCCTGCATAACAGACGTCATGTGGAAGATGGAGGATCAGGAGAATAGACATCGCCGAAACAACCTCCGCCTACTAGGGATTCCCGAAGGGGGGGAGGGCGAAGATCCTCAGCGCTACATTGTGAAACTCCTGAAGGGGGCCTTTCCAGAGCACACAGAGTGGAACTGGGAGCACGAGATTCAACAGGCCCACTGCTTCCCTTTCACCATGAGGAAACAGCATGCCAACGAGGGAGAGAAACCCCGAGCCTTCTTGGTGTTTTTCGGAAACTATCTACTCAGACAGATGGTTTTCGAACAGGCCCGGCAAAACTCCCAGAAGTGCTTCGAGGAGGTGTCCTTTTTCGCAAAGCCTGATTTTTGCCACACTACGGTGGAACGAAGGTGGCGCCTCCGCCAGCTATTTACCCCCTTTGAGCAACTAGGAGCACAAGTATTTCACATGAATCCTGCCAAACTGAAAATCATCGTGAATGGTTCCTCACGTACTTTTTTGTCTGAGATTAAAGCCCAAGAATATCTCTCTGAAATTAAGGCTAGAAAGGGGCAAAGCTAATGATTATCATGTATAATATGTCTAAAAATCTGGATGCTCGACACCCATCTCTGCTTTTCTATACTTTTCTGAAGGGGTAGAGGACAGGGATGGGATAGGTATTGGACAGGCTTTTTCAAAGGGTTGAGGTGGATGGAAAGAAGTACGGGCATCTCTGGGAATCTTGAGCCTAGATCAAGCCAGGGTCCAAGAGTTAAGATAAGGGCTGTCCCACCCTTTTTCCCTCTTTTTCTTTAGGCTGCTTTAGGCTAGTATTCTTCTCTTTTTCTCCATTGTCTTATTGGCCTAAAAAGTCTTTAAACACTGTTTGACAACACGGCGGGTCGGGTGGCGAGGTTTTACTACAGGTATCCATCAATCAGGTGTTACCTGATTGCTCGTTTTTGGGGGGCGGGGGGTCGGGGTGGGCCAGGGGGTTGGGGCCGAGGTAGGCCGAGGGGGGAGAGGGGAGGAGGTGGGCCGTTAAGAGCTTTACTTGTTTTTTGTTTATGTGCCATTTTGATTACGAATTTGAGTTTGAATTTCTCTTTTGAAGTAACAGAATGTGTAACAATCTGGGACAGGTCACTTGATCTCTTCACGACGGGCAGGCTATTTTATACTGTGTACAACATCTGGATTCATGGGTTATTGATTTCTGTCTTTATGCATGCAACCAACTCAGGAACATTGTAATATTTTGATATGATTAATGCAACGCATTTTAAAATTGCTTCCTTGAATATCTGCGGATTGAACGATGCTCGAAAGAGACAGAAGGTCTCCCAAGGACTGCGTTTGATGGGGGCTGACATCGTCTGCCTCCAGGAAACACATATAGAGGGCTCACAGATACATCTTTTAAAATCAATGGGATACGGTCTAATCGGGGGAACGTCACAGGGCGTGCGCACGAGGGGGGTCGCCATCTTAGCAAAACATAAGCGCTTATTACAACCCACTTGAACTAAATCCGATCCTCAAGGGAGATGGGTTCTAGCAGAATATCGGTTAACTCTAGCATATTTCTTTACCCTATGCTCCATATATGGGAGTATAGTGGATGACCCCGGTGTGATCAACTGGGTTTCCGGGGAGTTAGCCCACTGGCCTCTCCCAGTTATTGTATGTGGGGACCTTTATATCAATTTGCCCAGTAACTGGGGAATGAACGATCAACTGGAGTATACAGGTCGAAAACCAAAGGTTTTACAAGCCTTAAAAAACCTACTACATATACATGGGCTTGTGGATGCCTGGTCCCGCCTAAAACCGAATCTACAAGGGTATACTTCTTATTCTGCACCTCATCATTCTTTTGCAAGATTAGATTATTTTTTGCTCTCACCTTCTTTGATTCACAAAAGCAGTATTGACATTATTCCTCGATTTTTATCGGACCACAATCCTCTAATTTTTAATATACAAGGCCTGGCTACTTGTAAAGAAGCCTCGTCTTGGAGTTTTGAGAGAGCTCTACTATTTGATGTAGGATATCAAAGTCACATGAAAAGTTGGATTCAGGATTTTCTAGACACCAACCTTGGCACTGCCCCAATTATCCAGAAAAAACTAGCAAAGGCTGAGGAAAACCTTATCGGTGCTGTCCACTCTGGGGTAGAAATAGAATCAGCACAATTTGAAACAGCACCCATCAAAGCAGAAATTGGCTCTATATTGGCTGGGAAAGCTGCCGCCAAGTGGGCTGCTGCTCGTGAAAACATTTACGAATGCAGCGAGCAGATTGGCCACCAGTTGGCTATAAGAACCTAGCAACAGCTTACCATCAATGGGATACATTCCATTAGGACTTCTGCTGGAGCAATCACTAATGACCCGAATGAAATTCGAACAGCCTTTCGTGAATTTTATCAAGGCCTATACTCTGAAGAGGGTATTGGCTCACAAGGCAATAGGCAGTTAGAGATCGACAATTTTCTTGATTCTATTTCTCTGTCACGCCTTGACATGGAGGATCGGGATCAGCTGGAGGACCCTCCCTCTTGGGACGAAATTGCCATGGCTATGGCAAACCTACCAGATGACAAGGCGACAGGTACTGATTGTATACCAGTCGAATTTTATAAAGTCTTCTCCTCCCAAATTAAAGATATTTTTAAATCCCTGGTGACCCAAATCTTTAATGGCGCAACCCCACCTTTATCGTGGGCAACAGCTAAGATTATTGTCTTTCCTAAAAAAGACAAATCTCCATTAGAAATGGGCTCTTATCGTCCAATCACACTCATCAATGGAGATTCCAAAATGTATTCCAAAATATTTGCGTCCCGACTCTCAGCTAAAATCGAAAATCTTGTGTGTAGGTGGCAGCACAGGTTTATCCCCAAAAAAGGTACAACAGATCACATCCAGAGGACTATTACTCTGTTTGACGCAGCACAGACCACAGGAGACCCGATGGCCTTAATACTTCTTGATGCTGAAAAAGCATTCGATCGGGTCTCCTGGATGTTTCTCTGGTGCGTTATGCAGAGAATGAATTTTGGGCCTAGAGCTATCCAGGCCATTAAGGCTTTATATCTCAATCCTACAGCTAGGGTTTCTTTTAACGAGCTATTAACTGAGCAAATCGAAATCACACGTGGGACCCGTCAGGGTTGCCCCTGCTCCCCGTTGCTTTTTGCAATTTACATCGATCCCTTTATAAAAAAGCTGGAAAAAACCCAGGAAATCCCGGCTATTTATAGACATGGCCTAGAAACTAAAATCATGGCATATGCGGATGATTTAGCCTTCGTGACCCAGGAACCCGAGAAAGCTATAATAGCAATAGAACAAGAGGCCCAGCGTTTCGGTGCGGTTTCGGGATACGTATTAAATAAAGGAAAAACCCAGATCATAGTGAACAAAAAAATTATCTGGACGCATAAAAGAGTTGTCTCTAAGGCAAAATATTTAGGGGTGAATATCTTGGCCGAAACTGAGTCAATTGTTAGTGAAAACTTGGACCCCCTTGTTACAGAGACAAAGAGGGCTTTGAGTCGCCTCAATAACTTACATCTATCTATGGTGGGCCGGTGTAATGTCCTCAAAATGATCTTTTTTCCAAACATTTTGTATTTTTTTAGAACTATCCCCTTGGAATTTACTAATACAATGCTGCTGAAATTTGATCTACTATTTTTTCAGTTTATATGGGCATACTCTCAACCAAGGGGAGCGTTCAAATTTTTATCCCTTCCCCGGGAAAGAGGGGGCTGGGCACTTCCAAATTTAAGGCTATATTACTGGGCTACTGTCTTACAGACATGCCCAATACTGATGCAAGATCAACCTTTAACACCGACAACAGGACTCCCGTCACCTTTCGAACTTCTACTTGGGTCAGATGCTTGGGGGTGCTTGTGGCGTCAACTCGAATTTGGGTACTACAAGAAGGTAAAATTCAAGACCCACATGGGAACTTTTAAGGTATTTACCACTGCGCGTAAACTCTTAGGAATTGGTAGACTGAACTACTATACCCCTACTAACAAGAACGCTAATCTACCAGACATTTTTGGGGGATCATACTTTCAAAATTGGCTTAATTCCAGCATAGACAAACTGGGGGTCCTGTATTCGACCGAAGGGGTCTTGGCCTTCGAGGAACTTAAAACCCAATTCAACTTGAATAATAGGGAGGCCTTTAAATATTATGCCATCAGGACCTTTTTATCACGCAAGGCTGGCTGGCCCACGGGATTCACTAAATGTGAACTAATTGAGAGACTACTCGAACCCACCGCCCCCCGAATCGTATTAATATATGATTCCCTAAATAGCCTAATGCCTGACGACTTGACAAAAATTTCAAACAAATGGCAACAAAAATTGAACATTACTAATAACGTTTTTTGCCTAACTCTTAAATTTGCCCAAAGCGATTTACTATCAGCCAATTTGCAGGCACAATTTTATAAAACTTGTTTCTTCTTATATCTTACACCAAGCAGAATTGTAAAGTGGGGGACTGGTAAAGGTACGTACTGTCCACGATGCGCTGAATATAGTGCAGATTCAGTTCATATGTTTGCCACTTGCGCAGAGCTTGGGCCGTTATTAACCAAGCTACAAGATTTTCTCGGGCAGGTTTTATCTCGAAACATTTTGATAACCCCTACGGCAATTCTGTTGGGCATACAAGATACGGTCGATAGAAAGAGTGGTGGGGCCCTAATATTTATCGCTATGGCAATTTATAGGCTATGTATGACCTCTGCATGGATAGATCCTAACCCTCCTTTATTCTCACAGTGGTTGGCCCGGCTATACTCAATATGCACCCTTGAGAAAGCTATCTACTCTAAAAAGGGCACCCGGGCCAAAAAGAAAGGGTTAGTTATCTGGGAACCCCTATCTTGTTGGCTCCACCAAACAAATTCTCAACAAAGTTAGGGAAAGAGGGAAACTTCCTTGTTTTTTGACAGGGGCAGTATAAATATGAGTGTGTAAACCTGCCCACAGCACTGACACCACCGACATGGGACTGGTTTGATATGGTAGCCATTTATACAGTAATTTATATGTTTTTTTTTTAAGTAGCATTCCTTATGCATATTGCACTTTGCACTTTATCGCACGGAACACTTTTTTTTCCCAAGGAGCGATTGTTAAGAATACTGCAAAACAGCACCTTATGTACTTATGATAGCAAGTGTTAAAGAATGGGTTTATTAACATTAACCAATTTGTTAGATTTATAGATCAAGCTAGTGGGGACAGCCCAACTTGGCGTATTAACTATTTGTATATTTTGCACAAACTCTTATCAATGCTATCTGATGCACTTTTGCACAGGTCACTTTACCTCCTAGGGACTTATTTTATGAAAAATGATGAAATTCAATGTTCCATTGCATTGCACTTTATGTAGGTTTTTTTTTTAGCTTGTGACTCTCATGCTTTTTGTGGCCCGATATAATGAACTCAGCTAAAGTACTAATTGGGACTATTTGTTTTTAGAACTGGCACATGTTGAACTATTAAGGCTCGGGGTGGGGGAGGTCGCTGTACTGTGTTGCTTTGTTTTCTTTGTTAATGGCATTTTCAAAAACCAATAAAAAAATTTAAAAAATAAAAATCAGACATCTCATTTTGAAGTAATGTTACATTTTGTTCTCTTTCGTAAACATTCATGCAAGCTGTCGGAGACAAGGTATCCGGTGTTCCTTGTTCCCCTGGGGTAAATCCTTGATGTACACGTATATACTCTAAGACTGTTTCATAGTCAGCTAATGTCATATTCATAGTATCAGAGTGATAATGAGTGTATATCATAGTGAAGAGCTGAAAGCAGCCTTCACAACTCCTGAGGTAAGAGAAAGGCATTGACAACAATACGTCATTCTTGTGTGTCACAGAAGGGAGGAGACCACAGATCCAGCAATTTGTTACATTGGATGTACCATGTGCTTGGTGTAACATTTGGAGGAACACATTATCCACATACGTCTTTCGGTGTTGGCCCTTGTGAGGAGCCAGGGTGACAAACATATGCTCGGGGGGGGCGGTGTTGTACCAATCAAAGAGTGCACAGGATATTTTTCTTCTAGGAACCTCATTATTCCAAGAACTGCTAGTAGGGAAATCAGAGCAATTATCAGGGAGACCACTTTACCCTTTCTCGACCAACTAGGCCAACCAACCCCATCCCTCTCCAAACGTGGTGCTGCAAAAAGCTGTTCTTCCTCAACAATTGGGCGGCCAAAGGGATACATAGTGATCAAAGAAAAAGGAAAACGCAATGCGATGGCGTCAATGACAAGGAAATAGTAGGATGGGAAAAGTGTTTCCAGCGTCCTTCTGAGCCTCGCTGGCAGACTCCTATTGTTCATCTACGGTGGGGCAGCGCGATCGCGGCCCGTTGAAGAAATCCCACGTCGTCCAGGATAGGACACCCCCCCCCCTTTTTCGGGAAGGCACCCTCAGCTTATCCTGTCCAGTGTCTTGGACAATGCACCAATCTACCTTTCCCTAAGCTATCGTTGGTACCACGGACAGGGTACATACACCCTATTCCTCATCCATGCAGTCCATCCCTACTAATCTGACTTTTCCTTTGGTGCACTGTCCCTCCGTCGGGGGCGCAAATTGTACCTAGCCACTCCGGGCACAGAGTGGTCAGTGAACAGGGGTCAAATTCAGAGGGGCCAAGAGACTGAGGCTCAAGCACTTGTGGGTCAGGTGGAGAAGGATCCTGGACGGCCCTTACTTCTGGGGGGACCGCCTCGTTCAATACTTCATCATTCTCCTCCTCTGTTTGCACCCATGTTAGTCGGGCATCCGAAAAAGGGATGAAGCGTGGCACTCTCTCCATCTCGCGGTTACCTATGCCATCGATCACACATTGGTCATAGGGGAGAGGTAGCGGTACCTTACTGCAGTGGTTTGAGTGAATCCAGTTCTTCCGACCAGTCACTTTAACAGCGCTCCTGGTGGCAAGAAGTACCTGCAGGGGCCCCTTCCAACCGGGCTCCAGGCTCCCCGTCTCTGGAAGTGGTGCACTAGGACGAAGTCGCCAGGTTGGATGGTATGCCCAGGTCTCTCTGTTTGCGGTGGTAACGTCTCTTGTATCTGTTGATGAATAGGATGCAATTTTTTTGTCAATTCATAAAGCTAATCCACTAACAGAAGGTATTCAATATCTGAAAAGTGTTTTGGTCTCGGGACGCCCCAAACATTTGCTGGGCGGCTGAACACGACCTCATATGGGGACAATCCTGTCCTAGTGTGTGCCGTAGCTCTAGTTGACAGAAGAGCTAACGGTAAAGCATCCAGCCACTTCAATCCTGTGCTTTCCTGAATTTTTGCCAGTTTCAGTTCGAGAGTACCATTGTACTTCTTAACCAAACCTGCTGACTGGGGGTGGTGTGCAGTGTGAAACTTCTGTCTAATGTGTAACCCATCACACACCAACTGGATGACTTTTGAATTAAAGTGACTGCCGTTGTCACTCCAAATCAAACGAGGCAAACCGAAGCGGGGAAAGAACTCCTTCAGGAGGGCTTTCGCCGTCGCCAAGGCTGTATTCTCCTTTGTGGGGTATGTCTCAACAGATTTACTGAATGCGCAAACAACCATCAAATTGTTGACCCGCTCCATCTCGATATAGTCCATCTGAAGGAGCTCAAAAGGGAAA
This sequence comes from Calotriton arnoldi, assembly GCA_963921515.1. Lineage (NCBI taxonomy): Eukaryota > Metazoa > Chordata > Amphibia > Caudata > Salamandridae > Calotriton > Calotriton arnoldi. Next base: position 707,714 of record CAWUFW010000386.1, read on the forward strand.
GAAGGGGGTGCAAAATTGCCAGGGGGTGTAGGAGGGCCTTTTCCAGGATTGTACATCCTGCATACCATACAACATTTAACCAAATGGGCGACTATTTTCGGGATGTTATCATTCTGCCACACGGAGTCTAACAGTTTGCATATGCCCTTGGCGCTAATGTGAGCTGGCCTGTGTGCCATAGTGACTACAGGGAGGACATAGGCATCCGGTAACATCCACCTTTGCTTTCCTGACTTATCCGTCCAGCACCCATCTTCGTCTAAACGTGCTGTCCTTTCCTGCCATACTGCTAGCTCCTCAATCGTTGCCTCACTCTGTATTTCTTTGACACTATCCAGTGTATCCTCAAACATAGTAACTTCGGGTACCCATCTAGCAGGGCCTGCCACAAACATTTTTTTCATTTTTGTTCGAGCTGTCTCTTTAGCTGTTTGATCTGCAAATGCGTTTCCCCTCCCCACAACATCAGTAATTGCCTTGTGGGCACTGCACTTTACTATGCTAACTTCTTGGGGAGTGTCAGAGCTGACAAAAGCCTGTGTATCAATGGGCCATTCTGGATCTTTAGCCCGTGTGAAGTCAAGAATCCTCTCTCCGCCCAGAGCCGCCCAAAATTGTGGGCGACTCCAAAGGCGTACTGGCTGTCAGTATAAATATTGACAGTCAGTCCCTCACTCAACTCACAAGCTCGAAGAAGGGCAACTAACTCTGCAGCTTGGGCCGATTGATAGGGAACTTGTGATGTCTCGACTACTGTGTGTAAGGTAGTGATTGCATAGGCCGCAGTTGTTGTGCCATCCGGTAATTTGAAACAAGAGCCATCGACATATAGCTCCCCTTGGGGTTCAGATAGGGGAACATGAGTCAGGTCTACCTGTCCCTTCGTCTCTTCTTCGGTTCGAAAAATGCAATCATGCATGTCTATTTCCTCACTTTCAGATGGGAGGGGTAGTAACGTGGCTGGGTTCAGGGTGGCACATCTTTTGATGGTGACGTGTGGTGCGAATAGGGTCAGCTCATAGCCAGTCAGACGTGCACTGGTAAGGTGCTGCATCTTTGTTCTGTTCAAAAGTGTATCCACAGCATGAGGTACCATAACTGTGAGATCGGTATCAAGGATGAGCCCTGTCGATTGTCGGATACAGACAGCCACGGCCGCGACCGCTCTTAGACAGCTTGGGAGGGCTCTCGCGACGTTATCAAGCAGGGCAGAAAAATAAGCATATGGCCTCTGCTTACCTCCAAAGGCTTGTGTTAAGACAGAGAGCGCACAACCAGCCATCTCGTGTACATACAGCACGAACGGCTTCTGGTAGTTAGGCGTACCAAGCACAGGCGCAGAGCAAAGCGCGACCTTTAATTGCTCAAAAGCTTGTTGACATTCAGGTGTCCAAGGCAAGGGTTCATGCACATCTTTAGTGGTTAGCTGCAGTAGCGGCTTGGCTTTGTTAGTAGGGAAAAGTTAGGGATCCAGTGGCGACAATGCGAAGTAATGCCAATGAAAGCTCGCACATCCCTTTGTGTCTTAGGGATGGGCATTTTAACAATAGCACTAATGCGTTCAGGTGTTAGTCTCCTTTCCTCCTTCGACAGTAGGTGACCTAAGTAGGTGACTTCCTGTCGACAATATTGAAATTTTGAAAGGGACACTTTATGTCCGTGATGAGCCAAATGAAGCAACAATTTGACCGTTGCATCTTTGCAACCTTCTTCAGTGTCAGAAGCGATCAAGAGATCGTCCACATACTGCAGCAATACATTACCTGGGGGAAGCTTGACTATATATGCTAGGACTTTCAGGATAGCCCTGAGAGCTCGACAGAATCTAAAGCTTGTGCCGGCCAGGGTGAATCCAAATAGGTGCCTGCTCTCAGGATGAATAGGAATGCTAAAAAATGCATTCTTCAAATCGATAACAGAAAAGAATTTGGCAGAGGAAGGAATCATCGTCAGAAGGGCAGTGATGTCAGGAACCACCGGGAACTGAGGGATCACAACCTTATTAACCTCACGCCGATCAATCACAAAACGATAGACATCAGGATGGTCATCAGAGGAGCCCGAGGGTGTTATCTTAACTATGGGAAGAATGGGGCTATTACACACATTCGCAGTCGTCTCCTCATTAACCCCGGACTTGATCAAGTCCTGTATAATCTGTAATAGAGCAAACACAAGGAGATGATGAATGGAGTGCTGAAACTTTCCAGACGCTGACCCCCAGTCACAGATCTGGGTTGAATCCATCATCGTTCTTTAGCTCACTTCGCCACCCCAGTTCAGACACAGTTATATGCCAATCAGTCTTGACCCTGTGCCTCATGGGAACAGTCCAGCCCGAACTGCCAAGCCATGTCTTCCCTGGACCGGAAACAAGCATCCTGGGACCGGTTTCGGGCTAACAGCCCTCATCAGCCAGGCTAGCTTGAATCCAGTGGCAAAGTGAGCAAGGGACCCACGTCTGGGCATACCCTGCCAACTTAGGGCGAACAAAGCAAACACAAGGAGATGATGGACGGAGTGCTGAAACTTTCCAGATGCTCACCCCCAGTCACAGATCTGGGTTGAATCCATCATCGTTCTTTAGCTCACTTCGCCACCCCAGTTCAGACACAGCTATATGCAAATCAATCTTGACCCTGTGCCTCATGGGAACAGTCCAGCCCGAACTGCCAAGCCTTGTCTTCCCTGGACCGGAAACAAGCATCCTGGGACCGGATTCGGGCTAACAGCCCTCATCAGCCAGGCTAGCTTGAATCCAGTGGCAAAGTGAGCAAGGGACCCACGTCTGGGCATACCCTGCCGAAACCGGTCCTAGGATGCTTGTTTCCAGTCTAGGGAGGACCTGGCTTGGCAGTTCGGGCTGGACTGTTCCCATGAGGCACAGGGTCAAGACTGATTTGCATATGGCTGGGTTCAAGCTGGAATGGCATGGTGAGCAAAAAAAACTATGGATTTAGGCCCAGATCTCTGTACTGGGGTGAATGTATGACATTGTTCTGCATTCTGTCCATCAACTGTTGTTTTTGCATTTGTCACCCCGAGTGGGACGGGTATGCCCAGACGTGGGTCCCGTGTTCTCCATGCCACTGGAATCAAGCTATCCTGGCTGAAGAGGGGTGAAACCCCAAAACCGGTCCTAGGATGCTTGTTTCCAGTCCAGGGAGGACCTGGCTTGGCAGTTCGGGCTGGACTGTTCCCACGAGGCACAGGGTCAAGACTGATTTGCATATGGCTGGGTTCAAGCTGGATTGGCATGGTGAGCAAAAAAACGATGGATTTAGGCCCAGATCTCTGTACTGGGGTGAATGTATGACATTGTTCTGCATTCTGTCCATCAACTGTTGTTTTTGCATTTGTCACCCCGAGTGGGACGGGTATGCCCAGACGTGGGTCCCGTGTTCTCCATGCCACTGGAATCAAGCTATCCTGGCTGAAGAGGGGTGAAACCCCGAAACCGGTCCTAGGATGCTTGTTTCCAGTCCAGGGAGGACCTGGCTTGGCAGTTCGGGCTGGACTGTTCCCATGAGGCACAGGGTCAAGACTGATTTGCATATGGCTGGGTTCAAGCTGGAATGGCATGGTGAGCAAAAAACGATGGATTTAGGCCCAGATCTCTGTACTGGGGTGAACGTATGACATCGTTCTGCATTCTGTCCATCAACTGTTGTTTTTGCATTTGTCACCCTGAGTGGGACGGGTATGCCCAGACGTGGTCCCGTGCTCTCCATGCCACTGGAATCAAGCTATCCTGGCTGAAGAGGGGTGAAACCCCGAAACCGGTCCTAGGATGCTTGTTTCCAGTCCAGGGAGGACCTGGCTTGGCAGTTCGGGCTGGACTGTTCCCATGAGGCACAGGGTCAAGACTGATTTGCATATGGCCGTGTTCAAGCTGGAATGGCATGGTGAGCAAAAAAATGATGGATTTAGGCCCAGATCTCTGTACTGGGGTGAATGTATGACATTGTTCTGCATTCTGTCCATCAACTGTTGTTTTTGCATTAATCTGTAATAGAGCCCGCTACCCTGCTTGTGGTATTTTGTACTGGGGAATACGGGGCAGAACAACATTGTCTTTGACTTTAATAGAGACCGGGGGTATCTGTACCAGCCCTACGTCTGTATCGCCTGTAGCCCACAACGTGGGCGGCACATCCTTGATTTCAGCAGGGAGGGGCACATCCTTGGACAAACACTGCTTGGTACTAACCACATTAGGACCCACCGTCATATAGACACCTGCCGGGGAACAATAATTCGTGGCGTACAACTTCTTCAACAAATCCAATCCCATCAGATTCTCACTGCAATTGGACGTCCGTAAAAATTGTGAATCAACAGTAAAAAAACCAACGGTCAGGGCAAGGGGCTTGGATATGGGGCTCACAACCGGTACACCAGAAAAGCCTACCGAAACATTATTATGGCCAGACAGGGCTGCCCCGCGGACCAGTGAATTGCGCCTGTATCCACCAAGAATTGCTTAGCTGAGCCCTGCAAGTCAGCAGTAGCATAAGGTCCGCGCTGATCTACAGGTATCTGAACTGGTCCCTCACCCTGTCCCTGGCTGTCCTAACCATGAGATAACCCAGTCACTTCATCCAAATTGTAGTCATCATGATAGTACTGTCGCCCCGAGGGTCATCAAAATGGTTCCGATCAGAGCGACCCTGCTGTCCCCCACTTTCCTGGCCGTCGTCATGACCACCTGCTCCACAACCCCATCCACGAGAACCCCATCCTCTAGGGACCGCAACCTTTTGCAACAACATTGGGCACTCACTGCGCCAGTGTCCCTCCTCCTTACAATATGCACACTGATTCGGCCCCACAGGCGCAGCATTCTTGTTAGTGCAGGGCAGCTGTCGGGCCGGACCAATGCCGCGTCCTCTCCCGTTCCCTCGAGATACCTGCTGCATCAACACCTTCGTCTTCAACTCCTTATTTTTCTTCTCCACCCTCTCCTTCTCTTCGTTTTCTCTATGCTCATAATACTGTGCCATACTTAATATCACTGATGGGGAGGAGGTAGTCCAAGTGCTCTCCGAAGCCTGCAGCCGAGTGGCGATCTCAGGAAGCAGGTTCGTAACAAATCTGTTAACGAACAATCGGACAACTCCCTCCATCGACAAGTCCTGCTCACTGAAATCCAAAAACATGCCTTCAAACCTAGTAAAAAAAATCAGATACACTTTCATCTTTCTTCTGACGATATGCTGTTAACTTGTCCCAATCTACTCTTCTAGGTCGGAATTAGAGAGTGCATATAGGTAATAATTCGACCTGGCAAAGCTAGTATGTCAGCCTTAGGCTCCTCACCAGGCTCCCTTTCTTTATCCCATGCCCTGATCTCGTCCCAAGTGCCACCCAACTCCACAACATGGTCCTGTGTATGCACCTGCCGCCAAATATCAATGGGTACCAATAAACCGAAGAACATCTCAATGTCTGCCAATGTCATCACCGTGGACGACGCAGCCTCTGTTAATTCTTTATAACATGCAGTTGGATTTTTTCTAGGGTCGGGTAACTGAGTCTTAAGAGACAAAACCTCACTCCTTTTCCAAGGAGTATAAACCCATTGTTCCTGGAAACAGGCCTCTACTCGCTGTCTGACTACAGCATCATGCTGATCTCGCAGCTCCGGTATCTCAGGGTGGAAAATAGGATGTACTTCCCTCATCAGAAACTGGGACACTGTTGTCGGGCTCATCTGATGCAACCTGACTCGATATCCAATCAACGTTGCAACATTACTAAAAACGTCGTTAGGGGCCATGTCAGCAGCATACACACGGTCCCGGTTGTCATAAATAATTTGGGGTGCGACACCATTGAAACACTGTTCCCACAACCCAATCAGAGTATCCGACATATGCTTGAGGGCACGCTGCTGTACAAACGGTTCATACTCTTTCAGCACACTCCACACATCTTCCACACTATAAATTGGACTCCGGGCCCACTGGGCAGCCTGGTTAACTACCATCTGTTTCTCTGCATCTCCCACATCAGACCGAATCAACATTCGCTCCCGTGCAGTCGCCCAGTCCCCGTCATCCAGTCCACGCACCGGCGTTCCGATGCCCAACAAGGTCGGGGAGAGGAGATGTGGGGAGGGCGCAATAGTCTAAGGGGCAGGCACCAGAGTTATTAATGACTGTGTCGTAGGTGTAAGCGATGGAGAGAGAGAAGAAGTTGGAACAATAGGTGTAGCAGGGAGACCTGCAGTCGCTGCAGGAGCGGCAGGTGAAGCCGAAGAAGAAGCAGGAGGAGCAGTAGCCGAGGCAGCCAGGTCCACAGCAGGAGAACCAGAGTCAGGGGCAGGAAAGGCAGAGGACTGGGGTTGTGGGACAGCAGGATATATTCTCTGTGGAGCATATGGAGGCGGAGGTCTGGTATCTAACAGGTTCTCTACAAATGTATCGCCTTCTTCTTGGGCAACATAGGATTTGTCACATTGCAACCTAAACTTTCTATCTGCACACTCTATACCCTTCTCTATTTTCTCTCTATCATACGCTACTGCTTTCTGTGTCACTGTCTGCATTCTCCCTCTTCGGGCTTCATTTTCTGCCTTCATGCGCCTCTGCTTAGCTTCCTTCTGCCATACCTGGAGATAATCAAACATCGACTGCCTACTTCGTTTTGCAAATAATTTATACTGCAGGAAATTCAATTTTTGCTCATCAAAGGTACCTGTTAGCGGCCACTGCAACTCAGCATTGTCCCTCGTATATTTGTGCCATAGTCTACTAAACATAATAGGGCCAAGGCCGTGCTTAACATACATATCGAAGTTCGGGGTGCCTTCCGGAGGTGCAGGCTGCCTCTCTTCTAATCGAGCATCAGCGGAACAACAACGGCACCCCAAAAAACACAACTTGCTCCAGCAGGGCATCTTAAAAGGAAGTAAGGTCAGTATTCGTGCCAGACGAACAGTTCGCAGATATCTTTCGAAAGATCGGTCCTCGGACTGTATCAAACAAGGAAACCCAAACATCAGTCCTCAGACTGCACCAAGAAACAATTCAGAGTCAACAACAAGAAACCAGCCAAATCCCAGGCATTTTCAAAAGCAAGCCAAATCCATTATGATGCCTGGCAGAGCATCCGCAGACACTCTGTACCCAAATCGGTCCGCAGACCTACCAAGTGCAATCAAATGGTCCGCAGACCATACCAAATATTATTCAAAAGGGCGCCGTCTTCACAAACAACCAAAGCAAACTCACCTGGTGCACACAGGTCGAACAAATTTATTCTCCACTGCCGACTCTTCGGACCAAACGGTCAGATACAAGGGTTTCGCCTTCTCAGGACCCTGTCGGGACGACCACTGGGCGAGGCACCACCCGATCAGACAGGCGGGGCAGCTGCGAGTGCTAGGCTCTATCGTGCAGGGATCCACTATCCGCCCATCCGACCCGACGTGGCCCCGTCTTCCTCACCCGTCCACGGGCAAGGATGGGTCAGCCGATGGAGTCCCTGCTCGGGTGCCAACTTAAGGAAGTGACCCGAATAGGGTCACCCGGGTCACTCGTGACCACCTCTCGGCCTTCCAAACCAAATGAAGAGTCGGTCAGACAGTAGAGAATATAAACCAAAGTTATTTATTAGTATTGCGCTGCAGCAGAGCCCAGTCTGACCAGCCTCCTGAGATGGCTGCCGAGGGACTGACTCCCCCCAACATAACATCAGATATTATACATTTCCAATTCCCTAAGAACACGCCCAGGCTGGAAAATTCCAGTCCAGGCACTAGCGAACAAAGGAGGCACAAAAGGATGAGCTACGGTCCTGGGACCGGGTACATGCTATCTCCACTTCAAGGTTACTCTGCCCACGCCCGCCATTCTAGAAGGTGGGAACGAGCCTATCTAACAGCAAAAGTATGCCATAATAGAGAGTACATTCATTAGTGCAGCGGAACTCGGCCTTGGAGAAATACAAACTAAAGATGCATTGAGGCAGTTTTCTGCTGAGGCAAGCAGTATGAGGCAGAAGCTCAGCTTCGATCATAGAACAAAATGGTGGCTACTAATAAAATGGTGCCATGAATGCCAACTTAATACAGAACGAAGTATGAGCAACAGAACAATTACATTTTCAATTCTAACACAGTGCCACCTGGCGACCATGGGCGGCACCGCATCTGCTCCAAGAAGCAGTGAAGCACACCTGTAGAAGTTACCGTCTCTGCGTTGACATTTCCAGAGGCCCACAGCGTCAGGAAAGCTGCTGTGGCCTCTCTGAAATCACCCACAGCACCACCTAGTTGCCACAGTGCCACACCATACCCTGCCTAAGGCTAGTAAACCTAGGGGAGGGGGACAGTAAAGATAGATTTGGATCATAAAACAAAAGGAAAAAGGGGGGCAAACTCAGAATTAAAGTGCATTATCACAGGCAGGTATGGACTAAAGTGGTCCGGTGGTCGCTGGGCAGTACTAGTATGAAAAAGATCCTTTGGGCCGGGACTGACATTAGAGGCCACCGGCACGGGCAGTTCTGTTGCCAGACTCCATGGATTATATGGCCAGGTGCAGCCGAGTCCCCCTCCTCCCTTAACTCCTGCCCTTGGGGGTGGCCACATTTCCCGGTGCCCAAGCTGCTCACCGCCCATCCTCCCCCAAGGCAAACAACTTCATACATACCAATTTTGGATTAAGGGTCGTAAACCCCGGCCGTATTTATTACATAACAATAATCAAACATTAATATATTTACATTATATACATAATACGCAGAAAGTCCATTCCATTACATTGATAGGTACAGTATGTCATTTGGCTAACCTTAACACATTTCTAATACATAGCCATTCCTATCCTAAGCTAATCATTCAATAACATAACATTATCTTTCTGCGTATCCCTGTTTGAGCCTACGGCAAGGTCAATGACTGGCCCCAGATCCTGATCAAGCTATGTCCCAAACTCCTACCGGAGTGACCTTGCACAGGGGGCCCTGTTCACTGGAAAGATACCTCACACCCCGGGCACCCCCTACGCTCTGAAGACTATCTCCATAAGGGGCCCGTGCAGTTATGCGCAGATTACTTGCGCCCATGTGCGCGTGCGGGGTGGCCAACCAGCCTACCGGAAGCGAAACTCCTCTCCCCCCGCACCCTTGCAGCCTACCGGCTGTAACTGCCCCTGGAGTTCCATGAGAGACCATCTGTCCCCCCCTCGGGCGTCCCCATTTTACAATTTCGACGCCCGCTAAGGACCGTAAAACTATGCTCACCAATCATGACCTTACCGCTGACCAGGAATAGCATCTCTAAATACGACAAATTTAACTCCTAAAATAAAACCTGTTAATGACAAATATTATCAAACATAAGAAAAAGATATAACAAAACATTCTTCAACAACCCGCCAATCAGGGAATGGCAAGGGAGGCGAGAGGCGCCGCGTCACTGCTGTGCGCGGCGCCTCCCAGCCGGCTGCGGGGGACCGGCACGACCGCCATAAGCGAGGCGTGTCCGAGTCCGTCCCCGCCTTCGGCATTCTGCAAACCGCCTGAACAGACATTGAATTCCTGGTGGTTACATGGCGGCTGGAGACTCGGCTGCACCAGCCTGCTGTTATATCTTGTACGTGCACTGCTGTAATCAGTCAGATCCCGGGCAATGTGACCCCTTGAGTGACCCTTTTAATGCATTGTTGCATGAGACTGATATATTTGCCAAATTTCGCCACTTCCATAAGCTCAGTTAAGGTGAACACCAGGCTTGTGGCCTCATTACATGTTTTTATTCCATGCGCCAGAAAAAGTGGTTTTTAGTAGTATGCTGCGTGAATTCAGGAGTGCCAGACAACAGCATAAAAGGTGGCAAAAGGATTCATACTTATAGGCGTAAAGTCTGCAGTTGGAGGTTTTAGCGAGTGACTGCCATTTGGGGTTTACGTCTCTGGATTGTAAACCCAGAAGCCTTACAAACATTATTTGTTTCAGGCACGCTTTCTGAATGGCGCAGCTGAGGTAGAGTTGGAGTCTGAGGCAGTCTGATTGAGCGTTAGAGTATGACTGCCCCACTGCTTGTAATAGCTTGGATTTACTACAGGTTATCCATGTCTCTTTCCTTGGACAATCTTTTCATTGGTTTTTTCAACATTGCATTGATGGCGGCACACGAAAGCCAGTCCAGTACTGACAGGTCTATTTGAAGGATGGCAATAGATCTGTGAAGGTATAGCGACCATGGGTTCCCTTCTTGAGAGAAAATGTGCTGAGAACAGCTTTCATGGTGTTGGGTGGGGCCATTTGGATATTATAGTAATAATTAACAAAGGATGCCATACTTGACCAGCTTTGGCCCTCTAAGCTGAATTTCAGCCTTATTAAGCAACTCCGGGGATATGTAGGAGTCTAAGGACCATTTGGTATGCCTTCAGCTGCTACCTATCCATGATGTTGACTATTTGCCCTAGATACGCTTCATGGCCATACCTGATTGTTGGTAAGAGGGTTGCAGCAATTACTCATCTTATTGGGATGGTGGAAGGACTTTCCAGGGCATTATTAAATTTGCACATTCTGATTATAATTGCTTCTGCCTTTGTTACCGTGTGTGTGTGAGGTGCTTTTTGGCTCCTCCTTTAGTTGATACCTAAACAACTAGGTAGTTGCACCTGGCCGTTGTTTCAATTTCTAATGAGCCCAGGCTCCAGGTGTAGTTTGATTTTCTGGTTACCAAAAACGAGTATTTTGGTTTTGGTACCATTCACCACCATCTTGTTGTACTGATTGTACTTGTGCAGGGCATTTAGGGCTCTCTGTAGGTTAACACTGGAGCAGTCCAGGAAGATGATTTTGTCAGCATTTTGTAGTAGTGGAACCTTAATAGTGCCAATTTTGGGTGGGATGAGGTTCGCGTGTTTAAAGGCTCACCCATCTCAGCAGTGTAGAGGTTGAAGAGCGGGGGCGCTAGCACACAGCCTTGCTTGAGGCCATTGTCTGCCTGGATTTTCCTGCTAACGGCTGTCGGTGTTACCTTTGCACTGCATCCTTAATTATCCTAATGCCTGATTTGCGAAAAGCAGGTTCAAACTTCTGATGCGTTCTGCACTGACCCTGGGCAGATACAGATCCCATCCAGTATTGATTCCACTTCACCTCCACATAGACACCAGCATTTGTATGTTGTATCATTGTGCCAAGAGGCTCACACACCTGTTATTGAAAGCAGCTGAAAAAGAAACTACAGAAAGTTATTGTTTCCTGGCACTTTTGGTAGAATGTATTCATTAAAACTGAGATGTAAGTGTTGTGTAGATCTCCAGTACGAAGTTTGCTCGTGTCAATGAGGTGAACTTTTCATGATCTCTTCGAAATGAGACATCACTTATATTCTCCTTAATGCAAGCTTTAAAGTAAATCTAGAAGGCTGAGATGTTCCACATTGCACTGGACTTATTCTTCGATGACTTTCATGTGCTCCGACCATCGACGGGAGGCTCTAGTCCAACCCGCTACTTCTATCCACTAGGTCTTTTTGAGGGACTCGCACTACACCTCACTTGTCATGCTTAGAAGCTCCAGTGTTAGTCGAAGTTGTCTCGCCAGGCATGCCTTTGGTAAGTCAAAAGTACATTTAAGACTATTGCCAAATTTTTTTTCCAGATCATCACTGAATCCGTTTCCAAACGTCCGAATCCCACATAACAGCGAAGGCACCGGCTTACATTTAATCACTGCAAGAGTCGATGACATTGTCTTCGTCAATGTAAATATAGCTTTCAGAGCATACATTGCATATGAGAGCATTTAGATTATAATGAGCGTTCGAGCGTGCTCTACTGTCCTTCAGACACCGTGGTCATTGCAAGGATCCATCTGGTCCAATTTTACTGACCCCAATCACCAGAAAATGGGGTCTTTGACCATCCATTTCTAATGCTTTTTGTTTACGCTTTATTCACTTTCAAATCATTGGTGTTGTTCTAGGTATTAATGACTTCTAGTGCCTTGTCTAGGCGGGGGTATGCCCAGACGTGGGTCCCTTGCTCACTTTGCCACTGGATTCAAGCAAGCCTGGCTGATGACGGCTGGAATGCCAGAAACCGGTCCTAGGATGCTTGTTTCCGGTCCAGGGAAGACATGGCTTGGCAGTTCGTGCTGGACTGTTCCCATGAGGCACAGGGTCAGACTGATTTGCATATGGCCATGTCTGAACTGGGGTGGTGGAGTGAGCTAAAGAATGATGATGGATTAAACCCAGATCAGTTGACTGGGGGTGAGTGTTTGATTGGCTCAAACGTTCCGTCCATCATCCCCTTTTGTATCGCTTTGTTCGCCCTAAGTTGGCGGGGGTATGCCCAGACGTGGGTCCCTTGCTCACTTTGCCACTGGATTCAAGCAAGCCTGGCTGATGACGGCTGGAATGCCAGAAACCGGTCCTAGGATGCTTGTTTCCGGTCCAGGGAAGACATGGCTTGGCAGTTCGTGCTGGACTGTTCCCATGAGGCACAGGGTCAGACTGATTTGCATATGGCCATGTCTGAACTGGGGTGGTGGAGTGAGCTAAAGAATGATGATGGATTAAACCCAGATCAGTTGACTGGGGGTGAGTGTTTGATTGGCTCAAACGTTCCGTCCATCATCCCCTTTTGTATCGCTTTGTTCGCCCTAAGTTGGCGGGGGTATGCCCAGACGTGGGTCCCTTGCTCACTTTGCCACTGGATTCAAGCAAGCCTGGCTGATGACGGCTGGAATGCCAGAAACCGGTCCTAGGATGCTTGTTTCCGGTCCAGGGAAGACATGGCTTGGCAGTTCGTGCTGGACTGTTCCCATGAGGCACAGGGTCAGACTGATTTGCATATGGCCATGTCTGAACTGGGGTGGTGGAGTGAGCTAAAGAATGATGATGGATTAAACCCAGATCAGTTGACTGGGGGTGAGTGTTTGATTGGCTCAAACGTTCCGTCCATCATCCCCTTTTGTATCGCTTTGTTCGCCCTAAGTTGGCGGGGGTATGCCCAGACGTGGGTCCCTTGCTCACTTTGCCACTGGATTCAAGCAAGCCTGGCTGATGACGGCTGGAATGCCAGAAACCGGTCCTAGGATGCTTGTTTCCGGTCCAGGGAAGACATGGCTTGGCAGTTCGTGCTGGACTGTTCCCATGAGGCACAGGGTCAGACTGATTTGCATATGGCCATGTCTGAACTGGGGTGGTGGAGTGAGCTAAAGAATGATGATGGATTAAACCCAGATCAGTTGACTGGGGGTGAGTGTTTGATTGGCTCAAACGTTCCGTCCATCATCCCCTTTTGTATCGCTTTGTTCGCCCTAAGTTGGCGGGGGTATGCCCAGACGTGGGTCCCTTGCTCACTTTGCCACTGGATTCAAGCAAGCCTGGCTGATGACGGCTGGAATGCCAGAAACCGGTCCTAGGATGCTTGTTTCCGGTCCAGGGAAGACATGGCTTGGCAGTTCGTGCTGGACTGTTCCCATGAGGCACAGGGTCAGACTGATTTGCATATGGCCATGTCTGAACTGGGGTGGTGGAGTGAGCTAAAGAATGATGATGGATTAAACCCAGATCAGTTGACTGGGGGTGAGTGTTTGATTGGCTCAAACGTTCCGTCCATCATCCCCTTTTGTATCGCTTTGTTCGCCCTAAGTTGGCGGGGGTATGCCCAGACGTGGGTCCCTTGCTCACTTTGCCACTGGATTCAAGCAAGCCTGGCTGATGACGGCTGGAATGCCAGAAACCGGTCCTAGGATGCTTGTTTCCGGTCCAGGGAAGACATGGCTTGGCAGTTCGTGCTGGACTGTTCCCATGAGGCACAGGGTCAGACTGATTTGCATATGGCCATGTCTGAACTGGGGTGGTGGAGTGAGCTAAAGAATGATGATGGATTAAACCCAGATCAGTTGACTGGGGGTGAGTGTTTGATTGGCTCAAACGTTCCGTCCATCATCCCCTTTTGTATCGCTTTGTTCGCCCTAAGTTGGCGGGGGTATGCCCAGACGTGGGTCCCTTGCTCACTTTGCCACTGGATTCAAGCAAGCCTGGCTGATGACGGCTGGAATGCCAGAAACCGGTCCTAGGATGCTTGTTTCCGGTCCAGGGAAGACATGGCTTGGCAGTTCGTGCTGGACTGTTCCCATGAGGCACAGGGTCAGACTGATTTGCATATGGCCATGTCTGAACTGGGGTGGTGGAGTGAGCTAAAGAATGATGATGGATTAAACCCAGATCAGTTGACTGGGGGTGAGTGTTTGATTGGCTCAAACGTTCCGTCCATCATCCCCTTTTGTATCGCTTTGTTCGCCCTAAGTTGGCGGGGGTATGCCCAGACGTGGGTCCCTTGCTCACTTTGCCACTGGATTCAAGCAAGCCTGGCTGATGACGGCTGGAATGCCAGAAACCGGTCCTAGGATGCTTGTTTCCGGTCCAGGGAAGACATGGCTTGGCAGTTCGTGCTGGACTGTTCCCATGAGGCACAGGGTCAGACTGATTTGCATATGGCCATGTCTGAACTGGGGTGGTGGAGTGAGCTAAAGAATGATGATGGATTAAACCCAGATCAGTTGACTGGGGGGGAGTGTTTGATTGGCTCAAACGTTCCGTCCATCATCCCCTTTTGTATCGCTTTGTCTAGACCACGGGGCTTGTGTCTAGAATGACTGCATCATCAGCATACTGAGGCGGTGCTGTGCGCCTGCCCCCTGGCGCAGTCCCATGTCTGCAGTGTGTCCACGGTGGCAGCTCTCAGCTGTGCTTCAGGCCCCATTTGTTGGTATTTTTTGTTCGCCCTGGTACAATCCCCGATCTTTACACGCGCCCATGTTTTACACAGGCCTGGGGTGGGGACTCTCCTGCACTGATCTCCCAGTCTGACTTTCAGACAGCAGAGCTATCCTCCTGGTTACACAGATCTCAGAGCCTTGACTTTAGGTAGTGCACACACCGTGTGCTCATGTCACAGACAGCAGTGCAGTCCTTCCGGTTACAAATACCTCACTGTCTCAGTAACCAGAGGCGTGCCACGGTGTGTACAGACCCCAGGCTCTTACCTCAGGCAGCAGAGCGACCCAGCAGGCCAAGCAGACTGCAGACGTTCAGGCCTGGAATCAAAGCTAAATCTCAGGTTACACAGACCTTACTGGCCCACGCTTTAAACAGCTCAGCTATCTCTCAGGTTATATAGATCTCAGGAGCTAACCTTTAGACAGCGGTGCTATTCCTCAGGTTACACGGATCTTACAGGCACATCTATCCCAGGTATCCAAATGCTAATGCAGAAACATTGGCATATATTGCAGGATAGTCATGATGCAGGCAGGGGAGGGATCACAGTGTGAGGCAAGCCTGCATAGGAGGGCCCAAAGGGGAGCTGCCTCTCCCCCAGCCCACCGGACACTCAGAAGCATTGGAAGACCTCCTGGACTCCCTGATTACTGTACACATGACATTGACACCGCATCTCTCCTGTTTCTCCCGTTGCCCCCTGGCCAGGGCACCTCCCTTCCTTCTATTGCACAATGATGATCCTGTATGGATACTTCTGGTGTGTGTTAAACCCATATTACAACACTGCTTGTGCGGGTGAGTCAGCGTGGCATGTGATTGTCCACAAATAGCCAGGTGTGTGGTTGTAGAGCGAGCCTTCCTTAAGGCGTCTCTCTCCCTGCTAGACACATGGCTGTCAGGCGACCTCTGCACACTCGAAGCTGTCTGCGGTGCCAAGTGCAGCGCTAGAATCAACTTTCATAAAGCGCCATCCTTCGCACACACTGCGGGCGCTTCAAGGCGGGTTACGAAGAGTGCGGAATCTGCACGTCTTGCTGCTATCACAGGAAGCCAGGGTCTTCTTGGCGCGCACCTTTTATTTTACATTTTTGTAAAGCGCTGCATGCCATTGTACTTCAGCCTCAGAGCGCTTTTAATATATTGTTCACTCATGTTTTCATATTCAGGGTGGGAAGGATCCCAGAGCCTAAAATAAAATCCCTGCCTGTCTCTTTTGCTGGGGTGCACCGAAGAGAGGGCTTTTAACCGGCTACCTGCCGGAAAGGAACATTGTTGTTACTCAGGTACCCTCTCCACACTGTCAGTCGACTCATCCGTTCGACGAAGGAGCACCACGGTTGAACAAAATAACACGAAAAATTAAATAAATGAATGCTATCCAGGTAGATCCTACAGGAAGGAGGGCCATGTAAGATTCACCTAAGCACCACCTGGCATTCCAACCTCATGATATAAGGAGGGAAAGTACCCATTATAGGTTTTAGATCCCATTCAGACTTAATTTGATTTAATCTCAGGTTATAATGTGTCGATGAGACACAATAAGCATGTGTGGCTGCGAGGGATTACTTCACTGCCTCTCAGCGCTCTGAAACCCTATTGGGTAAAACTGCGGTTTGAGAGCGCATGCAGCTGGCCTGAAGTGCAATCCACAGAGCAGGCAGGGAGCAGCAGGCATAGCACAGAGAGGGTCACAGAGCAGGCAGGGAGCAGGAGGCACAGTACAGGGAGGGACCGTCACAGAGCAGGAGGCACAGTACAGGGAGGGTCACAGAGCAGGCAGGGAGCAGGAGGCACAGTACAGGGAGGGACCGTCACAGAGCAGGAGGCACAGTACAGGGAGGGTCACAGAGCAGGCAGGGAGCAGGAGGCACAGTACAGGGAGGGTCACAGAGCAGGCAGGGAGCAGGAGGCACAGTACAGGGAGGGTCACAGAGCAGGCAGGGAGCAGGAGGCACAGTACAGGGATGGCCACAGAGCAGGCAAGGAGCAGGAGGCACAGTACAGGGAGGGACCGTCACAGAGCAGGAGGCACAGTACAGGGAGGGTCACAGAGCAGGCAGGGAGCAGCAGGCATAGTAGTACAGAGAGGGTCACAGAGCAGGCAGGGAGCAGGAGGCACAGTACAGGGAGGGCCACAGAGCAGGCAGGGAGCAGCAGGCATAGTACAGAGAGGGTCACAGAGCAGGCAAGGAGCAGGAGGCACAGTACAGGGAGGGTCACAGAGCAGGCAGGGAGCAGGAGGCACAGTACAGGGATGGCCACAGAGCAGGCAGGGTTGCAGGAGGCACAGTACCGGGAGGGTCCCAAAGCAAGCAGGGAGCAGGAGGCACAGTATAGAGAAGGTCACAGAGCAGGCTGGGAGCAGGAGGCATAGTACAGAGAGGGTCACAGTCACAGAGCAGGGGGGAGGCACAATACAGAGAGGGTCATAGAACAAGTAGGGAGCAGGAGGCACAGTACAGGGAGGGCCACAGAGCAGGCAGGGAGCAGGAGGCACAGTATATAGAGGGTCACAGAGCAAGCAGGGAGCAGGAGGCATGTACAGAGATTGTCACGGAGCAGGCAGGGAGCAGGAGGCACAGTATAGAGAGGGCAACAGATCAGGCAGGGAGCAGGAGGCACAGTACACAAAGGGTCACAGATCTGGCAGGGAGCAGGAGGCACAGTACACAAAGGGTCACAGAACAGGCAGGGAGCAGGAGGCACAGTACAGAGAGGGCAACAGAGCAGGCAGGGAGCAGGAGGCACAGTACACAATGGGTCACAGAGCAGACAGGGAGCAGGAGGCACAGTATAGAGAGGGCCACAGAGCAGGAGGTACAGTACAGAGAGGGTCAGAGAGCAGGCAGGGAGCAGGAGGCCCAGTACAGAGAGGGTCACAGAGCAGGAGCCACAGAGAAGGTGTGAGGACAGCTCTTCAGGTCTTTAGGACTCAGATGGAACTGGACAATAGTTGAGACAAATATTGCCCATTAGCCTTCGAGCCCCAGGAACCAGACAGCACTGAGAGCCCATCTCCATTTCGGGCCTTGACTTTCAACGTACAAGGGGCAGACACTCAGAGGGCGGCAGATAAAGCGCTCTTTTAGAGAGTGCTGTGGGGTGAAAGGTCAGATGCAGCTAGAACAAAGATAACAGGAATAGTTATCCCATCAAGTCAGTATTATTTCTTTAGCTAATATATAACGTTTGTTCTTGGTTAGTTCAAGTGTGTTCTCTTAAATCTTACAGCAATGTTACGTTAAAGAATAGAGCAAGGGACAGTGAACGCTCTAAATACTCTGTGTGCATAAACTGAAGCTCTAAATGTATGTAGGTTTGAGCAGTACCACAGTAACTATCAGATGTACACAGGTGACACCCAAATTGACTTTCAGTTAGAAACTGACCCTAAAAGCAGCTGATGCCTGGACCGCATCCCACACAAGGTGAAAGAGAACCGTCCCTACAGACCGAAGACTGACATTACCACAGTGGGTGAAAGGAGGCATCTCTCTGCCGCTCAACTGGTCTCGAGGTCTCAGGACCCCCCTCTATCATTGAACTAAGATAGAAAATTGGGGACACTCTTTGGCTGGAAGCTGGTGTTCACTGTACAACCCCATGCACGTGCGAAAGAATCAATATCCGAGTCTCAGAACTCCGTAGAATAGTCCCATTGCTTCGCACCAGGTACGGGTGCAGCTTCCAGGGCCAGAACTCGGCCTCATCTTAAAATACGGTAGCATCATTTACACCGGTCTTCCCCGAGCTCTCACTAACAGGCTACAAAGACAAAACCCAGCATCTATGCTGAGCCTTGACCTATGCAAGGGAGGCACAGCAAGCCTACTCTGAAAGCTCTCCACTGGCTACCAGTGAGGCAACGATAAGAGCAAGGGTCTATGCACTATCCACAAGCCTGCTGTGAAAAAGAGCCATAGTACTTGAAAAACCTAGCTTCAACCTACACACAGCTAGAAACCTCTGCTCTACAGCCATTAACCTGATGCAGCAACGGTTATTTGCAATAGCGGCCTGTCCCCTGCCAAAGTGGCAGGGCGGGCCGGAGGAGGGCAGGAGGTGGGAAGGGGGGGAGGAGGGAGGGGATAAAAATATACAAATTAAAAAAAAAAAACTTACCTGAACGCCGCCACCGTCTCCCACTGCAGCTCACTCTTCCTGCTTCTGGGCACAGGCTCCCAGACTGCACTGCGGCCAATCCTGAGGCTGCATGAAAACAGCGTCGGGCTTGATCTGTGCGCTGGCAACTTGCGCTCCCACGCAGACTGGGAGCCTGTGCCTGCAACGCAGCTGGTGCTGGAGAGAGCTTCACTGCGCATGACGGTTTGGCTGGCCTGAGACAGCCGGCCAAACCCTCATGCGCAGTGAAGGGAGTGCACTACCTCTCCCCCACCAGCAGTGTCATCCCCTGGACACACCGCCAAGACTCGTCAGAGTCCTGGGGGCGGGTCCAGGGGATTAAAATAAAACGATAATAAAACGGGTCTAAAACCCGTTTTATTATCGTTTTATTTGAGGGTGATGGCAGGGGGGTGGCGCTCCTCCACCATAATGGAGGGCCCACCACTTGTTGTTTGCAGTTGAAACATTGAGCCAGATCCCTAGAAGTACAAGGCCCAAAGACTATGGAACATCCTCAGCATCTCTCTGAGATCTATATCCACCTCAGACAAATCTTGAAAACTGAATTGTTCATATGCCTTTTTTAAATGCACCTCTATGGGATTTCACATCATCAAACTGTGCTGTTTGGTTCCCCGCCAAAATTGTCTTTAAAAGACGCCAAGCAAGAGGACTTCATTAAGCATCTTTTGTCTGAACAGGAAGTGACACTGCTGCATTTCCCATCATCCATCTGCAGCTGAAGTGACATCACTAGATTTCCCATCATCCATTTGCACAGGAAGGGACTTCACTAGATTTCCCATCATCCATCTGAGCAGGAAGTGATAGCAGTGAATTTGTCATTATCCATCTGAGCAGTATGTGACATAACTGGATTTTCCCTTATAGATCTGCACAGGAAGTGGCATCACTTTCTGTCTCCTCCCTACTTCAATCAACTCTTCAGGGCAGATCATCACCCGGTCGACCCCAAAAAAGTGCATTTACAGACAGACAAGGTTATTGCCTATTTGGGCCTGCTATGGGTGGAGACAGACAAGGGTGTCGTATGTGAGGGTCAGATAAGGTCTTGGGAGAGAACGCCAGGTCTAGGGAAACTTACAAGGAAATATAAATTAATGTGAATTACTCACAACCCCATACTGCCAACCCCCAGAATCTCATTCAGATCTAGATGACTCAGACACTCACACAGCATTCACATTCGCAAAACACATTGATCCAGCCCTATACATATCACACTAACTACCAAACACCTTCAAACTAAAGAGCACACATTCCAACTCATGCTCATCAACGCATGCTCTGTAGTATTCCACACACTGGGCATTGCAGACCTCATCACCTATCACAAGCTTGACACCCTCTTTATCCCCCTGCGTCTTTGCACAACCTAGACGTCCTTCTTCCCACAGGCAAAAGCATCCATCATGTAGCCCGCACACATTAGAAGGGTGGAGGCCTCACTGCAACTAGTCACTGCATCAACCCACTGCTGGAACAAGCTATTCCTCACTCCACAGAAAAGTGGAATTCAATCAACTTCTTGTTCAGTGAAAGAAATACAGAAGATCAAACAGCATATCGACAACATGAAGCCTGCCTTATCTCTTACACCCACCCTTTCCCATACAATCCCGCAAAGGTCTGTCTTCAAAACCCTATCTCTTCTAGATCTCATGGAAATACTTATCTCCCTCTAAGCCACCTCTTATGAAGACAATGTCTTACTCTTGTATTTCATCAACCCTCTATCTGGGGACACTCTCTTTTCCCTTCTTACCATTGTCCATGCCTCCATCACTCAAAAAACCTTCCTAGAAGCTCTCTAGACAGGCCAGATCCTCCCACTCTTAAAGAAACCTACACTAGACCCTAATGAGCTCATCAACTACTACTCCACCATTCACCTATCATTCATCAACAAGATCATTGAAAAAGTAGTCTATGTTCCACTCCAAGATCGCATCAATGCTCACCATCTCCTGCATCATTACCAGTCTGGCTTCATATTACGCTGCAGCAAGAAGACTTCTACCTTACACATTATAGACAAAGCCCATTTGACCACAGATGAAGATGACCTCTGCCTCCTGATATCGCTGGAACTCTCAGCTGCCTTCGACATGGTAGGCCATCCTACCCTCGTACACACCCTCGAGTCTTGAATGGGATTCACCAGTAATGTCCATTAATGGTTCTCCTCCTACCTTTCCAAACAATACCAGTTTTTTCAAATAGGCACCTCCAGAACACAAAAGATCCTTATCACCTGTGGAGTTCCCCTGGGTTCCATACTTTCTCCTGGCATCTTCTACCTTTACATAGAGCCACTTGGTGCCTACTTACAGATAACAGCAGCAAGATTCACCAATATACCAGTGATACAAAACTCTACTTGAAAGTCTCATCTGCTGCAGACATCCAATGCCCCAAACACTGTATGCACATCATCCAGGAGAGGATGTTCAGTGCCTACCTAAATATCAACTCAACTAAGACAGAATTCCTGCTATTTGCCAAGCACAGCAAACAAGAAACAGTACAAACCTGGCACAATGACATGAACCTTGACGGCTGCAAACCTTAACTTTCACTGAATGAGTCACTTGGATTCACCCTTGACATCAACCTCTCCCTCAAGGAACACATTGCCAAAAAACCAAAGATATCCTGGTACCACCTCTGTAGACTAAAGAGAGTCAAATAGTTTCTTCTAGAAAGCAACTTTAGGATGGGTGTTCAAGCTCTTGTACTCTTACACCTGGATGGTGGTAATGATATGCTCCATGGCCTCCTAGAGTCACACTGGTACCCCTTAAGGGCATCCTACACACTGCAATATGTCTCATCCAAGGCCCGAAGAAATAAGATCATATCACCCCCATCCTGATGGAACTTCATTGACTCCCTTTACCAGTCTGCGCCATCTTCAAAATGAGATGCATCATTTACAAAGCCATCACAACAAGCACCCCTGCTTATCTTGTAGACAATCTCACCACTTTGGGTGGTTCTCAGCACACACGCAGTCGGGATATCATCTACTGTAGGCTAAGAAGTGCAGAAATGAAAACATACAGGCTAGTAGGGCATTTCGGTCTATAAACCCAGGATCTGGAACAATAGCCCTGTATCCACCAGGACTGTCCTAATGCTGCTCCAATTTAGGAAAGAGTTGAAGACTCACCTTTTTAAAGAACACTCATCACAATGCATTAACAATCCTCAACCTAGCTTCCTCTCCTATTACTCTTGACTTTATGTTTGTCTTTGACCATATACAGCACTCCGCTGCTTTTGGCTAGGTTCAAGCTTTAGAAATACTACATACATACATACATACATACATACATACATACATGCCTGATGAACTGGGATAACCGCCTAAAGTATCGAAGGAAGTAAGAAACCTCGGAATGACCATGGACTCCAAGCTATCGATGAATGCCCAAGTGGACAAACTAGCAAGATCAAGCTTTGTTACTATAAAAACTCTGCAACGAATCTTCCCCCATTTGGGATTTCCACTCAAGGTCCACGCTACCATCTCCCTTCTTCTGTCCAAACTCGATTACGTCAATAGCCTCGACCACGGATCACATTTAACGACTATGAAAAGACTACAACGGATTCAGAACTCGGCTGCCGGACTACTCTTGCATATCAAACCGCGAGACCACATCTCCCGTGCCTTGAAAGCCCTGCATTGGTTACCAGTTGCCAGAAGATCCACGTTCAAGCTGCTTTGTATCATCCACAAAGCGATAAATGGAATGGGACCGCTCTTCATCAGGAATAAAATCACCAAACACATTCATCATATGAACCTCCGCTCTAGAGTGGCACCTCGCCTCAAAATCCCAAGATCCAAGAAAAAAACCATGGGTGGCACATCCTTCTCTGTTCAAGCATCCAAAATATGGAACTCTTTACCCCCCAACATAAGATCCACCGACAACCACCTTATCTTCAGAAAACTACTCAAGAATTGGCTCTTCCCCACATAAGCACCATACGCAAATAGAAATATACAGCATATCCCTCTGTATATAAGCATTTATTTGTACTATAGATATGTACCTATATATGTGTATTGCTTTGTATAAACATGTAGAATAATTATGTTAAAAAAAATTAAGTACAACACTTGAAAACCAGAGTTTATCGAATGCATCTTTAATCTACTCATACTTACTTCCTTTATGAATCTATATACCTTCCATGTACTTGGATCTATATATTACTATCCTCCCAACAAAAAAAAAAACATATTTAATGCACTACCCTATTTCTCACCCCATACCTCTATCAATATCTTTAATCTATATATACTTACTCCCTTTATGCATCTATAAACTTTCCATGTACTTATGGATCTATATATTTATTACTTTCTTCTAATTCAGCATATTCACTGCACTACCCTATTTCTCACCCTATCCCTCTCTTAATATATCTTCTACCTCAACTCTCTGACTCATCTCAAACCTCTTTCTACTACTCTTTCCAATGCACTACCCTATTTCTCACCCTATACCTCTTTCAATATATCCTCTACATCCACTCTCTCATTCATCTCAAACCCCATACCACTACTATGATCCTCAAAATAGCCCTTTCTAGATTCTCCTCTACTCTACCCCTCCTTGCACCATCTGACACCTCTTTTACTATACCGATCCCCCAAAACAAGCCTTTCTAACCTCTTCCCTCTGACTCTTCCCCTCCACATCCCTTTTTACTCATCCCAAGCCTCCCACTACTGCTATGACCTCCAAAAAAATAATAAATAAATAAAGTCTAAATCCTTCACTCTTCTATCCCTCCACTATCCTTTTCAATTAAAATAACAGACTAACATGTCCACTTCTCAAATTACATATTTCACTATACTAATCCACCACTAATCCTTAATGGGTTCCAGAGTAGCCTGATACTTGTAGAAAAAAGCGCTTCAACACCTCATTAGGGGTAGCAAGCACTATATAAATGCAAACCTTTTTTCCCTCTTCTATCCCTCCGCTATACTTCTCAATCCAAATAACTGACTAATATCCACCACTCAAATTACTTTCATACTTCACTTTACTAATTCACCACTAATCCTTTATGGGTTCCGAAGTAGCATGATACTAGCCGAAAAAGCGCTTCAACACCCCATCAGGGGTAACAGCGCTATATATATATATGCAAACCTTTGTCCCTCTTCTATCCCTCTGCTATCCTTCTCAATCCAAATAACTGACTAACATATCCACCACTCAAATTACTTTCATATTTCACTATACTAATTTAACACTAATCCTTTAATGGGTTCCAGAGTAGCGTGCTACTCGCCAAAAAAGCGCTTCAACACACCATCGGGGGTAACAAGTGCTATATAAATGCAAACCTTTTTTCCCTCTTCTATCCCTCCGCTATCCTTCTCAATCCAAATAACTGACTAATATCCACCACTCAAATTACTTTCATACTTCACTTTACTAATTCACCACTAATCCTTTATGGGTTCCGGAGTAGCGTGCTACTCACCAAAAAAAGCGCTTCAACACCCCATCAGGGGTAACAAGCGCTATATAAATGCAGACCATTTTTCCTCTTTTATCCCTCCGCTATCCTTCTGAATCCAAATAACTAACTAACCTATCCACCACTCAAATTACTTTCATGTTCCACTATACTAATTCAACACTAATCCTTTATGGGTTCCGGAGTAGCGTGCTACTCACCGAAAAAGCGCTTCAATGCCTCGTCAGGTGAAGGAAGTGACCCGATTAGGGCCATCCGGGTCACTCATGACCTCCTCTCAGCCTTCCAAGAAATGAAGAGTCGGTAACGCAGTAGAGAATACAAACCAAAGTTCTTTATTGTAAATTGCGCTGCAGCGGAGTCCAGTCTGACTAGCCTCCTAAGATGCTACTGAGGGACTGACTTCCAAACATTTGGTATCCTGGGATAAACCTCCCAACACCTCTCTGGAACCCCGCCCTTAATGGAAAAGTACCGCTTGGGCACAGAGGCTTACAAAGGAGACACTGAGAGATGAGCTAACACCTGCAGTATGGGTACATGTTATCAGACTTCCAAGGCCGTCTTACTCGATCTCAGCTCTCTCTAGTGTGGGAGCATAGCTATGTCCGATGATAGGATTGCAGGGCTGAATAAACTATTCTCATCGTACATCTGGGTTCCGACCTTGGATGAGATATGAGAACCTTTCTGAACAGCAGCTTCTGCTGAGGCAAGCAGAGAGCTGGGGCACAGAGACCGGGGATTGTTCACAGCACAATGGGGCCAGTGTAAGTGAGAGAAAATGGTGTCTCAGATGCTAACTTAGGCCTACACTACTCTACAGTAGCCGGGTATATGCACAATAGAAATCACGATTATATGACATAGCTACATGAATGCTAACACAGCACAGCATATATCATGGAAGACGGGGGAAAACAGTTCAATTCTAACAGACCCTCCTTTTAGCATTCATTGCTAAGTCTTTATTGGCGCGATCAGGTCAGGGTCTGTACAATTCTAATGGAAGGGAAGGCAGAATGACACATATATAGCAGTGGGTCGTTGGGGCAATCATTAGTAACATAGAACAGATACATATATCAATATTCAAAAATGCCTTCACCAATTGACATTAAATCTTGAACAGCCTGTACCATCATGGCAGAATTTTTATCCTTTTGTCCTTGAACTCCAGGCTTGGGTGTTAGCTTCTGCATACAATAAGAGCAACAGGCAGGAAGACAATGGATGCACAGGCAACAGGTGAATATCACACCGGCAATAGCCACTAAAAATAGGAGTATTTTCCAGCCCCATGTCGTTAACAGATCCCAAAACCACCCAGATAAGGACCAT
This sequence comes from Calotriton arnoldi, assembly GCA_963921515.1. Lineage (NCBI taxonomy): Eukaryota > Metazoa > Chordata > Amphibia > Caudata > Salamandridae > Calotriton > Calotriton arnoldi. Next base: position 733,485 of record CAWUFW010000386.1, read on the forward strand.
GTACCATTCTCCTGATGGATGTCAGATGCTAATCTATGTAACTTTTGTATAGCTGCATATACATTCGGGGCGTGATCTGGTATGTATACACAGCAACTACTACCAATGACGCGACAGGCCCCACCCCGGTCAGCAAGGATGACGTCTAACACAATCCTATTTTGAAGGGCAATGAGTCTCGTGGCCTGAAGCTCAGCTGTGATGTTGGTCAGTATTCCTGCAGTAGTGTTAATGACCCCCTCTACCACTCTTGTGAGTCGGCGTATGCTTCGGCTGTTGTGCATGGGGCCCCAAAAGGGCAGAATACCCTTCATGGCGTCTGTAAATTGCTGCAAAATAGTGTCGGTCTGATCAATGTCCTGTGTGTCAAGAACTCTCTTTACTCGAGTCAAGTACACACTCCTGCGCTGTAATCTGTGGTCTCTATGGTAATTGGAAGGTGCAATATACACAGGGGACAAGAGAAAGGACACATAGCACACACCAGACCACCCCCTAGGAAGCCATATGTAAGCCTGGGACCCGCAGACGAAATATACATTGTGGGGCGGAAGCAATGGTGGACTACTGGTGGTGTTCAAATCATAAGTGTAATTACAGATACTCTCTCCCACCGGGACCTTCCCAAACCCTCGGACACAAAAACTGGTGGTGGTGTTAATCACTGGCACCGGCATAGCCTTATCTTGAGTAATATTATGTAACTGGAAGGACCGAAAATATTCAGTGACATTAAAATCTTGAAAATCGGTTATCTCTTCTAGAAGCCATGTTACATTTTTCTTCCTTTCATACACATTCATGCATGCTGCGGGATGAAGTGTGTCAGCTGCCCCATTCTTCCGCAGAGTATATCCTTGGTGTGCTGCTATATAACCCAGTACAGTCTCATAATCAAGGTACGTCATGTTCATCGCAATTGAATGATAATGGAAATATACCATAGCGAACAACTGGAACCAGGCTTCGCAGCTGGCTATATAGGAGAGGGGCAAAGACAACATCAGATCGTTTTTGTGCATTACTGAGGGGAGTAAACCACAAACCCAACAATCAGTGACATTGGTGGTATGGTGGGCCTGGTGGAGCATTTGGAGAAAGACATTATCTACATAGGTCTGCCTATGTCTTTCCTTTTGCGGAGCTAGAGTGACAAAGACATGCTCGGGGGAACTGTAGTGGTTGCAATCAGGGTGTGTACAGGATGTCTTTCTTCTAAAAACCATAGGATGCCTAACACTGCCACCAAAGCTATAAAAACTATTACTAGGAACACTATCTTAGTCTTAGTGGGCCAGCTCGACCAAATGGGACTATGTTGGTCAGGACGACGCCCCTCTAATGGCTGTTCCTCTTCCATAACTATACGACCAAAAGGGTACATTTTCACCTATAAAACTACCAGAGGAGAGTCCATGCTATGGAGCCAGGTATACAGGGGAAAAAGAAAAATAGTCTGTTAATGTCTATTATCGGTGGTGCTAACGAGCACGTCACGGAAAAAAAAGGAAAAATAGTCTCTCTGAGTCTTCCAACGGTGGTGCTAACGAGCACGTTGCGGTGGGGTTGCACGATCACAACCCTTGCTGTCTCTCCGCTCAGGATAGGGCGACTTCCCTCCTTGGAAAGCACCCCCCACTTATCCTGTCCAATGTCTCAGACCGTGCACCAATCTCTCTGTCCCTAAACTATTGTTGGTACCATAGGCAGAGTACACAAGCCCTATTCTTCTTCCAGAGGTCCAATCCTACTTACCTGACTGTCCCTCGGGTGCACTGTCCCTCCGCCGGGGACGCAAATTGTATCGAGCCACTCCTGGCACTGACTCGTCTCGGAAAAGGACCTTAAACTCAGGGGAGTCAATGGACTGAGACTCCTGTTCCTGTGGACCAGATGGAGGAGAGACCTGGGCAGCCTTTATTTCCGGAGGCACCGCCTCGTTCAAAACAGCATCATTCTCCTCTTCCGTCTGTGCCCAGGTCAGCCGGGCATCAGAAAAGGGGATAAAACGAGGGACCTTCTCCGTCTCGTGGTCCCAATCCCCTCGCAGACCCACTGGTCGTAGGGAAGAGGGAGTGGGACCCGCTTACAGTGAGAGGTATGAACCCAGTTCTTCTGTCCCTCCACCTTCACAGCTGTCCTTGTTGCGAGGAGGACCAGCAGGGGCCCCCTCCACCGTGGCTCCAAGCACCCTCGCCTCTGAAAATTACGGACCAGCACATACGTTCCGGGCTGGATCCCGTGCCCTGGCCCCTCAGGTATTGGTGGCAGTGCCTCGTGGACCTGTTGATGAATAGAACGCAAATTTTTAGTTAGCTCATAAAGGTAATCCACAAGCAAAGGGTAATCAATATCAGAGAAATGGCAGAAGGCGGGGTACACCCCACACATTCGCGGGGCGGCCAAAGACCACCTCGTGTGGGGATAACCCTGTTCTGGAATGCGCTGTCCCTCTAGTGGATAACAGGGCAAGGGGTAGTGCATCCGGAAATTGCAACCCTGTGCTCTCCCTGCTCTTAGCCATCTTCAACTTGAGAGTACCATTGTACTTCTCAACTAAACCAGCCGACTGGGGGTGGTTTGCTGCATGGAACTTTTGCTTAATATGCAGGCCGTCGCATACCAGCTGAATCACTTTTGCATTAAAGTGACTTCCGTTGGCACTCCAAATCAAACGGGGCAAGCCGAAGCGCGGGAAGAACTCCTTCAATAGGACTTTCGCCATCGCCATGGCTGTGTTCTCTTTAGTGGGGTAAGCCTCAATCCATTTACTGAATGCACAAACGACCACCAGCACATACTTCAAGTTGTTAACCCGTTCCATTTCGATGTAATCCATATGGAGAACCTCGAAAGGGAAAGAGGGGGTGCAAAATTACCAGGAGGTGTAGGGGCGCCTTACCCCGGATTAAGTATCAGGCAAACCATGCAATTCTTCACTAGATGGGCCGCTACCTTAGGGATGTTATCATTTCACCATACGGGGTCCAATAGCTTACATATCCCCCTTGCACTAATATGAGCTGGACCATGAGCCATCGTAACTACAGGTAATACATATGCATCTGGTAACATCCATCTCTGCTTTTCCAATTTATCGGTCCAGCATCCTTCCTCATCTAGGTGCCCCGTACTCTCCTGCCACGTTGCCAGCTCCTCAACTGTTGCCTCACTTTGAATCTCCTTCACATTTTCTAATGTGTCCTCAAACATCCCACCCTCAGGTACCCATCTAGCTGGTCCTGCCACAAACATCCTCTCCTTCTTGGACCTAGCTGTCTCTTTAGCTGTTTGGTCTGCAAACGCATTTCCCCTCACTACATCATCAGTGATCGCTTTATGGGCACTACACTTCACTATCGCCAGTCTTTTGGGAAGCGCTAGGACTGACAGGAGCCTATGTATCAGAGGGCCATGTTGTATTCTTGCGCCGTGTGAGGTCAGGAATCCCCTCTCCGCCAAGAGCCGCCCAAAATTATGGGCGACTCTGAACGCATATTGACAGTTAGTATAAATATTGACAGTCAATCCCTCACTTAGCTCACACACTCGCAAGAGGGCAACAAGCTCCGCAGCTTGTGCCGATTGGTAAGGAACACGTGATGTCTCAACTACAGTACGCAGCGTAGTAATAGCATATGCTGCAGTGGTGGTGCTATCTGACAGTTTGAAACAAGAGCCATCGACATATAGTTCCCCTTGTGGGTCAGATAAGGGAACGTCAGTCAGATCTACCCGTCCCTTCGTCTCTTCTTCTGTCCGGTATAGACAATCATGGACATCCGTGTCCCCATTGTCCGAAGGGAGGGGTAGTAACGTGGCCGGGTTGAGAGTGGCACATCGTTTGATTGTAATGTGTGGTGCAAACAATGTTAATTCATAACCTGTCAGACGAGCACTGGTGAGGTGCTGCGTCTTTGTCTTATTCAAAAGCGTGTCCACAGCATGGGGTACCATTACTGTGAGGTTAGTATCGAGGACATGCCCTGCCGATTGTCGAATAGAGACAGCCACGGCCGCGGCAGCTCTTAAACAGCTCGGGAGGGCTCTGGCGACTGCGTCAAGAAGAGCAGAGAAATAAGCACACGCCTCTGTCTACCTCCAAAGGCCTGTGTTAACACAGAAAGCGCACACCCAGCCGTCTCGTGTACATACAGCACAAAAGGCTTCTGATAATCAGGCATACCAAGCACAGTCGCACAGCAAAGCGCAACCTTTAATTGCTCAAAAGCTTGCTGGCATTCATGCGTCCAAGGTAAAGGCTCATGCACATCTTTAGTGGTTAGATAAAGAAGGGGTTTCGTTAGTAAGGAGTAACCGGGAATCCAGTGGCGACAATACAAGGTGATGCCTATGAAAGCACGCACGTCTCTCTGAGTCTTGGGGACGGGCATCCTAACAATGGCATCAACTCGTTCAGGTGTTAGCCTCCTTCCCTCCTTCGACAGTAGGTGACTGAGATAGGTGACCTCCTGTCGACAATATTGAAATTTGGAAAGGGACACTTTATGTCCAAGCTGTGCCAAATGTAACAGCAATTTGACTGTGGCTTCTTTGCACCCCTCTTCAGTATCGGAGGCTACCAACAGGCGTCCACATACTGCAATAATACGTTACCTGGAGGAAGAGAGAGGGAATCCAACTGACCTTTCAGGGCTTGACTATATATGCTAGGACTTTCAGTATACCCCTGAGGAGTACGACAGAATTGAAAACTCCGGCCCGCTATGTTAAATCCAAACAGGTGCAGGCTATTAGGGTGAATTGGAATGCTAAAGAAAGCATTTTTCAAATCAATCACGGAAAAGAATTTGGCTGTGGAAGGAATCATTGTCAAAAGAGCAGTGATATCGGGGACCACCGGGAACTGAGGGACGACTATTTTGTTAAACTCCCGCAAATCAATTACAAAACGATAGACATCAGGATGCGCATTAGCCGAGTCAGAGGGTGTCTTTTTGAGGATGGGAAGAATAGGGCTGTTACACACATTCGCAACTGTCTCTTCAACCACCCCTGATTTGATCAAATCCTGTATAATCCGCAACAAAGCCCGTTCTCCCGCCTGCTGTAACTTGTACTGGGGAATACGAGGTAGCACGGCATTGTCTTTTATCGTAATAGATATCGGCGGTATCTGCAACAACCCCACATCCGTATCTCCTGTGCCCACAACGTGGGCGGCACATCTTTGAATTCAGCAGGAAGGGGTGCGTCTTTCGAAAAACACTGTTTGGTACTGGCCACATCGGGTCCTACTGTCATATAAACACCATCCGGAGAACATGAAATCTTAGCATGCAACTTCTTCAGCAAATCTAGTCCCATGAGATTTTCGCCACAATTCGCGGTCAACAGAAAGGGCGAGTCCACAGTGAAAGGGCCAATAGTTAATGCAAGAGGTTCAGAGATGGGGCTCACAACCGGTATGCCTGAAAACCCTACCGAAACATTGTTATGGCCAGACAGAGCTGCCCTGGGGACCAGTGATGAGAAACAGAGCTATTCATTGCACCTGGGTCCACCAAAAACTTCTTAGCCGAACCATGCAGATCCACCGTGACATAAGGACCACGCTGATCTACAGGTATTGGAACTGGTCCCTCACCCTGTCCCTGGCTGTCCTAGTTATAGGACATCCCTGACGCCTCGTCCAAATCATAATCCTCGTGATAGTACTGCCTTCCCCGGGGATCATCAAAATAGTTCTGGTCAGAGCGACCCCCCGAGGATACCTCATCCTGTGTCTCATCACGACCGCCTTCACTGCGTCCCCGTCCACCGGCACCCCGACCCCTGGGGGCGGCAACCTTCTGCAATAAGTCCGGGCACTCACTCCGCCAGTGCCCCTCTCTCTCACAATACGCGCACTGGTTCGGCCCCACGGAACCGCCTCCTCTGCCTGCGCCACGCGATCACTGAGCCGGACCAGTACCACGTCCTCTACCGGACCCTCTTGCTGCCTGTTGCATTAGTACCTTAGTCTTCAACTCCTTATTCTTCTTCTCTATCTTCTCCTCATTCTCCCTATGCTCATAGTACTGGGCCATACTCAATATCTCTGAAGGGGAGGAGGTAGTCCAGGTGCTCTCAGAGGCCTGCAACCGAGCAGCTATCTCGGGAAGCAAATTTGTTACAAATCTGTTAATGAACAACCTGACGCTGCCCTCCACTGACAAATCCTGTCCACTAAAATCCCAAAACACCCCTTCAAACCGAGTGAAAAAATCTGACACACTTTCATCCTTCTTCTGTCGACATGCCGTTAACTTATCCCAATCTACTTGTCTGGGTGGGATGAGAGAATGCATGTAAGTAATGATACGACCCGGCAAAGCCAATATCTCAGCTCCAGGCTTTTCGCCAGGCTTCCGCTCATTATCCCACGTTCTAATTGCATTCCAAGTGCCATCTAACTCCGCAACATGATCCTGCGTGTGTACTTCTCGCCATATATCCACCGGTACCAACAACCCGAAAAACATCTCAACATTGGCCAGTGTCATCACCGTCGATGAAGTGGCCTCTGTTAGTTCTTTATAATATGCTGTGGGATTTTTCCTAGGGTCCGGTAGCTGACTTTTAAGGGCAAGTACCTCACTCCTTTTCCATGGAGTGTAAACCCATTGCTCCTGAAAGCGAGTCTCTACCCGTGGCTGAACTATAATATCCTGTGCATTACGCCGTTCTGGAATCTTGGGATAAAAAATAGGATGAACCTCCCTCATTGGGAATTGGGACACTGTCGTCGGCGTTTTCTGGTGCAACCTGCCCCGGTACCCAATCATCCTCGCCACATTGCTGAAAACGTCGTTAGGGGCCATATCAGCAGCATATACACGATCTCGAATGTCATAAATTATCTGGGGTGCTACACCACCAAAACACTGCTCCCACAATGCAATCAATGTAGCCGACATGTGCTTGAGGGCATGCTGCTGCACAAACGGCTCGAAATCCTTCAACACACTCCACACATCCTCTACACTGTAGATCGGACTCCGCGCTCACTGCGCAGCCTGATTAGCGACCATCTGCTTTTCCTCGTTCCCCACATCAGATCGAATCAGCACCCGCCCCATCCGTTCCCGTGCCGCAGCCCAATTCCCCTCATCCATTCCACGCACCGGTGTCCCAGCTCCTAATGATACCGGGGATGAGATGTCCGGGAAAGACACAATAGATGAAGGAGCAGGCACCAATGTGAGTAAAGACTGCGTTGAAGGTGTGAGAGAAGGGGGAGAAACAGGAGCGGGGACAGCAGATACAGCGGGAGGGCCCACAGCTACTGCGCTCGCAGCTTGCGAAGCCAAGGGGGAAACAGGCAGGGCTGTAGCAGTAGCAGCTGGATCAGAGACAGCAGAGCCAGATAGAGAAACAAGAGGAGCGGCAGGCTGAGATGCTGGACCAACAGGGTATATCCTTTGCGGGGCATCAGGAGGTGGGGGCCTAGCGTCCAATAGTTCATCCACAAATGCATCCCCCTCCTCCCGAGCAACATAGGACTTATCACATTGTAGTCAGAACTTCCTATCAGCACTCTCGATACCCTTTTCTACTTTATCCCTATCATAGGCTACCGCTTTCTGAGTGATCGTTTGCATTTTCACTCTCCGGGCCTCCTTCTCCGCCCGCATACGTCGCTGCCTAGCTTCCTTTTGCCATACCTGCAGAGAATCAAACATCGACTGCCTACTTCTCCTGGCAAATAATTTATCTTGCAGATATTTCAATTTCTGTTTGTCAAAAGTACCTGTCGGTGGCCACTGAAGCTTGGCATTGTCCCTCGTATATTTGTGCCATAATGTGCTAAACATAATAGGGCCAAGGCCGTGCTTCACATACATATCAAAATTCGGGGTGCCTTACGGAGGCGCAGGTTGCCTCTCTTCCAACCGAGCCTCCGCCGAGCAACAGCAGCACCCCACACACCACAATTTACTTAAACAAGGCATCTTAACAACAGACACATACACCACTCGCACAAACTGAACGACACACCAAACAAGGGCAAAACAAAACCAGACAGTCCGTAGACTGGACCAAAACAAGACAGTCCGAAGACTGTACCAAAACAAGAGGCAAGCTCTAGCCCCAGGCCTTTTCAAGAGTAAGCCAAATTCAGCAGGTGGCCCGGCAGAGCGTTCGCAAAACTCTGTACCTCAAGGGTCCACAGACCCACCAAGTTCGAACAAGCCAAGAATGGTCCTCAGACCATATTCAAAATACCAAGAGACAAGACAAACTCACCTGGTGCACACAGGTCGAGCAAAGTTATTCTCCACTGCCGACTCTTCAGACCAAACAGTCAGATCCAAGGGTTTCGCCTTTTCAGAACCCCAGCCGGGCGACCACTGGACGTGGCACCGCCCGATCAGATGGGTGGGGCAGCTGTGAGAACTAGGCTCGATCGTGTGGGGTACCCCGATCCGCCCATCCGACCGGACGCGACCCCGACCTCCACACCCAGTCGCGGGCGAGGATGGGCCACCTGGTGGAGTCCCTGTTCGGGCGCCAACTGAAGGAAGTGACCCGATTAGGGCCAACCGGGTCACTCACGACCTCCTCTCAGCCTTCCAAGAAATGAAGAGTCGGTAACGCAGTAGAGAATACAAACCAAAGTTCTTCATTGTAAATTGCGCTGCAGCGGAGTCCAGTCTGACTAGCCTCCTAAGATGCTACCGAGGGACTGACTTCCAAACATTTGGTATCATGGGATAAACCTCCCAACACCTCTCTGGAACCCCGCCCCTAATGGAAAAGTACCGCTTGGGCACAGAGGCTTACAAAGGAGACACTGAGAGATGAGCTAACTCCTGCAGTATGGGTACATGTTATCAGACTTCCAAGGCCGTCTTACTCGATCTCAGCTCTCTCTAGTGTGGGAGCATGGCTATGTCCGATGATAGGAATGCAGGGCTGAATAAACTATTCTCTTCGTACATCTGGTTTCCGACCTTGGATGAGATATGAGAACCTTTCTGAACAGCAGCTTCTACTGAGGCAAGCAGAGAGCGGGGGCACAGAGACCAGGGATTGTTCACAGAACAACGGGGACAGTGTAAGTGAGAGAAAATGGCGTCTCAGATGCTAACTTAGGCCTACACTACTCTACAGTAGCTGGGTACATGCACAATAGAAATCACAATTATATGACATAGCTACATGAATGCTAACACAGCACAGCATTTATCATGGAAGAAGGGGGGAAACAGTTCAGTTCTAACAAGGGGTAGTAAGCGCTATATAAATGCAATTATAATTACAATTACATACATGCATACATACATATAGGGCTGCAATCACAGAGCGTCAGTCATGGGCTCCATTCTACTTGATCAGATGTTTTCTGCCTCTACAGCACTCCATTTTTCATATTGGACAGGGTTCCTGTTTCTTTGGTGTTCTGAAGTAATAGAAAGGTTACACATAGAGTACTGTGCTTAACTGTATGAAAGTGTCCTGTGTTACAATATGTCAGGAGGGCAGACCTGGGCATACAGGCTGCTGAGCACCAGAGAAGGCACAAAGATGGTGCATTCACCTCGGTCCAGTTCATCAATGCTGTGTGCTGCAGTGAAAGAGCCAAAACACAGGAAGCACACATTTTGTGAACCACAACAAAGGGGATAAGGGCCGGTCATGGAGGGGAAGAATACATTGAGCAGTCTGTGTCTTTAGCAATTATCCTCCCAGCATGCTCTAGAACTCATCTTTTGATCTCCTGCTGGCCCGGGCTAAGTGATGGTCCTTCGCTGTTCTCAAGGAGATGGTGAGACATAAGCAAAAACTTCAGTCTCACTGGCTACAACTTTGATGTCTTTCTGGGCAGAGACAACAGGTCTGTGATCTTGAAACCTACTTGCATGTACAAGTCCTTACAGCAGCACATGCAGCTGCTGAGCCTCTGGTTTTGCTCTGAAAATTTCACCTCCTTGTCCTTCCGAAGCCCCATCAGATATTTCCCCTCATTCTATCTGTATGTTCCGTACTCCTTCAAGGGGAATAGTCAAGTGTCCTAGTAATAGCGTTAGTCTATTCCTCTATATTGTTTACAGAGCTCCTTCCAGTAGAACGGTGAACTTGAATACCCGGCTCACAGGACCAGCTTATAATCAGTGGCCCCACCCAACTGGCCACTCAAATTCAAAATTCTCCAACTTAAACGTATGTGTGGAAGAAATCAGTACGAAAGGCATCCTGGGAAGATGTCTTGAACTCTATTAAAACCAGCTTTCCAAAAGCTGGACATTCATTCCATTTTCCTTGGTGATGACAGGTGTCCCTTGATATCCACTGGATGAGTGCATCAGTCCCATGCAGCCTCAGTCACAGGGATATAGCTGGGTTAACTTCTGTTGGTGGAGCTGGCATAGGATACGGGGCCTGGGCACACAGTCCATCTCCTCTGTGAAGGGGGTTTGCACTGCCCATACCCTTTACCAAGCTGACCTGCTGGAACTGGCTTGATCCAGAGAAGGTGGACACAGACAATCCTTCCGGCTCCATTGAAAGGAATACAATTCCAAACCAGACACACAACACCTGGCTAAAATGGCTACCGCATCTGGATTTTGGCATGTGGTAAGGGAGAGTGCAGTCCTGGAGGACAAGCATGAAAGGGGATACATTGTATAATCCTTAAGCTACATCCATTCAGTGGGACTGTCGCACTAGATACGGCACCGCTCATGCGTCCAAGCACTACACACGTCTCATGCTCTCCGAACGAGGTGTCTAAGTCATGACAGACTACAGAGATTTAATCAAGGAGTTCCAGCAGAAAGTAATCCCACTTTAGGGTACAGGTAGCACCTCGACCCCAGCTCTATAGATCAGTTGCCAGTAAACTTGAATCATGTCATGGCCTTGTCATGAGAACTTTAGGGACATAATATAAGGAGCTCCCCTTTGGGTGGAATCCCACAGCCCAGCAGAGTAAGACGAAAGGAGGAACAGGACAGCACAAGTTTACTTCATCTGATACTTTGGAAACTGCAGCAAGTGGGGAGTTGCACATAGCTAGTCACATAGTAGTCGCGTCGCAGAAAGCACAATGTAATTACTTAGCACAGGCATAGAGCACAGAAAGTCAAGGAACAGGCAGGCAGAAATAATTACAGAGACGTCAGAAAGCAGTGAGACAAGCACATAGTCACAGGGCAGCCAAGAAGATATAAGTACAACACACAGATAGTCGCAGAAGTTTCAGAGAGCAGGCCCAGCACATAGTTACAGGCCAGTCGGGAAGCATGAAGTGCAGCAAATATATATTCGTTCAGTAGGTATGGTGCAGGATAGACCGGGAGCAGAATAAGTTTGCAGTCAGGGAGAATGCAACTTAGAACAAAACCACAGGTCCAACAAGGAGAAAGAGGTGTAGCACATGGGTCTCATCAATTGAAAAAAACTTTACTCCTGGAACCCATAAATTGGGGGTCAAGGTCAAGGAGTGGCAACAAAAAGAGGCTGGAGTTACGAGCCGCGGAGTTGTGTAATGCAGTCTGACAATTAACTTCTGCATGTATTTCTTTAAAAGTCTGCCACAAGGAAATTGACAACAAGGAGAAATGGGCCAGAACATTTATTTCAGATTAATTGGTAGCAAAGGCTGCATTTTACAGTATCTTATGTTGTTAAAGCACATGCTGCATAGAGATTTGTATACCCAGTAAATCATAGGGAATAATAATAAAGGTAAGATAACTCGGGTGGTTAATGCACTTGCTGGAGAGACCTGTGCTTTGTCTAATCACTAATTTTACTAATAAAGTAGCATAGAGAGTAAATGTGTCTCCTGCAAAGCACACGGTGTAACATGCAGAAGGCAGATGTTTATTTTATGTAGATAGGTAAGTGGGTTACTGCCTTTGACATAGAGAACCTTTTGTTAGTACAGACAACCCTAAGCACTGCAATATGTTTAAAATCCAGACTGTTGACATGTAATCCCTAACAGTAAACACGATGTGTGACTCCTACACCTTGAAACCCTCATTGTCTAATGTAACATCCTGTACATTGATTTACAATTTTGTATGATGTATTGTCAAAGTATAATGTGTGCGTGTGATGTAAAGTGCTCTGACACCCTATATTATAATGAGTAGTGCTATAAAAGAATTAAATTAAAAAAACAGTAAGTACTGTCAGAAATTGGGTTACTGGTTGAGAGGGGTGAAACCCTACTCGAGCAGCAATCAACATCCTTGTCAGGGTGAAGTCACAAACACCTAAATCAACCTGCGCTCATCCCTCTGGTAGCTTGGCACCGAACAGTCAGACTCGACTTAGACGCAATGTGTAAAGTATTTATGCAGAACTTCAATCAGTAATAAAGTGAAAACACAACACAAGAAAAATATCACACCAGGTTAGAAAAAAATGAAGTAAATTGTAATAAATAAATCAAGACTGAAACAAAAAAATCCAATCAGTAGAATCGGAGGTATGCAATTTAAAAGGTTTTAGTGAAAATAGCAACAAAAAGCACAAAGCACCAACTGTGGTCATCTGGTCGCCCGGGACTGGGACAAAGTCACAATTTCAGGCTGACCACGATAGATCGTGGACTGGCTACAGGGACCCACTTAGGTCAGCTGAACACAGTACCTTAAGCCTGGTTGCGAAGTCCCGCATCGAGGATGCATCACACAGCAGAGGCGATGTGAGGTCCGGGCGAAGGGATGCATCACGAAGCGGCGGTTCAGGCGAGCTGCAAAGTGCGATGCGATCTCCTTGCATGGAGATGCGCGGTGGTTCTGATGGGCAAAAATGGGCGATGCGAAGTCCTTGTGTTGGGAAAGTCCACGCAGCAGAAGCAATGCGTCGGTTCCAAGGGTGATGCGTCGAGCAGGAGAGGCGATGCACTGGTTCCATGGGAGATGCGCGCTGCACAGAGAGGATGCGTTGGTTCTGCTGAATCCACAAATGGGCTGGCAGAGCACCTTCAGGCTCACTTCCAAGGGTCCAGGACTGTGATTGCACCACTTGGGAGGGCAGGACTCACAGATGGCAGAGTCCAGGTGCTGGGTGCAAGGGTGTTGGAAGCCAGTTCTGTCCCTGAGACTTTTGATAAGGAGGCCAGCCAGCTAGCCCTTGGAGTTACTCTGGGGTCCTGGGTTTAGAGTTTCAGGTCCATCACCCAGGCAAGATGGCAGCAGTTCAGCACAGTAGGGCAGCAGTCCTTCTAGGCAGCAGTCCGGCAGAGTGGCTGTCCTTTCAGCAGCACTGCAGTCCTCCTTCCTCGCAGAGTCCACATGTCCAGAAGTGTACTAAAGAGTTGGGTCTAAGAGTCCAATATTTAAACTTGGTGCCCACTTTGAAGTACAGGAAGCTTCTAACCACCCCACCCCGAGATGCCAGGCATCCACTTACTCTGTGTCCTTGCCCCAGCTTGTCTGGGGTCACAAAAGACCAGTGTCATGCAATTTGTGAGAGTGCTCAGGCAGGACCTTTGTGATGTGCGAACATGGTAGTTCTCCCCCTCATTAACACAGAATTGCCAACTTTTTTTATTTTTAATTGTGAAAATTTGAGCTGTCAAATTACTACAGATTAAACATATAATCTAATAACAAAATAACATATACAGCAGCAGTAAGAAGACTTACAAGGAGAGATAAGGGGACAGAGAGAGAGAGAGAGAGACAGAGAGAGAGCGAGAAAGAGAGAAAGAGAGAAAGAAAGAAAGGAGAGAGAGAGAGAGAGAGAGAGAACCAGGAAGAGAGCATTGACAGAAGGATATAAAAGAAAAGGATATGAAATGCTGATAGAAAGTTTCGCACACCTATACATGTATACTAATCTGAGTTGTGAGAAGACAGAGTGTGTAGAATAGGGTTGACCAGTATCATTTGAGAAAAGATAATAGATTAACTAGTGAAAAAGCAGAGACCAGAGCTGTTTAATAATTCTTCTCCCCTTTTTCCCCCCCGCAGCCGGAGGAGTGCCACCTCTATCGCATATACCTGACCCAGTAACGCCAACCAGTGAATTGCCAATCCTACCAACACCTATCTTCCCTGTGTCTCACTGTCTGGGAGCAATTCACAAAGACCAACTGCCAGCTACACCTAGTCATGTGACCCAGGATCAGGCTGGAGCCACCAAATGGCTAGGACAAGAAAATGCCAACTTTTTAAAAGTGGCATTTTCAGAATTGTGATTAAAAATCAAACTTTTCCATTAAAGAGAGCTTTTAATTACAATCCTTTAGACGCCAAACTCAACCCATCTACCAGCTCCCAATTGGAAGTATTACGTATTAAATGTAATAAAGTAACCTAATGTTATCCTATGTGAGAGGTAGGCCTTACAGTAGTGAAAAATGAATTTTTGAGTTTTTTATTGCCAGGATATGTAAAACTTAAAAAGTACATGCCAAACTTTTTAAATACACTGCACTTTGCCCTGTTGGCTGTTCAGGGCCTAAACTAGGGGTGACATTTGCATTAAAAAGGAAGGTTTGGGTCTGGCAAAAGGTTTATTTTGCCAGGGTGACATGGCAGTTTAAAAACTGCAATGGTACGCCTGAGACAAGTTTAAAGCGCTACTTAATTGGGTGGTATATTCAATGCTGCAGGGCCACTAATAGCATTTTACATGCCATGGGCACATGCAGTGCATCTTTACTAGGGACTTGCAAGTACATTAAATAGGCCAATTGAGTGTAAGCACATTCTAATATGTTTTAAGTGGAGAGCACAAGCACTGGTTAGCAGTGGCAAAGTGTGCAGAGTCCTAAAAGCCAACAAAAACAGGTTCAGAAAACAGGAGGCTGAAGCAAAAAAGTCTGGGGATAATCCTGTAGACAGGGCCAAGTACATCAAGTTCTACTTAAATTATTTGGGTAAATTCTTATACAGGCTGATACATCTGAGATTCTTACAGTGCATGCATATCTCTTATATACAGGGATTGAACAAAGTCTAAAGCTAGGCAAATCGTAGTTTCTCTTAAGTACTTGTGAAGTGATAACAAAATGCGTCCCTTTATTCTCCTTTGGATTGGGGTCTAGGTGTTAAGTTCCAGATAGCTTCCAGTCTGGAACAGACTCAAACAAAAGGAGTGATGGCCCTTTAAATTCAGCCTTTGTTTTGAGCCCAGATGGAGGAGAAAATAAGAAACTCCACTCACTGCCTCTATCTCCTCTCTCCTTCCCAATTGGTTGGCTAAGAGTCATGACCATATATGAACCCTTACTCCTAGTAATATGTAAGGACTTTGAGGCAACCTTAAGAAGGCATACACAAGCATACTATGAAAAGCACCATTGTCATGCTAGACTCCACAAGGCCCTCGTAAGTAACCACCACTGCCATGCCAAAATCCACATTTCTTTTTTTTAACAAATCTTTTTTATTACACATAAAATAATGCAGTATACAATACAGGACAGGAGTCGACCGAAGTGGATAGTGGAGACATTGTAGTATACAGTTCCGGGTTACAAACAATTAACATTATAGATTGCAGGGCATACATCACCAATAGCTCTCACTCAAGAGTTCCTACACATTCCGGTGGCCTGCCCGCCCCCACCCATCCCTCCTCACTACTTCACAGACCCCTATAAGCGACCCACAGGTGCCACACTTTCTCCCTTTTCTTAGGGCAACCTCTGCCTTCGTACACTACTTTTTCGGTTGCACAGCACCAGTCTAAATCAGTCGTCCATTGGCTCACCCTCGGTGGTGGGGCAGCCCCCCATGCCCGGGCAATATTCCTCTTAGCCACCATAGCCGCCACCATAAGCCAAAGTTTCTGGTATTTTGGCCAAGTCTGCTCCCCCGTTACACACAGTATATGCCATCTGGCATCCATGGGAATATCTTGTCTCAGGACCTCTGACATCACCCGGGTTACCCTCTCCCAATAGTGGTGTATACGAGGGCACTCCCATAGGATATGGAAAAAGGTACCTTTACTATCACAGCCCTGAACACAGGCATCTGTTTGTATACGTCCAAGTTTGTGCATGAGCGTGCTCGTGGAGTAGGATCTATGGAGGATCCACAACTGTATTAGCCTGAATCTAGCCCTGATTGCCACCTCCCTCGGGCTTTGTATGGCTTCCACCCAATCATTGTCCTCCAGCAACCCAACATCAGCCTCCCAGGCTGCCCTTAACACCCCCAAGGGGTCGGGTGAATTATTAACGATCTTTTTGTATGTTAGGGATAGCACTTTTTCAGGCATAGGATCCAACAGAAGCCGATCCTCCAAGGGGCCGTACTCCGGGATACGTTCCCCCTCACGGATGTGTGTGCAGAGTGCGTGCCCCAGCTGCATGTACTTGTATCGTTCTGTTTCCGCTAGTTGAAATTCAGATTGCAAGTTATCAAACGGAATGATCGCTGGACCCCGCCACACATCCCCTAAATGGGCAATGTCCAGCAGCTTCCACTTGCCAAAGCCCTGCGAGTTCCCGACCTCCTCCAGCAGATCACTGTCCCATAGTGGGGTACATTCCGTTAATCTATTCTCCCACCCCAGGAATCTGTTAGCTCCATTCCACGCATCCAACACCGCTTTCGTGTGGGGGGGCATGGACTTCCCAGCGTGTTTGCGGTATAGAGCGGCAGGATAGCCGTCGGTGCCCATCACTAAGTGATCAACTCGATATGCCGGGTCGTTCCTGTCCCCGAAGACCCAGTCGTTTATCACCAACAATTGCGACGCCCAATAGTATTTCTTAAGGTCCGGCACTGCTAGGCCCCCCTCATATACTCCGCGCAGTAGTTTAACTAATGCTATTCTCGCGCCGCCCCCATCCCACAGTAACTTCCGCAGTTCACTATCGACCTATTTAAAGAACCCTTCAGGTATCTTATATGGGGTGTTTTGGAGTATATAGACCATTCTTGGTAACAATATCATTTTAAACAGGACAGCTCTCCCCATCAGGGAGACTGGCAACGTCCTCCAGTGCGCCACGTCTCTACTCAGACATTCAAGTTGGGGCAGCAAATTTCAGGCCATGAATTCTGCTTCTGTTTTAGTCACCAACACGCCTAGATATTTAAAATGGTCATGTACTTGAAGCTGGAATCACTCGGGGAGAACAGGCGGCGGACCGCCCGAGAGCATAAATAAAAGGGACTTATCCCAATTAATTCGGTAACCGGAGTATCCCCCGAACAGGTGAACATTTTTTAGGAGTCTGCTTATTGTGAAGCGGGGGCCTGGTCACATATAAAAGAACATCGTCGGCATAGAGGGAGGTTTTCTCCTCCCATTGCCCACCTCCATCAATGCCCGAGGCCACCGGGTCCGCCCGCACCCACGCCGCAAGTGGCTCCAGAGCCAGCGCGAATAGTACAGGGGACAATGGACATCCCTGTGCAAGGTAAAGGAGCGGGAGACAGAGCCATTCACAAGTACTCTGGCCGATGGGCAGCTGTAGAGTAGCCTGATCCAAGATTGAAATCGGGGGCCAAACCCAAATCTGTCTAAGACAGCGAACAGGTAGTGCCACTCGATACTGTCAAACGCCATATGTGCGTCTAAGGACAGGAGCACTGCGTCCTCGGTCGGTCGGGACCCAGTCAGGTGCATCACGCCGTACAGACGGCGGAGATTTAATCTGGTGCTCCGGTGTGGCATAAAATCACTCCTGTAAGGTGATTCACCTTAGCAAGGACCTTGACTTCCATGTTCAGTAAAGATATGGGCCTGTAGGAGCCACAGCGGTTAGGCGGTTTACCCGCCTTGGGTATAACCACGATGGTGGCCGTGCATTGGTCAATTGGCAAGCAGCCCCCGTCCCTGGCCTCTTCAAACATGGATAAGATATAAGGCGCCAGGACACTCGTCATGAGCTTGAATAGCTCCGCTGGCAGGCCATTCGACCCTGGGGCCTTCCTAGACTGCAAATCTTGAATTGCCCCTTCAATTTCCTCAACCGTAAAATCTTTGTCCAAGCTTTTCCTATCTTCATTGGACAGCGCAGGCAGCCGGACGTCAACCAGTAAGTTTCGGCAGTCAGTCTCCGTTCTAACAGGGTTCGAGGAATAGACTTCCTCGTAGTATTTCGCGAATGCCTCCGCAATCCCTTCCCCTGTCACCTGCGTTGTCCCCCTCAAGTCGCAGATCTCTGCCACCCAATTACGGTCGCTATCCTGCCTCTCTAACCAGGGGATCATTTTGTTGGCTTTATCGCCAAGGTCATACACCTGCCGCTGTGTTGCCAGGGCGGCAGCTCTAGTGGAGCAATCAGCGAGGCTCTTAATCTCCTGCCTTTTTAGCTCAAGTCGGTGGGTGAGCGGCGGATCTGCCTTCTCTCCAGCCAGGATTCTGGCTTCCAAGGCAGCAACCTTGGCCTCCAGCGTATCCCATAGGATCCTTTTTTCTTTTTTACAGCCCCCTAGGTGGGCTTGAATATGTCCCCGTATCACTGGTTTAAACGCTTCCCAGAGGGTGCACGCCGAGTCCACCGATCCCTCGTTTTCCTCAAAGTACAATTTAGCGCTCTCCCTCATTTGGCCCACCAAGTCTTTATTCGTAAAGACCCAGCTGTTTATTCTGGGTGGCAGGACAGTGGTTCGCACAGGTCCCTAGAGCGTTACCTCTATCAGCGAATGGTCCGAGATTCCCCGTGACTTAATGTGGGCATTGCGGAACCAGCCTTCAGTACCCCGAAGAGTCAGGACATGGTCGATACGGGAGTAGCTGCCATGCACAGCCGAATATATGGTGTACTGTTGCTCCTGGGGGTTATGAAGACGCTATATGTCTGTTAGGCCCATGGCCTCTGTAAAGGCATTCAGTGGCTCCACCCCTCTCCCCCTTGCCGCCTTAGTTACCCTATCTCTCCATGGTGGAACTCATGTCCCCCCCTAATATTAAAATACCCGATGGAAGGTCCACCAGCAAGGCCCCCAATGCCGACAGTGCTTCAGTGTGTAACGCTGGCGGTATGTAACCTGATACTATGTTCAGCATCTGATTCTCCCACTTCCCAGTGAGCACCACATATCTTCCCAAGGGGTCATGCCAGATGTTTCCCGCCACAAAGGGGAGGCCAGTCCTGACCAGGATCCCCACCCCTCGCGAACCTGTGGTGTAGCCGGAGTGTGCAACAAGTTTATAGCTATATCTATCTAAAGCCTTGTATCTATTGCCTTTAAGGTGTGTTTCCTGGAGTAATACCAGATCCCGGGCATGCCTATGAAGATATTGTAAAACAACAGTCCGTTTAATACGATTACTCAAGCCATTAACGTTCCAGGACAGAACTCTGAGGTTGTTAAAATGTCAGCGGTCCCCCTGGCGCGTCACATCTACACTTTGGTCCTCCATGTGGAAGGAAACCGCCCCTTCTCTGTGCATTCAATCAACATCCACATCAACAGAGCCACTAAGTACTGCATGGATCCTGCATAGCAATTTGTGACAAACAAAAAATTAACATTTCTAATGAAACTAGAATAACTCCCCATATCCTGATTTCCCCTTCCCCCCTCTCTGCTACCCTGCTGGCGGGTGAAACAGCCACCCACCTCCTCAACTCGCAGAATGCCTGTCGCCCTAAACTGAATATTTACTTAGGAGGTTGGCAGGTGCCGAGCAAAGTAATACATTGCCCCGACTTCCCGCACATCCCAAAACCCTCGCTATTCTGGTTCAGTCCTGCCGACTATACTTCTGGCCATCAGCCACTTATAGTTCCCTGTGGGTAAAGTCTTGCACACATAGTCTCATCCTCCACACGACGGAGGAACAGCTCCCCGCCTGTCTCAAGGCGCCAAACCCACAGTGTCGCTTTACCTGCCAGCGTCGGATCCATCATCCCAAGTATACCTCAGTCCGACCCGTGTGTCCCATGTTCTGTGGGGCCCTCATGCTGATCTTTCTGGCCCGTCGTCTCTCGCGTGGAGAGGCTCGGCCCACTGTGCGCCAGCCCTCTAGCCATTCCCAGGCCTCCTCAGCTGTACCAAAATACCACGTCTTCCCCTCAGTGATCACTCTCAACTTTGCAGGGAACATCATGGAGTACTTGATGTCTTTGTTACGCATTTCCCTTTTGACACCCTCGAAGGTGCGCCGTTGTCGTTGGACCTGCAGGGTGAAGTCAAGAAAGAAGCGTATCACTGCGTTTTCGTGTTGCAAGCCACCTGTGCCCTTGCCGTCTGCAGGATTGCATCCCTGTCTCGATAGTTAAGGAGGCGCGCAATGATTGTTCTGGGTGGGGCTCCAGCCTTCGGCTTAGGGACGGGCGCCCTATGAGCGTGTTCAACAGTAAAATGTGTAGAAAGTCTTGGGGGCTTCAGATGGTTGAGGAGAAGATCTTCCAAAAATAGATCCACGCTTGGTCCTTCCATCCCCTCCGGGACCCCGACCACTCGAATGTTGTTCCTCCGAGCGCCCCCCTCCTGATCTTCAAGCCTGGCTGCCATCACCTCCTGTTGTTTTGTGAGAGTCCGAACTTGCTCCTCAAGAGTTTTCATGCTGCTCTGTAGATGCGCTACATCTTTCTCTGTGGCAGCCACTTTGTCGGCCATTTTATGTAGGTCCGCACGCAGGAGGTTCACCTCCGTTGTTACAGCGTCTAATTTGGGTTCAATAGAGCCCTTGAGGTCTGCAATCGCCGCCATTATTTCACCAATGGACGGTTCTGCCACGCCCTCCGATCGCTGCTCCTGGGCGGCGGCTGTCGGTTTAGGGAAGGCGTACTTGTCCATTTTGTTCGCTTGCATCGCAGACTGTCCCTTAGGCTTCATCTGGGAGCTTAGTATCGTCGCCTGTACTTTCCCCAGCAGGTGCCCCGACGTTGGGCACTAGAGATGGCCTCCCGCAACAGTCGATGTTCTCCCTCCGCGGGCCTGCACCCCAATCACACGGCAGACCAGCACCCCGAGAAGTCCAGGCCCGGTGTGTCGCTGCTTGCTAGTCACCTCACTGTGGGTGCACAGCCCCAAGCACACGTCGTTTGGAAGGGCCAAAGGATCACTCTCGCCCACTCTCTGGCCGGCTCTAGGCACCCTCTTCTGACCGCTCAGGGGCACCCCTCACGCCCGGGCTTCTGCAATCCCCAGGGTCTCTCTGGCTCTGGTCACTTCACAGCATGCCTGGCCCAGGTAGGTAATGGTGCTCGAAATCGGGCCGTAATCGCACACCTCCAGGCCCGCGGCAGTAGCTAATCTCCCCCTTGAGCTCCCCTCGATGAATGCCAAAAGTTCCTGCCACTGGGGGGGGGGGCAGTTCACACACACCCTCCCAATTGAGGAAGGCCCCGTGCTAGATCGGATTGCTGTGACGGCGGCCCAGGGTGTGATCAGACTCCCCCGTCGCCCCCATCCCCTGGCAGAATGAGTCCGAGTTGCAACAGGGGCCCACAATCCTTATACTCCGTTTCTGGACACTGGGCCGCCCTGCCGGCTTACCGATGTCACTGGTGGGCTCTGCACATGCTGGCGTGAATCGGCAGGATCGCGACATCAGCCGCTCTCTCTCAGGGCCCAGCCGTGCCGCAGGCCGCCGATCAGCGCAGAGACCCGCCTCTCCTCGGAGCCGCAGGCGGTAGCCGCGTACGCGATCCTCGCTCCCGTCAACACGTCAGCAGGCACCTTCTAGGCCGCGGCCGCCGCCGTGTGAATGGCGGCTCGCCGGCGGTGTCGCTGGGGTCGCACTCAGCTCCAAACCAGTCCTCTGGGGTCGTTAGCACCATGTCGGTCCAAATCACCGGCAGGATCGGATGGGCAGACGGATTGCTGGAGGGATTACGGAGTCGGGTGACGGAGCTCCTCTAAGACGCTGCCATTTCGCTCTGCTCCTTGGCCACGCCCCCCAAAATCCACATTTCTTGAGGATTTTCTATGCACATTGTCTCAGTTTGTACAAAGCCACTATCTTGCCAGAAACCAAATTGCCCCCAATTTGTAAACCCTTATTTCAAAGCCAGCACCAAGGCCAGAATGCTACAACTTGATCTACTACCGCTCCTCCTTCCCTCTACCTCCTGTCTGGACAGCAATTGGTATTGGTGGGCGAAGCGGTATGCCCAATCCATTGCTGACCATATAGAGTGTTGGCTTTTAGGTATGTGACTGCAAAGATAGACAGCCACCCACACTTCCTTCCTCTGCACTAGTTTTGCACCTGTGGGGAGTTAGAGCAGGCCTCCAGCTCCAGGATACGGCTGGGATAACCCATATATAAAACCGATGCACATGAATGTGAGTGGGATTTATGACGGAACCACGCATGCCATTACAACGTGGCCATTACAACGCTAATTCCATTACCTCGCATAACCTTTACGGCGCATGCCTTTACAACGCATATGCCTTTACCACGCATATGCCTTTACAACGAATTTATGCGTGGTAAAGGTTTTACAAGAAAATATAAGTATTTTACAGGTAACTATAAACCCTTTCTATACATAAAGGGTTTATATTTTTCTGTAAAATACTTGCATTTTCATGATAAAACCATGCATGGTAAAGACTTATGCTTGCTAAGAAAATGTACAGGTAGGTACAAACATTTGTTTTGTATACACACACACATATATATGTAAATAAATATATGTATATATACGCGTACATATTTTTATATATATATGTATATATTTATATATTTACACATACATAATGGATATGAATGTGTGTGTGTGTATGTATATATATATATATATATATAATAAATACACATATATATATATATATATATATATCTCCTTAAAACCCCAAAACCCCTCAACCCATACCCACCGTAAACCCTAAAATTACCCTTGCCACCCCAAAACCCATACCCACCCCAAACCCTAAAATTACCCTTGCCACCCCAAAACCCATACCCACCCTAAAAATGCCCTTTCCACCCGAAAACCCATACCCACCCTAAACCTTAAAATTACCCTTGCCACCAAAAAATGCATACCCACCCTAAACCCTAAAAATGCCCACCCTAACCGCTTTAAAAAAAACTTTAACGCTTAACACTTACCTAATACTTACATTTGAAAAGCATAGGCCTTTACCATTCATACCTTTACAACGAAATTTGTTGCAAAGGCATGCATGGTAAAGGCATATGCGTTGTAAAATCCTGCGTTGTAATGGTATCTGTGGTAACGGTACGTGCATTGTAATGGCCGCATTGTAATGGTTATGCATGGTAACGGCCACGTTATAATGGCTGTTTCTCATCTGAGTATGATGTAACACCACTTTATGGGTCACTTTTTAAAACAAGCTACATATAATGGCGATGCTTTGAGTTAGTATTACAGGTTGGCCACTAAGAAAGGTGCAACCACGTGGGCCACAGGCACTTTAAAGACTTAATAAAGGCAGTGCATCCAGCCCTAGGAGCAGTGTCTTGGCCTGCAGCCAACCAGCAATGCTAGGAAGTCTGAATGGCCAGTCCGACCTAGGAAAGGAAGAGATGGAGGAGGAGGCTCTTTCATGTCTGTGCCACTGTCTCTCTCATAGTCTTCCACAGGGGCAGATGAAGGATTCTAGGAGGTCCGGGCCAAATATCATTTGGTGCTGCTTGCTCCGAACAACTCAGAATTTTGTGTCCATTTTCAGCTCATAGACGCCCTTGCCGATTTAAGTCAGAACATTTACAATGCACTTCCTTGGCCAGCCTACATCTGGGCTCAACCATGGAGCAAACCGTCTCTCTCCGGCTACCCAGGTGCAGAGCAACAGAAAGACCTGCAGCCTGAACAAGTCTAATTAGTGCATGTGATGCAGGAGACTGGTGTCTCACATTTTGGGCCTGTGCATACAGATGGTGTGGGGGTTTTGTTTGCTACACCTTTTATTTGAGGAACAGAGACTCTGAATTAGATGCCTGTAGGACTTGGCCCTTTTTGGCTAAAGTTCCCTAAACTTTTTGCTTTCCCCCTAGACCTTTCTTCTGACATTGTGTTGCCAACTTAGATGCTTTGGACACTTTGCCACTGCTAAACAGTGTCAAAGTGCAAGTGTCCCTGTGTAAAGTGTAATGGTAATTGGTTGTCCATGATTGGTATGTTTGCCTTACTAGTAAAGTCCCTAGTAAAGTGCACTACGTGTGCCAGGGCTGGTAATGCAAATGCTACTAGTGGGCCTGCAGCACTATTTGTGCCACCCACACAAGTAGCTTTAAAAAGGGAACTCAGGCCTGCCATTGCAGGGCCTGCACGCAGTTTGTTAAACTGCCATGTTGTCTGACAAGTGCACCCAGTTGCCAGACCTTACCCTTCCCTTTCTATGCACATACCCCTGGGCAGGGTGCAGTGCATGTGAAAGGTAGGACATGTACTAAGGTGTGTGCCATGTCCTGACAGTGAAATAATCTCCATTTCGTTTTTCACTGTTGAAAGGCCATCTTGCCCATAGGACAGAATGGGGAGGCTGTGTAATATGTTTTCCAGCCTATCTTCCCAAAGGCTTAAGATGGAGAGGTGAAGTTTAGTATGCCTGAACTCACAATGTAATAACACATCTTTTTATGAAGGTGGTTTTTGCATTGTGTGTTTCGAAGCCACTCTTTTAGAAGTGGCTGGGTTTTTGTGCTCTAACATTTCTGTGTGTCTCTGCCTGGTTGTGGATTGACTGTCTGGATTTGAAAGCGATAGGATCTGGGGAATGTCTTGACCCAGGGGAGGAGGTGAGACAGCAACAGGCTGACCTGCATCTGGAGTGTAGGGGGAGGAGTAGCCCCTAGAGGTGAAGAGGCCTGGGCTGCAGCCATAAACCAATGGCTCCGGCCCCTGCTGAGTGATTGAGAATCCAGACCCCCACTATCAAAGGAATAAGGTGTCACTGGCAGGGAGGCACCCAGAACTGGTTTGAACAGGGGTCAGTGCCCCCTGAACACAAAGACTTCAAAGCCATTGAAGGGTATAACTATGAGAGCTGAAGCCCCTGAACTTTGGAGAATGGCTTGATCAAGATTGAACAAGACTGGAGCTACTTCGTGGTCAAGAGGAACCTTTGCCAAGGAAGAAACAACTGAAGAGACTGAAGGATAGGACTGACCTTTGCTGTGTATTCTGGGGCTGGCCTGCAGTTTGCTGTTTTAACCTAGGAAAGGCGAAAGGGACTTTGCTGTGTGCTGTGTCCCCCTGCTTGAAAGGTCTTTGCTGTGCCCTGAAGTAACTTATCCCCAAGGTCCCGAGGTGAGCTGGCTCCCTGTTGCGGAAACTAAGGAACACAAAAGTTTCCAGGAGAGTCTCAGCGACGCTGTGTGCATGTGCTTGTTGCAGCCTGAGACCCTCGTAAGAAGTGCCCTGTGATCGTGGGCACCTGGAGTCCAAGCGAGGATCAGCGACGCTGTGTGCGTGTGCTTTTTGCAGCCTGAACCCTTTGTGAGGATTGTCCAGTTATCGTGTGCGCCGGAATCCAAGTGAGTCTCATCGACGCTGTGTGCGTGTGCTTTGTGCAGCGTGAGACCTTCGTGAGGATTGCCTTGTTATCGTGCACACCCGGAATCCAAGTGAGTCTCATCGACGCTGTGTGCGTGTGCTTTGTGCAGCGTGAGACCTTCGTGAGGATTGCCTTGTTATCGTGCACCTGGAGTCCAAGTGAGTCTCATCGACGCTGTGTGTGTGTGCTTTGTGCAGCGTGAGACCTTCGTGAGGATTGCCTTGTTAACGTGCACCCGGAGTTAAAGTGAGTCTCAGCGACGCTGTGCGTGTGATCTTCGTGCAGCCTGAGACCTTCGTGTGGAGTGCCCGGTGATCGTGCACCCAAAGCTCAAGGGAGTCTCAGCGACGCTGTGTGCGTGTGCCCTGTGGCAGCCTGAGATCTTCGTAGCAGTAGCGGCCCGGACCGGCAGCCTCGGAGGAGCTGAGCCGCCGGCCCGAGCCCGCCGTTGCCAATTCACAAAGATTGCATCGGAGGCCCTAGTCGTTGGACGAGGAGAGGAGAGTGAGTTTGCGCCCCCCAGGTAATGTGTGTCGACTCCTGGCGTAGGGTGCGGGCTCGGAGGGAGACGCTCTCGGCCTCTCTCTCAGTGCAGCAGCGCGAGCCTCTGCTTCGGCTCGTACCGCGGCCCGTATTGCCAAGGGAGTGGCAGTACCGGGGCCGGAGTGCGGAGCTGCACTTTTTGTTACACCATACCCGTGTTGGGGGCAACTGTTGACAGAGGCTGACTGCGAGTCAGAAGGAGTGGCGGAGAGACCGCCTAAGGCACCGTGATCGGTGCCGGAGTGTATTACGCATTATCTTATTTTTGCATAACGAACTACCTGATTGTTGTATTACACATTGCATCATTTCTGCATAACGAACTACCTGATTGTCGTATGACACATTGCATTGTTTCTGCATAACGAACTACCTGATTAGCGTATTACGCATTGCATTATTCCTGCATAACGAACTACCTGATTAGTGTATTACGCATTGCCTTATTTCTGCATAACGACGTACCTGGTGGTTGTATTACACATTGCATTATTTTTACATTGCAAAGTGCCTGATTTTTGCGTTACGCATTGCATTATTCTTACATTGCAAAGTGTCTGATTGTTGCGTTACGCATTGCATTATTTTTACATTGCACAAGTGCCTGATTCTAGCATTACGAACTGCATAACATGGTATTAGGATTACAGTGGAATGTTTAGAAGTGCTCATTAATATCGCCAGAACTTACAAGGGCTGGCTGGCCTAACAACCGGCCAGGAAGAATAGTACAAATACGCATATGTTGGATTTATATCGTGTGGTCTTATCGTATATCTTTTTATATAAAATTTATACTCGTTTTTATAAAACTCTTGTGGAGTCTATTTGTGGTGTCATCATTGGGTTGCTGTGAGCGTGATTGCAAATACTTTACACATTTGCCTTGAAGATAAGTCTGGCTGCTCGTGCCAAGCTACCGAGGAGGTGAGCGGGGGCTATCTCAGAAGGTGACCTTCCTTTCCCTGATGTGGAAACGCGGGTCCCTATTTGGCCTAAGGTACCTAGCTCAGCCAACCAGGTATCCCGGGTCTAACATTTGGTGGTCAGCGGTGTGGGATTTGAATGTGTATTTGCAAATTCACTCACAGTAATTGGTGTACATCACAAGTTTAGCGCAGACCACGACGCAACCATATATTGTGTTCTTGATTAGTTGGTTCTAGTTGGTTTTATTTTTGAGCAACCTTTAAGCCACACATCATGTCTCAGAGGAGTCAAGTAGCCAGTGAGGCTGCAGAATTAGAGTTCGACATTGAGGCATTGCTTACCTACAAAGTTGATCAATTGAGGCAATTCTGCAGAGCTTTGGGATGTCCCATGAAAAGTAGCGCCAAGAAGGAGGAGCTGCAAATGGCCTTGAGGGCCTGGTGGGAAGCCAAAGGGGCTCAGGAGACGGGTGATGCTGAGGTGGATGAGGATGACCCAGGGAATGGATTTGGTCCACAGAATTTGCCAGGGGAGGGACCAGCCGCAGGGGCTGGTAGTAGCCATTCAGGGAGGAGTTTTTCACCAGAGGAGCTGGAGGAAAACCAAAGGGTCAGAGAGCATGAGTTGGAGGTTTTAAAACTTAAAGCTCAAGCACAAGAGAAGAAGCTGCTCATTGAAAGGGAAAAGCGAGCAAAGGAGAGCAGGAATGCTCTCGCCTTGGAAGAGAAAAAGATTCTCTTAACTCATGAGTTAAGCATGAGGGAACTGGACATTAAGGTTAAAAAGGCAGAGTCCAGTTTGAATGGTGGCAGCGTACAGCCAGTGCCAAGTGTGGATGAGTACAAGCGTGCACTGGATGATTGGGTGTTGGTGAGCATGGCAAATGATTGGAAGGGGTTGCTCAACCTTACCCCTAGGGAGCCTAAGCTCAGTAATTGTTTTCCAGGATTGCGCCAACCCGTGTTAGGGTGCGAGCTCTTTGATTCCCGGGAGCTGGCACAAGAGCCGGACCCCTGGTCATGGGTCCAAGGGCCTGAAAGGGCCCTAGAGAGGGAAGAGAGGCGAAGTAGAACTGTTAGGTCCCAGAGTAGTGGGGGGGCATGCGGGCTAGCACCCTGTCTCAAAGGAGAGGGAGGGAGTGTGAACAGCGTCCCCAGGGGTTCACCACCCGACCCCAGAGACTGGAGGGTTCCTTACAGGAGCACCAGGTGGGAGGCCTAGCGCCTACTTGCCAGCTGTGCGAGGAAGAACACCTAGCATCAGGAGGGCGTGGGGCGTCTGTCACCAGAGCTCCAGCGGTCCTGAAGTTTGTGGGTGCTATTCCTAAATGGCAGGCACAGAAATCTAAATGGAAGGTTAAGGGAGGAAGGTGTCCCCCCGTGGGAAAACCCGTGGGACCGTGTCCAGCTAGTAGACTTAGGTCCCCTAAGAGTGACCAGGGTACACCCACATCTAACCTGGAGGACAGGATAACTGGGAACAGTGTCCTGACTGATGGGTCTTCCAGGGATACCGCTCTAGGTGGGGGTTGGCAAGGGGCCAGCACCCCTAGAGAGGCCCCAACTGTCTGGAAGTACCCATGGAGCGGCATAGTTGGCCCAGGGAGTAGTGACCAAGAGAATCCCCTGGGGTCAGGAAGGCATAAAACTGGAGGGTGTCCCTGTGGTAGCGGGCCTGCGTCCGTGTTCTATCGCCCTAAGCAGGGAAGTCCATCAAGGTAGTTGATTGGTCTACCCTGGCTTTTGGCTGGGAGGGTGTTGTGTAGGACTTGGCCCTTTTTGGCTAAAGTTCACTAAACTTTTTGCTTTCCCCCTAGACCTTTTTTCTGACATTATGTTGCCAACTTAGATGCTTTGGACACTTTGCCACTGCTAAACAGTGTCAAAGTGCAAGTGTTCCCTGTGTAAAGTGTAATGGTAATTGGTTGTCCATGATTGGTATGTTTGCCTTACTAGTAAAGTCCCTAGTAAAGTGCACTATGTGTGCCAGGGCTGGTAATGCAAATGCTACTAGTGGGCCTGCAGCACTATTTGTGCCACCCACACAAGTAGCTTTAAAAAGGGAACTCAGGCCTGCCATTGCAGGGCCTGCGCGCAGTTTGTTAAACTGCCATGTTGTCTGACAAGTGCACCCACTTGCCAGACCTTACCCTTCCCTTTCTATGCACATCAGACACCCCTATGGTAGGTCCAAGGTACCCCCTGGGCAGGGTGCAGTGCATGTGAAAGGTAGGACATGTACTAAGGTGTGTGCCATGTCCTGACAGTGAAATAATCTCCATTTCGTTTTTCACTGTTGAAAGGCCATCTTGCCCATAGGACAGAATGGGGAGGCTGTGTAATATGTTTTCCAGCCTATCTTCCCAAAGGCTTAAGATGGAGAGGTGAAGTTTAGTATGCCTGAACTCACAATGTAATAACACATCTTTTTATGAAGGTGGTTTTTGCTTTGTGTGTTTAGAAGCCACTCTTTTAGAAGTGGCTGGGTTTTTGTGCTCTAACATTTCTGTGTGTCTCTGCCTGGTTGTGGATTGACTGTCTGGATTTGAAAGCGATAGGATCTGGGGAATGTCTTGACCCAGGGGAGGAGGTGAGACAGCAACAGGCTGACCTGCATCTGGAGTGTAGGGGGAGGAGTAGCCCCTAGAGGTGAAGAGGCCTGGGCTGAAGCCATAAACCAATGGCTCCGACCCCTGCTGAGTGATTGAGAATCCAGACCCCCACTATCAAAGGAATAAGGTGTCACTGGCAGGGAGGCACCCAGAACTGGTTTAAACAGGGGTCAGTGCCCCCTGAACACAAAGACTTCAAAGCCATTGAGGGGTATAACTATGAGAGCTGAAGCCCCTGAACTTTGGAGAATGGCTTGATCAAGATTGAACAAGACTGGAGCTACTTCGTGGTCAAGAGGAACCTTTGCCAAGGAAGAAACAACTGAAGAGACTGAAGAATAGGACTGACCTTTGCTGTGTGTTCTGGGGCTGGCCTGCAGTTTGCTGTTTTAACCTAGGAAAGGCTAAAGGGACTTTGCTGTGTGCTGTATCCCCCTGCTTGAAAGGTCTTTGCTGTGCCCTCAAGTAACTTATCCCCAAGGGCCCGAGGTGAGCTGGCTCCCTGTTGCGGAAACTCAGGAACACAAAAGTTTCCAGGAGAGTCTCAGCGATGCTGTGTGCATGTGCTTGTTGCAGCCTGAGACCCTCGTAAGAAATGCCCTGTGATCGTGGGCACCTGGAGTCCAAGCGAGGATCAGCGACGCTGTGTGCGTGTGCTTTTTGCAGCCTGAACCATTTTGTGAGGGTTGTCCAGTTATCGTGTGCACCGGAATCCAAGTGAGTCTCATCGACGCTGTGTGCGTGTGCTTTGTGCAGCGTGAGACCTTCGTGAGGATTTCCTTGTTATTGTGCACACCCGGATTCCAAGTGAGTCTCATCGACGCTGTGTGCGTGTGCTTTGTGCAGCGTGAGACCTTCGTGAGGATTGCCTTGTTATCGTGCACCCGGAGTCCAAGTGAGTCTCATCGACGCTGTGTGCGTGTGCTTTGTGCAGCGTGAGACCTTCGTGAGGATTGCCTTGTTAACGTGCACCCGGAGTTAAAGTGAGTCTCAGCGACGCTGTGCGCGTGATCTTCGTGCAGCCTGAGACCTTCGTGTGGAGTGCCCGGTGATCGTGCACCCGAAGCTTAAGGGAGTCTCAGCGACGCTGTGTGCATGTGCCCTGTGGCAGCCTGAGATCTTCGTAGCAGTAGCGGCCCGGACCGGCAGCCTCGGAGGAGCTGAGCCGACGGCCCGAGCCCGTCGTTGCCAATTCACAAAGATTGCATCGGAGGCCCAAGTCGTTGGACGAGGAGAGGAGAGTGAGTTTTCACCCCCCAGGTAACGTGTGTCGACTCCTGGGGCAGGGTGCGGGCTCGGAGGGAGACGCTCTCGGCCTCTCTCTCAGTCCAGCAGCGCGAGCCTCTGCTTCGGCTCGTATCGCGGCCCGTATTGCCAAGGGAGTGGCAGTACCGGGGCCGGAGTGCGGAGCTGCACTTTTTGTTACACCATACCCGTGTTGGGGGCAACTGTTGACAGAGGCTGACTGCGAGTCAGAAGGAGTGACGGAGAGACTGCCTAAGGCACCGTGATCGGTGCCGGAGTGTATTACGCATTATCTTATTTCTGCATAACGAACTACCTGATTGTCGTATTACACATTGCATCATTTCTGCATAATGAACTACCTGATTGTCGTATGACGCATTGCATTGTTTCTGCATAACGAACTACCTGATTAGTGTATTACGCATTGCCTTATTTCTGCATAACGACGTACCTGGTGGTTGTATTACGCATTGCATTATTTTTACATTGCAAAGTGCCTGATTGTTGCGTTACGCATTGCATTATTTTTACATTGCACAAGTGCCTGATTCTAGCATTACGAACTGCATAACATGGTATTAGGATTACAGTGGAATGTTTAGAAGTGCTCATTAATATCACCAGAACCTACAAGGGCTGGCTGGCCTAACAACCGGCCAGGAAGAATAGTACAAATACGCATATGTTGGATTTACATCGTGTGGTCTTATCGTATATCTTTATATATAAAATTTATACTTGTTTTTATAAAACTTGTGTGGAGTCTATATGTGGTGTCATCATTGGGTTGCTGTGAGCGTGATTGCAAATACTTTACACATTTGCCTTGAAGATAAGCCTGGCTGCTCGTGCCAAGCTACCGAGGGGGTGAGCGGGGGCTATCTCAGAAGGTGACCTTCCTTTCCCTGACGTGGAAACGCGGGTCCCTTTTTGGCCTAAGGTAACTACCTCAGCCAACCAGGGATCCTGGGTCTAACAATGCCAATAGGCTGTCATAGCACCAGTCCAGCAGCAGCTCCACGTGGATGGTGCAGTCATGGAGGGAGCATATAATGCAGTTTTGCACTGCACATTGACACGTGGCCTACATGCCAGAAAAGCACAGTGCTTAATTTGAGCCGGTGGTTTCCGGTACTGGGCACCGGCACTTAATTGTCAACACCGCACTAATGTCAATCTGGCACATGGTGGTGCTGCTGATCTTATTGAAAGTTGAGCAGAACAACGGTTGTTTGCAGTGGCGGCTAGTAGGGAATGGGGGTGGGGAATCGGGGGGGGGGAGACGACAACAGGGGGGTGAAAGTATATATTTTTTTAAACCGCACTTACCTTTTCTCCGCCGGCCGCATCGTTCCTCCGCTTCTCTGCTTTTCTTGAATCCAGTCCGGAAGAAGCTGCAGAAGCTCCCGGGCACACAGGCTCCCCTAAGCCAATCACAATGCTGCAATGCAGCGTTGTGATTTGTCTGAGAGCCGTGGATGGGCGCTCAGATCAGGACAGGGAGCCTGTGCATATTCCCTACCAGGCTGTCCATTACAGCCTGGTAGGGAATATGCAAAGTGCGCAGGACTGCTTGGCCTGCCAAAACAGCCGGCCAAGCAGTCATGGCAACTTAGTGTGCATATTCCACTCCTCCCAACCTGAGCCACTAGCCCCGCCCAGCCCTAACCCAGCCCACAGAAAGCACAAATAAAACGATAATAACCTTGTTATTATCGTTTTATTTTACCCCTTTTCACTGCTCTAAAAGCAGTGGGTCGACGCTCCCTGCCTTCGCGGAAGAGACGCCACTGGTTTTTTATTAATACAATATACATTCAAATTAACTAATACCTGCCTCCGCAGCCATTCCTTTAGCTTTGGGGGCCTGGAATAATCTGGTCTGTCGCACTTGCAGGCGAGGGAGATGGTTAGTAGTTGCTATGGTACCGTCATTGGCAGCACTGAGAGGGCCAATATGTGGTGCAAGCTGCAGTGGCCTTCTTGCCAGGGCCCTTGCACTTATTATTTTACAAATTAAGCACTGAGGAAGACTAGTGGCCCAACCAAGCCTTCTACTCACAATCTGTGTTGTTACAGTGTAGCAAGTCTGTGAGAACCATTGAGACATACAGTGCTGATGGGTGCTTTTGTTTACTGCATGCCTGTGCTGCGAGCACTCAGGAGGCAGCAGGCTGTGATCACACTGCTTGGCAGCAACTCTATAAGTGTGATACAGTCAGAGACAATGGAAATGTTTACTGCACAGTAAGTGCCACATGCTGAAGAGACAAAGGCCTGTGCAGCTGGGTTGAGTCTATGCACTTTAAAAGGTTAGAATGCTTGCTGAATCTAACTAGAATCCAATAGGTATTTTCTTTAACTCTCTCTACTGCTCAGGCAGGGGTCGGACTAGCCGGACAGCTTGAACTACCTCAACAAAAAGAAAGTAAGTAAACAAACTGGTTATTTTATAATTCTAGACAGTGTGTGACTGTCCTTAAAGGTTAACAAGGGAGCCCTTTTACAGGTGGGGTCCCTGGGCCAGAGCACACTTTGCTCATGCCTTAAAACGTGTCTGGTCTTCCATGATTTCTAACTCTTGGCCAGGTCCGGATTCCTCTCAACTCTCCACAGGATTTCTACCTCCTTTGCTCTCTACAGATTGAAAAGCATCCCAACCAGGTTTGCAAAACATGAGTCAACATTCCCCTCCCCATACAGAAAATGCGTAGCCCGGCGTCTCTCCATGCAGGGCCAGTGATGCAGAGTTCCTTCAGCCCCGTATGGAAAAACCAAGCCTTCCATTAATAAGAAAGAATAGGGATCCATACACATCTGAAACTACGGATCTAATAAGTCAAGATGGACGCCCTCGAATCTTACAGACCTCCTAGATCTCACCAGTTGATCATTCTGAGGGTACCTCATATGTAGGACAAGGTTGAAACGTGTCAACACTACCTTCAGGGGGAGAGTGCAGAAAAGACTATTTAAATTTAAAAAGGTCCCACAAAAGCACTTACACCATACTCACTGTGGCCCTCAAGAGATTATGTACGATCTATGCCACCATGCTAATTGAAATGAGATGCGATACTCTCATGGACTATTTAGAATCTGCATGTCTCTTCCTTCATAAACAATGAACTGGTATGCAGACAATGATTTTTCTCTTCCTTCCATCATCAATGAATGTTTTTGTTTGTTACTTAAAACTTCAATGCAAATATATATTACTGTTTGATTCACTGGTGACAGGACACCTTTCTCGCAAATTTTGATGTTCCTGTTTCTTTTCTTTGTATGACATTTAAAAGACTTAGGGGCACATGCATCAAACTTCATTATTGCAATGACCAAATAGCGATTTCTTTAAAATCGCTATTTGGTAATCGCAAACTGCAATGCATCAAAACAGGGCGCAAATAGCGATTCTCTAATTGCGATTCCTTAAGAATCGCAATCGCAATTAGGGAATCGCTATTTGCTATTGAGACTCCATTCTTTCCTATGGGCCTCAAGGCCCATAGGTGGGAATGGTCATGCATTGCCTAAATTGCGATGACCTAATTGGTAATCGCAAATCAGGTAATGCAGAGTCAAGGGTGCCCGGGGGTCTAAGACCCCCCTGAGGCGCACTTAACAAAAAAAATTGCACATGTAAGGCACACACATGCCCTAGAGGGCATGTGTGTGCCACAGGGCACTTTGAAAAATGCAGTTTGTGCATTTTTCAAAGTATGCACATGGTTAACTTCAACTTCAAATTGATGTTAATTAGCGTTTCCTAAATGCACAGTTCGCATTTAGGAAAGGCTTCTTGCATGTGAATTAGGGAAACGCAAATTGCGATTCCCTATTTGCATTTGCAATTTAGGTAATCGCAAGATATTGCGATTACCTAAATTGCGAATCCAAAAACCTTCATGCATCGCAAAAGGCCATTTTGCGATCGCAAATGGCCGATTTTTGCGAATCGCACTGTTTGCGATCGCAAAATTGCTCGATGCATGTGCCCTAAAATAATATGTTTTTGCAAACAAAGATTGACCTAACACGGAGATGATCATCTGACTTGTCCTCTTGAACTTTTCACAAAGTTATACCGAAATGTATCACACGAGATGTTTATCTTTTCAAAACTCAGGCATGTGGTCCAGCCTCCTGGGGCACAAGGACCCTCCCCTGTACTCTCCTATGAGCAGCCATACTTCAGTAGGTTAATGGGCATGTTGGCTTATGATGGTTTACAACTGCAACCTGTAGGTCACAGATTTTAATCAAAGTGTTATAGCTCCACGAGTCACTACATCCCACATCCTGCATCTGGTTAGAACTGTGAAGGTCATAGGGTAGAATCCTATTAAGATAACAGAGCAGGTTCAGGCAACCACTGCTGAGATGTGCATGCAATCAGCAGGTCATAGGCAGAGCCACAGGAGTTACATGATTCTGCGGTATGGCTTTTTCAGCTTTAACATGAACTGCCACAGTTCACATCACTACGTTGTCAGCTGCATAATTTGCATTTTTTTTGTTTAAATGTTTGTAACTCAAAGGGATCAAAAGTTAATATAAATACTGCACACAGAAAAATGAAATTTAGATTATTTGCTGTCCCAATTAATTATCAACAACAATATTCGATTATAATTCATAATAAACGCAAAGATAAAAAGCAATTTCCTAAGGAATAGTAAAAAATAAGATCGCAATAACGACCCACTTTTATATATCTGGTTAGCTCCTAATTAATACAATTTGCATAAAAAGTTTCCCAGGATGTGCACAAGTGAAATCCATGAATCTAACAAGACATGACGTCATCCTAAACTTGCTGCTACTGAAAGCAAATAAAGTAGCAGAGTTTCATGTACGTATTCCTAAAGCTTTAAATAACAGTTCTAAAAAACGTGTTTCTGGGGCGGCTAAGGTAGGGCAAATATAAAGCAGATGGGGCAATTGTTCCAATTTAAGTTTGGATTAATGACAAGGGCCAGACGTTAGTTTAAAACTCTTCATGCAGACATAAATTCAACAAGTATTGGCATAGCCAATAGGTCTCGCCTTTGGGATCTTATAAGTGTTTAGCCATGCAGCACACAAGCTGCGAGTTTACAAATAAAGATAGAGCCGCTGGTCACACTGCATGTAACAGCGGCAGGACCCGAATAATTCCGCCCTGCATGCCCTGTGAGAAGGATTAAGCAAGAGCATTAGCAACCGAGCTGTGGTGGGTGCGGAGGAGACATGTAAGGCAGCAAGGCAAGGGGTGCCAGTCACAGCGGGAACCTGGCCCATTGAGCAGGAGGTGGTGATTTGAACCATGCAGCAGGCCTTATGCGAATTGATGCACAAATGCATGCACTGAGGTGATGTGTGTTCTTTGGAATAAATGGGAGTTCAATGGCCATTGATTTACAAGATGGTTTGAGTAAACTAAATTCGGAGTACTCTTTTTTTCCATATTAAATTGATGTGCGTCCAAAGCATCTAGATCTACCTTACTGTTGGTGGTTAAACTTCCATGCAAAAACATATGAAGGTGTACAAATGGAACAAATTATGTTGGCTAGCGATGTGGTAACAGGCCTTTCAAACAAATTGCAAAATGCAGCATGGCAGGTGGCTTTCTAAGTAAAGGGTGGGGTAAGAAATTAAATGGTTACAAACTACAAACATGTAATTTGTCATCGGATTCTGGGTGTATCGTTTGACAGCACATTAGACCTTACATATCAAAGCTGTTTACAAAAATATTTGTGATGGGTAAAGCTTTAATTATATTTAGTTGTAAAAGTTGTCAATGCAGTATGTTTCTATGAAATTAGTTGCATAATATTCCTCTATCTGGGATTATTCTGGCCTACGTTTTCTGAGTTTCTTTGTTGAACATCAAGGGCCAGATGTACGACCCTAAATTGCATGCGCAAACGGGTTTGAGACCCGTTTGCGCATGCAAAATGGCCCAGGGCCATGTACAATTCCTAAATAGCGAGTCGCAATTTATTTGTGACTCGCTATTTAGGAATTGCGAGTCGCAATTAGGAAGGGCCGTTCCCTTCCTAATTGCGTCCGCAAATCAATGTATGAATGTTTTGTGACCGCAATTGCAAATTACCACCTTCAAGAGGGTGGTAATGCAGTCGCAATTTGGAAGGGGTCCCCAGGGGACCCCTTCGACTTTGTGACTGTCTCTAAAAATATTTCAGTTCAGACATGGCCATATGCAAATCAGTCTGACCCTGTGCCTCATGGGAACAGTCCAGCCCGAACTGCCAAGCCATGTCTTCCCTGGACCGGAAACAAGCATCCTGGGACCGGTTTCTGGCTGATGATGGCTGATAGCCTGAAACCGGTCCTAGGATGCTTGATTCCGGTCCAGGGAAGACATGGCTTGGCAGTTCGGTCTGGACTGTTCCCATGAGGCACAGGGTCAAGACTGATTTGCATATGGCTATGTCTGAACTGGGGTGGCGTGGTGAAGCAAAATAACGATGGATTAAACCCAGATCTGTGACTGGGGGTGAATGTTTGCCAATGTGCAGCATTCCGTCCATCATCTTGTGTGTTTTGCATTTCGCCTAAGTGGGAAGGGTATGCCCAGACGTGGGTCCCGTGCTCACTACGCCACTGGAGTCAAGCTATCCTGGCTGATGAAGGCTGATAGCCTGAAACCGGTCCTAGGATGCTTGATTCCGGTCCAGGGAAGACATGGCTTGGCAGTTCGGTCTGGACTGTTCCCATGAGGCACAGGGTCAAGACTGATTTGCATATGGCTATGTCTGAACTGGGGTGGCGTGGTGAAGCAAAATAACGATGGATTAAACCCAGATCTGTGACTGGGGGTGAATGTTTGCCAATGTGCAGCATTCCGTCCATCATCTTGTGTGTTTTGCACTTTGTATAAATATACCACACAAAAGGTGATGGGAGGCTGCTTGCAATAAGTCTAACCACTGGCAATCGCTCGGGGTAGCACTCCAACCCATCATTCTTTTGTTCACCATGCCACCTCAGTTTTGACTCAGCCACCCAACTGACGAGCCGCAACTAGGGCGAAACCAGACTATGGTTGCTTGTGTTCGATTTCAGAGAGCATCTGGCCAGGCAGTTCATGCTGGACTGCTCCTACTGGAGCAGGATCAAGGCAGATTTGCCTATTACTGGGTCTAATCAGATGTGGCATGGTGGGCAAAATAACAATAGACTGGGATGCAGTCCAAGTAATTACCAGAGGCTGAGATTAATTCAAGCATTCCACCTATCACTATTTTGCTTACTTTGGTGTAAATATAACATTTCCTTTCGATAAAATATTCTCAATCCACCTGCCAAAAGAGCAATTTAATTTATTTAACAACTGATTCGAACAAAACTAGTGGCATTGGTGTTTCCCAATAATGATTACGTTGCAATTCAGATCGTGAAGTACATAAAATGTAGGCCCAAGGACGGTAACAAGAAGTCTCACAGTTAATATCGAGCAAAATAGGAGCTGTTGAAGAGTCCACAGCAGGTGAGTGAAAATTCAAACAGACCTTGGCAAAAGCCTCCAGAATTCCTTGACTTTCTTTCCAACTCAAATTACAACCTGATGTTTGACTGTGCACAGAATTTTGGAAGATTGAATATGATATGAGAATATGATATGAGATACAGAACAGTGAGCAATATCCTACAAAAGAGTGATCTTCCCTGGGTAGGCTCTGTGGCCATTAGTCAGAACGGGCATAAATGTGGCATAAATTACTCCCAAAAGTAATTTGATGGTGAGAGAAAGTAATCTCAGGCCCAATATTCTCAACCCATGAATCAGTGAATTAAATGTGTTTTTCCTGGGAGGCCTGCTGCATCATAAAACCTTCTCTTTCCTTAAATAATACTCCCAGACTGTTGGGTTTAGGGGCTTCTTTCTATAAGCACGTACCCAATTCACAAGCTTCCTCTCTGCACACGCTTCACCATTGACAGTTTTTGATGATTTCCCACTAACAGTTCTTTTTAACTAAACAGATGGAGTGTACAAGCGACCTCTCAAGCATGACTGTGGCCTGATCAACAAGTATTATATCATGTACCTATTGGAAAACGTTTTCATGAACCTGAGGGAAAGGACAAAAATTTGACAATTCACTGCACATGTCAGATGTATAAAGATTATGGGCTATATTTATCAAGGGGTTGCGTCACTTTTGCACCACACAACGTGGTGCAAAGCTATCGCAACACCTAAGCTGCGATTTATCGAGCCTCGTCAGGCCCCCTTGCATGGCCCTGAGTGACTTGATAAATCCAGAATAAAGTAACACAGTGAAAATCACTGTGTTGCGTTACACTGCCCCAAGGAGGCTTTCCATAGGTGGTGCCTGGGGGTTCCCCCACAACACCCATGGATTTTGACGCTTTCCCAGATTTACCATTACTGGTAGACATGGGAATGCGCCAAAATGCCGCACATTCCCAGGGGAGGCATAACAAGGAGAAATATCTTTATTTCTCCTTTTTATTTCCTCTTTCTATGTGTGCTCCATTCTGCAGCACACATAGAAAGAGACAAAATGCCTCAGGATTGTTTTTATGCAGGAAGGTGTCCCTTTCTGCACAAAAACAATCCTGCTAGCAACGCAGGCCCCCTTTCACCATGGTGCAAGCACATTGTGCTCCAGCGCTGGGAAAAGGCTGGAATGCGCCACATTGTGCTAAATACAGCGCATTCCTGCCCTTTCCCTGTCACGCTGCTCAGCAAGGTGACTTGCTGCGCTGAGTCACTTCTTCATAAATATGGCCCTATATCACAATGGGACCAGGACACATTCCTGCTTTAATCCCCTCTCTATGTATACGTTTAATATTTTAAAGTTTTAGCTCCTAACACCTTTTTTGTTGCTCAAGTGTTTCAGTAACGAATTTGAATGGCCCTTAATAATGGGGCTGAAATACCCCAGCTGCTCTACTGATTCCAGAGTAAATCCCTACTCACACCATCAGATGCTGCACACAGACTCAATGCTACACCGAAGATTAGCAATAGTTAGTCACCTTCCAACTGGTGGTTGCTGTATTTAGGAATCTTAAGAAGTGACATTTTGATCAAATGGCATAAATATTCCCAATTGATGAACTGGGGATGGGATGTTGACTGCAGCAGCGAATGAAAAAAATTAATACTTATATGCAATCCAAGCAGGGTGAAAAAGGATTCATTCCTAGTCATGAAAATATTTTGTTTGACTACTCACGCAATCTCATGTTTACATCAAAGGCAATATTTCCAAAATGCCATTTAATTCAAATGGGCATTTAAAGCTTAGAAAAATCCCACACATGCTGCACCTTTTTCTAAAACAGGCCAGCCAGCAACTAATGTCACAATAGGTTTCAAACCCAAGTAGACATCAAACAAACACAACTCAGGAATGCCTTTTGAGGGTAATTGTTAGCCATACAACACCGGGTAAGGCTAACTATTTTTTCACTACACTGGATTGCCCTTTTAAGCTCAAATACCCTGGATCCTTAAGTGCCTCCTGATGACTCGTGCACACAATAATTGTGAAATTTACCATCCTGTCAACAGGAATAGATGCTTGTAGGCTCAAAATTGAGCACAGGGTAAATCTGAAACTGACGACAAGTTATAAAATATAAATGGATAAAAGAAGTGTCCCCTGTATTGCAAGAATTATATAGGTGCAGGATTGTTTTTTGCGGAGTGCAATGTTCCATGTGTTTTACGCAAACGATTTTTCTCTCTATAATGTTGAACGAAGAGTGCGATTTCAATGGTGTTTCTGTGCTTTAATCAGGGCATTAAGTGGGATGAAAAAACTGGGGGGAGTCTCAAAAAGGGGCGGGGCCAAGATAATTAAGGGCGTGGCTTAAAACACGTAAGCTAAAAATCTGTGCTTAGCATAGTGTGCCGCCCGACTTGTATTTTGCTGTTTCTGTCATTGCATCCAGATATATGATACAGCAATTAACATCATACCTACAACAAGTCAGGACTATTGGCATTGTCAATGGTTGTTAGTTGCATAAGATAAATAAGTAGCAACTATGGGTTGTATATAATATTGAAAAAGCTTCCACTTAAAGCCCTGGTGACACCACAACAATGTTGCTGCTGCTGAGTTTCAAGAAGAGAAGGGAAATCCAGAAAGAAAATGACTCTAAAGGATTTCCCTTCCCCTACAACGCTCACCTGGCATGACGTCATGCCGTACCTTCTCCACTAGTGAGAAGTGAGCAGTGAGCATGCGCACATCGATGTGCCTGCTGTCACTGCAGCCCGGAAAAATACGGACCGCCTGTGCCAGGGCACAAAACAGAGCCCGATAGAGACCCGTTTCAAGGCCCCCTTTAAAAAACTGCCGGTGCTCAGCACCGGCCCACTTAAAGCCATGGCTTCAATGCACAGCAAAATCAGTAATTGTTGGTGAATATCACTTTAAATGTGATTTGCTGAATTGATAGATTTATTTCTAAAAATCATGTGCATTTTTACATGCTCTAAGGTGCCTTTTATATTTTATACAAACTGTCAATGAAGATAGATATTTACACCAAAGAATATGCCGCATAACGTTCTTTGAACCATATTATTATTGCCTTTGATTGACACATACTTTGCCTTGCCACATAATTTAGTCAACACTGCTGCATAATTTGGACCTCTATCGTCCCTTAATTCTGATGGCCCTGGTCGTAGGTTAGAATCCTTACAACATAACTCAGCAGGTTAATGGCAGCTCTGCTCCATGCTTTGCGAACAACGT
This sequence comes from Calotriton arnoldi, assembly GCA_963921515.1. Lineage (NCBI taxonomy): Eukaryota > Metazoa > Chordata > Amphibia > Caudata > Salamandridae > Calotriton > Calotriton arnoldi. The sequence goes on from CAWUFW010000386.1 coordinate 774,944, forward strand.
CCTATAATATATACCACAAATACTAACACGACTCGTGTGTGGTGTTTCCGCCCTGGAGGCTCTCCCTGCTCCTGCGGCTGCCAGGTGCTGCGGCCATCAATAATGCAGGCTTTTCCCTGACCCACTTACTACATTGCCCTAGTAACTCATGAAACACAACCACACCTGCCACTGGCCCCGCCTCCGTTTCACGTCCCTTCCAACTTGGCTGCAGCAGTGGAGGGCGGGACTAGAGGCGAGAGAGGGCAGAGGTTGGATACGATGGGAGGTTTTGGTTTCTTGTTATAGTTTCAATTCTTCAGAATTAAACTCCCATGAAAAGTCGAAGTGGAAGTCTCTCGTCTCGTCCAAAAACAAAGCCTTGTTCCCGATCGCAGAAGGCCTGTGAATAGGTTTCTTTACCCACAGTGTACAGTAAAGGCCATGTATTTACTTTGGCATAGCATAACGGCCCAGGTCTGTTCAAGGAAACACCTTATGCCCTGCAAGGTAAATATGTTTATTTTCAGCTCTCTTCCTCCTTGCTGCAAGAGCAAAGGTTGCAGGTTAGAAGTTTTAGAGCAACGAGTTCGTTTAATTCAGGTTTTATTTATACCAGAGACTGTCAGCCACAGTACAGCAGCAACACAATCGTTTTTCCAGGAAGAGGATGTACAATCAGTTTCGCACTGACCAGGAGGTGTAGGTGAGAAGGATTCAATTAAGGCTTGTACACACACAATCTGGCAGAAGTTGTCCTAAATATTACACGTCTGCCGAATTTGTGGAGATGCCAACGCCCAGGTGGGGACTTATGGGCCGTATTTGATCTTATGACACTGCCTGGAATGACTCAGGTCTGTGTGTAGGCCGTCTGTTATTTCAGCCTCCATGGATTGCTCATGTATGTACGCATGGCGCATACCCGTCAACATGCATAGATTGCTCATGTATCATCATACATGAATTGCTCATCTATGTATGTATGGTGCATACCAGTCATCGTGCATGGATTGCTCATGTATGTACGCATGGTGCATACCGGTCATCGTGCATGGATTGCTCATGTATGTACGCATGGTGCATACCGGTCATCGTGCATGGATTGCTCATGTATGTACGCATGGTGCATACCGGTCATCGTGCATGGATTGCTCAGGTATGTACGCATGGTGCATACCGGTCATCGTGCATGGATTGCTCAGGTAAGTGTATGGGTATTGTCTGTTCATTTCATTGAGTCATTGATTTAAATATGGAACACAATTAATCTAAAAAGCTAGACAACATGAATTCCGTGGACCTAACCATTTATTATTAAAGACACAAATAATCACCATGCTGCGGCACTCACTGAAGATGCTCCACTGCCTACCATCTACTCAGGAGAAGCCATCATTCTAGCAGAGACTAGGCACCTAGAAGCTGACTCACAGCTTTATAATGGCTGACATACAAGTATCTTGCTGAACAGTGATTCTATGGCAGGACCGGAGGCTCAGATTATGCTTTCTCTATTTCTTTACTACTCAACAGCAGCCAATGAGAAAAAAGTAAACATTACACAAAACTACATTGAACCACGCCTCCTTAATCAACCAATAACATGAGAGGTTAACATACAAAATAATGAGGCACCATCTTGGCTTCCTCTTTCTTTGCTGCTCCGCAGTCAAGATAAGTGCCTCATTATTTTGCTATCGTTATAATTGTGTTTCTAGTACTGCGAGTTCATGATTTATTGAACTAATTTTGTGTGTGATTACACTCGTTGGTTAATTATTGTGCTATAGCATTCTCGCGCCGCGACCGCGCTTTTTCATGCGTTTATCCCCAGCGCGTGTTGCGCTGTACTTAGGCATTGGTTTCTATATTTAATTTTGCCTTGTTATTGCTGAAATTTGAAGTTTTTTACTCGCGACGCGAGTTTTTGCCTGGGAGCGCTTCACGCGCTGACGGGGATTGTCCCCCCCCCTTCAGGGAGCGAGGCGCACGCTGGAATCCCGACTGGGAAGCCTGCGTGCGTCTCGGGAGCCTGCACGCGTTGGTGCACGCGTGCAGCCCCTCACTCACGAGCTTAACAGACGCCTATCCCGGGCTGGCTTTTGAGGATTATACGCAGCAGGCAGTCGGCGAAGCCTGTCCCAGCCCATAACTTCAGGCAAACTTTTTTCCTTCAGCGCTTGGTGCATATATTAACCCCTGAACTCCCAGTTGCTGGGAATTTCAATTTTTGGACACCCTGTGCTGAATAGGCATACAGGGTTTTTTACACCCTCCATTAGTCCTATTAGCAAGGGTTATATTTTGGTACCTGAGTGGCCCCCACTGCCCCAGCTTTGCTCCCGACCGACGCCCGTTCTCTTTGAGAGTTCTGGGTTGTAAAATTTGGCTTCTCTCTGGAGAAATTTTGAGTCATATATATTTAATTATATATTTACTATACTATGTCGGACTGCAACGTCTATGAGGAGGAAGTGGCTGCGTTTGAACCCCATGATGAAGACGATTATTACTATGAGGACTCAATGGAAGCTATCATTGATAAGAGACTTGATTCTAAACTTGATAAAGTCCTCTCCTCCGCTCTACTGCCTATTTCACAATGCCTGGAACAACTAGTTGGTAATACCCCTGCTCCCTCTGATAATCAGACACCCGCCCCCCTTCCCGACCCCGAGCCACCTGGCCTTCCCTGGCCTCACGTTCACGCCTATTCCAAATTGCGCAGTTCCAAAGAACAGGCCAAGGGGGACCTTCCTGCCCCTTCTTCTCCCGCTCCTACCTTCTCTATCCCTCCCACTACTGCTACTGACACGGACACTGACTCCTCCCAAGAATCCCGACCCCGCAAACGCGCCAAGAAGCGCAAACACTCTTCCCCGCCCGTCCAACCTTCCCCCTTCTCTTTTGACCCTTCGGACATTGTCCATCCCCGATCCTCAGACTGGGCTCCCACCCGGCAGTGGCTGATTATATGCAAACACACTTGCGCAAGAACTTCGATAAAGAAGTTAGAGCCCAGCTTAAATCCGAATGTCCTTGCCCTAATCTGGCTCACAAAGTGGCCGTTACCCCAGATATTGATTCGTCTATGACCACTTTAAGTACAAGAAGGATCCAAAAAAGGGCATAGATCGCGCCCTTAGGGCATGCCAGGATAAATTGTTGGACGTGGCAGGCCCCCTGGCTAAGATCCTTGAATTAGCCCTTCAGGCTCAAGAGACCGGAGTTGCTATTCACCCGGAGGTCCTGGCGGGGTGGACCCAGAGGGCGATTTGCCTCCTTGGCAACGCCAACTGCGCCCTCTCGTCTGAGAGGCGCAAGTCCGTTCTCTTGCGCATCGACCCGCAACTTGTAGAATTGGCTTCGGCCGAACCAGGCCCTCTGGCAGAGGGTCAGCTTTTTGGGGAGCGATTTGTCAAGGACATTGCTAAATTTGTCAGCACTTTTGCATCCTTGGACAAGTCACAATCATTGCTCAAAAGGGTCTTTCACCCAGTCTCTGGCAGGGCCGGTCGTGGCAGGGGACGCTCGGACGGCTGCTACACCAATGCAAGTCCCCAGTGAGGATTCGCCCCACGGCGCAGAGGGTATACCCAAGAGCCAGAACAAGTGGGTTTCTACCCCTCCAGGTCCCGAGGCTTCCGTGGCCGCTTCAACAGAGGCGTCAACAGGGGTTACAAGAACTTCGAGGCACAGTCATCAGGTATGTCCGCCAATCTTTCCTATGATCCCCCTCGGGGGCAGACTGCTGCATTTTGTGATGAATTGGACACAGTTAACCACGGATGCGTGGGTTATCCACACGGTTCAAGGTTATCAGATAGAGCTAATAGACTTTCCTTGCCAGGTGACCCCTCCTCTTCCGCTCCATTTTTCCCTACAAGAGCAAGCTTTTATCGACTCCGAGCTTCAGGAGCTTTTGGCCAAGCAGGCTATTGCCGTAGGACCCTTCATTCCCGGCGGGTTTTGCAGCAACGTTTTCCTTGTGCAAAAGAAAGGAGGAGGTCAGAGACTGGTTTTAAATCTCAGGGAGTTCAACCCCTTTGTGGTATACAGACACTTCAAGATGGAAGGCATCAGGGGGCGTGGCTTGGCGCCGACTGTGATGGCGGCGTAGCCTTTGAGCTCCGTCGGGGCCTAAAGCAGTGCCCGTAAAATCCGGCACGAATCCGGCAGCTCGAGGGGAGGGAGGCATGGATTAGAGTCCCTGAGATCGAGGAGCATAGCGGGGAACATTTTTTGACCCTGTGCCGTGTACCACAGCTGAAACTCCGAACCGGCGCTCAAGCCGGCATAGAAGCAGCGGCCTCGGTGAGGAGGTGAGGAGGAGGAGGAGGCGGAGCCACGCAACGCGCCGACCCACAGCGCGATTCTTCGGCGGTGGCTCTGAAGTACGCGAGACTCGCGGCTCGCGGCCTACACCCTGGACATCCATTGCGGTGAGTGGCGGCCTTCCGGGGGCACTGCCCGACCGCAGTGCCTCGCGGGGTGGGACTCGGTGGGGCGATCATAGGCCCCCCTCCCCTGCGGGGTGCACGCTGAGTCCCGCTTCGCGCGGCGGTGTTCGGCCGTGAGGGCAATAGAATCGGACCACAGAAGAGAACCCGTGAGACCACCTGACCGAGTGCACAGGTCGGCGAGAGTAGAGGCAGACAGCTGCACAATTAGACGTGGGGGCAGCAGATATACACCACCAGTGCGCCAGCTAACGCAAGTGACGACATAATAGGTGTTAGACTCGGCCATCGCACCGGAGGAGGTCAAACCGGTGAGACCTTCAACCCTTCTCCCCCCCCCTCCTCCCTGACACTGTATATGCCTCCTAATGCGTGGCACAAGGGAGACATAGGAGTGAGAACGTGAGAGCGTGAATGAGGAGACACTGTGGGCAAATGAATATCGAAGGAAATCAGGACTGCAGCCAGACGTCACCACATATGAACAGCAGCCCCAGCCCAACGCACCAGAAAAAATAAGCAGAAGACGCAATTAAATACATTGCATTGACGCGAGACGGAGCAGAAGGGGTAGGAGTGCCACGTGCGGAACCCAGTTGGACCCACACGAAGATAATGTGCAGATGAGAGTTTGGGACCCCCCCGTGCTTACCCACGAGTGACCAGTCACGCGGAGAGCTCAAAATTATTTGCCGGCCGTGACACTTCCGCCCTAAGATCAGCCGGAACCCTCCTTGAAAGCGGACTCCCTAGACGACAACAACTGCTGACCGGGGGTGACGTAACAATTCATCTACATCGAGCGACGCCTGGCTCTGGAATCGCACCGCATTATGACGAAGCCGAAGAGCAATGCGGCCCCCGTCCAGGTCAATAAGATGGACAAGTATGCGGTACCGCGACAGCTTGTGGCAGAAGATGGAGCGCACGCAGAAACCGTAACGACAGACGAACCGTCCCTCAGTTCCATAATGGCGGCAATACAAACAGTTGGAACTCACCTAGAAACAAAAATTGATAAGGTCACAATCGAAATGAACCTTATGCGGGCTGATATGCGGAAAACGTCTGAAAGGGTCACCGCCATGGAAGAAAATGTAGGGGAACTGCAGACTGCAACACGCAAACTGGAGGAAAAGGTTCAAAAATTAATCCATCAACATAAAGAAATGGCGTTACACCTGGATGACCAGGAAGGGCGGGCCCGTCGCAACAACATACGGGTGGTGGGCGTGCCTGAACGGGCAGAGGGGCCCAGCGTGGACCTCTTCCTTGAGGATCTCATCCTGCATCACCTCAAGCCCAAAAGACTGTCCCCACTGTTCTCTATCGAAAGGGCGCATAGAGCCCCGATCCCGAAGCCAAGGCCTGGTGCACCACCGCGCACTATTATAGCACGCATTCTAAACTTTCGTGACAGGGATGCAATCCTCCAAGCAGCTAGAGTCAATGGTGACCTCCCCTACGAAAACGCGACGATCCGGTTTTTTCCGGACTTCACTTTGAAAGTACAAAGAGAACGACGCTCCTTTGAAGGGATCAAACGGGCTCTTAGAGACAAAGAACTCAAATATATGATGTTTTGCCCAGCTAAGTTGAAAGTAATCGATGGCGACAAATCCTGGTTCTTCCTGACACCAGACGAGGCGCAACGCTGGCTTGACGGCGGCCCCTCCCAGACGCATCACCGTAGAGAAGAGAAAAACTGTGAGAACACTGGCCAACGTCCTAAAGACACTCAACATTGGCGTGGAGACAAACGGCGCTCGCCATCAAGATCCAGAAGCTCCCGATCCGGCAGCCCTGGCAGTGATACAGCACGCGCCGGGAAATGAAGGCCTGCATGAACCTCACTGGTCTGTAGCTATTTCTCTTACTGCTCCTTTATGTGGTGGGGGTGGGGGATTCCCCGTTCTATGGATATACTGTGCTCCTCTTTACCAACTCAATACTGGACTGGCATAATGCTGAATGAACAATGGGACTCTAGGAAGTGTTATTGACCCTCAATATTGCTTGGGCATGGTTGCGGGCCCGGGAGGGAGAGACTATTGGGCGCTAACACCGCACGGCCCTACGTTTAATGTTTTTTCTTTTTGGGATCATAGGCACTCTGCTATTGGGGTGGTGGGTAGTTTTAAACCTACTAGGCAGGGATGCAGGGAGGGGGGATTTGCTCTTCAGGGATAGGGTAGGGTGGGTATTGTTAATTTTCAATATTGTCATGATAATGGAATTCTCACTTAGCCCCCGTAGAATTGGGAAATGTGATATTATGATTATGGCGTTACTCAAACTTGGCAGGGGCAGAGAAGTGTCGTACTTGAATGTAAATAATGTATGTTTGCAATACGGGAATGTTTTAAATGTTAAAGTCTACATAGTTATTGATCTGCAAATAGTGTCACACAGTCCAAATGGGAATAGATTCACACTGACCTTCACTACCCGACATGTCACTACCACTCACACCTTCCATGACCTCGTCTGATCCTATGACACGACATACCATAACGCCAACGCTGTCGCTCCTCTCCTGGAATGTTAATGGGCTGAGGGACAAGATAAAACGCGGACTGGTGCTACAACATCTGAAGCGCATGACCCCGGCAGTTATACTGATACAAGAGACACACCTGACGGGTTCCATGTGTAAAGCCCTTGACAGGGGGGGGTTTCACTTGGCAGTACATTCCGAATTCACCACTGGCTCACGGGGAGTGGGGATTTTGGTGCGAAAGCGATTCCCCCTCATTGTCCACCGTACTTTTAAAGATGACCAGGGCCGCTTCGCTGCCCTATTGATTCAATGGGAGGGTCGTATGCTTAACTTAGTGACTGTCTATATCCGCCCGCCCTGCATTCCCCCGCCTTCCGAGATCTGGGTAAATTCCTCCTAACGTTACCGGAAGGGGAATTAATACTAGGGGGAGACTTCAACATGACCATAAATGACGCACTGGACCGAACGCCTGCCTGCCCACAACATCGTTCAAGCTCACCCCTGGCCGGCTTTTTAGAAGCACACAGCCTGTTGGACATCTGGAGGTTCCAAAACCCACTTGAGAGACAATACACCTTTCACTCGGGCGTTCACAATAGCCTCTCCCGCATAGACTACATATTCATGGCATTAGATGGGAAGGATAGGGACGACCACACACTTACCCAGAGGGATCTCTGATCACTCCCCGGTAATGGCAGCGATTCGGGCGCATTGCACGACCCAACGTCGTATGTATCCCATATACCCAGGATACGTCCTCAACTCAAAAATTAAGAAAAGTTTAGTCACTGCGACCATACAGTACTTTCAAGACAATGTAGCGTCAGTTTCCTCCCCTCTAACGCTGTGGGAGGCATACAAACCAGTGATACGTGGACAGGCCATCTCCCTCATAGAGGGACATAAAAAAGAAAAGAAGTCTGAAATAGAGACCCTGGAGCAGGAGGTACGGCAATTAGAATCCCAACACACCGCTGGGCCCACTGACGTTACGGCACATAGATTACGCATGAAACGTCAAGAATACAAAGAGCGCCTTTGGATTGACGCCACATCCCGTGTACAAGCAGTCCAACACCGGATCTTTGAATCTGGAGACAAAGCAGGCAAACTTCTGGCCTGGTTGGACAAGAAGGAACGGGCGGATAGATGGATAGCGCAGATTAGAAAAGAAGATGGAGATATCACATCTGACCCACGACAAATAGTGACTGCACTAGCACAGCACTATGATCGAATCTACACATCCACGAGTACTATCACTACTCAGGAAGCACTCGCCTTTCTTAACGATATCCGCATGCCGAGACTCACGCCTCAAGAGACTGAGATTCTAGAGGCAGACATCACGATAGACGAACTCAAGACAGCCATCGCAAAGATACAATCGGGTAAGGCCACTGGTCCTAATGGCATCCCAATAGAACTATATAAACATACGGTGGACAAGATAGCCCCATATATGCTAAAAATGTTTGAAGCGAGTCGTGACATAGGAACACTCCCTAGAGATCAACGTCTGGCAACGATTGTAGCCATTCACAAGCCGGGCAAGCCGGCGGAGGAATGCACATCGTACCGACCGATCTCTTTGATCAATGCGGAAGGGAAAATCTTAGCAAAAACGTTGGTGCTTAGGCTAACACCCTATCTCGTCAAATTGATCCACCCGGACCAATCGGGCTTTATGCCTGGCAGAAACACAGCCCTGAATCTCAGGCGCCTGCATGGCGTACTGGATCGAAAACATACAATACAGGAAGACGCCGCGGTCCTCTCACTAGACGCCAAAATGGCCTTTGACTCGGTGGAATGGGCCTTCTTATTCGCAGTCCTTCGGCATTTAGGGTTTGGCCCGAAGTTCTGTTCCTGGATACATCTACTCTACACCGACCCTGTGGCGCATGTAGTCGCCAATGGACATATTTCACGGGAAATCACCCTGAATAGGGGGACGCGACAGGGCTGCCCATTGTCACCCTTATTGTTCGCGCTGGTCCTGGAACCACTGGCGGCTTGGATAAGGTGGGATCCCAGAGTCCGAGGTCTAAAATGGAGGGAGGGATGTGAAGATCGTATCTCCCTCTACGCAGATGATGTTCTCTTATATATCGCCTCACCCACGCGATCCCTCCACGCGCTACTCAATATCTGCGCAGTATTTGGTTCGGTATCGGGATATGCCATTAATTGGGATAAGTCAGTATTATACATACTACATAGACAGCCTCCGCGTCTCCCAAAGGGTTGCAAGGTTCGGATAGTCACGGATACTTTCAAATACCTGGGCATACATGTCACATCAGATCCGGATACGTTTCTAATGCTTAACTTGCAAGCCCCCCTGCAAAGGCTGAAACGAGACATCAAGCATTGGAGAGCACTACCACTCACCCTACTGGGTAGAGCGGCTCTTTTTAAAATGATGGCCCTGCCCAGATTTTTATATGCCCTGCACAATGCACCCTACCCAGTGCCCGACTCGTACTTTAAAGCAGTAAATTCGGAGGTCGCTGCTCTCCTATTGGATGGCAAACCGGCAAGAGTGGCAGCGAATAAACTAGTGCGAAGTTGGTATGATGGTGGGATAGCCCTACCTGATATCAAGGCGTACTATTGGGCTTCACAACTCACAGTCATTAATCAATGGTTCCATGTACCCGACACAGACCCTGCCTATCGATTGGACAAAATGGCCCTTGGGACGGGAGGCGTCAATAGGGCGCTCTACAACAAACGGAAAGCCCGGGACCTCATGGGCCCAGTGACACACTCAATCCGTATATGGCACACGGTAAATAAGCACCTAGGCTGGTCAGACAGACTGACACAACACACTCCACTGTGGGACACAGGCAAATTAGGGACATTGGGAAAGAGTAAAGGTTTCCAAAAATGGGATCTGATAGGCATCTCCCGGTTGGGGGACCTCAGGCACAATGGAAAGGTCGTCAGCTTTACATATCTACAAGAACAATTCGCGATGGCTCCGGGTGAACAATTCCGATATATGCAAATTAAACATGCGATAGCTGCAGCCCTCCCAACAGCAGAAACACTCCCGGAATCATCCCCTTTAGAGGACCGATTGCTTACCGACTATCTACACAAAAAAGCGACCTCACTAACCTATAAAAAAATTATTAATAACCAGGCAGACCCGCTTAACCGACTTAGGGAGCTCTGGCAGTCAGCGGTTGGGGACATGGATGACCCCGACTGGCGAGGAGGCAATAGCATCACCCAAAGAAGTGGCAATCTCCTCTAGACTGCGATTGATACAGTTTAAAATATTGCACAGAACCTACTACACGTGGGTACACGTGGGTAATATTGCACAAGATGGGCAGAACTCCTGACCCATGCTGCCTACGCCGCTGTGGCGCCGTAGGTACCTTTTATCACACCTTGTGGGAATGCACAAAGCTTATACCATACTGGGAGGCAGTGATGGGTACCATCACGGAGGTTACCGAGAAACATGTCCCGACTGAGCCTAAGTGCTGCCTCCTCAATGTCTGGGGCCCAACAGACCTTAACCATGCTGAACGCCAATGGGCAACAACAGGCATGATGATAGCCAAACGACACATAGCGCAAAAATGGGGAATGGGAAGTGTACCGACTGTAATGAACTGGTGTAAAGATATGGATATTATCATGGTAGCGGAAAAAGCCACGTTTGTCAATAGGAAATGCCCAAAGAAATGGGGAAGGATATGGGGTAAATGGAACCTATATAGAGGAAACATCTGTACACCTCCAGAGCTGGGTAGTGACTCAGATGAAGACATGTGACACTGCTGAAATCATCTATAAGTTATAGACTATGTGTGAAATGTATATTGATTGACTGTATGTGATTGACAATATAATCAAACAACTATGTACGCAGATCATTATTGTTTCAATAAAACTTGAATTAAAAAAAAAAAGATGGAAGGCATCCATCTGTTGAGAGATCTTCTTTTGGAGAGCGACTGGATGGTCCGGCTGGACCTAAAGGACGCTTATCTCACGGTTCCCATTTGCCCCTCCCATCAGAAATTTCTCCAATTCTCCTGGAAAGGGCAATGGTACCGGTATCTTTCCCTCCCTTTCGGCCTGTCATCAGCCCCTTGGGTTTTTACCAAGCTGCTAAAGCCTGTGGTCACTCGTTTGAGAGAAATGGGAGTTCGCATGATCGTCTATCTCGACGACATGTTCATTCTGGCTCAGGACCGGAACCTTCTGCTCACACATCTAGGGTGGACAATCTCCCTGCTACAAGAGTTAGGGTTTGTGATAAAGCTCAAGAAATCGGTGACCACCCCAAGTCAGCAGATGGACTTTCTGGGGTTTCAGATAAATGCAGTCACTTCCCAGTTACTCCTGCCCATGACCAAGATCAAATCTATAAAGAGAGAGATCCGCTCCACTCTGTCGAAACAGTTGATCTCGTTGAGGGTCTTAGCGAGGATTGTGGGCCTTCTGGCCTCATCTATTCAAGCCATCTTCCCAGGTCCCCTTCATTACAGGGCATTACAGCGTCTCAAGATTTATTATCTTCAAAAGAGGTTTTCGTACGACCACCTGATTCCCCTGTCTCCAGAGGCTCAGGAAGAACTTCTTTGGTGGTTGGACCACATGGAAGCGTGGAATGGCAGGGCCATTTTCAGCGCTTCTCCAGACGTCATCATAGAGTCCGACGCCAGCCGTTGGGGATGGGGTGCAAGATGTGGAGACTTTGCCACCGGCGGACGATGGTCCGCCGACGAGTTAAAGTTGCACATCAATTGCCTGGAGTTACTAGCGGGCTCCTTTGCCATAAGATCGATCTCCCCAGTGAAGAGTAATTGTTGCATCCTTCTCAGGATGGACAATGTTTCAGAGGTGCGGCATATCAACCGCCTAGGAGGGACGAAATCCCGATTGTTGGCCAACATTGTGAGGGACTTTTGGCATTTTTGCCTGGATCAGAAGATCAGTGTAATAGCGGAATATCTGCCCGGCAAGCTCAATCAGATAGCAGATTGGAATTCCAGGTTTCTGCGGTACTTCAGCGATTGGAGACTTCATCCGTCGCTTTTTGTAGAGATCATGAATATGCGAGGTCCATGCAGGATAGACCTCTTTGCCTCACGCCTCAATGCTCACCTCCCACGGTTCTTCAGCTGGAGGCCAGACCTGATGGCGATGAGAACGGATGCGTTCCTTCAACATTGGGGATCCCAGAGGAATTATGCTTTTCCCCCCTTCGCTCTGATTCCGAGGGTGGCGGCCCAGGTCCGTCGACAGGGGACGTCCGTGGTCTTGGTCACATCATTGTGGAAGACTCAGTCATGGTTTCCGACACTATTGGAATTATCAGTGGACCTACCTTTTCAGTTGCCTGTGTTCCCGTTGCTTCTCCAGGACCCAGTGGGATCCCCTCATCCTCTGGTCCTGCAGAACCAGTTATCCCTCATGGTTTGGATGATCTCAGGAGACACGAAAGAATTGAGGGCCTTTCATCGGCGGCTGCCGAGTTTATACATCAAGCTTGGGCTCCATCCACCCGCAAGCGATACTCTGCTTCATGGAAGCGATGGGTGGGTTGGTGCCTTCAACGACAGGTGGATCCCGTGGGATCAGATCTGAAGGAAGTATTACATTTTTTATCTGAATGTGCCGAATCAGGTCTTGCATACAGGTCTGTTAATAATTTCAGGTCAGCTATCTCGGCTGGACACAATCACATCGATGGTAAGACGGTGGGGATGCATCCCCTTGTGTGTAAGTTGCTGAAGGGTATCAGAGTGGCTTGCCCGCCTCGTCCTAGATACAATACTTTATGGGATGTTTCTAAAGTTTTGTCTTTATTAGAATCTTGGCCAGACAACAAAGATCTATCGTTAAAACAATTGTCTGCCAAACTTACTATGTTACTATGTTTAATCTCCTGTAGGAGAGTTTCTGATGTGCATGCTTTGGATTTAGCAGGAAGGATGTTCTCTCCACAGGGTGTGTCTTTCGTCATTTCTAGGAGGACTAAGACCATGTCACGTTTGGTTGAGTATCCTGCCTTTCCTCACAATGACAAATTATGTGTTTTAAAATGTTTAAAGGTATACGAGGAACGCACATTAGCTCATAGATCAGATCCCTTGGGTCAATTGCTGTTAGCTATACAGAAGCCTTTCCGTCCAGTTTCAGCGGCCACCTTGGCGCGTTGGGTCAGGTGGGTTATGTCTGAAGCAGGGATTGACATTTCTGTTTATGGTGCGCACTCCACCAGAGGGGCTATGACCTCTAAAGCATATGTTCTAGGGTCTCGCTTAGAAGATATTCTGAAAGCTGCAGATTGGTCCTCGGACTCAATGTTTAAAGTGTTTTACTATAACCCTATTACGCATGTTTCTTCTGTTGTTGTTGGTCAGCTTTGAACCAGCATAATCTGAGCCTCCGGTCCTGCCATAGAATACAAAATTTTCCAGCTATCGCGACAAGAATTTTAGATTCTATTAAGGACACGGAGGCGAGGATTATCCCACCCATTGGGACAGGTAAAATGTCAACTGTCATGTTGCAAGATGTTTAACTATGCAATGTTATTTTCCCTCCCTAAGATATCAAACCTTTTGGGTTCCCTATTTTCAAACTTGTTTCTGTTTCAGGAACTGATTCCAAACAGAATTAAACCTGCGATGATCTTTGATATGGATCTCCTCGTCATTGGAGGATAGCTGTCGCTTCCAGGACTATTGGGACGTACTCTCCGTTGAGAGTTGGCTCTGCTGTTTTTGCTCTCCGTTGAGATGCAGGACTGTTGTTAGTTTTTTCGGACACTTTAAGAACTGTTTTTGCAAAGTAAGAGGAAGCCAAGATGGTGCCTCATTATTTTGTATGTTAACCTCTCATGTTATTGGTTGATTAAGGAGGCGTGGTTCAAAGCCTCATGAGAAATGTAGTTTTGTGTAATGTTTACTTTTTTCTCATTGGCTGCTGTTGAGTTGTAAAGAAATAGAGAAAGCATAATCCTCGCCTCCGTGTCCTTAATAGAATCTAAAATTCTTGTCGGGATAGCTGGAAACTTTTGTATTCCCTCTCCTTCCCCTGAAGGATTATGACCAATACTAGTGGTGTAGGAGTCCATGCTAACATCATAACGAGCACGGCTCTGATGAACCACTTTCTATATCATCATGCTGGTTCCCTGACCCGAGGATTATGGGCTAGAAGGGGTTAAAACACTGAGAAGGTGCTTTGCACCTTGGAACAATAGGATGAGACGTTCGAACGAAATGACGTCATAGCGCTCCAGACGTGGTTGGACACAGCAAGCGTTGACTGCATATAGACACGCAACGACAGGACACCCGGCATCGCCGGGATCCTGGAAGGGATGAACACACGGGCAACCAGGCAGGTGGCAGACCTTGACACAGTAAGTAAAGGAGGGGGGACCAGTAAACTTTTCGGTGACCTATCCATACTTACCGTAGCCAGGCGGGTTAACCCTGTAAATAATGCCTGTTTTTTGCATTCCTTTTGGGTTTTCTCTGAGAGAGTGTGACTACAGGCACCGTCTCCCGCCGGGATCAATATTGCGCATAATTACGGTGACTTAAGTAGGTGCACCACTGTATACATAATTGGTATTTTGATGACCCCATTACATCCAGGGGCTTGTATTTACACGGACTCCTGTTTTCTGCATGGTAACATTAGAATTTGGGGGTTTTCTTGTGCGTACATTTTTATTACGATGCTCACTACCACCAATTGGGTGAGGAACCAGAACATATCATAACCAGACCCTTGGGGAGTACCCCGAGGCACAACTGAGGCACAGGCTCATGGTTACCCATAATTGGTGGTAGATACATGGGCAATTAGAACCTCTAATGGGGGTTTTGTGTAATACAATTCCATAACTTGCACGAGAGGCTGTGCAATCATAACACACATGATCACACATCCTGTACATGGATGGCACTGAGCTTTGGGTGCAGGTAAATTTCACGATGTACTCGAACAATTCACCGTTCCCAAGTGCCTGTTACAATTTAGAATCATGAATGTGGTTTATTGTTTTGTGCCTCCTTTCCTCGCCCAGATAAACTTTCATTGTTGGTGGATATTTTAAGTCACAAACCGACTTTTTACTTACGCATAGCTTAGCGTGTGGGCGTATACACCACTAGCTTGGGACACATTATAGCCTGAGCTCCACTGGTCCTGAAGAAAGCCAAAAGAAATTGGAGGATTTGGATGACACATGTAGACCACTTCACCCCAGTGGGTAGTGTGAGGTCATTTCTCCTCTTTCACATCCAACATTGATTTTTTAACTCTGCCCCAGGAACTTCCTATTAAATTCCAGCGCATACGGCATGCACTAGTATCCTGGACGTAGTTTTAAAGTTCTCACTCACCTTCTTACTTCAAAAACAACCCTACTCCGCTGTAATCAGGCGTGGAAGCACACCTAGGAGGAATCCGGCCCCCTAGGTGGGATCCGAATGATGAAGCATGCCACCAACTAGGTTGGGGGGTAAGGGTTCTTCTAAAAACCTAATGGGCTTTCCACAAAGGAGACTATTCTTATGATGCAAGACCAATTGGTCTTCCTTGACTACCATTAGCTCGTTCTTATTGTTTATTTAGTTTGACTTTGGGGAGACGAACGAGCCCCTTTGTTACCTCCTCTCTCTCTTACCCTTGTTGAATATTTTAAAGGGACATTGTTCTGCCTTTGTATGCAAAGCATGTTTTCAAATATGAGAAAACACCTTGCAAACATGCCTGCAATGCCGGGAAGTGTAGCATTACAGAACCCAAGGAGTATGGCAATGTATTCAAAATTTTCCACTCAACCCCCTCTCATACTCTCACCAGATTATATGTTCTACCCAAAAAAACTTTGTGAAGATTTAAGTGGTCTTGACTTGGTCCAGAAGAACTGAAAAAACGTACATTTCAAATTGTGATGGCACTGACTTCCTGATGGCCAATACACAGAGAGTACTCACAATCTGATTAAGGTGCAAAGAAAATGGGGGACCCTGCTGGCGATATAGAATGTCTTATCGAGATTTTCCCTTGGATATTAACGCAACACCTCATCTTCTTTCACTGTTAGTGGATATATTCTTCCATGTGATATGGGTTTCCCAGGGACCAAGTCAAAGGCACAATCATAAATGTAATGAGGAGAAAGTGTATCTGCTTCTTTATTACAAAATACATTACGCAACTCTGTAGCATTTGGGCACTGGATCTCTTCGATTTTTCCTGGGTATGAGATAACAACCATATCTGATGTAGGGCAAAACATCTAAATAGCTCAGTCTCCTCTGCAACTGCAGATACAAGGCAATGCTTTTTTTATCATTGGAAGAATTAACAGTGATGGAAGTCGCCTCCCATTCGATTCGAGGATTGTGGATCCTTAGCCAGGTTGTGTCCAACACAAAAGGAAAATTCCACATGTCCTGCTGGCGTGTCCGTAAAAAAGAGGAATAGACACTTGGTCCTTCAGGGTGCTGAAATGTATGTGGGTGGTGGCAGAGGCCATCCAAGCAAAAGGAAAGACATTCGGGAGGGGGGGGGGGCGTTTCCAATCGGAATAATGTCATGACTCATATTGTTTGAGCAATCCATTCCTCTATATGGAAACCTGACCTGAACATTGAATACACTCCTGTGGGAATATTTTTCCTCATCCGAGTGTAGATATTCCTTCAAAGAAGAGTCAAGCTATATACTCCAATAACATTATTCCAAATTGAAACGGGCCTCCTGAACATCTTTCCTTTTGCTTGGATGGCCTCTGCCACTGCCCACATATAAGTTTCAGCACCCTGATGAAGGTGGCACAATAATATCTGATCATTTTTTCACCGAAACGCTCGTCGTGCATTTTTCCGTTTACCCAGTTGATAAAACACGATAAAAAAATTAACGAATTTTATTTATTTTGAATTTAATGTAAATCAACATTGATGTACATATAGATGAGTAGTGAATTGATGACATGTCAATATGAGATTCTAAGCATTGTTTTTAGAGAATAGACTGAATGACTTTGAATGAATGTGGTTGGTTGTATTGATGTATGGTTAAGGCTTTTTAGATTTCAGTGATATGATTAAGGAGCCCGATACAAATGTATGTTGATGCACTTCACTGAGCATATATATCTTTAATTGGTCACTCTAATGACTATGGGTTTGAACCTTGTTTGACATTTATAAAACGAAGACTATAAAACAAACTTAGGATTTAATAAAATATATTTTTGAATATGTCTGACTGTCTTAATTGAAATGAGATCTGATGATCACTTGAAAAACCATAACATGAGATTTATTGGGAACAGAAGGAAGAATTAAATTGATATAGTTTAGGAAATTGAGTTATACCTATGTAAAAGTAAGTGGAGAGGCATTGTCTTTCGTGTTTACTGAAGAATTTTCTGAAAACATGGAATACCAATTTCATCTGTGTCCTTTTTGAGGACATCTTTTTCTTCTAGGCTGACCAACTACTTGGTACCCTCTCTGTCTACCATTTACCGTTCCCCATCCTCCTCCACTGGCACCTTTCGGGACTTTCACCGATCGAGACAGGTTTAGAAGAACCCCTCTCAGCAGGCTGCATTATGCCACCCACCACTGTAGAGCACTCTCGAGAGACTGATATCAAGTGATCAGGACCATACAAGATGGTGATCACACTACTTGCAGCTTACAGTGACTGTGATGCAGGTGCACTAAGCGGTTTACGTTTCCTTGGGCCGTTTGTAACATATAAGTAATCGAAAGCCATCTGCGCTATTATTTCATTCACAAAAGTGGTTGCAAGTTGTGCACCAACTGTTTATGTATGGAATTGGATTGGATTTTGCAAAGTGATCTGTGTATCAATAGGTTGTTTTAGAAAATAACGAATCACAGGAGGTCCCAGTGGTTATAGAATGACCTACCAAATAAATATCCATTAGGCAGGTCACAATTTGTGACACCCTGTGTTTGCCTGCAATGATAGGGATGGTGGCCTGCAGGAACTGCAGACCAACATCCCATTAATTGCATTCCAAAATAGAAATCTTTTTTTTTTTTTTTAATGAGCCCATGTCCCTGTAAGAATCAATGCAGCTTAAAAAAGAAAAAAGAAAAAAATGTTTTCCACTTAGGAAAACTTCAGGAGGGACAGGCAGTTGTCCGTGTACCAGTGCCTACTGTCCGGACTCTGCCACCCCTATTTTCAAAGGTGAAGGAATTCAAGGTGACTTCTTCCCCTTTGTGAATCAGTTACCACATCCTTTGAGGAATCAGTAACTGGTCAATGGTTTACAACAAGACATGCAGTTGCAAACCATTGATACATTTAACTGAATTGCAATTTTGAAGAAGCGTTCCTTTTATGCCCCTTCCAAATTGCGATTCAGTATGGGTCAAAGAATCCCTTTAACCAGTTGGAACATCTTTTCAGACTTGTAAAATAGTTTTTCTAAATTAGAAATGGCCCTTTCACAGTCACAAATGCTGTGATTTTGCAAAGTGCACAGTTTGTGACCGCAAAAAAGCCTTTTTACAACTGGTCCAACGTCCCTGAAACGCCAGCACTACCAACATGTTTGTGGTCATATGTCAGTCCTAGAAATTTACTAGGACCTTATTTTTTTTGTAAATCTTACTTTTTGCTATCAAATTTTAGGTACGTTTAAATAAATTATTTATTTAAGACTGGACCGGACATTGTGTTTTTTGTGTGTCATTTCCTGGGTAACGCAATAGGTTAACTTTATTCCCTTGCTGTAAGCTTTGACAGCTCCACTTCACGAACCCTGGAGAGTCAGCAGCCCTGAAAACAGTAATTTGCTTATACAGTTGGCTTGTACTGTCACTGGTGGTTCGGCAACACCATTAGTAAATGACACTAGCCAGGGCCACTGGAATTATGCGACTCTGCAGCAGCTGCATTTTCCACATAATTATGGGTTAACCACATTACTCATCATCTGCTGCATAATCTGCAGATTCTAAAAAAAAATATGTTTCTAGCTCAAACAGATCAAAAGTTACTAAAATTGTGAAGATCTGTGTTGCCACACTGTGTAAGGCCCAATGCAAAGTAGCGGTGGGTGAGACTGAAAGCTCGAGCCAGACTCGAGCCTGGTGCCAAGCTCTGGCTCAGCTCACCGTAGAGCCCGAAGCTTTCCTGTCTTTCTTCCATCTACTCTCTCTCCTCATGGGCCAAAATTGTGTGATCCTTGGCAAATATTTTATTTTACCTTGCCTCCTTTTTTTTAATTATGACATATGAGTACACCTCCAAATATGCAAGTTTAGGATGTGCACTCTATGAAAACTCCTTGTGTTTGATTTACTAAATTATATTGTTGCTCCATTTAAGAATTTTGGCCACATACCATGGCGTACACATGGCAAATGACTTGCCCCTTAGTTCACTAATTGCATTTTTGTGAGGGGCAGGAATGTTTAAAAACCTAACACTTTTAATAAATGCCACTCGATGCAGTGATATAATCTTATATACTAAGGTAAAACACTTGTGCGTGCAAAATACACTTTTTTTTATTTTAAAGAAACTTTATTGTATCTTTACAAGAAATTTCTTTCATGATTTTCATGCTAAATACTTTAGGGCTCAGCTCGGAGTCGTAGAACCCATCCAGATCCTTGGCTTGATTCTGGGTCGTCTCTCCCTGTTCATTTGCTGATTCGTCCAATTAAAATCAAAGGTTGACTGGTCAACTTTCAGTTGCTTATTACTGTATTTGGATGATAACCTCGTACTTATGAGGTGAAACCTTTGCCCAAACAGTGTTAATGTGTGAAAAAATACCAAATTATGAAGTAATACTATCATAAAATGTGCTGCTTTAGGTTGCATAATTTGCCTTTTCTTGACACATAATTTAGTTACCTCTGCTGCAAAATTTGATGTTCCCCTGGTGCATAATTCCAGAAGCCCTGACAATACCTTCCACACATACTGGCCAGTAACATCAGAGTGCCCATGACTCCTGGAAAGGGTCATGATGTGATTTGTTCCAATTAATGTGGAGTCTGTGATCTAGGGCTAGGTATACAAAAATGAGGAACAGCAATTTCCTAATTATTATTTTCTGCGAATCACTATTAGGAAATCGCTATTCCTAATGTTTGAAACTCTTTGCATTTCATTTAGCGATTCATAGTGGATTATAAATAGGCCTACCTCATGAATATTAACGAGGTAGGTTGCAATTTGAAATCCACTGTGATTCGCTGAAATCACAGGGATGGTGGCCTGCTGGTGTCAGCAGACCACCATGTCTGTGATTGCTTTTAAATAAACCAAATCTTTTAAAATGTTTCATTTTTATTTTTTTAAGAGTATGCAGTGGTCCGTGGGACCACTGCCTGCTCTTAAAAATTATTTATTTACACATTCTCAAAGGGGAATTTGCGAATGGGTTACCACCAACTTTCAGTTGGCAGTAAAGCGCGAATATTTTTCGACTGCATTTCGGTCGCAAAACATTCGTTCATACCAATGTGAATTGGTATTTGGAAGGTACGCCCTGAACACGCCTCTTATAAATACTGATTTGCACACCCAAGTTGTGATTAGGTAAAGGGTTACCCAATACCCAATTGCAATTTGGGGTTTGTACATCTCATTGTTTTTTGCAGTCGCAAACGGTCCGATGCTGCAAATCGGCCTGTTTGCGAACGGAAAAACGTTTTGTTCATCTGGACCCTAGTACGGTCTCTGCGCACCAGCTACCCCTCCCTGACACTTACTTCATTGTGGCAGCTCCACTCATCCTAGTATGGGTAGCCTCAGAGTCCCTAGCTCTGCAAAGGGCCAGTACTGGAGCAACAGCCTTAGTGCTGTCTTGCGCCCAAAGGGCCTGGTGCATGTATGCGGTGTTTGTATTGGCTGGCCCCAGGCAGAAATGCAACCAGAGTGGATCTAGTCTTGGCAGGGGCGGGGTCGGCGGAGCACCAGATGTTTCTGTCTCCACTTTCCACAGGCTGAGTGGTTTTATCCGTCTTCCCTCAGTCTCACACGCTTTAATCGCATTGGCAATTTAAATACGTAATTACTTTGCAACCTCTAGATCCTCAAGTTTTGCTGTTCTACGCTTGAATGGTTAATTCAGTCCAGGGATTACATTTGCATTTTGGAACTTGTACTGCTGATTTTATAACAGGATAAGCAAGGCCACAAGACTCAGCGTGCATAGTCCCATTATTGGCAACACACCCCACCCACACCACAACAGAGTATGCATGCATAAATAAATACACAACACAACTTTTGTTTGGGAAAATTAGTGCTGCAGGTTTATTCCATACAAAAGTATGCAATATGGTGGGTTATCTTACGGGCGATCCAAGGGCAGGCAGCTGTACCAACCTATGCTGCCCTGCCCGCCTGATGAGCCAAGCACTGTGGAGTAACCAATCAGCGCTACCCTTATGGGGGTGATCCCCTTACTGGATCACGTGACACATTGGTCCCTATTACTCACGCCCCTTTCAGGGCGGAGCGTAGCAAGGCAAGCCCCCGGTTGTTCAGGCCCACAACCGCCCGAAGGACTAACGGGGCGCCGACGTGATTGTTCCAGGACCCTCCCATGAGGCTCCTGGGATTTGGCTCTGGCACCCCTATTGTGCTCTTGCAGAGGTACTCTTCTGTACCCATTTGCTTCCAGATCGCCCTGTAACTCCTCCTGCAACGAGAAAGAAAACATTACAACGTTCTATGTATTTCGCCTGCCAACCCCACGCCGGGTAAGCGGTAGGGTGGGAGACGGCGTGTCCGGCGCAAAGAGGACGCCAAGATGGCCGGGGGAGGCATAAATACCTCCCCACCTCCTCTGCGTGCCGGAAGTGACGCGTCTGGTAGGGGGACTCCTCCTTGAGTCCCGCACATCATTGGGGGTGGGGAAGTGCCCAAATGGCACTAAAGGGGCCGCCCGTTTAGGGTGGCCCCCTGCGAGGCCGCGGGCAGCCACATAGTCCCATTATTGGCAACACACCCCACCCACACCACAACAGAGTATGCATGCATAAATAAATACACAACACAACTTTTGTTTGGGAAAATTAGTGCTGCAGGTTTATTCCATACAAAAGTATGCAATATGGTGGGTTATCTTACGGGCGATCCAAGGGCAGGCAGCTGTACCAACCTATGCTGCCCTGCCCGCCTGATGAGCCAAGCACTGTGGAGTAACCAATCAGCGCTACCCTTATGGGGGTGATCCCCTTACTGGATCACGTGACACATTGGTCCCTATTACTCACGCCCCTTTCAGGGCGGAGCGTAGCAAGGCAAGCCCCCGGTTGTTCAGGCCCACAACCGCCCGAAGGACTAACGGGGCGCCGACGTAATTGTTCCAGGACCCTCCCATGAGGCTCCTGGGATTTGGCTCTGGCACCCCTATTGTGCTCTTGCAGAGGTACTCTTCTGTACCCATTTGCTTCCAGATCGCCCTGTAACTCCTCCACAGCTCTGGAGGCGGCCCCCGTCGCCTAAAGAGCCCCCCACCAAAACAGCTCCTTTCTCACTGCAACCTGAAATTTCCCGGGCCTCATTCATGTCCAGAGGAACAGATCCAAGCCCACCTGTGCAAGTGCACCCCAACATTGTCAAATTAACCTTTGGTGTTCGCCCGGCATAGCTCATGCCTGATGAAGCCAAAGCCCCTTGTTCTGCAAACTTGCGCATGGAGCGGTTAATCCTTCTCTGGGAATGTACCAGTGCCTCACATGCGCTGCAAGAATGTGATGGCCTCCCAGGAGGGAGCTCTACCCTTAAACATCGCTGTATTACCCTTCAAGCTGATGTGGCTCCCACCTCCTGCAACCTGAAGTTGCAGGCCTTCTAGCAGTTCGTGCTCCCTAACACCTGTTTCCCCAATACCTGGAACAGCAGCACACATGCTTGAAGACCGCTTCCACAACCAGGCTATATACTCTGGCGATGCGGGCGGGGCATTTCCTGCTCAACTGAAGCAACCCGTAACCCGCCCAGGGAGCAGGGTGCACCTACTTTGTTGAGGTTGACCAGACATGTGCACCGACCTTTGTGATTAATAAACCATGGCGAACAGGACTGATCGCCTAGCGCACACTACTGCAGTACATCAACCATTTGGAGTGACAACTTCGCCACCTGCCAGGCTTGCTTAACTAAAGCTCGATGACAGATGCACACATACCTGCTAACCAGCTGTGACCCTTGATGTTCAACCCAGCTAATGACCTAGTACCTTGATATTCCAGGGAATATTGCCCTCCACAAGATCAAGCCGCACATGAGCCTATGGCCTACACCTACTGGGCCGAGGTGCATAGTGTGCTCTGGAATTGTCAGTGATGGTGCTCCAAACACATTTCAAACCGCTATTGGAGCCACAGCACACATTCTGGCCTAACCAGCTGGCGCATGCCACCTGGCTACCTTGCCGCTGCAAGATTTTTCTCTTAACGCCAACCTCTTGCGGCTACTGGTGCACATAGTCTGTAGGTCTTGCCCCCACTATTTATGCAGATACCTGCAATGTTCCCTTCTGCCCCTGTATGGGCAGGAAAATACCAGTAACATTGCAAATCCCCCTGCACTCACATTCTCGGGCAGTCCGGTGGGGGAGAGAGGTCCTTAGAATTGGTTCTGCCATCTTGCCTGGCCACCTAGCCCGCAAGCACCCTCACCTGACAGCACCCTATCTGCTGTGTCGCCCGTGCAATGTCCGCACCCTGGCGCAGGACGTCCCGATCGACACCTCTTCTAACAGACTGCCTTCAGGAAGCTGGAGTGAACGGTTGTATGTTGTGCATCTGACCATAAAACCTTGGTTTGCTTTGGGAGGGATCAATTTGTTGCACTCAAAATAGTGGCAACGTGCAGTTATTTAGCATTCTACCCTGCAGGGTGTGCCTGGACGATCCTAGACACCCCCTGTGAGCCAACCCGCTTGACCCAAGATGCAAGGCACTACACCCGGTACACTTGGTTATCCCGGACTTAATTGCCCTCCACCGAAATCCGTGTGTAAAGGTACCTGGTCCCTGATTTACTTCCTAATAGTCTGTGTGTCACGCCAAGCTCCTTTTTATTACTTATTCAAAGCAGTAAACCCGCTCACCCACGAGACCTGCTAGAAGCAAGTTTAGTATAGCCTGTACATGGAATTAAATTCCCCGCCAACTGCACAGAGGGCAAGCCACACTCACTGCTACTGGTGTCTGACTGATTGGCCCTTGGAGGCCGTGGCAATACTGCGGTCAGCAAGTACGCCCACGGTACAGTTGTAATTTAGTAACTCCTGGCGCTGACAACTGCAGGTGCCTAATACCGGGCTGTGTGTGTGCGGCCCAGGAAGCCTAAGAACAGGCTTGGTGTGGATGGGTTGTTAGCAATGCCTGGCAATAAGTGTAATGCCTTAGACAAACCTCTCCTGACTGGCATCTATGTCATTCTTAAACATCTTCACGGTTTTGCCATATGGCACCCTTCTGGTTGGTGATATGGAACCTCCTACCCAGCATAAGCGGACAGTCTCGCGTTGCCGTCACACCACCTGTGTATCTTGAATCACCCTCCTGTGTCACCTAACCTCGGTTCTAGAGTCTTGCCGGACTTAATCCGCGCCGTTGACCAGACAATTTCACAGGCCTCTTTGATTGCTAGACCCTGGTGAACACATTGATGGAGTCAATTCTGGTTTGAAACAATATATGCATTGTGCCCTGTATTGGAGACAACTCACCCCTCGTGTAGTTGTGGAGTGACAACTACACCTGTGCCTACACAAGTCACCCAACAGACAAGTAGGCCCTGACTACTTTGTGTTCTGGTGCCAGATTTGGGAAGAGCCCTGCCTTCACTTGCTGCTCCCTGGGAAACACACAATGCCTGTGCTCTGGCTGCAACTCAGTGATGCCCTCGTGTAGCAATGAACCCCTGGTCAAATAAGAGTGCCACTCCAACTAATTAAACCTACGCCTTGACCATGGGTGAAGTCTAGCTCTCCCCAAACTTCTGCTGTTGAAACCCACGGTCACGCCTCCTGTCAGTTCAAATTAGTAATTCCTGGCACTGACCACCACAAGGGGCTCCTACTGGGCTGTGTAAGTGCGGCCCAGGGTGACCTAAACGATCGGCTTGGTGTGGATGGGTGCTAATCATTACCTGGCTGAAGTGCAATCCCTTTGACAAACACTCCTGCCAAGATGTGCCAATGCAGGTAGAGGCAAGAGTTATCCAGCCCACCTTACTTCCTGTCCCAGTTATCTGAGTAAATTGTGAAAGATGCACATTTGAAATGGTAGCGGATACTGTAACTTACGCCTGCAAATGTTCTGCTCAGAGCAGCCCGCTAGACAATGGCTTCCATTGAAAGGCGGTGCCAACAGACCTCCTAGCACTAAAGTGGGGCTCTACTCTAACAAGTGCCCCGTGCAACGGATACCGCCTCTGGCTGCAAGCCGCTCAGTGCTACTGATGCCTTGGCGCTAATGCCCCACAGCCAGCTCGCCCTGATACAATGCGCTCGTGACTGGGCCTCAACAGTGCGGCGAAAGCGCGAGACTTCCTAGCCTGACCTTGGCTCTTCGCCAGGCTCCCACGCAAGAGCCATCCACAACCTTGTGGCCTAAAACATTCGCCCTGTGGGGCGGTTGCGAATAGACTGCAAACCACTCCTAGGCATTCTCTACCCATGTTGAAAATGGAGTTTCAGGTAGGCTAGGGTATGCACCTAAGCCTGGCCGAAGCCACCCCTCTAGTCAGGAGAAGGGGGGCACCCTTATGCTGACTCCTGCCCACCCCTTAGGTGGCTAGTCAGAGACTGGCTTATCCCAGAGGCAGTGTAATTTTAATGTGCCATCCGCACTCCCACAGTGGCACCTACAGCAGAGACCCCATACCAGGCAATTTTAAATACCCTGCGTATCGTCCACCCAAGAGAGACTTAGTACCATCTGCCCCTATAGCCCTGTGCTACCAAACCTCATCATGACATCACCGGTATTTCATCACTCACTAGGTCAATCGGGCCACCGTCCTACAGCTCAGATAGCACAACCCCGTAGTTGTTGGCAGGAACTGTACTTAGCATACCAGCACAGAGTAATAAAAATTGTGCTTTCCCCCCCTTGGGCTGGTAACTGACACCCAACAAGTCAGAACCTGGTCATGAGATCCCAGTTTCCTAGAGTAAAACAATGATTATCCTGCACCATTAACAAAAGTGCTACATGCCCGCATGCCCTATCCACCTGAAGCTACAGTGGGCAGCCACCCCCCTGGAGGCAGTGGTCTTTCCAACTCTCCTCCGAATTACGCAGCTATAGGGGCTCCAGATAATCTTAGGTGTGAGAAAAGTATTTCTAACGTGGCCAACCGACGGTTTATACGTGTAAGTGACTGGCCCCCAATATGGTGTGACCAAACCAAGGCTGAAGCAATAGGAGCATGAGGCCTTAAGCAACCGGTGTCTTTGTGTACTGGAAACATTTACTTAGCCCCGCCAAGAACCATGGACATCCCCTAAATGCGGGTCACCAGATCGTCAAAGAAATATTGATGGATTAGAGACCTATGCACCATCCAAACTGCCGAATTAAAATTGGCGAGAATAGTTCTATGAAAGAAAAACATTGAATGACCCGCTCAAAGTCAAAGGATATATCAAACCGCTTAGGTCTACCTAGCTGAGAAGGGTGGAGCAATGCTCCTTATCGGTATTAGTGAATGAAGGCATAATTCATTCATGTACACCAAAGAGGGGGGCCCAGCCCCCAAGTGGCCTTCCCACTTTGGGCACCCTGGCAGTAAAAAGTGGTTTAAGGGCCTGTGCGTGACTATTGTCTATATTGGGACCAGGATGAACCATGATATTATCACGATCAAAGTCTGATGTCACTCGCAACATCTGGCATAATTTCATACATAGCCCTGACTGGCACCACACACTCATCCTATGCTCTGTGTGATATAGGCCCACTATAGTGTGAGCAGAGCCCAGCGCTGAATACCTGGCTACATGTTCGCTAATGCACAAGTAAAATACCCCCTTTCCTAACAGATTGGGTTGCACCGTGCATAAACAAGAATCTAGTGGGCTAGTTACTCTCCTGGGGCCCCAATGCCACTGCTCTTGCGGCACTAATGAAACGTTGTCGATTTGGCCGTCAACTTTGCTGCCTGTGCCACCCTTCAGCCCCATGGAAATTGTGCTGGGCTCTCGCTTACCCTGCTGAGTGAGCCCGCTGTATTAACCAAGTTCATTAACAATTTCTGCTTCTGCCTGTACTTGGTAACACGTTCACCCCATGGTATCTTGGCGCTGCACAACATGTATATTGTTACTCAGCTCCATGGTACTCGTTTTATCGACCTCAGAAGGATGAAATGCTTTGTTGATTGCAACCTTGTTTGCCACCCAGGGAAGTATTTGCTCAATGCGCCTCTGCGCTACCGCTCATGCTTCACTGCCCCTGCCGCATGTGCACCATCCCGCAAAAGGAATGGCTCCTGTACTCAACTTAAAAGGCGAAGTGCACCGCAGGCGCATCTACAATGTGCCTCTGCGCTACAGCTCATGCAGTTCTATCTAGCACATATTCAAGCTGAAGGTATCGAGGCGCCTTGCATGAGCACCCGTCACGTAATACCATGACATACGCCACATTACAGGCACAGATAGCTCTACGTGGCCGTGGGCCCCGCCAAATATTACACAATCTACAAGGCCGCAATGACAACTAATGATCGAGGGGGTTCACCACAGGGGAACTAGCAAACTGCAGTGCACTCCCTGCTCCGTAGATACATAGAAGAGCAGACTAGACACCAGAGTAAGAATTACTCTTGTGCAACTTACTGCTTTTTAAATTATGCCCCTGCTCTCAAACTGGGAGAGGGAAAGTGCAGTTGGCACAGTTAACAATGCTTCCATCACGGACAAACAGCTTGCTAACCCGGATTGAGGAGCAAGCACGCAGATGCTGTTTCTTTCATTGTATCCAGATATGATATAATTCATAACATCAACCTACAGCAAGTCAGGGTTGATGGCTTAATTGGAAACCACGCAGCGAAATTTTTAATAGTAACTCCATATTGGCAAAAACACCGAAATGCCTGTAAATATTGAGTGAAATAAACTCCTGATAATAAGGATTATTCCCAAAATGCACTTTACAACTGTAATTGTCACTTTGCGCTTTAAGAATAGGTATATTATCCAACTAAGTTATTTTTTCTCATCTTAGAAAGAGGAAGGTTGTTATATGCTGACCTGTAAGTCAAATCTAGGCAGCACTTGCAATGACTATCTGAGCTACTCTATCAGGCTCGGCCCTACAGCGATCTTCCGCTGGAGGCGGTCAATGGGCATAGCATCAGTAATATCCATCCACTTTTATTTATTAAGGAAAACCGCAGGCTCACAGTGCTCTCACCGTACCCCTGGAAAAATTTCATTTGACAGTAAGCTCCCAGAAGCTTTCTTCGGGTGACAGCGCTCTACAATGTAGATAAACACCCGCCAAAACCGATGTATTCACTTTCGCCAACTGCGCAACAGCTGGCGATCACACATCGAGACTACAAGGTGATAGCTCTCCAACAGCTCCGGAAATCAAAACCCCGCGGAGCCAGCAACTCCAATGTGACCAACAAATCAGATTTGTTTGCTCAGTGCGCGGCTAACACCCGCTTCCCACCCAAAGCAAACAGGAGCCCAAAGCTGGTTGCCAGTTCAGCTGAAGCAGAGCTGTCCTGGAGAAACAGCGCTGCAGCGTGACGTCACTGGCTGCCCCCAGGCACTTCCGAGGCGAGCCCATCCCGGAAGCAGGTCCGGCCGCCCGTCACGGCCACTGCCTAATCAGCAATCATACGAGCAGACTCGAACCTGTGCAGGTAAGAGGTCAAGGAGACGCTGCCTCATAAACCGGAACACACCTCCTCAAACCAGTGCTCGGCTGATGTCAGGGGGGGCACTGAGTACAGAGCAGCTCCAGAGTCGTGCCTTGCTGCCAAAACCTCTCCCCTGTGAGCTACAAGGCGTGGACACAGTGAGAAGGGTAGCTCGCACCCAAAATGGCCCGGACGGAGATCAGCTGCCTCCAGCCCCGCAGTGAAGCAGTTAGTTTTAGTGCCGAAAACTGCCTCCAGCAATGAAGACACCCCACCACAAGGCCCGCTCCCTCATATGGCCCTCCACCCAGCGACTCGACGCACCGCCCGCAGCACTGAACCCGAATTTACTCGTAGACAACGCTCGGAAGCCACAGGCACCCGCCCACCCTGGGCATGGCAGTAGTTAGGGAGAGGGAATGCGCAGGCCGCCAACACCAGATCGCCCCCCCCCCGCACACAATACCTCTGTCCTGAGCGGAGCCCAATTCCGAGGCGGCTCTAGGCTAATGATGGTCGGCACGGCCCACCCTTTTGTACACGTCGGCTTTTCCCCCAAAATCCGCAGGCAACCCGCCAGACGAGGGCAACTCATACAACCCACAGCCATCCAGGCCGTGGTCCCAAAACCCGGACAACGCGTGTACGCGACACCAGTGGGGGCCCTCGCTACAGAGGGGGGACGCTGCCTGCAGCCACAAGGATGGCGACGCGGTGCCGCGCAGACAGCCAGCAATGCGGACACCTCCAATACAATGCCTCCTAATTCGGCCGCATAGCCTCAGCGCCCCCTGTCAAGGCATGCCCCACTTGATACCTTCCTCACGGGGCAGCAGCTCAGCCTCGGCAGGCCGCCCACAAACCTGTCGGACCCGGGCCCGACCAGGCCGCGGGCCCTAGTACATGCAGCTCTCTTGTACCCTCGCAGGCAGGGAAAACTAGCGTCAATCCGGCGGCCGCAATACACGGCCGGCACCTACTCCCGCATACAATCGGACCCGGGAACCCAGGCATCCTCAACCCCCAGACTGACAACAAGGAGGCTGGCCGGCCCAGACAAAGGTCCCTCCTGGCCCGCACTCACCGCCTAATTCGACGACGCGCCGAGGACAAACGCAACTGCGACGGGCGTGGCTGGCGCACAGAGCAATGTCGTCTCTAACCCCGACTGGTGGCTACACTCGCCTCGGTGCGATACGCAGGCACATAGGGCCCCCCCCCCCCTCGCGACCTTATTTGAGATAGAGGAGGGGGTGGGCGGTGCAGCGGTGAGCTGATTATGCATGACACCTTGGCAGAGGAGCGCTCCCACACCCGGCGCCATGCCCCATTACCCCGACGCTTGCCTGCACCCGCAGAACAGGGGCTCAAACCTGCACCCTCAGTGACATAATAAATGTGCGCACACCATACGGACACTGAATTTACGGCTGCCCGCTACCTCCTGTAAATCTATACCTCTCCGTACCGCAAAACCCGGGAGCCTAACCAACTACCAGGGGAGCTCCTAAATCCGCCCCCCCTCCTCCTCTTAGGCATCACAAGTCCAGCAAATGCCGGGCAGCGCCTACCCAAAGAGGCTTGGGGGGGACAGACGACTCACCCTCAATTGTAGTTCCCTCAGACGGCGTGAATCTCAGCACGAAGAAAGACGGCGGGAGACCACCGACCAGACGGCGTGTCCGGCGCAAAGAGGACGCCAAGATGGCCGGGGGGAGGCATAAATACCTCCCCACCTCCTCTGCGTGCCGGAAGTGACGCGTCTGGTAGGGGGACTCCTCCTTGAGTCCCGCACATCATTGGGGGGTGGGGAAGTGCCCAAATGGCACTAAAGGGGCCGCCCGTTTAGGGTGGCCCCCTGCGGGGGCCGCGGGCAGCCACAAAGCAAAAACCGGGACTGGACAAGCTGTGCTCGCGCATTCACCTTTGAGACGTAAGAGCACCGCTAAAGCGCTCGGACTTCTTATGGGGGGCACGGAGCGCTATAAATAAATGCAACTTACAAGACAAGCCCAGTACATGTACACCCAGGACCGGACACGCCCTACTGATCCGCCCTGCTGAAGAGGGGGCCCTCACTTTCCTATTGATGAGAAAAATGGTGGTTTAGGTAGCACAGACCGCTTACCTGTAGCCTGCCGCCCTCTTCCTGCCCATGCTTCTGCCGTCCGACAGGGGGCCCTCTGGATAGTACCTGGCCTCACTTAGGACAGTAGAGTTCCAGTTTTGACTCTCATTTGACAACCTAATGCCTCACAGTACTTGTGAACATGTTTTGCTCCCATGGAGTTGGCAAACCTGATAACAACGATTTGCAAAAGAAAAGCATGGAAGGGGGGCGGGGTATCTGGTGGCAACCGCTGCCTAAACCCTCACTCCGCGCCCGAACCTACTTCCTCAACCACCCAGAGCGAATTCATGGCCTAATTTAAGCTCAACTTGCGAACAGTCACAGCTTTTAGATCCCTGACTGAGAGATGGGATGAATTTTACGATTCCTTACGGTACAGAGTGTTGTGATGTACGCAGACTGGGGGTGGGCGGGGCTTTATTCGGTTCTTGCTCCACGCGCACCGCAGCGGATGCACTGGAAGCTGGGCCCCGTCCCACCATTAAGGAGCGGGCGGGGACCAGGGCGTGGAGGTAATGTCATTCTACACACACTGCTTGTTCGGCCTAATTCCATTAGTGTTTCACACTCGCTCATCAGCATGTGCTAAATGTATGCGTGGCAAGCAAACAGTGCTAGCCTCCACCTCGTTTCAATCTCAAAGCAGTCCATCACTGCTTCCCCTCCGCCCCATAAATCCCGTCAGTGTCTGTTCGGGCTGGGGGTCTCTGATCTCGTGTCTGCCACTCAAACCCCGGAGGAGCGACATGTAACATCTGGCCGGGGAGGGATGGAGAACTGGGCGATCGTGCCGGTGCCACACATCTGCCCAGCTCAGCCCGTTTCATTTAGTGACGCACAAAGTCTCTAGGTTTAACAGTGCACTCAATAGGGCCGCTCTGGCCTGCATAAGGGTTTCTAGAATTGGTGACTTCCCTTTTTTTTCTCCATAGCTTTGTGTGTGTGTGTTTTTTTGTACGTTCACTACCTTCCGGACAGGATGTGGTGTTACGGCCAGAGGTGCCGACTCTACAAAAAGGGAACCGGGTTCGTCTCGGTGTCAGCTGAATATCCTGTGATCCTGGGCAAATAACTCAGGGCCAGATGTACGACCGTTTTTGCATGCGCAAACAGGTTTGCGAACCCGTTTGCGCATGCAAAAACAGCATGGGCCATGTACAAAGCCTATTTAGCGAGTCGCAATTTATTTGCGACTCGCTAAATAGGTTTTGCGACTCGCTATTAGGAAGTAAGGTCCCAGGGACCATACCTGCCCTTAAAAAATGAAACAAAAACGTTTCATTTTTTTCTTTTTAATACATCTTGTTTTCCTTTAAGGAAAACGGGCTGCATTTAAAAAAAAAAAAACTGCTTTATTTAAAAGCAGTCCCAGACATGGTGGTCTGCTGAGCCCAGCAGGCCACCATACCTGGGAGGGCCTGCCATTCCCAATGGGGTCGCAAATTGCGAGAGGCTCATTAATATTCATGAGCCTCTCAATTTGCGACCCCATTGGGAATCGCAAACAGTGTGATACACACTGTTGTACATCCAAAATAGCTCCTCGCAAATTGCGAGTCGCAAAAAACTCGCAATTTGTGAGTCGCTATTTTGCGCGTCGTACATCTGGCCCTTAATCTCCCTGTGCCTTTTGTAATGTAACTGGTGGTCATGTAAAGCGTTCCAATACCTTCTGACATATAAAAACCGCAAAATAAAAAATAAACTGTATCTTCCATGGCTCGATCATGCATTCTGGCTTCACGAGCACCGAGCAACCCTCAGGTCGATTTTAGAGGAGCAATTCAGTACCGAAAAAACTGTTTCATTTACTCTAACAATAAAATTACAAATAGATCCGGAAGTAGGGTCAGCCCACTTATACCACATTTGTCTCTTTTTTTACCCTGAAATTTCATTTCCTACTAATAATGAAGCTGGTAGTTGTCTGGGCAAAAATTGTAGAGGAGCTGGAGTATGCCTCATGTAAAAATTGAAAGACCAGGAAAAGATTTGGCCTCACCTGGAGGGCTAAAGACTGAAAGAAAACATGGGACAGGATGATTTGTCTTGTCCTGTTAGGCCAGTGACCGACCAGGCACTCCGTCTGTCTCCTTCGCGTGTGCAGGGTGCAGTGCTGGCTAGGGTGAGAGCCATGAGTTGACTATGGCTTGCCGCACTGGTGCTCGTCCTGTTGCGGGGGTCTTGGTAAGCACGAGAAGGGCTTAAGGCATGAAACCTTGCTCAAAAGTTTGGCCTCTTCGACCAAGCAGGAGGAGCTGATAAAGATTATGTAGTTTGATTAGGTTGCCAAGCTTGATTCCTCTTCCACTTCTTTTCTTATTCATGAAATGTATTTTTACAGTAAGAGCCGATATTCCTGGCTTCATAGAAGGTGCATCGCAACTACTCTTGGCCCTGATTTCCTTTCTTGCCCATTTGGCACCATTTTACTCATTTGAGCAAGCGTGACGACTTACCAGCGCGCAGCATTAGGGCCCGGGGTCCACAAGTGCCAGCTCCATCCCCCTTCCAGAGGGCCATTCCCGATTCTATGGCCCGAGAGGAGGTAAACGGAAAGGCATTGGTCTTTTTGGAAAGACCGTGAATTGCTGGAGTGTGACGTTACTTCCGCTCCCCACCGGCTGTGAGTTTCAGGGCCTATTTAGGGCGCTGCAGCCCAGGCCTTGGCCTTTTTACGTGCACAGCAGCGGGAGAGGCAAGAAGCCTGCAAGGAGAAGACGGCAGGGAACCCTGATCGGCCGCGGCATCAGCGTTTTCTCTCTCTCCCCTTTCTCGATCTCTCCTTGCAGGGCAAGAAGCATCAGAACCCCATATGCTCCGCTGTGGAAGTCCGTTAAAGGGCGTCATGCCACCTGAGAACCAGGAGCGGCATGGGCTTGAGTGTTACTCGCCCAATCCGAGTGAAGTGGATTAAATGAAAATATTCTTGTTATTTTGCTCGTGCATTGTTCTATGTAAGTTAGCATTCGCGGCACCATTTTATGTTTAGCTGCCATTTTGAATCATGCCATTAACGGCGTATTCTCTCCTCGAGAATCAGGCTGTGTAAAGTTTCGTTTCTCCAAGGTTAGGCCTTGCTCTGCTAATGAATACACTGTTCTTATTAGCGCATACCTTTCCCACTAGATAGAGGCCTTCTCCCACTAATCTAGTGGTAGACACGGACAGAACGACCTTGGCATAGAGATAATGTGTGC
Organism: Calotriton arnoldi; assembly: GCA_963921515.1. Classification (NCBI taxonomy): domain Eukaryota; kingdom Metazoa; phylum Chordata; class Amphibia; order Caudata; family Salamandridae; genus Calotriton; species Calotriton arnoldi. The sequence goes on from CAWUFW010000386.1 coordinate 809,135, forward strand.
CCAGCCTCAGAGTCGAAGCTCATCCTACTGTACTTCTTTGTTGCAGCTGCACCTGCTTGTAAAATTCCATTATGGGCGGGTCGTCCTCGGTTCTGAAATGTACATAATGTATAGCTATGCTTTGTGATGTCAGTCCTCTCTGCAGCAGCACCCCTAAGCGACTGGGCAGACAAGGCTCCGCTCGAGTGTATCTGAATAAACATATACTTGGTTTGTATTCTCTACTGTCTGACCGACTCTTCATTTGTATGGACGGCTGAGAGGTGGTCGCGAGTGACCCAGGTGGCCCTAATCGGGTCACTTCCTTCAGTTGGCGCCCAAACAGGGACCCCATCGGGCGAGTGGCCCTTCCCGGGTGGGGAGGTCGAGGCCGTCGTCGGGTTGGATGGACGGACCAGGGATCCCTGCACAAGAGAGTTCCTGAACTCGCAGCCGCCTCTTCTGTCCCGCCAGACGGTGCCTCGGCCAGCGGTCATCCGGACTGGGGTCCTGAACGTCAAAACCCTTGGATCTGACCGTTTGGTCAGAAGAGTTGGCAGTGGAGAATAAATTCGTTTGACCTGTGTGCATCAGGTGAGTTTGTTTTGATTCTTTGTGGATATGGTACCATTTTGGTTTGTATTTGGCACGGTCTGAGGACTGATTTTGGTACGAAGTGTTTGCGAACACTTCGCCAGGCAACATAAACAAATTTGGCTCACTTTGAAAATGCCTGGATTTAGTAGGTTCTTAGTTTCTTATTGTCGTTGTTGCTCAGCAGATGCTCGATTGGAAGAAAGTCAGCCGGCCCCTACAGAAGGCACTCCGAACTTTGATATGTATGTGAAGCATGGCCTTGGCCCTATTATGTTTAGTACGCTATGGCACAAATATACGAGGGACAATGCCGAGCTGCAGTGGCCGTTGATGGGCACTTTTGACGAACAAAAAATTGGGTTCTTACAGGAGAAGTTGTTTGCGAAAAGAAGTAGACAGTCTATGTTTGATTCTCTTCGAACGTGGCAAAAGGAAGCTAAACAGAGGCGAATGAAAGCAGAAAAGGAGGCGTGAAAGATGAGAATGCTAACATTGACTCAGAATGCTGTAGCACATGATAAAGAGAAGCAAGAGATAGGGATTGAACGTGAAGATAGGAGATTTTGATTGAATATTGATAAATCTTATGTAGCCCGAGAAGAAAATGATACTTTTGTGGAAGAACTTTTAGATACTCGACCCCCACCTCCATATGCCACGCAGAGTATATATCCCGCTCTCCCCTTGCAGGCCCAGCTACCCGGTTCTTCTGTTTCGGCTGTTTCTGCTTCTGTTACTGTTGATCAGACTTCCTTGGCCACGGCACCTCCTGTCCTTTCTTTGTCTTAGCCGTCTGTGGCAACTATGATCGTTAGTACTCCTGTGACACCTATTGCTTCGGCGTCTCTTTCGCCAGCTCTTACATCTGCGACGGAGCCGGCATTGACACTGGTGCCTGCCCCTTCTGTTGCTGCCCCCACTGCGTTCTTCCATCCCCCGACATTACTAAGTAGTGGGATGCCAGTACGTGAACTTGAGGATAGAGACTGGAAGAAATTTAAGGAACGTATGGGGCGGACGTTAGTCCGGTCTGATATGGGAGATGAGGAGAAAAGGGTAGTAGCTAATCAGGCTGCCCAGTGGGCCCAAAACCCCATTTACAGTGTGGAAGATGTGTGAAGTGTGATGAAAGATTATGAGCCTTTTGTACAACAGCATGCCCTTAAGCATATGTCTGCTACTTTGATTGGTCTTTGGGAGCAGTGTTTCAATGATGCAGCACCGCAGATTATATATGATATTAAGGATCGTGTATATGCTACCGATATGGCGCCTGGTCAAGTTTTTGGTAATGTTGCGACCTTGGTTGCTTATCGGGGTAGGCTGCTTGAGAAGAGCCCCACCCCGGTATCTCAGTTTCCAATGCAGGAAGTTCATCCTATCTATTTTTTTTTGTAAACAAATTTTATTAGGCATTTATAATACAACAATCACTATGGCATATTCTCTTGATCTAGGCATATAGGGCAATATCTAGTCATTTGTAGCAGTTATGTAAATGGGCCCTGCTGCGCAGTTCTTTATATCCAGGCATCAGGTTCCCATTAGGTTCAATTATAATCAAATTCAAAGCCCTCATTGATATGTCATACAAATTACAAACAAATAATCCCCCCCTCCTCAACTTTAGGAACAACCCCACCCACCCTACCACCCCTTCCGTTAGCCATAACGTACCCTTCCCTTCCCCTCCCCCTATACAACTCCCCCACCCTCCAGGCATGTCGCTCGGTCATCAATAGCTCTGCGAAGAATCGTACCCAGTCATATAAGACAACAGATACAGTAATTCCAATAGAGAGGCAACTAGCAAGGGGATGCCGCTACGTATTATATGGTTTCATTCCCCCATAGATCACAACCCAATAGGACAACACTGCAGCTCTCTCTCACAGATCCACTCACTCAGGGGGGGGTTCGGGATCGTCCGCCGGGTGCCTGAGCAACTCAACTAATGCCTCCCATGCCCTCGCCGCATCCAGCATTTGTCCATTATCCATTCTCCGGGCCATTTGCAGCCTAAGAATCCCCTCGCAATCTGCCCATTTTATAAATTCCCTCCGCCACCTCGAGCCACTAGGAGCACTGGTCGCCTTCCAGTGGCTGGTGATTTCTCGTTTAGCCAGGACTAACCCCAGGTCTATAAATTTGCTGGTAACCTTATTCCGGGCAGTGTGGGGAAACCAATGCAGCAGGCAATATCCCGGGGTCAGTGTAGTGTCTCTTTCCGTTATGTCGCCCAGTATAGTCAGTATCTCCCTCCAGAAGCCCTCTAGTAGTGGGCACTCCCAAAACATATGTAAAAATGCGGCGTTTTCTAATTTACATCGCAGACAAACTGATCGGGCCCCAAAATACTCATTAATCTTGGGCGGGGTGAGGTATGCTCTGTGGAGGACAAAAAACTGGATTAGCTGAAATCGTGCATTTCTAGAACTTTTCCATGCCCTCTCTACTAATGCCTCCCACGGCTTCTCAGCTATGGGCATCCCAAGGTCTGTTTCCCATTTGAGCCGCAGGTTCTCTAAGGGCCGCCGCATCACCTGGGTGAGCCGCCCATAGAGGCAAGTGACTGCCTTGATCGTCCCAGCCGCTGATACTACATATTGGCATGGTGTCGAGATCGGCGGTTCCACCATTCCTTTCTTCCAATGTTTGCGGATAGCCATCGTCAGGGAGGCATGTAACAAGAAGTCTCTCCTGGGAAGCCCGTGCCGCTCCATTAGGTCATTAAAGGGTAACAGGGTATTGTTTTCGTAGAGGTCTCCAATAGTGGAGACCCCCGCCCCCTCCCAGGTCCGCAATCCCTGCCAGTCTCCCCCATGGGGTAGTGCCTCGCACAGCAGCAGCGGGATCTCAGGGGCATATGGGGGTATCTGCTGGGTTCTCCTACTAACCCGGTTCCAGCATTGACGCATCGCCCACAGGTCTCTCGTAACGTCCCTTTCGCTCAATGGGAGCCCTAGTAACACTTGAGAGAGCTGTCTCAGATCCGGATCGGAGCCCCCCGTTCTTCCCCAGTGCGAAGTCTTCCCGCCATCCATTTCGTGAACCACTGCAGCTGTGCTGCATGGTAGTAGGCCTCAAAATCCGGCACTGCAAAGCCCCCATCTCGTCTAGGCCTCATCATGGTGGCGAGCGCTACTCTGCGTCTCCCGGAACCCCATAAAAGCCCGTGATCATGGTATTAAGCTGGGTAAAGAATCTTCGCGGAATCCATAGCGGTAGCGTCCCAAAATAATAGAGTAATCGCGGTAGCGTGACCATTTTTAGAAGCGCCACCCGTCCCGCCATTGAAAGCGGGAGAGTCCCCCAAAATTCAAAATTATTCTTGGTGGCCCGTATCGCCCATCCGACATTACCTTCCAGTAAATCGGCAGCCGTATGATAAATACGTACTCCCAGATAAGTCAAACAGCTGCTTTCCCATTCAACATCTAGCCCATCCGGCGGGTCATTCCTTCCACTTAAAACAGGGAACAGGCACGTCTTGCTCCAATTGACCTTAAGGCCCGCCACCCTTCCCAGTCTGGCCAATAGGTTTTTGGCACCTTGTAGCTCTTCCGTAGTGTTGGCGAGGAACATTAGAAGATCCTCAGCATATAATGCAATAAATTGGGACTGACCCACCCCGTCCAGCCCCCGGTAATACCGCCCCGAACGCGCATGTACAGCTAGAGGTTCCATCGCCAGCGCGAACAAGAGGGGAGACAACGGGCACCCCTGTCTCGTTCCCCTGCCCACTACGCAGGCCTCTGATATCACACCTCCCGTGCGCACCCTGGCAGTGGAGCTCTTATACAGTATTGCCGTCCAGGCCACAAAACCCTCCCCGAGGCCAAAGGCCCTCAAGACTCTGAAAAGATATGGCCATTCAAGGCTGTCGAATGCTTTTTCAATATCAATCGATAGGATGCACGCCTCTCTGTTGTCTTGGATGGGGGCGTCCAGCACTCGAAGTAACCGCCTGATATTCATGGCCGTATTCCGGGATGGAATGAAACCCGCCTGGTCTGCGTGCACAAGCGCCGTCATGTGAGTCATCAAACGGCTAGCTAAAATTCGGCTCAAGATCTTATAATCAAGGTTGAGCATGGCGAGTGGCCGGTATGCAGTGCGATCCCAGGGCGGCTTACCTGGTTTTAAGAGCGGTATAATTACCGCTTCCCTCGTTGACACGGGCAAACACCCGTCCCGCCTCGACCTATTGTACAGGGCCACCAAGCGAGGAGCCAATGCATCCACATATGTGGCATAGAACTCGACCGGGAGCCCGTCCGTGCCAGGTGTTTTATTTCTGGCCATGCATTTAATGGCCCCTCTGACCTCTCCCAACTCTACTTCATGGCCCAGGGCCTCCGCAGCATCTGCATCAATTTGGGGAAGTTCAATATCCTCCAAAAATCCCTCATCCTCCAACACCATAGGGTCCAATTGGCTCTGGTATAAAGTAGTATAGTATTCCAAGAACTGTGCGTTGATGTCTTGCTGTCCGTAATGAGTCACGTCACCCCTCCCCCTTAATTCTAGGATCGTCGTCCCTCTTCTCGCTGGATTGGCCAGCCAAGCCAGTAACGCCCCAGACTTATCCCTCTCAGCGTGGGCCCGGGTTGCATAGGCCCTATAGTCAAAGCATCTCAACCGTTCCACCTGTAATGCTAGTGTTTCCCTGGCCTCTAGTAGCTCCGCTTGTTTGTCTACCCTTTCTGGTCTATCCTTTTCAACATCTCGGAGCCGGTCTTCGGCTGTCTGTACATCGTTTAAAAGAACCCTCCGTACGCCTACCGCTTCACCAATACAACGACCCCTTATGACTACTTTAAAGGCATCCCATTCAATGTGGGGGTTGGCAGCTGTGCCAGCATTATTCTGGAAATATTCCTCTACTGCGGTGCCTATCGTAGCTCGGAATACCTGGTCCTCTAGTACCTCCGGTCTGAGACGCCAACTGGGAATTGTGGGCCTAGTCCGCGCCCAGCTCAAGGATATCAGTAGGGGGTTATGATCAGACAGCGTCCAAGTCAAGTACTCGCTCGAGGTGATCCCTGCATGTACGTCTGGTGAGCAGAGAATGTAGTCCAACCTAACATGCAGCTCGTGTAGAGCAGAGAAATAAGAGTAGTCTCTTTCCCTCGGGTGATGGGCCCTCCAAACATCTGTCAGTCCCCAATGTCGTTGCCAGTTCCGTCGAGCTTCAGCGACCCTGTGTGTAGGGGCGGTAGGGAGTGGTGGGTGAGATCGGTCTAGGTTCACGTCAGCAATGCTATTGAAGTCACCCCCCAAAAGTACTGGTCCGGTCAGGACCTGCGTTAACGTCTGTGATAGCTGCGCTAAGAATGCGGGTTGATCAACATTGGGGGCATATATGCTCCCTATAGTGATGTCTCGGCCATCCAGGCGCCCCAGCACCACCACAAACCTACCCTCTGGGTCTATTATCTGTCTGACGCACTGAACCCCCTAGCAAAGGCGGAATACGTGGTGTGGAAGATCTGCCCTCTCCAACGGCGCTGCAGTGCCGTCCCTTCCTTCTGTGTGAGGTGTGTCTCTTGTAATAATGCAATTTGCACTCCTCTTCTAATCAGATAGGCGTGTATTTTGTGTCTTCTGCTCATGGTGTGCATCCCCCTAACATTCCAGGTTATGCATTTAAAACCTACGGTGGAATCCATAGTACAATCTCCAATGCTTCTCGACGTACCCCTCTCCTAGCGACATGCCTGGTCCCAAACCAAATTCCCCCAACAATAAAAACACCCCAACTCCCTTCCCCCAGGACAGGCCTACCCAACCAGGTCCCCATCCAAACTATATCACTCAAACAGTGAATCATGGAAGTGGCAGCACGTATCCGATATCACTGGACCCAGAACCCCCCCGACCCCGCCCCCACAGATAAAGAACACTCGGCAAGCCCCAATAGTGCAAGTGTGTCCATCGGCAGTTCTCAATCTAAACCGCTAGTACCAAGGGTCAACATTCCCCAACAAGCAACCCCCTGGATATACGACCTGTTGCCTGGTCAGCCAAACACGCCATCTGCTGTTTGTGGTGTAACGTCCGGCAGTTCAGTGTCCGAGAGCCCATGGGCACTGCTTGAGCTCGAGCTCCCAGATCTGTCCCGATCAGGGTCTGTGATATTGCTGGTCGGACTCGCTGCTCCTTGACTGATCTCCGCCACTGCTCGCACCGCCCTGTCTCGTTCTTGGCGTCTCCCATCAGGCGAGGGGGCCCCCTTGGGCGGCGAAGAAGAGGTTGATTGCTGTCGGGGCGATTCCAGGCACGGCGATCGCGTTTCCCTACCGCGTCGAGCTTCTAACCAGTCCCAAGCTTCTTGCGGAGTATTAAAGAAATGTGTCGCCGCATCCGCCGTCACTCTCAGGCGAGCCGGAAACAGCATGGCATAAGGGAGCTGCAGTTGTCGTATCTTTCGCTTGACAGCTAGGAAGGAGGTTCTTTGTCGCTGCACCTCCCTAGTATAGTCCGGGAAGATCATCACCCTACTGTTCCCGATTTGTAAGGACTGCTTTTCGCGAGTTCGCTGCAGGAGGAAATCCCGGTCTCTGTAATGGAGTAATCGCACCACCAGTGGGCGGGGTGGAGCACCAGGGTTAGGAGGTCTGGCCGGGACTCTATGGGCCCACTCCAGGGCATAGAAGGGGAGAGGCCCTCCGGGGCCACCTCTGTTTTTAACCAAGCCTCCAGGAACTGGACCGCATCCATCCCCTCTTCCCGTTCTGGAACCCCTACGATGCGCAGGTTGTTTCTGCGTGAGCGCCCCTCACTGTCCTCAGCTCTCACCTCCAACACTTTGACCCTGGTTTCCACCGCTTTCAGGGCCTGCTTCAGTGTGTCTACTGTGTCCGGGATATCCCTCATGGTGGTCTCATTGGCAGCCACTCTCTCCTTAAGTTTGCGGTGATCGTCCTTGAGCAGGGTGAGATCCGTCCCTATGGCGTCCATCTTTGTCTCCAGAGCCTCCCTCGAGGAGGTGATGGCCTGCATAATGTCAGCCAGGGTAGGATCTGCAGGCACACTTTCCACACGTCCAGCAGGTGCCCCCTCATCCTCGTCGGTGTGGTGTTCCTGCTCGTCCAGCCGCAGGACCTCAAATCCTTTTCTCCTGGACGTTCTGCCCATCTCGTGCCCTGTCGAACTAGGTTTCAGTATGGTGCAATAATCGGTTGGTAGAATGCCGTGGGTTTTCCGGTGCTCGTGGTCGCCCTATAGCGAATGCGGGCACTCTCTCACGCAGTAGGTGGTGGGGAAACCTCTCATATACGGGCCAGTCGGATGACTCCGTTTTGCAGGGGCTTCAGGCGGTCATCACAGTCCCCACCGGATCAACCAGAAGACATTCAGTGAGTCTGTGGTTCCGTCCAAGGCGGCAGCACAGTTCCAGCTCCCCTCAGGATTTAGCAACCGGGCAGCAGCGCAGCCCCACTCTCCTCACTTCACTTTATGTCAGCGCCCGGCCCTGGAAGTACACATCCGCCCCCGCATCCAGAACAGCAGTCCCCTGCTCTCGAGGCATCACAGAGCTTGCACCCCAGTCAGTCCGACGTGCCTCCCAGGTCCATTTAAGTGCTGGCTCCCACACCTGCAGCGGCGAATGTTGGGCTCCACGTGGTACTCCCTCTGGGATTCACCGCAGGCTCGTGTTCTCCCTGTCCCATACACACTCCACCTGGAAGGCTCCTCACCTACTCCGCTCCCTGCCACCAATGAGTTATGTCCAAGTCCAGGCGCCAGGAGCTGGCCACGGCTGCCCGCGCGGGGGGGGGGGGCAGGCCACCACAATCACCGGCCGCAATCACCAGCGCGTCTCGCCTGGGGTGTCTTGCGCCGCCATTTTAAGGTCAGGCGTTGCCCTCTGCGCTCTCCTCGAGCCTCACCTCGCCTCCGTTTTCGGTCCGCCTGCCCCCCTCACAAGCGCACGCTCGTTGCCCTCCTGATCCACTCCACCGCTCAGCAGTTTCGCCCAACACCTTGGGCTCTCTTACCAGCGGAGCCTGTTGCAGCGAGGCGCGGCCGCCATTTTGTTCGCGACCCAGCCGGAGCGCGAACAGGGAGAGAAATCGCCGGTTTCTCAGTTTCTCGACATCCCCGTGCCTTGATATCGTACCCAGATGGGCACCAGGACCTCCGCTGCCAGTTATGACGCCAGGGGCCACCCTAGCGTCTCAGGAGTAATTGCTGTGGAGGGAGGCCACGGAGGAGCTCCAAGGTCCGCTGCTCCCTACATCGGCGTCAAGCCACGCCCCTCCGAAGTTCATCCTATCTATCATCCTGAAATACCAGAGCAAAGGGATCAGCACGATAATGTTATTAGACAAGGTGTAGCGGCCTGTTTCCAAGATCAATGGGTTTATACTCCGTGGAAAAGGAGTGAAGTCTTGTCTCTTAAGACTCAGTTACCTGACCCTAGGAATAAACCAACTGCTTATTATAAGGAGTTGACTGAAGCTGCTTCTTCTACAGTGATGACACTTGCGGATATTGAAATGTTGTTTGGCTTACTAGTTCCGGTTGATATTTGGAGACAAGTACACACACAGGATCACGTTGCGGAATTGGGTGGTACCTGGGACCAAATTAAGGTATGGGATCAGGAACGGAAGACCGGTGATAAGCCTAGACCAGAGATACTTGCTTTGCCCGGCCGTATCATTACTTATATGCATTCTCTTATCCCTCCGAGAAAAGTTGATTGGGACAAGTTATCGGCTTGCCGTCAAAAGAAAGATGAGAGGGTGTCTGATTTTTTCACTCGGTTTGAAGGTGTGTTTCTAGATTATAGTGGACAGGATTTGTCGATCAAAGGTGGTATTCGATTGTTTGTCAATAGATTTGTTTCCAATTTGCTTCCTGAGATTGCGACTCGATTGCAGGCTTCCGAGAGCACCTGGTCCACCTCTTCTCCTTCTGTTATTTTGAATATGGCACAGTATTATGAGCACAGGGAAAATGAGTATAAGGAGAGGACGGTGAAGAAGCACAAGGATTTGAAGACAAAGGTGTTGTTGCAACAGGCTTCTAGGGGGAATGATAGAGGACGTGGTGGTTTGGCCCGGCAGCTTCCACGCACTAGCAGGCCTACAAATACTACGCCTGTAGGGCCGAATCAGTGTGCGTATTGCAAAGAGGAGGGACACTGGCGTAGCGAGTGTCCCGTGTTGTTGCAGAAGGTGGAGGTTCCTAGAGGACGAGGTTCTCGTGGACGGGGTCGTGGAGCTGGTGGCCAGGACAGGGCTCAGAGTGCTGTGGCCCCGCAGGGTCGTGCTGATCGAAATTATTTTGATGACCCTCGGGGAGGCCTGTATTATCATGACGATTACGATACGGATGAGGTGACAAGGATGTCCTACAGCTAGGACAGCCAGGGACAGAGTGAGGGACCAGTTCCGATACCTGTAGATCAACGTGGTCCGTACGTTAGTGCAGATGTGCATGGTTCGACTAAGGAGTTTTTGGTGGATACAGGTGCGACGAACAGTTCTATTTCTCGTTCCTTGGTCAGCTCTGTCTGGCCATAATAATGTTTCGGTAGGTTTTTCTTGTGTACTGGTTGTTAGCCCCATTTCAAAACCCCTTGCGTTGACTATTGGTCCTTTCACTGTGGATTCGCCATTCTTGTCGACGTCTAATTGTGGAGAAAAATTGATGGGTTTGGACTTGTTGAAAAAATTGCATGCCACGATTTACTGTTCCCCGGCAGGTGTTTACATGACAATGGGTCCGAATGCCGTGCGCCCTACACAGTGTCTGTCCAAAGATGCGCCTCTTCCTGCGGAATTTAAAGATGTGCCGCCCACTCTCTGGGCGACAGGTGATACTGATGTGGGGCTGTTACAGATACTGCCAGTTTTGATCCAAGTTAAAGACAATGCCATTTTACCTCGCATCCCTCAGTATAAAATACCGCAAGCAGGTGAGCGAGCTTTATTGCAAATTATACAGGACTTGATTGAGAAAGGAGTGGTTGAGGAGATGACTGCTAACGTTTGTAATAGTCCTATTCTTCCCATTCTTAAACGGGCACCTACGGGTTCCTCTGACGATCATGCAGATGTTTATCGCTTTGTGATTGACTTGCGGGAAGTTAATAAAATAGTGATTCCCCAGTTTCCGCTGGTCCCTGACATTATGACTCTTTTGACAATGATTCCTTCTTCTGCTACATACTTTTCTGTAATTGATTTGAAAAATGCGTTCTTCAGTATTCCCATTCATCCTCACAGCAGGTATCTCTTTGGGTTCACCCTAGCTGGTAGAAGCTTTAGATTCTGTCGCGCTCCTCAAGGCTGTACACAGAGTCCGAGTATCTATAGTCAGGCATTGAAAGGTCAGCTGGATTCCTTGTTGCTCCCTACAGGTAATGTATTGCTTCAGTATGACGATGACTTGCTCATCGCCTCGGACACAGAACAAGGTTGCAAAGACAGTACAGTTAAATTGTTGTTACATTTAGCTGAGCATGGCCATAAAGTATCCCTTTCCAAATTTCAGTATTGTCGACAGGAGGTCACCTATTTAGGTCACCTACTGTCGAAGGAGGGTAGGAGATTGACCCCTGAGCGCATCAGTACCATTGTTAAAATGCCCATTCCGCAAACTCAAAAAGATGTGCGCGCTTTTATTGGCATTACTTCCTACTGTCGCCAGTTGATTCCAAATTATTCCCTACTAACCAAACCCCTGCTTGCTCTGACTACTAAAGATGTGCATGAACCCCTGCCTTGGACGCCTGAATGTCAGTAGTCTTTTGAGCAATTAAAAAGTGCGCTTTGTTTGGCTCCAGTGCTCGGCACGCCTAACTACAGCAAGCCATTTGTATTATATGTCCATGAGACGGCTGGTTGTGCGCTTTCTGTTCTAACACAAAAATTTGGGGATAAGCAACAGCCGTGTGCTTATTTCTCTGCTGTGCTTGATCCAGTCGCACGAGCCCTCCCGAGCTGTCTAAGAGCGGTCGCAGCTGTGGCTGTCTCGATAAGGCATCGGCTGGACTCGTACTTGATACTGACCTCACAGTCATGGTACCCCACGCTGTAGATACACTTTTGAATGAGACAAAGATGCAGCACCTCACCAGTGCACGTCTGACAGGTTATGAGTTAACGCTGTTCGCTAAACACATTACGATTAAACGATGTGCCACTCTGAACCCAGCCACGTTACTACCCCTCCCTTCTGAGAATGAGGAGATTGACATACATGATTGTATCTTCCGGACGGAAGAAGAGACGAAAGGACGCGTAGACCTGACTGATGTTCCCTTATCCGACCCCCAAGGGGAACTATATGTCGATGGCTCTTGCTTTAAATTACCAGATGGCACCACAACCGCTGCGTACGATATTACTACGCTGCACACGGTAGTTGAGACATCACGAGTTCCCTATCAGACGGCCCAAGCTGCAGAACTCATTGCCCTAATACGAGTCTGCGAATTGAGTGAGGGACTGGTTGTTAATATTTATACTGGCAGCCAGTACGCCTTTGGAGTCGCCCATAATTTCGGGTGACTCTGGGCAGAGAGAGGTTCCTTACTTCCCATGGAACAAAGATTCAGCACGGTCATCTTATATACAGGCCTCTGTCCGCTTTGACACTCCCTAAGAAGTTGGCAATAGTGAAGTGTAGCGCCCACAGGAAGGTTACTGACGATGTAGGAAAAGGGAACGCTTTTGCAGATCAGACAGCTAAGGAAACAGCCCGAACAAAGATGAAAAGGATGTTTGTAGCAGGTCCAGCTGGTGGGTGCCCGAGTTCTACATGTTTGAGGATACACTTGAGAACGTGAAGGAGATACAGAGTGAGGCCACGGTGGAGGAATTAGCAGTGTGGCAAGAATGTACAGCGAACTTGAATGATGAGGGATGTTGGATTGATAAGTCAGGGAAGCAAAGATGGATGTTGCCGGATGCATATGTTCTTCCTGTAGTGACAATGGCCCACGGCCCAGCCCATATCAGTGCTAAGGGTATTTGCAAGCTGTTAGACCCCGTATGGCAAAATGACAACATCTCCAAGACAGCTACACATCTAGTGAAATACTGCATGGTGTGCATGATGCACAATCCTGGCAGGGTTACCCCTACACCACCAGGTAATTTTGCACCTCCCACTTTTCCTTTTGAGGTACTTCAAATTGATTTTATTGAAATGGACAGGGTCAATAATTTGAAGTATGTGTTGGTGGTTGTTTGTCCGTTCAGTAAATGGGTTGAAGCCTACCCCACTAAAGAAAATACAGCCATTGCGACTGCAAAGATACTCCTGAAAGAGTTCTTTCCTCGCTTCGGCTTGCCCCGTTTGATCTGGAGTGATAACGGAAGTCATTGCAATGCCAAGGTTATCCAGCTAGTTTGTAAGGGACTGCACATCAGACTGAAGTTTCATGCTGCAAATCACCCCCAGTCAGCAGCTTTGGTTGAGAAGTACAATGGTACTCTCAAACTGAGATTGGCAAAGATTCAGGAGACCACAGGGTTACAGTGGCCATATGCTTTACCATTAGCTCTTTTGTCCACAAGAACAACAGCACATTCTAGGAGGGTTGTCACCTTACGAGGTCGTGTTCGGACGCCCGACGAATGTCTGGGGCGTCCCGCGTCTGCATAAATTCTCTCAGATTGAGTATCCTTTATTGACTGATTACTTGTACCGGTTAACTGAAAATTTGGGTTCTATTCACCAACAGATACACAAGTCCCTTCCACCTGTACCCGAGGGGCCCGGGCATGATATTCGGCCCGGCGATTTTGTCCTGATGAAGAACTTCCAGCGGAAAAAGAGTTTGGAGTCTCGCTGGAAGGGACCTGTCCAGGTCCTCTTTGCTACGCGCACAGCTGTGAAAGTCGCTGGCCGAAAGCGTTGGATGCATTCAAGCCACTGCCGCAGAGTACCCCTGCCCTTGCATTATGATCAGTGGGTAAGGGAGGGCATTGTGGACTCTGAGCATGAAAAGGTGCCTCAGTTCATCCTATTCAGCGATGCGATTCTAACGTGAACCCAAACGGATGCCGAAAATAATGAAGTGCTAAATGCGGCAGTCCCTCCAGAGATCAGAGCCATTAAGGAGCCCCTTTCTACTGACCCCTCTGGGTCTGAGCCCCTCTTTGTTGACCCCTCTGTGCCTGGAGTCACCAGGTACAATTTGCGTCCTCGGTTGAAGAGTAGTGCACAAAAGGAAAAGTCAGACTAGACAGGGATGGACTGTGCAAGTTAGGGCGTACTTTGCTATAGTACCAACGATGTTACCTTAGGGTGAGGTGAACTTGGTGCATTGTTCTGACATTGGACAGGATAAGTCGAATGTGCCTGCTTGGAGGGGGGTACATTATCCTGGACGACGTGGGATGCATTGAGAGCTAGGACTGAGCAGCTCCACCGCCGGTGCTCAAGAGCGCCAACGTTGGTGAACAATAGGAGTCTACCAATGAGGCTAAGACGGACACTGGGAACACTTGCCCCCTCTTGCCATCAGTTTTATTGCATTCCCCTTTCTTTGTTTCATAATGTATCCATTTGGTCGGCCCATTGAGGAGGAGGAACAACCATTTGCACCACCTCGTTTAGTGTGGGGGTGGTTAACAAAGAGTAAAATAGTTTGCATATTAATTGTTGTGATTACGCTAATAATAATACTTGGAATATCCTGGTTTCTGGAGGAAAAGTGTCCTGTACATACTTTTGTTGGTACAACACCAATTCCCCCTGAACACATTTTTGTTACCTTGGCCCCTCACAAAGGAGAGCACTGAAAGTCTTATACAGATAATGTTTTTATACAAATGTTGCATCAAGCTCATGACGTGTCCAATACAACAAACTGTTGGGTTTGTGGATTGCTTCCTCAGTTACTCATAAGAGCGATAATTTGTTTTCCATGCCATTGTCATATGTTGGTAGCTGTGAAGGTTGGTTTGAATTGTTCATTATGGTACACTACCACTTCCAACTCTCTACTCTGGTTATGACACCTGCTGATTCTCGCACTGTGGTAGAGTATATAAGTTTTCATCACAGGTTTACTCCCATAGGAACGGCAGGACAAAGGACTTCTGGTACACTATCCCCAAACTCCTGTATGAGCACATATGATAAAATGAAGAACGAAATATGGCTTCAAATGGAAATGGCTGATTTTCAGAAATTTAACACCTCTGAGTATTTCCAATCTTTCCAGGACCGTAATGTCACCAAGGACAAACCAATACCGGTGTCTGTGGTTAGCTCAGCAGCAGCCTTCTGTGTCCAGGGAAGGGGGGAGATAGAGGTGGGGGAAAGCAAATGAAATTTCACTTACCCTCTCAGCACGATCAATAGTCCTCCTTTGGTCTTGCCCCCTAATGTCTATCTATTTTGTCTGCGGGTCCCAACCTTATGTCTGGCTTCCTAGGGGATGGTCAGGTAGATGTTACCTCTCTTTCCTCCTTCCCCCGGTGTATGTTGCTCCGCCCTCGTACCATAAAGATCATAGGCTGCAGCGTAGGAGTGCATCCTTGGCCCGAGTCAGAAGGGTCATTGACACGAAGGATATAGATCAGACAGACGCTACCTTACAACAATTTGAGGATGCTATGAAGGGTATCGTACCCTTTTGGGGCCCCATGTCCAATAGCCTTAATATTCGCCGATTAACAAGGGTTGTTGAGGGGGTCATTAATACAACAGCTGGTATATTGACAAACATCACTGCTGAGCTTCAGGCTACAAGGTTAGTTACCTTGCAGAACAGGATGGTGTTAGACGTTATACTTGCAGATAGGGGTGGGGCCTTTTGCATCATTGGCAGTAGCTGTTGTGTGTACATACCTGACCACACCCCCAATGTGTATGCTGCCATACAGAAATTGCATAGACTCTCATCTGCAATACACCAAGAAAATGGAACTTGGACACTATCTGGGTGGTTCTGGGGTATGCTCAAGTCCTGGGGTTGGAAGATCCTAATCTTCATCGCTGTGATTTCTGGTGTTTCTTCACATGTTGCCTTTGCATACACTGCCTCCCAACCTGCTGTACTTATTGTATACATGCTCCTACCCCTAAGAAAAAGAATTCAGTTCCTGACACTAGTAATGCGATCATGTTGCATATAGATATTAACGGCATTATGCTGATCGACGAGGGTATCTTTGAATATTGACTATGCAAACATCAGCTTGAAATGGTAGCTCTTATTTCTGCAATATGTTGTCCGTTTCTAGGTAATAATGAAATGGTTTAGCAAATGCTAAAAGGAGGGTCTGTTGGAATAAAAATGTTTTAGCTGAGTTGTTCATGCATTGTACGTCTTAAGTTAGCATTCGCGGCACCATTTTATATTCAGCCGCTATTTTGAGCCATGATCGAAACTAACTTCTTTCTCTCTGCCCCAGCTGAAAGCAGCTGCAATAGTTTTCATTTCTTCAAGGTTGAGCCTTGCTGTACTAATGAATACACTGTTCTTGTCTGTGCATACCTTTCCCACTAGATAGGCCTGCTCCCACCCTTAGAGCGGCGGGCGCAGGCAGAGTGACCTTGGCACTGAGATAGCATGTGCCCGGTCTCCAGGGCTGGAGTAAAGAATCCAACATGATGAGTTTAGCTGCCTAATCGTCTTCTTGTAAATATGAATGCATTTTGGTTAAGATGTTGGTGTTTTAAAAAATTGAAAACATTTTAAAAATTGTATGTTTATGATTTTAATGGTGCCTATGTCAATATTTCGATATTCTGAAGAATTTAATGCCATGTTTAGGTTAACAAAAATTTATGTTTAATAAACATGGCCTGTTTTCCTCCCATTGCACAAGTGTATATGTGTTGTCATTGACTCGTGGGGTTCTGGGGGAGAGGGGCGGGCTCAGGCACAAAAGGGGGACCTCCGGATTCTATATCATCATCTCTGCCTTGCACATGTTATCACATGTAGGGGTGGGCAGAACTCGTGGAATTTGACTCCGCGGAATTCTGCGGAGTAATAAAAACACTCCACAAGATTCCACGGAGTTCCGTCAACAGGGGAAATAAGCACATCGCACTGCTCGTGCTGTGAATTAATGCCGGGAGCACATTCCATGCATAAAAATCAGTGCGAACGGCACCACGCGGTGCACCAGAGGGCGCAGCAACTTTAGTTGATTTTTCTGCCACTCAAGTAGATTTTCTACTCGAGCAGCAGCCTTCTGACCATAAAAAATCGTGACCACCTACCCGCATTGGAAAAATCTTACCGGATGTCCTTCTAGCGACCAAAAATCGCGCTAGGGGGCTACCAAATCACGCTCTCTAACTTACCGTTGTGGCGTATGAGAAAAAATTCTGCCATGCGGCGATTGGCGGAATTTGACCGGAACTCCACTATACAAGAGTAACGCAGAGTCACCAAAATTCCGCCAATTCCGCCAGTCGAATGGAATATTTCACCCACCCCTAGTAACATTGATTACTGGGCCTTCCCTGATTACCCCCTTTTGTTTGGTGTACAGGCACACAGCACCTGCTGCGTCTCTGGCTGTCAGGTACCTATATGTTTTAGTCATAACTATAATTTTCTCTCACACCTCCTCCTCCATTACACTGCTAGGTGCTGTGCCCCAAGAGAAGATATAAGCACCTCGCTGGTCAATCACTGTTAGAAGGTGGTTCTGACACTCTAGGCCGCCCGGATTTTTCGCTTTTTGAGCACCTATTTGTTGAGCTTTTACTGTGGGAGAGCCTCATAAGTTGGGACTCACCCACAGTGAACTCATGGTGAAAGAGACTGCATGTGGATTTTACTGGTGTCCCCCTAGCTTGACTAGGCCGCTGTGCAGCCGCAGGAGAAAGGGGCACCGGGCTGGTTACATGCAGAGACATGTGTACATGCGTGTGCACACGTGTACGGGCTGCGCAGGGGAGAGTCCTGGCGTGCGCAGTCCAGGAGCAGCTACAAAGTGAATGGTGTGGCAGGACTTATGCAGAATTGGGTGGTGACATGGAATAGGCTTTATACACTGGGAAGAAGCATGCCAGAGAAAGTCCGGTGTGTTTTACTGTATTTTTCACTTCATTATTCCCTCATGGGGATGTGGAGCCCATGGGCTAGATTAACTTTCCTAAGGCCTACAGATTCCAGACACGCACTAAAGTACACTGTAATGGGTGTGAGAGGAAGTATTCTGCAGAGTCTAAAGTCATATTTGTACTGCTTTTGGGTCATCCAGAAATGTCATATTTCTCTGAGTCTGCAATAACCAGGGCCTGGCTGGGGGCTGACCTCAGTAGGCTGGATTGATAACCTCTCTTCCACGAGCTAAGGCCTCCTCTCCAAGGAAGAGAAGATGGGTGGAGCTACAGGCTCATCCATCAGCAGCTATCACTGGGTGCCAGGCACCAGGTTGCACCAAGGAGGGAAGGCAGCGAGGGGGGAAGGGGCCTTTTCAGAGACCATTTGGCAAGAGACCCTGGACGACGCCATTTTGAACAAACCCAGAGGCTGGGCAGGAAGGAGGGAGCAGGGGCAGTGAAGTGATGTGTCGCTGTTTGATAGGACAAACAGAGACTTCCTGCCAGCCCCCTACTCAACTTTTAAAAAGAACCTACACAGGAAGAGAAGCTCTCTCTGGGGTGTGGTCTGCTGAGGCAGAAGGTGCTGGAGCCTGGCGCAATGGGCAGTTGGAAGGAGGAACCCCCTGACTGCTCCAGAATCCTGAACAGCGCCAGGAGAAGAGACCAGGACCAGTGCGCAGAAGCAGGGGCCTCTGAGCAGGGAGAAGAGAGTCCCAGGAGGACAGCCAGGTGAAAGGCTGGCGCAAGGAGCCAGTGAAGACAGCTCCCTGCTGAATCCCCCCTCTCAGAGACCCAGAGGGCGAAGAAGAGTGCTCCCAGTGGCTGGGGAGCGCCACCAGGAGCAAGAAGACGCGAAAATGGAAAAGATCGGACCCCTGGGGGCCGAGATACGCCCCCCAGAAGGTAGGCGACCTTTGACCTCTGGAGGGACCGACGGCGAAGCGCGTGGGGCTCCGCCGCCGGTCCATGATGTGCCCCCGGGGTGGGTCAGGTCCCGGGGGCTGCCCCCAAGAGAAGTAAAGTCAGGGTGCGCCGTCGCGCACCCCGTGAAGGTTCCCCCGCCGGGTGCCAGGAGCCCGCCCTGGCCCCCGCCGAACAAGAGGTCGGGAGGAGCGCCGTCGCGCCCCCGCGAAAATGTGCCCCGGGGCCCGGAACCCCATCCCCGGGCCCCGAAGAAGGAGAGGAGCCGGGGGCGGGGAGCGCCGTCGAGCCCCCCCGCGAAGAGGTCTCGAGGGGCCCGGGACCCCATCCCCGGGCCCCGAAGCAAAGTCGGGGAGCGCCGTCACACTCCCCGTTAAGATGCCCCCAAATGGGGCACCAGGAGCCCACCCTGGCCCCCGCCGAAACAGCCAAAGATGGGGAGCGCCGGCGTGCTCCCCCCGAGGAGGAGGAGGGGGCCCGGGACCCCACCGGGATGGAGGGGGGGCGCCGTCGTGCCCCCCCCGAAGATGTCCGGGGACCCCATCCCCGGGCCCCGAAGAAGGGGAGGAGGCCGGGGGAGTGCCGCCGCACTCCCCCGCGGTCCAGCCTGACCGGAGGACGAGGATCCGTCTGCCCGCTGGAGCAGGCAGACCAGAAGTGCCCAGCCGGCTCCCACGGCAGCACACAAGGGTGCTGGCCGCACGGGGAGCCGGCGGGGGCAGCCGGGGGTGGGCTCCCCGAGCTGCCCTCCAACAGAGAAGGCAGGCGGGGGTCCCGAACCCAGAGGTGCAGCACCGCGGGGCCCGGGTGGGACTGGGCCCCCGAAAAAGAGCCGAGCAGCGGGGGGTGGGCTCCCCACGCTGCTCGAAGAACCACTCACCGGGCATGAGGGGTCCGGGTGGGACCAGACGCCCAACGGACTGAAGACGCGGCATGAGCCCGCTGCGGTGCCATCGCGGCTCTCCTCAAGCAGCAGGGGAGCCGCTGCTATGTTATTCACGGAAGGCCGAGGAATCGATCCATAATGCCTTGCAGGCCTGGACCGGCCTGCAAGGGAAAAACCGCTTTTTCTCTGCTTGTGGTGGCCCCAGGAGGACGGGGTCACCACCACATGAATGCAAAGGTGCCGGGGGAGCTGCATGAGCAACGCAGTCTCCCCCAGCACGAAGAAAAGGAGTCCCTCCCTAAGTCTCCTGGGGACTTGAAAAGGATAACCCCTCAAGGGCTCAGCCAGCATTGTAACACCTTCTGGGCTGGAACTTTTTTCTACAGCTGAGGGTATATGGAGAAGTGCTTCAAGGAGTGAAGGGCTGAGTTGGGGATGTCTGGAGAAGGGCATCCCCTGGAGGTGAAGAGGCGTAATTGCACCCGTAGTGCATTTACTAATGTTATTTCTTTTAGAGGGACTGAAGGTCACATGTGTAATGAGAAGTGCCAGTGTAAGGTGATGTCATAAGCAAAGTGGGGTTATGTTGCCAGACATTCCTGCTAAGGTGTTTGGCTGTATATGCGTAATCCTGTGATTTCATCTGTGATGCCTTTAGGGGCTGTAATTGCAATGCATTCTAATGTCCAACAAATGTGATGAGTACTGTCATTCTAAGGTAAAGCTTCAACATGTATTCTTGCTGCTGCGCTTAAGTGACGAACAACCCAGACTGTTAGCCCTGAAGATGTAGGGGTGCATACTGTATGGTCAATATAAGATGCTCAGTCAGGGTTATGTGTCACTAGGGCAGGTGAACCTATTTTTAATGCGTGTTAAGGTAATGGGGTGGGTCGCCACTGGGATGGTGCCAGTGTGCAGGGCCCTCGCTCCAGGTTATGTTCAACTACCTGCATTGGGGGCAAGATGATGTGCATACATGGGAGTGGTGGTACTAGACCCCACCCCCCCTTTCAGGAGGGGTGGAGATGTTATGCAATGTCACAAAGTAATTCCAACAGCTTATGTATATTTGTAAATTGGTGCATAGTATTGAGTAGTGTGTGTGTTTAATAAACGTACTCTTACTTTTATAAAGCAAAGTACAGACTGGACAATCAATTATTGAGTGTTATTTCTGCGCACCTGCAAATGGCGATTACTAGCCCACACCACCTCCCTTGAGTAAGCCTCAGACTGCTCTGCAACGCTACCCTCTGAGAGTCAGGCGCTACAATTGGGTGTTTGGTTCCCAGTGAAGGACAAATGTAGTCATGTTATTTGTGCAGGCCTCACAGATGCTGCCTCATTTTCCAACAATCACACACAACACTAAAACGTTCCACACAATATCACAACAAATGTAATACTGCCAGCCACCAGTGGTGGCTCCTCCACCAAGGCAAAGAAGCGTCGCCCCACTGCTAATTCAGTAGTGCACAAAAGAAAAAGAAAATGATAATAACAAACTTTTATTATCATTTTATTTTTCTATACAGAGCTTGGAGCTAGGTGGGGGCGGGGCTGGGCTCCGTGACGCCAAGCGGAGTGAGGAATGGTTTGCACTCCTCTAAGTGAGCATGCCGGTTTGGCCGGCCCTCTTGGGCTGACCTAACCGTCATGTGCACTTGGCATGTTCTCCATTGGGCTGTGTTGCACAGCCATGAGGAGAACATGCCCAGCCTCCCCAGGCACTGCCTAAGCATCCAAACAGGATACTCAGACCAATCACAACACTGCTCCTGCAGCGTCGTGATTGGCTAGGAGAGTCCGATAGCCTGAGTGCTTCCGGTGCTTCTTGCAGATCGTGAGGAAGAGGACGGAGGAGAGACGTGCGGTAGCACGGCGGCAAAGGAAAAGGTAAGTTAATTTTTTTATTATTATTTGTTTTGTAATCCATTCCCCTACCACCACCCCCGTACCGAGGCATGCGCCACTGCCAGCCACACACTCTCAACAGTGTACCAGGCTTCCCATCTTAAAATGCATACATGAAGCACCAGATAAATGCTAAGTGTGAGGTGAAAACAGTGTTACTTCTTTCTTGTCCTGCACCACCTTCCTGACTATTTCCATTTCCACCATCACCATGCATCTGATCATCATCCATGTACAACGGCCCACTGCACCTTTGTATGTGCGTGGGAACCTCACACTCCTCTTCTCTATAACATTCCTTTTTTTTGTACAAGGCCACCCATCTCACGATCATCTCTGACCATTTCTGACAACACATTCAGCCCTTGAATTTTCTTCGCAGCTCTAAGAAGGCAGGAAAACTACCTTTCCACCATTCTTCTTTTACATTTACGCAAACACCTTTGTGTACCTCTCATAAGGGGTTTCTGCTCTCTTGTTCCTGACTCATGAATGCTTTGCCATTATCTTACTCAGAATAGTCTGGTCTTAGTATCTCTCCCTCTCATTCTTTTAATTGGCATGCCACCTGTATTCAATTAGGTATTGTATGATAAGCCCACATTTCTTGGACAGTCTCTAACACATTTTGCTTGTTCTTCAGGACCATCTGCATTGTTCCTTTCACTGGACTGTTGGTTCTTTCCACAAATTCATTGGACTGCAGATTGTATGAAGACATCAGTACATGTTTCACACTGTAACTTTTCAAAAGTTCAACATGGCAGAAAATTGGGTACTGTTATAAATGATCAAATAACCCAGGTAACCTTCTCTCCTGAAGATGTCCTTCAATTCTGCAATCATTGATTCAGTCGTAATGCTACAAACAAGCTCTACTTCTAATCAGCTTGAAAACATATCCACCAACACCACTGAAGACTTTTCACCTTGCCCCAGATAATACACTGGGCCTATAAAATCCAACCCAACTATGCCCACACTTCTTCGGGCAAGTCCTAACTCTACATTTGCCAGCTTCCCACTTTCAACCTTTTCTCACTCTCTCTCAGTGCTTATTTTGAGCTGGTGTTTGCCAGTGGGGTACAACGGCACTCATTTTTTGGGACTGGAACTTATTTTGACCTCATTACCACCCAGAGCAAGAGAGAGAAAAACACAAAAGGGGGATTGAAAGAGGAAAAACAGTGACAAAGATAGAAAGCAGTGATTAGAAAGTACCAGTAAGAATGAGATAAAGGAGCAGGGAGTGTCTGCTGTTGAAATCAAGACTATGCTGCCTTGATATTCGCTGCCCTCAATATTTGTAGACCAAAGCTTTGGGCCCCGGGACATATGGTTTTACAATTTAAGCATTGTTCTTTCTGCACAGAACACACGTCTTATTCAAATCACACACTGCTCCATACACCCCTAATCAGCAAAAGAGTTCTTTTACCCTTTCTATGAGAGAGTCTGATTGAAATGTGCCCCAGGCTATCCCTATTAGCTGCAAGAATAAGCCCACCAGTGTTGCACATCTCTCTCTCCTCATGAAAACATTCTCACTACCTTTCAAATACAACTCATTGCTCAACTTCATGTATACCCCATGTGGCTGTTCCAAATCATCTTCTTGCTGTCCTCCATTCTGGATGCCGTTGACAAGTATTTGTAGCATGTCATCTTTATCCATGGCACTCTCCTACTCTTTCTGACCAACTGCCACACCACATAGGGCCACCGCATCTTGCACACTCGCAACCTTACACTCTGACCACTCTCTCTTGGTCTGGGATACACATTCTCCCAACTCAAATGCAGCCTATATAATCAACACCACCAGGCTTGAGAACCCTCAATTACGTTTGTGGTCAGTTCTTATGATTAATTGCCCCCCAGACACTGCAAAAACCTTTTTATTATGTTCAGTGGTGTTGAGCATGCTAGACGCAAAAGCAACCTGCCTCTCTCTTCCTTTGTTGGCTTCGGTTAACACGATTCCCAAGCAATGTGCAGTTGCGCTACCCGTCAATATGATTCTATCTTTAACATCAAATGGTTTGAACAACTTGCCATTGGAAATGTTCTTCTTGATATCACTCCTCCAAATGATTTCTTCCCTTTCCTCAACTCCCTCAAATGATTTGGATTTCTCTACAAAGCTTGTAATACATTTAGAATAGTACTCTATGAGACCCATGAAAGATCGCAATCCTTGTGAGATTGCGCCCCCTTGTGAGATTGTGTAGCCCAAATATTCAATCTTTTCCATCACAAATTTGCATTTCTCTTTCTTCAGCTTTAGGCCTGCTTGTTTCAAGATTAATAACACTCTAAACAAGACTTTGTTATGTTCCTCTTCTGTTTCTCTGTACATCAATATATTGTCCTGGAAAAAAAGAACAGTTGTCTTGTCCTTAAATATATTGGTTATCATTCTTGAAAAACAAAGACCAATGAGGTCAGGGCACATCGTAACTGAGTAAACTGAAAAACATCCTCTACAGTAATAAAAGCTGTAAGGTTCTTTGAAAAATGGTTCAGTCGCATCTGGTGGTACACAGATTTAAGGTCTAATTTTGTGAAAAACCTTCACACCATTGAGCGACAGCCCAATTCAGTTTATGACTGGTGGTGGAAAATTGTATATCATGATGTTCTGGCTCAAACTCCTAATGTCCAAACAAAATCTGTAATGGTCATCTGCTTTTTCGTGATCACTAATGGTGTCACCTATCAAGCTGCCTCCACTGGTTCTATAATCCCTCGTTCCACCATTTCCTTCAACATATCTTTCTCTTCCTTCCTTTCAGCAGTAGGAAATCTCAAACTTTGCTTAACTGGTACTTCTCTGCCTTTAAACTTAATCAGGTGAATAGAGCTCTTGAGCGTGCTAACCTTGGAATCAAGAAACCCTTTTCCCTGCATTCTCATTTTAGACAACTATCACCATCTCACCAGAGCAAGGATCTAAAATTACGTAAAGTCCCTATTTTGGGCCGGTCTGCTCTCTGCCATACATACTTTACCTCTGCTACTCACCCTTTAAATTGTATATTGGACTAAATACATCCCAAAATATTGATTACACACCTTTATACAATTTCATATGCACTACGATGTATATCTTTAGGCTGCAACAACCCTTGGCCAGTTTTGCTTGTATAGAGCCACTGGCACTATAATGTACAATGGCCCTTGGTCCACTAAAAACTCGGCTTCTCTCCCATTTATCCAGAATGTTCCTCTGGGTCAAAAATGTTCTTGCTTCATTTATTTCCATACCATTAATACATACACAGGCTCTCCTTCACCTTTGTTTTCTTCAACCCCTTCTCTCACTTTACTACTCCTACACAATCTTTCCAGTTGACTGCTTCCTCTGCACTTCTGGCAATCTTTATAGATGGTATACCACCCTGTAAATCTGCTGCAGGTATTTTACTCCCACGTCTATGACAACCTCAGAAATATGTTTAAGGTGAAACTTTCTTGGAATTTGCTTCCTTTGTCATTCCCAACTGTATTATTTTTTCCCTACAACATTCACATCACTTTGTTTCTTTGTGTTCAATTCTTACATCTTCTTCATGCATGTATCTGATTCCTCCGCTCTCTTTGCAGCCCAAAGTCTTTCCTTCATGAACTTGTTGAATTGCGGAACTGGAAAAAATTGCTGTGAGATGGAAAGACAATGGCTCAGGTCTCGGTCCAAAGCTGATAAAATGCAAAACCCACAAATGACACTAACGTACATCAATCAGACGTGCATAAATGCCTTCCTGCTAAGGCACAGCTAAGCCTAGCCAAGATGGCTGATCTCTAACAGAGTTTCATCTGTCAATGATAATCATGACCATTAATCGCTTCGAACAGGGCACTAAACAAAATTCCGTGCAGGGCAGCTCGTGCCAGAACCCCTCCAGTGCCAGATGTGGTAACTGGGAGTGCTTGTGATCTTCTATTACCAATGCTGGGCCGGCAGACAAGAACAAGTGAGCAATCTCCAGCTGCCTCATCCTGGCCAATGAATTACTGGACTGTTGAGCAACATATGGGGTGCACATTGACTGCCTTTGACTGCGGCGCTGCAGACCCACCTACAGAAGGACTACTCAAACAGACCAACCGCCAGAGGAGAAAATTGACCGGGGACAAGCTTCTTCATCAGATAAGTGTGTGCTTGAAATGCCATCTCCCCTCTGCCTCCATGTCGCATCCAACTGTGTTCACACCACCAACAACGGAATGCAAATTTGACAACAGCCAAGTGACTGATGAGTTTGCTTACAATGTTTGTGATTGGCGCCATGCCCTGGGTAGCACCAAGGAGGCTGTTGCCAAAGATGCAAAAACCCAGTGCCCACTGTGCATTCTGGCCAGATTGACAACCTATGTACATCCTGGAGAAGACCAGTGTAATAGTGACATCAACACCTATAATGTACATATGCGCACAACCCACTAAGCAGGTATCAGAGGAGTAAAACCTGCACCTCCGCTTTGAGACTGGGCCATCGATTTGCAATATCTGGGACTCACCATGCACCCAATGTAGCCCTTTGGGGCCAGACATGCGTGATCCTGTTATTACTCTGGAAAATCCAACTGCAACACCCTGCAGAGGTCTCCAGTGATTGAACTAAATGATTGTACACACATCTGGTGCATGCAAGACACCAATGCATAGAGCCCATGAAGTCCAACTATATGTTTTAGTGAAGAAAAAGCAAGATTCCACTCTTCACCAGGCACTCCGGATCGCTTACTAATCGGTATCCTCCTCGGAGGCATATACCATGATCCTAACAAACACACCCTGCTGTCCACCACCATCCATAACAAGCACTCTACAGTGCAAAGACTTTCAGCACTTTGGATAGCCTCAGAGTGCAGCTTGGCAAGTCTACATAATTATACCCACTATGCCTCTGTTTGGGTATGCCCCTCCAAATATTCAATTGACCCCCATTTCTACAGGTCACCCAGGTCGCAGACTTCTATTCTCACAAGCACTCACTGGCAGCTGCGAAATCCTGAAACAAACCTCCACAAACATGGTCCACAATACACTTGAATTGATACTGAAATAAATATCCTGAACTGGCTCCACCATTTCATGCTTAGGCAAAGCAGTACAAGACAAGTTATCTGAAATGAAATCAGTTCATGTCGAACACAAATGAGTAGATATGGATGAAAAGAGGCTAGAAGATCTGGAAAGCAGACACAACAACACACCTGACTGTGACATGTGGATCTGCAAACCAAGGTCATCAAACTAAAAAACCAATCCAGCCGAGATAACACCTGACTCTACAGAATCCCTGAGTCCAGAGCCACTGGGATTCCACAGAGCAAATAGGATTTAGGCAAGGAACCTGTTAAGGAAAAATCGACCAGGCCAATCATCACCTCCCTCCTACAGCATCAGCACGTGTGACTAATACTTCAGAGGGCCAGGAAGAGGAATGGGCCATTTATTCATGGAGCAGCGCCTATCTATGCTGCAGCGGGCTTATTTTAAAAAACGAGCATCAAGAGGAAGAAGTTGTTAGCACTACGCACCAAACTGCAATAACGGGCCATTAAATATGGCCTACTCAACCCTGCGATGATGATTGTTGTCATAGATGGAAAGTACAGGGAATACTCAAGCCTAAAGACCTTGAGATTTTTTGGGCTGGACTAGACAAAGACTCCATGGAGGCCGTAATCTCATCTGACCAAACACAGCCAGGGGAACAAAAAGACTTGAACTGGCATTAGTGACACCATTGCCAAGCTTCAGGCAAATATAGTGGAATGACACGCAGACCTTCCAAAATAGAAAGACAGACTGACTCAAATAGTTGAATCACTTAAATCCAGCCACTCTCCCCTCCAAAAGGGGGACTGTGAACCGCCCCTACACATTCTTGATGGCCTCTTGGTTTGGTTAATCAGTGCCTACATCCTTCATATTGGATCCGTACAACAGTGACTGGTCTGAATACGCTGGCACTTTGAACACTACCACCTTACAATATCTCTTGAAATTCAGGAGGCCCAAGCTCTGAGACAGTGCAACTTTTGTGCTCGAGCTTTTAAAAGTACCTAGTGTTAACTTACTCTTGACACTTCCAGAGACCCAAAGAAGATTAGGACTGCTGATTTTTGATAGCCTCATGCATGCTTGTGTCCTGGTTCTTGCTTGCTGTATGCAATAGGTTGAAATGCAGTTAATGACTCACAGTAAGTGTTCTGTTTATCCAAGTGGTGGATTCATAAGATAGACTTCTAAGCAATGCTCTACAGCAATAACCTTTAGCGATGATATGACACACCCTTCACCCCCATCAGTCCTCCCTTTCTTAGGACCAATGTATGGGAAGGGATGCACTGAGGGCTGCTCATGGGTATTCTTGGTGCGCTATACTACAGGAGTTGCTTGTATTGTTGAATTTGCATACTGTTGTATAACTTAGTACTTGGCAGCAGATATACCCCACTTCCATTGGCGACATGATCGCTTACTCATAATTCACGTGACCCCTGCAGACCACTTCCCTTTCACCTAGCCTTCACCACCCATCACTGTTGAACCATCCCTCCTGTCGCAGATAGTACTGTGAGCAACAAATCGATCCCATACTGCCTGCCACCCACCCAGCAAAAGCTTCTACTCATTCATTCCCTACTTATAAATACCTTACCTGAGCTCAAAAAGATACTACACTACCTGCATACCAAACACATGTGCACAGCTCTACGATAAGAGACACCAGTCAGTAGAGGACTCCCTAAAGTGAAAGCACCAATGGGTAAGTACAGTGTGAGCACTAGCCACACCACTACGCCACATGGGACCCCCTTTAGCGCCAACAATTGCACCAAAAAGTGCAGGGTCGCTATTCTAATTCAGAAGACAGCACCCAAGTGATTGTTAGGACGTGGATTTATCCTGAGTGCAGGTAGGCCTTTGCGAAACTCAAAGCACGTGATGTGACTCTGATAATAAGTAAACCTTACACTCCAAAATTGGCATTGCTTCTCTATCTTGTTGAGGGTATTTAGTGAATTCGGCCACATGTCAGTAGTGATGGCGTCAAGGGAACTCAGCTCCTGATGCCTTGCTGGACAAATCAGCCAACTTGATGTGTGTATAATGGAAATGGTAGGGTGATGCTGCATGACAGGACCTACTGACCTACTGACACCTGGTGATTACTTTGCCCTACTGATAAGCAATATACCTATCTCTCCGGCCCTCCTGAAACTGCCTCACAAATTCATTCCTTACTACTCCTTACTGGCTCATTCTGACTGTTGGTACTGCGGCCAGGTGAGTATGATCTGCTGCACGTATTACGGGCTGTCTGACGCGTGAGTCATGCTGAGGACTACTGTGAGACAGAGTGTCCCGGGAAAGCAAGGCTGGACTCCCCCATCAATCAATCAATCAATCAATCAATCAATCAATCAATCAATCATTTGTAAAGCACACCACTGTCACGCTGTGGGTATCTGATCAGTAGACTTCTCCCTGCTACACAGCATCTCTGGCACGGAGGGACGATCCATTCAACCACAGCTGCAGGTCAGATGGCAACCACAGCTGGGCTGCCATCTTACCTGCAGCTGCAAACATTTGTATCATGAGATGTCACTGCCCACAATAGAAGCACGGTAGTCGGAACTGCAACCGATAACCTCCTCCGAACGCATTGTACACAAGCTAAGAGACCAACAAGGTGTATGTGACAGCATCTGGCGCCCCATTCTCAGAGACCTTCATAATGGAGAGATAATGATTATACCCCTTACCTGGCGTATCCCACCGAAGCCCGACTTCCTGCCCATAGGTAGATACCTCCAGATGAGGAATTGCTCTTCTGAGTGATATGCTCATCCCCAACACACATAATTCCTGAATGATAAGAACCCGCTACAGGAAGCCTGACATCTCAAAACATTAAGCATAGTTGAAGGGGGAGGCCCGTTGAGAAAAGATCCTATCTTACCCTCTCTTACTCCGAATGTTATGATTACTGTCACTTGGTTGATTGGTACTCGATGGCTATTTGAGGAAAATGTGCTGTATTTATGCATTCATTGTGAAAGCCTAAGACTGCCATTTCCTTATATATTGGCCACTGTATCTTGATTTGAAATGTGACCACCATGCTTTCTATCTGGTTTCCTTTATAAAGTTTTGAAAACATAAACTCAATATAGAATGGTTACACAAAAACAAAAAAACCTTCCTCGTTAAACTTATCAATATAGTAATCAATCAAATGAAGAAAATTGTCGATCTCTCCAGAGAAGTTATAGCCCAAGCATCATTTGTATTTATCTAAGTGATGGTACTTATATAATGGAAGCTTAGCTGGGAAGCAGTGAAGCACTGAACAAAGATGTGAGCCCAGTGAATGATAGAAGAGTATTACAAAAGTCCCCCAAAAGGGAGTTCTAGTGACTTGGGAGTCAGGGTTCCTTGAAGAGATGTGTTTTCAGTTGTTTCTTTCTGAACTTCAGAAGGGCTGGAGCAATTCTGTTGTCACTAGCTTCACTGCTCCAGGCTATGATCCCATAAGAAGAGCAGATCTGCCTTATGTGTTTTTTACCTTCTTGAATCTCTTTTGTCTCTAATCAGCCATTGCCCAGCTCATGGTGTAGGACTGTCCAACAGAGGTAGTTATTTTCTTGGTCAACTATGTTATAATATTTTTCTAATCACTTTGTAGGCTCGCAGCTGGTCTTGAATATACAAAACCAACCCAAAGGGGGTGAAGTATTCTTACCTATTCAGATCTTTGATAAGACGAGCTGCTGCATGGAGAATGCATTTCAATGGCAATGGTGTCAAGCTGGTATCTGGGAGGCTGGTTGAGCAAAGAGGACCAAGACTCGCACTTAAAGTTGGCTCCTGGGAGAAAAAAAGGTTTCACACTTTCTCCAGGAAGGATAGCAGGTACCCTGCTGTCTTGTTTTTTGAGCAATGTTTTCTTTAAAAGTGAGGTCTTGTGGAGGGCAAACTTTATGGATTTTGTGTTGTCTGTCAGCTGCAGGATAAGTCCGTGAGCCAAGCTTGTGATTTTTTGGCCATTTGGGGAACAAGAAGAAATCTGCTTTGTCTGGTTCAGCTTGGGTCGGTACTTGACTTCCAGTTGTGGATGAATTTGAGGCATGATTTGAGTCTTTAATGTAGGGTTGTGTCAATTGTGTATTGATGGGCGTTGGTGTTGTTAGTGAGTAATGATCTGAGGGTTCCTTGTGGAGGTTGATAGAACAGAATAAAAGCATGTGTTACTCTACAGAAGACTGGGAGTTTCTGCACTTTTTGTGACTTCAATCTGTATAAGTTCGGGACGGTTGGCTGGTGGATGTGTGAACCCATGCTGGACTGTGTCAGAAAAGCCCATGAATGTTTGACGGATCAGTGTTTGATGATCCATTCTGTTGCAGGCTTCAGAGAGGTCAAGAAGTACCAGTTCTGTCTTTGATGAGGATAGTGTTGTCTACTAGATGAAGAGTAGCCGTCTCGTGCTGCAAAAATAGTTAGAGCTCAACGAAGCACAACAGTGAGGAACTTCTACTTTTCTGTAAGCAAGAAATCAAGAAAATTGGAAACCCCATCATTTTCGAACCAGACTCCTCCTCTCTCCTTACATAATAATAAATATTATGCCCTTCAAGCCCAAGAAGATGGAGGAAGTTGTGTGACTGGCTCAAGAGACCAGAGAAATCTTTATACGATGTCCTGCATTGATCCCTGGGGATCAATGTCAAAGGGTTGGATAAACAGCCTTCCCTTTTGTGACACCACCAGCGAAATCTATTCTTCATTACAGCCGCCTACGGCCAGGCCCAAAAATATATGGCAACCACTACGTGGTTATTTGCTACAGCGGGACCTGCCAGACTCACAGGGTGAACCTACTGTACAATAACGAATATTCAGGGGATTATATGGTACTTGTGAGCTTTAGATACTAACATGCCTATTATGATGTTTATCTATTCACTACCTGAGGTTTCTTTTTATTTTTATTCCTTATTCTCTATATCTTCCTATCAGGACTCAAATGCTTTGTTATGTGTGGTACTTTTGGTAAATGCATCATCATCTGGAATGGGTGGTTGTTCCAATGATGTTGCCTTCAATATCGTAAAAGCCTATTTTCCCAAATTATGGGGTGTTGTACGTATGTTTTGTGTATAATCAAGAATGGTAAATTAAAATGTTTTTTTTAAAAAGCTGTGGCCCATGATTCACTTGTGGAGCGTGGTGTGATGGAGGTGACCCGAATAGGGTCACCCGGGTCACTTGTGACCACCTCTCGGCCTTCATAACCAAACGAAGAGTCGGTCAGACAGTAGAGAATATAAACCAAAATTATTTATTAGTATTGCGCTGCAGCGGAGCCCAGTCTGACCAGCCTCCTGAGATGGCAGCCGAGGGACTGACTCCCCCCCACATAACATCAGATATTATACATTTCCAATTCCCTAAGAACACGCCCAGGCTGGAAAATTCCAGTCCAGGCACTAGCGAACAAAGGAGGCATAGAAGGATGAGCTACGGTCCTGGGACCGGGTACATGCTATCTCCACTTCAAGGTTACTCTGCCCACGCCCGCCATTCTAGAAGGTGGGAACGAGCCTATCTAATAGCAAAGGTATGCCATAATAGAGAGTACATTCATTAGTGCAGCGGAGCTCGGCCTTGGAGAAATACAAACTAAAGATGCATCGAGGCAGTTTTCTGCTGAGGCAAGCAATATGAGGCAGAAACTCAGCTTCGATCATAGAACAAAATGGTGGCTACTAATAAAATGGTAAGTCAAAGAGAGAGAGGGGGGACCAGGAGCCTGTTAAGGTCCAGTGTCCGTGCTCCACAAATGAACGTTAAATCACAGGGGACACTGTTCCGAGTTCGGGGTGCAAAGTGTCACCCACTCATCAAGAGGAAAGATTAAGAGTAGAATAGATAGTGAGAGGGAGAGGAAAAGAGAGAGGCAGAGGTACATCCCCAGTATCAAGGATCCAGTCCCGAAGGGGAGGGCCGAGTCTTGCCTCTTAGTAGCCCTCACACACCCCGAAGGATGTCATGCTTCATCACTGGGCCTTTGCTCCTCGTCGGGCCGGCGCTGCAATGCCCGACGGGTCCCCCAAAGGGTCACTTTCACGGAGATCTTTTAAGAGAAAAGCCGTCAGGCGAGTGCGGGTGTGTGGGGTGGATCCAGTAGTGAAAGTGGTGAAGTGCGTGCAGTGAAAAATGCTCAAAATTAAAACTGCCTAGGAGTATCCACAGGAAGAATTTTTAATCGCGTGGTACCCCTGGTAGACTAAAAAACCCGAAGGTTAATAAGTTGCTGTGAGGCTTAATGTGCCCAAGTAACTATTACAAGGTCGACATGTTTCACGCCTGGTTTGTCTAAGTGATCAGTGGCGTTTCTTCAGGACCTAACAGTTAAGATGATAGTGCACGTAAAAATGGGGTCCCGTAGTGAGGATGGTAACCCACATAAGTGAGAGGTGTCTTGGAGCTAACCACAGAACTTTGTTCCCTACTGTGTGGTTAAAATCTCGACTGTAGATATGCCCAAAACAAAGAAGTACCTAGGGGGGATGACAAATCAAAGAAAGAGAAAAAGAAAAAGAAAAAGTTCCTGTGTCAAAACGTGCCAAGGCATAGGTGCTCGGTAAACCGTAGCACAATATACGCAGTAGCGCCAAAAAGACATATTGCACCAACATACATAAAACATCATGACACAGACTTATAGTGACTCAAAGTGACTACGGCGTATCTTGTAACAGTCATCAGCCACCTCCCCGTGGACAGAGAGGGGGGATCCCTCAGGGGAGCAATGTCAGAAAGCATGGCCACTGCGCTCGATGACCCCCCGCTTGCCCCCGAGGATGGTCGCTGTTGCTGAGATCTAAAAACATGAAGTAGTCTCTTACGTTTCTCATAGGTGTGGTGTATGGTGCGGGCTACACCCGGGAGCTTCGGAATTCGAGTCCCCACTGTTGGTGTGCCAAGCACCCCTTCCTACCACATCTATGCATTACTTCAACCGTGATTGCTGCATATGTGGATCGTAGCCATTCACTCTCTCGACCGCACTCGTAATGCCCAATTAAAAATGCGGAGCCCGGCTTACCCTCAAATCTAGGGGAAGAATCTCCCAAGGCTAGTGTACGCTGGATGCCCGCACCCTATTGGCTAAAGAGGAGGGGGAAAGTCCAAGAAAAGATGACAAAACAGGAACAGTCAAATGCGGAATGACGGAACAAAATAGTAAAACCTATTGCATTTAATTGGTTAAGTTTAGTCCTTCACCGTAGCGGTGGTTCCTACTCACGGTTGCGTCGGGTGCCGGCTCATTAGCACCTACCCTCTACCAGCGTCTGCCTGCATGAAATGTGTGTGGCAGCCGTGTAGTATTCATAGTTTTCGGGATGGTTAGTAGAGGCGTTTCCTCCTTCCTGTTGGTGTACGTGTTGTGTGTAGTCATGGGCAGGTCTTGATGCGCATGCTCAGGTCGGTAGTGTCTGAGAAAGAGCGCGCATACTAATGAGGTGAGGATGGCTCGTTAGTGCGCATGCGCATGTAGTAGACTGTTGGCTCCCCGGACTTGAGAGTCAACATTGGTGCATAAGAAGTGTGCTAAATTCATAGGTGCGCATGCGCCAGGAGTGGTCCGTCTGTTTATGGGGACCAAGACTCTCCGGAGCCTGGGGTCAAGGCAGTCTTCACCTCGGGGAGCAGTAGCCCCTAATGTAGATGTAGTGTATACTTAAGGTGGGCCAGTACAATAAAGGTAAAAACCTGCGAATAACCCTGACTGTATTCCCACCCTGAGTGGTGCTGGTTCACTCACATCCCATGAGCTCGCTAGGGCTCCTTGTGGTCCCTGGCGATGGTATATAGCCACGGGGATAAAGCAGAAGGAGAGATGACGGTCTGCTTAGATTCGAGAAAGACTTGGGGTAAATTAAGGACGGGCTCAAAGGTGGACAGGCTGTTGGTGGTAGCAGTCAGGTGCACATGGGTACAGCACATGGGTTCTATGATATGTGTTGTGTGGAAGGTTACAGTTCCACCCAGGGTATTTCATCGTTTAGCCCTCTGACATTCGTACGCAAGCGGAAGACCCAACGTTGTTCCTGTCGTAGAAGGGCGTGCATGCTCCATGTGGGTCTAAATTCTAGGACTGTCCATGCAATCTGGTCACAGTTGTGACCTACCTCGAGGTAGTGGTTAGTCATCTTGGTGGCTGACCTGCCCCGCCGGATGGTACTTTTGTGTTCGCTTATCCGTATCTTGATGGGGCGTGAAGTCATTCCGATATACCTGAGACCACATGGGCATGTGATAAGGTATATACAGTTCTTAGTATTGCAGTTGGAATATCCGCGTTGTTCCCAGACGAAGTCGTCTAGGGTCAGTGTTTTAGTCTGGGTAGTGGTGGAGCAGGCGTTACAGTTTCCACACGGGTAGTGCCCTGAGACTGGTGGTAGGTTCCAGAGCGTGGCATTCTGTTGGTTCTTCTTCTTGGCCAATGGACGTGTGTTAACCAAGGTATCGCGTAGGTTAGATGTCTGTTTGAACGCGAAACATGGTTGCTCCAGGTTAAGTGAATCAATGTTCAGGGTCCTCCAGTTTCGTCTAATGATGTTTCTTAGTTTATTGGACAGGGGTGTGAAGGTGGTGATGCATGTGATGGTTTCTTTTGATTCCTTCTCTTTAGTTTCAAGGAGGGCCTGTCGGTTATTATTCCTTGCTCGTTTTCTCGCCTTCTCCACTGCCCTTTTCGGGTAGTGTCTGTCCCGAAGGTTTTTTTCAAGGCGGTTGGCCTCAGTGTCAAAATCCTGGGTAGTGGTACAGTTACGTCGTATCCGCAGGAACTGGCCATATGGAAGATTCTCATGTAAGGCCTTGGGATGGTGACTCTTGAAGCTTAGCAGACTGTTGCAGTCGCTGGCCTTCCTGTAGATCGTTGTCTTGAGTTCGCCTTCATCAAGGATGATCTTCAGGTCCAGGAATGGAATAGTTGTTTCGCTAATCGTACCGGTAAACCGGAGGTGTGGATTAAGTCCATTGATCCATTCCAGGAATGAGTTACAGATGGTCCTGGATCCTCTCCACAGTATCAGTATATCATCTATGTACCTCTTCCATGTAATGAGGTTGTCTTTGTAGGGATTGTCATCAGAGAATATGTTCGTGGCCTCGAAAGATGCCATATATAGGCCCGCCAGGCTCGGCGCAAACGTGCTGCCCATGCTGGTCCCTTGTATCTGATGGAAGATCGATGTTTTGTACATAAAGAAGTTTTGTTTCAACGCAATGGTGATCATGTCGTTGATGAATTCCGCCGGAGTATTGGATGGTAGGTCTGATTCCTGAAGTAGGTGTCCCACTACCTCAATGGTGGCATCCTGGGGGATATTAGTATACAATGCTTCCACATCCAGGGTTAGAAGTAGGTCGATAGGTTCTGTATTCTCCTCATTGATAACCTCTATTAAGTTGAGCACATCTCGCGTGTCTTTGAGGTATGCCAGGGTTGCCTGAACCAAGGGGCGGAGGAAATGGTCACTGAATTGACTCAGGGGTTCCAGGAGTGAATTTATCCCGGATACTATGGGTCGTCCTGGCGGTGGGGTTACCCCTTTATGGATTTTTGGGAGGACGTAGAAGTACGGCATCCTGGGGTTCTCATTCACCAGGAAAGCCGCCTCCTGAGGGGAAATCCAGCCCTCTGTGCTGGCCTCGTTCACCAAAATGCGAATCTGTTTGGAAAGTCGTTCCGTAGGGTCCTCATTCAGTTTTCGATAGTACTTGATGTTGTTGAGTTGTTTGTCACATTCGGCCTCATAGTCATTGATGTCCAAGAGAACTGTGGCACCCCCTTTATCCGCCGGTTTAATAATGACGGTTGCGTCCTCCTTCAGTGAGTCCAATGCCCGAAGTGTTCTGTTTGGTAGATTGTTGAAGGGTGTGCCCTGTTCCAAACGATTGGCCTCCTTCAGTACTGCCTTCTCGAATGTTATGATCTCACTGGGGACCATCGCGTCAGTTGGTGTGAACTTGGACGGATGTCTGAGTCCTGAGTCATGTTGTTCTGGTGTGGGTCTCCTTAGAAAAAATGCTTGGAGCCATATCTTCCTAAACAGTTGGTGGAGTTCCTGGTTCATCCTGAAGATATCCTCCTTAGGCGTGGGGACGAAGCCCAATCCTAGTTCCAGGACAGATGTCTCGTCTTCACTCAGTACTTTTTTAGAGAGGTTGACGATTAGGGTCTTTGGTGTGTCATACTCCTGGTCTGTCTCTGCTGTTGTAATGCGTCCTGCCAATGTACTTGCTTCTGACCTCTTCTTTTTCCTCTGCCTCTGCCTCGCCCCCTGCCTCTGTTCTGAAAAGGAGGTGGTGGGTTTTGAAAAAAGGTATGTGGATAGCCAGGTTGTGGGTAGCCTGGTTGTGGTCCTTGAAAAGCTGGGTACCACATGGGTCCCTGTGGCGGATATGGTGGGTGATGGAATCCATACATAGGTGGTGGTATCGGGGGGGAAGTAGCCCGGGTTTGTTCTGGTTCCTCCCCCAACTTCTGTCGCTCGAGTTGCTGTAAGCCGATTGTCCCGAGTTGTTTGAAGTCGAAGATCCATCATTGGATAGGGCATCTGTGTCTGTAGCCTGGAAATCATCCCTGATATATGGATAGATCCTCTCCCTGTCGAATTTTTTCACATCCCTTTGGAGTTTGGATATCTTCTGTTGAAGGAGGTATTCACGGTGCCCGGTCATCTCGATGTTTATCTCTGCCAGGCGGGATTTGAATGTTGATATGTTGATCCCTGCCTTCAGACCGTCCTCTGCAATCTTGATCTTTATGATCAATGCTTCCGAGAGGCGTCTAGCTGTGCTGATGATCAGGATGAGCCAGTCGCGGGTGCACTTCCACGCGATCTGGCTCCATTCTCTCCTGAACACCGGGTCATCTAGAAAGATGCGTGGTGCAGTGCGAATAATTCGTCCATTGGGTGCAGCATTGGCTCTGAGGTATTCCGTCATTACCTGGCCATGTAATGCTACCTTCACTTGTGCTTTCTTAAGGGAGGTCAGCGAGTTCCAGTCTCCCTGGAGACTTGTGCCTGCCATGTTGCCGTCCGTGTCGAGTAAAGATGGGATTTTTAAGATTTCTGAGACAATATCTTCGCCATAGGCGAGACCTAAATTATCCCCCATGTTGGAGGTGGTCATGTTTGGATGTGTCGGTGAAAAAGGGGAGGAGGGAGGGAGAGATCAGGAGAGGATAGAAGGTCCCTCGGCTGGGCCGCCGTGCTAATGCTAAGTCAAAGAGAGAGAGGGGGACCAGGAGCCTGTTAAGGTCCAGTGTCCGTGCTCCACAAATGAACGTTAAATCACAGGGGACACTGTTCCGAGTTCGGGGTGCAAAGTGTCACCCACTCATCAAGAGGAAAGATTAAGAGTAGAATAGATAGTGAGAGGGAGAGGAAAAGAGAGAGGCAGAGGTACATCCCCAGTATCAAGGATCCAGTCCCGAAGGGGAGGGCCGAGTCTTGCCTCTTAGTAGCCCTCACACACCCCGAAGGATGTCATGCTTCATCACTGGGCCTTTGCTCCTCGTCGGGCGTCGCTGCAATGCCCGACGGGTCCCCCGAAGGGTCACTTTCACGGAGATCTTTTAAGAGAAAAGCCGTCAGGTGAGTGCGGGTGTGTGGGGTGGATCCAGTAGTGAAAGTGGTGAAGTGCGTGCAGTGAAAAATGCTCAAAATTAAAACTGCCTAGGAGTATCCACAGGAAGAATTTTTAATCGCGTGGTACCCCTGGTAGACTAAAAAACCCGAAGGTTAATAAGTTACTGTGAGGCTTAATGTGCCCAAGTAACTATTACAAGGTCGACATGTTTCACGTCTAAGTGATCAGTGGCGTTTCTTCAGGACCTAACAGTTAAGATGATAGTGCACGTAAAAATGGGGTTCCGTAGTGAGGATGGTAACCCACATAAGTGAGAGGTGTCTTGGAGCTAACCACAGAACTTTGTTCCCTACTGTGTGGTTAAAATCTCAACTGTAGATATGCCCAAAACAAAGAAGTACCTAGGGGGGATGACAAATCAAAGAAAGAGAAAAAGAAAAAGTTCCTGTGTCAAAACGTGCCAAGGCATAGGTGCTCGGTAAACCGTAGCACAATATACGCAGTAGCGCCAAAAAGACATATTGCACCAAAATACATAAAACATCATGACACAGACTTATAGTGACTCAAAGTGACTACGGCGTATCTTGTAACAGTCATCAGCCACCTCCCCGTGGACAGAGAGGGGGGATCCCTCAGGGGCGCAATGTCAGAAAGCATGGCCACTGCGCTAGATGCCCCCCCGCTTGCCCCCGAGGATGGTCGCTGTTGCTGAGATCTAAAAACATGAAGAAGTCTCTTACGTTTCTCATAGGTGTGGTGTATGGTGCGGGCTACACCCGGGAGCTTCGGAATTCGAGTCCCCACTGTCGGTGTGCCAAGCACCCCTTCCTACCACATCTATGCATTACTTCAACCGTGATTGCTGCATATGTGGATCGTAGCCATTCACTCTCTCGACCGCACTCGTAATGCCCAATTAAAAATGCAGAGCTCGGCTTACCCTCAAATCTAGGGGAAGAATCTCCCAAGGCTAGTGTACGCTGGATGCCCGCACCCTATTGGCTAAAGAGGAGGGGGAAAGTCCAAGAAAAGACGACAAAACAGGAACAGTCAAATGCGGAATGACGGAACAAAATAGTAAAACCTATTGCATTTAATTGGTTAAGTTTAGTCCTTCACCGTAGCGGTGGTTCCTACTCACGGTTGCGTCGGGTGCCGGCTCATTAGCACCTACCCTCTACCAGCGTCTGCCTGCATGAAATGTGTGTGGCAGCCGTGTAGTATTCATAGTTTTCGGGATGGTTAGTAGAGGCGTTTCCTCCTTCCTGTTGGTGTACGTGTTGTGTGTAGTCATGGCCAGGTCTTGATGCGCATGCTCAGATCGGTAGTGTCTGAGAAAGAGCGCGCATACTAATGAGGTGAGGATGGCTCGTTAGTGCGCATGCGCATGTAGTAGACTGTTGGCTCCCCGGACTTGAGAGTCAACATTGGTGCATAAGAAGTGTGCTAAATTCATAGGTGCGCATGCGCCAGGAGTGGTCCGTCTGTTTATGGGGACCAAGACTCTCCGGAGCCTGGGGTCAAGGCAGTCTTCACCTCGGGGAGCAGTAGCCCCTAATGTAGATGTAGTGTATACTTAAGGTGGGCCAGTACAATAAAGGTAAAAACCTGCGAATAACCCTGACTGTATTCCCACCCTGAGTGGTGCTGGTTCACTCACATCCCATGAGCTCGCTAGGGCTCCTTGTGGTCCCTGGCGATGGTATATAGCCACGGGGATAAAGCAGAAGGAGAGATGACGGTCTGCTTAGATTCGAGAAAGACTTGGGGTAAATTAAGGACGGGCTCAGAGGTGGACAGGCTGTTGGTGGTAGCAGTCAGGTGCACATGGGTACAGCACATGGGTTCTATGATATGTGTTGTGTGGAGGGTTACAGTTCCACCCAGGGTATTTCATCGTTTAGCCCTCTGACATTCGTGCGCAAGCAGAAGACCCAACGTTGTTCCTGTCGTAGAAGGGCGTGCATGCTCCATGTGGGTCTAAATTCTAGGACTGTCCATGCAATCTGGTCACAGTTGTGACCTACCTCGAGGTAGTGGTTAGTCATCTTGGTGGCTGACCTGCCCCGCAGGATGGTACTTTTGTGTTCGCTTATCCGTATCTTGATGGGGCGTGATGTCATTCCGATATACCTGAGACCACATGGGCATGTGATAAGGTATATACAGTTCTTAGTATTGCAGTTGAAATGTCCGCGTTGTTCCCAGACGAAGTCGTCTAGGGTCAGTGTTTTAGTCTGGGTAGTGGTGGAGCAGGCGTTACAGTTTCCACACGGGTAGTGCCCTGAGACTGGTGGTAGGTTCCAGAGCGTGGCATTCTGTTGGTTCTTCTTCTTGGCCAATGGACGTGTGTTAACCAAGGTATCGCTTAGGTTAGATGTCCGTTTGAACGTGAAACGTGGTTGCTCCAGGTTAAGTGAATCAATGTTCAGGGTCCTCCAGTTTCGTCTAATGATGTTTCTTAGTTTATTGGACAGGGGTGTGAAGGTGGTGACGCATGTGATGGTTTCTTTTGATTCCTTCTCTTTAGTTTCAAGGAGGGCCTGTCGGTTATTATTCCTTGCTCGTTTTCTCGCCTTCTCCACTGCCCTTTTCGGGTAGTGTCTGTCCCGAAGGTTTTTTCAAGGCGGTTGGCCTCAGTGTCAAAATCCTGGGTAGTGGTACAGTTACGTCGTATCCGCAGGAACTGGCCATACGGAAGATTCTCACGTAAGGCCTTGGGATGGTGACTCTTGAAGCTTAGCAGACTGTTGCAGTCGGTGGCCTTCCTGTAGATCGTTGTCTTGAGTTCGCCTTCATCAAGGATGATCTTCAGGTCCAGGAATGGAATAGTTTTTTCGCTAATCGTACCGGTAAACCGGAGGTGTGGATTAAGTCCATTGATCCATTCCAGGAATGAGTTACAGGTGGTCCTGGATCCTCTCCACAGTATCAGTATATCATCTATGTACCTCTTCCATGTAATGAGGTTGTCTTTGTAGGGATTGTCGTCAGAGAATATGTTCGTGGCCTCGAAAGATGCCATATACAGGCCCACCAGGCTCGGCGCAAACGTGCTGCCCATGCTGGTCCCTTGTATCTGATGGAAGATCGATGTTTTGTACATAAAGAAGTTTTGTTTCAACGCAATGGTGATCATGTCGTTGATGAATTCCGCCGGAATATTGGATGGTAGGTCTGATTCCTGAAGTAGGTGTCCCACTACCTCAATGGTGGCATCCTGGGGGATATTAGTATACAATGCTTCCACATCCAGGGTTAGAAGTAGGTTGATAGGTTCTGTATTCTCCTCATTGATAACCTCTATTAAGTTGAGCACATCTCGCGTGTCTTTGAGGTATGCCGGGGTTGCCTGAACAAAGGGGCGGAGGAAATGGTCACTGAATTGACTCAGGGGTTCCAGGAGTGAATTTATCCCGGATACTATGGGTCGTCCTGGCGGTGGGGTTACCCCTTTATGGATTTTTGGGAGGACGTAGAAGTACGGCATCCTGGGGTTCTCATTCACCAGGAAAGCCGCCTCCCGAGGGGAAATCCAGCCCTCTGTGCTGGCCTCGTTCACCAAAATGCGAATCTGCTTGGAAAGTCGTTCCGTAGGGTCCTCATTCAGTTTTCGATAGTACTTGATGTTGTTGAGTTGTTTGTCACATTCGGCCTCATAGTCATTGATGTCCAAGAGAACTGTGGCACCCCCTTTATCCGCCGGTTTAATAATGACGGTTGCGTCCTCCTTCAGTGAGTCCAATGCCCGACGTGTTCTGTTTGGTAGATTGTTGAAGGGTGTGCCCTGTTCCAAACGATTGGCCTCCTTCAGTACTGCCTTCTCGAATGTTATGATCTCACTGGGGACCATCGCGGCAGTTGGTGTGAACTTGGACGGATGTCTGAGTCCTGAGTCATGTTGTTCTGGTGTGGGTCTCCCTAGAAAAAATGCTTGGAGCCGTATCTTTCTAAACAGTTGGTGGAGTTCCTGGTTCATCCTGAAGATATCCTCCTTAGGCGTGGGGACGAAGCCCAATCCTAGTTCCAGGACAGATGTCTCGTCTTCACTCAGTACTTTTTTAGAGAGGTTGACGATTAGGGTCTTTGGTGTGTCATACTCCTGGTCTGTCTCTGCTGTTGTCCTGCGTCCTGCCAATGTACTTGCTTCTGACCTCTTCTTTTTCCTCTGCCTCGCCCCCTGCCTCTGTTCTGAAAAGGAGGTGGTGGGTTTTGAAAAAAGGTATGTGGATAGCCAGGTTGTGGGTAGCCTGGTTGTGGTCCTTGGAAAGCTGGGTACCACATGGGTCCCTGTGGCGGATATGGTGGGTGATGGAATCCATACATAGGTGGTGGTATCGGGGGGGGAAGTAGCCCGGGTTTTTCTGGTTCCTCCCCCAACTTCTGTCGCTCGAGTTGCTGTAAGCCGATTGTCCCGAGTTGTTTGAAGTCGAAGATCCATCATCGGATAGGGCATCTGTGTCTGTAGCCTGGAAATCATCCCTGATATATGGATAGATCCTCTCCCTGTCGAATTTTTTCACATCCTTTTGGAGTTTGGATATCTTCTGTTGAAGGAGGTATTA
This sequence comes from Calotriton arnoldi, assembly GCA_963921515.1. NCBI lineage: Eukaryota > Metazoa > Chordata > Amphibia > Caudata > Salamandridae > Calotriton > Calotriton arnoldi. The sequence goes on from CAWUFW010000386.1 coordinate 851,745, forward strand.
TTTATTAGTATTGCGCTGCAGCGGAGCCCAGTCTGACCAGCCTCCTGAGATGGCAGCCGAGGGACTGACTACCCCCAACATAACATCAGATATTATACATTTCCAATTCCCTAAGAACACGCCCAGGCTGGAAAATTCCAGTCCAGGCACTAGCGAACAAAGGAGGCATAGAAGGATGAGCTACGGTCCTGGGACCGGGTACATGCTATCTCCACTTCAAGGTTACTCTGCCCACGCCCGCCATTCTAGAAGGTGGGAACGAGCCTATCTAATAGCAAAGGTATGCTATAATAGAGAGTACATTCATTAGTGCAGCGGAGCTCGGCCTTGGAGAAATACAAACTAAAGATGCATCGAGGCAGTTTTCTGCTGAGGCAAGCAATATGAGGCAGAAGCTCAGCTTCGATCATAGAACAAAATGGTGGCTACTAATAAAATGGTGCCATGAATGCTAACTTAATACAGAACGAAGTATGAGCAATAGGACAATTACATTTTCAATTCTAACAGGTGTTCTGATCGCTTTAAAATTCTCTATATCTTAAAGAAAGATACAGTAAACCCCCTAAAACTTATGAGCTGGCTACTTCAAACCTGCTACTTGTCCGAACATTTCTGGAAGGCAAAGTGGTAATGCCTCACCAATCACTTAGAACATTATTTCATTCTGCATGGCCATCAGTTTGCTTTCAGCCCTAGAAGGGATAGTTAAACCACCCCAGCAAACATTAAAGAGGAACTTCTGATCAGTCTAGATGAACTCAAGCTTGCTGCGCTCATACTACTTGACCTTTCCGTGACTTATGATACCATCAACTGCAATGTTCTCATCAAAAGCCTGAAGCAATGGTGGGAATGACTGACTCTGCTTTAAAATGGATCAATTCCATCCTCCTGTCAACCACAGTCGACACACAGGTGCTCACTGTTTTGTTAGTATCCACTGATGTAGCAGCATGCAATGTACCTCGGGATTCCTCCATCACCAATATTTTTCCTTGAGATGCTCCCACTTATGTAACTATTTTAACAATACCAGGACACAGATGTTTACACAGATCTTATTCTGCCTGAAGAATACAGGAGTGTAGTGATCATTAGTGAGCAGGTGCATTGGCACTGGGGCCCAAGTGTTTGAGGGGCCCACGCACTTGATTGCTGGCTTTGTTTTGCTACCGAACCACGAAAAAGTGAGTGTCTGGGGGCCATTTTACTTCCTTACCTTGGGGTTCATGGTACTCTTGGTACGTCATTGGGAGAATATCTTCTCTAGTGACTCAAACATTACCTAATGCCTGGATAACCTCCTTCACTGGATGAATGATCACTCCCGGCATCTAGACAGAGGAAAAACTGATATTCCGATTTTCGATGGAACTACTACCCAAACCATGCTGTTTGGGTGGTCTGGTAGTCTAGCCCCTTTTCTAATCACTTTCCAGAAAGTAAATAAGACCAGTGATCATTTTAGACAGAAATCTCTCCATTGCTCCCAAGACTAGATTCTGCTTCCTCTGCTATTGAAAAAAACAACTTTACTTCAATCAGAGCACAGCATACTACTCAGCAGAGACTTGGTAACGGTGCACCTTGAGATCTGCACCAAATTCTGTATACAGGTCTTCTTGACAATCCGATCGACAGAATCAGACAACCCAACTTTGACTCACTCTTCCAAAATTAGACCATATGAAACTGTGAAAACCTAAATCATGTTTGTATCATACTATATACTTCTATGCATTACAGAATTAATGGTTTTAATTATGATCAAAAATATACCAATGTTTTATAATCAAATGTGGATGCCGTTTAACAGTGGTTTGTAGCTACCAGTAGTTTTGAATATGATTGCTAAATGTCATGATTCAAGTAGACCCAGAAGCCATGTAACGCAAAGTTTATATTTGCATATTTCTAAGAACCTGGGAGTTGGAAGTGAGATTTCAGGAGAATAATGAACCTACTATTGTATCTTCTTCTCAATAAGATTTTGCTCTTCCTCTGGGAAAAGATAATGCCACCTGCTCATTAGATATGTTTTTGCTGAAAGTAAAAGTTTCTGTCACGTGGTTAGGCTCCATTGATTTGTATTGAGAAAAAGTATTCATGTATTTTAGCTTTATGTTTCAACTGACTTTTTCTAACGAGATGCCAGGTCAGTTGAAATAAAAATTGTTTTTGATTCCTTTGCAGTGCTGCTTGCTATTTTGCATTAAACAGTGGCACTTTACCCTTTCCAACGTGTTGTGTTTTCTTTTTACGAAAACCTACATCAAAAATTCGGTGAACCACACACAAAGCATTTTATGGCACATGCTGGGGTTCCTTACAGAAACTATAGCCACATTGCATCCAGGCCAGAACCCTCTGCTCAACCCCTGTGAATCTGATTAAGCAACACAGATTCATTAGACTGAAAAATGGAGGCAGGTTCCTGGGAGTACAAGGTCCGAAGCTTGGAATAACCTGAATTATAATCCAGAAGCAGAACCCAACCATTTTACAATTTAGGACCTCTTGAAAATTTTAATTTGTATGTTGTATTTTTAGTTCTTGGCCTGCACCAGCGCTTGCGCTGGTCTGGCCGAGAGTTTTAGTAAGTGGGTTTTGGAAGTGCAAACACTGGCTTTCGGCTGGCGACCAGCTTGAGTTCACGATGGCGTGCACGCGCAGCTGCCATCTGGGTTTCCTATCTCTTCCTCATTTCCTCGTCATGGCTCATTAACTCTCTGGACTCTGATGTTTCAATCGCAGCAGCAGCTCACATTACCAACTGAGGGCCCTGGACTACAGTCACATGAAAAACAACAGCGATTAGCATTGAAATGCAAGCTTTTTTGTCTAGTTAGAAATATTGCTTCGGTGGGTTGATTTCACCTTATATCGCTATTTGTTTTATATTGGGAGTCACAGCCTAATTACCAGTATTTTTGTCTCTCACTGTTTTTTTTTTTATATTTATTCGCGCAGAGCTATATTTAAGGTTACTTTTTCCGCGTCACTTCTTCACTCTATTTAAACTCCACATCCCCCACTCTTATTGTCTCTCTCCTTCTCTCTCTCTCTCCTCTCTAATTCTCTCTCTACTTAATTAACTCTCCCCTCTCTATCTTTTTTAGCCTTTCATTCTCTCTCACCCCTTTATATGTTTCTCTTTCAAACTCCTTCATTCACTCTCGCTCCCCTTCTTTCTCTCTCTCTATCCCGCTCCACTCTTTATTCTATGTACACCCTTTCTCTCTCTTTCTCTCTCACCACCCTCTCTAATTGGGCATTATATCTTCACTCTATCTCTCACTCGGCAACACCACAGCATCACTCAGCGCAACCACAGCATCAATTAGAGCCAGCTTAGCATCAATCAGAGCCAGCACAGCATCACTCAGCACCAACACAACATCTCTCAACGCCATCACAGCATCACTCAACGCCATCACAGCATCACTCAGTGCAACCACAGCATCACTCAGTGTAACCACAGCATCACTCAGCACAACCACAGCATTACTCAGCACAACCACAGCATCACTTAGCGCCACAACAGCATCACTCAGCGCCACCACAACATCACTCCGCGCCACCACAGCATCACTCGGCACCACCATAGCTTTACTCAGCGACACCACATCATCACTCAGGGCCTACACTGCATCACTCAGCACCACCACAGGATGACTCAGCAGCACCACAGCATCGCTCAGCACCACCACAGCATCGCTCAGCACCACCACAGCATCGCTCAGCGCCACCACAGCATCGCTCAGCGCCACCACAGCATCGCTCAGCGCCACCACAGCATCGCTCAGCGCCACCACAGCATCGCTCAGCGCCACCACAGCATCGCTCAGCGCCACCACAGCATCACTCAGCGCCACCACAGCATCGCTCAGTGCCACCACAGCATCGCTCAGCGCCACCACAGCATCGCTCAGCACCACCACAGCATCGCTCAGCGCCACCACAGCATCGCTCAGCGCCACCACAGCATCGCTCAGCACCACCACAGCATCGCTCAGCACCACCACAGCATCGCTCAGCACCACCACAGCATCGCTCAGCGCCCCACAGCATCACTCAGCGCCACCACAGCATCGCTCAGCGCCACCACAGCATCGCTCAGCGCCACCACAGCATCGCTCAGCGCCACCACACCATCGCTCAGCGCCACCACAGCATCGCTCAGCGCCGCCACAACATCGCTCAGCACCGCCACTGCATCGCTCAGCACCGCCACTGCATCGCTCAGCACCTCCACAGCATCGCTCACCGCCACCACAGCATCACTCAGCGCCGCAACAGCATCACTCAGCGCCGCCACAGCATCACTCAGCGCCGCCACAGCATCACTCAGCGCCAAGACAATATCACTCAGCACCACCACAGCATCACTCAGCGCCAAGACAATATCACTCAGCACCACCACAGCATCACTCAGCACCACAGCAGTATCACTCAGCAACACCTGAGTATCATTCAGCATCACCTCAGCATCGTCTCCGCAACAGTCACCACCACCACCACTACCACCTCAGCATCACTCAGCACCACTTCAGTCTGCTCTCGGAATCTGGCATCTGTTGATTCTCCCCTAGCGTCTGGCCGCTGCTAGTGTTATAATACAGGTACTAGTTGCCAACCTTCACCCTCCGATTGTTTATGCCCCCTCGAAAAAAAAGCTTTAACAAACAACCATTGCAATAGGCAGAAACAAGTTGCCAGCATTGCAAGAACAAAAGAAAACTGAGGACATTTTTTATTGTAAATACTTTTTTAATATGGTCGTTCAGTTTTACATAATGCCTTCTTGGTCATATATAAAGTAACAAAAATGCTTCTGACACTTTTTTATTATAACTTTTCAGCATGCCTTCAGCAGCCACACTTCTCTACAGCACAGCTTGAAGACATTGGCAAAGTCAATAGCTCTGGCTAAACACTTATAAAGCCCCAAAGGCGAGACCTATTGGCTATGCCAATGCTTGTTAACTGAGTGTCTGCTACCATATACTTGTGATTAAAGAATAATGGATAGTATCCCATGTTTGCATCCAGTCAGCCTCTTAACTAAGCCAGGGCGAAATGTCCTTCACACTAGCATAATCTTGAGTCATTTCCATCATTTTGCATTACGATTGTTGCATGTAATGCCTGAGATTCTGCCATTTTGCCATGAAACATAAACAAGATTTTGTTTCGGCACAAATCCTATTACAGAAATACAAGATCAACTGGAATAAATGAAACGAGTGGCTGTTGTTCCCATCACGCATGATTCCACGCTATTTGTTTTAGAGGAAAATGTCTTCTTGTGTCCATTTTGGAACCAAGGTGCCAGACTGGCATTTCGTGTAGTAACATGTAATTTTCTGGCATTTTGCATAATTTCCGCAACGGAATTACTTAAATTTTGCCCATGCTTAGTACTAACTAACATTGCGCTATCCCATTCTCGCGTCTTTCCTCGTGTGCCAAGCTAACACCGTTGCTCTGTATGAGAACAAATCAACAAGACTGGGTGACGTCCTCCTGAAGGATACTGAGTTCTTTTAGCTGTGTAGAGAGAATGCCGTGTGATACCATAAGGAGGCTCTTCTGTCTCTGCAGTGTGATGTCATAGTACAGCAAGCCTTTCTTTCTCTCTGTACTTAGAGCGTTTGATTGTGTGATGTCATGATGGCGGAGACTTCCTGGTCTCATACTTGTGACGTTCAAAGGTGTAAGCTATGTTATTGTGCAGAAGAGGCTCCCCGAAGCTGAGCAGCTGTCTTCTCTTGTACCATAACAAGGCATAGGTAAAGCTCTGGTGTGGGGTGCGGGGGGGGAGGGGGAATCCTCATACCTTTATAGTGAAAACTGGTTAAATCGTGTAGCAGAAGTGATCATTACGAAATAAGGGAGAAGGGCCCAGTGAGTGTAGAGCAATGAAAGGGCGCTGAGTTCACTGATGCTTTCTTGGAAATGTGCTCCCCATGTTGGAACCTCTTCGGCCTCTCCCCATCACCCTCACTCACACCAGTGAGAGAAACCTGTAAATAAAGGGAGGTTTGTGCAAGTAGTTTTAAATATTTTACCGCCTACTTTATGACCGTAAAGAGTGCATAGTCACATAGAACTGCTATTTTTTTCAGTTTTATATAGCACAAACTCGACTCGAAGGTATTGGAGCGCTTTACATGAGCACCAGTTACATTACACATTAATTTTATTTTTTTTATGTAAGGGGAGATTAAGTGATTTTCCCAGAATCACAGGATGATGAGCTGACACGATGCTCGAACCTGGTTCCCCAGCTCCAGAGTCGGCAGGTCTGGCCATTATGTCACATCCTCTTTTTTTTTTTTTTTAAATTGTAACTTGATTTTGAAATTGTTATCACTTTATAAACAAAATGCAGCTTGTCATAGTAATAAAAAGATGGCAAATAGCACAATTTCTAAATTCAAGGGAAGACAGCCAAGGGCAGCTGCTTGCTTTGGGCAGCGGGGCTCTGCCCCCACAAAGTTTGTGCTTTATGTGCCATAGTCATTGGTAATTAAATAATCACATTATATATTGTGTATTATGAATATTTAATCATCAGTGAAGATGGAACCTAAAGCATGAAAAAAGTAGTAGACCCAATGTCGTATTGCCAATACCTGTCCTTTCTGTTGGCTTCATATTCTGACGCTCGCTTACACGAGTGTCAGGCAGCCAGGCAGGCACTTTCACTGACACATGCACTAGTGCGCACGTACCAGACATTGTTGAGACCGAAGGCCTTCATTTACTGTAGCCCTGGCCTGTATTTATCTGGGTACTTTGGGTTCCACCCCCAGATGACGCGCAGGAGAGTCCATTTTTGAAGCAGCCCTGGGCAGCAGGGCCAGACTGGGAAAGCAAACCAGCCCTGGCAATTAAGTCTGACCCGCCCTGGGTGGAGTGGTGGTGGGGGGAGGTGCTGGTGGGAATCACTGCTGCACCTTTTGGTACAGGGAGGCGATATTGCAGTTCTGCTGCAAAACCGGCCCCCTTTACCAAAAGCGGCCCCCACCGGTCCAAAACCATCCCTTACCCTTCCAGCCCACCGGGAAAACGCCTGGTGCCCGCTACGGCCAGTCCGGCCCTTCTGGGCAGCATGATTATCAGCTCTGTACTGCATGCTAATTTTCACTGCCTCACACCCCCACCCTTTCCCAAGTCGTCAGAGGGTGGGTGTGGTCCATAAGAACCAAAGACCCCACCCCACCTTATGACGAGTTGGGAAAGGGTGGGTACACGGAAGCACCAGGCTGCAAAAGGTGGCAACCAGGATCAGCTCTCGCTAGATCCCATCAGCAGTCGCCAATACAGGATTCCTCCAGCAGACCCCCAGGACCAACTGACCCCTCCCCTGCAGGACTGGAGCCATGCTGCTGGTTCTGTGACTGGAGGCTGTAAAGGCCGAGTCCTGGCACATTGAAATCCCTCTGCCTGCTTGAGTGGGATCCCGGCCTGCTCCTATCCTTGCTGTGTGTCCGTAAATACAGATTGTAGCCTGTGTGCCATGCACAGAGGCCTCCTGGCATCGAACTGCTCAAGCAGGCACTTCGTAACTCCCAAGAAAGATGAGGGCCAATCCAAACCTGCCAACTTTGGAACTGGGGACTCTGGTTCGATTTTCAGAATCTGCTCAACATTCTGTGATTCTGAACAAATCACTTAATCTTGCCGGTTCTCAATAAAAAGAAATCTATACATATGAATCTGACCCTGTGTAATGTAATGGGTGCTCATGTAAAGTGCTCCAATACACTTAGGCTGAGATTGCACTATATAGACGCAGGAAATGGAAATAAACGGGAGAAAATGTGGCTTTCAAAAAAGAAGCCGTTCTTTTTAGGGAAAATAACTATTTTTGCCCGAGACCAAGATTTCGGGGGTTGGCCTCCTTTAAAGATATGTATAACAAGCTTTATAAAAATATTTTCAATTTGATCTAGAAAAGAGACATAAAATTCTGACGGGATACAATCTAACCCTGTGGCTTTCCCTTTTGGCAAAGCTTTAATTACACCAATGATTTCACCCTCTGTGGGTATCTCCTCTAAGAGATTTGCATCCTCTTCTTGAAATTTCTCCTTAGTAACCTGATCTAGATAGTCCTCAATACTAGTCTGATCCCCACCCCTAGCTCAGTATATAGATCTTGATAAAACCGCCAAAAAGCTTCTCTTATGAGTTTGGGGTCTACTACTCGACCGCCCAGAGGATCCTGGATTTCGCGGATCAGATTTGATGAAGCCTGTTGTCTCATACGAACGGCTAATTGGTGTCCGATTTGCTCGTTCATTTCATATATCATTTCCTTCTGTGAGAATGCTTTTTTAATTACTTTTTCCATAAAAATATTCGTAATTAAAGCTTTAGCGATTGCCACCTGGTTCTGGACTTTCTCTACATCTTCCTGCCCTGCTGGGGCATTTCCCATTGTAATATTTATTAGATCTTCCTCTGCTTTTTCAAATGATCTTGTAGCCCCTGCATAGTTTCCCTAGCTGCTTTATTAGCTTTTAAAGAATATTGCAGGGTCTCCCCTCGGATCCCTGCTTTTAGGGTATCCCAGACAATTTCGATTGACGAACTTGCTTCATTATCGGATAAAAATTTAGGAATCCATTCTCGAATATGGCTACAATAGTTCTCATCTAAGAGCAGGGCTTTCTCGAACGTCCATGAGCTAGGAGTGTCACTTCTATTATCTATTTCCATAGAACAAATAAGAGGATTATGATCGGAGAGGATCCGGGGAAGTTTCATAATTTGGCACTTAGTTTTAATTGTATTAGACATTAAAATATAATCCAATCTTGCATGGGTGAAATGTGGGTTGGAAAAATATGTAAACCCAGGATCATCAGATTTGAAAGTCTGCCAACCATCTACTAGCCCATGTATGCAACACATTTGTCTTAATGCTTTAAAAACTTTGGGTTTACGGCCGGTATAGTGCCACCCCTCCTTTAAAGACCAGTTACTTGGAAGATTGATGTTGAAATCCCCGCATATCATTAAGGGTAATGGCCAATGCATTAATTCATTTGAGATCTCATCAAAAACAGATGCCTCGTCGATGTTGCTACCATAGATGGCACATAAAGTCATCTTTTGCTCACTCCCAAATTGACACTCTGTAATTGCCCAGCGTCCACATTTATCTGTTTTGGAGCGTCTAAAGACAAGCCCACTCCCCCTAGCTAAAATAGCAACCCCTCTTACCCTAGCCCCTTGTGACGTGGCACAGATCAACCTATATCCTAATGATTTTAGAATATGTGTTTGTGACCCCTCAATATGCGTTTCTTGCAAACAAACAATATTTGTGCCCCAGGTTTGAAGTCCTACTGCCACCGCCTGTCTTTTCCTAAGATCGTTTAGGCCACAGATATTCACTGATAATATTCTTAGCAGTCCCATCTCTTTCCGCTACAGAATCTGTATGTATCACCACCTTCATTTTCTTTTTCCCCTTTTTGCCAAAGATCAAACTCGGGTAGCAAACTAGATTGGTTTGACTCATTTTTATATTTTTCTTTTTACAATTGCCTTTTAGTGCGACCTGTCTGACCTCCCCCACCCCCCTTCTCCCACCCAGCCCCCCACCCTCCACCACCTCTGGAGGTTACCTGGCCGAGCCAGGGATTTGACATCCGACGTATAAAGCCCCGTGATCCCGCCAAGCCTCCCTATCAAGCATAACCAAAAACTGGAAAAGAAAGCTCCAGTAGCCGTTACCCCCAAAGCAAACCCCCCCTCAACCGCAGGATTAATACCATGTTAAATATAAAGTGTGAGAGAAAAAAAGATACAATTAGTCTAAACTATGTCATGATCAGCACCCAGGCAGGTTCGGCAGTTGAAAGGGCTGCTAAGTATTATAGCCTGCCTCCCCTTGCCTTCCCCTTCACCATACTGCACAAACATTATCAGAGCTTATCGGACATTGTCTAGCCATATTTAGCGCCTTGTCCCAAATGTGCTTAAGATGATTAACCACATTTCTTGTGCCCCGAGAGTTCCTCTAGGTATTTTTGCGCCTGTATTTCCGAAACAAAACTGCGAGTAGTCCCTTTGTAAATTATTTTCAGCCGGGCCGGGTTCTGTAGGTATACCTCGGCCCCCAACTTCTGAAATGGTTCAAAGAGCTGCCGGAGCCTCCACCTACGCTCCACCGTAGCATGAGCGAAATCGGGTCTGGTGAAAAAAGTAATTCCATCAAAGGTTCGTTTCTTGGTGGGTCTGGCCAAATCAAAAAGGCTTTGCCGAAGTAAAAAATTTCCAAAAAATAAAAGCATGGCACGAGGGTGTTATGATGCGGCTGCATGTTTGCCAGGAAACAGGGGAAATCTGTGGGCTCTTTGAATTTTCCTGTCCAAATCCCATGCTTGTAGTTCAGGAAAAGCCCCTTTCAATAAAGTGATCATAAATTTCCTAGGGTCGTCTTTTTCGACCCCTTCCGGAATTCCTAAAAAGCGGAGGTTGTTACGTCTCTGTCGATTTTCTTGCTCCTCCATTTTCCACATCATATCTTTTACTAACCCCTCTTGTTCATCATGCTGAGTCTGAAGTAAAACCACATCTTTTCCCAGTTGTTCCGTCCTTTCTTCCACCATGGCCATTCGATCCGCAATATCGGCACAAGTTTTACCAACCTTTCTGACTGCCCCTTGCAATTTTTTAGCCGCCATACGGGATTTACGACTGTCTGTCTTGACTTCCTCCTGGAAACTTTTAATGGACCGTAAAACATCTATCAGGGCAGGTTCGGTTCTTGCATCTTGCAGATCGTCGCCTTTACCACTGCCAATGCTTGTTTGATTAAGCACAGAGACGGTGGAGGATCCTGGAACTAAGGTGAGAGGGGTGTTATTGTAGTCCCATGTCAGCTCTTTTACATCTGTATTATCATTGTCATAAGGGTAGTCCTTTCTTTGTGCACGCTCTCTGCTTCTTTTTTTTTCAGTAGTTTTTTGGTGCCGGGTTTACCTCTCTGAGCCTCAGAATTAGGACTACTGTACCATTTCTTTCCTTCCTCCCCACTAGACACCGAGATACTGATATCTGACATTTCGGACTCCTCTGTCAGGGAATAAAACTTGTCCTGATTGTCAGGCGTCTTTACATTCCAATCTATAAGTACCCGATCTCCAAGAGGCGCTAGTGGAAGAGAGTTAGCTGTGGCTGCGATGTTGTTGGGAGCAGTTGAATTGCTAGCCAAAATACAGGAGTTATTGTGCATGCTGATTGAATTACCCTCCAGACTGACCTCTGCTGGCATAGATACCGGAAAAAAGGCGAGGGCTTTACCAGTATCATCCGTTGAAAAAGTATCTACCAGCTGTCCTGCTGCACATTTCAGCCCTCCTGTACCCAGGCTATCTGCGTCGCTAACTAGCGAACTGCTCTCTTTCCCTTTCTCGCTAGTTGCTGCAAAGCGACTCGTGATTAAAGGTTGTGAGCCATCGGCATCCTTGGGTGTACGAGTGGTGCCCTTCTGCCCGGCACCTAACATTGTCGAGTCTTTTTCTTGCAAAGTCTTTTTATACCGTCGCCTTTCTCACCACCACCTCTGCCTTTCGCGCTCAAGGCATCCGCTCTTTTTGCCGTGTAAGTGCCAACGCAGCTTTGGATTCAGAGGGGACAGGAAGAATCTTCCCTGCCCTCGCCCCTTCCCAGTCATCCTTGCTTTGGTGAGCTTGCAGGAATTGCCTTTACTGTAGCACGAGGTCTCAAAACCGAGCCTGCTCCACACTCCGATTCTGATCTTGCACGGATTACAGTGCCACAATGTTGCCGCTGCCACTGCGGGAGGTTTCTCCGCTCTGTTTAGCGATCGCGCCTTGCTCCACACAGTCCTCCACTGTAAAACCGGAGAAAACTCACGCAGGCCGGGTTTCATCCATGAACCCAGAGCTGCCTCGGCGTCCTCAAGGTGAAGGCGAAATGCAATGGTGAGCAGCCAGGGTGAGTCTTGTGTTTTCTTCCGCGTCCGCATTCCTTCCCTTCCCTTTTCTTTAAAAGCACTTTCCTTGATGGGGTTTAAATCATTCTCATTTCCCCGCTGTCAAAGAGATGATTAGAGAGCCTTCAAAGCACCGCAATAGGGGAGGCTCAGCGGAGCATCTTCACGGCGATATCAGTCGGTCGCCATCTTGCCTCGTTCTGAAAACCCTAAAAAGAACAAACCGCCGGAACTGATGGGCTCATATCGTCCCATTACCCTCATTAACTCAGACTCCAAAATTTATGCAAAAGTTTTGGCTAATAGAATCGCTCCCATTATCCACAAAGTGATTGCTCAGAGCCAACATGGCTTTGTTCCAGGTAGGTCCACTACCAACCACATTCAGCGAGTAATTACTTTGTTTGATGGTATGGATGCTACAGGAGACCCTATGGCGCTGATTCTGCTTGATGCGGAGAAAGCGTTCGATAGGGTCTCCTGGAACTTCCTCTGGACTGCAATGTCCAGAATGGGTATCAAGGGAGGCTATATACAGGCAGTTCAAAAATTATATGAGAATCCAAGGGCCGTAGTACTGGTAAATAATATATTAACTGAAGAGTTGATTATATCACGTGGAACACGGCAGGGCTGTCCGTGCTCGCCATTACTTTTTGCAATCTATATAGACCCATTTATCCGGCGATTGGAAAAGGAGGAAGAAATTAAACCTATAATATCACAGGGGTTTGTCACCAAATCACTAGCCTATGCGGATGATATCGCTATCGTGACATCCGACCCAAATATGGCTATGACAGCTATCGAAAGGGAGGCTAAACAGTTTGGTAATGTGTCCGGCTATGCCATTAATCAGGGTAAAACTCAGATTGTTTTAAATATGAAAATCGATTGGAGGGATCCTCGAGTTGTGGAACAGGCGATGTACTTAGGAGTCCGCATCACAGCTGATTTAGAAAATCTGGTTGAGATAAATCTGAAGCCAATAACTGATATAATGCGGAAAGATCTTCAACGTCTGGATAATTTACATCTCTCTATTATTGGAAGAGTGAACGCAATTAAAATGGTATTCTTCCCTAAAATTTTGTATATGTTTAGGGCAATTTGTTTAGAATTCTCTTCATCCTGGATTAAATCAATAGAACGGATGTTCTCTAGTTTTATCTGGGCATATTCACAACCCCGGCGGGCTTACAAGTTCCTCACTCTCCAAAAAGAGCGAGGTGGACTAGCTCTCCCAAACTTGAAGGCATATTATTGGGCTACCGTATTATTGTATAGCGAGGAGTTACTTCAGAATAATCAGGAAGATATGGAGGGAGTAGTGTATGCACCATCTATTTTCCAATTACTACTCGGCCGGGAGAGTAGAGGATATTGGTGGAGACATTTACACGATAGTTACCACAAAAAGGTTAAATTTAAAACATTATTTAGTGGATTTAAGGTATGGAAGACTATTAGGAAAATGCTTGGTATAGGGAGATTGTCTTTCTATACGCCCTTAAAAAATAACCCAGAATTACCCGAAATTTTTAATGATAGCTCTATACACAAGTGGTACGATGTAGGCATTGTACAGATAGGTTGCCTCTTTTCCGCTATTGGGATTCGGTCTTTCGAAGAATTAAAAACCAACTTCGGACTAGACTGGCGAGACTTTTTAAGTACTTACAAATTAGAGATTTTTTGTCACGGAAGGTAGGGGGAAGTGGGGGATGGAAAAAATTGATCTTGTAGAAATACTTCTATCTGGCACCAAAAATACGATTGGGGGTATGTATTCACGCATTAATGCTATGTTCCCAGATGATATGGAGAAAATTGCGCAAAAATGGTTAGAGAAAGCAGCAATAACAAATGTGGAGTTTAATTATGCTTATGAAATGTCACAAACAATTTTAATGTCAACTAAACTCCAAGCCCAATTTTTTAAAACCTGTTTCTTTTTATATTATACACCGGACAAAATAGCTAAGTGGGCAACCGGTAAGAGCACATGTTGTCCTAGATGTATGCTTGTTAAGGCTGATTGTGTACATATCTTTTCTACTTGTGAAGAGTTAACATCTGTTAAACAAGAGATAGGGAAATTTCTATCCACAGTGATGAACTGCACGATAGAGTTATCTAGCGGTGTTATTTTATTAGGGGCAACAGATCCTGGAAATGCCCGAAATGGGCATGAACTTGTTTTTATAGCAATGGCCGTTTTTAGATTGTGTATAGCCTCAGCTTGGTTGGATGCTAACGCCCCGACATTTCAACAATGGTTAGCTAGATTTCTCGCCATTTCAAATATCGAAATTGCTATCTATAAACGTAAGGGCAATAGGCGACGGAAAAGAGGTTTAAAAATTTGGACTCCTGTAAAAGAATGGTGTCAATCGCAAGATTGTACAGAGTGAATGGGTTTTTTAGGGGTTTTTTTAGGCTTAAGTTGCAAGTGGATTTGGGCGCACCAATGTATGTATTAATTAATTTTGGCTTTTGATAAATGTAATTCATTCTATATTGTATGTATGCTTGTCTGACCTGGTGGGTGGGGGAGGGTAAAACATTTGTGGTTTAAAAACTGAATAAAAATATTTAAAAAATAAAATAAAAAAAAGAAGCCGTACTCGAAATCTACTTTAGAATATCACTTGCGAGGACACTCATCATCTGCAGAGCAGTCACAAAAGCTCAGAGTTCTAAAGTTAAATGTTACAATTGTTTAAATGAATCAAATAGCCATTGTGTTTAAGAAGCTCAGTGCCCATTGCCAGGGTCGCCCAGTTACAAGTTTTCCTAGGAAAATGACCATGGCAGAATGATTATGCATAAAGCAGAGGTGTGCACTTGGACGTAGTGTTTTCTTTATAAGGCTAAACAGATAAGTGATGGAAACGTTACAACATGCTAAAGATACTACTTTCGGAATTTACTGAGCATATCGCTTTAATGATAATCTGAAGAACCCATTTTCCTCTCGTTGTCTTACCGTACAAAGCCAGTAAGGTGGCCAGCATGCGAGGGAACTCACCCCCTGGTGAGGACAGGGGGGTGGCTGCAGATAGCCATTCCATCCAGGCAGCGCCCAGGAAATCAAAGGCCGGCAAGCCTGGGTCACTACTGGCAGCAAAAGGCAACCACCCTGTCAGGAAAACAATTTTGGAGCACCTACCGCTGCAAGTTTCCCCTCTACGTTTAGGAGGAGGAGAAGCGCAGCCTATGGCTCGAATCTGTAGCATTTGTACAGAGGATCTGGTAGCAAGAGAGAGGAGGGATCGGGATAAGACATACAGGAAGAGTTAAGACGTGACAGACGATGAGGGAAAATAACATAAAAAAAATAAACCTACTTACCTTGTGTTCGCCGCATCGGCGATGCGGCGAACACAAGTTAAGTGGTTTTCTTTTTTTTAATGTTATTTTCCTACGTTGTCATCAGTTAACTCCACCCCCACCCCCCTGGCTTACCTGCACCGGACGCTCCTGCATCATTCTGCATCCTGCATCTGCATTAGAATGTGCTGTTAATGAGGGGGAGCAATAATGGGCGCTACATCAAGGCATATTTGGTCAATTTATTACAGAAATTGTACTCGCAAATGCACAATTTCCTACTCATTTTTTAAAATCTTGTCGGGCGTCGGGCAGAAAACCCCTGAATCCCCAAGAAATATCAAGCTTGTTCATTGCACTTGTTTGCTCGCCAAAGTACATTAACTGGTCTCACGCCTCACGACTGTCAAATTCCACCAGCCACCACTGAACTGTAGAGCTAACCTCCGACTCGACTGATTGTGGACTGTCAGCCCAGGGGGCGGGGATAGGGACAGTGGGCGGCTGGCGTAGCCAGTGAACGCCGGGGGCGGAGTTAGAACAGGCTGATACAGCGCAGCCTGGAGTGGGACGATCAGAAGGTGCGAGACAATCGCCCGGGAGCAGCAGCCTTTGCTGCTGAAACTTGGGAACACACCCCCCCCCCCCCTTAGCAGGCATCCTCAGCACACACACACCTCAGCTACCCCACACTCGCGGCCATGTCGGCCCTGCAGGGGATGCTGCTCTTCAAGTCCCCCCAGAAGAAGCAGGCAGTGAAGCGGCACCTCCACAAACACAACCTCAAGCACCGCTACGAGTTCCTGGAGACTCTGGGGAAGGGCACCTACGGGAAAGTGAAGAAGGCCAGGGATCGGAGCGGCAGAGTGGTGAGAGCCGGGGCTGCACGGGGGAAGAGGGTGCGCGCGCGCGCCCTGGGAGCGGTGGGGGTCCCGGAGAGGGGATGAATGAGCGGAGTGAGATGAGAGACCCTGCCGGGGGCATGTGGCCCCTCTGCAGGTGGGTATGTGGCCCTTCGGATGGGCAAACTCTTGGGAGGGGGTTGTTGAGCCTACTTTCACTTTCGTAGCGGGTCATCGAGGGTCTGTCCCACCCTGGAGTTGCTGATCCAGGTGACTGATTTGTGGGGCACCTTCAGGAATGGGGGTCCATGGCTTCTAGGGTGGCGGCTCCTCCGGGGCCTATTATTGTTGGTTCTGTAAGTAGTTACAGTCGCCTTCATGAATGGACAGTGCATGTCTGACCCCACGCGCTGCTGAGCCAGGGCTGCTGGCCTCTGCCCACCCTTCCCTCCAGGATATGGGGTCTCCATGGCTGATAGGTTTGATGTTCCTTGTGAACCCATTACTGTTGGCTCTGAAAGTAAGGCGCAGTGCATGCCTGCCCCTCCCCCGAGATGCTGATGCAGGGGTGCTGGGGAAAGGATGCCTCGCGGCACTATGGCTACTGGGTCTGGCTGTGCAAGGTTTAGTGCACCAGCTCCAACTGCTGGCACCGAAGGGCTGAGGGGGAAAATAGCCGCAGAGGCTCCGGCCAGTGGCGGGCGCGCACTCTCAATGTACGGGTGTCTCAGCGAGCTGAAAGAGCGCCCTTAGCCCATCGTTATACCAATGAGCGTTAACCGGGCACCAGGGACTGTTTTCATTATTATATCCGACCCCCAGCCTTTGCCATTTTCTTTGCATGTGGTTTGAGTAGAATAAAAGATGCCCCTCATATTTTATTTTAGGCAGCCTCCATACTGGAAACATTTCCTTGTTTATTCATGTACTCAGTGCATACTGGCATTGGTTCTGGGGTTACATTAGCATGCATTGTGCAAATTATGCAGATGTTCACTTTCTTCTACGTTTCTCTTAATTTGTGTTTTTCGGAAATTATATTCAAGTATTTTTATTTTCCCAACAATGTTGTTGAAGGCCCAAGAGGCGTGCTTTTTGAGCCAGGTAGAGGTTTTACATGGATACCTGCATGGGCACAGGGCTGTACCTTGCACATGTCTTTGGTAACGCCCACATAACCTGGAGTTGGGGGAGCTGCCCTCCCTTACAATTTGCAAATCTTGACTTTCATTTAATGTGAGTGTGGTTTATCTCTGTGCCAGTCTTTGAGCTCATAACTCAACGAGTTACATTTTTATAAAATTCAAGGTAGACACGTGCCCCTTAGGAGGGGCGTTTAGGCGTTTGACTAGCTCCCCCCCCAAGCAATCCCTCCGCCCCCTCCGTCTATGGCAAGCATTCGCAGCGATCGATATGCGGAGTCTCCCTAGGGCCATGTTTCACAAATCTCCATCTGTACTTCTCAGTAGCAAACCGGTACTCTGATACAGCGAGCGCCTACATTTTTATATTTCCATTTCAAGCACTGTGGACTGTAAATACGCGTTTTACACTCCATTTGGTGGATTAACTAATCTAGATTTACACAATTTAATCAGGGTTAAAAAAAAAAAAGCTGATGCTGAACAAGTATTGGATTGTAAACAACAGTGTGCAACGTTATAGCTGGCTGATGTTATGGGAATGTATGGGATCAGATTACGAGCCAGTGCAATAGAGAGCCTGTGTCCTAGCGCCTAGATACCCGCGGGGTGATCGCGCGCCCTCACATACCCGGTTTCATTCCGTCCTCATCCCGCTCCCCCACACTCTGTTGACGAGCCGCTCACTGTCAGTGCTCGCACCGGAAGCTCTAGGAAAGGACGTCAAAGCGAGTGATAAGTACACGGTAAAGTGCTGCGAACTGCCAGGAAAATGTTCGTTTCCTGGGAGAGGGGCCTGGTAACGTATGTGAAATGTTTACTATCAGACACCCACCTCCCAAAGTACACACTGACAGTCTGACATGCTCTCGATCAAAGCTGCTTGGCGACTCAACCCCCACCTCCTACAGTTGCGAATGACAAAAGAAACACCACAGCATCTGGAAACCAAGGCAACAGGGGACCCCCATCCCTCGCCCTTCAGCTGAGGCTTGTATAGGGGAATATCAGGAGACTCCGGGATGAGGCGGTGGGGAACGAGTTCCAGAATTTATCCTTCTGTGTGTTTCTGGTGATCGGCGAGGGGTAGTGAAACCCTGAATTGTTTGGCCGATGAATTTTCACGTGTAGATTTCTAACGATGGTCCCCCCCCCACAGCACAGCTGGAGAGGTAGTGTTTAAGCCCTTGCACTGGCCCTGCATTTTGAAATGTGTTGATATTGGCATCGGCATCAATAGAGCAGCAGGTGCAGTGGCACCAGGGCCTAGAGATGTTAGGTGAACATTGCATTCAAATAATGACTATTTACGAACTAACCAGAGGGTAGGCGGACTATTTCCGTTGCTTTCACCTGGCCCCAGGGCACCCTGGCTACACCACTGGATAGTGTCTTGGAAAGATCTGCTAATTGTTGGAGATGGGCTTACTCCACCGCACTAAACCAGTGTTCACATTGACCTGACCACACCCGTGCCCCTTCAGTGGCTCTGGGCTTCTT
The DNA here is from genome assembly GCA_963921515.1 of Calotriton arnoldi. Taxonomy (NCBI): domain Eukaryota; kingdom Metazoa; phylum Chordata; class Amphibia; order Caudata; family Salamandridae; genus Calotriton; species Calotriton arnoldi. The sequence goes on from CAWUFW010000386.1 coordinate 870,545, forward strand.
CCACGGAGGTTACCGCATGTCAGTAGGGGGCTCTCATGTCTTCCGGGAAGGGCTCTTTATTGGTTCCATTTAAAAATCCATATCGATAGATTCCAGCAGCAGCAGCAGCCTGCCGCATGCTCTGGAAAGAGAAGACACCTGTTTTTCCAGGGTATATGTTTTGTCTGTGCATTTGTTTCTGCTGAGACGTGCAATCTAGAGAAAGAGCTGCGGTGGGCCCTGGGGCATGCCATGGCCGTAACTGCAGGGACGCCATGGGATGAAACCTTAGAGAGCCGCGTTGGCACAGCACGGGTCAGGTGCCGCTTGACCCAACTGCCCCTCCCCTCCTCTGGTGTTTGGTGTGTCAGCTTTCTGTCTCCCTGGCACCAACCGCTGTTTATTCATCCGGAGGTGGGGGAAGCGCAGCGGATAATCCGGCCTTGTATGTATGTACACACCGGCCGCTCTCGCGCCACGGTGCAGGAAGTATAACACTAGAACCTCGCGCCCCATGTTCAGCGGTGGCTCCCTCGGAGGCCTGCTAGCTGTGACGCCCCGGGGGTGATACCGGGACGAGGGGCTGGTTGCAATAGATCCTGCCAGAGAAGCGAGCTCACACGCTTCAGCATGTAGGGCTTCTAGGGAGGCGAGGTGTGAGACGAATGCATTGTTCCTTTAGCACTGGTACTGGCCGAAGACCCGCAGGCGCCACACTCTAGCACAGCAAGTACGGTACCCCTTTCTGCCTGGCCATGGTACGGCCTAAACTCAAATCCCGCAGGGAGTAAAGAACCAGCAGCAGTGACACCCAGTGGCCAGTCACAGCACAACATTTGCCAAGGCCATTGCAGATTTAAAACCAGTGATCACTCGGGGTATGGGAGGATCAAGAGTACTGGAGGAAGATACTCCGGTGCTGCCATGGCAGGAAGACCATGACCTGCGGCATCGGTGGGTGTCATGGAGAGGGCATGCACCGGTGCACTGGTGACACCTAGTGGCTGGTCTCACTGTAACACACTGGTGCTCCTGGTGCACTGTTAGTGCCTTTCACCCCCCCCCCATACTCACATTGCAGCCATCTTGGTAGGCCTGCTTTGTCGGAGCACTTAGCGCTCCAGTGTATTTGTTTCTGTTCAGGGCAGCTACTTAAGAGCGGCCGTGGCGTGGACGTGCAACTGGTGCACCAAAGGCAAGCCCGTCTGCCCCGAACGGGGGCAGGAATGCTGGTCCTCTTAACTCCTTCTATAGTACTAACTGTCATTCCTTGCCTAAACATCGACTTCATCCATATCACTTTTTGATGGACAGTGGCCCTGATGCATTATTTCTCACTGAAATATCGCTCCAGGAGGTCTCGCTGTCTGACATTATCGCAGCTCTTCCCTCTAACTACCGCATGGACAGACGCAACTGAACGGATAAGAAAGGAGGTGACATTGCTATTGTTTTCAAAGAACAAATGTAAGATTCAAGATCTTCCCCTCCCTGCTTGTGAGGCCTTGTTCTTCTCCCGCTCTCTCTCACAATTTTACTCTATCTGGTGCGTTGATCTGACACCCACTAGGCTATGCGGACAATTGGTGCTCTACTGTTCTCTACATTCTTACCCCCTATATTATTAAATGTGCCAACTTTATTGTGTTAGGCGATTTAAATATACACTTTGAGGACACCACTTCTGCTATGGCTCCTCCTTTATAGAGGACCGTAGAGCCCTGAACCTTTATCCAATTAACTCTGCCCCTACACACAAGGCCGGACTTCTACTTGACCCTCTATTTTCGAATCTTAAGCGTCTTACAACAGACTATGCTATTTCGTTACTCTGGTCCGTTCATCACGCAGTCCCTTTCTTCATTTGGACATCCTCTTTGCCCTCTGCTGCTATTTCAGGACCCCATACTTTTTCCAGAAATTGGTCCAAGCTGGACTTTTCCACCTTCAACTCCAGACTCCTAGACACTCTACCTAGTATAGTGCCGTCTGTTGAACTTGATCAACCTACGGTTGATGCCTGGAACCAGGACTCGTTTGTTTTTATCCTGCCTGTTGAACCCACCTCCTAATCCAGACTTCACATGTCTGCTCCCTGGTTTAATGAGACCCTTCGTGGGGCAAAAAAGCGGTACAAGCATCTGGAAAGGAAATCCTATGCCGAGGAAGAAAAACTTAAGTATAGAGCTGCACTAAAAGAATACCTCTCACTTTGTAGAGCTGCACTTGGTATGTTCTACTCCGATAAAATCATTGCTGCTCAGAATTGCTCTAAAACGCTCTTTAGAGTATTTAAAGAGCTATCTGACCCTAGCAACACTTCTCCCTCCCCTTCGCTTTCACAGTCACAATGTGACAAACTGGTCGCACAAGGTGACAGCTATTCAGCACTCTCTCTCTCTGATGCTTTGAGTACGAAGCCTCAATTGGACAGTAAAACAGCTGACACGGCCCTACGGAGTGCATGCTCTAATTCTGGCATGAAGAATACCGGCACCGCATATCATTCACATAGTTTAGATTCATTTGCTCCACTGGATGCCCCTCTCTTTTATACATTACTGCAATACATAAAGTCGGACTCTCTTCTCAAGACCCTCTCCCTCCAAACAAGTTCTGTAAACTTGGTCCGGAACTTGTACAATTTCTGATCACTCTTCTTCACTCCTTCCTACAAGAGGGGCATATTCCTCAGGCATGGAAGCAGGCTATGGTTTTCCCCTATTGAAGAAACCCAGACTTGATGCCTCTAATTGGTCTAATTATAGGCCAGTTTTGCTGCTCCCGCTGTGCTCTAAAATCTTGGAGAAATATTTCAACCTACAAATATCTGTCTTTGTGGATTCTCAAAATGTTCTCCATCAGTCGCAGTCTGGCTTCAGAGCAGGCCACAGCCCTGAATCCGCTCTTCTGGGAGTTACCGTGCACCTCCGACGGCTTCTGGATAATGGTGGCACATCGGCACTGATCCTGCTTGACTTGAGTGTGGCTTTCGACATAGTCTCCCACACAATTCTCCTAGAAAGACTTTAGAACATGGGTATCCAATCCACAGCTCTGTCATGGATGACCTAATTTTTGCAGGATCGGACCTTTAAGGTCTTCTCATCTAATTCTGTGTCAAGGTCTCATTCTCTTACTTCAGGAGTGCCTCAGCTTTAGGCCCAATGCGATTTAACATTTATGTTCATCTCCGCCAATATTGTTGAAAGCTGTGGCTTCACCTTGTTTTCCTACACTGATGACACTCAAATCATCTCCTCTTTGTAATCTGCAGAGGGTCACAGCACGAGTTCCTTGAACTCCTCTCTCTGCAAGGTTTCCCTTGGATGAACATTAACCCTCTAAAGTTGAACGGTGATAAGACCGAGGTTATGGGTAAGAACCCTCTTCTGTGAGGTCCCCAGCACTGGCATGCTTCCTTAGGACCCCACCCTATGCCAGTCTCTAAGCTCAAGAACCTCGGTTTGTGGCTAGATGACAATGTATCCATGAAAACCCAAATCTCCAGGATAGCTTCCACATAAAGTAGCTAAAAAAAATCATTTGGATGCTTTCCTTTTTGGCCTAGAGAACGATCATCCAGGCCTTGATTCTATCGAGACTGGGCTATGGGAATATTCTCTATCTGGGGGCTGGCAAGCCCTCCATCAAGCACCTTCAAGTGGTTCAGAACTTTGCTGCTAGACTCTTATTTCATCTTCCAAAGCATGCCTCTGTGTCTAGTCTTCTTCGTGATCTCCACTGGCTGTCAGTGGACAAACGTATACAATTCAATGCCCTATGCTATATCCATGAAGCTCGGTGAAATGTTGGTCTACGATACGTGCAACAGCTAGTGGAACCATACCGCCAAAATCGGTCACTTCGTTCAAGCAACCACTACCTCTGCATGGTCCCCAGAGTCATAAAAGCTTGTATGGGTGGTCGCTTGTTTTCCTACTTGGGCCCCAAGCTCTGGAACACACTGCCCAATTTACTGAGAAGCTGCCAATCTTTGACCATTTTTCATAAAAATCTTAAAACCTGGCTGTTCGGATTCTCCTCTTCTTCTGGCTAGTTAACTATCTCTGTCTAGCACTGGGAAACCCTTTGTGAGTAGCTATGTGCTATATAAGTCGATGTTCCACCTTGTTTAATTGTATAGTTGACAACCACCTCCAGTCCCTGCCCCCTCATCTAACATGAAACAATCAGTTGGCTACAAACTTGCTTCAATCAGTCTGTATAGTCCTGGAACAGCCAGTGTACAGTGCCACGTCCTGCCTGCGAAGGATGGCCCTGCACCTGTGTGTATCTGGACAGCCTTCTTCGTGTGATCTCATGCTTGCATCTCAAATGCTCCAGATCCCACCTACCCGGAACTGAGCTACCTGCGGACCCCCTTTTAACTGACTCCTCTTCAGATCCAGCTATTGCCATCCATCCTGGGTTTAATAGCGCAAGTATTTTAAAGGGGCGCCCCGTTGTGCATTAGACAATTGTCATTGCTTCTGCACAAATGTTCTTTCCTAGTATTTGGGAGGTGAGGGGTGCATCTCTAAATCCAAAGGGGGTAGAGCGTTCTCTGTATTTCTCCCGCAGATCTGGAATGATCTGCCGGAGTACCTACGCAGGGAACCGGCTCTGCTCATCTTTAGGAAGCGTTTAAAAACTTTCCTATTTAGAGAGGCATTAACGACCGCGTAATCTTCTGTCTCCGCCGCTGCTATTTTATTTCTGCCCTAGTGACTCGCTCACTCTTCTCTAGAAGCGCTTAGAGACCTGAAGGTGATTTTGCGCTATATAAAAGTCATATAACATAACATAACACCACACATTGTACAAGCGTAGGGGCCAGCCTCCCACTGGGGATCGAAAGGCCCAGTGAGAGCCACGTGCTAGCCTCACTTTTCGTGTCCCTGGGATGCAATGGGGGTGGATGGTAATGCTCCTGTAATCTACACTGATGTGTTTACCTTGCATAAAGGGAGCAGGGACACCAGCCAGCTGGTGTTTGCTTACCTATGTCAAACGTGGCTCGGTGGGGGTTGGGAGAGCTTTCACCTAGCCCTGGTGCCTGGTAGAACCTTTCATCGCTGATGGGTGGAGGAGGGTGTGTGCTTAAGAGCAGGAACCAGGTGTTGCATTTTATGATTCTGTAATTTTTATACAGGTGGATTAGTTGTGCCTGGCACGTGAGAGGCCTCAGGTGTGTTTCCGACCTTCCCACGGGCACCCCGCCTGCATGGCCGCCACCTGCTGCATAAGGAGAATGTGCGTCACCAGTCACCCTTCCACTCTTAGCCCGCAGGGATCTTAGAACACTTAACTAATGTGTGCAGGGTGCCTGATATGTATGCCCCCTACCACACACAGATGAGCCCTTCCGAGCTGTCTCTTGTGAGTAATGTCATGCTACAAGTGATGGCCGGAGCAGCGGTCTCCTGTTACTGACAGGAACCCTACAGGTGATGGAGGGAGCAAATGTCCCATGTTACTGACAGAACCCTACAGGTGATGGAGGGAGCGAATGTCCCATGTTCCTGATGGAACCCTACAGGTGATGGAGGGAGTGCAGCAGCAGTGCAGGCCTCTCTCGGTCTGCAGGGACCGCAGCAGTGCAGGCCTCTCTCGGTCTGCAGGGACCGCAGCAGTGCAGGCCTCTCTCGGTCTGCAGGGACGGCAGCAGTGCAGGCGTCTCTCCGTCTACAGGGACGGCAGCAGTGCAGGCGTCTCTCGGTCTGCAGGAACGGCAGCAGTGCAGGCCTCTCTCGGTCTGCAGGGACGGCAGCAGTGCAGGCCTCTCTCGGTCTGCAGGGACGGCAGCAGTGCAGGCCTCTCTCGGTCTGCAGGGACCGCAGCAGTGCAGGCGTCTCTCGGTCTGCAGGGACCGCAGCAGTGCAGGCGTCTCTCGGTCTGCAGGGACGGCAGCAGTGCAGGCGTCTCTCGGTCTACAGGGACGGCAGCAGTGCAGGCGTCTCTCGGTCTGCAGGGACGGCAGCAGTGCAGGCCTCTCTCGGTCTGCAGGGACGGCAGCAGTGCAGGCCTCTCTCGGTCTGCAGGGACCGCAGCAGTGCAGGCCTCTCTCGGTCTGCAGGGACGGCAGCAGTGCAGGCGTCTCTCGGTCTGCAGGGACGGCAGCAGTGCAGGCGTCTCTCGGTCTGCAGGGACGGCAGCAGTGCAGGCGCGTCTCGGTCTGCAGGGACGGCAGCAGTGCAGGCGTCTCTCGGTCTGCAGGGACGGCAGCAGTGCAGGCCTCTCTCGGTCTGCAGGGACCGCAGCAGTGCAGGCCTCTCTCGGTCTGCAGGGACGGCAGCAGTGCAGGCGTCTCTCGGTCTGCAGGGACGGCAGCAGTGCAGGCGTCTCTCGGTCTGCAGGGACGGCAGCAGTGCAGGCGTCTCTCGGTCTGCAGGGACGGCAGCAGTGCAGGCGCGTCTCGGTCTGCAGGGACGGCAGCAGTGCAGGCGCGTCTCGGTCTGCAGGGACGGCAGCAGTGCAGGCCTCTCTCGGTCTGCAGGAACGGCAGCAGTGCAGGCCTCTCTCGGTCTGCAGGGTCGGCAGCAGTGCAGGCCTCTCTCGGTCTGCAGGGACGGCAGCAGTGCAGGCCTCTCTCGGTCTGCAGGGACGGCAGCAGTGCAGGCCTCTCTCGGTCTGCAGGGACGGCAGCAGTGCAGGTGTCTCTCGGTCTGCAGGGACGGCAGCAGTGCAGGCCTCTCTCGGTCTACAGGGACGGCAGCAGTGCAGGCGTCTCTCGGTCTGCAGGGACGGCAGCAGTGCAGGCGTCTCTCGGTCTGCAGGGACGGCAGCAGTGCAGGCGTCTCTCGGTCTGCAGGGACAGCAGCAGTGCAGGCGTCTCTCGGTCTGCAGGGACAGCAGCAGTGCAGGCGTCTCTCGGTCTGCAGGGACAGCAGCAGTGCAGGCGTCTCTCGGTCTGCAGGGACAGCAGCAGTGCAGGCGTCTCTCGGTCTGCAGGGACAGCAGCAGTGCAGAAGTGTCTCTCAGTCTGCAGGGACAGCAGCAGTGCAGAAGTGTCTCAGTCTGCAGGGACAGCAGCAGTGCAGAAGTGTCTCAGTCTGCAGGGACAGCAGCAGTGCAGAAGTGTCTCTCAGTCTGCAGGGACAGCAGCAGTGCAGAAGTGTCTCTCAGTCTGCAGGGACAGCAGCAGTGCAGAAGTGTCTCAGTCTGCAGGGGCAGCAGCAGTGCAGGCGTCTCTCACTCTGCAGGGACAGCAGCAGTGCAGGCATCTAGACGGTGATAGGATCAGGTCTAGGCAGTTCTGAAACAGAGCCTGCACTTCCGATCTCCTGGTGCTCGAGCAGCAAGTCCGCCATTATTCCCTCCACAGGTGTGAGCAGCGTGGCGTAGTCTGGTGCCAGGGTGGCTTGATACCAGTTCTGATGCCCTGGGTCTCATACCTCCTGCCCAACCAGCTTTCAGTCCTAGGGGCAAACTTAAGATTTAACAACTTTCGGCATATGTGATTGTCACTCTTCATGTTAGGTTCCCTTCTAACAACCCCCCCATACACACACAACCTCTGCGGAGGACCTAACCTGTCTGAAGTAGTTGGGCCCACACGTGTAAGGACACTTGCAGTCTAAATTCCGGTAGTTGAGAATCTAGAGGGAGTAATTAAAAAAAGGTGGGTACCTGGCGTTTTGCTGGTGTGTTTTTTATTTCTACAGATGCGCGGGGACTGATGACCCCCTCCCCACCCCCCCAAGTGTTTCGTTCATGAAAGTGGGCATCGCATGCAGGGTGTCTAGTTTCTCGTGTCCAGTTGGGCACACTGGGTGTTTTCATCCGTAAATAACCAGTTGTTTTCCTCTAGGGCAGTAGGGGCCTTGCTGAGCTGCTGACAAAGCTGGGCCCCGTCGTCCTTAGCATTACAAAAGCCAATTGCAACCCTCCTTGTCCTGTTCGGCACCCATAGCCTGAGTAGTTTTTGTGCACACGCTTTATGGTTTCGTCAAATTGTAGCTGAGAGCAGTCTACGGGTGGTTTGCCTCACTCTGGGTAGTTTGGCGTCATTTTTGGTCAGCAGATGATTTCTGTAAGTGCAGTTTTTGCAGTCTATTCATTGAAGAGTTGCCTCCTCCTTAATCTGAATTTAACCCTGTCAACTGGAGTCAGCATGGATCCCAAAATCCGAGGACCAGGGCGTATTACACCACTTTTTGTGCCAAAGTGACTTTCCCTTTGCTACACTACCTGTTTTATCTTTATTTACTCTAGTAAACACATCTAAATCATGGCGCTTATTCAGAAAACGATATTTTCTAACTGTATTGTGTTTTATCTTTGCTTATATAAGTGAACCCTCCTGTAACAAAGGAACTGCTTTTAGACAGAGGTGACCTTGGAATGTGCACTCTGAGTGCATCGAGTAAGCAAACACACTCTGTGCCCACATAAGACTCAGGTACTGAGGGTGCTCGTGGATTGTGAATATGCCCCCTGCCCTCCCGTTATGCAGTGCCTCCCTCCCCCCCCCCCATATGTTATTTCTTCTGCACTGCACCCTGCATACCTTTGTAATGCAGTTTACTGGCACTCACATCCCTGGAGGACCGTGAGGCTGGCGAAGTCCGAGGACTGTGAATGTGACCAACCCCACTCATGCCACCGCCCCCCCCCCCCCGTTTTTTATTTAGCACCAGCCTCCCTCCCTCCCGCATACTGTGGTCATTCAATGTATTTGCATCGACAAGCGTGGCGCACTGTGAGTCTGGGGGTGCTGCCGCACTGCGCTCCCCTGCTGCACCCACGACCCCCCCCCCCCCCCACACACACACGCACGTCCTATCGGCCTCCTGCACACCTCTGTGGCTCGGCACACTAGGCCTCGAGCTGCTGGAGCGCAGAGGGAAAAGGGAGGTGTAAATTGACTTTCTCATTTCCTGGCTGCCAACCAAGTTAAATAGAAGCGGATTCGGGTTTCTATGGTGCCGTCTGGGAGAGTGAAAGGCAGAATGCAAGGGGGCGGCTGGAGCGCTATTAATAGCTGCCTGGGCCCTGGTTCCTTCATCCGCGATAGTGGGTGGAGGGCCCCTGTGGGCGTGGGGGAGGAGTGTTGGTGTGTGTGACTCTCACGCAGGTGTGCTGCTGAGGCCTGCCCTAACAGAGGCTCTTCTGTCTGCACTAGGTGTTCCTCTACACAGGGGCCAGGCATCGGAATGGGCGTGAACATCCCACAGGCCTCGACTCTGCTTAACAAGTACTGGTGCTAAAAAATGCAATTATAGTGCCTTACTTAAAGAATAGCGGCCTTGTTGGGCATCCTGCCTTAAAGATATGGAACCTCGAGCGGCTGTTTCTTCCTGCAAAAAATCAAATGCAAGATTCTCTGCACCCCCACATGGACACGAGTCAGAGGCCCACATCACCTGCACATTAATGTCCATACATTACACTCTAGCCAGAAATCCGAGACCAGCCTCCACCCATTTGATCCACCTACGATCTTTCAAGAAGATAAGACATGGCGGCCCTCCACTGAGTCTAAAGGCCCCCAGAGGGCGGAGCTCCCTCGGTCATGCTTTAAGATCTGCACCCAAAGGCCTGGGTTTCAGAAAACTTCTCAAGTCTGGACTATTCAAACTTGCTTTTAAAGTGGTTCTTCACAACCACGGATTGTGATCCGACGGGGCCCGCCTATCCTGTCTCTTCACCAGACTGTTCTAACCCCGGAAGTGATAGTACATACGATAGCACGTAGTGCTTCTCAAAACCTGTTCATACTTCATAATAGTAATATTGGCATAGCCGTCTTGTCGCGGAACTACCCCTTTGGAAGGAAAGCAAGTACCCACCTGTTTGTGGGCACTGCCCCTTCCAGAGTGCAGTAGCCTTCACGCGGGCATTGCCCCTTCCAGAGTGCTGGGCACTGCCCCTTCCAGAGTGCAGCAGCCTTCACGCGGGCATTGCCCCTTCCAGAGTGCTGGGCACTGCCCCTTCCAGAGTGCAGCTGCCTTCTCGCGGGCACTGCCCCTTCCAGAGTGCAGCTGCTTGCTCGCGGGCAGTGCCCCTTCCAGAGTGCAGCTGCCTTCTCGTCGATGCAAGTAGGATACTTTTGAAAGTACCGCAGTCTCGTGGAGGTCACTGTCCCTCTCAACGTACAGAAACCCCGTAATTACGACCCACTTCTAAGTACACAAGACTTGTTGTAGGCAGGGGCGTTGCTTTGGGGGTGGAGATGTTGGGGTGTTACAAACCCCCACCAATAAATCTATTCTCTAGTAAATAAATAATTGGGTACAGGTGTTTTCAGTCGGGTGTGAGGAGTCTGTCGGATTTCACCTGGGGTTATTACAGAGACACAGACAAAAAAAAAACCCACACTGTCTCTCGTCTATGTTTTGAATGTATTACAAAAATGTTGGTTATTTTATAAAATGCTGTGTTTTAAGTACCTCTTACTATCCGCCCTTCGCTCCTTTCCTCGTAAACTCCCCTTCTGCACTGCTACCCTTAAAACTTATTTCAACAAGATGTGCCAGCACGGTTGTCGGAAAACCTGACGCTCACACCACCTAAACTTACTGACCAAGCTACGTCGTACAGTCCCTTTCAAAAGTTCAAGCCTTGTTCCGGGTACAAGTACTGTTCATTTGAAAGTACACTAGTCTTGTTCCGGGTACAGGTACTTCTCTTTTGAAAGAACATTAGTCTTGTGGATTCTGCCCTCTTCGGAGTCCAGCAGTCTAGTTGCTGAAAATATCCCTTTCATGCTACAACAGTCTTTCTTTCTAGAAAGACTTGCACCGTCTCACCGGCTTCGATGACCTGCAGGGGGCGCCCGAGTGCTGCTTGCGGTTCATGTCGTGGAAGCGAAGGCCTATTTGGCCTGCATGGGCTCAGGACCTGCCCTGGGGTGGGCCCTCGGACCCAGCTTGCTTCAGCCCCCCCCCCCCCCGGCGGTTGCCAGGGCTGCCATGTAGCGGGCTCGGGCCATTGTGTCCCGGACCCCCTTACAGGATTAGCCCTAGTTCCGCATTCCCTAAGACAAGGGCGGCCGGTGCCTCTGGGTGTACATTTTCGCAGCCCACATTGTCCTAGACCCCTTTCACACTGCGGATTAGATGGCGCTTCCGTCACCCGGCCAACACAAGCCCACAGAAGCAACTTTCAGTGCGTGCTCTGCTGAGCCTCGCGGTTTACGTGCAGCCTTGTCCGGGGTGCGTGGACTGGGTGTTTACTGAGCTCTCCGTAGTCACCCGCGGCATCTCTAGCAGGCGAGGGGAGCACTCAAGGGACCACAGATAGACGGGCGGGCCAGCTGCAACAGGCAGTCTTTAAGATTGTGCACATTCATGTGTCTCTCTTGTCTCTCTCTCCGTCTCTGTCTCTCTCTGTCTCTCTCCGTCTCTGTCTGTCTCTCTCTGTCTCTCTCGCTCTGTCTCTCTCAATATGTGTGTATATATAAAATATATATATATATTTATATACACAGTCATGTTTAAACAATTTAAGGAAACACACGTTGGGTAGCGTGAATAAATCTGTACAGATTTACAAACTACATTTCTTAATTAAAGTTATAGTTGGAATTCGTTTATAAATTTTGGGGGATAAGAATAACTGGTCATGCGACCAGCGTTCGATCCTGGCTTCCCAGCTTGATCCAACTGTGATCGTGGGCCTTACCTGCTTGAATATTATAATACATGCTCTGTATAATGCACATGTCAACTTTGTGCCTCAATATTGCAGTTTACGACTCGCTCTTCATAGCAGCTCAGAGCTGCTCACATGCTCCCTCCCTAGTCTGCTGGCTGCCTTGTCTGTCACCCTCAGCTGCAGCAGCATTTCAGCAGGCACCAACCGGCATAGAGCAGCAGCCGGATTTACTTGTCTGCAGCATAGCCATCCCTTTGCTCTGTTGCAGTGCTCTTTTGCAGACGGGCCCACTGTTGCATGCGAGGCCGGTCGTACACAGAGAATTGTGGGACCACTTCAGTCGCTGCTCCCTGCCGCAGATGCAGAACGCTACCCTGCTGGAAGTGAGGGGAGACAGAGCATCTCTTTGGTCTAAGGGTTGGGGATGTGCTTATGCAGGCCAATGGCACAGAAGAAAATTCTGGGAAAACTCTTATCAGAATTCTGATGCCAGCCCCTGCACACTCAAGCCCTTTCAAAAGTGGGCCAGGCAAAGCATGATGTTTAATATACGGGGCAATATTTCACAGTTAAAAAACACCTGTCTCCTTTCCCTCACCAATGATTTCATTGATGATCAGTTGGCCCACTTATGCGTGTCTCTGGTCGCAATTTGTTTTTTACTGTACACTCTGATGTTGCCCCCCTTTACAAATGGTGTGTTCATGCTATAAACTAATTGAAGCACCTATTGAATGAAGTTTGGCAGCCTTGGGGACTGTCTATTGGTTTTGCGTTGGGTCTGGTTACGAGAAAGGGTTGGTGTTCGATCGACATGTAGCCTCTTTCACACTTGGTGGGTCTGTTCTTTGATTCTACTATTGGAGCCACCACAAAAAGATGGCATGAACTGAGTGAGCTCTTTGTATGATATTCACCTGCTCTTAATTTTCTTTTTCTGCCCAGGTGGCCATCAAGTCAATCCGCAAGGAGATGATCAAAGACGAGCAGGACCTGATGCACATCCGTAGGGAGATTGAGATCATGTCCTCTCTGAACCACCCGCACATCACCACCATCCATGAAGGTAGGCCCAGCCTCTACCCTTTATCTTAGTACCACTCGGCCAAGCCCAAAATGTTACTTCGAGTTGAGGAGCTGGTTTTTTCCTCATCACCCCCAAAGACATTCTCTGGAGATGAAAACATGTCCCCTTCCTCATGCAAACCTGATGAAGCCTCTGGTTGCATCTCTGCATCCCCTTTAACCTCCAAACCCAAAGCCTATCTTAGAGGTGAAGACCTGTTCCTCTCCTATGCAATTACAATACAATTTCAATCCCAAAGTCTATCTCATGATGTGAATGCCTTTTCTTTCCCTCATCCAATGAAAACGTCTGTCAGTAGAGGTAAATGTGAGCACCTCCTCCTCCTTCGATCCCACGTCTTTATTTTGGTGGTGAAGACCTGCCCCTCTGCTATTTCAATCATTAGGTGTCCCTCTGTAGGTGAAGGCTTACCCTCTTCGCAACCAATCCCAAATTCTGTCTCTCCAGAAGAAGGTTTCCAACTCCTCATCCAATCACAAGAGTCAAGGGCCATCCCCACAGGGCCCCGTACAGTTCCCACCTGTCTCTGCAGCTGAAGGCCTGGGCTTCTGTTCATCATCTAATGATTTAAATGTGTTACATTGATCATTTCTATATCGCATTGCTGCACCAATAGATGGCAACCCTAGAGATTGTATAGAACTCTTATTTATATAGTGATTTATGCCGCACACAAACACTCCTCAAACAGCTGAAAGTGACAAGAGAGCAGGAGATTAGGAGCTAGAACAGTGAAAGGGAGGCACGAAAAGAATGGGTTTATGAAATGGCTGAATGGTGGAGTACTCTGCTCTTAAAACACTTGTACTTGACCCAACAGAGCAATAGTGCAGCATGCGTAGCTGATCCTCGGTAGCTCATGAGTAGACATGGAGGGGAGGACAGGACAGGGAAGGAGGTAGCGTTTAGGGCTGCCGGTGAGAGAACAAGAGAGGAGTGATTAATAGGGGACCGAGGGAGGCTTGAGGAGAATGAAGAGAGAACTTCTTGTCAGGCATGGCACCAATGCAATAACAATATTGTTGGACAGCACCCAAGCACTACCACGAAGAGGGATAGGAGGAGATAATTTTCTAACTCAATTAAACTTATTGTATTAATCTGGGGAGACGAAAAGCTGAGTCAGCCTAGCCCGAAGGCTGAACGCTCAAAATCTTACACAGATCACTGCACCAGCAACTCTAAGAACAGAGCTGTCCTGCCAATAGGGAGAGCAGGGAGAAAGGTCTAAGAGTGCAGCTTCCTCCCATCTTTGCTGTCCATCTGCCCCCCCCCCAGTTGGCCAAGTCCTATCTGTGTGGTCATAAAGGAGATGTCAATGGGCCCTTCTGTTGCATAGCCTAAGCCTCCTGGCTCCCCCTGTGCTGGGTGGAAAAGAACGTCCTGGTACATTCCACACAAGTTCATGTAACCTGGCCACTTTTACATAAAGCCCTGTACTCTACTGTGATACACGTGATAGCGCGGGTTGAAAGAGGTGATCTGCAGCACCACGTGGGTCCTAGCGCTAACACCTGCACAGAGCGAGTGGGAGCCAGGGTGTGAGACCCGACCTTTAGTGCTTCACAGGAGGCATGGTGTGTAACGGACAGTGGAAGGAATGATCTGCTTGAGGCCTGGAGGATTGGGCCACTGGACGCAGCTCCTTTCTCCTTTCCCTCGACAGATGTGCCGCAGCCCTTCTGTAGCCAGCATTGTGACTTTAGCCAGAGGCTGGGAGTCCAGCAGCTGAGTCAGCACCTGATCGTGTGCCAGCTCGTTGGATTTCGGCTTTTGCTCTGCTCCTGTCAGCAAGAATTGACTTCTGCCCAGGGAGCAATTGAACAAGGGCCAAACAACCCAGAAGTGAATTCGCAGGAAAGCGGTTCACCAGCGGTGCCAGAATTAATGTCAGCAAAGTGGAACAGGGCTGATCAGCGTTGGCAGAGCTGTTTGCGGATCCGTGTTCTGGAACAGTTCTGGGGAAGCACCTCAACCACCCTAGAGTTGCATGTGCAGAGTGGATGCTTAAAACTTGAACTTGCCAATCATCAAACCTGCCAGCGAAAAACAACATACTGAAGTAAATGCCAGCAATGCACTGCCCGTCAGCAAGAGTTTGCCCAGCATTCAATCGGGAGAGCGGTGCATTATCGCTTATTATCGGGGCCCTGTGCACCCTTGTAGGTTCTGAGGGATCCTAGACTCTTCCAGCTTGTAGACCAGCGCTGATGTGTGGGGAGGTCCGCCCAGGGGCTGGGAGACAGGAAGTCCATTGCTTTTTTACCATAGGCGAGTGTTGGAATTGAAGCCACATCGCTACATCTACTGTAAGAAGCGACAGCGGAAAGCGCACCAATTGCTTTGCAAGACGGTCCCTCGGTAGAGGAAGTCTGTGGCCGGCATGGCACCCTGCTACGCACACATTGTACCTTTCTTTTATTTTTGCTGGCTCCCACGGGTTGCCGCATCTGATGCCCGCTTTGAATCCTTTGTGTCATGATGCTATTAATACACAACAAAAAAACTGAAGTCACCCGTCAAACAGGCCTCGTGTTTCCCCTGTGGAAGAACAGTCTGCTGAGCACATGCCTTGCAATCTGTCGCTGCCAGTAGTTTTAGGAACACCACTTCCTCTTTGTGATTCAGGCACTGACATGTCTCCTCCGCCTGCTTGGATGTGGATCAGCCCTGTTGTCCTGGGCAGAAATTAATCTTGGGCACTCATCCCCTCTCCAAGGGCTTTCGGCAGCTGCCCTCCTGCATCATTTACTTGAATGTTCTGTCTGTAGTGAAGCCCTAATGTGGGGTTACTGTTACTTGGGCTTAATAGCTGTGTTTGGCAGTTGCTGTGTCATTCTCCTATTTAGGTCGTTTTGAGACTGGACCTTAAAAGGGCGTAACATTTTTGTAATATAGATGTATAATTTCTATCTCAAGTGACCTTTCTAACCCTGAAAGTTCCTTTTTATAATGCTTGGATTTTTTAAAAAGTTGTCAGCTCGGTTTAACGTGGAAGGACACATTTAAAAATGTATTTAGAATAATATATCCATTGATTTAATGAAATAAGGCTGTTCAGGTATGTTGAACTACTTATGTTCTCTTTTGAAAACTTCATAGTTTTTGAAGGGGTCAATGGTAGTTGTGTGTGAAATTCACATAGTTTGCTTTTCCATAATTCCCAAAAACTCAGCAAAAAACAATGTGAAATGCAAAACCAGACTTTAGCGTGATATTTTAGTGCGAAATGCATCCTTGCATTCATTTTGGAGGGATGCAAACATGTTGTGCTGAAAAAATAGTGCAAAAAACACAAGCGTTGCAAACCCCAGCTAGTCTTCTGGTGGTTGATATTTTTCCCGTGCTCCCACCTTAAAAATGTACTGCGGACACAGCATAATTATGCCACATGGCTTAATGGCGTAATTCTGTGTAACATATGTAATGCGAAATTCCTGAAAGTATGCCAGTGTACGAAAATTTCACCTAGGCCTAGTCAGAACCTGTTCCCTGTTGCCACAAACGTTTTGTTAGGTGAACACAACTGGCAAACTAGTCTTTTTGTATTTTTGTGTAACTCTTAGTTGCACTTCTCTTATGCTGTGCACACCCCTTTCCTCGTTCTAACCTTTAACATTTTTTTAAATGGTCTGTGAAAATGTAGCAATTCTGCGTAGGAAACCGATTAATATGATCTCGCCCAAAAAATTGATAAACACTGACTAGCTTCATCTTAAAAATAGACAAACGTTTAATCAAAGCTTACAAATTGCTAGACGGTGGTCGTATTTTAAGTAAATGCAATTGTTTTCCTTGTTTGGAAATTTCAGAAGCTCCTGCATGGGGAGACGCTAGGTGCGGGGCTATAGGTTGCATGCTTTTATCCTGCACCCTTGGGAAGTGCAACAAAAGTCATTGCCACTCAACCTGTCCTGCATCGTGGCTGATTAGACCGCTTTTATTTACCATAAAAGGACCTGCCTGCGACTCGTCGCACCGTGGGAGGAGTGCATACAATAACAGGTTCATCTACACACCCATAAATGTCTCTGAGCCCAGCCGGGGGTATAGTTCACATTGGCACTCCTCACAGGTGCTACTAAAATTCCGTTTCGGTTTCACGTGCTGCTGCCCTATTAGGTTAAATCTCACTTTTTTTTTGGGACTTGTGCCCATTGCACTGATGCAATATTCAGATATTTGTGCACCCCCTTCACTCGCGTTCCAAACACCCTCTTTTATTCCGGATCGGGTAAATTGCTGTAACTGTGATTACCTTGCATGAGCTCCTCTCTGCTGGTCTGTCAGTCTCTTCTTGTTTAGCTTTACATGTGCTGATTCAGTTCCTCTTTCTACAAATGTCTCCTGGAAGTCCCACTGGGAATGATAGCATGCCTGCAGCCTGCCAAGACTCCCTAATGGGCACCCGGTGTCCACGTTATCCGCCTTCACTGATATCCTATCTGTGGGTTAGATCGGGCACGTACCTGGAGCAACATTTGCATAAACATTGGTGCCAGTGTGCAGTGATCACGAACTTTTACAGCCTTGATACCAGCGAGGAGATAGTCTTGCTGGGAAGTGGTAGGAAGAGGCGGGGACTCTTGGACGCAGATCATGGCCAAATGCAATTGTAAAGAGCTAATCCTGTAGAAGTGACCCCCACCCCCTCTCCAACCACCTCCCCCTTAAAGTCTGGTCCTACACAGAGCGGAGAGACTCCCTGCCATGCAGCCTCCGGTTCCACTGTGGCCGGTTTGCTGGAGCATGCGTGGTGCGTAACCAGCAACCTTTCCAGTGAAATGCATGGTCCGGATGATGCCAGTCATAGCTGCTGAAAATCAGGAACCTGTGCCCATTCCCAGCACCCCCCGATTAGTTTGATCCTCAGTCAGGCAGAGCGAAGGAAATTCCTTGGCAGCCACAGAGCATTCTCAGACGGAGGAAATGGGCTTTGGCTGTTCTTTGGGTATTGTCTTAAGCCAGCGCTGTGCAGCGAAACCAGGTCACACCGGCTTTGTCTGAGACCTCTGGATCCCACAACTGTTGGCTTCTGTTGCATGTTCTGGAGAGTGAAACTTTCTCCTAGACCCATCCTTCATCAAGGGTCCCCATTTATTTTGACGGCAAACACTTCCAGCATGACAGACAAAGATTAACTACTAAGACTTATCCATGCCCTCTACTACCACATTGACTGAAGTGTTTGCGCCCAGAGTTTCACAATAGATAAGGACTGCCAGGCCCATCCATGCCGTTCATTGCATCAAGATGGCTGCCTTACTCTCCCGAGTTCCCTGTCTTTAGGAGTGGAGTGGGGAGTTGGGCCCACCTTTTAAGGACACAGTTACACGTCTGAAAACCATTGGTGCTTACTCTGACATAGTGTGGTGTAACCGACTCTACTCTAACCCTAGCTTCCCTTCAGGAGTCAGATGGGAGTCTAGCAATACCACAGCACCCTGCGGGAAGATGGCCTCTGGTGGAGCCTAGGAAAGGCCGCTGAAACTAATCTGAATCTGAAGGATGAAAGGAACAATTGGGGCTCGGGAGGGCAGAGCGAAGGGGCATGCAACAACTAAGAAGTATAGGTTGAACTTAAGCATCTATATCCTTGTTACGTGCTCCTTGAATCCATAGATTTTTATGGTGGTGGGGGTGCTTCCTAGGGAGGGAGGAAAGAAAGTAGGGACTGAGGGAGGAAGCAGGATCAGCCAGATATTTGGCATGTTTAATTGGAGAGATCTGTTACATCAGTCTTGCGTGAGCTATGTTTGTGTCATCCTGGATGATGCTGTTTACTGCAAATTCATTTATCCATGTGATTGCTCAACCTCTGCTGTTTTTTTTATTCTTTAGTTTTTGAGAACAGTAGCAAGATTGTGATTGTCATGGAATACGCCAGCAAGGGTGACCTATACGACTACATCAATGACCGCCAGCGGCTGACCGAGCAGGAGGCGCGCCACTTCTTCCGTCAGATCGTGTCTGCCGTCTATTACTGCCACAAGGTGAGCTTTTGTCTGGATTCCCTTATTTAATCAGTGTCACTCCTTTCAATGCTGCCAGTTTGTTTCACAAAAGTGATGTGCGACTCCCAAATTCTCCACATTTGTAAACGTAAATGGCAAGCATGTGTGTGCATTATCCAGGCACTATCGGACACTGGGAGGAATGCATAGGTTTACAAATTGTGCCAGGACAGTGGGCACAGAGAGAACGGTGCTTTCCCAAATCCATTCCTGATGTCTTGTCTAAAGTTGTAGGTTCTCAAACTACATCTTCTGAAACTGCTGCTGGCCTTTGGGTATGACACAACTGCGTCTTGGATAGAACCCTTAGATTGCAGAGTTACTCAGGGTTCGGCTCTTAGCCTTACCATTTTTAACGTATATATGTCACCTCTGGCCAATATTGTTGATTCCTTGGGAGTGAGAGTAGTTTCCTGTGTGGATGACACTCCACTTCTCCTGGCTTTTCATTAAACTCAACAAGGAGGCAACATTTTCAAGTCCTGCCTCAGATCTGTCATGGACTGGATGAATACCAGTTTTTTGAAGTTGAACTCAGACAAAACTGAAATTCTTTTTTTGGTACTAGATCTATCCCTGATCCTAACCTCTGGTGGCCATCGGAGGTGGGAACTCCCTCCTGCCCTTCCCCGGTGGTAAGGAACCTCTGGTCAAACTTGATTCCGAGTTCACTTTTGAGCTTCAGATTAAAGCATTGTCCAGTTCTTGTTTCCTGATCCTTGAGACATATGCTACACCTTATTCCCATGGAACCCCAAAAAACAATTGTGCATGCTTTGATCACCTCGACACTAACCGTTTGTACCTCGGTCTTCCAATCTTTTATATCCAGTGTCTTCGGATAATTCAAAACACTGCTGCCCATCTGATCCAAAAAATTTCGCCCTGGGCTTTGATATTGAGTCATGTGCGACAGTTGCATTGGCTACCGATCAACAGAAGGATCCTGTTCAGTGCCCTCACCTTTGCCTTCAGAATCTTTAATCTAAAGGGACCTCTTTACCTTAGGCTCGGGTTTAAGTTGTCATTTCAGGCCCACTCACTGCACTCTAATAATCTCATTGTTTCAAACACACTAGCATTTATAAGTCTAGAAGAGGAGGCCAATCGGCCAGACTTTGGAATGCTCTGCCTCTGGCCTTGAGAACTTGCCCCTCTGAAATGGTTTTCAAAAAAGGACTCAAAACACTTCTCTTTGGTTCTGCTCTAACCACTTCCTAACTCTGTTTCTCATATTTTCACACAGTGGCGATCTTTTGTGCTAGTGCCAAGACACCTTGTTAGGTAGCTGTGCGCTTTAGAAATATATTGTATTGTCTATCACATGCTCTACCTCAAGGCCTGTACCAGCCCTGCATGTTAAACAACATTTGGAAATTCTCTCTCTTCTCTCTCCTCTCTTCTCTCTCTTTTCTTTCTCCTCTCTCTCTTTTCTTTCTCCTCTCTTCTCTCTCGCTTCTTTCTTCTCTCTCTCTCACCCCACACTATGCACATTATTACCTTGCACGCGCTAACCAGAAAATTATAAACCGTGTGTCTGGCTGTTGCGTAAGGTATGCACCATGTATTAAATGCAGATTACACATTCTTCAGAAGACAGCCCTGCCTGCTCCCGAGGCTGGGGGTGGATAAATCTTTTTCATTATTTGAAATCCTCAAAGGCAGGGAAATATGTTTTGTCATCTTGAAGATATGTGTGCAATTTGTATGCAGAAATACTTCAGGCTGATTAGATGCTAAAGCATCTGTAGTGCAGAATTATTTTTTTCAAACATATCCTCTCTTGGGTCTCCTGCTTTTTATCATTTGGAAGGCGGAACTGGTCTACGAGAAAACGGGCATACTGAATCAAACTACCCAGACACTCTGACCGTGGACTTTTATGCAGATTGGCTAATTCTGGGAAAGTCCTACCTAATCATGAAAGTAGATTTTAACACATACCTGCATAACTATTTGAGTGCTCGTAAGCAACTTCTAGCCCAAAAATCCACTTTTTGGTAATGCTAAAGTGGATGATAGTGGTTCATGGGATCTGTAATTCTGTTTCAACAGAAATGTCTTCTTGCTGGTAATATTCTAATGACTAACTAAACGTGCAGCAGTACGCGTTTGTTGTTATATTTCATGAAATGCATGTTTCTGCATGAAACTTGCAGTTTTTCCTTCTAAATTGTTGGCCAATGTGGGGGTGATTTTGAGAAGGTAACCTTTACCCTGAGCACCAGCTAATTTCAAACAATGTGGTAGGCATTTATGCGCACTTGTAAGCTCTGCTAATGACCATATTTTCTGTGACACTTTTCTGGCCCTTGGCAGCATTTTGACAGTGCTTTGTGTTTACGGGTGGGGCCTAGGCCACATTCTGTGATGACACTTTGAGGCGCGGCCACATTTCTCTGCCTTTTAGTGTTTTGGAAAGAGACTGACAGTAAACACAGTTGTTGTGACGAGGACTTGAAAATCGCACTCTGTCTTTTCCTCTCCCAAGCCTGGAATGGTGTGGGTGTGCACAACTGCGGCATTGTGGGTCTGTCCTGTCTGCACTGATACTTGAGTTATAGACAGGGCCACTTGAATTATGCAGCAGGTGCGGGCCAAATTATGCTGCAGGGTTGAGTAAATTATGCGCCAAGAAAAGGGAAATTATGCTGCACAATGGAGCATGTATTACTACATTATTTTGTCATTTTCACCCTTGTTAACACAGTCTGGGCTTTGATTGTACCTCATTAGTACCAGTTTAACACCCAAATATACCAATAAGCAACAGAAAGGTGATCAGTCATAGGGCCTTCCACTGTGCAGCAACACATGTTGCAGCGGAATTTTTTATTAACCGTACGATTACTTAAAATCTTTACAGTATAAAACACATAAGCAACACCCTTCCTCCCATCCGCCCTCCCCCATAGAGCTTCCCAGCATTCAAAGTAAAAATAAACCATGCCTGCATGTGCCCTATTTACTACTTTGTGTTGCTGCGTTTTTAGTAAGTTTTAAATCATTTGAGCTAGAAAGAATTTTTGTTTGGTTAAAATCTGCAGTTTATGCAGAAGATGATGGATTATGTGGCAACTGCGGCAAATCTATAATTATCAAAAAATTGCCACGGCCGTACAATTGCATAATTCCAGTGGCCCCGCTCATAGACTGTATTTATGCTTTGGGGGAGTATGCGGTGTGTTGGTGGGATGCTAGACCAGGCTAGTGGGGTGATTCAGGATCTTAGGTGAATGAACTGCTCCAGTCCATTATATCCTCCATAGATCGGATATTCACACCAGCAGTCTCTTGATGGATGGCACTGGCACACTGGTATGAACCATCATGCACCGCTTCCTGCTGTCGCCCATATTAACATAAGCATCAGGCGGCTCCATGTCCTCCCTAAAGCTCCACTGGGACTGTCGGCCAAGGTGTCTGCGCCCTATAGGAGAAGCTGGGTGGGTTGGTGACTGAGGTAGGTAGTGCTTGATTCAGGATTAGGGTCTGAGGAGAGCGGATCTTATTTCTGTTTTAGGGTCCATACTAAGAAAATTTGAATTTATTCCTAACTTTTTGGGGACACTTATTCATTTCATTTTTTTTTTTTTTTTTTTATAGAATGGGATTGTCCACCGAGATCTGAAACTTGAGAACATCCTCCTGGATGAAAATGGCAACGTCAAGGTGAGTTGGTGTCCATTCTGATTCCAACACAGACCCCACTATGGTAAAATCTTGTGGAAATATTTTAATGGTGCTGATGGCACCTTTTGTATAGATGCTTTTGTTTATCTTAGTGCATTTCATCCTTCAGTTGATGCTTGTTTGGGAGATATATTTATTTATAATGGTCATGTTATTCTCACTGTTATTTCTGAAGGGATAGCCTGACATTTTAGGTAAAAAGTTTGTTTTTGCTGCACTGTAATGCTGTCAAGGTTCCATCGACCATTCTCTTAAAACCGTAATCATACTGTACATAAAAGTGGCCAGCGCGACTTGTAGGCCCTAAAAAGACATCTGAAAACTTAAAATGTCTGCTCTGTCCTAATACTGAATGTCACAACAAGAAAAAAGTCCCTCTTGTGTATTTTTATCTTCACTTTTTTAACTCCTTTTTCATGAATGCATTCTGTAATCAACACTCTTTCATACTACCAAACATTCTATGGAGCCTGTTTAATTTAGGACAACTTGAGAATTTGTTTTTAAGATTCCTTTGATAATTGAATATTGTGTCTTTTAAAGGATCTGGAGGAGGTTTATATGTGTTGAATTTATTGGATAATATCTCTTTGATTACATGTATGAAAATAAAAATGACCGTGATGGTTTTAATCCAAGAAATGTAGTGATGTATGGTTATAGGATAATATTGAAGAAATACAGTTAAATTATATAAAGGTTTTTCATATGTAATGCCGATTTGATTGTATGTATGAACCCCCATTGATGAGTCTTTTATGTAATGTATTTTAATATTGATTGGTGGTATTTTAATGTTGAAAATTATTTTCGTTTTTTAATAAAAGGATATATATTTTTGCAATAAACAGGCTCCATAGAATGTTTGTTAGTATGAAAGAGTGTTGATTACAGAATGCATTAGTGAAAAAGGAGTAAAAAAAAAGTGAAGATAAAAATATACACAAGACACGAGGGACTTTTTTCTTGTTGGGTTTTTACCCTGTCCCTTGTGTTTGAAGGGTTGCTCTCTCATTTGTTTTGTGACTAAAAGTGAATGTTACCACAGAGCCACATTTCCGGATTATTGCTTCAAACAATCTATGAGTCTGATGGGAGGGTGGGTGATGGTAAATCAAGGGCTCGCAGGCATGGTTGGGCGCTTGAGGCAATGCATGCTTGGTTGCCAAGGTGACGGACCTGTAAGGGCCAGGCAGGAGAGCTCCATGCCCCCCATCACTGGCTCGGTGATGGGGTGTGCCAAGCAGACCTTGTCGCATGACATTTGCGCTGACTACAAGCTTGCGTCTAGCGTGTACTTCTCCGGTGTGCAGGGTGATTATTTCCAGATGCCCTGCAGCGCCACAGAGGTTTTGCTAGATGAATAACCTGTTTGTCATGTGTGGTTCAGCCGTAGTAATTGCTTGGAGATCAGGTCTTGTGGCAGAGAAGGCAGGAAGGAAGGGCGGAGGACTGACTGGTCCACTTGGCCCTAGTCTAAGTCTACTCTCACCCCAAATCCCACACGTACCACTCCCTGCATAAAAGCAGCGTGCTTTCAGCCTACCCGCATTCCTGCCTGCTATAAATCTGCTGCGCTCTTATGCCTTGCGGTCCATAACTTGAGTCCATGCATTTCCTTGCCTGCTCTCAGTCCTGCCGTCCCTGTGCTTACCTGCGCTATACTCAAGGGCCCTCCACCTGGCCCCATAGTGTCTCTGACCAGCCTATGTGCTCTAACTCCTAAATCCATCCCGTCCTGTACCGGCTATGGTCCCCTTTGTTCCTCCTATGGCTTGTCGCCTGTAACCCTGGGTCACATTGGGTACACACATGTCCATGTCTGTTTCAACCTTGGGGTCCACCTGGCCCGTCTGTGCTGTCTCAGCACAGTTTATCTGTAACTTCAAGGTAAATTAATCTGGCATCGCCCAAGGGGCCCGCTCACAGTGACACAAGAGCCAGGCGACATGTTGTGTAATGGCCTCTTGCTGGCCGCTTTTGCCTCTCTTAGGCAGAACAAGCGGGTCCAACCTTTGAATGGGCATGCAGTGTAAACAATCTCTTCCGTCATTCCTGGTCATACCACAGTCTGCCAGTTTAACAATGTGCTGCAGCAGTCAGTAGCTGACCAGTTGAACTTTGCAAGGGGTCTGCACTTTCTGGCAACTTTTGAAGCGTTTGGGCTATAATCCGCAAATTATATATCTGACAGTGGATTATGTGGCAGGTGGGTCAATCCATAATTATGCAGAATCGCATGATGAGTAGCTCGAAAAAGTGAAAGATTGGGACAATGTTAACCTAAGAACGTCCATATAAGTCTCTGACAGCCAGTGTGACCCCAGCTTTCAGTGATCATTGGCTGTGTTCCATTCGTGTAACCAGTCCAATGACGGATGCAAAGTTACTTTAACCGTACATGTTGCGAGACCGAGTTCTTTGAAATATAGCACTGGGTGAAACAAAGTAACTTTCCAATGTAGCGCTGGTGGAAACCAGTTCCTTTGAAGGTTTTGGTGGATCGCTGAGTGTGGGGAGGAATTCCGCCCCCCCCATCCCCCCCGTTCTCTGAGCCCAATGGCGCAGAACGGCCTTTGTTGCCCCGGTCTGATTTCTATGGGGTCCCGGGGTTCCCCTGATCTTCTGGCACCTTTTGATCAGGACTTGTGCCCCGAACACAGAAGAAGCTTTAATCTTGGGGCCTATCTGTGGTGGCAGAGCGCCCTTGCCACTCCCTCAGTACGGGGGGAGATCTCGTTTGTCGCCTCGGTATCCTGAGATTTGAAGGGGGGGGGGGGGCACACGGGGGCACATCTCTTCGGAATGTGAAGACACGCGGGGGCACCTGCAGGGAGAAGGCCGAGAGGTATAGCGCGGTAGCTGCTTCCTACAGCTTTGACTCCCTGCCCCCGCCGCCTTTCCCGCTGTCTGCGCAGATTCCCAGTCCCTTGGGTCTCCAACAGGAAGCTGTAAACAGAAAAATACACCGCCCGGTCGATGACCTGCAGATCCGCTGGGGCTGCGCGCTGGCACGTGAAAGGTGTGCGAGAGGCGGGGTGTGCAGGCAGGCGGGGGGGGGGGGGGATTACCTCGGAGGCCTACCCGGATGGGAAGGGACCCATAACCTTGAGCGTCTCGTGCCTCTCTGGGAATACCCCTGGCCTTCCCTGCTGCTGTGTTGGCAGTATGCACAGCTACCTGTGCCCGAGCGTCTCTGTTCAGCTCTCGGAATGTGTATAACTTGGCTGGGGTCGTCCCATTGCTTTCCTTTATGAACCGCACCCGTGTAAAAATCTCCCCCCCCCCTTCGCGCTCTGTAGACAGACCGAGAATACTACACATTTCAATTCATCCGACCTGAAAGTGTTTGCGCTGTGCATCATGCTTGGATTGGGAAAGCTGCTTAACCATGTCCTACGCTGCAGCTCCTTGAGGGGGGTGGGGAGTTATCTGCGCCGCCCTGCCCTGTACCATTGCAAAGATGCACAGCCCTGTCCAGTCTGTTCTAAGGGTCAAATCTGTACACACGAGTCTCGTGGCAAAGCTCCTAGAAGATGAGGCTTCTCAGCACTTCTTTGTGACGGGCTCCTTGTGGAAACTGCAAAGGTCAGACCTGTCTGTGGCCGGGCTTCGTGTGAAAGAGGCACACACGCGTCCTTTGCTGGCTCCAGGCCAGTCCTGCTTGGGGCAATTGGAAAAGATGGCCAGATCTGTCCTATGGAAAGCTGGGCAGGCCATCCCTGCTGTGGGGATCCTTTGGAAGGCTGTGAGGCCTGTCCTGAACCTCCATGAGTTCTTTGGAAAGCAGGCGAGACCTGTCTGCTGTGCTTTGGAAAGTACCCCGAGGTTATCCTGTACCCGGGCTCTTCGTGAAAGCTGCACGCGCCTGTCCCACGTGCTGCTTCTTCAAAGCTGTGCAGGTTTTCTGTGCCCAGACTCGTCGTCAAAGCCGAGTGAGCCCTGGATTTCTTCACACCTGTCCCTGGGATCCGCATTCAGACAGCATGACACCGTGCCCCTGCAGGAAATAGTATTGCCCACTGAACACGAGGCAAAGGATTGAGCAGAAACTGGTTTCACAGGTCTTTCCAAATCGCCATTGTACCTTACTAACAATCTAGCATTGATCTCGCATTACTGGCCAGCCTTTTCAGTGCAGCCGCCCCTCTGCTGGCATTACTGCAAGTACCAGGATGCATTTGGGCCACATCACCACGGTGTGAGGTCTGCATGCGGCTGTGTGAGGTGTCTGCATGCGGCTGTGTGAAGTGTCTGCATGCGGCTGTGTGAAGTGTCTGCATGCGGCTGTGTGAAGTGTCTGCATGTAAAGGACCACCCACCCTCTACTTGTTCAAGGGCCCATCCAGTGTTCTGTTCACTCAGTCCTGCACGGCTAACAATCTCAAACGGCAGCCTTCCTAGGATGTGTGACGTCTGCGTGGGTTTTGAGAAGTATTGTGACGTAATTCACCGGAAGGCCCATTTCAAACTGCCATCAAATGCCCCCAGGGATATTCCTCTGTGTGACGTGCCCCTGAGATATTCCTCAGTGTATTCCTCAGTGTGGCGCGCTCCTGAGATATTCCTCAGTGTGGCGCGCTCCTGAGATATTCCTCAGTGTGGCGCGCTCCTGAGATATTCCTCAGTGTGGCGCGCTCCTGAGATATTCCTCAGTGTGGCGCGCTCCTGAGATATTCCTCAGTGTGGCGCGCTCCTGAGATATTCCTCAGTGTGGCGCGCTCCTGAGATATTCCTCAGTGTGGCGCGCTCCTGAGATATTCCTCAGTGTGGCGCGCTCCTGAGATATTCCTCTGTGTGGTGTGCTCCTGAGATATTCCTCAGTGTGACGTGCCCCTGAGATATTCCTCAGTGTATTCCTCAGTGTGGCGCGCTCCTGGGATATTCCTCAGTGTGGCGCGCTCCTGGGATATTCCTCAGTGTGGCGCGCTCCTGAGATATTCCTCTGTGTGGCGCGCTCCTGAGATATTCCTCTGTGTGGCGCGCTCCTGAGATATTCCTCTGTGTGGCGCGCTCCTGAGATATTCCTCTGTGTGGCGCGCTCCTGGGATATTGCTCTGTGTGACGTTTGCATGGTTTTTTTTGGAAGTTGTGTGGCGTCAATCACCGGAAAGCCTATTTCAAACTGCCATCTAATGGCTTCCTGGGATAGTACTCTGTGTGGCGTCTGCCTGGGTTTTGAGAAGTATTGTGTTTTCATTCACCGGAAGGCCCATTTCAAACTGGGGCTCCACAGCCCCTGGATGCGCACCACACTGGTGCCACTTTCCAAAAAGTGAATATATGAACTCATCTGATGAGCAGTAAATCCTGCGAAATCAGTTTTTCAAGATTTATAATGGCTGCAAGGAAAGGAAAAGTAAAACCATGAAATGCGCCTATCCGAATTCCCTGATGCACCAACACCCGGTACGGTGAGAGGTGCTGTCACACGGCTGTATGATCACTGGCCGCGAGCACATCAGAGGAGTGCCACTCTTTCGCCACAGCAGCAATCTCATGATGTGTATCTATAGCAAATCATTGCAGCCTCTGGGAGCCTTACGGTATGGGGATTAACAGTGCTTTAAATGGGCCCGGTACTGAGTACCAGCACTTCTTAGATTTATCACTCTGAGTACCGGCACTTCTCTACTGACGAGGAGAGTACCGGTACTCATGAAAAGGTAGGCTCATTGGCTGTGAGTGCTGGTGAGCCGGAGTGGAACGTGTCTCTGGCAGCCAAGGCACAACTTCTGTAGCCCTGATCTGAGCCCCAGCTGAGCTATTCAGCTGGGCTCATTTGAATAATGTCCAGGTGCTCACCAGCACGCTGTGTTTGACAGAGCAGGGTCCATTCAGGCCCTGTGCTGTCAATCGCATTCACACTATGGTGTGCATTTCTGCAAACACAGGAATCATGGCAGTCCCCTGGCAGTGGCAATTAAAAAAGCCATGATAGGTGAAGAGAATAAAAAGACTTTTATCATACTTGAGTCTTTTGTGTGTCTGCTTATTTTTGTGTCTTTGCCTGCATTTGTGTGCCTGTTTTTTGTAAGAAAAAAGCGAGAGCGAGAGAGAATCGAGACACTCTCTGGAGGTATTGTAAAGAAGATGGGTGGCACTTTGTTTGTACATGCCTGCTCGTTGACAAAGGTTCATAAGTAACGTAAAAGGGAGGGTTGGTGGGTGGGTGAGTGAAAGGGTGGATGGTTGGGTGAGTGAAAGGGTGGATGTATAGATGGATGGAGGGGTGAAAGAGTGGATGATTGGATAAAAGGGCGTATGATGGGTGGATAAGTGAAAGATTGGATGAATGAAAGGGAGGGAGGATGGTTGAAAGGGTGGATGATGGATGAGTGAAAGGAGGGATTGAGTGAAAGGGTGGATGGAATGAAAGGGTGGATGGAATGAAGGAGTGAAAGGGTTGATGGATAGATGAGCGAAAGAATTTATGGATGAGTGAAATGGTGGATAAAAGAGATGGATGAGTGAAAAGATGGATGGATAGGTTTGCAGATGAATGGATAGGTTTGGATATGGAAGGGTTGAAAGATGGAATGGTGGAAAACTGAATGATGGATGAAAGACTGAATAGCCAACAGAATGTAAAGGTTAAACGGTGGACATCAGCAGGTAAATGGTAGGATGAATGGATAGATCGATGGAAGAGACAAGAAATATCTTCTGCAGAGGGTCATGATGAGTTGCTTCATTTGCTTGGTGCCATTAGAGCTTTGGTTCTAAGTGGGGGTATTTTCAGTTTCTTCCTACTCGCATGCTCAAAAATCTTTAGTATTGTGCCAAACAACAGCAATTAACAGTATCTCATTAAGAAGGTGCAACTATTACAAAAAAAAGGAAATGTTAACATATTATTGCATTTGTCTTTCATTTTGTGTAATGAGTTAACCTGCTTTGTTTATATAAACCCATTTCTCATGTGTTTTGGTATGTGCTGCAACTATTATAGAAGTTATTAAGTATCATCATGTCTTGCCCTTAGCCCCGCCCCTAGCTGCGCCCACTCACTACACCTCTAGCTTATTTTAATGAGTACCTGCACTTATTTTTTCCCATTGAAAGCACTGGGTATTAACATAGCTCCTTCTGTATGTGTTGCGGCATTAATAGGGGGTGTAATTCCATGTATTCTGCTCCGGTGCCGCCTTCATGATGCTCCTGCGGGGGGTTCTCCGGTTGCAAACATTTTTCGTCGCTCTTTTGCATGGAAGGCGGGAATCTCCCCAGCCTCGGTCATAAACTGTTCTTGAACATGGCGGCCACTTGGAGACAAACGTGAGAGATCCCTATCCGCGGGAATGGAGCATCCAGCAGACTTCCGTTCCGGTCCTGCTTTGTCAGGAATGTAAATACAGCCCACGTTTCCCCTTGCCCTCTGGTCTTGGCCCAGGGAGGAGCAGCCCCCAGCTAGCCTCGGGTGTGACAGGGCAGGCTCACCCGGGCCCACTTTCACTGCAGACACGCCCTCGGCCTGACCCAAAGCAGCCGGGGATCACTGCTCTACCTCCTAATTTCCTTCCTGGGGTTAATCGCTGGGAGCACTTGATGTTGACAAGCACTTTATTGAGGGGAGCGGTGGGATCCGATCCGTATCAGACAGTGACGCTCTCGGGCGGTGGCAGGATGGGAGGGGCAGGGAGAGATACTGGTGGGTAACGCGGCTTCCTCTCAGTGAAATATTTGCATCTGCAACCTCCCCGCTCACGTCACTCAAAGCAAGGGGCGGCCAATGGGAGCTCTGTGTGACCGAGGCCTGTCCAGGGCAGGCTGACACCAGACGGAGGTTCGCCAGTCCTTTCCCGTGGTCCAGCCGGGGCTTTCAGTAGGGGCATGCGACTCTCCATGAGGGGGGAGCTGGAAGGGAGGACGAAGAGTTGGCCTCATGGGTTTCCCAGTCCTGTGTAACAGTAGCACTCTGCCATGGCAATGCTGGGCTCCAGCGAAAGCTGTGCTTGGCTGTGAACTGCATGTCAAAGAATTGCGCTGTGGCATTTCTATAGCGCTTTCCTATCCTCGTAGTGCTTTTTTGGCAGTCAGATAAGTAGTCAATCAGTTTGTTGGGAATTGTTGGTATGGAGCGTGTTTTATAGTGGTCTGTGCGTACGTCAGAGTGTATGTGCGCTGGGACTGGGTTGCCAGGTAACACAGTTTTCTCTTTCAATCGGTTCCAAGGCAGCTTTCATCCGTGCTCTCTTTAGGGCGACCAGCTGACTCCCGGTCACTACGCACACTGTCTTCAGCCCGGTTCTTTTCCCCTACAAAACATTTTTTTCAGGCGCCTTAGTCTTATTAATTCAGTGCAAGCAAAAGAGGACTACAAAATGCATTGGGTTATCTCACAAATGTCCAGGACTGGAAACAATCCTTTTAATGACCTAGAAGGACATGGCCCCCTTGGCTATCTTGTATCAGTGGAGAAGCCCTAATGGCTGATGGTCCACCTTCCAAGCCAATGGTGGCACCCAACCACCTCGCTCTGCCTGGTGGGTGGGATGTATACTTGCTAACAGACTGGTTTTCAGTAAAAATGTAGACCTAACATGTCGGACTTGGAGTTCAACGTGAACACTATAAAAGTATCTACCATCAAATAATCTCTTCCGGTACCAATATCGATCTGTAACCAAGTACCCCATCAAGAACTAACCCCTAAATATGCTCAGCCTGGCATTGGAATAGGCGTTTAGCTGAGTTCTACAGTAAGTGAGAAGTTTTCTTGGCTATGATTTGGGACATCTTTAAATTGTCTTTTTGTTGACAGACATGATTTCGTTAATATGACTAGTCTTTGTAATCTTTATTATGGTAACCTGTCGAATATAGGTGAAAAAACTTTTCTAAAATGCAGACCAAATTGTTTTGTAACTACTTGCCTAATTTGCAATGACGAAAAGCAATAAGTCCTAACCTCCAGTCTGCCCTGTTCTAGGTAACAGGGCCTGAACATAGCAGGGAGCGTCTTGATGTGGGTTTAACAGGCATGCAGGTGCCGTCATGCTTGGCAGGATGACCAGTCTCACTGTATCCGCCATGTTCTTGCACACTTGTATTTGTTTAGGCATTTGCGTTGGCCATCCTGCCTACACTGACTTGTCCCCTCCCCCTCTTTTCTAGATTGCAGACTTTGGCCTCTCTAACCTGTACCAGCAGGACAAGTACTTGCAGACGTACTGCGGCAGCCCCCTGTATGCCTCCCCGGAGATTGTGAACGGCCGACCCTACAAGGGACCAGAGGTAGGCACTATCCCCACTCCAATCGTGTACCCTGTAGTGTTCTGCATCTTCATGTGGGCAAATCAGGTGCATCATAGGGAGGTTTGCTTTGGCCACTTTCACTACAGTTCCAAAGTCTCCCACCCACGGCACTAACCAGAATCCAGCCTGCTATTCTTTTAGCACCTTCAACAAGAGCTTTATGCGCATTAAAAACGCTAAAGAGGCACTTGAGAGGAAGGGTTTCTGTTACTTTGAGAAGTTCTAGCATCACAAATTCAGGCCTTGGCCTTGAATGACTAACTCACGAGATAGCTCTGCTGGTTGAGACCGCAGCCTGTATGGCCTCTGTTACACATAGGATAGCGCTGCAGCCTGGAGTCGGAGCCCGTGAAGTCAGTTTTTATGGAGGATATCTCTGCTGTCTAATGCCGGAGCCGCGATGATTTGTGAATCCTCAGGGCTAGCTCTGCAGCCACAGTTTGTATGATAAAGTTATTGTAATAGATGTGTATTTGTGCTGTATTAGCTTTCAGCCTATATGGTTTAACTTGAGGGCTAGCTCGGTTATCGGAACCCACATACTGTTTATTCCGAGGGCTACAAGCTCTCCTACCTCCCTGAAATGGAAAACATGAGCTTTTTGTTTGCACCTCTCATTTGCACCTCTCATTTGCGGTCCTCTCTTCTCTTTTCACACAGGTGGACAGCTGGTCATTGGGCGTTCTCCTCTACATCCTGGTCCATGGAAACATGCCTTTTGATGGCCAGGACTACAAGCACCTCGTGCGACAGATCAGCAGCGGAGAGTACCGACAGCCAAGCAAGCCTTCCGGTGAGCCAGACTGGTCTTAGTTCCCCAACACACGTTCCCTTTTCACCTTCGCAAAGTAAACCTTTTACCCTTCCAACGCTACAATGCCCTCTGTCTTAAAAATATAATGCCCACCCATCTTTAGAATGTATAGAAAGTATGCAGCTCTTATCTCTCCAGTACCAACGCCCTCTGCCCTCCTCATGTAAACCACTCTTAATTTCTGCACCCTCTACCTGCACACCTTTCGTACCCTGTAAACCATTTGTACCCCTCATCTGAAGCTCTCTGCCTTAAAAACTAATCTCCACTTACCTCTCCAACATATCTAACCTCTCTGGCCTCACAAAGTGAACCTTTAGTACCTCTGCGCACACCTATCCTCCCTGCTCTCAAACCACATCTTCAGCACACTGCCCTACCCTTTCCGCCTCGTAAACAAAGCACTCCTACTTCTCCAGCCAACTCACCTACTCTGTCTGCCCTCACAAAAGCAAACCTCTTTCACCCCTATCTTCCAACCAGACACAAGGTTAACCCCTCGAATCTCTCCAACACCTCAACCCTCACTGCCTTTACAAACAAACGCCTCTTACCTCTCAAGCACCCCTCCCTGCTTTGCCCTCACAAAATACACCCTTCCAACCAGGGCCCCCCAAGCATGGAGCAGGGAGACCTCGCGGCCTGGCCCCCCGGTTCGAAGGGGGCTCCAGATTGCAGACACTCGCTCATATTTCTATTTGTCGCACTTGATGAAGTTAGAACTCTGTCTAGGGGCTTCGAGGACTGTGACCTCTGACCCCGCACGAGTAGTACAGCTAACCATGCGTGCCAGCAGGGCAGACGGCTGTCTACTGTAGTCAGCAGTCTGGGGGTGGGAGGTGTAACCCATTGGGGTTAATCACCTTGAACGGAGGGCGAATAGCTGTTATTTCATAGACCGCAGTGAGTTAAAGTCCCCTGAGGGCAGAGAGGGGCATCGCCTGTTTTTATTGCTCTGCTAAAAGCTCCCAGCCCTGGTCTTCCATACTTAGCCGGTTTAATGCCACCCAATCCGCCTGATTACAGGGTGTTTTTCAGGAGCTCGGACTGCATTATGTGCTCTACCAGCCATTGTTACAGGGGATATCAAAACCTGGCTCGTGCGCGGAGTTTACATTGGATGTCCTTATCTCGGCCTGAAATCTTGCCTGGCCTCATATAGGCAACGGTCTCGCTGATAATTAAAGGGCCCATCTATCCAGTGAAGAAGGAACATCTTACCAAGGCCTGTCTCCTCATTTCTGGAATGTCCCCAGTGGCGCAACATAGGCCCCTGCAGTGCGGGGGGGAGGGGGGGGCGAGCTCCAAGGGTCCCCCTCAGCTCAGTAGCCTGGCCTGTGAGCTCCTGACTGACTCTGGAGGGGGGGGGGGGGGTCCATGTACTTTGCAGGGGCCCCCTCAAGTTTCGTTATGCCTCATGGTCCCTTCAAGAAGAGGACACATTTTCTGGAATCCTTGCCTGAATGAGGGGTTTCTCCATGGTCTTGTGTTGATCACCATAAGACCACAGGGGTGTTATTCTGCTCAAACCACAAGCGCACTGAAATCATTTCTTTGGTAGGTCTACCTGCTTTGTCACACTATGGTTGCTTAGGGTTTTTTTGGGGAAAATGTCCCTGAACATCTCATGATGTGCACGCTGATAAAAGGGGAAAGAGCACTTTCTAAGAGCAGAGAAGTGGATTTGCAAGGTCTTCAGACCACGATGATGAAATGTTTCTAGCCTCGAAAGGCTGATGTGGTGCTTTCAGGCCAGTGTAGACCAGTTTGGAGGCAAGTCATAGCTATAAAAGTGTATTCGTTGTTTAACATTTAGCATTTTTGTTGCAAGGTGGGGCATTTTCAGCCAGCGACACACCAAACACTCAGTTAGCGTCTCCAACTGGGATTAACCTTTTGCGCTCATGCAACAACAGAGACAAACCTCATTCCTGAGTCTGGGCGCGCTAGGGTAATGTTTGACAATCTTGTTCAAGTGAATGTCAACGCGCAGAGTTCTGCTGACGTCACTCTTAAGGTATCCAGTCAGCAGGTCGATTGGGTGCATTGTCTTCACGTGGGAGTATTCTCACACCGATAACCTTTGTGAGTTAGGGGCCAGGGAAGGGCGTGTCTAACCTTAACAAAGCAACCTGGGAAGGTGGCAAAATTTGCCAGCTATGGAGCCTGCCACGGCCATTTGCCCATTGCCTCAGTGTCCATTGTAAAACTTTTTTTTTTCTCTAAATGCTTTCAAAGTTAAAGACCATCCATTGTAGTGTGCAGTATTAGAGAGTTCCAATGATCTATTGCACCCCTTTGTTTAGCCGTTTACTACATACCAATCCACCCCACTAACTTGGCACAAGTAAAATACAAATGTTCAATCAAATTTTGTGGGCCTTTGGCCTTTACACTCATAGCTGTTATATTTGAGACACATTTTTGTAGAAAAATCAAATCTTCCTGCTACTTGACGCCCTCTGGGGGAGGACGGGAATATGGAAGTTTTATTAGAGGGCTAGTGGAGCTGCTAATAAGTGTGACTGCTTTCTATCTCGCATGAAAAGTCGTTTTATTGTTGCTCTAATGCAGATTTCCTCTTGGTCTCTCTACAGATGCTTGTGGACTAATCCGATGGATGTTGATGGTGAACCCAGAGCGACGGGCAACCATAGAGGACATTGCCAACCACTGGTGGTTGAACTGGGGCTACAAGGTGCCAATGGGTGAGCTGGAGTCGATGCGAGACAATGAATCCACATTGGCCACGGTGGCAGAGTGGTTACGTCGTTCATCTAGGCCTCTTTTCGAGAATGGATCTAAGGTACGATGCTTCCTGCGCCAACGTATGCCTGGCATCACCCTGGAGCGCCAGCGCTCCCTGAAGAAGTCCAAGAAGGAGAACGATGTGGCCCAAACCATGTTGGAGGGGGCACTTCCCAACGGGGCTGAGGGGACCACTAGGAGCTCACTGAAGAGGCCCAAGGGCATCCTTAAGAAGCGAGGGAACGGCTGTGAGTCACGTGTGTCTTGCAGGAAGGAAGATAACTTGCCACCCTCTTCCGAAGCCAGCCCTGTCCTGCCCACCAAGCCGCTGAGCCATGATGCAGTGCAACCTCCGGTACCAGCGATGCCAAAGAAAGGAATTTTAAAAAATTCAGGGCAACGAGAATCTGGTTACTACTCATCGCCAGACCGCAGTGAGTCAGGTGATATTTTGGACTGTGAACCCAGTGATCAGGAGACCCCTGTGTTTGATGCCCCAGACAGCCCTGTCCCAGCTCCCAAGGAAATGCCTCTCGGGAGGAAGGGCATTCTAAAACACAACAGCAAATACTCAGTGAGCAGCCACAGCTCGCAGGGTCCCGGGACCTTCGGGTCTCTGGATGAGTTGTCCTTCCACTGCACCCCTATGTCTCCTTACTGCAGTCGCCCTTCCACTGCCATCAGTGAGGACAGCATCCTGTCCACTGAGTCCTTTGATCAGCTGGACCTGCCAGATAGGATGCCTGAGAGCCGGGCCATGCGTGGCTGCATTTCAGCTGACAATCTCCTACGGCTCGATGAAGGGGAAGACTTTGAATTGCGGCCTCGGCTGTGGGACATGAAGTGCTACCAGAATCGTGTGGGAGATAGCTGCTTCTCTCTTACGGACTGTGAGAATGTCACTGAGGTGTACAAGCAGGCACTGGTGATCAACCGTAAGATGAGCTGATGGTAAGTGGAGGTAGTTTGATTACGAAATGATTACCATATTGAAATCAAACTGCCTTTGTAGGAGAAGAGGTCCTCTGCTGGTCAGCCTGGACAGAATCTCTCTGGGGTCTGGCATGTCCACTTCCACAAACAACTTCTGGACAGTGAACATCCCCAGCAAGGGTATGGAGAAGAAGTGAGGGCCTGCCAGAGCATCACTCCAAGACTTTGCGGAGGATTTTAAGCTGTGCCTACCCGACCTCGCCTAGATGTATCTGGACATTGTGTTTTCAAGTGGTGGAGTTTCCCACCCACTCTTCAGTTTGCACTGTTTCATGCACTATTTCAACAGACACTGGGGAGGGAATCATCTCAGGGCAGAGGATGCAGTTGGCATCAGCATGAGAGTAGAATTAAAGGGTTTACTTGTGGACAGTGACCTTAACTGGTGCACAACCAATCTTGAGTTACAAAAAAAATGAAAAAGTTAACTGGAAACATTTTTTAAATTTATTTTATTGCATTCTACATTTGTTTTCACAAAAGACGGCATTTGAGAAAGTTCTCTTTGTAATCTTAAGTGTTTCATGTTTGATTTTAGGGGCTTGAGTAGGGAAGTTGGCACCTTACAGATTTGATCTATGAGCAGAAAGACTCTAGATATTTGTATGGAGCATTGCTGGGCAAAAGTGTCTCCCTACCACCCTCTAAAATCCTGTTCCACCCTGCAGTTCTGTGTGAGAATCAGCAAGCGCTGCTCCTCTCTACCATTTTCCCCTAGAAGCTTAATGGGGAAAGAAATTATTGAGAACATTCTAAGTGGATGAAATGTAACTTAAGCATTCCAGGAACTCTAAATTCCAGAAACATGGACATGCGTTTGGTTAGCAGTTTAGTAAAGTTTTAGTTTTTGGAAATATTGTTGTGCACTTGAATACCACTGTAAAGTCAGCCAAGAACTTGTCATTTGCGACTGTCACTTCAACATCTGCATGTTGCCAACCACCCATTCACTTATTTTAAGAAATGAAAGTGGGCTGTTTCTGATCTGCTGGTAAATCATGGGTCCGGATTTTCTAAGACTTTGCACAAGAGGCGGTGTAATGCAAAGAGGCGCTTGCTATCACTATCCAGTGCAGAAAGTATTTTGCACTAGAAAAGTGAACTTTTCAGAGAGTAAAAAATGCTTGGTGGCACTTTCCGTCAAGTGCGCATTAGAGGGGTAGATCAACCTAAACACGCACAGACGTTGACACAGAGCGCAATCAGATAAGACGGCTAGGCTACCTGAAGATGAGGTAAACCACGGGATTTGCATTTATTTCTATAAAAAAAAAAAACACCACACATTGCATGTGTACTACAGTGTACACACACCTCCAATGCGTGGGAATCTTCTGAGTTTGCCTATGCACAGGAATTTGTACTGGAAGGGTATGCCTCCCGTACAAATCCTATGCTAGACGACCACACTCGCCTCTGCCCCCTGGTACGAGACTGTGTCACACAAGCCAGCCTATCTGTGCGCCACCGCAGGGGATGACGCCATGAGCAGGTCAGTCTTGGAAGATCTGACTGTGCACTGCGTTTTCTCCCGTGCACAATGCAGGGCAGCAAATTTGGATGCTGCGATATATTACTTGAAAAATAAGTAAATCTGGGCCATGGTATTCAAGCAGAAATAATATTAGAGTAATTTGTATTCCCCTCCCAGACTGAAAAGTCCTAAACAGAGTCAATATCATTGAAAAAAAGTCTAAAATTACTTGCTTTTAGTCTAATGGATTATTGAACTATTCAACGTAAAGTACGGTGAAATATTCAATACTTTCTGCATGCCTTATTTTAAGCTGTACTTTGTGCCTTGTAAAATGCATTTATTTATAATATTGTTTTTTGACAGTTGTTCCTTAAAATGTAATAACCTAGGTAGGCTGGAATTTGTACGTTTTTTGGGGAAGCTGAGTTGTGGGAGGAAGGGAATGCCCTTTCCCTAAATTTGCAGGGGACTGAATGTTCTGAATACAAAAAAGATAAATGTTATGTTTGTGAGGGATTTAAAGAGTTTGCTGATGTTTCAAGCCCACGGCCTGACAACCATTGCACTATCTCGTGGGTTGTTGCTGATGATAATTGTTTCGTATTGTTCTTTGGGAGTTATCTACATTATTGTTTTTCTAAGATATGGTCCACAAAAATTCACTTGAATTAAAGAGATGTTGACCGGAAGTCTGTGTGGGTCTTCTATATATTTGCCTCTATCATGTGTTTGATGTTCCTGTTTTAAAACAAGTGATTGTTGAACAATCTTTCCCTGCCACATACGAGAGCTTAACTTTGTGCATTCTGCACACAGCAGGATAAGAAGCTCCTCGCCTCCCACACCAGGCAGCCCTGGGGATGTGTGGGCATGGGTGCCCCTGGCATCTTGGCATTTTTGTAAAAAGCTCCACAAAGAATCCTTTCTTATCTTGCAGAAAGACTATGGCTGCATGGCATTTCATACATACCTCCTTTTATGTTTTTTAGAATATTGTAATATTTAGAGCCAAACATTTGAAGGTGGCAACCCAGATCTAGATTTGTCAAACACCAGGTCAGGGGGTCTAGCACATCTAGTTGGAGTAATCCTATTTATAACAGGACAGGCTGACAAACATCTCAAGGCCCTTGTAGACCTAATAAACTGAAAAGTTGAACTCGTTAAACCATAAGCAGCGTTTTTTGCAATAAAATCCAATAGATTTTCGTAAACTCTTAACCTGACCACATATAAAACCCCCCAAAATGTACAGATATATTAAATGTGCATATTAGACATTTTGAAGGGATATCAAGCGGAAGATCGAAGAACCACGACATAAAACCAATCCCTGTCCAGCACTCAATCCTACAAAAACGTGTTTGAAAATAAGTCTTACCACAATGTAAGAAGAAACAGTTAATGAACATGCACAGGACCATCTGGAAGGGAAGTGGACTGACCATGATGGTCAAGCTGGCCCGTGGGCGCTTGGAGCCGATGGAGAGAGCAGGCGCATGCAACAAAGAATTTGTTTCTCAAGCATTTCGACAGCTTTGGTTCAGACACATTTGGCGTCCTAGGCCATTGTCTGATGGTTCTAGGCTGGCTGCAGCTGCTTGTTACTCCCAAATGATTTCAGGTGTCTTGCATTAAGGCTATGGCTGTTATTTCCTGCAGAGAGTTTAAACACTGTGCATTGGTTCTCTTCAAAGATTTCGCTACTCTGCCCCACCAGAATCTGGTGGACTCCGTAGTTTTTAGATTCAAGTCTGTGTACATTTAAGCAAAAGCATAGCTGTGCTAAAATATTCTCAAGGAATACTTTGCACTCCGAGGACACCCTTTTGATCACGCCTGCTTGTAGAAAAGAATACGGGTAGATGAGCCAATAAATCGAAAAGTCAACTGTCGTAGAGGGTATACATGATCGTTCTCCCTTACCCTGGGTCCACCCGCCCTTAGGAAAAGCTAGACTGTAGCTTCTGATCACCTTCTTAATCTCCCGCAACACTACCTCCCCAAGAAAAACAAGCTGTAAGGCGGTATCTTCACACTGAGAGAAACTCCGCATTTAACTCTAGCAGATGCTGGGTCTATCAAAGAACATAGTAATTCCCAAAGAGCAGGCATGCACCATATTCTCACTTTCAGTAAGTGGTTCAACAGGATAGAAGCATCAGAAATGAACCGCGTAGGATTAAAAAGGAACAATTATGCATCATGACAAGAATGATGGAGCAGCTATAAATTTTAGTGCCACTAATCGCTGACTTAATCTGTATAATTACAAGAGGCTTCAGAATATAACCTAGTAGACATTCCTCAAAAAGTTTCAATAATAAGTCAAATTTGTCGATAACATTTTATTTCCATTTAACGTTTGTGCTGGTTCGATTATTCTTAAGTGACAGAACCTATACTATCTGACAAGAAACTTCTATGCTTAGCAACGCCAACACCACCCTCCAAGTTACACATAAGTTATGGGACTAGCACGGTTGGTAGGCTGTTTGTGCAACTGAATACGAACAACTGAGCTGCACCATGGTTGGAATATTAAGAGTGAATTAATATAATGAGGTACCTTTTAATTAATGCATTGGAACATGAATTACTTTTCCATCTCCAGCTCCATATTTTATTTGTGCTAATTGTAACCTAGCTTATATGGTAAAACTAGATAAATTGGGGAGATAAAATGGCAAGTACATGATAAGTGTGGAAACAACCTGAAAACATGAATAACTATGTCTAGTGTGGCTTAGGCGGGTAAAAGAGGAAATACCCTTACTTTGCTCATTACATATAATACACAGGCACTAGTAAACTGACCAGAAGAGTCTCGATTTGACTCAGTGCGGGGTATTGATGTTCAAACGTACCCTCATCTTGATGGGATACTCTAACCTGATTGACAGTGGTTAAATAAATCCTGGGCTGGACTGTTCCCATGAGGCACAGGGTCAAGACTGATTTGCATATAGCTGGGTCTGAACTGAGGTGGCAAAGTGAGCTAAAGAACGATGATGGATTCAACCCAGATCTGTGACTGGGGGTGAGTGTCTGAAAAGTTTCAGCGCTCCG
The DNA here is from genome assembly GCA_963921515.1 of Calotriton arnoldi. NCBI lineage: Eukaryota > Metazoa > Chordata > Amphibia > Caudata > Salamandridae > Calotriton > Calotriton arnoldi. The sequence continues at coordinate 911,278 of CAWUFW010000386.1, forward strand.
TCCATCATCTCTTTGTGATTGCTTTGTTCGCCCTAAGTTGGCAGGGTATGCCCAGACGTGGGTCCCTTGGTCACTTTGCCACTGGATTCAAGCTAGCCTGGCTGATGAGGGTTGTTAACCCGAAACCGGTCCCAGGATGCTTGTTTCCGGTGCAGGGAAGACCTGGCTTGGCAGTTCGGGCTGGACTGTTCCCATGAGGCACAGGGTCAAGACTGATTTGCATATACCTGGGTCTGAACTGAGGTGGCAAAGTGAGCTAAAGAACGATGATGGATTCAACCCAGATCTGTGACTGGGGGTGAGTGTCTGAAAAGTTTCAGCACTCCGTCCATCATCTCTTTGTGTTTGCTTTTTTTAAATAAATCCTTCTCCATGAAGAATTATGGCCAAAACCACGAACTGTAAATAATTTGGGGTTCTTATTAGGGGTGGGGGGGAGGAATGTTTCATTCTGACCCCGGAATTTGGCGAAACGCGGAGTTCTGGCCAAATTCCTCCAATCGCCATGTGGTGGAATGTTTTTCCCCCCCCCACAGGGCTCCAGAAATGTGAGTGAGATTTGGCACCCCTAGTGCCATTTTCTAACGCGGTCAGTTGCTGCGAGGGGGCTGCTTCTCGAGCAGATTTGCTACAGCTTGAGTAGATTTTCTACTTGAGCGGCAGCAAAATCAAATCCAATTTCAACCCGCTCTTGCGCACCGCATAGTCCCATTCTTGCAGATTTTTCAGCCCTAATCGTGCTACATTGCAGCATGAACAGCGCAACCAGCATGTTTCCGCCCATTGGCGGAACGCCGCAGAACCGTGTGGAGTTTTACGTAACTCCACAGAGTAAAACTCTTGAGTTCTGCACACCCCTAATCCAGATCTGTCTGGTCTGGGATGCACGATGGACCTTTAGAACAGGTGATATCACTGGCTATGAGTGGGTTAATTGTAAAAAGAAAGGCGCTCAGGGTATCTGTTGGGGCAGTAGGGATTGGAAGATTGAGACCTTTCTAGTAGGAGAGTTGTCTGCTTTGGGGGCCAGACTGGGCCTCTGCCTGCAGCCCTGACACACTCTACCATTAGTTTTATGGCACTTAGTCATATGTTTTTGGAACCCGTAATATCCAGAACTAGTAACTTCAGGGTACAGAAACACTGGGCCACTCCTAGCCGCTCAGAAGGATACTGCACCCAGTGTTACCACATGCGGACCTACATATGATAAAACCATGGGCTGAGAGTAGCCCAGCCTGCCCCCCGACCACCCTACCAGTACCATGGGGGAGACCACAGGATGCTCCCTCCCCCTAGAGAAGCCAGAGGGTTCCAACCCCACTGGAAACATCAGACCCAATTTTATGGAGTTCAGATCCACACTCTCTGGGGATTCCACTCCGGTCCACTCGTAATGTGTGCCGGGGTCAGTTGCTCCTCTGGCTGGACTGAAACTCCTTCCCAGTCCAAAGCATAACGACCTGACTCTAGAGTGTCCGCTCGTAGCTAGTTCCGGGGGGAATTGATGGGTAGCCAGAGCAAATTAATAGATGTGTCCCTTTAAAAATCATAACCTTGGTGGTCGCACGTTTCCCCTTTTTCCTAAAAAAAAAAAATGGAAGGATAGGTAGTAACATGGTTCAAGATATATACATTCTAGGAAAGACCAACAGACTTACGAAGTGGTTTGTCTCTTATTTCCATATCGCTGTCGGCTCAGCACAAAGCGGGATGCTCCAGAGACGATTACTGAGCCTCTGATAACTCAGACATGCTGAACATGGATAGACTATTTCCAGGCATAGACTCCTGAGTGAACACACCAAGTTCAGTCAGTCTTGTTTCAGGCAAGGCTCTGGGCTGGGTTTACATTGCATTCAGAAAGCGGACACATGTTTGGTTGCAGGAGGGCCTCTGAGGCAAAGGCTTGTCACTGTTCCAAGGGCAGACAATCTGGAATGGCCTTCACCCTGTGGAAGGTACTGACGGGTGTCTACAGAACCATCCGTAAGCGACGGCTCGGGTCAATGAGACTGCAGCACGAAAGGAGCCAGGTGCGCTGCATTGGGCCCATAATCAGCATATCGTTGCAATGCTTTACCAAAAAGCACTCTAGGAATGCATTATGATTAGCCAGTAATGGCCGCATTACCTCAATGAATTCAGCACATAATGTAAATCTATGTGAAATTATTCAATAATTGAGCTTAAAATATCATATGGACCTTGTCTCACTGCTAAAACATCATTAAACACCATCCATAAACTACTGGTGTGAAGGTAAGAACAAGACTTGTGAGAAATGGTGGATGTTAAGCTGAATAAATGACAAATAATGTGTTACTGTTGCATTGTGTTTCTCAGACCAGTGTCAAAACGTTAAGTGCATAATCCCTCTTTGCCACATTATATGGAGCATAACCCCCTATTACTGAATATTGATAGCACTGTGGTCTTCACACTTTCTACACCGATCACCTTTGGAGCTAAACTATGTTTGCCAGTCCCCTCTCTCAGGACTGATATCCAGCCTACAGGAGATGGGGGGGAGGGGGGGGCAGCAGACCTGGCGCGCTCCTTCATTCCAGGCCCTAGGCCTTCTAATCCTCCTGGGAAAAGGACTGCGACCAGCGGCATTTTGCTTGGTGAAGGACTGGTCCATGCAGGAGGCAGTGGGGGCTGGAGAGGTAACCTGGTCAAGGGCTCTGAATGTCCACTCATGAAGAGGAGAGCCCAGTGTGCTGCTGGCCTGCCGCCTCAAACAGGTGAGGGACTATGAGGAGGCAGGAAGTTAAGCGCACAAGAGGCCCTGCCATGGAGGCACAAGAAGAAAGGCACCAGCAGACCTGATTGGTTAGCAGTTTTTAAAAGAGACAATCCAGAATTACATCCATGACAATTTAAGAAGGCTGGAGCAAGCGGACCCACTTAGCAATGAGTGGGCAGATGAAGCGCTTAATGTGTACAAGAATGAGTGTTGGGGCCTTAAGCACTGCTCAGAAGCATGGGGTTGGTGGTATTAAATGTCAGTGCACCGAATACCAAGGCTGCGTACTCTTGATTCCACCCCATGCCACTTTAATCCACTACCAGAAAAACCATGCCGCTTTATCTCTCTTTTACGTTCCCGCTTTCTCCCTTTGTGAGGATTTTCCCCCTCTTTCTCTCCCTCCTTCTTTCCCCTGTGTATGCTTTTCCCCTCTCTTGCTCTCACTCAATGAGGACAAATAAATGCCGGTGCCCAAAAATGATTGCTGGTGGGCACCACCGGCTCAAATTAAACAGTGGGCAGAAGCCATTGCAGATCAGAGCGGGGACCTTCAGTAGATTGAACAGGGGACTGAAGAAACACTCTCCCAGATCCACTCATGAAGCTACATTTCTAAATCATCAGGACACCATGGGCCATATGTACAATGAAGTGGCGGAGTGAGGCGTTAGCCGTCATGGCTTACCTCCTCACTCCGCCACTTCTGAATCGCCAGGCTGCACCATATTTACAACGATATGGTGCAGCCCTGCGTTTCTCCCTGTGATGGCGCTACACTTAGCAGTGCAAGGGTGTCTGTGTGCAGGGGAGGATTGTTTGTGTAGGAAGGTCCCCCTTCCTTCACATAAACAATCCTGAAATGTCATTTTGTGACTTTCATGTGTGCTGCTTAATGCAGCACACATGAAAGTCACAAAATTGCATTTTTTTAAAAGATTGTTTATGTACAGGAAGGAGGACCTTCCTGTACATAAACAATCCATGGCATTTTGCTTTTTCCATGTGTGCTGCACAAGGCAGCACACATGGAAAAAGCAAAAACGAGGAAAAATAATGCATTTCTCCTCGTTTCGCCAATTTAAGACCAGGTTTTCCCTGGTCTTAATATTGACGCTGCCTCCTATGTACGCTGCCCTTGTACATAGGGGGTAGCGTCAAAATGAATGGGTTGTGCGTTGGAACACCCACCGCAACACCCACTGCCCACCCCTTTCACGCTAACCATAGCGTGAAAGGGGGCCTTATGTACAAGGCAGCGTTAAGCCACGGTAAGTGGCTTAACGCTGCCTTGTAAATAAGGCTAAGCCCCTATCGCCACCACAATGTCAATAAAAGTGACATTATAGTGGCGATAGGGACTTGTACATATGCCCCCATGTTTTCAGTCTTGAACATCTTTTGACAGCCTTACTATTTGTTGTGAGTTGAAGTGATCTGTTGAAGAAATGCCTAGGGCTGCAAATATTGTTCATAGATGACCTGGAGCGAAGTTGAATGTCTTAGGGCTAAGCCTGCGCAATGATTATTGACACCCTAGGCAAGGTGGAATTCTGGCAACCACAATATAAACAGGCTTTTTTCCTCTCTCTTTCAATAGTTGCTACTTAAAGCGCTGACATGGTGGCATCTTGCCACACCATGCATATTGTCCTTGCACCCAGAATCAGTCTTACCTTAACATATAGAGCATTCAAACTGTAACAGGTGTATAAGCATGAAACAAAAGCCCTATAAAATAACAAGTAGTGGTAAAGTCAATAGGTATTCCCTATGCAAGAGCTATTGGCTTTGCCAATTTGTTTTAGCCATGTTGTACTCCAATGTGGCTGCTGCTGTTCAGCATGGTTAAAAGTTAGTGGGGTTAAGGAGAGTGGAGTGGTGTAGAGTGTTGTGGAGTGGAAGGGCGTAGAGTCATGGAGTGTCGTGGAGTGGTGTAGAGGGTGTTGCGTAGAGTGGAGTAACGTAGAGTGGCGTAGTGAGGAGTAGAACGTCGTGGAGTGGCGTAGAGTGGCATAGAGTGGAGTAGTGTGCTGTAGAATACAGTAGAGTAAAGTGGCATGTAGAAGCATAGAGGGAGTTACTTAGAGTGAAGTAGTGTTGTAGGGTAGAGTGGCATAAAGGGGAGGAGAGTGTCATAGTGTAGAGTTTAGTGGAGTAGAACATCATAGAGTGTAGTATTATAGAGTGAAGTGGCATAAAGTACAGTGGTACAGAGTGGATTGGTATAGAGTGTAGTGGCATAGAATGCATTGGTTTTGAGTAAAGTGGTGTAGAGTGTATTGGCATAGAGTGCAGTGACATAGAGTAGAGTGCAGTGGTGGAAAGTAGAGTGGTGCAGAGTAGATTGCAGTGGCGTAGAGTAGATGATTTCAGAGTAGAGTGAAGTGGCATAGAGTGGAGTGGAGCAGGGTAGAGTGGAGTAGTACAGGGTAGATTGCAGAGGTGTAGAGTGCAGTGGTATAGATTAGAGTGGCATGCATTGGCATAGAGCATCAGAGTGGTGTAGAGTGGCACAGAGTAGAGTGGCGCAAAGTAGAGTGGCGCGGAGCACTGGCATGGTGTACAGTGGTGCAGAGTAGAATAGAGTGTAGTGGTGTAGAGTGCAGAGGTGTAGAGTAGAATGGCACTGAGCTCAGTGGCGGAGAGTGCAGTCTTGTAGGGTGCAGTGGCATAGTGTACAGTGGTGCAGAGTAGAATGGAGTGGTGTAGCGTGCAGTGATGTAGCATGCAATGGCACTGAGTGCAGTGGCATAGAGTGTTGTAGAGTGCAGTTGTATAGAGTAGTTGGTGTAGAGTACAGTGACATAGAGTGCATTGGTTTTGAGTAAAGTGGCGTAGAGTTCAGTGGTTTAGAGTCGAGGGGTACAGAGTAGAGTGATCTAGGGTGCAGTGGCATAGAGTGTAGTGGCGCAGAGTGAAATGATGCAGGGTAGTGGCATAATGCGCAGTGGTTTAGAGTAGCGTGGCATAGAGTGGATTGGTGCAGGGCAGAGTGCATTGGCATAGAGTGCATTGGCATAGAGTGCAGTGGAGTGGCGCAGAGTGGAGTGGCCTAAACTGGAGTGTTGTAGAGTGCAGTGGTGCATAGCAGAGTGGGGTTGAGTGCACTGGCATAGAGTAGCGCAGATTAGAGTGAAGCGGCATAGAGTTCAGTAATGCACAGTAGATTAGAATGGCATAGAGTGTAGAGTATATTAGAGTGCACTGGCATAGCTTACATTGGCATAGAGTGGCATGGAAAAGAGTGGTGTAGAGTGCAGTGTGGCGGAGAGTGCAATGGTGGAAAGTGCAGTGTTGCAGAGTAGAGTGTTGTAGAATGCAGTGGTGTAGAGTGCATTGATGTAGAGTGCAGTGGCATAGAGTGTTGTAGAGTATAGTGGCATGCAGTGGTGCAGAATAGTTTGGCGTAGTGTATTTGTTTTTTCAGTGCATTGGCGTAGAGTGCAGAGGTGTAGAAGAGAGTGGCGTAGAGTGGCGCAGGGTAGAGTTCAGTGGAGTAGAGTGCAGTATTGTAGAGTAGATTAGAGTGACTTGGAGTGGATTGGCGTAGAGTGCAGTGGCGTAGAGGAGAACGATGCAGAGTATAGTGGCACACAGTGCATTGGTGTAGAGTCTTGCAGAGTAGAGTGAAGTGGCGTAGAGTGCATTGGCACAGAGTGCACTGGCATAGAATGGAGTGGTACAGAGTGGCATAGAGTGGTGCAGAGTAGAGTTGAGTAGAGTGCAGTGGTGTCGAGTGCAGTGGCGTCATGTGAGGTGGCGCTGAGTGGAGTGGTGCTGAATAGATTGTTTCAGAGTGGAGTGAAGTGGTGCACGGTAGAGTACAGTGGCGTAAAGTAAATTAGAGTGGCGCAGAGTGGATTGGCATGGAGTGCACTGGCGTAGAATGGAATGGGACAGAGTTGAGTGCTTTGGCATAGAGTAGAGTGGCGTGGAGTGGCGCAGTGTGGAGTAGCATAGTGTTGAGTGGCATTGTGTGGAGTGGTGCAGAGTAGACTTCAGCGGTGTGCAGTAGAGTGGAGTAAAGTGAAGTATGTGTGATGTGGTAGCATACTGCCATTACAGACAACACATCTTGAATTGAAATGGCCATTACATTTGTACAGACATACAGTTTTACTAATATAAAAATACTGCACAAAAATGATAATGTGTGGAAATGTCATCACCTAATGTATTGATTTGATCGTGATAAAATATTTGTTTCCACCAAACTTCAAAATTACAAAACAATGTGCTTTTCTAAGTATATGTTCTGAAATATCTGCACAGTTCATTTACAGACATTTAAATGTTGTGTGCATGAAAAAAATAACAGCATACAGTCTTCCTGAAGCATACCCCAGTAGCCAGCATGATTGTCACATAAATCCTCTCACTTTGAAGTCCGAGAAAGAAAAGTAAACACCAAGCGCCTTGGAAGACAGAGCCTGACTTTTGACTTCTGCCTTTGAATGTGCAGCAAATATAAGAAGATAAGATCAAGATTTAAAGTCCTGTTTACAGAAATCGAGCACTGGTGCAAGAACACGGCAAATAGCGTTTGGACAAGGGAGGCGGAGAACTCAAGCTGGATAGCCTAAAACAAATAGAGCCTGCAAATAGAAAGCAAGAAAATGTGTCTTACAAACCACAAAGTCAATGTTAAGCAATGGGCGGAATGCTTTCCCAGGGAAGGTTTCCGAATGTCCCCAAGATGTCATTAGCAAATCAGGCTGCTCCGCTGCCTGGTAGGCTTCGACCTAAAAAGCACGAATGGCTTTAATACAGTAAAACCTTAATAGCAAATGCCCATCCATTCCATCTAGAAATGAAGTTTTCTTAAAGCAAAAGAAAAACTGTTCCAAGATGGCTAATGTACGTGCATGCACATAGCAGTCACCTAGAAATAATTCTCTTAAAGCAAAAGAAAAACAATCCATGATGGCTGTAGTGCTTAAGCATAGTGGTCAACTGGAAGCAACAAAGATTTTTGCAAAGCCAATCAGAATCTCCCTGTTGGCATAGCTACCATCTAATTTTTTTTTTTTTAAATGCTCGAAGCTGTGTGTTGTGAAGTTTTGTGAATTCGCAAAGCACTAATGCCAAAAACTAGCAGACCAAAAGATCACATACACGGGACACCAATGAGGTTCTTACAGTTCGCCCCCAATCCTGGCACACAAGTTCGGCCACAGGTCATAAGAGTCACCCCTCCATGTTCAGTGTACTCTACTCGGACTGAGGCCACCCATAACTGAAAACAGCAACAGAGTATACACACGCCTCCTCAGCTCCCTCTCTACTGGGACTGCCTGAACCACACGGGTTACAAGTTAGACTGTCCACAGACCACTCATAAAGCTGGATGTATAATTTCCGTATGCATTTATACATTTTTATTTTTCTGCCTTCTTAATTGTATTTATATTTAGGACCACAAAAAAACAAAGTTGCAAATGATACTCTGGCACATTTCACTAATACATTTACACTCAAATTTTCTCTTCAGCACTTTATGTGACCATACATAATAAAACCGCATAATCGCCGGAAACCATTAGCATTCTAGTACCAGCAATATGTACATCTTCAGCTATTTAACCTCATTAGGAAATGCATCCTTGTTTTTAATCCTCTTTGCTGTCAATATTTATGTCTTAGTAAAAATCAAAAGGAGAGGGAGGAAAGATACTGGAGCCAGTTCACTTCCCCTGGTATATATGTTTTATCAAAGAGAACTAGCTCTGGAGTGGGTGCTCCTAGCGTATGTTTGTTTTGGAAAGGAAACACATTATGTTTATAGTAAGGCCCTCACTCACCAACCTAGTTGGTGACATGCTTCATCATCGGGCCCCACCCAAGGCACCGAGTGCACCTTGGGTGTGCTACGACCCTTGGATACAGCGGAGCTGGTATTGTGCCGTGAGAGTGCAGTGAAAGGAAGTGAGTGAATGTTAAAAAAGCTGTCCTAAGGGTCCCTGTGATAAAAATGACTATTTTAATGGGTGGGCCCTTGGCAGAGAATAAAAACGAGAGTCGGATATTTAAGGATATTTTATGGTAACTCCAATATCCTAGTCGGTCAACATGTTTCAGCCATGCTCTCTTAGTGGTATGGCTTTCTTCAGGACCTATGTGTAGTGCAAAGTGAGTGGTCTAAAAACGTGTTATTAGAAGACCATATATGTGACACATGCGCTAAGGTGTGATATGTGGTAGAGGAGAATTTCCTCTAGTGGCGCTTTCTCAGACAATATCCGGAAAGTGCCCCATGGGTTCCATGTGGGGGCCCGACCTGTAGTCACACTTTCATCAAGGTCTAGGACCCTTCTCGGTACCTGCTTCAGCCGCCATGGAGCTCCGTGGTGACTATAAACATAATGTGTTTCCTTTCCAAAACAAACATACGCTAGGAGCACCCACTCCAGAGCTAGTTCTCTTTGACAATATATATGTCTTGCCAGTCTTGACTGAGGACACGGAGAGACACTCAAAGACAATTTCTGTATTGTTTTCTCTTTTTAAATAAATAACAGAAAGGGAAACAAATTACTTAATATGTAATAAGCTACTAAAAACTTGGAGGGAGCCTTACCTGGCATGCCCAGGTGTGAGTACAGTACTCCCTGTACCATCGGACCTAAGCTTCACCTCACTGATGAAACCCAAAAAGGCTAAGACTGGCCTGGGGTGGCTTGTATTACTGCCTAAGACTGGCCTGGGGTGGCTTGTATTACTGTCTAAGACTGGTCTGCGGTGGCTTGTATTACTGTCTAAGACTGGCCTGCGGTGGCTTGTATTACTGTCTAAGACTGGCCTGGGGTGGCTTGTATTACTGTCTAAGACTGGCCTGGGGTGCCTTGTATTACTGTCTAAGACTGGTCTGCGGTGGCTTGTATTACTGCCTAAGACTGGCCTGGGGTGGCTTGTATTACTAAGACTGGCCTGGGGTGGCTTGTATTACTAAGACTGGCCTGTGGTGGCTTGTATTACTGTCTAAGACTGGTCTGCGGTGGCTTCTATTACTGCCTAAGACTGGCCTGGGGTGGCTTGTATTACTGCCTAAGACTGGCCTGGGGTGGCTTGTATTACTGCCTAAGACTGGCCTGGGGTGGCTTGTATTACTGTCTAAGACTGGCCTGGGGTGGCTTGTATTACTGCCTAAGACTGGCCTGGGGTGGCTTGTATTACTGTCTAAGACTGGTCTGCGGTGGCTTGTATTACTGTCTAAGACTGGCCTGCGGTGGCTTGTATTACTGTCTAAGACTGGCCTGGGGTGGCTTGTATTACTGTCTAAGACTGGCCTGGGGTGGCTTGTATTACTGTCTAAGACTGGCCTGGGGTGGCTTGTATTACTGTCTAAGACTGGTCTGCGGTGGCTTGTATTACTGCCTAAGACTGGCCTGGGGTGGCTTGTATTACTAAGACTGGCCTAGGGTGGCTTGTATTACTAAGACTGGCCTGGGGTGGCTTGTATTACTGTCTAAGACTGGTCTGCGGTGGCTTGTATTACTGCCTAAGACTGGCCTGGGGTGGCTCGTATTACTGTCTAAGACTGGCCTGGGGTGGCTCGTATTACTGCCTAAGACTGGCCTGGGGTGGCTTGTATTACTGTCTAAGACTGGCCTGTGGTGGCTTGTATTACTGTCTAAGACTGGTCTGGGGTGGCTTGTATTACTGTCTAAGACTGGTCTGCGGTGGCTTGTATTACTGCCTAAGACTGGCCTGGGGTGGCTTGTATTACTGTCTAAGACTGGCCTGGGGTGGCTTGTATTACTGTCTAAGACTGGCCTGGGGTGACTTGTATTACTGTCTAAGACTGGCCTGGGGTGGCTTGTATTGCTGTCTAAGACTGGCCTGTGGTGGCTTGTATTACTGTCTAAGACTGGCCTGTGGTGGCTTGTATTACTGCCTAAGACTGGTCTGCGGTAGCTTGTATCACTGCCTAAGACTGGCCTGGGGTGGCTTGTATTACTAAGACTGGCCTGAGGTGGCTTGTATTACTGTCTAAGACTGGCCTGGGGTGGCTTGTATTACTGCCTAAGACTGGTCTGCGGTGGCTTGTATTACTGTCTAAGACTGGTCTGCGGTGGCTTGTATTACTGCCTAAGACTGGCCTGGGGTGGCTTGTATTACTAAGACTGGCCTGAGGTCTAAAAACGTGTTATTAGAAGACCATATATGTGACACATGCGCTAAGGTGTGATATGTGGTAGAGGAGAATTTCCTCTAGTGGCGCTTTCTCAGACAATATCCGGAAAGTGCCCCATGGGTTCCATGTGGGGGCCCGACCTGTAGTCACACTTTCATCAAGGTCTAGGACCCTTCTCGGTACCTGCTTCAGCCGCCATGGAGCTCCGTGGTGACTATAAACATAATGTGTTTCCTTTCCAAAACAAACATACGCTAGGAGCACCCACTCCAGAGCTAGTTCTCTTTGACAATATATATGTCTTGCCAGTCTTGACTGAGGACACGGAGAGACACTCAAAGACAATTTCTGTATTGTTTTCTCTTTTTTAAATAAATAACTGAAAGGGAAACAAATTACTTAATATGTAATAAGCTACTAAAAACTTGGAGGGAGCCTTACCTGGCATGCCCAGGTGTGAGTACAGTACTCCCTGTACCATCGGACCTAAGCTTCACCTCACTGATGAAACCCAAAAAGGCTAAGACTGGCCTGTGGTGGCTTGTATTACTGTCTAAGACTGGCCTGGGGTGGCTTGTATTACTGTCTAAGACTGGCCTGGGGTGGCTTGTATTACTGCCTAAGACTGGCCTGGGGTGGCTTGTATTACTGTCTAAGACTGGTCTGCGGTGGCTTGTATTACTGTCTAAGACTGGCCTGGGGTGGCTTGTATTACTGTCTAAGACTGGCCTGGGGTGGCTTGTATTACTGTCTAAGACTGGTCTGCGGTGGCTTGTATTACTGCCTAAGACTGGCCTGGGGTGGCTTGTATTACTAAGACTGGCCTGGGGTGGCTTGTATTACTGTCTAAGACTGGTCTGCGGTGGCTTGTATTACTGCCTAAGACTGGCCTGGGGTGGCTTGTATTACTGTCTAAGACTGGCCTGGGGTGGCTCGTATTACTGCCTATGACTGGCCTGGGGTGGCTTGTATTACTGTCTAAGACTGGCCTGTGGTGGCTTGTATTACTGTCTAAGACTGGTCTGGGGTGGCTTGTATTACTGTCTAAGACTGGTCTGCGGTGGCTTGTATTACTGCCTAAGACTGGCCTGGGGTGGCTTGTATTACTGTCTAAGACTGGCCTGGGGTGGCTTGTATTACTGTCTAAGACTGGCCTGGGGTGACTTGTATTACTGTCTAAGACTGGCCTGGGGTGGCTTGTATTGCTGTCTAAGACTGGCCTGTGGTGGCTTGTATTACTGTCTAAGACTGGCCTGTGGTGGCTTGTATTACTGCCTAAGACTGGTCTGCGGTGGCTTGTATCACTGCCTAAGACTGGCCTGGGGTGGCTTGTATTACTAAGACTGGCCTGAGGTGGCTTGTATTACTGTCTAAGACTGGCCTGGGGTGGCTTGTATTACTGCCTAAGACTGGTCTGCGGTGGCTTGTATTACTGTCTAAGACTGGTCTGCGGTGGCTTGTATTACTGCCTAAGACTGGCCTGGGGTGGCTTGTATTACTAAGACTGGCCTGAGGTGGCTTGTATTACTGTCTAAGACTGGCCTGGGGTGGCTTGTATTGCTGTCTAAGACTGGCCTGTGGTGGCTTGTATTACTGTCTAAGACTGGCCTGGGGTGGCTTGTATCACTGCCTAAGACTGGCCTGGGGTGGCTTGTATTACTGTCTAAGACTGGCCTGTGGTGGCTTGTATCACTGTCTAAGACTGGCCTGTGGTGGCTTGTATTACTGTCTAAGACTGGCCTGGGGTGGCTTGTATCACTGCCTAAGACTGGCCTGGGGTGGCTTGTATTACTGTCTAAGACTGGCCTGCGGTGGCTTGTATCACTGTCTAAGACTGGCCTGGGGTGGCTTGTATTACTGTCTAAGACTGGTCTGCGGTGGCTTGTATTACTGCCTAAGACTGGCCTGGGGTGGCTTGTATTACTGCCTAAGACTGGCCTGGGGTGGCTTGTATCACTGTCTAAGACTGGCCTGGGGTGGCTTGTATTACTGCCTAAGACTGGCCTGGGGTGGCTTGTATCACTGTCTAAGACTGGCCTGGGGTGGCTTGTATCACTGTCTAAGACTGGTCTGGGGTGGCTTGTATCACTGTCTAAGACTGGCCTGGGGTGGCTTGTATTACTGTCTAAGACTGGTCTGCGGTGGCTTGTATCACTGCCTAAGACTGGCCTGGGGTGGCTTGTATTACTGCCTAAGACTGGCCTGGGGTGGCTTGTATCACTGCCTAAGACTGGCCTGGGGTGGCTTGTATTACTGTCTAAGACTGGCCTGGGGTGGCTTGTATTACTGTCTCTACGGTACTTTGCCAGGCAGTTCAGACTGGTGGAGGACCACGCCTGATTTGCATCCGTCTGGTCTCTGTCTAGAGAGGCATCATGGCAAAAAAAATAAACAAAAAACGATGGACTAAAATGCTGCCTAAGTAAATATCAGTGGTTGAGACTAATTTAGGCAACCCACACACCACCTTTTAATATTTTATTATTGTTTACATCCATCCATGCACATAGGCTTATTGGAAGGAACCAACAGTCCCAACTCCTCTTTTGGAACATGTTCCACGGAAGCCACTCATACTGTTCAAATACACAAACACAGGTCAGATGAAGTCACAAGATGGTTAAGGCTCGGGAGTAATTTAGAACTCAGCAGGCTGGGGGGAACGTGGGAGGTAGGATGGGGGACTCGCTTCTGCTAGCCTTCAGCAGCCAGCCTGCTGTGTCTAGAGTTCACTACTGTTAGTGGGGAGTTTCCACTGAAAGCGCAGCTGCTAATTTTGCAGCATCACTTTCAGTGAAAATGTGAATGGCAACCACTATGGTGACTTAAGGGACCAGTCCGGCATTCTTTTGTTTGTTTTTCGGAAATGTAGGAATTTGTTTAATAAAATAATCAAGCTTTGGCAAAGCCAATAGGTATCTCCTTTGTAGTGCGACTGCTCAGCTACTGACTCTGCCATTACTTGTTTGTAAATCACTGTTGAAAATAAGGTAAAAGAAAAAAAATTAATACTGGAAGAAAAGCAAAGCTATCTTGAAGAATCTCGAAACCAAACATTGAATTCAATATTTTCAATTTGTTTAACCAACAAGATTTGTTTTTCAAATTCCCCAAAAGAAACTGAATAGAATTTAAAAAGCTTGTTGCACACGATCCAGCTTAAAAATAGCACAGCGGAATAGTTGCAGGTACTTAAAACAACCTAACAGCTGTCTAAGGAAGTGTCAGAATTTAAAGGAAATTGCTTAACATTTGCTTTCCACACTACTTGAAACTGGAACTAATGTTCCAGCCATTTGGTGCTTTGTAGGAGCCCAGGGAGCAGAGTGGCCTCTGTGAGAAGAGACATATTTCCAGTCACTCTATTTACACATTATACTTCAATGTAGCTGAGTGAGTGCAGCAACATGCCCCTCCATAGCGCTGCAAATATATTGGCCTTTGTCTGCTGAGGCCTGGGCTTTTATGCAACATGTTGAAGGCAGGAGATAAAATAAAACTGACTTGATAAAGTCAGCTCTTTAGTCAAACCCATCAAAAATATACCTGTTGCTGAGCTTTAATGGATAAGCTGGGATGGATCGATTGCAACATAGAAAGTGTGGGGTATGGATCTGAGAGGGAGCAGCACATGGGAGAGAGCAAGAAAACACAACCACTACCTCAGAGTGCCCAGAGAAAAAAGTAGTTCCCTAATGTGAGCCATGGAAGGAGACAGGTCATCCAGTCAAAATGATGGTAAATAGAACTATGATCCAGCGGAGGGGCAAACACAAGAGAAAGGAAAGCCACTGAATCAAGCAAGCAAATGAGATTGACAAGAAAGTCAACAAATGATAAGAAAGGTGCTGACCCAGAGCACATTCCAAGTACTGCGCCAGTTACTTACCAGTAATCTTCATTACTCCGAGTTCAGGTGTTCCTCGTCCTCGACCTCACTAAGTGAGATTACATCACCACATAAAAAAAAGTTTACCTAAGCAAAGTGTAAAACAAAACTACAAACATGGCTGCCTTCCTCTGGCACCTCTATATGGAGGTAGCAGCCAGTAAACACATCCTGAAAATAGCAAGCATCAGAAGATCTCACAAACCACTTTCTGACTGACTTCACCAAAACCCAGGGTGGGATCAGGAAGGCAACTCATGACTGGGACGAGGAAGACCTGAACTCAGAGTAATGAAGATCACCGGTAAGAAACCGGGGCACTATCTCATCTATCTTCCTCATACCAATCCTCCCTGGGTCAGAGATTAGCCAAGTAGTACCAGGGAACCCAGAAAATACAGAAACACTTTCTCATTTGCAACACCCAGTGATTTAATTTAGAATTTGGACATCTTGTGATATTTGGTTGAAAACGTGTTACCCCCCCAAAAGCAGCCAATATACCACCTCCCAACTGGAGATGCTAGCGGTTCATAAATGTGTGTGGAGAAGTCCACCTGGCAGCCACATCCTACATTGAAGCACCTTTCAACATACCCTAGGAGCCAGTGATGGCCCTGGTTGACCTCCCCTGAACAAATCCTGATAAGAACTGGCCTTTCTCATATGCCAACGGACGTCTGCTTGAGCCATTTGCTCAGCAGTGTAGAAAAAGGACACAACCCTTGCAAGCTAAATGTCAAAAAAGAGGATCCACTTACCTGAAGGAAACCATCCTCTTCACATAAACCAGCAAGGCCATATGGATATCCAAAGTATGCAGAAACGAAGCTAAAAAAAACACTGCCCAGAAGCATACTTATCAAATTATACAAAGTGTTAACATTAGTCTTCCTGAAAGCCCGAATGACTGCTCATTGGTTGTGCAATGTGAACACTGCTAAACCTTGTCCAAAACCGTCCATCAGAAATTCTTGGATTCTCATTGGGTTACAAGAAGAAGGATCCCAGGGTTTATATTCACACTAAGAAGAAAAAGTTCTCCAATGCCTAGTATACTGTCAATGTAGCTGGATATCTGGACTGTTGAATCAAGGTTGCTACCTCTACTGAACAGCCTTATTCCTGTAAATTCATCCTCTCAAGATCCAACCCCCTAGCTGCAGAACAGTCAATGAAGGCCTGCTCACTTCTGGAGCAAAGAAAGCCAAGCGGGCCCAATGAGAATGTCCAGTGGGGAGATGCTCTCTCCTTTTGGGTTCTTTAAATAGGTTTATTCAGATCAAAGCAGCTTAACAAACACCTTGCTCCCCAGTGGCAAGCAACAGTCAATCCCCACATTCTACCCCTGAACGTTTCACTCCTGACTATTCCAAACCACAAAAACCAGTTCACATACAACACATCTTTTCCCTTTTTTTTTTTCCAACAAAATGAATCTAAGAAGATGAAACTAATAACAAATAAACTAATATACACAATTGTAACGAACATACAAAGCATAACTAAGAACAACAATATTATACATAGTAATGAATAGTCAAAACGACAACATACTACTACCAAAAACATAATTATCTTTTAACTATTAACACATTCCATAATCCCTAAATTTCTCCAGTCACCTTTTATTTCTTTCACTTGTGCGCTGAATGGGATCACACATGGGAACATCCCTCAACACATTCTTGCCAACAGAATCAATGTCACCATCACATGCAACATAGGATGAATTTTTGCAAATACCATGCCCATTCATAACTGTATCTCGATACTCATTTCTTACACTACTTGTTAAATTAGAGTTACCAACACATCCAGCCGACATATCTCTCCCAAGATCAAGAAAAACATTACTCTCACTTCCATCTGGTACCCGCAACCTATCACTCTCTAACTTCTCCTTGTATACAGATAAATTCTCCTGAGATTCCAGATCTGTCGACACTCCACCTGCACAGCTTTGCTAAACACTTTGATCACCTTCACAGGATTCGACCACCTGGTACACCCCTTTTGCACTTGTGTAGGTATTTTTATCCTCACCAAATTGCCAACATTTAAACTTGGACATGAACTACGTAGATCGACTCATTTTTTGATACAACTCTATCCTCTTTTTGATTTTGCCAAAACCAACCTCAACATCGATTCATAACCATTTTCTAGGATTTGAAAGCAGAGCAGGGATAGAGGAGAACTTTCCTTGGTGGCAAACAGGTGCAACCATGGAACCCGAATAGCAGAACAATCTGCTGAAACTCGTTGGGATGGGCAACCAGGAATGTTCTTTAAGGGAATACCCTACTCAGTTGGTCTGCCCACCCATTCACCCTCCACGGAAGATAAACTGTAGACAGATTTAGGAGACCAGACTCTGCCCAGATACAAATCTTGTGTATAAGTGGATTCAGAGTCAAGGACCCCATACACCCCTGGTGATTAAATTTGACTTTGACTGTCGGATTGTCTCTACAAACTACCACTGACTGATTGATTAGGACTGGGGCAAAAGACAAGAGGGCCAATTGGACTGCCTTCCTTTCTTTCCAATTGGGTGGAATGAGGATATTCTGAGCATCCCATTGGTCCTGAACCACCTTTTCCTCACAAATTGCCCTCCAACCCACTTCACTGGTATCCGCTGTAATCAGCTTTGGACTGGGGAGGAGAGACGGACATCCAAAGTTCAGTGACTCAAGCTGGAGCCACCACTGGAGGTTCTGAGCTACCTGGAATGGAACCGGGATCAAGTGGTTGTAATTTTGGGATGTTGGTACCCAGTGGTCCAACCGATGATGAACCATCATCTGGATGGCCAGGTGATGGACATATGATTGACCATCATCTGTACCCAACAGATGATGGATACAAATTGTGTCAGGATAAGGGAACAATTGTTATGGTTGAGGCCATATCCCCCTGGAGGACTTGCCTTTCCCTTGATGGGGTCTGCAACTTAGCCTGAGGGTCTCTCAGGTGAATTTGGAGCTTCAACTTCCTGAATTCCCAAAGGAACACCTGTCCCAGAGATGTGTTGAATATAGCTCCAGTGAACGGAACTATCTGTGATGGTAAGTGGCTGGATTTTTCTGTAGTTATGAGAAACCCCAAACTCGTCATAGTGATGGAGACAGCCTGAAAATCTTCTGAAACCTTAAGAAAAGAAGGCGATGAAATGAGCTCATCATCCAAATATGGGACACCTCTAATTTCAACCAAATAAATTTTACCCACCAATGGAGTCAACAGCTTTGTGAAGCCTCAGGGTGCTAATGCTAATTTAAAGGGAGAACCTGAAACTGCTCATTTTGTATGCAGAACCGCAGGTACTTCTAGGAGCTCTTGTCCATTAGTACATATAAGTGGGTGCCTTTAAGGTCTGTTAAGGTTAGGAAGTGCCACTGATTCAGAAGTGGTAAGACTGCAATGTCAGCATTTTGAATCTCTGGTAGGAAATGTTGTTTACTTCCTTGAGATCCATCAGTGGCCTGAACTCTGCAGAAGGTTTCTGCACCACGAAGATGATGGAGTAGCAACCCTTGGCTTTCGATCCCTCGGTACGGGAATGATTTCTTCTTTGTCTAGCAACTTTTGAATTCCCTCCTGAAGTGCTCTCAGGTGAACTGCACTACATGGGAGTAGGGTTTGGCAAAAAAAATATCTTGGTGGGCTGGACAATTCCCCTTGATAGCTTATTTCTACTGCCCATCTGTCCAGAATTTCCAAATGCCAAACTTCTTAAAAGAATCTTAACTGGCCTTCCACTCGAATCTGAGGCTCATCAGCAAAATAGTCATGCCTTCGGGGGCTGAGGAATGCTGTGTTGTCTGAAACCATAAATTGTTGTCACAAGGGTTCCCCCGGCTTTGACCCCTTCCTCAAAATGGCTGGATATTCTTTGATGCTTTTGATAGATCAAATGCCCTCTTGAAACCAAATCCTCTACCCTTGAATGTGGCTTTGAATGGTGTCAACAACTTCCTATACTCTGCTGACTGCGTTGCCTTCTCCGTCAGATGATGACCAAAAGAAGATAGATAGACAGGGTCATAACAAAGGCCCTTGCAGCCATTGTGGCATGGGTTGGGAGATCCAACCCTTTATGGGGCCCCATTGAGTCCAAGACCAATGAATATCTGTGAGATATATATGACGCAGGAACCCCTCATCAAATTCTGCAGAGGGCACATCATTTTGGGTTGCAAATAGAGTCTTTTGAAGTGCATCAGCTTTCAGTGATAACATCCAAAGGTGCCTCCTAGTTGCTACTGAAGCTCCTGGTGCTGCTGCACTCAGGGCATTGAATGATATATTTGATAAGAACCGGCCCTGCTGCTCTTTGATTGAAAGCATGTCAGTAAAATCCAACCCTTGGTGTATTTCATTGGCTACAGTTTTAAAATCCTTTACTATGAACTGCCACACATAGTTATAGTAAGTAGTTGTTCTTATAGAAAAGTTTGAAGCTGCATAAATATTTTTTACTGTTGCCTCCACCATCTTATCAACCGCATCTGGCGGGGCCACCTCTTTAGAAATGATTACTGCTTGAGAAGGCAATCCAGTCATCAATGTTCCCACTCTAATAACAGGTGGAAATTCCTCAACACACTTGCGAAGAGGGTAGAGTTTGAACAGGAATCTACGAAAAAATTGTTTCTCAACGTCCTTCCACACATGATCCAAAGCATTTTATCTGTTTATGGCTGAATGCAATGGAAGGCTTACCAGTTTCTACTTTTGATTCTGACTGAAAAATTCTTTCTCTTCCTAAGGCTCAGAGGTAGGCGGCGAGGACAGATTGCTTCTTCAATGTTGCAGGACCTCCCAACATTTCAAACCCCTGAACAAAGCACCACGAAAACCCGCCTCTTCCATGCCATTATCTTTTGACCGGATCGAGAGGTGATCATCACTCTTACAGGGGGAAGAGGACCCTCTCTTGCTGAGACAGCTGCTTCCATTTTCCTCTCAATCATACTCTGTATGATATCATGAGTTATAGAGTTCCGAGAGACTGCCTGGACCTCAGGCGTAGCTTCCTATCCATCAGGCACTATATCTAACTGAAGTCTCTTAGCAGACGCCTTGCCTTCCATTTCTTAAATCACAGAATAATGCCAGGAGTGTATAGCAACCGACACTGCTTAATGGCAGCCGCCAAACAAATTAAGCCACATAAATATACTTGGTTGCTGGCAACTTCCCAGTTGTCTGGCAACCAAGTATCTCGGCCCCTGAAACGCGCGCGAGATCGCTGTGAGAGAAATTGGCACGCCAGCGGTCCACTCTGGCTTCTTACATGGGGTGTGTGAGACCAAAGTGACAGCACGCAGCTCTCTTGTAGAGCAGGTTGTAACGGGCCACTGAATGCTGCGAAGTGACAGACTCAGTAAGGTCATGGATCGGGACCCACATACTATGGCAATAATCACGGGCTTGCCAAGTGAAACCCATATCACCCGCTCACGGCTGTCTTCAAATGAACTCTTACTTTGATCCTCAAGGACTTTTTATTGCTGTAGACAACAGCTTCATGCTGCTGCAACAACTGATAGGAAACCTTTGTGCCGTAAACGATGAAGACCGATGAGGAGGTAATGGTATTTTATCAAATTGATCTTTAACAAGAGACCGATAAAAGCTGTCTGTAGGCGAGGCTTTAATAGCAATGATCCTGGCACACCGGGAGTTTGCTCTCTATGCATTATATAATTTTGCACATTTTCCTTCTTCAAACTGCTTGGCGTTCCAGATGCCATAGGTAGCTGAAACTCCACCATACACAACCACGTAGTTCCACACCGCTAAATGAGGTGGGGGACACCATGCGTGTCCATTGGTTTTAGGATGCCCTTTTGTGACCACCTCCCACAAGATGAGCCCCCGTATCTCCTCCAGTGGTCAAAACCACATCTTGCATCTGACAGATGCAACCGAGCCATCCCCCCGCCCCCCTAGAGCCAAAAGATTGGCATAAGTTGCACTGTACAACATTTTTATTAAATAGGTTTTGCACAGTGTACACATTTCTATTTAAAAATATTGCCCCACGCCCCTCCCCCCAGCATGACTATTTCTTCCACCACTCCCTTCGTGCATTATAGCACAGCAAGTTAAACTGCTCAAATAATCTCAGATGTATAGGAAAACAAAGGCAAGATTTACAGTTGACCACATCTGAGTCAAGCCTCTTAGTTTAAATCTGGGTTTATAGTCATTCTGTGATAATTGGTACAATTTTGCTACTGCGGCTGAGCCCTGAGCCAGAAGCACGTGCCCGTAGGAGGGGTTCCAAACACAGTTGTTACCTAAGCCATTCAAGGACGCCTGTCCACCGTGACCAAAGTGGTTCTGGTGAGACCGATGCCAGCTGCAGTGTTTCCCTCTGGGTGTGCAGGGCGATACATCTCATTCATTCCAGCACAAGTCTGGAGAGGGCAATCCTTTATGTATGTCATGCCAGAATTCTGAATCAATATAACCTCCCCTACCTTTGTTTCTTGAACATCCCTGTGACACTATGGACAATAGTTGCAGCATTTTTACCAGAAATTATCTATTTCATAAAAAACATTCACACACATAACATACATTTCTGAAAGAAGTTTAACAGTCACTGAGGAGTTTTGGCCCACGCGGGACTGTGAATGCAATGATGGGAGTGAGATGTTCATCCACCTCCCTTGCAGCCTTATAGCGTCAGCTCAGCACTGAGCAGTGGGAGCTAAGAAGATGTGACCTGTTCAATTCTACCCAGGTTCACCTTCTGGCAGGGATCAAGCTGGGACATCTTTGCCTGCCTGGCTGCTGACCTGGCCTGCCTGCCTTTGGACTGATGAGCCTGTCCATCAAGAAGCGCTGCCAGCACATGGTGGACACCAGTGACCAACACTAGAAGCAGGTGCCAGGCCTGAACCGGAGGCCGTGATACCAGTATGAGTGAGAACTAGCAGAAGATGCAGTTGATGTGGGCTAACCTAGAAGACCAGGGAGTTGACATTCAGACTCCATCCAGGATCCATGGAAAAACTGCATAAAAAGCAAATGGAAAATACTGCTACTGTGTGGCAAAACTGTATAGAAAAATCTGACTAGGCATAATAACCACGAATAAACCCCACACGTAAAAACCAAATTAAAAGGGCCGAATAAGACATGGCTTGCGGCAAATACAGGCACGGTCGGAGGAAATCTGTGGAGAAATCATAATACTGCATGAACCGCAGACCTGGGTGCAGTCACATTTTTTAGATGGCTTTACCACCAAATACAGGGCATTGGGCATCGGGCATCAAGGCATTCTTCATAACAGGGCTCAGTGGAATGGATAACACTTCTTCAGGGATCTTTACCTCACCATGTCTGGGTGACAGTGGCGGTCGGTGACCCTCAAAAGTGGAGGACCGTCAGCCAGTGCCAAATCCAGTGGCAGGCACTGTGATAAATCACAATCCCTTTAGACTCACATTCCAAGCTCTCAATCACGGCTCCTTAACAGGTTTTATAATCGGCCGTGACTGAGAGCTCTGGAATTAAGGCTCAAGGCAATGCAAGTTTCTCACAGTGCCTGTCAGTGAGCCAAAAAATACAATTTAAAAACATACTTACCTGCGCTTCCTCATCACCTCGAATCCTCCTGGAGCCTCAGCCAACCCTCTCCAAATCCCAATGCTGCTCTCATGCTCCAGATGAGCAAATTGAGAGCAGTGCCTGGATTGGCTGGAGCGGGCTGCCTCGACGCTCCAGCAGGCACAGGGGGACTGTGCCTGCTCTCCACCCAGCTGTCTGAGACAGCTAGGTGGAAAGGTTTACACTGCACATGTCAGGCTGGCTGTCGCACAACAGAGGCCAAAGTGACTTGCGCAGTGTAAACTGGTGGAGTGAGCACCACTCCCCTGCTGCCAGTCAGAAGCAGCCCTGCCCCCAAACACTGCTCGGGCTGGGAGCAGTGAAAAATAAAATGGTAATTCATTTTATTACCATTTTATTTTTCACTTTTGCTGCACTGGCCGCAGGGGGGCGACGCTCCTCTGTCCTAATGGGGGGGGCACTGCTGGGTGGTAAGAAAAAAAGATGACTAGATACTTAAAGACAGGTTCCAGTTTCAGAGGAGCGGTTGTTCGCGTCCTGACAGTGGATGCTGGTGCTTAGAACTTTCACCTGATACATGTACAAAAACGTGCCCTCCGTTCTGTCCCAACTAGTTTTCCAGGTGAATGCTTGTGCACCTAGGGACCTAAATCTAGCATGTCTGGGGGACTGCTGGGCAAGGTTTGGCCCTTTTTTCATGGGTAGGCTGTGGGGAATACCCAGACCAGACATTTTACTCAACAAACTCCCTTGCAGTACTGGTGAAAATTTAAAAAATCAGACAGGGAAACTCTTGCCTCTTTGTGAAACCCATTACCCTAGAACATCCTATGTTCAAATTCAAAATGGTAATTAGAAACACCTTGTTAGTTTTTCAAATATAAGATTTTGTCAATTAGAATAAACTTGAGATTTTTTTAATAGTACATCTCACTGGATTTCCTACAAACAACTTGCCAAAGCAACTTCTTAACATATGTTTAGTGGCTATTTAATTATTTTAGTAATATTTGTCCTTTTTCAGGATAAATATTACTAAAAAGATGCTTATACTTTTCCACATATAACTAACTCACTTCAAAGTAGAAAGCAAAAGGGCAAAAAGAGAATGTGTAAAGACGAGAAAAAACAGCAGAGGAAAAAAATACATATTATTGATTTCCAGATAACAATTCAATTATGTTATTACAATACCAGCATTACAAAGTGTTTAAGCTGCATATTAACAATTGTTTTCCAAAGCATTCATTATAAAACTACCAAAATGTAAGCAAAAGGTAGCTCCATATCAAACATTATACTGTGTACAATATACAATGAAGGGTTATTGATTTATATTAACAATAGTAAAGATCTTTCACACACCTAAGTGTGTGCAATAGCATTATTAGTACATTTCTTCACTTGTAGTTCTCTCACAAAGCATGGTTGCATTTCATGCATAGTTTCAACGTCCATGGCTCAAAACAAATTGTGAACTAGATCAAAATGAATATGGCATTTCCTATTAGTTACGAGTAGTGTAGTTTATGCTCATCAATAGTATAGTTAATTCATATAAATCTATAGTAATCAGAATGTGAAGATCTTGTAGCAGTTTCACATAGACTGAACTCCATATTGTGCTCCAAAAGGTATTCCATTTAAGTGTAATCCCTTTAAGTGCTCTCTATTCTTAGCTACGTAGGTGCAAAGAACTGATTAAATGTTTTAAAGCATGGTTTGTGCTCAATGAAATAATTCACTAAAAAAAATTGTTGGTCTTGTTGTTGCTCACCACTAGGTATAATAGCTTGGACGTTTGTTACAGTTTTCTTTTGGTCAACATAAAAGAGCTAAATCGACCACATGTATACATAGGTTCCAGCATGTCTAAAAGGAATGTTATTGGTGGTCTCCTAGTACTGTCTCTATTGTTGTTCCTATTTAATTGATGACAACTATCACACTTGTTCTCCATATGGCCAATGATTGCTTGACATTACAAAAGTCTAGACAACATACACTGAATTAAATACATAATTAGGTTGGTGTTTTGCACTCTAAAATATATCTTTAAATTTAAAATCAATATATATCCTAAATTTTTACTACAAACAATTTGTGCTTTGTAAACAAAAAATATTTTATGAAGGTGTTTTGATTTGATCCTTTTACACCAAATTAAGAGCACGCCATTCAAACGCTTCAAGCTGCTCATTGTATTGTAGGGTGTTTACAAAGAAAGAGCGGTTATATAGTATTCATCAATTGAGTCTTTGCAAAGTTGTGTTTCATATTTACCACATTATTAAAGTTTCATTCAAATTTGCACTTATAAGTCAAATGAAATTTTGTTTCATTTTGTGGAATTGAAAAGTACTTTAAAGAGAAAGGTAAATTTAAATTTGGTACAAAAGTATCTGACTTTGAACCCTTATCTTTTAGATTCTAAACTCACCTTGCAAAAGTTTAGAGCTGTATGTCATCTAACATACTTAAAGCCAACGTGTGTTAAAACTCCCTTGTGCTTCTCTGGCAATTCTCCATGTTCTACTGCTCTCTGCATCAGAGAGACCATCACCATGTAATGTACTGCACTGTGCACTCCAACTTGTTCAGTGGTCATTCTGATAAGTTTTGTAAATCAGTAAACGTCTGACCTTCATATTTTGCAAATGGGAATGCACAGCATGACCTGCAAACAAAAGAAGGAAATTAACAAACTAACAACTACTATAAAACAGCTAGAACACATTTCTTAGGTACAAACAATCGAAAATGGGAAACATGGAGCCTACTTTCACTATTTGAAACGCCACAGTTCTCCACGGATGCATGCTACACACGGTGCTAGAAGCCACTTACCATCGTCTCCATGGAGGCTTTTAAGAGGCTTAAGGAGCACCTCAGCACCCCGGTGTAACCACAAGCCCCCCCCCCGTACTTTTAAGAGGGAATTCATAGCAGCCACAGAGCAGACATCCACGAGGAAGCTGTTGGCAGCAGCAGAAGCAGTTGAAACCAGTGGTAGTGCAAAGAGCCTGAAATCACCAGTGTGTGGTTGGTGGGATGCGGTTGGAACTGCAGTCGGCTGTCATGGGCCCCCAAGTGCCATCATCCCATCTGCAATGCCAGTATGGCTGTCACTCACTGTACGTGGAGACCTGAAGCGGGAGGGGACAGTGCACATTGGCAGAGCTCCTTCAGCTGCGTTCACACTAGGCATTACTAAGCAAGGCCCAAGTACAAAGTGAAAGGCTCCTGTGAGGATGAGTGTGAAGGAGAGAGACAGAGAGACTCTGTTTCTATGAGTGCATGAGTACCTGTATATCTCTTCAGGTGCCTGTGCGTCCAATGGTCTCTTTGCCAGTTTGTCTTTTTTTCCTGTAGGCCTCTGTGTGTTGTTTGTGTTCATGGGTGTCTGTGCGTGTATTGGTGTGTGTGCATGGGTTTATGAGTATTTTTTCTGTGGGATAAATGCTTTTGACATCCCTTTGTGGAATGTTTGGAATGGGTGATACCATTTGTTGAAACTTTTCAAGAAATCCTAGGGTAATCAGGGGTTACTGGATCCAAACGGTTAGAATGTGAACCAATTTACCGTGGTCCTGGGGTTCAACTGTATTTTGTCCCCCAAACTTAAGACCAAGTGCACCCCTTTAGAATCCGAAGCACAGGATGATTAGGCAGAGGGGTCCAAGGCTTATGCAGGCATGTGGTGTGTGGAGGAAACTCATGACTCAATTAAGCAAGTAATAAATTAATGCCCAGACAGTGCCTTTACTTGAAAAAGTTAATACACTTTATTCACAGGATATGGCTAAATACTACGGGGCTTATTTACGAGCCACCAGTACGTCACATTTCACATATTAAAAGTGATGCACTGGCAGCGCAAGGAGCTTGTAAATAAACCGCTACGGCCCATATTCTGAAAGTTGTCAGGCAACGCAACCAGCACCCAAAGATCCTTCTCTGCGTTGCGTGACAGGGAGAGAGAAGGAGAATGCCATATTCGCAGAGATATGGCTCTCTCCTCCCCTCTCCCTAGTGCCGGTGCTGATTTTAGATGCCGTGCGCCTGGCACGCACCTTAGCGCCATAGTGCTAGGGTGTGTGCCGGAGTCTAGCATAGGTTTTGTACAGGAAGGGTCCCCTTCCTGTACAAAATACTATGACTAATTAAGTTTAAAAGCTGTTCCTACTTTGTATGTGTGCTGTACAGTGCAGCACGTATGCAAAGTCGGAAAATAAAAGAGAAATGAAAACATTTCTCCCTTTAACGCCTGCTTTCCAGCAGCATTCATTTTTGGCGCTAAACCCTTTCTACCAATGTTAGTGAATAGGGTTTAGCGTCAAAAAACATGGGTGGTTGCATGGGAATGCCAATGTACCACCCATGTAACACCCCCTTGATGCAAAGTACTGTAAAGCAGTGTGTCACGCTGCTTTGCGTTACCTTTACATACAAACCTACGCTAATACCAATTAGCATTGGTTTGTAAATCCCGAAAGAGGCTTCACGTCGGGTTTGCGTTGATAAAGTAACGCTAACCCAACTCTAAACCGCTGAGTATCTGGGCCTACATGGGAAATGCACAAGGCAAAAGAAATACACGCAGTTACACTGGGGAGTCGGTGCTCCCTTGAGGTTACTCCCAGGTTCTTCTTACATGTCACACAAGATCTGGGTGAAAACATATTCAGTGCCTCCAGGGCTTGTGTGATAAGAATGTCTTTCACTTTCCAAAGGCTGTAGACACAATAGTAAGGTGGCAAGGTGTGTTTGCCTCTAGGCTTTATGCAGAGCTGCCTGGAAACTTTTTCACGAGTTTCCGGGCAACAGAGGTAACTGGCCCCACATTGTTAAAATAAACACGAGAGCCTCTGGTGATGAAATCAAAACGGAGCACTGAGTAAACACCTTTAGTACCTGACCCTCAGGATAGTGAGGTGGAGTGGCCCGAGGTTCACTCGTGGGGGTGGCGTGGGGTAGAGACCCAGAACGTAATCAGGCAAATAAATCATTGGCCAGCCAGGGGCATACTATGAAAAAATAACGTATTTTAATCATCACATCTAAAATAATGCACATGAAATGCAGAGTGCAAAAATAATCTAGACCTGCTCGTCAGTGCGCATGGATGCCTCTGTGTACTTTGGTCGGTGTGGAAGGAACATGTAGGTCTGTTGCTATGTGTGTACGGCACCTTGTGTCGGTTTGTTTGTGTGTGTGTATGGGTACCCGTATACATACCTGCCTGAAAACATATGTGCTTAGTGACGGCAGTTGTTTGCAGGCCCGGTTCTAGGAATTTTCATCTGGATGGGCCAAGGGTTCGGTTGGGTGGGCCAATGCGGGCCCAATTTTTGTCAATTCTGTAGGTAGCCTAGAAACCCTAGATTTTCATTATATCTTCTTCCAAACAGGAATACAATGCGTCTAGAGAGTTATTGGACAGTAAGAGCTGATGTCTATACTCAACAGCCTAACTCATCATTTCCAGCAAGCTAGGCTTTAGCACCAGCACCAGGATTCCAAGCAGATTGTATAGTAGTTCAAGGTTAAGGAGGTCCCTTTCACCACACCTAGGCCTTGCCATTTAACCCTAGGAAGACAGGCACTGAAAGCTTGATCCGGGCCTGAGCCTGAAGCCTGGCTCTGGCTCAGCTTTAAGTCCTGTTGGAACTTAAAGCCCATAATGAGCCGAGCTTTCATGTACGCTCTGCCTGCCACCCTCAATCTACCCAGGATGTGACATTACGGCGAGATTGTCCAACTTTGGAACTGAACAAACTAGGTTTGAGTCTCGGCGTTGGCTCAACATCCTGTTATTCTGGGCAAAATCTCCAGTGCCAAAAATAAATTAATGTGACCTTGTATAATGTAACTGGTGTTCATGTGAAGTGCTTCAATATCTCTAGGCTGAGTTCACACTATATAAAAGCAGCAGAAAACTGCACAAAGTAGTAAAAAGAAAGCATTAACATAAAAAGCAGAGACAAATAGATAGCCTGTACCAAAACTCCTTTTTCTTCATATTTGCGCATGAAAGCACATTCAAATACATAAATCTGAAAACCAACCATACAAAAACCTATTGTGTTTAATTTAATAGACTAATGTTGCTCTATAATAACCTGGGCCACATACAAGGTCCACATGACAACTGTCTTGCATCTTGGTTCACTAATGGCACTGTTACCAGTGTGAGGACTGGATAGAAATGACTGTAAGCTCATGTTTAAAAACTATCACATTTAATAAGTACTTCTCAGTGCAGCGCTATATTGTGATATTTATGTCAAAGCTTCCATGTGTTAAACAAATACAAATTTTTGAATTTTTAAGAGACGGAGTCCTATTTGACATGATGTTTGTCGAATGTTTCACCTAGCAAACATTTTCAGGGCTCGGATTCTATGTCAGGACCGGAGGCTCCGATTATGCTTCTCTTTTCTTTACTGAAAACACAGCAGCCAATAAGAAAAGTAAAAACAAAAACACTACAATACCCATGAATACACGTGGGTATCACATGACAACCATAGAGTAACCCCTATATAAGGAGCATAAGAGAATACCATATCCTCTTTCTTTGCTGCTCCGCAGCCAGTTAAGTGCTTTGCCTTATCTCATTCATTGCTCTTGTCCTGCTTTGTATTTGCTGTGTGTTTATTGGCATTCTTTTTGGCATTGTCATTGTCTGCTTGAGCGCGCTGTGTTTCTACGCTGCCGAGCGTTTGCTTATGCGTTTTTTCTTAGTTTTTTTTTTACCTTTCTATGTTCAGGGACGAGTTCGTTTCTCCTGGAGTTTTCGTTTTTTATCTTGGGAGCGTTTATTAGCCTCCCCGGTCGGGCGCTTTGTGCCTGCGCCTCTGTTCTTCAGTGGAGCGGGAGTACGGGGCTTGAGGACGCGCGGTCCAGTATCGCGCAGTCCTCTTCTCTATGTTTACAGGCGGCTGTTTACCGCGCATGCGCGGCGGCCATGTTTTCTTCATTGTGCCGGTAATTTGGTGATTCGGCTTTAATTTCGAGCGCGGGAGCGGCGCTTTTAACGCTCAGTGCCCACTTGCCTGTAAAACGCCCCAGTTACGTCCAGAAGGCAAAAAATTCACTTTTGGGCTGGATAATGGCGCATAGGCATTGCCTAGAGTGGTCTTGGCAAGCCCTCCCTCCACACTTAATTGTTTGTTTTACCACTTTGCTACTTTGTATCTTTGTGGTTGGCTTGACTGGGGTTACAACTCCCCCTTATTCAGTCTGCAGTATTTCTGGGTTACAGTGTTGCAGGACTACACTTTGTTTTTCATTCTCCTCCAGTGGGCATTATTAATTACACTTTATTGTGTACCATGGCAGAATATTTTTATGAGGAGGAGTATTATGAGGAGAACCCCTCTGGTTCATTGGAACAGGAGTTGGTTGAGGCCCT
Source organism: Calotriton arnoldi (assembly GCA_963921515.1). Classification (NCBI taxonomy): domain Eukaryota; kingdom Metazoa; phylum Chordata; class Amphibia; order Caudata; family Salamandridae; genus Calotriton; species Calotriton arnoldi. The sequence continues at coordinate 941,066 of CAWUFW010000386.1, forward strand.
TGATGTCGGAGTTCAGCACTCCGTTAATAAAGCTTTAGTTCGTGCTATTGAGCCTTTAAAGCGCCATCTGTGTTCCTATGCCCTGCAGCAAGGCTGGCTTCCCGGATCTTCAGGTTGTTCGGCGACCAGTGGGAAGAGTGCTCCTAATCCTCATAAGTCTGACTTTGCAAGATTGGCCAAGGCTTTAGCTGCTGACCATTCTTATGGTCCTTCTTCCGGTGAAGTTCCTGCTTCTATTTCCCCTCAAGAGGAGGGTGATGATACTTCTTCAGGAGCTGCATCTGACCAGGATGACGCTCCTCCGCCTGCTAAGAAACCTCGTAAGGAGCATTATGTTGACGCACCCTCCCAGCATAAACTTCTTACCTTCGATCCCACAGAAATTGTCCATCCTAATTCTTCTTCTTGGCTACCCTCTGCTGAGGTTGCGGATTATGTGCAATCGCATATCCGCCAGGGCTTGGACAAGGAGGTGCGTACGCGTCTCCGTTCTGAGTGTCCTCGCCCTGATTTAGCTGACAAGGTGGCGGAAACGCCTGAAGTCGATCCCTCCATGTTAACTTATCTCAGGAAATATTCTAAAGATCCCAAAAAGGGGATTGATAGAGCATGGCGGTCGTGTCAAGACAAATTGTTGGATCTCACAGGTCCGCTCACCAAAATTTTGGAGATTGGTTTCCGCGCTAAGGAGTCCACTTCGACTATTAATCCTGATGATTTGATTGAGTGGGCTCAACGGGCCATATGCCAGCTAGGGAACGCCAATTGCGCAATGTCATGTGAGCGCCGTAGGTCCATTCTTTTAAAATTGGACCCTAAGCTGGCCGAATTATCTTCTTCAGAATCTGGCCCATTAGCCCAGGGCCTTCTGTTTGGTCAGCCTTTCCTCAAAGAGCTAACTAAATTTGTAGCCACCTTCAGTGGCCTTGATAAAGCACAGAGCTCTCTTAAACGAGCTTTTCGGCCGGTTTTCGGCCGGGCCAGACGATATCGTGGGCGGTCGTTCGGCCGTGGTTACCATCAAGGCGCCCAAAGGGGTTCTCAGTCCCAGCGGGGAGGTTTTCAAGACTCAGGATACAATAATACCTCCAACTTCTACCCCACCCGCAGAGCAAGGAACAAGTTCCGGAGAGGCCGTTATAACGGTAACCAGGGAGGACAACAAGATTCCTCCGCTTCAGGTGAGCTTGATTTCATTTACCGAGGTTGTGTTAGGGGGCAGACTTCAGTTTTTCTTCCCAACTGGCAGCTGATCTCCAACGATGCATGGATTCTAGAGACTGTAAAGGGTTTCAAGATGGAGTTTCTCAGCTCTCCTTTTCAGCCTGTTCCTCCTCTGCCTCTGAGTTTCTCCCTTCAAGAGCAGTCCGTCATTTCCCAAGAAATAATTTCTCTTCTTCAAAAAGGGGCCATTGTCGTGGCGTCTCCACATCCTCAGGGTTTCTCCAGCACCATCTTTTTGGTGCAGAAAAAAGGGGGTGGTTCCAGACTCGTTCTGAATCTAAAGGAGTTCAATGGTTGGCTCGTTTATCGGCACTTCAAGATGGAGGGCATCCATCTTCTTCGAGATCTTCTTCAGGAAGGGGACTGGATGGTCCGTCTAGATCTGAAGGATGCATATCTCTCCGTTCCCATCTACGCTCCTCATCGTCGGTTCCTCCAATTTCAATGGCAGAAAGTTTGGTACGAGTACAAAGTCCTACCCTTCGGCCTCTCGTCAGCATCCTGGTGCTTCACGAAACTTCTGAGGCCTGTTGTGGAATCTCTCAGAGCCCGGGCTGTTCGCCTGATAATTTATCTCGACGACATTCTCATCATGGCGCATTGTCCCCGTCTCGTAGTAACTCATCTGGAATGGACGATAGAACTTTTGCAGTCCCTCGGCTTTCTGGTGAATCCACAAAAGTCAATTCTCGTTCCTTCGCAATCGATGGAGTTCTTGGGTTTCCTGATCAACTCTCTCACTTGCCAGCTCCTCTTACCCAATCACAAGATCCGATCGGTCAAGAGAGAGTTGAGGTTGATTTTGCACAAGCAGATTGTGTCATTGAGATCTGTAGCCCGGATCGTAGGTCTGTTAACCTCCTCTATTCAGGCTATCTTTCCGGGTCCCCTTCATTATCGTGCTCTCCAGCGGTTGAAGATCCGGCATCTCCAGAAAGGCCTCAGGTATTCAGATCAGATTCCTCTTTTGGAGGATGCGAGGTGGGAGATGCTGTGGTGGTTGGAGCACATGGAGTCTTGGAATGGTCGAGCACTCTTCGGAACCTCTCCAGAGATAGTGATCGAATCCGATGCCAGTCAATGGGGCTGGGGAGCCCGTTGCGGTCAGCTGACTACAGGGGGTCGTTGGTCACAGGAGGAGTTGAATCTCCACATCAATTGCCTGGAGCTTCTGGCGGGTTCTTTTGCGATACGCTGTCTATCACCTCGCAAAACGAATTGTTGCATTCTTCTTCGCATGGACAATGTATCCGCAGTCCGTTATGTGAACAAACTAGGGGGGACTCGGTCCAAAATTCTTGCAGAAATCGCCAAGGATTTCTGGCACTTTTGTCTTCAGAGGAACATTTCAGTGATCGCGGAGTATCTTCTGGGTTGCAAGAATCAGGTTGCCGACTGGAACTCCCGTCATCTCCAGGACTTCAGCGATTGGAGGCTGCATCCTCGAGTATTCAGGTCATTGATTCACATTTGGGGTCCATGTCAGATCGATCTTTTCGCCTCTCGCCTCAACAGGCAAATTCCCGCGTTCTTCAGCTGGCGTCCAGATCCGGAAGCCCTGGCCACGGATGCGTTTCTGCAGGAGTGGCCTCCTGCTCTGTGTTATGCTTTTCCACTGTTTGTAATGATTCCCAGGGTACTGGCTCGCGCCAAAAGATATCAGTCGGAATTGGTTCTGATCACCCCTCTCTGGAGGGCTCAGGCATGGTTCCCGGTACTTCTGGAGATGCTTTGTGCAGTACCGCTCCTTCTTCCTCAGCGATGGAACCTGTTGTTAGATCCTCTAAAGCTTCCACATCCATTGATACAGTCAGGCCAGCTTCGTTTAGTGGCTTGGCGGGTTTCAGGGAGCGCTGGCAACTCCCTGGCCTTTCGAGAGATGCTACCAGATTTATCAACGATGCTTGGTCTCCCAACACACACAAGCGTTATTCTACAGCCTGGAAAAGATGGTGTAGTTGGTGCTCTCAACGGGAGATGGATCCCGTTTCAGCGGATGTCTCCTTGATTGATAATTTTCTTGCATCGATGGCTTCTTCCGGTCTGGCCTACAGGAGGGTTAATAATTTCCGTTCTGCCATCTCTGCAGGCCATATTCCGTTGGATGGTCAACCTGCTGGTGAGCATCCGTTAGTATGCAAGTTGCTCAGGGGCATCAGGCTGGTAAAACCTCCTTGTCCTAAATATTCTGAGTTATGGGACGTGTCTGTTGTCTTGAGATTCTTGGAGGCTTGGCCTTCCAACAAATATTTAACTCGCAAACAACTTTCTGCAAAGTTAACAATTTTGCTTTGTCTGTTCTCTTGTAAACGGGTGTCAGATGTTCGCGCTTTAGATCTCGCGGGTAGCAGTTTTTCACCAGAAGGTGTTTCTTTTCTTATTACCAGACGTACTAAGTGCAATACGACTACTATTACTTATCCGGTTTTTCCTAATAATCCTAAGCTATGTGTGGTACAATGTATCAAGGATTATGAGGTAAGTACTACTGAGTTTCGTCAGGATATGAATGGTCAATTGTTGACTGCTTTACAAAAGCCTTTTCGCCCTGTGACTCCAGCTACTTTATCAAGATGGGTCAGATGGCTCATGGGCGAAGCTGGTATTGATATTTCAAAATTTGGGGCGCATTCAGCTAGAGGCGCTATGGCTTCTAAGGCTTTCACTATGGGCGCTAGTTTGTCAGACATTATGAAAGCAGCTGACTGGTCATCTGATTCCATGTTTAAGACCTTCTATTATAAACCTATTGTAAATATTGCATCTGCAGTTGTGGCGCAGCTTTAAACAAGCATAATCGGAGCCTCCGGTCCTGACATAGAATTCAAAATTTGCGAACATACGTGACAAGAATTTTCAATTCTATTAAGGACACGGAGGCGAGGATTATCCCACCCAATATGTTCTGTATTGCATTTTAAATTGCATTTGTTGATATAATGTATTCGTTTTATACAGTATGCATATTTTGTGTCTTTTTTCCCTTCCCTTTATCTTATCATTTCTTTATATGAAGAGGTGGAATATTACGACCTCTCTCTTTTTCCTTTCAGGTTCTGACCTTAAATGAACTTCGTTGGTCCTTCTCCGTGGCGTATCTTCAGCCTCTCTTGTTGGTCCGGACGCCTTGTTGATTCCAGAGTCAAGTCTCCCATCTACGGCTGTTTGCCTTCGGTTCTTCTCGTTACCAGGATTCTTTTGTCTCCAGACTGTTTTGGGATTTATTTTATTTTATGGACTTAACTGCTTATTTATTTTTTGTCAAAGAAAGAGGATATGGTATTCTCTTATGCTCCTTATATAGGGGTTACTCTATGGTTGTCATGTGATACCCACGTGTATTCATGGGTATTGTAGTGTTTTTGTTTTTACTTTTCTTATTGGCTGCTGTGTTTTCAGTAAAGAAATGAGAAGCATAATCCTCGCCTCCGTGTCCTTAATAGAATTGAAAATTCTTGTCACGTATGTTCGCAAATTTTGAATTGTGCATGGGCTCTAAGGACCAAGCCAGAAACTTAGCTCGGCTCTCCCTATTAATTTGTTTTCTCGCCCACCTCTACCCCCAAAACATACCACTCGATTTCAGTTGTAAAGACAGTGGAAAAAAACATTTCGACGTTCTGACTTTGAAATTGATGAAGCACTCAAGAAGTGCCTTCTCCGTGGCCTCTTCTGTTGTGACTGGGTGGGCCAAAGGTCATGTTTGGGTGGGCCTGGCCCACCCGGCCCCCCTGCTAGAACCGGGCCTGGTTGTTTGTGTGTGTTTGTGCGTGTGATCACTATTTGACAACCAAACCTGCTGAAGTTGCTTGTGCTTGATGACTTCGGGCATCGGCTGAGTCCTTCTTTGCTCTCGCCTACCCATCTTGGTCCCAAGTCTCACCATTGGCCTGGATAGGAAGGGGTTTACTTTGGATTAGAGGCGGGCAGCAGGCCAAAGCTCCAATCACCCCCCCTGACAGCATCCGCCACGAGCACTTTTCCAGTGTTTATTTACAAACATTCTTTCTGCTTCGGTGCTTTCTGTTAGGGTTGTGTTCCACCCTGAAGTGCGCAAACAGTGCAATGAAAAGCCGCTCAGAATGTTTTCCAGCAGGGCTGAAGGTGACCCCGAGCACTGCTGCTCACCTCAGGTCTCACGCAACGCATTGGGAGGGAGGGGTGGGGGGGGGAAGCAGACCACAAACCAGTGACTGTGTGTAAAAGGCCGCTTTTATTGAACAGGTGCACATAACAATATAAATACCTCGGCAAACAGCCTTACAAAACTAGGCCTCACTAAATAAACCATTTACCTAACACCCCCGAGCCCCGCCCCCACCCCTAGCATTTTCTTTGAGCCCGCCCCCACCCGTACATTACAACATTACAAACCATAGCAAACAATACATCAACGTATAACCCTATAAATTCAACCCGTCCGTTAAACGCCTTCCCCTGCCTGCCCCTTTCCAGCTGTCAAACCCCCAACCTGTGTAACCGAAATAACAAGTAACCTGCCTACCCTTTCCCTGTCGATAAATCCCAACTTCAAAATTAATCACCAAAACCCCTGCCAACCCTGGCAAACTTCAAATGACCCCCGCACAGCACCTGTTCAAGCGACAGTACATAATAGCACCCTGTACACCTGTCTCGTAAAAGCCCCCTTAAAATATTTTTTAGCCCAAGAAAAAAGAGGGAAACCCAGAGAAGAAAAAGGGTATAAAAATGATTTAATAAAATTTTATAATGAGGGAGGGAGGGTGGGACAAAATATTTTCTAAGCTGAAGCTCCCGGCCACCAGGTCACCAAACCTAAAATGGTGGCCGGGAGCAGGAGCCCAAAGCATTTATGCTTGGGCTCCAATTGGGCTACAAAAAACAAGCCCAAAGGTAAAATGGCTGATTATCAGCCCGCTCCCCCGCCCCTTCGCCCCTCCCAAACTGCCCGGGGGGGACCTCCCTGCGGTCGGCAACCCCCCAAGCCCCTCTTGGGAGGGAGGGGTGGGGGGAAGCAGACCACAAACCAGTGACTGTGTGTAAAAGGCCGCTTTTATTGAACAGGTGCACATAACAATATAAATACCTCGGCAAACAGCCTTACAAAACTAGGCCTCACTAAATAAACCATTTACCTAACACCCCCGAGCCCCGCCCCCACCCCTAGCATTTTCTTTGAGCCCGCCCCCACCCGTACATTACAACATTACAAACCATAGCAAACAATACATCAACGTATAACCCTATAAATTCAACCCGTCCGTTAAACGCCTTCCCCTGCCTGCCCCTTTCCAGCTGTCAAACCCCCAACCTGTGTAACCGAAATAACAAGTAACCTGCCTACCCTTTCCCTGTCGATAAATCCCAACTTCAAAATTAATCACCAAAACCCCTGCCAACCCTGGCAAACTTCAAATGACCCCCGCCACCCAGAAAGTAGGGGGGGGACCACCCCCCTCTTTCTGCCCCCCCAGAGTAGGCTATTCCCTCTCCAACTTAAACCACATGTCTCTGAACATTCAAGCATCTCGCCAATACCTCCCGAATCTCAAGTAAATAGAGGTCCATTCCGAGCCTGGATAAATGCACTCCGTCATCCCGAAAAAAATCCCCATTCTCAAATCGTATCTCTTTGTGTGTCACTCTCCCAAAACCTAGTCCCCGACAAAACCTAGAAATTTCCGAGTTCACTTTCCTACGTGCCTTGTCAATGGCCCGGGGGTTCACAGCCCCCTCCAAACCCTGCGCGGGACCAATTCAGTCCACAAAACGTGGCACCCTGACCATCGTTCCCTTAAAAGAGACAGATCCCTCTTCATTGCCCTTAGCAACACCACCCCCTTTACTCCACATAAATCATTCTCGCCCAGGTGGATCAACAGGACATCCGGGCACTGACCCCTCACCATCCATTTATTTAGACATGTTAACAGTTCTTTCCAAAGCATACCTCCCTTGCCTTTCCAAACAATTTTAAATACACTGTCATTGAAACCCAACATTTCCCCAAAATAGCTGCGTCGTGCCTGAATCTGCGCCCACTTGATGAATGAATGCCCCACTATCCAAATGGTCAATTCCTTGGATTGAGGCCCAGCCACCGAACCTGAAATGAGAAAATTAGAATAAGACTCACAACAACGAGGATGACGCATGCGCCTCCTCCGCGGTCCTTCTCACATAGCGCTGAAAACAGTCTGACGACCAGCGCCCCAGCCGCATAATGTCCCCCTGTGACCAACCCCGGTTGTGCGCTTCTGTTGCTGCCCCAATCCTGAATGAATGTGTCCCATAACGCGCCCCATCCAGCCCGATGCTCTGTAATGCCTTACGCAGTACCATGCGCAACTGATAATCCGTTACCCGGGACCCATTGTGGTGCCGAAAACCCCATCGGCCCCAACGCCTTCCGCCAAAGATCTCCAACGGCGCGCCCACTGCAAAGGACATGTTGCAGCTGGGGACGCTGCTTCCAACCAAATTCCTTTCCCTAGGCTTCTCTGATCAGTTTTAGAATTGGCCAGCCAAATTTGTATCCCCTTCTCCGCAAAAAACACATCGTGCCAACTGATGCCCCTTTTAACTTGGTACCCAGGAGTTCCGATACTCTAAAAGCCCCAAAAAACATGAACACCATCAAAGTAGAAAACAAACATGTTTCAAAACCGTCCCTACAAACCCCAGGTAAAGCTTCCAACAACCTGGCCAGAATCTGCCATGAAAGGGGGGACCTAGAAAAACGCACCCTTCCCTGCTCCCTAGCCCAGCCTTCTAGCATCCTCCTCCCCACTTCCCCTGCTGAGGGGGAGTATCCCCAAAAGAGTTTTCCCATAAAAGAGATTCCCGCCAATTTCCCGGCGATAGTCACCCTGGAAAGGCCTCTCTCTATAAGGCCTAGGATAAACTGGATCACATCCTCACACCGCCGCCAACTCTCCTCACGCCTGCAGGCTCCTGATGCCAGGAAATCCCTCCATGCCAGCGCATAAGCCGCCCGCGTGGCCACAGACAAAGAACCTACCACCAATTGTAGCACCCTACGTTGCCTACATACCAAAGATGTTCCGGCATTGGGGTTGGTGTCCTGTCCGCCTCCTTGGCCAGTCCACGGAATCTCCCCCACTGCGAAAGAGACAAGGCATCCGCTATGTCATTGTCCACACCAGGGATGTGCAAGGCCCTGAATGCAATGTCGTGTCTAAGGCAGCCTAACACAAACACTCGCAGCAACTTGAGAATCTGTTCATCTCTGGCCGACTGTCTGTTAACAATGTCTACCACTGCCATGTTGTCCACACGAAACAAGACCCTCTTGTGCGCCAACTCCTCGCCCCACAGGGTCAAAGCCACCAATAATGGGAAAAGCTCCAGAAAGGCTATGCTCCTCCCCCATCCTTCCATTGTGGGGGCCACTTCTCCGCACACCACCTACCTTGCCAATAAATGCCAAAGCCGTCACTGCCTGCGGCATCAGAAAAGATTTGCACGTCCCACCGGACGTCATCCCCCCTGGCCAATGGCACTCCATTAAAAGAGTGTAGAAAAACTGACCACATCCGCAAATCCTCCTTCACCCCTGCCGCCAAGCACACATGGTGATGCGGCAAATGCTGTCCTGCTAGTGCCCGGCCCAACCTCCTACAAAACGTCCTCCCCGCTCTGACTACCCTACAGGCAAAATTAAGGTGACCCAGCAACACCTGAATGCTCTTTACTGTCACTTTCTGCTTTGCCAACATCATGTCCAGTAACTCCAACATTTTCACTTTTTTATCCTCTGGCAAGCGAGCCCGCATTGCCACTGCATCAATTTCGATCCCCAAAAAGGACAAAGTTGTAGATGGACCCATTGTCTTCTCGGGTGCCAATGGCACCCCAGTTCCCTCATGAGCTCATGGAAAGTGTCCAGAGCTATCTGGCATTCCGTGGAGCCGGGGGAACCTACAAAGAAGAAATCGTCCAAGTAGTGCGTCACCAATGTGTGACCCGTGTGCTGCGTGAAATGCCACTGCAAAAAGGTGCTGAAACGTTCAAATAAAGCACATGACATAGAGCAACCCATCGGCAATGCTTTGTCCACGTACCATTTACCCTCAAAATGGATACCCAGAAGATCCCAATCATCTGGATGGACTGGAAGCAGCCGGAATGCAGATTTAATGTCACACTTTGCCATTTTTGCAGTTGCGCCCGCGGTCACCACAAGTGACATGGCCACGTCAACCGAAGAATATGACACTGAGGCAGCCTCCTCATCGATAAAATCATTAACTGACGCCCCCTCCGGCCATGACAAGTGTTGAATCAGTCTGTATTGTCCTTCTTCCTTTTTGGGGACCACCCCAATGGGTGATATGATCAAGTTGTCTACTGGCCAGTCGTCAAAGGGGCCCGCCATCCTCCCTTCCCTTACCTCCTTGTTTAATTTATCCTGGACTACCTCCCTGTGTTCTGCCACTGACTTCAGGTTATCCGCCCACCTTCTCTGCCTTGGACCCTGGTAACCCAAACGAAACCCCCACTGAAATCCCTCCAGAAGCACCCGTTGAGCCCCCAAATCCCCATACCCCTGGAGTACTTCCGCCAGCTTTGGTACCCTAACTGGCGTAGGAGCCTTTGGGCCCAGTACCCTGTGGTCCTTTCCCACCCCTGCCGCTCTGGAATTGATGCGGAGAGGCAGATGTGCCGGCTCCTGACTGCTGCCACTGCTGACCTCCCTGTGGCTTAACGCCCCAACAGTTAACCAGGGGATGGCGCTTCCCGCATTTGGAACATTCGTGGCGGTACTTGCAATACTCCCTCGTGCATAAGCCCTTATTGAAGTCCCAGCACGCCCCCGTTCCAGCTTGTGTCGTGGCTGCGCCTCCCACCCCACCCCGGGTGGGCTTCCCCTGAAAGGGCCGGTATACCAACGGCAATCCGCTAGCTGTAAAAATAGTCTTACCACCCGACGCTGCCCCCATTGTATGCTGCCATAAGTCTGTATCTAACTCCCCCATTTTGCCTCAGGGTCCCAAGCCATACGAGCCCTGAACTCTTCGTCATATTGGGCCCAAGCGTACCCTCCACTTGTGATTTGCGCCTTCCGTATCACATCGATATATTTAAATATGGCTACGCTGCGCTCCGGGAACTTTTCGCAGTACACACTAGCATATATTAAAAATGCTGCCGTCCAATTCTCAATGGTCAACGGCACCTTAGGCCGCTTGGCCAGCTCATATTCCTCCTCTTTTGAGCCCTCTTTGGACCTCACCTCCCTATGCAGGAGCTTCAGTATCTCCACATATTCCCCTTTCCATATACGTTCTTTGGTTAAAAGCATTAAATGGGCCCCCAAAGGTTTTGTCACACCCATGTAGGGAAGCTTCTTAATCTTCAATTCCTTACTCTCCAATGGTTCCTTACCCCCCACCGCTGCTTCCGTGTTTGTTCCACTTTCTACCTTGTCGCCCAATGCTATCCCCCCTACACCTGTTCCCACCCCTGTATCCTTCACGTATTTACCCCTATATAATCTCCCTTCCGTCACTCCCCCCCCAACCCCCCCGTCCCCACAGACACCATCTTTGGTTTGGCCTGTGTTCTACCGGTCTCACCTGGCTCTAACGAGGATGCCCGGACGGACACCGACCTCCTTGCCCCAGTCTCTGCCTGATCCACACTCCGGGGAACCCTCACTGCGGGGCCGCGCTCCCTCCTGGATCCAGACGCCACTGCCGTTCTGTGCGGCACCACTCCCGGAACCTGCAAAAAACTAGGAAAAACATGAGAGGGCCCCCCTCCTCAGTCTCCCGCAATTCCCCTTCCTCGGGGCTCTCCTCGTCATAGTCCAACACAATGGGCTCCTCCACTTGGAGCACCTCTGGATCAAATACCACAGCACGGGCCCTACCGGACCCAACCTCACTGGCCCTAACGGCCCCAGAATGTCCTTGCGGGGGAGCCGACTGTACTCGCCGATACTCCCCCATGCGTTGACCTCTATGTGCATCCATCGCCGCTGTAATGTCGGACCACCGTGACCTGTCCTTCGGTGGGGCCAGCGAGGTCGTACCGGACCTTCGTGTGCTGGCCGCGACGGGATCCCCCGCCGGTACGGGATGCGCCGCGCAAGGCTCCACCCTCCCTTCTCCTCGGTGTAATTGGGCCGCACCGCGCCCTACCGAGTCCGCAACACTGCGACGCTCCCTACCCTGTGAAGAAAAAGTTTGGACTGATGTGCCGGTTCCCTCACACCTGCCTGAAAACACGGCCCCCTGCAAATCCGGCGAAAACTCCCTATTATGGCTAAACCGCCTAGACCTCACCGAACCCCCCAGAGGGGGGGAATCCCCCCCTCTTCCTCCCCACTCCATACCAGCCCCGCCTGTACCATTGCTGCCGCTGAGTCCCAACCCCGGCCTGTACCCCTCCCTTCCAACGTATCCCCAAACCCTACCTGTCCCGCTCCCTTGCCCCCCTCCCCCACCGGTGGCCTACTTAGCCCCTGCGTTCCCCCCCTAAGCTCCTGCACCCGCTGTGCCTCTTGCCTCTCTCCCATACCCAGGCCCCGCACCCCCTCCGCCCAAGACGGAAAGATATCTAACCCCTCCCAAGCCTGGCCCCTCCGGCCGCCTCTAAATTCCCCAAATTAATATCCCCCTTGCCCCCCAGCTCATATGGGTACCCTCCCTGGCTGCCCCATCTCTGACCGAGGGAAAAAAGGTCTGCTGGCTGCCCCACCCTCCCACTTGGGCCCACTCTCCCTCCCCCAAGGAGCTGCCCCCCACCGACCCCATCTCGGCCCTTCCAGAATAAGGGGGGAAAAAAGGGGGGACTGTACATCTGCCGATCACCTGCCTCCCCCTCCCTGCCTGCCACAAAATCAGCGCTGCCCCTGCTCTCCACAACAATATCAGCCCAGTCCAATACCACATGGCCACTGACACCAGGTCCAGCTTCCCCCCCCCACTCCCTATTAGCTGGATCTGCTGCCTCCGTCATACGAGCAGGAGGGGGGGGCATAAGCTCTCCCCCCCCTCACCATGTCGCTGCTGGCTGCCCTGGTCAAAAACCCTTCCTCAAGCTCCCCCGCCTCCCCAGATGCTGTCACTACCATCGCGCAAGGAACAGAGGCGGATCGCCGTTTCCCGCCCCGCCTTCCCCCACGCTGAAACACCCCCGCGGGGAGGAACACGAGCGCGCAACTGGCGCTAAGGCCGCTACCGGCCCTACAGATGCAGTGGCCCTTTCCCTTGCCTTAGCCGGTGTTACACCACCCCCGCGCCTCACAACTCCTGAGGCCCCTGCCCTACCACCCTCTCCAGGCTCCAAAAACACTGTCGGGCCGTCTTTTCGCTCGCGGGCGGCCCCGCTCACTTACCGCCAGTCGTTGTCGCTTCGGCGACGTGCAGGCGGCAACGGCCGCTGCCACTCCCGCCGAGGCCTGCCGCACCAGGCGCGCCGTCCCTGCCCCTGCGCCAATTACCAGGTCCATCCGGCCCGCCTCGCTCAGGAGCCGGAGGGCCTCCAAAACGCGGTAGTCTTCTCCCGACATCACGCGACTTCCTACTGTACTCCCGACGCTGACAACAGTAAAAAACCCTAAAGACCCTACCTGACACAAAATATTTTCTAAGCTGAAGCTCCCGGCCACCAGGTCACCAAACCTAAAATGGTGGCCGGGAGCAGGAGCCCAAAGCATTTATGCTTGGGCTCCAATTGGGCTACAAAAAACAAGCCCAAAGGTAAAATGGCTGATTATCAGCCCGCTCCCCCCGCCCCTTCGCCCCTCCCAAACTGCCCGGGGGGGGGACCTCCCTGCGGTCGGCAACCCCCCCCAAGCCCCCCTTCCCTACATACCTCAGCAGGTCACTGGCGCGAGGATCAGTGAGGGATAACGGTCCTACACCTAGCAGCCTCAGGCCACCGGCCCGTGACCGACTCTACCTCAGACCTACTGGCCTTTAAGAGACATCGACCTATGACCGACTTCCCTAGCTCCAGATCCCTAAAAGACCAACGAGTAGATAACTCTTCGCCAGTTTTACTGGCCTTTCCCACCAGCACTGCCTATTTATTCATCTGCATCAGTCCAGTGCTTCCTGGGCAGCAAGAGGACCCAGCCTTATGGTGAGAGCTGCCGACTTTGAAACTGGGGAACCAGATTAGAGTCTCGGCGTCGGCTCAACATCCTGTGATTCTAGGCAAATCACTTAATCACGCCATGCCAAAGAAAACAAACATTGGCAAAGCCAATAATTCTCACCTATGCAAGATCTAGTGGTTTGGTCAGCTTTTTTAGCCATGTTGTACAGCAGTGCACCTGCTGTCGAGTATGATTGAAAGTGTAAACAGGCATTGGCACAGCCAATAGGTCTAGCTTTTGGGACCTTATAAGTATTTAGCCATGCAGCACGTTATCCTGGGTGCTACAACATCTACTGTTACTTCACGTGGAAACCAACGTGCATTCTACTATGCCTAGAGAGTTTGCATCCATGTGCCCTTACAAGCTGTATATTAAAGTAGCCGCTCAGGTGTCAGATAAACTATCTTGCGGCTTGCGTTTCCTGAGCCATGTGGCTAAAAGAAAACATGTACTAACAGTGTACCAATAATAATAACAAGCATTGGTAATGCATCGGTTTCGCCTATGTAATTAATAAAGAGATGCTTTCATTAATCATCGTCTGGGAGAAGGAAAGAGCTCCCTGACAGATACCACGGGAGTGGAAAGGATGTAGTGCAGCAGCCAAAGCTGCTGACTAAAGAGCTGGGGATCCCGGTTTGAGTCTCGACGGTGCGGCAGCAACATCCTGTGATTCTATGCAAATCACTTAATCTCTCCAGGTGCTGATTAGTTATATAAATATGCTGCAATAGTAAAAGGCAAAACTTTATGAAAATTTAGTTCCACCAAAGCGGATGTTAACAGTATTTCGGAGGCGGGAAACTGATAAGAGAAGCAGATGCGGAACAAGCATTGGTAAATGCAGGAAAATATGCTACAACCAATAGAAATGGAGGAAAGGTAAGTGGCACACACAGGAACCAATGAAAAGCCAAGAAAGACAGGATGCGGGATCTAAGTCCCTTTGAAGTTTATATTAAAAGCAATAGATTTCTCAAGCACAGCGCAAGCGCTGTTTAGGCGAAACCTAAGAAGGGAAAATGTGACTGCCAGTGCTGGGATCTGAACTCGTTAAGCATTGCTGAACTTTTACCCTAAACATTCACCCATGCGCCATCTAGGCTGAGTAAGCTGATGATTCATGTACATTGTGATAGCAGAATGTGTTAATGAATTTGCCTATAATCAAATGAAAACATTGAAGCCCAATTGGCTGTGGTAGCAGACAGTTCTGGCAAGCTGGCCTCGGTTCAGAAAGAGGAATTCCGCGAACCTGGTGGCGTGTGAAAGGCACTTCAGTTACCCACAGCTAGAAAGGTACTCAGGAGCAACAGTATTATATTGTAATTTCATTTAATAGTGCTTACTATCCCTCATGAGGCAACAACGTGCTTTGCAGAAAGTAGCATGCAACTCCAAAACAAAAGGTTAGTGGTTAGTCCAGTTGTTATTGGGATTAGTCTCTCAAGGAAACCATTACCTGCTTTTAGCCCTCAGAGTGATTCAAAGCACTGGCCGGAGGAGTCTAGTCCAGCTCACATTAGAAATGCAGCATTGTTCGAATTTTAAAATGCCTTAGCCACTCATATCAGAGAAAATTATGAAGGTCCATTCCTTTTAACTCATAAAGAGACTGAGTTTGGGGAGGAAAGTATGTGTATTCTCAGCCAAGCCAGATAGGAGTCTCATAGGGTCTTGGAAGAAGAAGGTTGAGATTAAAGGCTATTCCTTGGGTGGAGAATTACAATACTGCAGGAATGCACACCTAGTCCAAGGGATAAGGTCATATGGTTCAAGATTTTAACCACACAGTAAGGTATAATACCCCTGATTCGTTATGGGGTACTACATGGATTTTACACAGGGGTGTCAGAAGTGGATTTTACACAGGGGTGTCAGAAGACCTTGCCTTCAAAACACAGGAAAAAGGCTGTTTCCAAAATACACAATGGACTGGCACCGATTAGAGATTCACCCCCTAAGGAGTTGAGGGAAGTGTCCCGAATTATTAAATCTGGCGCACCAGACCCAACAGGCCTACAAACAGCTAAAAAATCATCTCAATTGCTGACCTGTCACATGTACCTTCTGGGTACCCATCTGCACTGGCGACTGGAGTGGCAAGTAAAAAGAAAGGTGCCGCCCACTGCCTCAATGTCTTAGAAGGCCTATCAGACACACTACATGACCACAAATATGTTTGCTGACACCAAGTGCACGCTGGCAAAACCATGTGGTATGCTGGAGCAAGAGGCCGGGCTAAGCTTCATTGAAGCCCCGGACCGACCCACATAGTGCCAAATCAACGATACAGTTGAGTGCGCTCTCTGCTTAAATACAGCTCCTCTTCGAACACGCCTCGGACAGGGTGGTCAGGGTGGTCAGGGTGTCATAAATGCATGACAAATGCATTTTAGTCTGGTGATGTGGACACCACACTAAAATGTGTTAGCCTACACCCTGATGCGTGGTACTTGGCAGGGCTGCCCAACAACAGTTGACTACGGCTGTGTGGTTTGTAGCTCCAGTTGGCGAGGTGAGTCAAGCCTAACGCACTGGCTTGAATATTACTTAGAATTTTTGACTTTTGCTTATATTTATGTTATGTTTTATCCAGTGTGGAATCCATTTCTTTTTGCCTATGTATTTACAATATCCAATCTGCCTCCATTGCTTTTCGACTTTGACTATCCTATGATTTTTGACCCATCTACCTGACTTGGCATGGGTATATGTTTCCTTTAGGAACTGTTTATTGTTGCAATGTTGGAAACAGGGAGCCATGTGAGCCAAGCACTCATAAATAGTGGGCTCACGGTGGCCGTGAACACTCCACTGTGTTCACTGCCAACCGCTCACTCTACTACGACGCTTGAGGGTGGTAAACGTGCTGCAGTGGTCAGGATGCATTGGTTATTCTGCGCACTCTATGTGCTCTACATGCTCACATAAAGGGGTTCTCCTGTTTCCAATGGTTAAAACCTGACTCTTTGGCAAAAGGCTTATCTCTATATTGCCTTATTTGTGAGAGGGAGGTCTGACGAGCTGAGCACTGATATTCTGCTTCGATACTTCATTTGAGGATTGTGTTGGACATTGCTGGATTATTTGCTGGTTCCCCTTTTATGTTGGACCATTTAAGTGTGCCGGTTGGTGGCATACATTTGCTATAACCTTGCTAATTTGAATTTATACAGCTATCTACAAATTGCTGTCACCCTAAAGCACCTCTTAAAAGAAAACTCTTAAACATGCAGACCCATTCTATGAAAGGCAGCACACATTATGTACAGATAGGTTTAATCTATATAGGCATAGGTATCGTCTTCTTGCAGCCTCTAGTCAACCGTAGCATAGGTAGCTCTGATACTGTAAATGAGCCTTTTTCTAGCAACTGTCCCTTGTTTTACACTCAGCAAGGTACCGATAACACCAATATTACTATATTGCCCTTAGACCTGGTTCCCATAGGATGATCAACAAAAAAAACATTAACAACTTTATTGAATAGGGAGCAAAGCTGGTCCACCGCTTAGTATCTTCAGTTTGCTATGCCGATCCCGTCCCTACCTCCTGGAACACATCTTGTCCAATGAAGGCACTAACAGTACTGCTGGGAAATTTATCGATCTCACTGCTTGACAATAGTGCTGATTCTACCTACAGGTGTGAGAATCTTTGTGGCCTTACACCCCAGCACATTAACATTAGTAGTCAGAACAACATGGATATGATTGCCACAAAAAAAACACTTAAAACTTTAGAGGACCTGGAAGGCCCAGGGTGTCGATGACACTTCCATGTCAAATCTGCGTGAGCCCAGAAGCAAGACTGAGTTCTTAGCAGGTAAACTGACCAAGGGTGTTCAAGTCTATGATGATGCTCCATCGACCTTCCCAGCATTCCCAATGCTCAAGCCATCAATGCCATCTCAAAGACATTGAATACCATTTCTTTGTCCCTTGTATCTCAATCAGAAAAGGCAGATAAGCAATTAGAGATCCTAAACAAGATAGTAAACCTCCTTGATAGGTGTAATGTTACAAAGGAACTTGACCTCAAAAAGTCGCATCTACCACAGAGGCATTAAAGATATGCTGTTCCAACCTAAGGGCTGGAGGTTTTATTGAGGAGATCAGACTCTTACCTGTAAAACGTGCCAAAAGCCTAGGCCCCCCAAAGAAAGAAAAAGACACAGGCGCACAGATAACTGAGGCATTAACTAAAGCCGCCTACCTCAAGCTCTGTAAGGGAGGCTTGAGAGTTCACCAAAAGAGCATACAAGGCCCAAACCAGTGAGACATGTGAATCATTAATGTCCTCCGCAGGCATCATTTGTATTGAGGACCACAATCCCTCTGTGTGGTGTGAGAGACAAGGAGGCATCAACTGTATCCTTTGAGCAAGAACCATTGGCTAACCAAGAGCTTAGTGAAATGTTGGATCCAATGGACCACCAGCATTCAAAAAATTCCAGTAAGATGCAGTCTGCGCTAGAATGTGGGGAAGATGGTGTCCAGCCATCATTTATGGAACAAAAACTTTCAGTCCTTCTGTAGAAAGAGGAAGCTGAGAAAGTAATGCAAACTAAAGAAATGCATGAGCCAATACGACAAACTAGAAACTATAGTATCACACAGGTCACCAACGGCCAAAAGGACATTCAACCATTTCCCATTTTTCAGTCTCAGATGAAAATCTGGGAATGCCAGAGGTGATATCTAACCAGAAGTTGACAAGCCATGTCCTGAAGAGCCTGAGCATACATCCTCTATCCATCTAACATGGCCAGAAGAAAATTGTCCATCATCTGATCTTCATTTTAAACATACATCTACTGGGACCCTCACATCATGATAAAAAAAAATCAGGTAGAAGTTAATATCAAGATAATAACTTCACAACCAAAAGAACATTCCCTTAAGGCACACTGACAGCTAGACCCAAAAGTCATTGATTACTAATGTAAACCATTCTGCTAATTCGTTGGGCCCGGTTTTTAAAAATTTTTATGCACAAGACTTTTCTCTGGCTATAATTAGATGGTGACGGAATAGACATAGCTCATCCCCATTATGAAACCTTGGGTTTGCATGACCAAAATAAGCTAGACTTTACTCTCACATATATCCATAAAGCCATATCACATGGAGCCACACGATGTACCTACTGAAGCACTTCAAAGGGCTTAACATAATCACCTCTAGTGACAGATCCTTGATCACAATTCTATCCCATCCTGGTATGGGGGGTAAAGAGATAGCAAGGATACGGTGGGTGGTCAAGGAGCATTGTTTAGCCCTGTGGGATCAAATGGTTTTTACTGTGCAATATGGAAATACATGTGGCCTAGGTTGCTGTAGGGAGATATCCCTTTTGCAAGGGCTATCAAACAAGCCACACACCCACAATAAAGATAGGATCTGTGGCATAGCAGGCAATTGATTAATACTATAGGCCCTGGCTCGATCACCTCACCAGAATGGATCAATATGAAGGTGAACTATAACAGATATAATGACAGTAGGGTGGTATTGAAAGACAGTGATGGTTACCTGTGTGGTGATTGGCTGGTACACTTTCTACTGCGGAAGACCCCACATCCTTCTTAGTATTAACCCCAGCAACAGACACCATACCACTGACTATGTAACCATTCTACACAAGATGGAAAATGTGGATTATTTGCATCAAATATATTATGGTGGAATATTCACAGCCTAGCACAGAAACTGGAGTCCATAGAATGGTGTAAATTTATTGATGAATATCAAGTCTGTGTATTTCAGGAATCTTAGGCCATAACCCCCTTGCACAGGGCAGGCTACACTTCTTTTTTTGTCCCAGCTGTGAGACAATCCAAATGGAGACCATCCGGTGGGTTCACCTCCTGGGTTCATATCTCATTGAACTGTAGAATTTAAGAAATTGAACAGGGACACCTAGATACACAGCAATGTTTGCTTTCAACTCAAGTTACCAGATATTCATCTACAATGTCTACAATAGACGCTACAATGGAGCTGATTCACCAGCATTTTCCTCTTTCGATGCAAGACTTCACAAGCTCAGCAATTACACTAGGAGTAAATTTAAGCCCATTCTAATGGTAGACATGATTTTATCAATATTTATGAATACAATGACAACTACACAGCTGTGATGGAAAAAGACGATTGTGCATGGGTTACTCCCAACTGAGCCGAAAGAAATATCAAATTAAGCTCCAAAGTAGTCCAGCAATTAGTCCTTCTAACCAAATTCCATGGCCTCTGTGCTTGTAATAGAAAGTCTAAATTGGGGTCTCCAAGGCAGCTGACATTTTCTAACCTTTTTCATAAAACTGTAATTTATTATACATATTGATTCTTTCTCTAGAGAAATTTAACTGTTCTGTTGTTCCATCTCACACTGTAGTTTACAGTAGACAGCCAACTGTCAATAGCCTTAGGAGATTGAAGGGGGACAAGATTGAACCCAGCTCATTTGTCCCATTGATAATTCTTTACTTCACTACTGAGCTCAGTAGACATCACAACTCTTAAGGTTTATCAACATACTGAATTGCATAGTGCACTAACCAAGTATTTAGCTCTTCTCTTATGCAAGCCAGTATCTGTTAAGAGATCAATCAATCATGTTGCAGAGCAGTGGTTTGATAAAGGATGTAGATTAGCGAGGATGGCTTTAATAGCGGTAATCAAGAGTGACATGTTGGAAGAAATGTAAGCATATCATTGCAAATGGTAGCAAAATAACAGTACAAGACCAGAGTTTCACACTACAGAGGATCACTGGTATTCACATTTTTCTTCACTTTATTTAACTGCAGATCCACCTTTCAGCCCTATGGCATGTATAAAGGAGTCTGAGCATCTTGCAATTTTCTATTGAATTTTGTAAATTGCAAAAATTCCCTGAAGGAGAATAGGGTTATAAATGATTTTTCAATATTCACCCAGAGGAAAAAAAGGAGCAAGTAGCTGACAGCCAAAATGCTGATTGTTTAAGGCAAAAGGCTTGATGATATAATTTAAAATCAAGAAAATTAAGACATCGTTCATCTTTGGGAAGTTTCACTCTGGAAAGTGAGATATGTGGGTTTTTTCTTCATAAGAAACAAATTTGGGATTCATACTTTTTGATATAAGAAATCGTAAACTATAAAGGATTCGTACCAAGGGTATATAAAATAATGGGAACCAACATCATTTTTAGTGGCTCAGTCTGCCCCACCATAAGAGAAAGGGAGGATTCCATCTAGAAATCAGAGTACCAACTTTTTTGGAGAACGCCTCAAAGTTAAGGTTAATTGTGTCTTTAGAAGTGGCAAATCATAAACCTAAATATTTTTTTATATTTTAAATAATTTTGTTAGGACTGCAAAAACATTTTGAAAAATCAAACATATGTTTAAAACAAAATGTATTTAATGATAGGACTTCAGATTTATCTGAATTCAGTTTATAACCTGAAACAGTAGCGAATGAGTTAACTTCAGTGAGAAAAGGGGGGGATTGAGGATTCAAGGTTTCAAATAAACACACATCATCAGTGTAAACTGCCAATTTTAATTGCTTGGCTCCATAAGCAAATCCTTTCATGTCTATATTTTGGCATATTTATGTCAAAAGGTTCAAGGGTTAGAAAAAATTAAAGTGGCAATAATGGATAGCCTTGTCTAACCCCTCTATGTAAATAAAAGGAAGTCGATGAAGATCTGTTAATAAAAAGAGATGCTTTGGGAGCTGAGTAAAATAATGATATTTATTGTAGGTTCTTAGGGCCAAAGTCAACCCATTTAAGAGAAGCAAACATGAAATCCCAGTGCATTCTATCAAATGCTTTTTCAGCATCAAGTGGAAGGGTTCTAATCGTAGATCAACATTTTTTGCGCAAATCTTATAAGCAGTGTTCACTAGGGAGATAGGTTGGTAATTTTTACAGTGTTTAGGATCTCGACCATCTTTAGGAATTAAACAAATAGGAGCATCCTGGAAATTACCTTCAGAAGTTTTAGAATTAGAAAAGTAAGTAAAAAGTGGGAAAAGTTTAAGTAATAAAAGATTTGAAAAGTTACCTAAAATGCAGTTGTAAAACCATCTGGACCAGATCTTTGCCTTTTTTAACCAATTGAAGTTTTCTATGGATTTCGTCTAATGAAATATCATTTTCTATGGATTGAAAAGCAATATCAGTCTTGAATTCTTTCCTAACTAAAGTTTGAGATAGTTCTGCATGTTAACATGTTATTGGAAGTCTAAATACATTCAACTTTCATATGTTCTTTTTTAATTTTCAAATAATTAGCTAATAATTTACCAGTTCTGTTTTGACCCCCATAATAACAAGCGCTAGATGTAAAAAGATATGAAGAGACATTTTCAGTGGAAAGTTCATTGAATTGGTATTTGGCTTGTATTACATCTTCTAGACATGTTGGAGAATTTGAAGTATAGTAAATGTGCCTGTTAGAACTGGGGGTCTCTAGTTGGCTGAGGTAGGTACCTTAGTCCAAATAGGGACCCTTGCTTCTAGTCAGGGAAAGGAGGGACGCACTCTTAGATAACCCCTGCTCACCCTCCGGTAGCTTGGCACGAGCAGCCAGGCTTATCTCCAAGGTTATGTGTAAAGCATTTGCAACCACACTCCCAGTAACCCAGTGATAACACCACAAATGGACACCACACTGATTTTATAAAAATAGCGGTATCTTTATCAAAAGAAATACGATGAGACCAAACGATAGAAATCCAAAATATGCGTATTCGTAATATTTCACTTTGCAGGTTATTAGGCCAACAATCACTTGTTGGTTCTTGCGGTATTAATGAGCAGTTCACGATGATCTAATGCAGTCCAAATGCAATGCTATGCAGTTCGTAATGCAGTTCGTAATGTAGAAATAAGACAGTCCTTAATGCAAGTACTAATGCAGTTCGTAACGCAGGAATAATGCAGTTCGTAATGGAAGAATAATGCAGTTCGTAATGCAAGAATAATGCAGTTCTTAATGCAAGAATAAGGCAGTTCTTAGTGCAAGAATAAGGCAGTTCGTAATGCAAGGAATAATGCTATAAGCCAATCTGCGCGGTCAGCTCAGGCACCACTAGGCCCCAACAACAAAGACAACGGTCGTAAGCTTAAAGGGGCGGCCCCGGTACTGCTGGGCAGGTACGGGCCGCTCGGGGACTCAGCGCGTCTAACGCGGTGCAGGGGAAGAGAGATCGGAGCACTCCTGTACTCCTCCTGCACGCCTCCCCAGGCCACACACGCTTGCGGCTCCCGACCGGAGTCCAAGCCTTACCTGGGGGGTGCGCTGCCTCGCTCTCTCTCTTTCCCCGCTCGTCAGACGTCCTGCTGGGCGGCCTCGATGATGTTGCAGCTCCGTGGCTAGGCGACGCTGTAGCCGGACGGGTTACGGCGCTGCCTTCGCCTTCAATGACGATCTTGGGCAGATTCCTCTTGGCGAACAATGATCACGATCCCTTTCACCTTGCAGCTTCCTTAGCTTCAAGAAATCCTTTAGCACGTTGCGGCTCGGGCCGGCGGCGGCGATCCTTACTCACAGCCTCAGTTACGATGACGGCTCAGGCCACAAACAGCAATGCAGCAGCATGGACGATGTTTCATGCTGCGGGGGCAATGCGGTCACGGGGCACCTCGTAAACAGCACCACAGACCACACGGCAGTCTCAGGCGTGCAAAAGCACACGCACCAAGCGTGGCTGAGACACAGTTGGAAACTTTGATGTTCCTGAGTTTCCACAACAGGGGACCAGCTCTCCTCGGGCCCTTGGAGACAAGTTACTTCAGGACACAGCACACAGCAAAGTCCTTTCAAGCAGGGGGACACAGCACACAGCAAAGTCCCTTGTCCTCTCCTTAGTCAAATCAGCAAACTGCAGGCCAGCCCCAGAACACACAGCAAGGGCAGTCCTTCTCTTCAGTCTCTTCAGCTGTTCTTCTTTGGCAGAGGTTCCTCTTGATCACAAAGTAGTTTCAATCCTTTTTCAGTCTTGAGTTCAGTCTTCAGCTCTCACATTTATACCCCAAATGCCTTTGAAGTCTTTGTGTTCAGGGGGCTCTGAGCCCGGTCCAAACCAGTTCTGGGTGTCTTCCTGCCAGTGCACACCCCCTTCCTTTGATAGTGAGGGTCTGGGCCTCAGACGCTCCGCAGGAGGTGGAGCCATCCTTTTGTGGCAGCAGCACAGCCCTCTTCACATCCAGGGGGCTTCTCCTCCCACCACACCAAATGCAGGCCAGCCTGTTGCTGTCTCACCTAATCCTCCCTGGTGTCAAGACACCTCCCCAGACCCTGTCACATCCAAACCCAGACAGTCAATACACAACCAGGCAGAGGCACGCAGGATGGTTAGGACAAGAAACCAGCCACTTCTAAAAGCATGGTTTCTAAACACACAATTTAAAAACCATCTTCATAAAAAGATGTGTTATTAAATTCTGAGTTCAGGCACACTAAACTCCATCTCTCCATCTTATGCCGATGGGAAGATATGCTGGAAACATGTTACACAGCATTCCCCATTTTGTCCTATGGGCAAGATGGCCTTGCAACAGTGAAAAACGAAATTGGCAGTATTTCACTGTCAGGACATGGTACATACCTCAGTACATGTCCTACCTTTCACATACACTGCACCCTGCCCAGGGGGGTACCTTGGGCCTACTATAGGGGTGTCTGATGTGCATAAAAAAGGGAAGGGTAAGGCCTGGCAAGTGGGTGCACTTGTCAGGACAACAAGGCAGTTAACAAACTGCGCGCAGGCACTGCAGTGGCAGGCCTGAGATCTCTCTTAAGGGCTACTTATGTGGGTGGCACAATTAGTGCTGCAGGCCCACTAGTAGCATTTGCATTACCAGCCCTGGCACACATAGTGCACTTTACTAGGGACTTTACTAGTAAGACAAACATACCAATTAGGGACAACCAATTACCATAACACTTTATACAGGGAGCATATGCACTTTAGCACTGATCAGCAGTAGTAAAGTGCCCAGAGTCCTAAAACCAACAAAAACAGGTCAGAAACAATACAGGAGGAAGGCAAAAAGTTCAGGGATGACCCTGCAAAAAGGGCCAAGTCCAACAGTGCCCAAGATGTTTTATATTAGATAAAAAAATTCTTCAATTTTGTTTCTCTGTTTTTCTTTTTACGAGAGCCAAACCAAATGATCACATCTCTGGATGCTGCTTTAAAAGAATACCAAATTGTATGAAATGGCATTTCAGGTGTTATATTGAAAGTATAAAATATTTTTAACACAAGATTGGAAAAATTATGTAACGGTTTGGTCAGAAAGAAGAGTATTATTAAATCTCCACCTTCGGGGGTCTTTTGGAAGAAGAGCAAGATTCAAATCAATAATAGCAGGAGTGTGATCTGAAATTAAAATTGCTCCAATATCAGCAGATGTTAGTTGATGCAATATTGACTGGGAACCATGAACCAGAGAATAAAAGCTATATTCTCTTTTATCGGGATTAACAATTCTCCAGGCATCAGTAAGGGAGCGTTGAGTCATTGCGTTTAAAAATTGTTTCTGGATTAAATTTGGAATGCATTTAATTATAATGTGGAATGTATTAGATTGTCTGTCTAAAAAGGGAATGTTCTATTTGATTACAATCACTACCAAAGATCAAGCTTTCATCTGCATATTCCATTAATTTAGAGGCTGCAAAAGTCCATAACTTATTATCAGCTTGAGTGGAACCATATACATTACCAATGTAATGGGAATATTATCAAATTTCAATTTAACAATTGCCCATCTACCTTCAGTATCATTTTCTTGAGCTAATAAAACAACCTGTACTTTTTTTTAACAAAGAATAACTACCCCATTTTTCTTCTCAGAGACAGGTGAAGAGCAAACATTGCCAACCCAGCTTCCTTTTAATTTCGTAGCTTCATATTCATTTAAATGGGTTTCTTTTAGCGGTGCAATATCAACTTTAAGTTTAAGCAAAATGATCTAGTACTCTCTGTCTTTTAAAGGGAAAGCCAAGCCCCTTGATATTACAAGGGACAATTTTAAGTACCACGTGGATAGAATATCAAAACGTAGGTAAAGATTGCGTATTAAACATTCTGAATCATGAGAACAGATGGATGATAGTTTCTGCAAATACCAAGTGAAAGAATAGAAAAGAGATATATGATTAGAGTCATCTGAATAGGAATACAATATTGATGTAAAAAAGAGAGATAGGAGGAAGAGGCAGGTTCATGTTTCTAAAGGAAAGGGGACTTTCTTTGTTATCTGTTGGGAATCCCCTTCCAGGAACCCCCAAATCTTTCTTACATTTTTTAAAAGTAATAAAGCATTTTTCTTGAAGAGTGTTAAAACTGACCAATAGCCGCTTGCCCCCTTCCAAAGGTTTATGGATGGCCTCGCGATTCTTGCTAGTTACTGTGCTTCAGGAATCCCTTAAATGTGCTGAGAGTCTTCATATCCTTTTACAGAACAGGTTAAAAAAGTCAAGGTAGTTTTGGAGCTGGCAGAAAATATGCAAATAACAAGGTAATATAAAGGAAGGCCTTCCGAAGCAGCTGCATGACCTTTATGTGGAAGAAGTGTTGCATCTCCAGGTTTCCGAAGTAACTGGTAGAGCTGCAGCTACGCTGTCAAAGGTCAGGGTTGTTAAGAAAAGACATTGTCAGAGTTCTCACGGCAAGCAACCAGGCACAGAAGGATAACCTGAGAAAATTCTACAAAGGTACGAAGTACAAACACCTTGATCTGGGGCCCAAAAAGCTTCATGCTTTGTGTCACAGAGTCAAAAAAAGTTTGAAGACCAAAAATAAACCTGAAAAGAGCGTATATACCCAATGCATGAATTTTCTTTAAATGTATAAATGAGTCAAGGGTATTTGGTTAAACAAAAAAGGTCAACAAAGCACTCTTTGAAGATCTAACAATCAAGATCACAGCCTGGACAAAAGTGGCCAGACATCAACTCATATATGGCCTTTTTAGGCACCCTCCATGTTGGCACTAGCATGGTGCACAGGGTTGCTACCCATTCAGATTTAGAACAGAATGGCCTTATTTACTGTCCTCTGGATTTCAGCTCCTTTGTCCACATTTCATAGAGCCCCGGGGATTTCAAGAGCGATTTCGCTGCAAAAACCAAAGACAAATATTACAGAAGAAAAGGAAGGTGGGTTCCCCAGCCCAATCTTTAATTGCATCAGTTGACATCCAATCAGTAATGCCCTTTGTGAATAGATTTGTCAGGAAGCTATTCACTCCTTGTTTCCAAAGGTGGAAGAACTTGGGCCCTTAAGGTATCAGGAGATAAACCACTATGAAAGCCTTACATAGTCTCTAAAAAATACCAAGGATTTCAAAAGAATATATGTGTGATGATACCCGAAGTATTTGGCTTCATAAGGAAAAAAAGATATGTCTATTCAACATATTCAATGTAAAGAGACATCTGTGTGTAGGTGTTTGTGTATAATTATTATAAAAATGGCCACTTATATAAAACACAATATAACCAGCAGGATGGCTCAGTGAGTTGAATACTCAGTGGTATGCAGGTGACATGTTTGAGTATCGGAAACAATGGTCCTAGACCTTTCTTTTACACAATTTATTTCTTCTAAACAATTTGTCATTCAATTAAGCTTATGAGCATGCGTAAAGTCAGCTCGCGGTTACATAGATCCATAAACAGTTAAAGTATGATGTGCAACAACCAAGAGATTTCAAAACAGCATGTATTTATTAATCATAAATTAAGTCAACTAACAGTCGATATCCTACTAGATTATTTCTAAAAAATGGAAAAAGGAAAGAAGGTTGCTCCAAAGGAACGTGCAAAAAGGAGGTGCTATAGTGGAGAGAGAATGAGGTAGGGGAAGGGGAAGAATTCCCAATAATAGTCATAGAGCAATGATTGTAGTAAATCAAGACGGACTGATAACAAATATCAATCTAAATTGGCCTGGCCAGGGATGATCAATTATACAATAACTCTGTTCAGCATATTTCATTCAATATTTAAGAGATGTATCATCATTTGCACGATGGGGTGAGGGGCTTATGGTCCAGGCCTGCTGGGGGTGGGCGTCGACGTTGCTGGTCGAAACGTCGACGCCCACCCCCATCAGGCCTGGGGGCAAGGGTGAAGCGGGCGGGCCGCAAGTCTATGTGCGGCTGGTGGCGGCCCGACCCAGCACAGCTAGTGAGCTCAGTGAACAGGGGTTTGGGGGGCAACCGACAGTAGGGAGGTCTGCCCCCTGGGCAGATTGGGAGGGTGGTGCAGTCCGACGGACTGCCATTTTGTATGGTTTAGGCTACATTTGGCGTAGCCCAATGTAGCCCAAGGGGTATTTAGCCACTGTTCTTTGGGCTCCCTGCCCCCATTTTAGGTTTGGTGACCTGGTGGCTGGGCATCAGGCTTCGACAGGGGTGGCCGCGGCAATCGCCGTGTGCTCCCCGCTGCGTAAGTGGAAGACCTCCAGCGTGGACCTCGTGATTAGGGTGAGTGAAAGGGGCCGCTCGTATGCCAGGAGAGCGGCCCCTCGGGGCACCCAGCAGGTGGGGCTGGTGCGCTGTCTGTGGCGCCGGCCGCGTTTGAGGAGGTGGGGGCGAGGCCGGCCTGTCACAAGGGTTGAAAGAGGCTGCGCCTAATGGCGGAGCCGGATATTCAGGTAACACGGCCCCAGGACGTGAGAAGCGTCAGCTTGGGGCCGCAATGCAAGTAGAGGCCGGAGCAAAAGGCCCTGCAGTTACAGAGAAGGGCCGAAATAACACACAGAGTGGGAGGGGCAAGGCCCGGCAAAATCCCTCGGGGGAGGGGCTCGCCAAGAAAGGACGAAGGCAACAGGAGGGCAGTTGGGAAGGGGATCTGGCCTCTGCTGGTACCTCAGGGGAATCGGCACCCTTGAGAGTAGGGCCCATAAAAAGTGAAAGAAGGGGAAGACGGGACATCAGCCCAGAGGCGGGGTCCAGACAGGAATTTTGGCAGGGTCATGGTTGGAGTGGGGATTCTGGGGACAAGGAGCAAGAAGGAGAGGACGTAGAGAGAGATGAGGTCCCTGGGGAGCAGGAGCCAGCATGGGGCCCCCAGGCTTGGGAGGGTTTAGATATAGTCCAGTCATGGGGGAAGAGGTGAGAGGGTTAGACAGAGTAGCACAACTCGACGCTTATATAGCGAACGGGGGGTTGCTACAAAGCTACAGTGGAACATCGGGACAGAGGTTGGAGGGTGGAGGAGGGGCAGGTGTCGGAGGTTCCAAGCTGCAGACAAGAGACAGGACAGACTTAGTCCAGGGGCCTCAATCTGCTTTTGTCGCAGCAAAGCTGGGATAGAGTGGGGAGGAGGAAGGAGGGGAGGAGGAAGAGTAACAGGTGATGGAGATGGAGGGGAGGGGGTAATGGTGCAAGGGGATAAAGGGCAGAGTAGGAAGAGGAAGGCAGAGCAGGTAGATTGGTGGCAGGGACCCAGCACACCAGACTGGCCGTTTGTTTTGCAGGGCGACATGTGGTGCGGCGCAGCCGACTTGGCAGAGCTGGGAGCAGCTCAGTGGTGCCGAGGAGAAGAGAGGGCTGGGCCCAGAATGGTGCGCCCGATACCAGCGGGGGAGCCCGTTGCGGCCAGCATAAGTAGGCCCAGAACGACCTCGCTGGCCCCAACACCCGGTGGGTCTCGCTGGGCCTACGGGACAAAAGTTAAGAACAATCGGCGTGGGGGGGTGCCGGAAGAGCAACGAAGGGTACAGTCGGCCCCCCGTATAACCCGAGGGGCGCCTGAGGTGGAAGGGTCACTACTGCCCTGCCAAGGGTGATGTGTAGGGGCCACGCCACGAAGGGCCACAGGAGTTTTTTCAGGGTGACAAAGTTTTGGATTTTGATGAAGAGAGCCCAGAGGAAGGCGAGCTAAGGGAGGAAGATGAGAGGGATGGGGGGCTCTCTAATGTTTTGTCTGGTGTGTTACAGGTGCCGGCAGAGAAGCCAGCAAGGGTGTTGTGGCCTGCGGTGGGGCCAGCAAGAGCAACGGAAAGGACGGAGCAACTGGTGAGGCAGACTGCAACATCACGGGCACCCTCCTGGAGCCAGGTAAGGCCAGAAGCACGAAGGGGAAACCTATCATGGTCTCCATTGGGACAAGTGCTGGGGACACACATGAGGAAGGGGGGGCAGGTTATGGAAAGGGAAGTATGTCACGGACATAGGGGTAGGCACCAGTGAGGCAAGGAACTTAGGCAGCGAAAAGATACAGAGTAGTACAAACACAGAGAAGGAGGTAGGAGAGGGAAATAGCAAGGAGGGCAAGAAGGAAGGCCAGAAGAGTAATTAATTGAAATTTAAGAAACTTCCTTACAAGGGGGGTCACAAAACCATTGGGAGCACCCCTTATGCTGGTGACTAAAGAGCGGATTTGGAAAAGGGAATACGTGGAGATGCTCAAGCTGCTACACAAGGAAGTGAGGTCCAAAAAAGGATCCAAGGAGGAGGAATATGAACTGGCCAAATGGCCTAAGGTGCCATTGACAATTGAGAATTGGACAGCGACGTTCTTGATCTATGCAAGTGTTTATTGCGAAAAGTATCCAGAAGGCTGTGTGGCAATGTTTAAATACATGGATGTCATTAGGAAGGCACAAATCACAGGAGGGGGATATGCGTGGGACCAATACGATGAGGAGTTCAGAGCATGCATGGCATGGGACCCCAAGGCTAAATGGGGGGAACTAGACACCGACCTATAGCAACACACGATGGGGGCAACAAAAGGAGGGAAGAGAATATTCACAGCCAGTGGTTTGCCAATAGTTTACCAGCCCTTTCAAGGGCGAACCACCCGGGGAGGGGTGGTGGGATCTGGGAAGAGTCAGCCAGGGGCCGGAGGAGCTTGCCGGGACTTCAATAAAGGGCTGTGCCCGCGCGAATAGTGTACGTTTTGCCGGAAATGTTCGAATGTGGGGGTCGGCACGCCCTGGTCAATTGCTTTGGGCCAGGAGGCGGTACTAGCAGGGGGAAGCCATTGGCAGCATGGAGGGGGGAATGCAATGGGACACCAGCAACAGTTTGCTGGTTGCCGAGGAGGCAATGGCACACAGGGGGTTGAACAAAGGGCTCATACTCCAGTTAATGTAGACAGGTTGGTCTTCTGGCTGCAGCATTACGAAGATCGGGGAGTGGCTCGGGTCCTGAGGGAGGGATTTCAGGAGGGGTTTCGGTTGGGTTACACGGGAACGCGGATCAGGAGATGGGCAGATTATTTGCGCTCTGCCACAGAACATAAGCAGGCAGTACAGGACAAGTTGGACAAAGAAGTGTGGGAGGTAGGATTGCGGGTTCTTTCGTGGACTGGCCCATGGAGAATTTGATTATATCCCCAATAGGCGTAGTTCCAAAAAAGGAGGCCGGCCAGTTCAGGTTGATTCAGCATCTGTCATGGCCTGAAGGTGGATCGGTAAATGATTTTATCGACGAGGAGGCAGCCACAGTGTCGTATTCATCAGTTGACGTGGCCATGTCACTGGTAGTGACGGCGGGCGCAAGGACACTGATGGCAAAATGTGATATTAAATCTGAGTTCCGGCTGCTTCCAGTCTACCCAGGCGATTTTCAGCTTTTGGGCATCCACTTTGATGGAAAGTGGTACGTGGACAAGGCATTGCCGATGGGCTGCTCTATTTCGTGCGCACTCTTTGAATGCTTCAGCACATTTTTGCAGTGGCTGTTTTCATGGTGCACAGGTCACCATTTGGTGACACACTACTTAGATGATTTTTTCTTTGTGGGCCCTCCTAGCTCCGCGGGCTGCCAGGAGGCACTGGAGAGTTTCCAAGAGCTGATGGGGAGCTCAGGGTGCCATTGGCACTGGAAAAGAAGATGGGCCCTAACACAGAGCTTTCATTTTTGGGAATCGAGATCTATTCAGCGAAAATGGAGGTGCGCTTGCCACAGGATAAAAGGGACAGGATGCTAACATTGCTGCGGGACATGCTGTCTCGCGAAAAAGTGAAGGTCAAAGAAGTCCAGGTTCTTTTGGGCCACCTTAACTTCGCTTGCAGAGTAGTGAGAGCAGGAAGGACATTTTGCAGAAGGTTGGGACGCGCCTTGTCCGGGATACACCTACCACATCATCACATGCGGCTGTCAGCTGGAGTCAAGGAAGACTTTAAATGTGGGGTGTGTTTTCGCAATCTTTCAATGGAGTCCCGCTGGCAAGGGAGGGGACATGGAGTGGGACGTACAAATGTTTTCAGATGCAGCGGCTAGCCTAGGTTTTGGGCTGTATTGGCAAGGGAGGTGGTGCGCCGAACAATGGCCAACTCATTGGCGTAACGGCGGCCAGAGCATCACGTTTTTGGAGTTGTTTCCCCTGGTGGTTGCAGTGACTTTGTGGGGGGAGGAGCTGGCCCACAAGAGAGTGCTGTTTCGGGTAGATAACATGGCTGTAGTGGAAATTGTAAACCGGCAATCTGCCAGAGATTAACAGGTTCTGAAATTGTTAAGGGTCTTTGTACTGGGATGTTTGCATTATGATATTGCCTTCAAAGCTTTGCATGTACCAGGAGTGGACAATGGCATTGCAGATGCTTTGTCTCGTTCACAGTGGGGGAGATTCCGTGGGCTGGCCAAGGACACCGACAGGACCCCGACGCCCATACCTCAGCAACTGTGGTACGTAGGCAATGTCGGATGTTACAACTGGTGGTAGGATCAATTGCAGAATCCACAAGAGAGACATACATGTTGGCTTGGAATTAATTTTTGCGTTCAGGTACTCGGCGACGGGATGAAGAGTGGTTGCAGTCCGAGGATGTAATCCAAATTATATTGGACCTCATTGACAGAAGACTATCTAGGGTTACAATCGCCAGGAAATTGTCTGGAATCGCATTCATGGGCAATTTGTTATGGGGCTACACCCCATTGGCAGGGCGGAGGATGCTGGAGGGC
This sequence comes from Calotriton arnoldi, assembly GCA_963921515.1. Classification (NCBI taxonomy): domain Eukaryota; kingdom Metazoa; phylum Chordata; class Amphibia; order Caudata; family Salamandridae; genus Calotriton; species Calotriton arnoldi. The sequence goes on from CAWUFW010000386.1 coordinate 973,341, forward strand.
AGGGCGCGGGAACAGGGCCCTGTAGCCAGGGCCAGGAAACCAATATCATGGCGGATGTTGCGTCGGTTGCTCGCGGTATTGCCAGAGGTATGTAGAGACAAGGAAGAATCGTACCTATTCTCTACTTTGATGGTCTGGGTGTTTTTTGCAGCATTCAGGGTGTCGGAACTGCTGGGCAGGATAGATGGGTACAGGTATGGTTGAGTCGTTCCAAAACAGATCAAAGGGGACAGGGCAGATGGGTGGTGTTACAAGCGTTGGAGGCCCCCAGCTCTTGCCCCCTTCGGTGGGTGAGAAAATGGTCAAGTTGTTGCAAGATATCAGGAGGAGCGGTCTTCAAGCATACAGGAGGGGACAGAGTTACGGCATATCAGCTGCTAACAATAATGCAGAAATCTTTGCTCAGACTGGGGGTAGATGCGTCTGGTTTCGGGGCACACTCCTTCCAAATCGAGGTGGCATCAGCAGCAGGCGATAGGGGTTGGGCACAGGAAGAAATTATGCAGCTCGGCCGCTGGTCCTCACAGTGCTACAGGCATTATGTAAGAGAGCTGGGGGAGGAAGAGCAAAATATGTGAAATTTACGCCATGTTTGTTTTTTGCAGGTTTCGGTGTCCGGCCCTGAGAAGGAGGAAATGGCCATTTAGGTCGTGGGACACTCATTTATCAAATGGGCGCGAGTTCATTCCCAACAGAGGTATTTCGGGCAAAACCTTGGGCTTAATAAGCGTTTGTTCAGAATTACTTAGAGAGGAAAAGGGGACATGTGTTGGTAGGAGCTGGTCCCATGTTTGAATAGCATGTTGGTGGGCGGTCGGTGCCCGGATATTCTGGTCCCGCATTTAGGGGAGAATGACCTTTGCAAAGAGAAAGGAGTGGTGCTAATGCGGAGTATGAAAAAAGATTTGGCTCTCATCAAGGAGCAGTGGGCAGGATGCTTTGTGTTATGGACGGAGTTTGTGCCTCGGAGGGCTTGGAGAGGGGCAGTTAAGCCGGGGGCTGTAGACAGGGCAAGACAGAAGGTGAAAAGTGAAATGGCTCGTTTTTGTAGAGGACTCGGTTTTGGTAGAATATGCCACTCGGAAATCTGATTTGATACGGTGGAATTTTTTAGACATGATGGAGTTCGACTATGTAGACTGGGATTGGACCTGTACTTAGAAATCAGAGAAGTGTTGGGCAGAACTTTGAATGTACACAGGCAACAGTAAAAGTGAGAAGTGGGCAATGCGGGGGGGGCAGAAAAAGGGTAGTGTGCACAACCGTTTTTCGGGGTGGCGGGGACATGCAAAGTTTGCCAGGGGTTGCCAGAAGTTTGGTTGGCGTTGAAAGTTAGGAACCATGGGCAGGGAAAGGGTAGGCAGGTAGCTCAAAGTTCAGTTTTGGATGTTTGGTTATTTACAGTTTTATATTTGCAGGCTTAGGATATAGGCTTAATAGAGTTGTGGAATTTTTAATTGCAATACATGGTAACGTTTGTAATGTGTTATTTGCAGGGTGGGATAGGTTGGGGGGAATCGTGGGGGTGGGGGTGGGACCAGGTCGTAGGTTATCGCATGTATAGCGAGGTGTTAGTTTTGTAAGGCAGTTGCCAGGTTAATTGATTGTAATGTGCACCTGTTTCAATAAAGCGGTATTTTGCACACAAAAAGTGGACAGTGTCTTGGTTGCACACTCTCTCCCAAGCCGGCCTTGTTGGAGGTCTGCATAAGGGCCCCGCTCGGCCAGAGTGAGCCCAGGCGGAGGAGGAGAGATATAGGGTGTCCCTCCCCCTGACTGTGGAGGACGCTGGTTGCTGCTCGCTGTAGCGTCCGCTGATAAGTCCGGGGCTCCTCTTCCTGGTGCAGATAGTCGGCAGAGTTCTGGCCTGGTGCGGTGCTCCCTCTGCCCCTCTGTGAAGTGACGAGAAGCAGCATGGAGCACTGTGAGACCAGGTGGTAGGTCCTCCTTTCCCCCTGGGGGACTGGTGCAGGGGTTCCAGGGAGGGGGGGGTGACTGGGCTCGTGGGTGGCCGGAGCCCCCCCAACTGAACTGACTGCTGTCTGTGGGGCCCATGGAACAGGTACTGTCCAGGACATTCAGGCCCTGCTCCTGCTCCTGCTGTTTGGTGCCCCGGTGCCAGAGGCTGGGGTTTTGCGGGGGCCGGAGGGCACCTGCTCCCCTGGAGGTCACCACTACCCTAACCGAGATCTGGACTACTGGCAAGGATGGCCATGTGAAGGTCACGCTGGAGACCTGATTGCTGGGTGGTGCTCCGGTGCGCTGATTGCCTTAGCACCCTGAGGAGCTTGGGGTCTCCGGACAGCCTCCCTCCGGTCTGAAGGTCTGCACACCTGGGAGGTAGCTCCCCGAACCATTAAACTAACTTGGTCGTGCCGGCTCACGGCAGTGCCGCTGGCATGCGGAAGGACAGACCTCAGCGCCAGGGCAAAGGCAACACCTTAACACAGTATACCACCGCACGCCAGCCACCGCATAGGATTATGCGGCAGGGTCTGGTGTCCTCGCTGGACCAGTCCCCGGAGCGGGAGGAGGAACCAAGCAGAGCGGCTTTACTAGTGGCCATACAGGGCTCTAGCTAAGCACTTGAGGGACAAATTACGGGTGTATCCATCGAGTCAATCTCCTACAAGCAGACTTATGCAAAGTAGCTGACAACGTAGACAATGCAGAATCCAACATTGGTACCTTGCATTTGAAGGTTCGCCAACTGAAGCAACAGGTGTCTCAAATGTCATTGGTCATGAATACGTTGGAGAACCAAGTTGAGAATGCCAAAGGGCGCTTGCGCCGAAACAATGTACAACTTCTGTGATTTCCAGAATGGGTGGAGGGCCAGTCGGCGGAGAACTTTCTCGAGGACTGTGTGCGGAACACCCTGTGAACTAGATTCCCCTCAGAGCTCTTTGTTGTGGAAAGGGTACACCCGACGAGGGGCGCCACCCAGGGCTCTCATTGCCAGGATCATGAACTATCATGACAAGGATGTTATACTAAGGGCCGCCAGAGAACTTTCTGTCTCGCACTTTGAGAACCACAATATCGTCATCATGCTATATTATGTTATGGTACCTGGACTACCAGTAGCGGCTGGTGCCATTTGAAAATGGTGAGGCGTAAAAGTTGTGGATGAGAGTTATGTTGTGACTTGTGAGCAAGTGAAGCAAGCGAGCCCAATGGACAAAATGGGCGTTTGGGAGGCTTCTCTCCCCCCCCCCTAGAAAATTGTGGGAAAAAAAGTAGCAAATGGTGAATTTATGAGGAAGTTTGAGAAAGCAACAGGCACTCACGATTACACGTTTCCTTGCTATGAATTGCCCAGACAGGGATGCATCTGTAGTCAATAAGCCCTATCCCCAGATAGGAGAACGGCGCACCAGCCAGAAAGCAAGAGTCTGCCTGGAGGCAGATTATGGGATATTACCATCAATCAAGCTATCACGGAGCACTGTACAAATCCTGACAATTGTTATTTTTCAATAAAGCGAGAACCTGGAAACAATAAATACATTTGGTAACAGTACATAAAGGAAATGTAGGGAACAACAAAAAAAAACTCTGCCTCAATGACGGTTCGGTTGACTACTACAGAACTGTCTTTGAATGTCTTTGACATTATTAGCTTGGATCAACATTTTGAATCTCACTGCCACAGATGTATTTTGTTTATTTTGAATACAAATGGCAATAGAGGGTCAGTGGGGTCATCTCATAAAAAGTTTCGGACTGGCCTCACACACCGCCCGGTGTCATGCTTCATCATAGGCTGTCCTCGCCCTCTAAAAACTTCGTTTGATAGAGGGCGGGCATACACCTGGAGACAGGGATGCACTTCTAAAGCTAAGTGGTGGCCATGTAAAAGTGAAAGGTGATCTAAAAAACATTACATCTGTCACTAAACTGTGTTTATTCAGGGAACAAATGTATGGTATTAAAATAGGTGAACGGTGATCTGGGACGTTATTCTCCCTTCACCGTGTTAAGTGTGGTCAACATGTTTCTGCGTTAGTGTCCCCGTAGGGTACGTCGCATTCGTCAGGACCAAAGGGTTTCTAACTGTGGGCGCTACCTTTTTGCATCTAATGCAAGAAGGTGCTCCCAATCTGGGGATGGGGGCTAAAAAGATCAAACTACCCGACTGGTGTAGTACCACTGTAGGTGATTCCTAAAATACTATCCTCTACACTCCATGGGAGGGCGAGGGTGGGAGGGCCTACTTGTGACTTTTGTCTGAATTCAGCGCTCCCGGCGGATATCTCTACAGGCGTCCTCTCGGTCTCCCCGTCGGTGAGGCCCTCCCACCCTCGCCCTCCCATGGAGTATAGAGGATAGTATTTTAGGAATCACCTACAGTGGTACTACACCAGACGGGTAGTTAGATGCAAAAAGGTAGCGCCCACAGTTAGAAACCCTTTGGTCCTGACAAATGCGACGTACCCTACGGGGACATTAACGCAGAAACATGTTGACCACACTTAACACGGTGAAGGGAGAATAACGTCCCAGATCACCGTTCACCTATTTTAATACCATACATTTGTTCCCTGAATAAACACAGTTTAGTGACAGATGTAATGGTTTTTAGATCACCTTTCACTTTCACACGGCCACCATTTAGCTTTAGAAGTGCATCCCTGTCTCCAGGTGTGTGCCCGCCCTCTATCAAACGAAGTTTTTAGAGGGCGAGGACAGCCTATGATGAAGCATGACACCGGGCGGTGTGTGAGGCCAGTCCGAAACTTTTTATGAGATGCCCCCCCACAGATGTTGCATCTCAGTATAACTCTGTAGGAAACTGTAGGAACCCACACTAGGGGCAGCCCATTTTGTGTTTACATATCAGATTGGAGGCTGGCTAGCCCCTTAGCCCCGTGCCTCTAGTTCCCATCCTCAGCCTAGTCTGAGGTGAGTGTGTGTGGAATAGAGGGTCAGTCCCTACCACTGATGGCATTCTTTTCGATTTTAGCAAGATTCTGTCACAGCTTACCGGAAACTAGTTAAGCTCACATGACACTGGCATCCCTAGTGACCACCAGTATTTTCAGTCGTCATCAGCTAAAACAATGTATGTCTTGGGCGTTGGGGAGGGGGTATAATGGAATTAAAAGAAAACACATAACGCGGCGTTAAACTCTGCGAACGGTCCTAAAAAAAAAGTGTGACATTTCTTTCGTAAAGGCTCAGGATAGTCTGAAAAAACCCACCTCCCTGACGTTAATCCAATAGTTTTATTCACATTATTTGAAGTGTTGCTCTGCGCCAGGACATTACAAATTACTTTGGAATGGTAAATCGCTTATTGGCTATCTAAATATATACTTAGTGTGCGCTACTGTAGTGTGTACATCTTTTATTTTACAATTTTATTATAGCGCAAACTCATTGCCCAAGGGAAGCTAAACGGCCTGGAGCAGAAGCAGAGAGCGAATAATGTCACGGAAACAATCCCCCGTGCAGCTAAAAAGAAAGTCTACCTAATGCATCCATGCAGGAATGACGGTGCACACACTTTATACCGCTTCGCCTTCTGCAGCAGAAGAGAACTACACCTCTCTCTCTCTCTCGAGAGAGAGAGATCGAAAGAGAGAGAGAAATGCAATATATATGGTTATAAGCAATAAATAACATTGAAGTCGCCTGCTGCACATTTTTGGTAAAGCGAGGAGTACATGATAACAGCGGCGGCTGGCATGGCTCGCGGGTGGCGGGGCGGGTCGCGCGGGGGGTGGGGGGCAAGGGGGCATGGAGTTAAGGGCGGGTCACGCATATTTTAAAAAAAACATTAAAAAAAATAAACTTACCGTTGTGCCGGGTCCCGCGTCTCCGCTCCTGCTCTTCTCCATCTCGGACGGAAGCACATCCAGGTCCCACTGACCAATCATTGGTTTTGAGCATCCTGGTTGGACGCTCGACCAGGGAATGGGAGCTTGGGCTTGTTCTCCATGCAGGCTGTAATGCAGCCTGCATGGAGAACGGGGAAAGTGCGCATGACTGGTTTGGGCGGCCCGAGAGGGCCGACCAAACAGTCATTGCGCACTTAGGAGTGGGCAAACCACTCCTCCCCTGCCCTACTCCGAGAGCAGAGCAGCCCCGCCCACCCGCAAAGCAGCAGGAAGCATAAAACGATAATAACTTAAAGTTATTATCATTTTATGCTTCTTCTTCGCACTGCTTAAAAGCTGTGGGGCGCCGCTCCTCCGCCATAGCGGAGGAGCCACCACTGCATGATAACAAAACAGAGGCCTTCCTCACCCCCTCTTGTACTCGTATGCCCATTATCTACGGCGTCCCTAAAACTCACAAAAATGAATGCAACCCTCCTTTAAGACCCATAGTGTCTACTATTGGGGCGGCCACGGAGCCTCTCTCAAAATATGTCGATCAATTTTTGAAACCGTTGGTGGGCAACCTTAAATCATACATTAAGGACACGGGGCATTTCATCTCCACTATTGAAAAGACCGTATATAATTGTGACAGGGAACTCCTGGTCACTATGGACCTGGAGTCCCTGTATACAAACATCCCCCAGGAAGGAGCCATGAAAGTCCTCCGAGAGATTCTGACATCTGACCCCAATGTCCCTAATGCCCCTTTTATCCTCCAGTGCCTGGACCTTGTCTTGGGGGAAAACTATTTTGAATTTAATAATGCTTATTACCAGCAAATCCAGGGAGTCAGCATGGGGGCTGCCTGCGCCCCAAGTGTGGCTTGTCTATACATGGGACACTTTGAATCACAGAACATATACAATGAGATGGCCCCCTTTTACGAAAACGTACGCTCCTGGTCCCGCTTCATTGACGATATTTTCTTTATCTGGAAGGGGGACCAGGAGTCCCTCGATGAGTTCACTAGCTGGATAAATGCTGCCGATCCGAACCTTAGATTCACTACTCAATCTAGCAATTGCAAAATTGAATTTCTGGATGTTTGGATCGAACATAAGGATCATGAATTATTGGTTTCCTTATACACCAAGCCGACGGCTAGGAACACTCTTTTACAATTCAACAGCTACCATCCGCGTTGTCAGAAGGAGGGTATTCCCTTCAGTCAGTTTCTCCGCCTCCGGAGAAACTGTACTGATATGAATGAATTTCTTAAACATGCTGACATCTTGAAAGATAAACTACTTTCCCGAGGATACCCGACCAAATTGGTCAAAGACTCTTTGAAAAGAGCTAGGTATTATAACCGTGATACCATGTTCCAACGAGGATTACCCAACAACTGGACAAACTGGTTTGCGTTACTAAGCACTCTAGTTTGAACCATAAAGTACGCCAGACTATCAACTCACAATGGTACCTCTTGAACATGGACAATGGTGAACATAAGCTATCCAAGCCATTGTTCGCATTCAGAAGGAATAAAAATCTTAAAAACCATCTTGTGAGAGGCAAAATTCCTGAACGTGCTCCTTATTGTCAAAAGTCTATCACTGGCGGCCACCCCATCAAGGGAAACCATCGATGTGGCACCTGCCAGGCATGTCCCAATGCTGTAGTCAGTGACATTATCAAAGTAAATGGACTTACCATATCTTTGCGAGAAATGACCAACTGCCGCACATCAAACATCATATACATAATTCTGTGTCCTTGCAACTTGGCCTATATAGGAGAAACAGGCAGGGAATGCAGAATAAGAATAGGTGAGCATAAGTCCAACATAAGACTTAAGAAGCATTCCGCTCCCCTGCTCAGCCATTGGATGGAACTTGGCCACTCTGAGAATGATCTCAGGTGGTCTATTCTAGAGAAAGTTCATGTGCAGGCAGGGAAGGACTTGATCGCTACCAGAAGGAAAAGAGAGGTCTTCTGGATTTTCCGTCTCAACTCTGTGGAGAAAGGGCTTAATGAAATCTGCCCTTGGGAAAATGCGATTATTCAATGAACCAGCCCTTGCCTTACCTCCGCAACCCTCTGTTTACTTTTATATAACTTTGAACTGTTGATTTTCTGCCTTTGCCAACTTCTTGAGATTCTTGCCATATGGATTTTGATCTCAATGTATTCTTTACTGGTTTGCACGTTCTTGACCTGGGTCCTTTCCATTGTTCCATTGCCCTTGACTTTTCGTGGGCAATAAATTTGATTAAGATTATTTCACTTCCTTAGTTGTTTTGGGGTTCTTGCCTCCTATTGGCGCACCCCTGATCTCCTTAATCCCTCACTGTCCCGCTATTCTTTCTGGATACTTCTTTGGTATGATTTGGCTTTGCCATTGCACTATGTTCCTTATTTATACATATCCTTTTTGCCTTTGTCACTTTCTCGTCATCTTGGCGTTTTCTTTCTTCTATTTTCTAAATATGAGCTTGTTTGGCTAAGGTGAAATATCTATTTTACCTTTTTCCACCCCCCGGCCAGCCTGTCCGTTTGTGGGCTATCGCATGTGGTTATGAAAAGACGAGTTAGACTTCTGCGATGGCCGCCGCATTAACATCCCCGATGGATGCGCTGTACTAGTCCTTTCTTGTTGTTTATTACTTTTGATGGGAGGGAGGAACCTCTACCGATTTACTTGTTGGCTGACGGCATGGCGACGAATCGTTTATAAACCGGATTAGGCAGTCTCTATCTCTAAGGCTAGTCCCCGGGAGCTTTCTGCCCCGCCAGTCGTTGGAGGACGTCTCTTATTGAAATTCGCCATTCGTATAATGTGGTAAGTCTCTATATCTTTTTCTTTTCCCCCTTCTTTTTCTTTTTAAGAATCTGCCTTTTTAACTAAATAATTCATTTGCGGCCATATAGACTGTTGCCGATGTGCTCGAATGTCGTATTGTGATGCTTTTCAAGCTTTGCGCATTATCAGGCCTTTATTATCTAGCAGTTCTCTATGCTCGTTTTCCACTCTCTATTCTACAAGACTCAATGCCAATTTTCTAAGTTATACACAGTCGTGCGTACTTGTTTAGTAGTCCTCCCTATTTTATAGGTAGGTAGGGACACCCGGCCACTTTTTATAAAATATTAGATTCTTATGTATTGAGTGGCTTTTTAAACTAAGTGCACTATCAGGTTTTTGGTATTTAGACAGTTCTCTTTGCCTGTCTTTCACCCTCTATCCTACATGGTCGGATGCTCATTTCAATTTATGTACATCCTTGTGGCACTTGTTCAGTGGTCCTCTTCAACTTGCTGGCATACAGGGATATTTGGCCACTTCTTATTAGATCTCTATGTATTGAGTGGCCAACTATGTTGTTCTGTTCCCTAATTTCTCTGTCTGAGACGCCGCTTCACGGAATTGTATTCCGTTTAGGAATGCGGAATCTGTTTTACCCTAGTGTCTAAATTACCGACTGTTGTGAGCCTCAGTAATTTGAACCTTCGTGTTAGATTAGCTTTAACTCTCGGATATATTTCCTTTCTGTGCCTACTCAGGAAATTGACCCCCTTTTGCTTACTCGACTTTCATTTATTCCCTAGATGAGGAATCTCTGACTGAATGTGCGCGTGTGAACGCCCCAACTCTTGGAATTCGGATCATATTTGCTACATACACCTAAAACAGACTCCAATTTCGGAGCTTAAGAAGCCCTTATGTTTATCGTATGCCGTTTTCCACATGGGTAAGACGTCTGTGGATGGATGTTCCCTCCCGGGACCTCCGATCCAGTCCTGACTTTCCTCCACTTTCTAATATTTAAAAAAAGATTTTCCTTTGAATTTGTGTGCATAGATTGACCATCAAGGTTTTTTCTGTTTTTATAGATTTATCGGATTGAGCTGGTCTCAGCCTAATTTTTCCTATCCAAGGCTATATACCTAGATCTCTGCATCAAGGTAGATTATAGTATAGATTTATATATAGACTAAACTATTGGGTTAACCTATGTCACTTAATATTCATTTTTGATCTTCACTGTGAATTTGGGTGTATTTTCTATTCTCTGGGTGAAACTTCTATTTTCCAACTTTCTGGGTATTTTCTGGTATTGCTTGTTGCGCACGTTCCCATATCTCATTAAATGATATTCAAATTTGATTTTTATTATATATGAATAATTGTTTATGCCTTCTCGCTGCTAACTCATTATCCCCCCATATATATATATATCCCTGAATTCATCATCCATTGTGAAATGTATATATAAACATGTAAATTGTAGCTCTGACTATGATTGCCTTATATCATTTTTTTTATTGTTGTAGGTGGTTCTGTTGTTGGGTCCCACTTTTTGATCTGTTCGCCCTGATGAAGGTGTGACCCGTATTGGGTTAAGACACCGAAACGCGCGTTGGCGCTGGACAAACTTCGTGCCCCCAGAACTTTTTATTACCTTTCAAGGAGAGGATGCACGATAGCTATTGTTGTGAATATGTCGTATTTTGGACTATTTTTTTTTGTGATAAATTGCTCTTGAGTGGTGAGAGTGTTTGAGTATGTGTGTATTTGTGGTTGTGAGTGTTTGTAGTGTATGAATGTGGGACCTTATTTATCTGCTTTATTTTGTATTTAATAAATTATGTCTTATGTTATTGTGGTTCAAACCCTGATGTAAACATTGTGAATATCAAAGATCATAAAATAAAAAATATATCTATTTTGTTATATTGACTAAGAAACTTTCTCTAGTTTGTTCAGGGGAATTGGGTTGTTGTTAGCCTAGCGAGATTACTATCTTACTGTGATCCTGACGGACACCTTCAATATTATTGCCAGACAGGTTGGGTTCTTTGACTGTCATTGGTTTCTGTACCCCTGTCCGACCTGTCTGTTATCTTCTTTCAGGGGCCCCCTTGTTTTAGTGGTTGCCTCTGTTTATTGACCCTGCTCAAAGCTAATCGCATGGTGAGCGTGAATGTAAAATCACAGCAACACCATACATGTCAAATAAATATGTAACTAGTAAACAACCGTAATCTTCCTCCATCCACCACTTGCTGCGTGAAGAGTTCCCTCATCTAAAGTGGCTTTGCGTCGTTAAGGGTCCCGCTGTGCTACTTTCCATGTCAGGACACATTTTAGGGAGATCAAGTGAGCACTCCCCTGTGTGGCTGACCGGTGTTAGTGTGTCACCTGGTATCTGCACCTATGGTTAGCGAGGCATTTCAAGGCTGATGGGGGTGAAGTGGGCTTGAGGAAAAGGAGATAGTTTCCAGGAGGATGATCTTTTTTCTCTGTTTCTATCCATTACGAAGTAAACACAATAAGAGAAAGTTAGCTAGGGACCCACTGAAAGTTACCTACTCTCAGGAGCGGTGCTCCAACCTCACCCTCGTCTTTGGCACTCCCTTGGCTGAGCTGCATGATGAGGCAGGAGCAGTAGCAACTGAAGGAAAGGCAGCAAGGGATAGAAATAGTAGAAATTTACCAATCGCTGCATGGCTTTATAATATAGCCATACTGTGATTGGCCATGTTCTTCTGGAAAGCCAAACCTCCCACCCCAATGCTGCCTCCAAGGCTTACTCCTCGCCTGTCTTAAGCCAATCCCAAAGCTGCTCCCTTGCAGTTTATATCGGCAAACAGCATAGAGCAGCGCCAGGATTGGCTGTCGCAGGGTAAGTCAGCACTCCTTAGGAGACTGGGGAGGCTGCAGCTGTAATCCCCGGCTCACTAACATTGTGCTGGTAGGAGGGGCTTAAAGTGTGCATGTCGGGTTGATCATAGGAAGACCCCCTCCAAACCAAAATGTGCACTAATACGTCTTTAGACCCAGCCAGTCTTCCTGTGCTGTCTTCAATAATGATGCCCCACCACCCCGCCCCCTCATGAATCGAAAGCCTGCTGCCTGCAATGTGCACTCAGCCCGCGGCTGAAATAAAAGCACTGCGGCTGGGAATATAAAGCTTCTAAATGCATTTTTAACATTAGAATTTAACATTTTTAATTCAAGGGGCCAGGGGGCACACCCCGATACAGGGGGGGCCCACCCGATAGAGAAACCGCCGCTGTGGACTACACTCATAAGATACAGGAACAGCGCAAGTCCTTCACTGCTGTGAAAAAGAAGCTCTGTGAGATGAACCTTAAATACATGTTGTTATATCCTGCGAAGCTCTGAGTTCTGGCCAATGGGAAACCATACTTCTTTGAGCACCAGGAGGGGGTATGGTCCTGGCTGGACTTATCTCCCCAAATCTCGGCACGTCCATTGAGTACTGTGGACGCCTTCCACAATCGTACTAGGAGGGGCTCAAATGGCCACGCATGGGGTGGAGATGGCCGCCGGAGGGAGCTGCGGGGGCTCGGCCACATTGTGGTCAGAGAGGATGGCACAATAGACTCTGCCACAGAAGAAAACTCTCTGGTGCCTGAGACTTTGATCACAATGATCCCCCCTGATGGGGGTGACCTGGGATCTCCCCCACAGACCACTGACGTGGTGCCTGAAACGATGACATCCTGACTGGAGAGCTCTTCCTGTTCTTAATGATCAATGACCTTGTCAGTTCTACGTACTCACTGTGGGGTAACTGTTCCTAAAAGAGAGAAAGACAACCTATTCTGGTTGGGTAGTTGTGTCAGTGTGGTCTCTAAATGCAGTTGGGTCTAGATGAAGGTGGGGGAATTCCTCCTTTTAGAAGTAGTGCCCTCACACACCCTTGCGAGTGTCATGCTTCATCATCAGGCGTTGCTCCTCGTGGGGGTGGTGCTGCTGTCCCCCACAGGCCCCACGAGAGGGCTCTTTATCGGAGATCTTTTTAAGGAGACACCGCAGTTGTGCATGTGGATGTGTGGGCCTAGGGAAGTGAGTGGGTGAGTTAAAATTACCTTCACGGTACCCAGAAACCAAGTTTTATTCAGGGGTCCGGAAGATAAGGTTAAAAAACAAGGGATGAGGAGCACCTCCTTCAAGCAAATGTAGCGGAGGGATGAGTGTCTTCCTGCTGCTCTCAAATCCGTGAAAGTGAGTGAATAGTGAAATTAGGTCAACATGTTTCGCGCTTCGTGTTGTTCCCTAATGGATCCAAGAGCGCTTCGTCAGGACCGTAAGGTGAAATAAGAGAAAGTAAAACTAGGAATCAGGGAGGAGACACCCTATATTCCTACAGTACCTAGAATAAGGTGTGAGTGCGTCTAAGCGCTTATTGGAACGTCTGAATCGCGTTCCTTTTCCCAACCTGGTGATGAGATAAAAAAAGAGAGACACACAAACACAAACAAATGTGCAGATCACATGTAAATAGAGGCCTTCGCTTAGAGTAGAATGTTGTCAAATTGCATTCATATCCTCGGAAATTATCCTAGGCATGCTCAGTGTAACATGCCCCTGTCATCGTTCTACCACATACGCATGCGTGACAGAATCCTGCACACATTTGCGGCCGGTGCAGTAAAACATACACAGGCAGTGTGTCACCTTGGACTGGCAAGACATCGCCAGAAGTGACCGGTATATTGCATGCATATATCATATTCGTGAACCCCACGTGAAATCCATACTGTGACAGTAAAATCAAGGCATCGCTGCCATGGTGCTCGTGGCAGTCCGTTAGCCTTACAAGATGTAAATGAGACTATCACGAGTGTCTCGGTAGTGTATGACTCAGTATAACAGTAACAGTGGTTAAAAAACGCTGTATGACACAAACACCACTCGTAAGCATACTTAACCGCATACCCCTCTATTCGGAATGGCTGGCCTCGCTGGCAATCACTGCGGTAATGAAGAGGAATCTCTGTGAATTCATTAAAACATTGAAAAATAGTGAGCTTGTGATGCTCCCGGCGCCCATTTTAATTTTTTTTTTTTAACTGAGTCCGTGTTCAGAGTCAGCAGGAAGATACTCACAGTCACCCTCCTCTGTAGCAGCCCATTACTTGCCCCTCCGCTCGTGGATCGCCAGTGGTTTAGAGGATCCGGCTCGCCTAGTTATAGTCGCGAGTCAGTAAGAGAGTGGAAATGACGATAAAGGGGGCGTGGTAGGTCGGGGGTCAATGCGTGTTGGTGACACGCGTTTGCGGTATACTCCCAAAGTGGCGGACATATTGGGACGGTGCCATAACTGTCAGAACATGAGTGATGGCAGCTCGTGTGAGTTGTAATCAGTACACGTCACTTATTACTATGGGGGAAACCATATGCCGAGTGTTATCCATTGTTATCCATATGCTGAGTGTTATCCATTGTGATCCATTCCCTCCAAGGCACCGGCCTTGGAGGGAATGGTTCTTTGGGTGGGTGATTTTAACTGTGGTCTGGATGGAGGTCAAGATACACACCCGACTCGACTGACTACTAAACCCAGGATGACTCTTTCCCTTTGGGAGACAGTGGCTACTCTGAGACTCTCCGATATGTGGAGAGCCACCCACCTTGATGTGAAGGAGTTTTCTTGTTATTCCCTTACCCACAACACACATAGTCGACTGGACTGTATACTGGTCTCAGACTCATTGGAGGGGAGGATGCAACTTTGTGGTCCACCTGTCTCGGTACCTGTCCGATCATACCCCGGTGCTCTGTGAGCTTGATTGGGGGATACATCTCGCTCACTTCTGGGATGGAGACTTGCTATCGAGATTACCCAGGTTGCAGAGGGGTGGTAGATTGTTGCGGAGTCACTCGCAGACTATTTCGAGATCAACTGGTCATCCACCCTACACCGGGCGGCACAATGGGCCGCAATGAAGGCAGTGATTCGGGGGCGCTGTGTGTGGCTTTCTTGGGGGCTAAGACGTATGCTCCAGTCGGAGCTCCTGCACGGGTGGGTGGACTGAATTACCATGCATACAGCAGCTGTCACAGGTCAGCGCTTTTGGACCCCGGACTAAACTGACGCCCAGGGGCAGGTCGAGGAAGTAAAGGATCGGCTGGGAAAATATACCCTCAAATCCTATTGCTAGCTCCATGATTGAGGGGGCGACGCTTCAGGGAGCCTCTTAGCCTGGCTCCTTAGAAGGGAAATTCCTCGTGCTCCCCCTTAGAAACTCTATGGGCAGGGATGTGTGCACCCAGTGGGGCAGTATTGAGGCCTTTAGGGCTCACTTAGAAAATGTTTACCGAAGCCCTCACCCGCCTTCCTCGGTTAGTATTACCTCTTTCCTGAATCTCATGCCCCTCCCTTGCTCGGACACCGGGGCGGTCATGGACTTAGAGGCTGATCTTACTTTTATCTTAGCTCCGGCAGCTCCCTCATGGCAAGGCACTGGACAGTAATGGCCTTCCAGCAGAGTTCTGCCAGGCTTTTCCTGCTTCCCTAACCCAACACCTACTGGAAGTGTACCGAGATGCCAATAGTGTTGGGGTCCTGCCGGAATCCATACCGGAATGTTACATCTTCATGATGATCAAATTGGGGTCTGACAGCTCAGATCCCTCTACCTATAGACCTTTGTACATGATTAATACGGACACCAAAATTATAAGTAAAACCCATGCTCTCCAGCTGTGTCCCGTCATTCCCCAATTGGTGCACGAGGATCAATGTGGCTTCATTCCGGGTCGTAATACCACTGTGAACCTAAGACGGCTGACCCACATCTTGTATGAGGTAAACAGGAGGAAGTAATAAGGGCAATTGGCTCCATGGATGTTGCAAAGGCCTTCAACACAGTGGAATGGCCACATCTCATGCAAGTATTGAGTGCCATGGGGTTTGGACCTCGATTTCGCTCTTGGATACAACTGTTGTATACGAGGCCTGTTGACCAGGGTGTGAGTGGGTAAATTATGTTCTAAGAGCTGCCCCTTAGCAGGGGAACACAACAGGGTTGCCCTCTGTCCCCGCTTCTCTTTGCACTTGCTGTGGAGCCGATGACGGCCTGGGTTTGGCGAGAGATGGCACCCTGTGGGGATCACGGTGGGGAACACTAATCACCTTGTGTCCCTATATACAGGCAACACTCTCTTTTATTTGTCCAAACCGAGACACTTGCTTCCCCCATTGTTGGACCTCTTAGACAGGTTCAACAGGGTGTCGGTCCTTCGGATTAATTATGAGAAGAGCGCAAATGGTGTAGGGGATATAAAGAGAAAGAGAGAGAAAAATATAAACTCTGCTTAGCAGAATACAAAAAGCTTTTATTTCACTGCCAAATCCGTATATTATGCAGAGCAAATACAACTAGCAAGTGATTCTAACAAAACTCTCTTTCAAACAATAAAAAGCTGTCCCTCCCCCAAAGCAAGCAACGCAGCAGTAAATAACCAAGACAACTGTGAATCTCTAGCTAGTTTTTTTCAGGGGACAATACTAACATCTTTAACAAATTCACTGGTAGCATACATGATAATAACCAACCGTCAAAGATGGGTTCCAAAACTGTTGGCTTCAGGCAATTTGAGGCCCCCTCAGTAGAGCAACTTGTAAAGATCATTCCCAGCATTAAACCTGGATCTCCTCGGGATCTCTGTACCCCAAAGATAGCGCACTTAGCACCCGAGGCAGTAGCTTTACATCTGACAAAACTTTGTTCCGCCATGTTTGAGACAGGAGTCTTTCCAACTCCTTGGAAGTTAGCATCAGTTCTCCCATTGCTAAAAAATCATATCTTAACGTTATGGACTTGAATAATTACCGTCCCATTACACGGCTTCCCTATCCAGCCAGACTGGTAGAGAAGGTAATGGACTTGCACCTGGCCTCCTTCATAGATACAAATCATCTCCTAGATGATACTCAGTTTGGCTTTAGGCAAGGCCATAGTACGGAATCAGCACTTATAGTGCCCATGGAGGAAATTACAGAAACCCTGGATGGAGGCGGAAGCCAAGCCCTCATCCTGCTGGATTTGTCAGCAGCCTTCGATATGGTCAACCATGAGCTTTTGGTTGACTGTATGCGAGAACTTGAGATAGAGGGTCCGGCGCTGGCCCTATTACAATCAATCCTCTCTGGGAGGCGACAAGCAGTGTCCTTGGGGGGAATTTGTCTCAGAACCCTATTTTTTGCCCTGCGGTGTCCCTCAGGGATCATCACTGAGCCCCACAATGTTTAATCTATACGTAACACCTCTGGCTACACTCAAAACATCATTTGGCTTGTCATTAGCATTAAATGCTGATGACACCCAAATAATTGCTTCCCTTGTCAAAAATGATGTTAATTCGAGCAGCATATTCAGGAACTGTATGAGTGTGGTAAGCAAATGGATGGACTGTAATTGCTTAAAGTTAAATTCAACAAAAACAGAGGTAATTCTGTTCAGGAATGGCCTGTCTTTTAGGTCCCCAGCTTGGTGGCTGCCCTAGTTCGGATCACTCCCCACACCTGCCTCAAAAGTCAAAAATCTGGGGGTGTTATTGGACAGGGAACTGAAATATAAAGATCAAGTAAATATATCACCTCATCCTCTTTCCATGCTCTCAGAGTGATTAAGAAGATTGAAAATGTTTTATACTTTGATCTCCTAAAACAGTAGTCATTGCACTTGTGCTAGCAAGACTTGACTACTGTAATTATCTTTCTCTAGACTTGCCCAAGGGTTCATTAAGGAAATTACAAACTCTCCAGAATGCCGCTGCTTGGTTCCTCTTGAAAATCTCAAAATTCCAACTGGCAAACACACCCATCAGCCAACTTCACTGAGTCCCAGTCAGGGTGCGCACTATCTTCAAGGCCTTGGGTCTGGCCTATAAGACCCTCCATGGACAGTACCATCCCACTTCAAGAAGAACCTTGGATGGTAGGACCTTGCGCTCCAGCTCTGCGAGGCACTTAGTGGTGCCAGCTTGCAAACTCTCCTCCTGGTGCGGCAGAAGCTTTTTCAGGTCCACGGCCCTACATTGGAACCGTTTTCCCTACGAACTGAAAGCAGCATCATCACTCTCTGTCTTTAGGAAATCCCTAAAAACATGGCTTTTCATCCAGCTAAATTAGGAAATATCATAACTGAATTTCAGCAGTCTGATGTTTTGTATAACGCCAAGACACCTCCAGGTAATCACTGCGCTTAACAAGACTAATCATTCATTCATTCATTGCTCTTCTCATTGGATACACTGCAGCCTCAGGACCCCGTGACCTTGCGGCCCTCCCCCCTGCGCTGAGAGACCGATACGTTTTGCTACTTGGGCGTAATGGTGGCGCACACCCCTCAGAAATGCTTGCAACGCAATATTGTTAGAATTATGGAAGGCCTTCGCTCATCCATTCAATTTGGGAGCACCCTTCCGCTCTCCTTTATGGGGGGTGTAGCCATTTCCAAAATGGTCCTACTGCCACTCTGCCCTTACTGCTTCCAACATTCTTTTGACCGTATCCCCTCGACCATCTTCCGGCAACTGAACGCCCTGCTCTCCTCTTTGATATGGGAAGGGGGCCACTCCTATGTTGCCAAAGACATCCTGTTTTGCCCTCTGATGGAGGGTGGATTGGCGGTCCCTAATTTGGAACAATATTACCTGGCCTCACAAATACACCATGCCCTTCACTGGCACATGGAGGGGAAAAACTGGGAGAAGAAATTGCCCCGGGAAAACTCCAATGCCATCTCATTGCCTCAGATCCTGATGGTAGGGGTAGGAGGGAAGGTTTGGTGCCATTTCTGGTGAAACACATAGCACAGCTGTGGGAACGCACTGATATATTGGTGCTGAAAAGGGCCCCCTTTGCCAGGGAATTTGCTTTCTGGGACCTACCAGCATTTAGGAAACTTACGAGTTCAGTCGACATGACCCCATGGCGGGAGGGAGGGAGGGTGTGACACCTTAGGGGATCTCTTCCCTAATTAGGAATTTATAACATTTGAGGTAGCTCAAGAACCCTTTACTCTGAGTCAGGGATGTTTCCTTCAATACGCTAGCTTCTCTGCTATTACCAGGGACATCTTTACTTCTTTTCCTGTGGCCTGTCCGACTTCCCACACCTTCCAGGCCCTGCTGGAGTGGGGCAGAGGGCGACACCTGGCAATGCATTATACAAGGCTATGTCAGCAGATGGAGGGCAGGTTCCCCCTCCCCCCACTAGGGTGGCCTGGAGTGCAGAACTGGGGTTGGAGCTTGGACAACTTGCAGTGGGCCCGCATGTGTGGGCTAGTACAGTCTATTTCTAGTAACACCAGATTTAAACTCACACATTTTCACTATTTGCATCGAACATATGTCACACCATACATGCTACACAGAATAGACCCCTACAGGCCCAGGCGGTGACCCCGTTGTGCCCACTCAACAGCATCTTTCTTGCACCTCACATGGCACTACCCGTTGGTGCGTGCCTTTTGGGAGCAGATGGTTGGGAGGGTGATGGCAGCAGTGCCAATCCCCTGTCCGGCAGACCTAATTACATGTATCCTGGGATGTTTCACCGCAAGAAGGGATTGAAAATAGCTTTTAAATTCTTACACTTACTTCTCGTCCTTGTCAAGCGCTGTGTTGCAATCTCTTGGATGGGCACATGATGTGGCTGAATGGGCAGTGGCAGAGGAAGTGAGACTGAAAAAATGCAGAACCGACGACAAACTGGAGGAGAATCTCGAAACTTGGGGCGAATTGCTGTCTGCCTTCCTGGACCCCTCTGGCTCAGACTAGGCCGCAGGTGATGAGACTGGTAACTCCTCCAGGTCTACCTCCGATCAACCCAACACTCTCACATACTCCCCATATTTCTTAGCGATTCCTGTGGGCTGATGGGACCGGCTATTACATGGTCTGTAACACATATTTCCATATTGTATTGTGGATCTGGAACTGTTCCTCCCGGTGAATGGGTTTCAATTGGCATATGTTTATGACTGACTTGTCAAGTTTTCTTTTTGATGTTACCATAAATCAATAAAGAATATTTTTTTTAAAGTATTAAGAAAGGGGGTGTTGCAAAGTAGTGTGTGACTCATGTGGGTGGAGTTAAAACTAGTCCATGTTCCTCGGGTGGCATATGTAGCATGCAGCACAGCCTTCGAAAGGTCTGTGGTTTCAGACATAGCCTGTGCAAAAGCCCCTCTATTGTGAAATTATGCTCCTTTTCAGGATACAGAGGTGCTTTCCAATAAGAGTTCACTGTTTAGGTCCTTTCTCAATTAAGGAATAGGTTTCTTTGTTATTGTATTTCTATAAATTCCCCCTCTTGTTTCGTTCTCTCTCTCCAGGCCCTGGCCGGCCCCTTTCCTACATACTTTCAGATAATAAACTATTTTGATGTTTGAAGTAAAAGTCCCAGGGTTTCCATCTTTGCATTTTTTAAGCTGTATTTATGTGTTATATTTTAATGTCTGAGCTCACCACACTTTGAAACCCGACACTTTACACAGCTCGGAGAAAAGCGCCTTTCATTTCTGAAGAAGCCTCTTTTCACAGATGAGCTGAGTCTAAATGTCACTAGAGTACAGGAAATAAAGCCTGAGTTGAAGGTGGGTAGAAACAGCGAGAAAAAGAAAACAATTATGGCATCTCCATCCCCACTTCAAGCAGCTGAAAATCCCTGTAAGTAGTTGCCATAATGCTGCATGGTCTCTCAAATGAGACACCGCTGTTTCTGCTAGCAAAACTACCATGCCGGAGAAGCCACCCAATCCAGCGAGCGTGACTGGTCCTCCCAGTCACGGCTGTGCCCATTCTACGTGGTGGGGCAGTGCAGGGAAAAATAAATAAAAAATAAATAAATATACACTTAACATCTGTCCGTGCCGCGCTTTGCTGCTCCTCTGCTCCCGACACTGCAGTTCCCATGAGCACAGGCTCCCAGCTCACCATGCAATCCCAGCACTTCTCTCATGCTATTGCTCCCAGCATGAGAGATGCGCTAGGATTTAGCAGAGCAGCCCGGTTTCACGCTAAGACAGAGACTGAGAACCCGTGCTCCTGAGCCCTGCAGCTATCTCCATGAAATAGTATAACTGACTGGTGTGCAGTTCCTAAGTGTGGGTGGGAGTGTTCAGGTCTGTGAAGACGTGCCCTCACACACCCCAAAGGATGTCATGCTTCATCATTAGGCCTGCTCCTCGTCGGGCCGGCGCTGCAATGCCCGACGAGCACCCGCGAAGGGGCTCTTTAGCGGAGATCTTTTTTTGATGAAGCCGTTAGGTGCATGTGGGTGTGTGGACTAGGTAATGCAGTGAGTGCGAGATGGTGTTTTAAAATAGGTCTAGGGCAACCCTATTGCCTAAATTTTATTCCTAGGGTGCACTAACCTAACTAAAAGCAGGAAGCCCTAACTGGATGCAATGGTCCTAAAGGGCATGTGTGGTGCAGAAGGTTGCCATGTTTCTTGCCTATAGTAGCCCCTAACGGGTCTAGTGGCAATTCGTCAGGACCAAGAGTAATTAGAGAAAGTGTCTCAACTCTAACACTACCGCAATGCTGGTTCAGGAAATGGCGAGATGCAGTAGTTACCAGCTTTGCATGTGAACACCAGGTCCGATTAACCTAGTGTTCTGTGACCTGAAAGAGAGTGATAATAAAAACAGTTTTAAAAAAAGTGAGGCAGAATCCCCGCGGTGCTTGGCTGTCAAAATGAACCCGGTGTGGATCAGGCAGCAGTGAGATACTTGTTGACCAAAAGGGGAACTCATTCCTATCCCTTGTTCTGTGCCTTAGTGTGCTTCTGGGTTCAAAATATCGGGAAATTCCCGTGTGATTTAGCGTTATCGGCATACAGTTGAAGAATTCAATGTCTGCATGATTAAGTAAACCGTAGTGATCATAGAGGACAATATTGGACAATATTACTGATGTCCGTGTTTCTACACAGAGCGAGATTTACTCCAATAGTAAATGGATCTCTTCTTCTAGTTCCCATTGAAGTACCTATATACTGGTGTCATTACATTTGTTACATCGTTCTTACCACAAGTGATGATGCATGGACATAGATACCCATGTCAGACTTAATGCAACAGTTCAATGATGTAACACTTATTATATATGCTAAATGTTTTGTCATGTCATTACGTTTGTAACATTGTTCTTACCACAAGTGATGATGCATGGACATAGATACCCATGTCAGACTTAATGCAACAGTTCAATGATGTAACACTTATTATATATGCTGAATGTTTTGTCATGCCAACCAGACTAGCACCCACTATAACATGTTTACAGCATGATTATGTACCACACTGCAGCATTGAAGCATCGTTGCACTGTATTCCAATCAGATTCGAGTCATCTTTTATCGATGAGTTCATGTTAGTTTTATTAAGGTGTCGTCATCGTTTCTGTCGCTGAGCGAGGCAGGTCATGGTTTTCCAGTTCATTTGGACAGTCATTCAGATCAGTAGTGTTATCTTATCGTTTTCCAGTTTTTCCCCGTATGATTATCTTACCACGTAGGAACAGTTCCTTTTATGATTCATGCTAATAAACCATTATTATATTTCGGGTCATCGTGTTTACCAGGTCAAGATGGCCGCCATTCACTCGCGTACATATCTATGCTTCCCATTAATGGGTGGAGTCAGTATCAGGTGATCGGACATAGGAAGGCGCGGGAACTGTTTTGTGTAAAACACGGGAGACGACCTCCAGCGTCCTCCACAACATTCGTTTACTTGTCAGATTCATACGGACTGCATAGTTCTTCCCCGGTAAGCACTTTTTCAGCACAGATTCATGTTCGCTAAGATTCGGCATTTGTTTATTTCATGTACCCTTTTTGGTTTGTCTTTTATCACTATTAGGCTCCGTCCTGCATAGCGGACTCGGCCAGGTAATCTTTGCCTTTAGCACACGTTGGTACCTTGCTGCACTTTTTTCCGTCACATGTGGCATCGCGTTATTTCGTATTCACAAGTATCTGACAACCCGTGTTTATGCGGTTGTTTTTAGGACCATCCAGTTCCTTCACTCTCCGTTACATTTGGTATGCTGTCTACGTGCGACAGTAAGTATGGTAGTGGCACTTGCACTAAACACCAGATGTTCACCCAGTATGTCAGTTCAAGCACATTTGAGCGTTGTATAATTGTCAGTCACCCACGGTTTACGTGCACCATTCACCAACACGGTTGCAGAGGTTTGACAGCACATTCTTGTGACCTTCCATTCACTATCCTTTGAGCACCTAGAACTTTCTATACATGACTACTACAACGACAGGTTGCAGCAGTCTTTGAACTTTGGTCCACGCTTGGGAGCCTCGGTTGTTTATAGAGGCATTGCATGTCATGATGTTTTGCATTTTAGAGCTATTACTGTTTGGTTGTTTCTCCCGGCAGGGGGTGTCGAACTATAGGGTAGCGATCGTTTATAGTGTACGACAACGCAGCAGTAACTAGAGGTTATTTTTTGTTTATTTCACAGTGGTCCCTCAAGAAGGGACGATGCGTCCCGAAATGCATAGGGCAGCACACAAATGAGTGATTTTCGTTTCAAGATGATTGTACTTCGGAGAACGATTTTGTATGATGTACAAAACAAAGTTGAATGTATCATGTAATGTAATTGGAACTGTTGTTTCTTTATTGTAATTTATGTGTACCTCGAAACAATGAAAAGATTTCTGTATTGATTACATGGTTCCTTTGTGTGTACATGGTTGAAGACTATGGGGCCGATTCCGATTCGGGCCGGAAATCTCTCCGACCGAGCCGGACCCGGAGAGATTTCCGACCGAATCGGACCCGTGCAGCCTGACCGAACGAGTACGATGCATCCGTATGCTAACGTACTCGAGTCGGTCGGACTCCCATTGAAGTCAATGGGAGCCGGTCGTACAACGCGTACGCGGGCTCCCATTGCCTCAATGGGTGCGAGGTGAACAAGGGCGCCCCCTACAGCGTGTACGCGGCAAAGCGACTCGTGCCGTACACGCACAGGTAGGGGGGACCCATGGGTCCCCCCTGTGTGCGACTCGCGCGGCTACGCGTACAGGGGGGTCCGACACGGACCCCCGAAGTACGGCTCCGACTGCTCTTTCGAGCCGGGCGGCGCGTGTCGGTCGGACTGCTCGCGGCGCGCATCGTACTTACCCGGCCGGGGAACGTCTCCATTGCGCGGTGCGAGTCGTGTCCGAGCGAGTCGGTCGGTGCGGTTCCACCCGGGAACGTGTCGGTCGGAGCGGTTGGGACACCCGAACGAGTCGGTCGGCGATTTCGCATCGTACTTGCTCGTCCGGACGCACGTACGAATCGGTCGGGAAATAGGACTCCGAATCGGATCCGGTTAAGCCGAATCCGATTCGGAGCCCTACCGGCCGAGATCGGAATCGGCCCCAAAGTATATTGATGGTTAAAATTGTCATTCAAACAGTTTAAACATTTTTTCAGTAGTGCACACAGTGCTTTCAAGCAACTTCCCAGCTTGATCTACTCACACATTAATTAAGCATGTGGGACGGGCAGCCCACAAATACTGTGTAGCACACACAACCACATCAGCCTGATTCAATTATTATCACACAGCACAATTTTATGAGATAGTTTTTGCGGTGTGCATCGTTACCACCTATTTCCATATAGTTTCAAGTCTAACTGCCTTCCTGTAGCGGTTGCACCCGCCTCTCCTGAAACATGGCTTCATTTGAAAGAATAGCAAGTACCACGGAAAATCGTGCAGAAACAAAAGCATACACTTTGGAAGAAGCCACTGAAATTTACGCACTCATCAAAGCTACCAAAACATTCGACACTCGCGAAGGGTCCATCACCCAGCAGTTAAAACATTTAGAATTCATATCCCGAAGGCAACTCAATCAAAGAATCCACGCGTCAACGTTGGCTCAATACCACAAACACAAAAGAATTCCCCGTTTCCAGTTCAATAAACCATTTATGGACAAATGGTACGCAGTATTGAATAAGTGCTCCCTAGATTTAATTTTACTCATTGTGGAAGAGCTATCCAAAACTATCAGGGAACTAGAAGAAGAGATCCATAACGCGCAGCGAGAACTTTCCAATCGCATGGAAGCAGAAGATTGGTCAAAAACCTTGGAACAGATCAATATCAAACTCGACAACTATGGTAAAGAACTTCAAGAATGGAAACTGAGGAAGTTCAAGAGGGACACAATTGATTATCGTCTCAATGAAGTATACACGTGGGCAGACATGTATTCACAGCGCAAACCTAACAAGAATCCACACACTTCATCAGAGGAGAGTATTGTTTCAGACCGTGACATATTACCATCTAGGACCCCCTTGAACAAAGAAGCAACTACGAGCGAAATAGCTTCTAGCAGTCAAACAAGCACAGAGAACACGGATATACGCATTACAAACCCCACTGAGTCTTTTTTATCCAAGGGCCAACACCCGCGCAACCACCAGATCCAACACCAGCCAAACCAATCGGAGGTGCCTCAAAATCCGCAGAGGAAAAGGAAAAAGCAAAAGAAAAGAGCAGACAGAACCTACGGAGTCAGAAAACATTGTAATCAACATTTCCACACAAGTACTAACACCCAAACAATTGCACATTTTGAACAAAGGCACAACATTTGTACCTACATACAACACCAATATGCAGGAAACAGAGATCGCTCTGTATAGATTCATGCGTTCAATTCGATTGCGACATTTCTTTGACAACGTTCTGACGGATTCTATCACTAAGGAAGAACACGAATATCTAGAATTCAAACCTAAAAGCACCTTCACAGCACCAGTGTCCCACAAAATGCTTGATTCATTAGAATCACTGGTTAAACAAGTTCTCAGTAAACTGGAATTCAAACAATGCAAAGGCTGCAACTTGTCTAAATCTGAGAAAAATATTTTGAATCAGCTAGCTAACAATGAAAATGTAGTCTTCCAGCAAGCCGATAAGGGTGGCGCGCTAGTAATTATGGACAACACATACTACCAAAGGAAGGTACAGGAACATCTGGCTGACGAAACCACATTTCTTAAACTGGACCATGACCCTACCACTGAGATCACACAAGTTTTAATCAAAATTCTAGATAATGCACGAGATATGGACTGGATATTTCCCAAAACTCCGAGCTTCTTGATTAAACAATTTCCCAAGAGACCCCACATGTATATGGTGCCCAAAATCCATAAAAACCCTGTTGACCCACCTTTCAGACCCATTGTGTCTGGCTGTGGGTCACTTTTTGAACCCTTGGGCAAATACATCGACCAGTTTCTACAACCTATCGTGTGCTCTTGGAAATCTTACATACGCGACACCACCGACTTTCTGTCACGTTTCAAAACTTGGACATCAGGAACATCAAAGAATGGGTGCTGTGTACAATAGACGTCACATCACTTTACACTTCGATCCCTTTGCAAGAAGGGCTTGAAGCCATCAAATGGGCTCTCTTAGAACAGCCTCAAATTCGTGCTCACAAAGTCTTCTTAATGGAACTACTTCAATTTTGTCTGCAACACAGCTACTTTCGTTGGGGGGAAGAATTCTTCCTACAAATCAGTGGGACCTCCATGGGTTTCGGGGGGGCCCCCACATACGCAAATATCTTTATGGCTGCTTCTGAACAAGAGCACATTTTCAAAAATTCCACATGGTGTGAGCATCTTATTATGTATTGTCGATACATCGATGATATATTTTTAATTGGTCACTCACAGAAGCATCCTTGATAAACAACATCAAACTCTTAAACACCAAAAACAACAGGATTCAATTCACATACAACATCAGCAACACGCAGCTACCCTTTCTGGATGTCTTAGTTGAGAAAAATGATCAAGGCATAAACACCAGTGTATTTGTCAAGTCTACCGACCGCAATAATACCCTGTTATACCAAAGCTTTCATTCTCCACATCTGGTGAAGAATCTACCATATTCGCAAATGTTACGCTCCAAAAGGATTGCTCCTACCAGAGAAAAATATGAACAGGACATCGTTCGTATCAAACAGCGATTCATACAATGAGGGTATCCTTCTGAAATTATACAGAGAGCAGAAAGTCGCATTCAAATCATCAATCGCAGTGAGCTCTTAATCACCAAACAAAAATCGGCCACCAATCGCATGGTCTTTGTATCGAAATTCTCGACAAGATCCAGAAGCATAAAAAAGGCAGTCATAAGAAGGTGGGAATTATTACAACAGGAACCAGATTTTGGCAATTCCTTTATCGAACCTCCACTTTTTGCATACACTAGAAGTCAAAATTTAAAGGAGCTGTTAGCAGCAAAGAAGAACAAAATCAGCATGAAATATGGAGGGATGAAAAAATGTAGTAATTGTACTCATTGCAACAACGTAATTCAGCAAACTTTCATTACACACCCGAGAACAGGAGAAAAAATCAATTTAAAACATTCATCAGACTGCAATACCACGAACATCATTTATTGCATCAAATGTCCCTGTGGACTGCTCTACATAGGGAAAACCGAAAGAAAAGTAAACATACGATTGGAGAACATAAAAGCATGATCCGGATGAAAAATACCAATTCGAATCTGGTAGTTCATTGGATAGAACAAGGTCACAATATAACTCAAGTACGATTTTTGATTTTGGAAAAAGTGCAACCCAAAGAGGGTTCAGATTCAGACCCCAGCAAAATTCTGTCCCAAAAGGAAGTCTTTTGGATAAAAAAATTCAATACCATGATGCCTCTGGGTCGCAATGATAAATTAAACTTGAGTTGTTTTTTATAAGGTCACTTAGTAGAACTCAACGTTTCCACCACTCAGCATTCTCATTGTCCATATACTCTTATTCACGCTCACTATTTCACGGTTAGCACACCAGATTTTTCTGCATCAGTGACTTCACATGCCTGGGCTGTCAGAGTTTCTAGAATGTCTTGGATTAGGAATGCATTTGTTTAAATCAGGAAATTTTTGGTCACCACGCATTGCCATGATCCTGCTCTATGTTGTTTTCAGTACGACCATTGAAGTACCTATATACTGGTGTCATTACGTTTGTTACATCGTTCTTACCACAAGTGATGATGCATGGACATAGATACCCATGTCAGACTTAATGCAACAGTTCAATGATGTAACACTTATTATATATGCTGAATGTTTAGTCATGTCATTACGTTTGTAACATCGTTCTTACCACAAGTGATGATGCATGGACATAGATACCCATGTCAGACTTAATGCAACAGTTCAATGATGTAACACTTATTATATATGCTGAATGTTTTGTCATGCCAACCAGACTAGCACCCGCTATAACATGTTTACAGCATGATTATGTACCACACAGCAGCATTGAAGCATCGTTGCACTGTATTCTAATCAGATTCAAGTCATCTTTTATCGTTGAGTTCATGTTAGTTTTATTAAGGTGTTGTCATCGTTTCTGTCGCTGAGCGAGGCAGGTCATGGTTTTCCAGTTCATTTGGACAGTCATTCACTTCAGTAGTGTTATCTTATCATTTTCCAGTTTTTCCCCTTATCATTATCTTACCACGTAGGAACAGTTCCTTTTATGTTTCATACTAATGTACCATTAGTATATTTCGGGTCATCGTGTTTACCAGGTCAAGATGGCCGCCATTCACTCGCGTACATATCTATGCTTCCCATTAATGGGTGGAGCCAGTATCAGGTGATCGGACCTAGGAAGGCGCGGGAACTGTTTTGTGTAAAACACGGGAGACGACCTCCAGCGTCCTCCACAACATTTGTTTACTTGTCGGATTCATACGGACTGCATAGTTCTTCCCCGGTAAGCACTTTTTCAGCACAGATTCATGTTCGCTAAGATGCGGCATTTGTTTATTTCATGTACCCTTTTTGGTTTGTCTTTTATCACTATTAGGCTCCGTCCTGCATAGCAGACTCGGACAGGTAATCTTTGCCTTCAGCACACGTTGGTACCTTGCTGCACTTTTTTCCGTCACATGTGGCATCGCGTTATTTCGTATTCACTAATATCTGACAACCCGTGTTTATGCGGTTGTTTTTAGGACCATCCAGTTCCTTCACTCTCCGTTACATTTGGTATGCTGTCTACGTGCGACAGTAAGTATGGTAGTGGCACTTGCACTAAACACCAGATGTTCACCCAGTATGTCAGTTCAAGCACATTTGAGCATAGTATAATTGTCAGTCACCCACGGTTTACGTGCACCATTCACCAACACGGTTGCAGAGGTTATACAGCACATTCTTGTGACCTTCCATTCACTATCCTTTGAGCACCTAGAACTTTCTATACATGACTACTACAATGACAGGTTGCAGCAGTCTTTGAACTTTGGTCCACGCTTGGGAGTCTCGGTTGTTTATAGAGGCATTGCATGCCATGATGTTTCGCATTTTAGAACTATTACTGTTTGGATGTTTCTCCCGGCAGGGGGTGTCGAACTATAGGGTAGCGATCGTTTATAGTGTACGACAACGCGGCAGTAACTAGAGATTATTTTTTGTTTATTTCACAGTGGTCCCTCAAGAAGGGACGATGCGTCCGGAAATGCATAGGGCAGCACACAAATGAGTCATTTTCGTTTCAAGATGATTGTACTTCAGAGAACGATTTTGTATGATGTACAAAACAAAGTTGAATGTATCATGTAATGTAATTGGAACTGTTATTTCTTTATTGTAATTTATGTGTACCTCGAAACAATGAAAAGATTTCTGTATTGATTACATGGTTCCTTTGTGTGTACGTGGTTGAAGATTATGTATATTGATGGTTAAAATTGTCATTCAAACAGCTTAAACATTTTTTCAGTAGTGCACACAGTGCTTTCAAGCAACTTCCCAGCTTGATCTACTCACACATTAGTCACACATGCTTTGCCATCCACAACTGGACGAGAGCACTCTGCTCTCATAACTGCTCTTGCCTCCATTGCTAATGGCCTTCTTAACCATAATTTTAAGAATTCGGCCACATGGTACATAGTCCACCACTCTGAGCTCCTATGATGCCTAATCCTTTCAGGGCTAAACATGTCCATTCCCTGAGGATCCTTTATGATCCCTTTTTCCTTCTCTCCTTCTCATCTTTTTCTGTGTCCATATCCCATCCATCATCGTAATAGTCATCCAACACAAACTCATCTACCTCATCCTCATACTCTATATCTGTAACCTCTTCCAAATTTCTCTCACTTTCTTTTGTGCCGGTATGGACACCCTCTTTTGTGCCGCGAAGGACACCATCCTCTTTTGTGGCGCTAGGTTCACCGAATCTCTTTGTCATAAACTTGACTCCCACTTCAATATTCTTACACTTCCCAGGTCTCTTTCCATGACCTTTTACTTCACCTTCCTCTTCCTCCACAGACCAGTATTCATCCTCTGATGCATCTATCGCTCTTCTTTTCCTTCTCATAACGCTCTCTAAAACCTCCTTCATAGAACTCCTCATCTCTTCTTGTACTATTTTTCTTAGATTGGCATCGCCTGATCCTGTGCTCTGTGCACCTTCATAAACTTCCATTTTAAAATCCCTTCTTCTCAAAACACCTATTAATTCTGTATATATATATATATATATATATATATATATATATATATATATATATATTTTATATTTTAAATAAACTCCTATTCTTCTCAAACTATTTCCTTAAAACCAAATTTTTTGCCAAATAAATAACTATCTAATTCCCAACTCCTTTCCTAAGCCTCCAACAAAATTACAATCAATTTCACTCGTTCGCATCCTCTCCTGCTCCGCTGTCTGTCACAAAAAACAGCTGATGGCAGTTGGAGATAAGACGCACGAGCGTACAGCACTCTTCAGGCCTCGCGCACCTCTTAGGCCTAGAGTGAACTGTACGCTCGCATCCCAAACCAAAATGGCCCCGTATGTCATCACGCGGGCATGCGCGACGACGTAAAAACTTGTACAGGCTTCATCGAGGTTCAAACTACTTCGCTTCAACTGCAGCGCCTGCACGGGACCTCATCAGTATGTCGCGAGCAGAAGCGCGAGACGCTCGTTCGCGGCGCAGCGGTAAACTTTTTCGTATTTTTAAAATTAAACCCTCAAACTAAACTACTCCTTTTTTTAAATTAAACTATAAACGTAATAACCCATAAATTGGGTTTTACACGAACAATACAGTCAGTCTACCTAAATTACTTACAAAATACTCCTTAACACAATATCATTTACCTTTTAAACTAACATCAACTTTTCACAAAACAGTATTTTATAATATAAATAAATTAATTAAAGATATACAATTTAAACACTAATTTCTACCATAAATCAACAGTATAGCAATGAAGTGATACTTATCTGTCAAGGAACAGCATATAAAAGAGGAAGATGGCTGCTGTGACAGAGGTTTTATGTGTAATCTGGATATTCTAAGTTCTGGAATTTGAGGAGTTGAAGATGTTTTGCTTTGAAGTGCTGCAAGGAGTGGCAATAAAAGTGTTAAGCATAATGCTAGCCTCCGGTCTTGTCATGAAATCAACATCCAGGGACTTCCACCATGTGACGAATGCCCTGGCCATGGAGTCAGAATTTAAAAGATACACTGTCTCCAGAGGTGCGTGGGTACTGACGTACACCTACCCGGAGGAGGTTCAATCCAATTGCTCACAGTGTTTGGCACAAATTCTAGTATCCTTCAAGGGCACTGACAGATTTTCTGCCAGACTTTTTGTCATCAAAGTGGCACCTCACATGACAGAGACAGCCACTCTGATAGAGAACCCTTTGTCGCAATGTGGCGAAGGCCAGAATTTCCACCAACAAAACTCTAAATCAGCCTGTGTCTAGAACCAGACTTGTCATGTGTCGAGAATTAGACCGCTATAAACCACCCTGATCCACGGGTGACTTTATAGACAACCACAACCATGCATGCAGTTTACCCGTGAGGTCAGAATGAGCAGAAATTCTCGTGAGATCACTGTAGTGCAGCATTGCTGGACTAACAAAGATCTGGCACTTTACAGTTCAAAAAGGCCTGTGTTAAGAGTGCGTTCGTATTGCATTACTGTATTTTAGCACGTGCTATTGTACACCTGGCACTGTTGTGTTGTATTGCCATGGCAGTGATGCCTGGTGATGTTGTTTTCCCCGATTACCTTTCATAACAAACGACTTGTTTATCTCGAGTCCATATAAATTGAAGGCCGCATAGGTCGTTTCTCATTGGTTGAGAGAGCCGCCTGCGCACGCCACCGCTCGCAGGTCAGAACAAGTGAACTGCTGAGTCACTGATCCGCATTTGCATATCACTTCCTGAGCCTGTTCGGGTGCGCGTGCGTTTACAAATGATTCCCTGCATTTCCGTCTTCTTGTCACTGCTACAAACACATTGTGATGCTCGTACACAATTAATGTAAAATACGAACACAGCATCGCAGTGTGCTAATTGAGAAATCAACCGTAGACAGTGCTTTAAACGGAAAAAAATAAGTGCAGGTACTCACCAAAAGGAGTAGTGGGCGGAGTTTAGGGAGGTGCTAAGGTGGGACAAGGGGCGGGGTTAGCTTTTTAACTTTGCCAAGGTTGTATGCACAAAATCTGCATGCATTGTTAGAATGTCGGATGTATCTGTCCATTAGTTATCTCACTAATAACTATATATATGGCACTTACTGATAAGTGTTTATTACTACCCAAAGTAGCCTTTTTTAGCATCCTTAAAATAAGAAAAGATTGAGGAAATAACAGCGAGGTTCCAAATATATGCCTTCTTGTTTGGAAGCAGGTCCTTGCTGCAGGGTCATAACTCACTAAGCTATATTACAAGGATCTTAACTTTTGACCTGCAGGTAACACAAGGCTCTATGCAACAAAAACAGTAATGTTTTGATTTGTTCTGCATTCCGTCCATCAATTGTGTGTCTTTTGCTCAGTTTGTACAGCACACACTATACGTGGTAGTTATTTATCAAGATAACCATAAAGGAAATGTGACGTCATCAAATGTTATGCTGTGAAGAAAGGCGCAGCAAGATACTGTGAGGTGACCAGTAGAAGCTCCATAGTTTCTATTGTGAGTTCGTATGCGTTTGGTATGTGTTTAATTGTATGTGTGCATGTTGTGTGTGTGTGTGTCTACCGATGGAATGTGTGTGCTGTGTGTCCGTGCTTGTGGTTTTCGCAAGTGTGTGCGTGCTTGGGCATGAATCTTTGGTGCATGTACATCTGTGCAGTTTGTACTCATCCGTGTCTGTGCATTATGGTTTGTGTGCATGTATCCGTTACTGTGTTGTGTGCGTCACTACTGTGTTTGCCTACGGTGCATGTCTATTTGTGGAGTGTGTGTTTTATTTGTGCAACAGTGAAATCGAGCATTTCATGAACATTTGTTTTTTAAAAAATGTTAGTAAAATTGAAGGGTATCCGAAGAGTGTTCTTCTGTGTGAGCTGTGTTCATTCCTGTGACTCATTCTGAAACAGCAGCCAGAGTTCAGTGCCTTCCTCCAGCACCTACTTGTTTTCTCAACCACGTACACAAACACTTGGCACTTATCCGATATAAAGAAACACGTTTCGTAATTTCGAAAGCCGTGCCTCGTCGTTCCTCTACGTGAGTGTACTCATTCTGGAAGGAGTTACTGTACGTTACTCGTATGAGGCATTATTATACTTTACAGAAAGAACACATTTCACAACAAGATAGAGTTTTAGAATGAAGAGGGACTCTGGAAATATAGATCAAGTTGTAATGGTAGCCAGTGAAGCACTTGCTTAATAAGAGCTGAAGAACGGTGCCCTCCGGTGGATCATACACCCAGGGCAGGCCAGCGAGGCCTGTACCCGGGAGGGGTCGGAGGCCGAGACGGGCAGGCCAGCTGGCGCCTGCCCTCAGGTGCGCTTAATGTGCCGCTGTTAGATAACACTCAGTGGACATCACTCCCACAGCCATAAACCCTCTTTTAAATGAAACGCTGCTGGAATATTCAATCCTGAACATTGCGTCCCACCGCCACCCATTTGATTTTACAGCCCCCTCTCAGCCCCACTGTGAAAAGAACAATGGATAAGATAACCACTCTGCAGACCCCCCCCCCCCAGCTCTGATGACTTCCATGCAGCTCACGCTGGTTCCTGTTGACAAGAGCTCCCGTGATTAATTCCGTGCAGTGCTTGTTAAAGGTGCTGCAGAGGTATCAGTGGAGGGATGAAGGAAGAAGTCAGGTCCCATGAGTACCGGTACTCTCTTCATTCTAGGAAAAGTGCCGGTACTCAAGGGGAGAAAATGAAAAAGTGGCGGTACTCAGTACCGGTGAGTACCGGCCCATTTAAAGCACTGACCGTAGCAATACTGCAATATATGTAATCAGGGCCTACAGGTCAGTCAAGCAGCGCCGCTAGGGCTGAACTGACCGGTAAGAGCGTGGGCCCGTTTTTGGGATGTTTTATGGGCCTGTTTTATGTTGTGCTGGGCCGTTTTTTACTGTCGATGATATTAAAACAGACATTGACCGCAGCAACCTAACTTGCAAAACAATTATACAGCGTGTATTTGCAAGTTCAAAACTGCCCAAATTTGTAAACCAGGTTCACTTTTTAGCTTTCTAAATTCTCTAGTGGGGACCACTTTCAATGTGGTACCGAGGCCCATTTTCTGTCCCATTCCGACCCTGTATATAATGGGCCGATTCCACATTATGACCATTAGAATACTGAGCTCTTGTGCATCAAATCCAGGATATTGCCACATGAATACTGCACTATGGGGAGTCACAACCAGGAAATGACAATAAGAAAACTGCACGAAATACAGATATCAGTACAGGAATACTGCACTACATTTTGACAGACAAGTCCATAAAATGACCACATGAATACTCTACTACAGTGATCCCATGCCAAAAAAGTAAGCCTAGGAATCCTTCATTATCGAAAACAAATTCCATAATATGTCCATTGGGAAATGGCACAGCAGTATGCCAAATCAAGGAAATGACAGTAGAAATATTGCACTATAGTGTAACAAATCCATAAAATTATGACATAGAAACTTCATTATTGTGTTTCAAACATAGACAATGATCATAGAAGTTCTACACTACAGTGTACTAGTAGCAGAAAAAAAACAGGAATACTCAACCACAATATGCATGTGTATCATAGAAAGACACTTCCAAAATCTGACCACTGCAAAACTACACTGTAGAATGGCAACTCAAGAGCATTACTACAAGCAAACTGCAATATTGTTTTCCAAATCTAGACAATAGCTGTTCACACTATAGTTTACAAAGTCCAGTAAACGCCAACAGGACATAGTTTACAAACATGGAGAATTTAAAATGGATACAACATTGCAGTGAGCCAAATGTAGAAAATAATCATATGAATATTGCATTATAGTGTGTTAAATAAAGAAAAACAGGAAAACAACAAATAGCATGTCCCATCTAGAAAATGTTAATGGAAATACCCAACTGTAGTATGCCACACCCAGAGTGTTAACATAGCCTCTGACAACTGCTATAGCGTGTTGAACTTGGAGCATTACTGCAGAAATATAAATATACTGCTCCACACTGCACAAAGCTGAAGAATTGCCACAGACGTGCTGCTCTGTAATGGGCCAATTTCAGCCTTTGCCACAGGCGTACAATATGCCAAATCCAGCAAATGAACAAATAATCTAGAAAGTACCATTCTACAGTGTGCCAACTCGTGAGACTTAGCTGCACTACAGCGGATTGCTACATGGTAAGGTTAAAAAATGCGGCATTGCAATGTTCAGACTGCCTTATCGTGTGTCAAACCCACAGCATTAACATAGAAATACTGCACCTTGATGTGCTAAGTCCGAAGCAGCACAATGCAAAATACTGCATTTTGGTGTGGCACATCAATAAAATGATTTACTGCGTCAAATACACATAATTATCGTCAAAATACTGCTGTATAGTGTACCAGATCCAAAATGCGATCAAAAATGCTGCATCGGAGTGTGCTAAATCGAGAAGATTGCCAGAGTAATAATGCTGCACCATAGTGTATCAAATCTATTACCCTGGTGGTACATCAATAGTGTGGAAAACCTAGAGCAGGACAACGGGAATGCTCGCCCATAGTATTCAGTGCTCCAATAATAGTGCACTACAGTGTGTCATATCCACTGCACTACCATAGAAATTCAAAGATATGGCATGGTGCCCAAGCCACATAATTATTATTAGACTGCCATGCTATAATTTGACAAATAATAGTCATTACCGAAGTTATGTAAGCCTAAATGGTGTGACTTGTAAATAGCCAGTGAATCAGGAACAGTCACAGTACATGGGGAACTCATGCAATTATTTGACAAGCCTTAAACAGTTGAACTTATTCAAAGTCTATCCAAGTGTACATTTCAGACTTTTTTGAAGGTGCTTGTGTGAATCAGAGATAGTTTCAAAATTGAAAAAGATGCAGAAGCAATCACATTTCTTTTCAATTGTAATCTATGATTGTTTAACAAAGGAGGTTATTCTAGTTTTTAAATAATTTTTCAGGTTTATCCTTCATTTATTATGCTTTCTAACATGGACACACTTGAAATGTGGTCAAACGAATATATTTTGAAAACATGCTGGCTTAGGAAACTCGAATGAGGAAACACAAGGCAGCAGGGTTTATTTCCAAAGCAGTCAAGCATGCAGGCAGCCTAGTTTTTTGAGCAGTTGTGTGCAAACAAATGTTTCTACTGTTTTACATCTGACAAGAGTATATTTTGGAAAGTGATGATAAATGTAGATGCTGTGTTTAGAAAATATGAGGCAGTGTTATTGATGTCATTCAATTGTTCAAATACTTGTGATCAGGGTCGGTGGAATGATGCAGCAGTGGACGGCTAAGGTGGGAGGCGGGGTTGCCAAATTAGGCGTAAAAAAAACCAAATTATATTCTACAGAAAGGCAATTTATACAGCATATTACGTAACTAAAATCAAATTATATAACACATTCTGTGGCACGTTTATTTAGCCATTTTGTCATTTTTATATACACTCGAGCACAAGAGATCCTGGTGCTCTAAACAAATATATCCTTTTCTTAAGAAAGAATCAGATACACACTCAGCCGTTCATGTTCAAAATGTTATTCAGCAACAACTAAACATTTTGTCATGTTTGGAAGCCCTGGAACACCAATTATTAATACTGTCCTTTCCATCTCCCTGAGGAAGATAGATTGAGGAAAACCTAGACAAGGGTTTACTCATCTTAACTGAAGCCTACATCTGCACACTTCTAGCAAAGTGTGTAGCTCACTTCTTTGGTACATCCCAGTAACGTTGTAAAATTCTGAAATCACCTCTTTCGGCTAGTAAACAGGCCTGCAGAGAAGTATGGTACATTCATTTTCATTGTGTAAGTGTCTCACTGGGAGTACATTAGGAATCAAGACATTGGACCTTATACAGAGATGCAACAGGTTTGTGATTCTTTCAAAGATGGAGTGCACGCTTGAAATAACTGATGGTTTGAGAACAGAAACTGTAATGTATATATGAATGTTTACGGATATTAAAGCAAAGCATTTCTCGGACTAAAACAGGCAATTACTTGCACGCTTTTGGAACGATACGTAAATGAAGGTTTTTGACTCCTGCAGCAGACAAAAGCTTTTCCCCTGGTCTAGCAACTGAGGATGTACGCACTGGGTCTAGAGATTGGGCACCTCTATAAATAACTGAATATAGAAAGCCACAGCTGAAACTTGACCACTTGTGTTTTTTAAGTTTCAAGTACTGCCTTGCATTCAATGTACTGTGGTTTTAATAACAGTTGGTTAGATTGGTTTTAATAACAGTTGATTAATCTAACCTCGAAATCATCAGCACATGGCGGCAGTGTGACAAATTCATATTTACAAGGCAAAACTTGGTGCGGGAAGGCCCATAAATAAAGTGATGGATGGGAATTCTGACAATTTGCAGAGAAACTAAAATATGTAAACTCCGCATGAAAATCCTTGGTGAGGATTAGGGCTGTCCTTTCTTGTAGCACTCTAAGATCCCAGTTTGTATATTGTGAAGCTATACAAACTTGATCCCTCAAGACAGGCCCAGATTCTGTCACCAGACCGTCTCTTACTCATCACCCCGTCCAATCCACTGTCTACCCCAGCATGTTTATGGTATGAAAAGGACTCCCAGATTAGGAAAGCGTTTTAGTGCTATGAGAAAGGCTGAGGAGGATGTACAAATACAGATAGCCAAGCATGTTCTGTAGGTTGATTCTGTATCCACATGCCAGGGTTTCTTACTATTAGTAGACCACGGTCACATTTAGAGAAACCAATGCTATGACATAGACATATTTAGTATTTATCAGTGCCTTCAGATTTAAATGTAGGACAGTTTTAGGATTTGTATATCTCTGACTGTGAAGATTGCATTGCCTCTCCCTTTTTTTCCCTCCCCCACGACAACCAGGGCTGGCTATGTACCCTAAGAAAGCACATCCCAAAACAACACCAATGTATAAAGGGGACTGGATTTTATTCTGTCTTCTCCCACTGGCCAAATCCAAAATCAGCACACAACTGTTATTTAATACGTTATACACAGTCCATACCACATGCAACCAACACACATCTGATGACCCATATTTGGCTTTCATTGAACATCCAACAGCACTCTTTAGACAAAAACACCACCCACCACTGAAACAAACTCACCTA
This sequence comes from Calotriton arnoldi, assembly GCA_963921515.1. Classification (NCBI taxonomy): domain Eukaryota; kingdom Metazoa; phylum Chordata; class Amphibia; order Caudata; family Salamandridae; genus Calotriton; species Calotriton arnoldi. The sequence goes on from CAWUFW010000386.1 coordinate 1,011,690, forward strand.
CTGTCAGACCCAGTTCAGGGGGCCACAAGGCAGACAGGGGTTACTAGGCCCCAACCGCAGTGGTAGAGGTTATTTGTCACATGTGTCCTGGGATCTGTCCTACTATTGCTGTGCAAACTGGGATAAGTAAAATATTTTCTGCACTTGACTCTCAGGATTGTGACGGTGAACTGTCACAGGAGCACAGAACTCAACATTCAACCAACAGAAAACAGCACGTCAAGCCCAATGCGTACTCAAAGGAAACAGCATACAGGGTTGCAAAGGAAGTTGGGTAGAACAATGTGATGCTACACCTTCTTGCCGGTATTACCCCTCCTTTATGCTACGGTAAGAGCCCGTATCGAAAGTCCCTGGCACAGTACGGCTATAGGCGGGATTAGGCGCAGGTTCAAATGGCTCAAATACACTCAAGTCAAATGTGCAACTCAATTCAATGTCTCTTTTCGTCTTTGGCAAAAAGAGTATGTGGCAGACTCACCTGCAAGCGTTCAGGGCCAGACTTATCAAGGGCTTGTGTTGCCCTTGCATCACGCAAGTTGCCGCAAGGGCAACGCACATCCTTAATTGTGATTTACTATGCCACGCATATATTCTGACTGCAAGGCTCCAGACCCCTGGAAGTCGGAAGGAGGTCTGGGTACTGCTCAAAGTGAGTTCTTGGCATGACTTGACATCCCTCTTGAGCAAAAAACACAGGCACCTCCAATCAGGTCTTTTCTACTGCTGCCCCCAGACATAGGAAAATTCTATCTCCTACACTCAGACTACCCCCATACATCTAGCTTTTCGAAAATAGTTCAAACTAGACATTAGTTTGAGCATTATTTACCATATATAAATAAGTGTTTCCTGCCCTTTTGCCCCTTTTAACTGACATAATCTAATTGTTGCTTACCATCTGATCAGTGTCAGCTTTTGGTAGGGTTCGACCTATGCAAAAAATGTAATGAAATTTACAAAAAAATCAAACTAGCTGCGTTTCTACGTATAGACAGAGAAAGAGGTAGAATATATCATGAATGAGCTAGTGCCTTCCAACATTAGGCATTGTTCCCCTCTCCCAATGTAGTGAATGTGAAGTTTGAACAGTGAAGTACCAAGACAGACATGCACCGAAATGGAAAGAGAGGCCACTCGTAGAGAAACCTTGATCCAATGTCAAGAAAGAGCATCTAGGTTCCATACCTTTTCCTCCCACAATATGGAAAGAAAAATAGGGTAGAAGACCATTCTGCTGACTTACAACGAATTTATCACTGGATTCCCCATCTGACATCTTTTTGAAGAACGGAGGAGGATCTAGATCTTGAGAAGGAGCAAAAACCCTGCTCAAAAGATCTGCCATCAGATTCTGGATGCCTTGAATATGTATTGCAGAACGAAGTTTCAGATGTTTCTTTGTCCATTATAATATTGTTACTGCAAGTAGAAAGTGGGTCTTTAAATGAATTCTCCCTGCTTTATTTAGATAAGATTTTGGAGTCACATTGTTTGTTCTTATTAATATGGCATTTCCTTCCACACAGAAGCAAATGCCAGCAGAGCTAGATGGATTGCCTCTAACTCTCTCCAATTGTATAAATGCCTCTTCTCCTGAAAAGATCATTCCACCTGCAGAGCTCTCTCCTCCATCCATGCTCCCCATCCTGCACTGCTAGCATACATTGTTATAACAGTCCTTGTTGAAATACACAGCCGAACCCCTGGCATCACATTCGAAGGAGCTATGCACCATTCAAGAACTTTTCTGATTTGCCTGTCTATTTTCCCGCTGGTGTTCCAGGGGCATTACTTTCAGAAACTGGTTGACTTGAATCCCCAGATGGATTCTGGTTCATGGAATCAGATATGTGGTTGATGCCATCTCTTCTGGGATATTCAACTATTCCCTGGATTTCGTAGCCTTCTGACTTATGAAGTCCAGTAGTTGATTCACCATTTTCTGCCATCCCCTCTCTAGAATATGCAAAAGAAACAATTGAGGGACGGAATGCTGGACAATGCAAACATTCACCCCCAGTCAGAAGGATCTGGGTTTAATCCATCATTCTTTTGCTCACCAGACCACCCCAGTTTGGACCCAGCCATATGCAAATCAGTCTTGACCCTGTTCCTTGTGGGAACAGTCCAGCCCGAACTGCCAAGCCAGGTCCTCCCTGGACCGGAAACAAGCATCCTGGGACTGGTTTCAGGGCATCACACTTCATCAGCCAGGCTAGCTTGAATCCAGTGGTGCAGTGAGCATGGGACCCACGTCTGGGCATACCCTTCCCACTTAGGGCAACATATGCAAAAGAAACAATTGATGGACGGAATGCTGGACAATGCAAACATTCACCCCCAGTCACAAGGATCTGGGTTTAATCCATCATTCTTTTGCTCACCACACCACCCCAGTTTGGACCCAGCCATATGCAAATCAGTCTTGACCCTGTTCCTTGTGGGAACAGTCTAGCCCGAACTGCCAAGCAAGGTCCTCCCTGGACCGGAAACAAGCATGCTGGGACCGGTTTCAGGACATCACCCTTCATCAGCCATGCTAGCTTGAATCCAGTGCTGTAGGGAGCACGGGACCCACGTCTGAGCATACCCTTCCCACTTAGGGCAACATATGCAAAAGAAACAATTGATGGACGGAATGCTGGACAATGCAAACATTCACCCCCAGTCACAAGGATCTGGGTTTAATCTATCATTCTTTTGCTCACCACACCACCCCAGTTTGGACCCAGCCATATGCAAATCAGTCTTGACTCTGTTCCTTGTGGGAACAGTCCAGCCCGAACTGCCAAGCCCGCAGGTTCCACACGGATAGCGATCAGCAACAGCTGCTCGAGACACTAGTCTTCAGCCACTCGCCAGACAGAGCCTCGGTGGTCCTTCCTGAGGCGGTGTCATACACGTGAGCTTGAATCCAGTGGTGTAGTGAGCACGGGACCCACGTCTGGGCATACCCTTCCCACTTAGGGCAACATATGCAAAAGAAACAATTGATGGACGGAATGCTGGACAATGCAAACATTCACCCCCAGTCACAAGGATCTGGGTTTAATCCATCATTCTTTTGCTCACCACACCACCCCAGTTTGGACCAGGCCATATGCAAATCAGTCTTGACCCTGTTCCTTGTGGGAACAGTCCAGCCCGGACTGCCAAGCCAGGTCCTCCCTGGACCGGAAACAAACATCCTGGGACCGGTTTCAGGGCATCACCCTTCATCAGTCAGGCTAGCTTGAATCCAGTGGTGTAGTGAGCACGGGATCCACGTCTGGGCATACCATTCCCACTTAGGGCAACATATGCAAAAGAAACAATTGATGGACGGAATGCTGGACAATGCAAACATTCAACCCCAGTTACAAGGATCTGGGTTTAATCCATCATTCTTTTGATCACCACACCACCCCAGTTTGGACCCAGCCAGGCTAGCTTGAATCCAGTGGTGTAGTGAGCACGGGACCCACGTCTGGTCTTACCCTTCCCACTTAGGGTAACATATGCAAAAGAAACAATTGATGGACGGAATGCTGGACAATGCAAATATTCACCCCTAGTCACAAGGATCTGGGTTTAATCCATCATTCTTTTGCTCACCACACCACCCCAGTTTGGACCCAGCCATATGCAAATCAGTCTTGACCCTGTTCCTTGTGGGAACAGTCCAGCCCGAACTGCCAAGCCAGGTCCTCCCTAGACCGGAAACAAGCATCCTGGGACCGGTTTCAGGGCATCACCCTTCATCAGCCAGGCTAGCTTGAATCCAGTGGTGTAGTGAGCACCTGACCCACGTCTGGGCATACCCTTCCCACTTAGGGCAACAAATGCAAAAGAAACAATTGATGGACGGAATGCTGGACAATGCAAACATTCACCCCCAGTCACAAGGATCTGGGTTTAATCCATCATTCTTTTGCTCACCACACCACCCCAGTTTGGACCCAGCCATATGCAAATCAGTCTTGACCCTGTTCCTTGTGGGAACAGTCCAGCCCGAACTGCAAAGCCAGGTCCTCCCTGGACTGGAAACAAGCATCCTCGGACCGGTTTCAGGGCATCACCCTTCATCAGCCAAACTAGCTTGAATCCAGTGGTGTAGTGAGCACAGGACCCACGTCTGGGCATACCCTTCCCACTTAGGGCAACATATGCAAAAGAAACAATTGATGGACGGAATGCTGGACAATGAAAACATTCACCCCCAGTCACAAGGATCTGGGTTTAATCCATTATTCTTTTGCTCACCACACCACCCCAGTTTGGACCCAACCATATGCAAATCAGTCTTGACCCTGTTCCTTGTGGGAACAGTCCAGCCCGAACTGCCAAGCCAGGTCCTCCCTGGACCGGAAAAATGCATCCTGGGACCGGTTTCAGGGCATCACCCTTCATCAGCCATGCTATCTTGAATCCAGTGGTGTAGTGAGCACATGACCCACGTCTGGGCATTCCCTTCCCACTTAGGGCAACCTATGCAAAAGAAACAATTGATGGACGGAATGCTGGACAATGCAAACATTCACCCCCAATCACATAGATCTGGGTTTAATCCATCATTCTTTTGCTCACCACACCACCCCAGTTTGGACCCAGCCATATGCAAATCAGTCTTGACTCTGTTCCTTGTGGGAACAGTCCAGCCCGAACTGCCAAGCCAGGTCCTCCCTGAAACCGGTCCTAGGATGCTTGGTTCCAGTCCAGGGAGGACCTGGCCTGGCAGTTCGGGCTGGACTGTTCCCATTGGGCACAGGATCAAGACTGATTTGCATATGGCTGGGTTCAAACTGGAATGGCCTGGTGAGCAAAAAACGATGGATTTAGGCCCAGATCTCTGTACTGGGGTGAATGTATGACATTGTTCTGCATTCTGTCCATCAATTGTTTTTGCATTTGTCACCCCGAGTGGGACGGGTATGCCCAGACATGGGTCCCGTGCTCTACATGCCACTGGAGTCAAGCTATCCTGGCTGATGAGGGGTGAAACCCCGAAACCGGTCCTAGGATGCTTGGTTCTAGTCCAGGGAGGACCTCGCCTGGCAGTTTGGGCTGGACTGTTCCCATTGGGCACAGGATCAAGACTGATTTGCATATGGCAGGGTTTCAACTGGAATGGCATGGTGAGCAAAAAAACGATGGATTTAGGCCCAGATCTCTGTACTGGGGTGAATGTATGACGTTGTTCTGCATTCTGTCCATCAATTGTTGTTTTTGCATTTGTCACCCCGAGTGGGACGGGTATGTCCAGACGTGGGTTCTGTTCTCTCCATGCCACTGGAGTCAAGCTATCCTGGCTGATGAGGGGTGAAACCGGTCCTAGGATGCTTGGTTCCAGTCCAGGGAGGACCTGGCCTGGCAGTTCGGTCTGGACTGTTCCCATTGGGCACAGGATCAAGACTGATTTGCATATGGCTAGGTTCAAACTGGAATGGCATGGTGAGCAAAAAAACGATGGATTTAGGCCCAGATCTCTGTACTGGGGTGAATGTATGACATTGTTCTGCATTCTGTCCATCAATTGTTGTTTTTGCATTTGTCATCCCCTCTCTAGAAGGCACACACAATCCCTCTATCTGTGCAGGACCTTGAGCCTATGAATTCCCGATCCTGAGTGTATTTTAATTGTGATTTGTTCCAATTTAACAGAAAACTATAGTTCTGTAGTAGTCTTAAGACTGCACTTTTTTTTTTAAAGAATTCTTCCTTTGCTGAGAATTCACACAAATATGCTAACATCTTTGTGATCATTTTGGGAGCTGACTTTACCCAAATGGCAAGATTGTTGTCAGGACTGTCCGGGGTACTGTCAGGGACTTGGGCAAGGACTAATGGCTGGGTAGAAAAAGTAAGCAGAAAGAGGAGCACAGCGCTGACCAGAATCACACGGAGTCAGAGGAGAAAAGGGATCCAAAGAGGAAGCCTGTACAAGGGAACAAGATGATTAAGGCTCAGAAAGGTCAGGCACTCAAGAGGCAACTTAGCATTCAGAATAATTAACACCAAAGACAGACGCACAAGACATATATATAACATTAACAATAAAGAGAATGTGGGGTAAAGCACTCAGGAGCTCCACACGGTAACACTGGAGCTCAGTAAGTTCCTCACCCACAATTGGTGTTACAGATACTGACTGAAAATACTGTTGTGTAGTTCCTAGGACCCCCCAAGGACCTACGCGTTTTGGATGACCAAAACTGAGGGCTTGGTGTGCAGACAGGCTCTGGACACCTCCACAGGATGAGTCAGCCGTTAGACCAGCTAGCTCTTCGGTGCCACTACCACCCCCCTGTATTCTACAGTGGTATATGTAGTTTCTGGCAACCATCGAACATGACAACCCTGATTCCTCAGGTATCGTGGAAACAATACAGTATCTTTTGCTCAGTCACTCATGCTTACTTTTTCTCAGAGTACACATAGAATGACGATTGGAACGGTTTCAATAAGTATTTATTGGTCAAGCGTCAGTCGAGTGTGAAACATATTAGCTGCGACAATCAAAAGACAGGAGCAGACAAATGTGATCGCTAGCACCAATATCGTAAATAGCAGATACATTTCTACATAGTGCTAATAAGATGACTAAAAGCAGATTATATAAACAATAGCATTGGCGTACTCCTACGATGCGTAGCCTACCTAAATGTACCTAGCCTAGATATGTAGGTGAAGCATGTGTATGTAAATGTCAGGATAGATCCTAATGGAGCCAAGAAACCCCGGGGAAGTGCTAACCCCTCACCTGATGGTTCTGAATGAAGGACCCTGTCTCTGCGTCGAGGATGGCACCCCGCAAGGGATGTCAGATCTCTGCCTGTCGAAAGATCAGCCTGCAGATCCTCGAAGGAATTCTCCTCTCTGTCTGCAAGGGGGAGTGAGGGTCTTTTATACTGATGTGGTCACTCCAGGTTTTCTTCCAGAATCGATATGTTTTGAAAACATTCACTAATCCCTTGCTAATCCTTTTCTAAACAAAAACACTCCTGCATAGCTGGCTGTTGGCCATGGATGAAAAAAAGAGAGGTGACCCTTATACAGAATAAATCTGCTGTGCCTGAGGACATGTTTATGTATGTCAGGTACAGGGATTAAGATAGGGTACCGAGACCCTGTTGTAAAAAAAAACAGAAGTAAGCTACTGGGTAAAAGGTCACCTCTGTAGAACCGTTATGCTGTGTGGATGGGACAAAACGTATGTAATTTGGTATGTACATGTAAAGGACATGACAATACCCACATATACGATATACATACAAAGGCAGGGTCTGTGGAGCTGATACCTATGGTGATGTTATAAATGTAACTCAAAACAATACTCACAGAGAACAAGAAACACCACCTAGGTTGTCAGCTGTGACCACGGATCCTTGCGATCAAACAGGAACACGCAAGGCAGTAAAAGCAAGGGTGTAGCACTAAATACACAGCCACAATAGACAAGGAGCTAGCAAGGAAGCGTGCTTAACAGGAAAGAAGGGAAAACAAAGTGCACACTTGGCAGAAGGTAAGAAACAAAACCCACAAGGATACAGAAAGCTAAGACTGCAGGAAGAGGAAGACAGCAAGGTAGAAACTGGAACAAAGGAAAATGGAATAAGGCAGGGACTGGAAAAAGGTAAATACAGAAGGAAAGAGACTTCAAAGGTGCACTAAATAGTACTGGTTCAGAAATCAAGGAAACGAGGTAGCACTGAAGGCAGTGCTAGTTCAAGCAGCACAGATTTACCTATAGCTCAGAAATCAAGGAATCAAGGTACAGGAATAAAGGGAAAAGAAAGGGCACACTTGGAAGAAAGCAGGTAGCGAACATACAAGGAAACTAGAAGCAAGACAATAGGAATAGGAAGACAGCAAACTAGGAATTGGAACAAAGGTACTGGGAAGAAATGCAGGGACTGGGAAAAGGGAAACACAGGAGAGAGGCTTCAAGGGTGCACTGAACAGTACTGGCTCAGGAATCAAGGAATAGTTAAGGCTCAGGAGTCAAGGTAGCACTGAAGGCAGTGCTTGTTCAGTAACAAGGAATAGCTGCAGCTCAGGAATCAAGATATCAAGGTAGCACTAAAGGCAGTGCTAATTCAGGAACAAATATAGCTAGCTCAGGAACAGGAATCAAGGTAACACTGCTAGTTCAGGAACAAGGATAGCTATAGGTCAGGAATCGAGCGATAACTATATCTCAGGACCTCTGGAAACGATAGCAAATGCTGAAGGGACAGGAACACAGCTACAATGAGCAAACCTGGACTGAAGGGAGCTGGGGCTTAAAAGAGCTCACGGTAATCACATGCATCAGGTGTGAGCAGGCTAGCAGCTGCCAGCCACTGGTGTGCTGAATTCCTCCACCCATCCTTGGTCTGCAGGGATGGAGAGGGAGCAGTGAGCAGGGGATTATAGGTAATGGACTTTCAAGCATGAGCAGACTGGCCTCCACAAAACCCGGCATGGACTGGGAATGGGTGGCAATTTCCAAATAGCGTCCAAATGGCTGGAAGTCAGGCTATGCATGCAGAGGAAGGTCTGGAAGCTTATTACAACACTGGAGAGTTCCACAGTTCTGCTCCCTGGTGGTGGGGACGAGAGCGCAGCCGTGACAACTGTGTTCTGGTAATGATGCTCTTGTCAAATTAATAGTCTCTATCCTGTGATTAACTGCTTTTAGATCCAAAACTTGCCTGAATCCTCCTCCTTTTCCACTAAAAGAATTGAATAAACACCCTTTCCTCTTTCTTCCCAGGAAACTTGAACAGTGGCTCTTTTTTCCAACAATGAAGAAATGTCTGTTTTCTAAGCTCCTGCTTTTACCTTTTTACCTTTACCTTTGGCATAGGGTAAAAGCAGGTAATGTATGCTCCAGATCCTTCCATTCTCTCAATATGAAGCTTTTAAATTTTATCATGAAAAGGCATAGATAGGCTTGAGGGTTTATCACACTGAGGAAACAGTTTGTGTGTTTTTTTCTGAAGAAACCTCTCAGGACCTTTTTGCCAGAGTTAAAAGTGTGTGCTCCTGGCTCAGATGAGGATGATGTTGGACAGACTCAGTTGTCATTTATTTCTTTAGCCTTTTCATACTTCAAAGCATTGAATACTGCTTTTGAATCAATCTATGAATTTCTGGAGAAGACACCATTTCAAACTTATCTGGCCCTGATCTCTCACAGGTGCCTGGAAGTACTCCTGCTATCTCTCCCTGAGTTAACAACAGAAGAGTAAACAGGAGAAAGATGCCTCCTCTTAAATGCCCATTTCCCTTTCGTGATTAAACACAGAATTAAACACAGAATGAACAGACATAAAGAACCACCTCCTTAGGCTCAAATTCTACCAAATTCTATCAATAAGGAAGAGGACCTTTCAGTCAATCCATAAAACAAAAATCTTGCTACCCCATCTTTTTCTCATCCAATCTCCTCTCATGTAACAGAAAAAACTATGCCCCCTTTCTTATGCGCCCTTAGTCATCGTGCTCTGACCATCATGCACCTGCCTTACCTTAACAGACTCCCTTCTGCTCTCACAGCTTCTCTGTGCTGGCGCCTGCGCCCAGAGTCTCTCTGTCGGGTTTGTTTCCCAGCTGAAAACACACTTCTACGATGCGGGTGCATACCCTAGGCCCCACATACTCAGGCTTCAGAGAGGTCGAGTGACCCGCTAGTCCTGCACAGCTATGTCGCCCTCTTCTGCCCCTTTCAACCATGACCCAAGCACAGCAGAAGCCTTGGGAAACACGACAAAACAATGCAGCCTGTGTCCTGCACTCGGCTGCGCTACAAAGCCTGCTAGGAGACCAAATGAAACAGGATGTTTCTATAGAAGGTACATGCATATGCATACGAGTACCACCCACCCCTCTACAAGGGATTAAGCTTGTAAACCAGTCTAGTTGAGGCATACAATCCTCTTTAGTAATAAAAAGAAAAGGATGGGGAGGAGGAGGAGGAGGTAATGTTGCTATGTTAGATGATGTCAGCTGGCGTGTCATTTTGGCATTGGATGGCCTCTACTATACAGAAATGCATGTATAGGGTGCATTATTAAGGAAAGTGGCCCAATTGCCCATTCACTCCCAGACAAAGCGAGTCGAAGCAGCCAAACCCTCAAAAGAATAATCACTTTGTGGCAGCACCCCACAGAACCCTAACATAAACAGAAAGGATTCACCTGGGTCTTAGAACTGACTTAAAAAGTAGAGTTATACAAGGTACTGGAAAACGCACATGGGCAACGCAAACTACATGGTAAGAATATTGCGTGGAACCAGAACTAACCTGTGCTCACTGAGGCACTGGCTGGGGGATGCAGCATGTAATATTCTATAAGCACTATACTGTCATGCGGCCTCCTCCTCCCACTGTCTATTGATGTGTCCTGCTGACCCCAGGCAACAGCTGGTGCGTCACATCCTGTCTGGAAGCCTCAGAATCAGACACAACATAGAGCAGCGGGCCTGCGGGCCTCATCTGTCTGTGCTCTTTAGTCTGAGGCGGAAGGCTCGGGGTTCAAGTGTCTGATTCTCGGGCCCTGCACAGTGGTAAGGGGGGAAACCTTGTTCTGACTAAAACAATTCCCAGCCTCAGTGACTCACAGGTTGCACATTTGTGTCTCGTTGCATGGCCCCAAGTTCCGTCTCTTTGTAGAAGGAGCTCGCCGTGTTCTTGAAGGCTGCGAGGGGTCAGAGATGTAAGGCTCATAGGATGACCTCACCACGGAGCGCGGTAGTCTTAGGGCCGGCTCAGGAATTTGCCAATTACCGGGATTGGGCCGCTTTCACTGAACAGAAGGCAAGGAAGTATGTGAAAAATGCAGCCTTGGTCTGCCGGAGGCTTTTGTTCCTGTCCTCGGCAGCTCACGTGTATGACACCGCCTCAGGAAGGACCACCGAGGCTCTGTCTGGCGAGTGGCTGAAGACTAGTGTCTCGAGCAGCTGTTGCTGATCGCTATCCGTGTGGAACCTGCGGGTCAAATGTTCAGTCGTGTTGAAAGAGCGGTAACACATCTCAGGAGGTTACTGCCTTTGCTGCAAGTAAGCGTACCTTCGGCGGGCCACAGGTTTCCATTGTAGCTCAGGTGATTACCAAGACAGCTGACGAAATCAGTGCAAAACACCTGTGTAATGGGTACAACTGTTTTTGAAATAGCTGAGAGGGTTAATGACTCGTCTCAGTCCTGACCATTGAGCATTCGTGTTCAGGGCACAGAATTCACCCATAAATGAAAACCCCCCTGCCTAATATGGAGCCTACAGGAAGTTCCTGTCACATGACCCATAAAGTTTAGTTGAACCTGGATCACATCCTCTCATACCAACTCTCCATTGTACAGGACTGTGACGAGGAAGACTATGACTTGGTGTAATGAGGATTACCTTTCTCCTCCGTCTTCCTTGTCACAGTCCTGACATTGAGCGTATACCAAAGCTACAGGGGAAAAATCACAGCACATATAAAGATGCAAAAGGATTTATTTCAGAAGCAAACAATAATATTAGTGAAATGTAGCAAAAACTGCAGAACCACAATATGAAGAAAATACTTCTCCCATCCTCAACTTGTAATGAGGTACGCGTGGCTGTTGCACAAATGTCTTTCATTGAACCACCCCTGAAGGCTGCCCAAGATGAAGCAAACCATATAGTTGAATTACCTTAAACTGTAGAAGGAGAGAAACCCCGGATTTTTTTTATATCCAATGGAGATTGCAGGTCTAATCTAAATAGGACAGGGTCCACATAGTAGGACAGTGCCCCCTATTTGCAACCCCAAAAGTCACAAAAGAAAATCAATTTTCTGAAAAGGGGCAGTTCTCTCAAGATAAATCAGGGTTCTCCAAAGTCGTCACGGAGGGCCGGATCCATGCCAGATTTTAAGATAACTACATTTATCTAAATGGGCATATGCTAAAAATCTGGCATGGATCTGGCCCTCCAGGACCGACTTTTCAGAATTCTGAGATAAATAACGAGTGCTCTAGTCAGATCAAGAGAAAGAAACAAAATTTCCTCCTCTGTAGAACAAGAAGGAAAAAAGCAGGAAGAATAATATCTAGAGAGGGATGGAAAGATGAAGAAACCTTGGGCAGGAATATGGGGTCAAGATGAAGAACTACCTTTTCCTGAAAAAACCTCAAGAATGGAGGGTGATAAAGTAAGGCACCTGTCTCCCTCAGCCGCCTACCCGAAGTGATGTCCAGAAGGGAAAAAAACTTAAGGGTCAGAAACTCCAGGGGCACAGTATAGAGTTGTTCAAATAAAGGTTTCTGTAAGGCATTAAGGACCAAAGGTAAATCCCATGGAGAAACAGGAGAAAAAAAACACTGGCCTCCTTAGATAGAAACTCCTGAGGAGGCGGGAGCCTCAAGATTTAAAGGGGTGAAAGGAGGGACCCTAGAAGCTTTTGTTGCCACCCAGTGACCAGCGACGTATGGTAGAGACTGAAAGGCCCAACAAGAACCCATCTGTGAAGAATTCTAGGATTTTACCACTGTCGCAGGAGTCTGGAAAAAGACCTTTAGAAGAACACCAGGTAGAAAAATTCTTCCAATGCCTTTCATAAAGCAAGAGAGTGCTAATTTTCAGGCAATTCTGTATCGAAAGAGCCATCTCTGAGGAACAACCCAAGCTTACTAGCCTCTTCCTTTCAATTTCTAAAAGCCCAGTGACAGATGATTGAGAGAGCTCTCGAATAAGAGTGGAAACTGAGAGGGGATGGAGGCAACGGAATCGTCATTGGTGAGCAATGGCTAGGCTGTGAAGAAGAGAGTACCAGAATTACTGGCACCAAAAGGAGATCACAAACAGAAATTCCAACCTCGCCCTTATACACTTAGCTAAAAACATACTAGATGGGAAAAGCAAAAGGAAGACCCTGAGGCCAAGGAGAACTCATTGTGTCCACCCTCCACACCTCTAGAAGGAGAGAGCAGAATTTTGGCAAAAGAGCATCTTGGAGGCAAGTGAAGAGCCTTTTCACAATCTCTTGGAACACTTGAAGAGATAGACATATTGTCATTGAGGAAGGGACGTAGCCACTCAGCCGATCGACGCACCCATTCTCCCTCCCCAAAAAATAAGCTGCCATCAGCCCCAACAGGTTGTACTCCACCTATGCCCCTATCTGATCTGTGAACACCACCAGCGTAGGAGAATGGGTTCCCCCAAATGATTCAGATAGGACCAGGCCAATTGATTGTTTGTCCTGATTTGAACAAATCTGTCCTTGGGGAAAAGGAGTAAAAGTCATACAAGCCTTGAAAACATCTGTAAGTTCTTTCCAGTTTGAAGTCATCATCCACTGTGCAGCTGTCCAGAATCCCTGAGCAGAGTGATCCCCCAGAGTTGCTCCTCAACCCCAAGGACTCGCATCAGTTGTCAAGGTTAAAGCTGCAGGAAGATCAGTTACAAAATAGTAGTGAATTTGTCATCTAAAATGGCTGCATGCAGAATCGCAATTACTTTTTTATTCACAAATAGTGTGCTGGTTGCTAAATTTTTTCCTGGTGTGAGACTCGAGCTTTACATACCTCTGAGTACCGTTCAGCACTGCCAAGGGGTCAAACACCTCTGACTGGTGTTATTGGTGCTGGTGAAGAACTCTTTTGATTTTTTATTTTCGACCATGCAAAAATTGCACCACTTACTGCCCTTGGGTATGAGATATAAATTAAATCAGGGTATTTGAGATCAGCTGTTCCTAAATACTTGCCTCTAAGATGCAGGGCCGCATATGCCTTTTATTCCACCAGGCATTTCCCTGGTGGGCTGGAGCCCTTGAAGGCTGATTTTGAAAGCCCAGGGCCGCTCCTGGTGCCTCTGTCACATTCCCCACATTAACTGCAGCAGGCAGGGGAGACATGAAATAAAGCGAGAAAGGGAGGGAGGGGGAAAGTAGAGAGAAAGCGATTCAAAAGGGATATGAGAGAAAGGAGATTAGGAGAGAGAGAGAATGGATGGATGGAAAGAGAGAAATGCCAGGAGCAGGGCTGGTTTGATCAATGTTTTTCAATCTTAGTCATTGTGAAATTAAAAGTAATGCCTAGGTCTGAAAGGGGCATTTCCTCCTGTGATGTCAGAAAATAAACCTATTCTTAAAGCATTCATTCCAAGCATTTCTACTTTATTTACTCTGCGCTGTGACTCATTGTGTACAAAAGGGGGATTTCACCAGGAATTGAACTGGCACAATAGCAAGATTTTATCTCTGGATTTAACAATGCACTTTTTTCAGAATGAAGACTCTAATTCTAAACAGAAATCCGTTCGCTGTTGAAAATACCTTAAACATTAAATCAGTTTTAGATAAAAACTGATGGACTTGCTGTAGGGCATGGCAATTATGTGTACACGACAACTAATGTATCACTACGAAGTCGCCATATGTGGCACATACAGCATAACCTGAGGCATAACCTTCTGATGTTAGCATTAAGCTAAAGACCCAGGCACAAACATTTAAGCACTAAAACCCTGTAGAGGAGAAATGTTAATGCAACTTCTGAGCCTGGAGCAGTCACCTGCTGCTTTCTGTACTCCATCAGTGGGACCTTGTATGCTTAAAGGAGTGTGTGGCATGCATCTGTTGGTCTCTTCACTTAAACACCTGATGCATGACTCAGGGCTAGGAGTGGGCAGAACTCGCGGAGTTTCACTCTGCGGCATTCCGTGGAGTTACCTAAAAACTCCACGAGATTCCACAGAATTCCTTAAATGGTGGAGCGCGGTACGCCGTGCTGATATGTAGCATCGGGAGCTTGTCCGACGGTGTAAAATCAGCGCGAATGGCAGCACACGGAGCATCAGAGGGCACTGCTTCTTTCTCCCGCTCGAGGAGATTTTCTACTTGAGCGTCAGCTTTCTCAACATGACCAGCAGCCTTCTCACTGCGAGTGGTAGCTACCTGCCATAACTGCCCACGATGAGACATCTCTCCAGGAGGTGGTCTAATGCTCGATTTTCTTGCTCCCGAGCCGTGCATGAGAAAGAGCTTGGCCAGGGAATGGTTGGCGGAGTTTTTCTGAAACACTGCGCTCCAATGCGAGTGCAGAGTGGGCATAACTCCGCGAACTCTCCGGAGAAGCAGAGTTTACTGCCCACGTCTACTCAGGACATGTAAAGTTGTATGTGAACAGAAGTTGATTTCAGAAAACGTCCTATTGATATGGTTACTGACTGACGTTGTTTTTAATTCCTATCACGATAGCCCCTGCAAAGCTTTTATTATTTCTGAAATCGAAGAGTGAGTCGCTTTTAAGGTGATATCATATTTTCAAGAACAAGCATTGGCAAGGTCAACCGGTCTTCCCCCATGACATGAGTGCCAAGCTGTTGGCTATGCCAAAGCTTGTTTGTAAAGCACTGTAAAACAATGTCAAAATGGTCACCGGTGCACAATACCGCATACTTATATATCAGAAGTTAAATTTGAATGCTTTTTGTTTGAGAAACCCTATTCCAAGTTAGTTGACAGTGCATCATTATCAAGGACTGGACACAGTAAAGCTCTCTTTATTGCTGTGTTTGTGATTGCCCCCCAAAAAATGGTGACTCCTCCCAGTAGCCACGTTGCCATCCTATACTTAATATACACATGAAAGATGTCACATATCTTGTTAAGAGAGTCCCAGTGAGGAGGAAAAAGCAACAAATAACAGACAACATGGACAGTTCTTGATTGAACATAAAGCACTTTACAACAGTGGCAAGCAAGACACCAAAACTACCCTGAGTCAAAGTAAAGAAAGTATCTGACATAATCTTCCAGGCTGAAGAATCCAACAGAGAAATACAGCTGCAGAAAACAGAAACAAAAAATCAGGGACAAAAAGTGAGCAATGAATGCAATACAAATATGGAATCAAAAGCACTGCAATGCATTCTTCTCAGACCCAAGATTCCAAATACATGAGTGAAAAAGGAAATGGCTTCCTAGAAGGTGGGCTGGCACCATTTTGAACAGAGAAGCTCTAGCAAGTGCCCGGTAGCAGGAAGCAGCTGCTGGGACCTCAGAAATAAAGTTTTTAAAAAATGAAGTGAGAGGTGGGGGAGCAACAGACGATTGGAGGTGGGAGTGAGGAATGAGCAAACAGGGCGGGTGGAGAGCAAAGTATTCAAGATGGCATGCAAACCAACATAAGCAAGCAGCCCGGTAGCAGTTAGAAGCTGCCAGGCCCTTTGCACACTGAATTTTGTAATACATTAAACAAATTTATTTGAAACAAAACAGTGAAGCAGGGTTGAGCAGCGAATAAGCAGAGGAGGGTAGTGGTGAACGAGAGAGGAAAGCCATGCACCCCCATGAAGCACTGAATATCATTTGGAAAAATAGTTCCGTAATGTCAGCAGTGGAAGGATACAACTTATCCAATCAAAAGAATGGTAAAAAATAAATGTTGAATGGGTGGGCCAAACACAAGACTATGGATAAAAGCCAATGAATCAGGTCTATGTGACTGAAAATAAAGCTATCCGATATAGAGCTAGTGGCTGACCCAAAGCCTACTCTGTGTATTATTGTATTGGAGACAATAAGTCTTTGACAAGAAAACAAACTCTCATCTAATCTGATAAGTGCAGTAGAGAAATGTAAAACGTTATTATAATCATATTGTGAATCAATACACTCCCTTAAAAAATAATTGACAAATTTTTATCAAAATTCAATTACCAAAAAGAGCAACGTGTGGCTAAATTACTGCAACGACAAAATGCTATTCTGAAAAAAATATATAGCTGTCTATTTTATCCAGGATGGGTATTCTACATTCAATAAGTTTCTAAATAGTTTTAGATAACATTTAAGATGTTTTAGTTTGTATCAGAAAACTCAGTTAAGGTAGTGTGCATAGATGCTATTTTTGAAGTGCAACATCTGCCACCAAGGTGTTCTCTAAGCACTAAAGAAACAAGAGCCCAACACAAAAGAAATCCCCATCACCACGTGTTACTTAACTTGGAATCAGATGGGTCTTAAGGCCATTTCCAATGGGCAGGTGCTTTTTTGTGATTTTAATATGTAAAGGAATATAAGTACATAAGCAGCGGCCTGCACTAAGAAAGTCCACCCTTCATTTTTGTTTTTATTGTCTATGTCTACATGCAGCCAGTAGACCTGCCGAACAGAATACTCTTTTTTTTGGTAAAGAAATTGCATTTTAGCAAATATTTTGGGCTTTGGCAATAAATTATCATGTGAACCAGGCATTAAGATTGAAATTGGTCTTTTTCTACAACCTGGAGCCAGTGCAGTGCACACCTCCTGCCACAGAAAGCATAGGAATTCGGATCAAGAACATAAAAGGCAAGCTTTGGCAAAGCCAATAGGTCTGGCTTTTTGGCTTTGTCAATGCTTGTTTTGTTTTGTCTTGGCTGTTGTTGAGGCAGTTGCCGGATCCTCACCAATATGAAAGAAAAACTGATTGGCTAACAGGAAAAATATTTTTTGCCCTCAAAAGCAATCACTGCCATATTAGTCCCTTGCACTGATGGGAACTACTTTGGGTGCAGATGTGCTCTATGTGAAAGAACCAAAACCCATCACTCACAGTCGGTGCATATTTTGAGGGGTCCACCTGCACTTATTTTTTGGGACCGCCACTTATTTTCCTCATCAGACTTTCACTCAGAGCAAGAAAGAAAAAAACAGAAAAATCGAAAAACCGTGACAAAGGTAGAAAGCAATTAATAAAAGGAACCTGAATGAGTGGGATAAAGAGCAAGGGAGAGCATGGTGGTGATTTAAAGAGGTATGGGGTGGAATCAAGACTATGTAGCCTTGGTATTTGGCACACCGACCTTCGAAGCCACCAGCAGAAGGCTTCTAAAGAAAACTCTGGGCGCCAGCACTAATTATTTTACAAATAAGGCACTGCTCACAGTGAAGTTAGCCAATGGATGAAATGGACTGATCCACTGGCCTGTGCTATAGTGGGCGAAAGAAAATGTGACTGAAACAAAAACAGATGAATGGATGAAGAGAGATGACTATAAGTCTCTATTAGTGAGTATATTTCAAATATATAATTATAGTAAAATCAAAATGTCTTGGTTAACAGCAGACCTAGTAAACTGTCAACACAATAAAAGGATCTGCAGAGCTAATTAGTGCTTCCAGCATAGGGGAGCGCGCGCGGCGGCGCCCAAGATGGCCGCCTGATAATGGAGCTCCGTACCGCGGCGGGAGTGCCGTAATCAATTTGCGGTTCCCGCGATCTTGAAAACATGGGAAACAGACGGAAAATGACATCGGAGTATATCCTGCACTGAAGAAAGGTTTTTTCATTCTTTTTGCTGGCTTTCTTCATACTTATTTTGGGCTTCTAAACTATTCCTCAGTATTGTGGCAGCCATTTTGTTTTATGGATGCTTGTTTCCCCTCAGCTTTGGGCCGTTTGTGACTATTTTTGAGGCTTGTTCCCTCACAATATTTAATATTTTATTGGCCCTGTTTTTGCTTTACCTCACTTTAACCTACCTTGAGCCTTTTAGTCTGCGGAGATTTGCGCAACTAGCAGACTGTCTGTTTCTCTGGCTCTGGGAGACTATTGGAGGGGAATACTTGCCTATTGCTGCCTGCGCTCTTTTCTGGACTGCGCATTTCTTGACTGCGCATCTTAAGGCTAGTTATGGGCAGAAGCAAAAACCTATTACATTCAAATAAGGGTGGCATTTCCAAGATATCCAGAGCTGATTCTTTGTGTACTGAGTCTTCCATGAACTGTTCGTTCTCTACAGCAGATATGGCTCAGTCGTCTACCTCTCGCTCAATACCGCTGCTTTTGCCGAATTCTAAGACGCAGGCAACCCCCACGGCCAACAAGCGCCTTAAGCAAGATCCACTATTCTGGAAGAGATACGCACTTTGCGCCCTTTTATTGAAGATACTAATACTCGCCTACAAGTGTTGGATAACAAGTGGTCCTCTATGGATTCCCGACTCTCCTTAGTGGAACAACGTGTTGGGGATATCCAGGATGCTGCTGTGAAGATAGCAATGTTGGAGAAAGATATTTCACTCCTTAAAAAATCTGCTGAAGACCTCGAAAACAGGAACAGACGTAATAATCTACGTTTATATGGTCTTCCGGAGGGCCTTGAAGGGAATGATCCCGTTGCTTTTTTCACATCCTTCTTTCCAAAGCTTCTGGACCTTCCTCCTTCGACCAATTTGAACATCCAGCGTGCCCACAGACTGGGTCCTCGTCTGTCCTCTACGTCTGCTCCATCAAAACCTCGGGGAGCGATTCTTCTTTTCTTATAATTTACAGATCTTCTTCAAGTGTTAAATGCAGCCAAGGCTAAGAAACGTCTTGTCTGGTCTGGTGTTAACTTGTTTATTTCCCAAGATGTCTCTACAGCAACGGCCAAACGGCGAAAAGACTTCCTCGATCTAAGACCTGCTCTACGCACCCCTGGAGCTTGATATGGCCTTTTTCATCCATGCCTCTTCAAAGTGACATTTCAGAATAATACGTCCACATTGGAAGATCCTGCGGACTTAAGAAAATTCATTCATTCACATTCTACAACATCGATGGAAATTCCTGGCCCATCTTCTGTCACTTGACTTTTATAGTCCTGTATAATTATTTTTCTCAGTTATACTAATGATTGCTTCCTTTACAGGTTGCTTCTTGATGTATGTGTTTCTTATTTGAAATGTGTTGACTTTTTTCTTCATCATTCTTCCTTCCTTGCAGGTAATTTGATATTCGGTTTGTCTGTTCCGTAACTGTTATGTGGCTTCCTGGTGTGGTGCCTTCTCCCTTGTCTGCTGTGTCATCCTCATTGTTGTCGCCACTCCTCCTTGTTGTCTTCTTCTTCCCCGTAAACGGTATGTATCACAGTCGTCATTTTGACATGTACTGTCCCTTCTGGTTGTGTCTTTTGTTCCTCCTTTTCCTATCCTCTTCTATCCTTCTTCTCTCCTCTCCTCTAGCATGTATATCATTATATTCTTTTTGGTACATCTGTTTTATTTATCCTTTTCTTTCTTTCTTACTCTGCTTATTTTTCCTACATTTCTTCACTGTTGTTGGCTCTATTGTTCCATATATACTGTTATTTTCTTCCATTCAGAGTTGTTACTTGGAATATAAAAGGATTTATTAATCCTATAAAGAGGCAGAGAATTATCTCACATTTAGCCTCCTATAATCCTGATTTAGTTTTATTACAAGAAACTCACTTGTCAGAAGCTGAGGCTCTTAAACTCAAACGCAATTGGGTTGGTTCCGTTCTTGTTTCTCCTACTATTACAAAGAAAAATGGTGTCATTATTTTATATCATAAAAAGTTGAAATGTTCTGTTGTTTCACAAGAAATAGATACTGATGGTAGATGGGTTTTAGTTAAACTGCTCATTAATAACCATATTCCTTTAACTGTCTTCAATATTTATGGTCCAACTCAACCAATGAATGAATGAATGTGTAGTTTTATATAGCGCAACGTTCACTCCAAGGAGTATCTTGGCGCTTTAGCGGAGGAAGAACACCTGAGAGGAGAAGAACTAAAATGGCAGGGCTTAGATAAGAGACCACACAGTATTATCTGGGATAGCGAAGATCCAGGTTTTTAAGGACTTCCTAAAAATAAGTTCCGTTTGTGTGTGTCCGAGTTGTGTTGGCAGGGAGTTCCAGGCTTTTGTCCCTAGAACCGCAATTGTCTTTCCACCTCTAGTTTTAAGTTTGAAATTGGGGACTGTTAAAAGATTCTCTGAAGATGACCGTAGAGTACGTTGCGTGGTGTATGGCTTGGTTCTGGAATTTAAGTATTCTGGTCCGGTTTTTTTTGTAGTTTTATAGATGATGGTCAGAACTTTGAAAAGAATCCTCTTATGAACAGGCAGCCAGTGGAGGGTTTTTAGTGCTATTGCTGAGGAGGAGTCTCTGGGCAGTTTGAGTACCAACCTCGCTGCAGCATTCTGGACTACCTTTAGTCTTTTCAGGACCGTTTTTTTGGTTCCTGCATATAGACTATTACAGTAGTCCAGGCGAGATTACACCTTCTGGCCCACTATTACAAATAAATGCTTGCAACACAAGGATGAATTCTTTATCCTTGGAGGCGATTGCAACCAGATCATAGATCCCTTTATTGACCGCAGATCCCAAGTACATTTTGTCCCTCACAAAACCCACAAACAATTTCACAGTACAATCACACAGGCACATTTAGTAGATGCTTGGAGACTATGTAACCCAGACGAAACAGAATTTTCTTTTTTCTCCCCTCCACATGGCTCCCTAACTCGATTAGATTATCTATTCCTATCCAAACCATTAGCTCAAACTCTCATCTCATCTTCGATTGAACCTATTTTGATTTCTGATCATGCTCCGGTGATTGCTGATTTTGATTTGCTCTGTCCACAGCCCAAATCTTCTAGATGGAGATTTAATAACTTTCTTCTACAGGATCCAGTTTTTTCCTCCTCCTTTACTTCTTTTGCGGAAGAATTCTTTTCTCTTAATGAAGATCCATCTATTTCTCCTGCCTTGGTGTGGGACACTTTTAAAGCTGCTGCCCGGGGTTTCATCATTGA
The DNA here is from genome assembly GCA_963921515.1 of Calotriton arnoldi. Classification (NCBI taxonomy): domain Eukaryota; kingdom Metazoa; phylum Chordata; class Amphibia; order Caudata; family Salamandridae; genus Calotriton; species Calotriton arnoldi. The sequence goes on from CAWUFW010000386.1 coordinate 1,033,228, forward strand.
TTTTGTATCTAACAAAAAGAAACATACCCTTACTCAACATAAAGCCTTGTTAGCCAATATTAAATGCTTAGAACATCAATTTTATACCTCCTCATCGGACTTCACTCTGCAGAAGCTTGTTCGTGCAAAGCTGGAATTTAATAAAATTTCTACAAAGAACGCCTCTTCTATTTTGCTTCGTAGCAGCGCCCGATACTATGGAGGCCGTAATAAAGTGGGATCACTCCTGGCTAACTATCTTAAGGGAAATATAATCATATACCCAAGGTCAAAAGTACAAAACAATGTTAAAAAATATAGATCTATTTATTTGTAAAAGTATCATCAAGTACATAAATCATTTCATAAGTTAAAAATCATTTGTGACATCACTAACACAAAATCTAAAAATAAATTCAAAACATTGTACACACTATAAAAACACTATCACTAAAAAGAGAGCACACATTAAAGACAGCACAATATGTCATAAAAAGCACACACATCCGTGATATCACAATAATCAGAGCTGGAACCCGATACTGCAGCGTTGATACGTAATCTATGGTTCCAGCCTCTTCACGGATTATGTTAAAAAAGCGTTGACGCGTTTCGATGGAATAACTTATAACACCATCTTTCTCAAGACTGTATATATGACTCTCTAGCAGACTGGTTTTAACCGGAGCATCTAAAAATACTTCGTAATGGTTATGGGAGGATGATGGAAAAAAAGCATCCTATTTTGATAGCTTTGGATACAGATATGGGGTTGATACCTCCGTCCTCTTCAGGTGCGTCCTGACTCAAGTTTCAGGGCGTCTCTTTTTATCTATGCAGTATAGGGCGGTGATATTTATTTTATATAAAGGAACTTATAATTTCCAATGGCAAGATTCTCCCGTGCGCCGTTATTCTATCAGATCTCAAGAGTGGGGCCTGCCACATTCACTATACACTTATTGTCCCACTGCTTAAATCTCGACACTACCCTTCACAGATAGGGTCCGTCGGCGTGCAATGGCGTCACGTCACTCATCCGGTTCATGCAATCAGCAAATTGCATGGACCGGATGAGTGACGTGACGCCATTGCACGCCGACGGACCCTATCTGTGAAGGGTAGTGTCGAGATAAAAGAGACGCCCTGAAACTTGAGTCAGGACGCACCTGAAGAGGACGGAGGTATCAACCCCGTATCTGTATCCAAAGCTATCAAAATAGGATGCTTTTTTTCCATCATCCTCCCATAACCATTACGAGGTATATTTAGATGCTCCGGTTAAAACCAGTCTGCTAGAGAGTCCTATATACAGTCATGAGAAAGATGGTGTTATAAGTTATTCCATCGAAATGCGTCGATGCTTTTTTAACATAATCCGTGAAGAGGCTGGAACCATAGATTCAAACAAACTCTCAGTCAAATCTTGGTGGAATAATGTATGTCACTATCATAGATTAGATACTGCTTTTGCTTTTTGTTGTAATCCGTAAATAAATAGAGATATGTTTTGGTTACCACTGTTTATTTAAATGAGATTTCTATTACTCAGGTATCCCGTAATCGTTCTGAGAATTTCCTACCTCCATAATTTCTCTTTTTCACTTCTTTGCCTTTTTTCTTTTTAAATATTCAACATTATAAGGATTTATATGACTATATCAATTGTATCCTTTTCTGTTTTGATGTATAGTTATTGCCATTTGATCCTCAGCTGCAGAGTTTACCTTATCTTTCCCCCCTTCTTTCCCTTCCCCCTTTTTCCTTATAAAGCCTAAAATTGTAAACGGCTTTCTACTATGTTTTATGGCATTTTCTGTAACACTTTGTATGATATCGCCCTATGTTGTATACTGAACTTTTATGTCAATAAAGCTTATTAAACTTAAAAAAAGAGCTTCCAGCATAACGTATATTATATAAACGTGTGCATGTCTCTCACACTTCCTCATCTGTCACATAGCTAAGCTCTGCATCCCATAACACTATAATCGCATCTCAGTAGTCTTCAAGCCAGACTTGGAAAAACTTCCCACATAGGCTCAAATTAAAGACAAAAGTCTCCCAGCCTCACACAGTGTAGCGTGCAGCCTGCACGGATAAGACCTTAAGCGCTCCACATAGGGTTAGAAAGTAATTTATAAATCCTATAATACAACACATTACAAAGATCGGGGCTTCATCTTGAGATACATTAAAACCCGCTCTGCTGCATTCAGTCATTTTTGTAAGCTTTTCACTGGAAATTTAGACAATCTCCTCTAAGCACTGGTGGCATAATTAAAACTGGACAGTACAACAGCTAAAATATCACAATTGCTGGAAGTTATTGCAACAACCGTTTTGGCAGCCTACATTAATTAAATAAAACCCGCAAAAAGCCTAGAAGTTTGCGTGGGTGGCCTGAACCGTTGGCTGGGATATCTGCTTGCTTTGCAGAAGAATCCCAGCTGGCAGCCCGTGCTGGCGGCACTGACGTCACCCTTAGAGGGCTGGCTATCGAGAGCCAGGTCGGGCAGGTGCTGCTGTGGGGTCATGGGTCCTAGGCAGAGACTGCCCCCCTATCTTCATCCTGCAATGTTGTTTCTGGTCCCAGTGCAGGGACGCCCTATTGCTGGGGCAGCCATGCGCAAATCTTTTTAACATAACATAACATGTGAGACTCAACCACTTTTCATAGAAGAGTGGGTGGGTGAGGATGGAGGAGAAGCATGGAATCATGGTATGTCATGTATCCCACTGGGCTCATAGGCCTCTCTAGAGTCTCCCATAGAGGGAAGCTTAGGGAAGGGTAAAAGAGGGGTGGGCTACGGGGAGGAAGCACTTGTGGTTAGACTTGAGACACCCTGTTTTGTGAGGGTAAATCGCAGGTTCAGGCTAACCTCCCGTCTGAGTCCTGTGAATGCTAAGAGCACCCAGCATACAAAACAGGTTCTGGCCGCCAGAGCACATCAGAGCAAACGTTTCACCGTCCTGTCAGGAGCATAATACAGGCCCCTGCAGTCCCTGCGATGGAGGATCGCAACCTTTTAGGGACCCCCATTCAGCCGAAGGTCAATGAATAACTGTGAAATATGTGAGAGTCAGGGGCCCCACATCACATTCTGCAGGGGTCCATCAACACATTCCTTTGGGTGACATCACTGCCTACTGTGGGAGCATGGGCGATGGTGCAGACTGTCCTTTTTCTGAGACCAGGGGATGCTGAGAGCCACAAAACAGGACAGGCTCTTGTGAGGGCAGTATAGCTTGACAAGCACAGGCCACCTTCCTCTGACAGCATGGGTCTCAGAGCATGCTATCCTTTATTGCAAAGGCCAGTCAGCTCTTCTCTGCCAAGGACTGATTAATATCCCTCTTCATTATTGCTACCCCCCTCCTCTACAGGAACGACAGCCTTCTTCCAGGACATAGCCAACTGTGCCCAATGAACAGGACACAGGGAGGATGCAGGGCAAAGGGCATAGGTGCAGAGTGCTCTATACCCTGAGTAGGTTGTACACTCAGTTCTCTAACAGAACGTGAAATTCCAGGATCCTGCCATGAGGCTGGAATGCGACACATGAGTGCGTCACTGGAATGAGAAGTCAGTCAGGCATCAGCAAAGCAAATACAGCAGCTACATGAAAACAACTGGCTGTGCTTATAGATCAAAAGCTTGTGGCGTTAATGTCCACACTAACTTGTGTTTTATTACCTCAGTCAGCAGAACTTATCTTATTGACCTTGGAAGGATGAAAAGCAGAGACGGCTCTTTTAGCATTGAGTGAAAAGGTGTGTGCACACAAATATCTGCAATAGATACGTTATCGCTCTGCCCTGCCTTGTTGCCTCTTATTCGGGAATTGAACACAAAACTGTGCAGCTTAACAGATGTGCAGTGCGCGATGGTTGTTGAGAAGCACAATTTAGACTTCGCCCTTACACGTCACAGAAATGCAATTACATACGTGCATTTGACGTTATATTAACTGTGTGCCCTAACTTCATTAATGTGTTTGAAGCATTTAAATGCATTAATGAAATGTAATCATTGTAGAGACTAGAGATGTATATATGTGTGCCCTGATGTTCAGTTTAAAAATGAAAATATGTATTATTTATTCCCCTTTTTATACCTACACTTCAAGTTATATGTACAAATGCAAACATGTCCTCTTTTTCTCAGGTTACATATGTGCATGTATAACCATGTATTCAAAGTGCACATTAAATTTTTAATTGAAGTTAGCCTGACTACAGGCCTCAGTTGAAATGTTTTTTGCTTTGCCAGCATGTTTTCCTTTTCTTGCAGGTTTATTATTTCGTTAGTTAGAGAAAGGCTTAATGTCTGTACAAGACTGCTTATAGAGAGGCCTGGAGGGAAACTTGGAAGTGAACATGGAGAAAGAACGATCGAAAAAGGTTTCTGTTCATCATGTACCAGGATGGCAAGATGTTCAAGGTTGAGAACCCCAGTCCCTGCTCGATTAGTTGGGAAATTGGAGGTTTGTTGCAGATGCACTCAAGTAGTGGTCTGATTGATTCCTGGTGGTGTGATGGAGATAAGGACGTTTCTGAATCCGGAGAGTCAGGAGAGATTCCCTTTAGACTTTGAGAGGTACAGACCTCTCTGCTTGCCCTATTCTTGCAAGTGTGAAGCTTTGTGCTAAACACTTATTTATTTTTCCCAATACTTCTATTAAAGTCTGATTATGCTGACACAAGTCAAGAATACTTTATTCGGCCAATAAAAGCCATAAAAGCAGTCAGTTAAAAACATTTTAAGAGACTTTAAAAAAGAACAATCAATACATTGGGAGGAAGAAATTGCACATGACCATTGAAAAAGCCCCATCATACAAGTGTTGTGTATCCTAAGATTAATCACTTGACAATTAAAATTAAAACTCATTACGGAGAATCAAACAACAAATACCGAGATGCTCATACAAATACAACAGATAAAATGCCATAGATATAGTTTCTTAATAAGGACCCACATAATTAAACATTTAAAAGATACTCAGGGGTGCATATAATGCCGTAGCCATGTTTAAATAGATGTTACTACTGCAGGTCCATCTTCTTCCTGGTTCTTATGGCCCCTAGCAGGAAGCTCGCAACCCCAAAGCACACCATGGGGGAGGATAGCATTTGTAAAAATAATAATGCGGGTCTTACTTGAACAAAATTGGCCTCTCTAAGTACCGGCACTATATTAATTTTTTGCGCAGGGGGCATAAAATTCACAAAAAAAGATAAAATGCAAGGTATCCTGCTCCGAAAAATTGTCACAGGGACACAGCTTTAGGGAACCCGGCAATGAGTATCCCTTGAGGAAGGCTAATATCCAGGGTACCTGGTTCAGCCGAAATCTAGTTAAAACAAAGAGATGTTGCGCGTTGGAGACCAGTGACAAATAGGGCTGTAACTGTGGAGACAAACATATAGTGACGTGCCTTTTCACTGAGGGCTTGGCTACTTCCGTATCCTCCCTAGACGCCTGCTGCCTGGCCAGAAACTTCAGGTTGATGTCCCTGATGGCTGTCGGTCCTAAGGGTCTTGGTTTAATATACATATCGGGTCAGCCCAACTGCTTCATTTACTCCCTAATGTATTTTAGTCACGGAATATGTAGGGCTCCCTCCTGGGCAATACAGTACGCTATGACCAACTGATTCAAAGTAGGGGTGGTGCTTGACCAGATCCTCAACCAGCGTATCAGTGGCACAGCGGCAATATGGTCAGAGATGTACCCTAGATCAAGGTCTTCATGTAGAATAAAGGCAGCGGCGCTTGAGGGGACAGCAAGAAGGCCATACATAAATTTGTTCTCAACCCCCTGAATGGCCCTCATGTCCTTGTAGTCCCATACATTACACCCATATGTGGCCATAGGGCTACATTTTTCTTTATAAACCTTAAGTAGGGCAGGTATTGATTTAGACCCCAACCTTTTAGCAAGATCCCACACGGCCCGACTGCTCTAGTCAGTATGTTCTTTTTTAGTTGTCTTTGCGCGGCCCAGGTCCCATGGTCATTGAACAACACCCCCAGATAAGGAAATGTGGACACTTTCGACAGTTCTACCCCCTTACAGTAAAACCTGCACTTTGTGGCCGTTTTGCTACCCATAGTCATGGTTTGAGATTTTGAGAAATTGGTGGCTAAGTCAAGTAATTCCATAAAATCAATAAAAACAATTAAAAGGTTTTGGAGGCCTACAGCGGTCCTTGCAAACAGTACTGCGTCATCTGCGTACAAGAGTGCGGGGATTAGTTTGGACCCCACTCTTGGGATGTCTTTAGTACTTACTGAGAGGAGGTCCCCTAGTTTATTTATATAAAGTGTAAATAGCAGAGGGGCCAGAATGCACCCCTAATGAACCCCTCGCTTGACCTTCCAGGAGTCTGTCATACTGCCATCTTCCTTACACCTTACCGCCGCAGTGGTGTTAATATGGGCGGAATGTAAAAAAGACACCAGACACGGGTCCATACCCAGCTCCCCCAAAATCTGCCACAGTTTGGATCGATTGACACGGTCAAATGCCGATGTTAAGTCCATAAATCGCATTTGCAGGGTACCCCTCTTTGCAATAGTGTACTTCCCGACCACCAGATTAAAATTAATACATTGGTCAAGCGTCCCACTGCTGCGCCTAAAACCATACTGTAAATCGCTAATAACATTGAAATCTTTTAGCCACGATGATAGACGATTCAAAATCACCTTCCCCATGATTTTGGCAGCTGAGTCCAAGAGCGAAATGGGTCTGTAACAGTCAGGATCGCCCCTTGAGCCCTTTTTAAAAATAGGGATAATAATAGCATTCGCCCACAATGGAGGAAAGCCACATGTGCTTGCCGCGTTAAAAACCCGTTCCAGTATTGTAGCCGAGACCTGAGGGTCTGCCTTATACAGGTCAGCTGGTATGCTGACACATTCTATGCTCCCGAATTAGAGACACTTGATAGATGACCTCATATTGACCTATGTTTAGAAGAGAGAAGGGAAGTTTGTTTATGGAACACCTGTTTGCTTTGATTTGTTTCTGTATTGTGGTGGCTATCACAATTCTGTATCTCACTCTGTTGCGCCTTAACTTACTGAGATATTTCTGCTACCTACTGTTTTGATGTACCTATTGAATTTATTTTTGGTTTGCATATATACTGGATTGATTGGTAATCCACAAAAAACTCCTTTCACTACATTCAGCGATTCCTGGCCCTTATTGTGGAGTCACATGGGCTTCACAAGTTAGAAATGTATTGTTGATGTTTTCCCCTTTCAATGATTCATGTCAGCTAACAAAGGTTGTTACAACCGATGGGGAACTTTTTTTAACAACGACAAAGAGATTAGGTTGTAAGGCCCAGTGCTCATCCAGTTCTGTCCCTCTTCTCTGCCCCTCTGTTAGCCCCTCGTATGTGTCTTTTAGCATGCCAGTGTCCTCAATCCAACAGTGTCATTGCCCCATTAGGGAGATAACGGTACCCTTACAACTGCGACAAGGATGAGGTTAGGATGTCAGATGTTGTAAATGTGAAGGGCCCCAGTGCAGTCACATAGCAAGCGAAATGCCCTGCCACTGCCACAGTTTCCGTAATTGGAGTTCAGAGGCCCTTCAGTGTTACAGCACCTGCTGCAGTATCCCTGTGTCTCCTTCATATCCCCAACTTTTAGCAAAGGGTAGGTAATCAAGGGAGAAAGGCTAGGGTGGGGATGGCATAGGCCAGGTCAGGCTGCAATCATACATGTTACAAAAAAAAAAAGGACTTCTATGAGCTGAACATGCCATCCGAAGGGTAATAGAAACATCATGCATGTATAGGGAAATAATGCTTGTGGATTCCCAAAATACCTTGTTGAAAAGGCCCAAATGGAGTTTTAGCTCCTGTGGAATGAGCTCTAGGGCTAGTTGTGACCTTGGATACTGCAGCAGCGGGAGATGCACGACAAGTGATGTGTGCAGCTGAGCATGACGATGCGTGTTTGCGAGTGACATTCCCACCTGAGGGGCTGAATGATGTTAGGGTGAGGAGCAACTCTCCTCGGCCAATGACACCAATGCAGAATCACAGGAAAGAGGCTTCGATCGGCAGGAATGAAAACAGAACTCATAGAATGGTTTGTATGGAAATCCAACATAATCTTCAGAGGACAAAAGGAGCGAAGATGAATACATGAGCCCCCACTCATGCTCATCTAAGATGTCTCCATGGGGCTGTTTTTAGGTCGAGCCTAGCGCAGCGCACATGCGCTGCTCTAGGAGAGGGCTTCTTGGAGTCACTGCAGACTTCCCAGAGACTTCTCCGTGTGGGTCAATTAACTCCCACACATTTTATTGGCCATTGCGTGTGGCTTTCAAAAATGAAAGCACACAAATGGCCAAAGGCGGGTGCATGTCCCGCCTTTTCTCAAAACGTTCACTCCCATGGCCTTTGGGTCTCGGGAACGAGCAGCGGCGCGCAGGGTGCCAGCTGCATTCTTCCCTTATTGTGGCTCATGTTACTAATTAAACACAGCGTGGTCGCTTTCAGTTTCGCGACCGCGCTTGTTTAATGTTTCGCTTTTGAGCTAACACACGTTTCCTGCTCATCAGGCGCATTCCAAGGGTGCCTGTTCCCTGCACTTCCCCCTCCCGCGATGGCTCTTTTTAAATGTTGCTTTCCATCCGTTGTTGCTTGTTTTAATTGTTGCTTTCGGTTTTGCTTTCCCCTTCCACGTCTCGTTTTGAAACAGTGTTTCCTTTAATCAAAGCCTCGTCAGCTGGGCTCAGCAAGCCATGGATTAGGAGCCTCCCCCCGCTAAGATTAGGGCCGCCCATATACATAGATGAGGGGCCTCTCCCGCAAGAGGATCAGGGCCGCCTGCATACTCACCCTCATGGGCACAGAAGTCCTGAGTGCCGCTGCAGGGATGTCGCACCGCGGAAACCTCTCAGTGCTTCCCCCCTCCTTCTGCTGTTGCAGCTGGGGGCATCTCACAACCGCATCTCGCCAACCCCCCTTCAGCGCTGCCCCCCTTTGCACACGGAACTGTGCTCTATGGTGTTTGAAGTCGTCGACTGCAAAGCCCCAACCCGAGGAGCCTCCGTGCAACTCACTTAAGAGTCATAGGACCAGAAGCTCACTTGAGAGTCATAGGACCAGAAGCGGCCCTGGTGAGTGTGCACCCTTCGCAAAACAATATAAACCTTTGACTCCTTCCCCCCTCATTAGGTCGGGCCGAGCGCAGAGCTGGGGAAGAGTCAGTCACACACCAGTCTAGCGTACTTTCGCTCCTCGAGTAGCAGCACTGAGTTGACAATCTTGTGTCTGCCTCCTGGAAGTAACGGGAGGGTACAGCCCTTGCCCCCCCCCCCTCAACCCCCCTCTCCCCCCACGTAAAGCATCAGTGTTGTGGGCAATGACCTTTCCCAGTGAATACGCTCGAAGAATGCTAGGTTGTCATGTGCATAGCGCTTGCTATCATTAGCACAGTACAGGATCGCTTTCTTAAAACGGGCGCCCATTTGTGCAGGTCTGGGAGTGAGCGCCTGGGAGTGAGCGCCATTATTCGAGTGTGCGCGTTTTGTCAGGTGTTCCAGTAAACTTTGCCACCTGTGAGTAAGGTCTGCAGGTTTTAATGTATGAGATGTGTAATGCTCGCAGCCCTGTGGAGCGCTGAGAGGCCACTACGACGGCCCCTCCGTTGTCACCCGGGCAGAGTTTTAGTGAAGGGCACTTTTTGCATATCCTTTCTCCTGGCCCCACCTTCCCGGCGTGGAGGCAGTTCTGCCTCCTTTTTACCAGCGCTGCGATGACTCTTGGAACTTCAGAAGTAGTCTTTTCCTAATTGTCTAACGGATTTACGACTTGTGTCTTGAAAAAAAAAATAACAAAAACATTTTTTGTTGCGGCCACAAGAGACACTAGTGCAAGTAAGCTTTGCATTACAGCTCACCCACCGCAGCTCCCTTCCTACCATCGCCGGGGGAGTGGCAGGGCCGATACTGCCAAGCTTTCAGTGCCCGGCACTTCCTGTCAAAGGCTTCGCGCCTGTACGGGCTGTGCAACTCTCGCTTTCAGCGGTACACGCTGCCTGTAGTGAGTCTTCTGTCACCACTGAATGTAGTGTGCCCGCATTCACCTGTGCACGCTGTCACTTGTGCACGATGCTCCCACCCTCTTCCCATGGATGCCCTCTCTCAGCCTCCCGCTGCTGATCACTTCTCACTCCAGTTGCTGCCCCCTAGTCCCACCCACGCTCTTATTTTAAAATTATTATTTTTGGGATATATGCTGCATGACTAAACTCTTATAAGGGCCCAAAGGCGAGACCTATTGGCTATGCCAATGCTTGTTCAAGTTTACTACCAACTGATGTAAGCAGGTGGAGATGAGAGATGTTTGTTATCGCATTGGTTATATTATTAGGGTGTGGTGTGCACAAACATTGTCTCGGATCCATTGCTGATAAGAAAACAATCCAACATATACATATTTATTTTGATAAAATGTGTGCCTCTTTTAAATTCAATTCCTTTTTATTTTAATGCATAAAATACTAGAATAAAAGTCATTACAGTTAAAAGACTTAGGGGCCGATTCCGATCTCGGTCGGAAGCTCTCCGAACGGGATCCGGCCGGAAAAAGTACGAGCCGTACGCTTGTTTTCCGACCGACTCGTACAGCTGTACGAGCGAGCGAGTACGATGCGATTGTACGCGTGTGTTCCGACCGAACCGTTTCCGGATCCGAACCGCTCCGACGGACTCGTACGGAAACGAATCGCACCACGCAATGGAGACGTTATACGACCGAGCGAGTACGATGCACGCGTCGGACAGCCGGATCGAGTCGGAGCGTCCGGCTCGAAAAAGCTCCCGGAGCCGGACTTTGGGGGTCCGTGCCGGACCCCCCAAAACCCATAGCCTTACGAGTCGAACACAGGGGGAGACCCATGGGTCTCCCCAACACAGGTATGTACGGTGCGGGTTGCACCGACGCGTACCCACTGTAGGGGGCGCACTTGTTTGCGACGTACCCATTGAGTCAATGGGAGCCCATGTACGCGTCGTAAGACCGGCTCCCATTGACTTCAATGGGAGTCCGACCGAATCGAGTCCGGCAGCATGCGGCCGCATCGTACTCGCTCGATCGGACTGCAGGACTCCGGCTCGGTCGGAAAACACTCCGGATCCGGCTCGGTCAGAGAGCTTTCCGACCCAGATCGGAATCGGCCCCTTAATGGCAAATCAAATACATAGGGGCCGATTCCGATTTCGGCCGGAAGGGCAGCGAACGATGGTCGGAGCCCTTCCGACCGAATCGGAACGTGCCGGACGGATTCCTTTCCAACCGAGCCATTCCGATGTGCTCGGTCGGAAAGGAATCCGACTCGGATTTCCGGATGGCTTACGACGGGCTCGGACGGGCTCAGAGAGCCCGTCCGCCGTCCGGGAATCCTTCAGTACTCCCCCGGCCGCCTCTTCACGACCGAGGGAGTACAATGGCAGCATTTCACTGCCTTTTCGTGCTGGTCCTTCCGGCACGAAAAGGCAGTCGGTAACTGTCTTTGGGGGCCCCCAGTAGGGCCCCCATGGGTGCGAGCCCGCCGAATGGCGGCCTGGGGGCACCTATGGTGCCCCTCTGTTGATCCCTGCACCCGGTGGCAGGCACCTTGGGGTGCCGGCCACAGGGTGCAGGGATGAACTGCACCCCTGCTTTTCACAATGCAAGCATGCATTCCGCTCGGAATGCATGCTCCCATTGTGAAGTATACGAGTGCGACCGAACAGGGTTCGGTCGCATCGTACTTGCAGGCCCGTAACCGACGACAGCAGGTCGGTCGGTTACGGCTCCTGGACGATGTCGGACGGACCTGAGTCCGTCCGACATCGGAATCGGCCCCATAGTGTTGATGCAGATAATGGTACAACAAAGTTTAAAATTTACCACCATAGCAGCACGATCAAGCTGCGATACAGACGACAAATCTGCACTCCGGAGCGTAAAAGTGCATAGAGATAAGGTAAACAGCTTTGCAAAACTGTAAATGTGTAGAATGATCTGCGGGGTTACAAACTATACAAATATCAAAAACCTTCCAAGGTCAGCTATTATGCTATGAGTTTAAACTGAGGGCAGCTATAAGTGGGAAGATAAACTCCCCCACCAAGGATAGTGTCATAACTTCCTTAACGTTCCCCCATTAGGAGGTAACGAAATACCCTAGGGCCCATCTACGGTAATTATAGTTGAGGAGCCACCCTTCCATGTTTTTCCGTAAACTTACGGCCACTTTTAAAAAAGAACATACTCTCATGCAAACGTCAGGGTTTTCCAAAAACTGTAGGTAGTGCAACTCATCCCTACACTTCCATTATGCTGAGTACTTAAGAATAGGCTTTAAGAAGTGCACGAGAAAGGATTCGAAAAATTTACAAAAAAAACATAAAATGGATCAGAGATTGTTCGGACTGCACGTCATAAGGGCAAGCTGAGGCGGTGCTACCAGAGGTGCTCTGTCCATCCCAAAAGCATAGAAGCCCCCACACCGAGCCAGCTTGGAACAAAAGAGAAGTGACCTTCCCAAGCGAGAGAGTTCTAGCACTAGGTACGTTGCGAGCTGGAGTCGAATGCTAGGATCAAGATTTAATCCTTGATGGAGCTTTTAGTGGATTCTGTGTGCAACCTCTGCATCTGACTGAATTCCTGGAACCGGAGCTTAACCACCTGTTTATCATCTTGTGGAGGGAAATTCAAACATGTCAGATAGACCTAAAACGTTTGAGGCACTTTGGACAAAGCCCAACCAGGGGATCGCCGAGCCCTTCTCCAATTTAAGACAATCCAGTACAATGTCCCTGTTCAAACTACACTCCTTACTGGCCAAGATTGTAACCCATAGCAAAAGAGGGGCCAGCTTCCCTTTCTCTGCGATGTCTTGTAAACCAAGGGGCATATTATCAAGAAACGGTGTTAAAATTATCGCCGCTTTAGCAGCAGAAAACTGCCGCTAAAGCGGCGATAATGGGCTTGATAATATGCCCTTGAGAATTCCAATAGAAGCCCATGTTCTGGTGTCAACATGGGCTTCTATTGGAATTCTCAAGGGCATATTATCAAGCCCATTATCGCCGCTTTAGCGGCAGTTTTCTGCCGCTAAAGCGGCGATAATTTTAACGCCGTTCTTGATAATATGCCCCCAAGTTCAGAGTGAAAAACAAAATGGGCACTAGAAGGGGGGAGGCAGATGAGCCGTCTACATATTCAGTTTTCCTCTTTCTCTAAATGGCGAATGTGTAATACCCCCAAACCTCAGCGCCATGACAGGCAGCAAGAACGCACTGGGATTTCTATGTGCTCATTTGGGGAGTAATAGTTCCCCTTCTACAGTCTCAGGGAGATTGAAAATTGTTCCTGCCAACCTACCAAGTCTCAGGCAAGAATTTCTGATCTGAGACTGCCAAGATCCTGAGGATTCAACAACAATACCCAGATAGCTAAAGCTAGTAACATTGCTCAAGGGTCGGCTGTTGATCGATAGTCTGAAAACTTCTTCTTCCTGGCCCACATGCCATCATAATATGAGACTTCCCAAAGTTGGCAACTAAATCTAGCTTGCACATGACGTCCACAAAAGACGCCACCAGAATGCGGAACACTCTTGGGGTCCTTGCCATGAGGACAGCATCGTCCATGTAAAGTATTTACACTGTATGTCCATTGTAAGTAACCCTTTCAGTTAAAAAGCAGAACAGTATTGTGCGCTAAATATTCATTGTGTACCTACCTGTCTTACTAGGAAGTACTTCAAGAGTCAAAAGATGCGCATTGCTTGAGATGCTTTTAAACTGCGAATGTTGTCTTCAAATAAGTCGTCCTTTAAGAACAGTTTTAGCAGTGTAATCATACATTTGCATTTATAATAAAACTAAAACAAATAAGAAATATTTCTTTCAACCCTCTTTACATTAAAGTGGAGTTTCCCTCCCTATCGATAGGGTATATTAACACAACCTTTAGAACATTCTTGTCTTTTCCGTGGTTGAGTGCGGCAATCGAGAGCTGAAAGATTGAGAGTTAAGTTTTGAAAAGTGTCTTGCACCCCTCTGCTTTCCAAACATTTTGATTTTCACAGCACTTTGGTGTTGGATAGTGTGCAGTGTTGGGGTTTGAGGAGTTGTGGTGTTATATGATGAGGGGCTGTATTTTGTGACGTGTGGGGTGGAGTGATTGAGTGTTCAATTGTGTGGTGTGTGGTAGTATCATGAGGTGAGGTATTTTAAGGTATAGTCTGATAAACAGTAATGCTGTGTTGAATGGTGTAATTAAGGCGATGTCTGCTGCGGAGTAGTTTGAAGTGGTGCCAGGTGGTGTGATGTGCTAAGGTGTTGGAATGTGTGATAACGCATGCTATAGTGCCATGATGTGGTAACAGGCTGTGTGAAGTGCTATGGTATGTTGTGGTGTAGTATGTAGCGTTGTATGGTATGGTGTAGTTGGTGAGAAGTTATATAGCCTTGTCTAGTGGGATGTGATGTGGGTTGGTGTAGTGTTGTATCATGTGGTATAGCTGAGAGCGGTGTTGGATCATGTAATGTGGTATGGTGTGGAGGGGCCTTGAATGGTTTGTTACTATGTGGTATAGGTGTTTTAAGTTGTGTTGTACTTTAGAGTGAATTTATGTTGTGTGACGTGGCGTGGCATGGTGTGATGTGGTGTATTGTGTTACAATTTGATTTGTTGAGGTGTGAAGGAGAGTCAGATGATAAAATGCAGCATGGTGTGATATAAAAATAGATTGTTTTTTATATAGCGCTTCATAGAAAACGTATGCCATTTTTATGCTCTGTAAATAACAGGTGTTAATATGATCCAATTTCATTGTACTCAATTTACAAACCTCTGAAGGATGGAAGGCTGAGTTGGCCTTTCCATTATTCGAATTCATGGCCTGCAGATCACAACAAATGTCAACTTCAAGTGTTATCTCACTGAATCACGGGGTGCTGTGATAAATTGTTGCATGTTGTGATAGGTATATGGATCTTATGAAGTAGTGTTGCATTGTGTGGTCTATTGATGTTATTTGGTTGTGATTGATGCTGGTTGTATAATGTGGTGTTGAGGTGGTGTAGTAAACTATGGTGAGGTTTATTTTGATGCAGAAAGATACAATTTGGTATAATGATGCATGAGAAAGTGGAGCTTTGGGGTTGGATGGTGTAATTTGGTATGGCATAGTGTGTGGTAAGTTGTTTGTGTCCTGTTGTGAATGGATGCAGTATGGCGGTCTATTCCGTGGAATAATGTCATGTGGTGTGGTATGGCATGATGTTTTGTTAGTTACTGTGATATATTATTAAATGGTGTGATGTGATGCAGTACAGCGTGGTAGTCTGATGTGGTATGATGTTGACTAGACTAGTATAATGTGTTGTTGGATGGTGGATGCAATATAGTATGTTTTATTACATAATGCTACACTGTTATTACACAGCACAACAACTATAGTTTCCAAGAGCCCCTTGAAGAGGCCCTGCAATCACACAAAAAAACACAAAGGCCCATCAAGAAGACCTAAATATACAGCCTGTATTTCCCAGAATAAAATCAACCAACTGTTATGATTCTGCCTTACATGGAAGCACAGGGCTAACATGTTATTGGCACTTACCTTTCTTCCTATTAGAATATGTGCCTTCGTGTACCAACCTATGTTGTGGACCATGGTGATACATTAGCGCTATATATCGACATTGTGATTCTACCTCCCAGAACGTGGGTGTCTGTGTGCCATAAGTATGGAGCTATGTAGATGGTCCTGGTGGTGTTAAGTTGTATGAATAGTGTAATGTGGTGTTCACTAATATGGTGTGGCATTAGATGGTACTTTGTGTTACTGTCTTTCTGAAGGTCAGGGCGCAGCCCTTACGTTCAAGCAGAATACGATGGCTGGAAAGGATAGTTCTCGATTGTGGAGTTTCCAAGACCAGCATGTTTTAGCTGAAGTGTGTGCACAAACATCTGGAAATGGCGGGTAGTATATCACAGAACATCACAACAGGCAGCCAAACAGATTTGTTTTGGTTTCTGAGGCTCAGTTGCTCTCTCCCTGATTACAAGGTCTGGCCTTGAGATAGCTTCAGTTGTTTTGCTGGATTCATGTGAGCACAAATCATAGTAAAATGCATACTTATATACATTTATAGAGGGGCTTTCGGTCAGCCCTTTTTTAAGTCGAGCCTAGGGAGTGTGCTTGCACTATCTGAAAGACCTGCTTTAACCACTATACGGAGTGTAATTCCGCCTGCTGCTTGCCATTGGTTCACTCCTACGTCGGTCTTCTTTGCTGGCTCCTCATTGGTTGGCCCTCCCCGATACATCACTTCAGTTTTTCGCTCAGGAGCAGCGGACAACTATAGTTTCCTTACACTGTAGGTGTTTATGTGTTCCTTTGGGGACTACTTGTTTTATTTCCTGCTCGTACTACGCTGTGGGTGTCTGTTTGTAGTATTGTGAGCCGTTTATTTAATCATCACGGTGCCCGCTTCACAGACTGCACCCGCATAACATTTATCTACACGGGCGCCGCGCTTCATGTTTCAGCACGGCACCCACTTTTATGTTTCTTATTTCTTATGGGTCCACTCCACTGCAAACCAAAACACATGGATAAAAGACATTGTCATTTAGAAGTCCAATAGCTCTGACTCCCGCAAATACGAGACCTATTGCATTGCAAATGCTTGTTTATCTATTGATCGGCTTGTTTATCTATTGGTCTGTCAAAGTGTCCTTCACTGTTTGCTTCTTCCCAGTACAGCATGCAGCATGAGGCACTTCAGCTGTTGCCTGTCTTTCCTGTGAGTAAAGGTATTCTGCCTGATCACATATGCATAACTGCCTGAAATGGAGTGCACTTTTGTGCCAGGGCTGGGGGCTAGGGGTGCCTGGACTGGGCCTTCTTTATTTTTATTGCATTTTGTAAATATGTTGTGCCTTTGTTTGTGGCCACCTGCTGCCATGGTTCACATTTTACTTTTACGTTTTCAAATATAAGCACACCACCTTTAGCCCCCGAGGACCTTATTCACAAAGGTAAACTTAAACTTTTGGTGTAAGTTTACAATTTTTTTGCTATTCACGAATTAGTGTAGTTTTACGTGTAGTATCTTTACTACTACAGAGACTGTTCTATCTTTTTACGTGTGGAGATCTCTGCAGTCATAAAGATACTACACGTAAAACTAAACTTGTTAGTTTATGAATAGCAAAAAAATAGTATAGTAAACTCACACCAGTGGTGCAAAATAAATTGCTTCACTTGTGGGTTGCACCATAGCGGTTATTACCAGCTGTGAAGAAATTACGTTCAAAGTTGTTAACATTTTCCAGGTGCTGTATAATGAGGTTATATTTGTGCACTTTTATAAAAAAAAGGTCAGTTTTTAAGAGGCTTCGTGATCTGTTGTGATTTGTGTTCTCTCAAATGTAGAGTGTATTTATAAATGTTGTGTTATGTTATGTGAATTTGTAGTGTGTGCATCTCACCCGGAAGGGCATCCTGGCGCCTGGAGAAATGGGTACCGCCCTTGCTAAGGCTAATTGAAAAACCAACTTTTTCAGGTTTTTTTTCGGAATTGTAGGACAGAGCTGCTGGCTCTAATGTGCAAGTGGAGGTCATTCCAGGCTTTAGGAGCCAGGTCTGAGAAAGCGCAGTTGCCGACTCTGGCTCTTTGGATGCAGGAGACATGGGCGGGCAGTAGGCTGGGGGAGTAAAGATGTCTGGTGAGGGCATGGAAGCTGATGTAGCTGTTCAGGTAGGCTGGTCCTTGGTTGTGCAGTGCTTTGTATGTGTGTGAAATAGTTTCAAAAAGGCCTATTGTGAGTGGGGAGCAAATAAAGGTCTTTGAGATTCAAGGATATGTGGGTGTGGGGAAGGAGGTTGAGTGTGAGTCTGGCTGCTTCATTCTGGATGACCTGGAGTCTCTAGGTGATATGTGCAGAGAAACTGACATAAAATGTGCTATCATAGTCCAGTCTGCTAATAATAAGGGCTTGGGTGATGGTTTCGCAAGTGTTGAGTGGGAGCTATCTGAAAATGTTCCTGAAGAGTTTCAGGGTGTGGAAGCGGGAGGAGGTGAATGAGTTGACCTGTCTGGACATCGAGATTTGATTGTGGATCAGGATCCCTAGGTTTATGGTCCACTCAATAGAGTCAGTGTGGGTCCTAATTCACCAGGCTGAGGACCAAAGTGAGGTGTCTTTCCCAAAAGTACCACCTCCATCTTGTCTAAGCTGAGCTTCAGGCAGTTGGTTTTCATCCAGTAGGCACCGTCTGACATGCAGTTAATGAATTTACTGTGGGTAAAGGAGGTGCCCTTGGGGATGGAGAGGGTGAGCTTGGTGTCGTCAGTGTACGAAATGATGTTGAGGCCACGGGCATGTATGATGCTGGCAAGCAGGCCATGTAGACATAGAAGAGCGTGGAGCTGAGAGATGAGTCTTGGGGAACTCCATAGATCAGGTTGGAGGGTGAGGAGGTGAAGGGAGCCAGGCTGATTGCCTGCATGCAACCTGTGAGGAAAGAGCTGATCTTTTGAGGTGCAGTTCTGTGTATTCCATGTGTTGTGGAGGCATTGGTTGAGGACTGGGTGGGAGACAGTGTCGAAGGCTATGGAGAGGTCAAGAAGGATGATAGCCGCAGTGCCACTCTTGTCCATGATGAGACAGGGGATGAGGGCAATCTCAGTGCTGTGATTAGGTCTGAATCCAGATTGAGATGGGTGGTTGACAGTGAGGTAGTCGGCTAGTCATGTGTAGATGAGTTTTTCCAGGACTTTCGCCATGTAAGATGGGTCTGTAGTTCATCAGAGTCTCAGGGTCTGCTGAAGGCTTTTTCAGTAGCAGCAGGTTGGTGTTGTGTTTCCAGGTCTCGGGGAAGGTGGCAATGGTGAGAAAGTCATTGAGAATTGGTGTCAAAGTGATGCATATGGCCTTGAGTCCTTTGGCGAAGGCGAAGTGCGAGCAAGGGTACCAGGGTACGAGGGTGCTCCAGAGTAGATAGAATGCAGCAGTGTCAGCAGTTTCCGGGGGCTTATGGTGTTCCAGTAGGTCATGGCAGTATCCGGTGTGTTCTCTTCATTGTGTTGGAGGGCTGCGAAAGTGGAGAGCTGGAGTTAGGGTGTGAAGTTGTTGTTTATTGTGCTAAGTTTGCTGCTAAAGTAATGAGTGAGCTGGATACAGAGTTCCTGTTAAAGGATGATGATCATGGAGCTGGCAGTGGGGGAGATGAATTCCTTCACTATGGAGAAAATTCCTTTTGAGTTGTTGGTACTGTTGTTCAATCCGTTAGGTCAGGGCTGAGACCTTTTTAGATGTGAGTTGGTGGTGGTACTGGCAAAGGGCTGATTTGTAGGTTTGGCTGTCATTGTCATTGTGGGTGTGTCTCCATTGGGACTCCAAATTTTTCTTGGAGTTCTTGGTACTGTTGTCATTCCCTGAGGTCAGTATTGAGCAATTGTTAGACCTGAGTTTCTGGAGATAGTTCTGAAGAGCTGATTTATTTGTGGATTTGTCTGTCGTCGTCGCTGTGGACTTGTCTCCATCAGTGCTCCAATTGTTTGCAATGAGTCATAGATCATAGTGTTCCAACTTACTTGTGATCTGGTCCGTGCAGTGGTGGTGGTTCTTGCCAGGACCAGGGTGTCCATGCAGGAAGTGATCCAGATGAAGTTGGCGATGGATTAGGAGAGGTCGTCTTCTTGTTGTCTTGGGTGGTGAGCATTGAGGTCTGCAGGCCAGGCTTCCTCGGAGACTGTGTTCCACTTGCGTTGAATGGTCTTGGTGGGTGTGGTTCCCTGTTAATGGGTTAGATGTAAGTCAAAACAGACAAGAGTGTAGTCGGTCCAGGTGAGGGGGGTGGCATTGTCCACCGTGATATTTAAAAAGTTGGTGAAAATAGGGTCAAGGAGATGTCCAGCAGCCTGGGTGGGGTCCAACCCTCATTGAATATGTCAGAGTGTTTTAAGGTCCTCCAGGAGGGTTTTGGTATTAGGGTTGGTGTGGTCCTCCAAGTGAAAGTTGAGGTCACCGAGGAGGATAAAAGAGCTGGAGTTAAACACAAGAGGGGTGATGGTGTTTCCAAAGTCAGCTCCTTCTCAGGGAAGCCTGTAGAATAGTGCTCCTCCTATGGTGGTGTTGCTCAAGATGCTGAGTTTGAAAGCTGCTCTCAGATGGCATTCACAAGAGCATAGATTGATTTTGGAGGGTGGGTAACAAGGAGCTAAGCTAGAAATATTAAGTCTCAGTGCATAATGTACAGACAAATTTGGGAAATAGACTCTTTGTAAATTGTGAAATTAGTAACTGTGGCATCTACCTCTGCTGTTTCCCCAGTTAGGAACCAGAGGTCGCCCATCTACGTTGGGAATGCTATATCTTTACTGAGGATGTGATGAAGGATATTCCCAGAAGGACCTGGGTCGAGCAGACATGGAGTATTGTATCTCTATATTCATGGTTAACACGTGATGTCATTGGTGACTCTGGGCCTGATTTATATGTTGGCGGTATGTTACTTCATCACAACAGAGTATACATACCACCAACATAATGGTCCACCCACAAAGTTTATATGAAGGTGGACCTTCGGTTTGGCTCTGGCGGTGACTACTCCATCACCGCCAAAACTCTCAGACGGCCTGATGGAGTAAAGGCAGTTGGAGAAATGACTATATGTTCGCCTACCCAATCAGGATTGGCGGACATATAGCCATTTTCTACCGTCCATCACCGTCAAGCAAATCCTGGTGGTGATGGACAGTAAAAGGCTAATAATGCTCCCCCACCATGGGAAATAACTTGCATGTCGAGGGGAGCATCACTTTTTTTATTTTTCAAAGAAAATCTCGTTTTGGGAAAAAGAAAACTATTTGGTGCAGGCCTGCATCATGCTGAGGCACTGCACTGAACAACGATATACATTGACAGGAACCGCTGTGACAGCGGTTCCTGCCAATGCATTATAAGTGACCGCAGCTTGACAGTCATTTATAAAATTGACGGGTGGTCCCTCAACCATGGGGTAATTTACTTCGCCGCCATGGCGGTATAACGGGCCTTCCCACAAAACGTAAATCAGGCACTCTGTCTTCTTTCAGCCTGTCCACAATAGTTGTGACTCAGTTCTGCTATTTTTAGCCTGCGGTTATCTCAGTCTGTGTTTGCGTAGATTTGGTCTGAGGTTTACCGTTGTGACAGCAGCAAGGCATTTGGGTGCACTGAGTAAATCTTTCACACATTGGAGGCATTTTCTCACAATCTATTACACTGGTGTCTTAAAGGGGCCATCTGGTCAATGGTTTCACACTGTGTCTCAAAGCCCAAGCTGACATCATCAAGCAAAAGAACATTATAGAAGGCTTTTTGTTGGTGATTGCTAGTGATGCAGGACTGACCAAAGAGAACTGCTTTTCTCTCTACAGGATGTCCAGTTTTATATGGATTGCGGTGTGGTGAGACAGACTGATGATATTGTGAGATTCCCTTCATTGTCTGCAGCCTCTTGAGGTAATCACAAGTGTACTGCAAACATTACTGGCAGGCCTAGATTTACTAAGGCTTTGTGTTTGGGTTGCATCACTTTTATGGCACAGCCCCTATGTAAAATTCTTTTGGGCATTTACTTAGCCATGCTAGGCCACTTGGCCAGTGGCGTAACTTCTTCTTTCTATGCGTGCTGCAATGTGCGGCTAATATAGAAAGAGGAAATTGCTTCTGAGAATTGTTTTTGTGTAGGAAGGTATCCCATTCTGCATAAAAACAATCCTGCCTGTAACGCAGACACCCTTGCACAATAGTGCCTGTGTTGGCGCTAGGCAGGATACAGTGCACCAGCATTAGGAAACAGCAGAAATGGGACATATTTTAGTAGTTATGCCAGTGCTCAAATTTGTAAAAAAGAAGTGCCAGGGCCCTTGTCAGGAGACCACTGCAGCTCGCACCACCCATTCCTCCCACTAGCGCTGCCAGTGAAAGTATTATCACTACTAGCCATTACACTCATACAAGTGTGACAATTCAGACATTAAATGTACATTCAAATGACTAATACATGCCACCAAAGCTAGTCTTATAGCTTTAGGTGGCAGGTATTAGTGATTTTAATGTATATTTAATATTTTAACAACAGCTTTTGTGCTGCTCAAAAATTAAGACATACAGTGCCACCATGTGGCAGGCTGTCATAAGAGCCATTGTTGACAATAAAGTAGTGGTGGTGAAGAGCACCAGAAACCACTGGCTCAAAGTAAGCACTGGATATGGCACATTTCTCATGCCTCCCTTCCATGGAATGCAGCACAGCAAATTTGCTTGCTGCCCTGCGTGAAATGTTAGTAAATATGCCCTGTGACATTTTAATATTTCACAGGCTTTGAACTGGCCATCAAGTCTCAGTCATTCCCCAAACATTGGCCTCATATAGTCTCTATCATCTCTAAGTTACTGGCCTCATACACTTCAATGAAGTCCTTATCATTCTCCACATAAGTGACCATGTGCCCTTCAGTAAAGTCCTTTTCATGTCTCTTCACAGGTCTCAGCCACATCAATGTAGGGGAGTTCCCCCCAATACTGACCTGATTCTTTAATGGAGACTCGATCGCTCACTACACCGCTGGCTTTACATACTTCACAGGAGCATTGAGCATTCTGCCGATCGCCGGTTTCCCGAACGTGAGGAGTTTCACCCAGTCCCCAAATCAAAGGACGTGATCTGTGACGCGGTACTTCTCCATTCCATGTAATTCAAAATTCAGATTCAGGAAATTCATAAATATCAGAATGGTGGTCTGAAAGTCAGTCTTTTCACATATCCTTAGAGATGTAGGGACTTGCAAAGATGATATCAGTCCGTGTAAGGGGCAACTTCATTTATTGTCTAAATGGACAGTGCAGAAGCCACCAGGTACAGGCGCCAACAGCCACAACCACCGCAGAGAGAACTGAATATACCATTGAGATGCCAAGCATCCTAGAACATACGTATACACGCATAGCACGGCAAGGCAATTGTGATATCACTATATATCTTCCTCGTTACTGACACAAATAAAAAAAAAAACTGGGTTCGTAAAAATAACAGCACCACAGTACGAAGAAGACCAGGAAACAAAGGATATAATTTTCATACTTGCCAGCGTACTATTGTAGCACATAGCCATGAAGCTCCCTAGGAAAGGCCATTGCTTTACAACACATCACGGCTGTGTATCAGGAGTTGTTTTGCTTGGTTCTCCATCAGAAGGCCTGACCAGAAGCAGTACTGGTGTCTGCAACATTCTCGTCATCGTTGTCTCATTCAGTAACATGCAACTCATCATTTGATCCTGCTGGACCACAAAGAATATCCATCCTCCGCACAGGAAAAAGGAGATATCATTGACACCATCCTTTCTTTCAGCCATCATATCTCAGGCCCCTTTACAACCCTATTGCAGTTCCACCACTTCCTATTGTAAGTGCAAACTGAGTTCGGTCCAAGTCTTATCACCCAAAAAGGAACCAAAACCTCTGTTAAATCCTCTTGTGTGGGATGAAGAGTTCTGACCCTGACAATGACACCTACATTGAAGTTAGGTTTTACACAACCCTTTCATGAATCATGATAAGGCTTGTCTATTTACTGACTTTGCTTCCTTTTTAAGCTCACTGTTCTTTTGCACACACTCTCCTCCAGCACTTCTTGCTTTTGCTCACACCACATGCACATCCAGGCTAGACATGAGGGCGAGGAGGGTAACCTTTCCTGCAAGAGATACAATGGTGTCTCATGCATCACCAAATGTGGCATAGTTCTGTGAGCCCAAGTCATTATTTGTAGGGCATCCCGAATGTCAAAACTATTAATGCCCATTCAATGCGATTCTTGAATATGCAATTTAGGGGTCGATTCCGATCTCGGCCGGAAGCGCACCTAACACTATTCGTCCGGAAAAAAACCAAGCCGAACGCGTGTCTCCCGACCGATTCGAACATTCGTTCGAACGAGCAAGTACGATGCGCATAACTGCCCAGATCCCGACCCAGCCGTACGTACCCATTCCAGCTTCTGTTCCCCGCCCGAGCCGGATCCGTAAACGCCGAATCGAGTCGCGCGGAAGCAAATATACAGCACCTTCCGGCCGGACTAGTACGATGCGCACTCCGTACGTGCCGAACCCGTCGCTACGTCCGGCACGTCAGAGCATCTGGGAGAGCCGCACATAAGCTCCGATTCGCGCCACAAGACGATCCACGGCTACGAGACGAACAAGCCAGCGACGAGTACGAGTCGAAGCAACGAGAAACCCGAACGAGACGAACCAACCATGAATCCCATCGCGCAGGTCCTACCAATACTCTACATCTATTACCGGAACAGGTACGGACACGTACGGCGCAGACGGTAAGTCAAACACCCTCTACACAAACAAACGACACATACCCGACATATGTCACACACACATAGGGATGCAGAAATGACGTACACTAGCAACAGCAGAACCATAGGGGCGGGATGGCTATCACCAATGCCATACACACCCATAGGGGCCTGGATGCCTACCACTACCACCACCCCTACTCATGGGGGCTGGATGCCTACCACTAC
Source organism: Calotriton arnoldi (assembly GCA_963921515.1). Taxonomy (NCBI): domain Eukaryota; kingdom Metazoa; phylum Chordata; class Amphibia; order Caudata; family Salamandridae; genus Calotriton; species Calotriton arnoldi. The sequence goes on from CAWUFW010000386.1 coordinate 1,057,840, forward strand.
CACCACCCCTACTCAGGGGGGCCTGGATGCCTACCACTACTACCAACCCCACCCATAGGGGAATTGATGCCTACCACTACCACCACCCCTACTCAGGGGGGGCTGGATGCCTACCACTACCACCACCCCTACTCATGGGTGCTGGATGCCTACCACTACCACCATCCCTACTCATGGGTGCTGGATGCCTACCACTACCACCACCCCTACTCATGGGGGGCTGGATGCCTACCACCACCCCTACTCAGGGGGGGCTGGATGCCTACCACTATCACCACCCCTACTCATGGGTGCTGGATGCCTACCACTACCACCACCCCTACTCATGGGGGGGCTGGATGCCTACCACTACCACCACCCCTACTCAGGGGGGGGCTGGATGCCTACCACTACCACCACCCCTACTCATGGGTGCTGGATGCCTACCACTACCACCACCCCTACCCATGGGTGCTGGATGCCTACCATCAACACCACCCCTACTCATGGGGGCCTGGATGCCTACCACTACTACCATCCCCACCCATAGGGGAATTGATGCCTACCACTACCACCACCCCTACTCAGGGGGGCCTGGATGCCTACCACTACTACCATCCCCACCCATAGGGGAATTGATGCCTACCACTACCACCACCCCTACTCAGGGGGGGCTGGATGCCTACCACTACCACCACCCCTACTCATGGGTGCTGGATGCCTACCACTACCACCACCCCTACTCATGGGGGGCTGGATGCCTACCACTACCACCACCCCTACTCAGGGGGGGCTGGATGCCTACCACTACCACCACCCCTACTCATGGGTGCTGGATGCCTACCACTACCACCACCCCTACTCATGGGGGGCTGGATGCCTACCACTACCACCACCCCTACTCAGGGGGGGCTGGATGCCTACCACTACCACCACCCCTACTCAGGGGGGCTGGATGCCTACCACTGCCTACCACTACCACCACCCCTACTCATGGGTGCTGGATGCCTACCACTACCACCACCCCTACTCATGGGTGCTGGATGCCTACCACCAACACCACCCCTACTCATGGGGGCCTGGATGCCTACCACTACTACCATCCCCACCCATAGGGGAATTGATGCCTATCACTACCACCACCCCTACTCAGGGGGGCCTGGGTGCCTACCACTACTACCATCCCCACCCATAGGGGAATTGATGCCTACCACTACCACCACCCCTACTCAGGGGGGGCTGGATGCCTACCACTACCACCACCCCTACTCATGGGTGCTGGATGCCTACCACTACCACCACCCCTACTCATGGGTGCTGGATGCCTACCACCAACACCACCCCTACTCATGGGGGCCTGGATGCCTACCACTACTACCATCCCCACCCATAGGGGAATTGATGCCTACCACTACCACCACCCCTACTCAGGGGGGCTGGATGCCTACCACTACCACCACCCCTACTCATGGGGGCCTGGATGCCTACCACTACTACCATCCCCACCCATAGGGGAATTGATGCCTACCACTACCACCACCCCTACTCAGGGGGGGATGGATGCCTACCACTACCACCACCCCTACTCATGGGTGCTGGATGCCTACCACTACCACCACCCCTACTCAGGGGGGGCTGGATGCCTACCACTACCACCACCCCTACTCAGGGGGGGCTGGATGCCTACCACTACCACCACCCACCACCCCTACTCATGGGTGCTGGATGCCTACCACTACCACCACCCCTACTCATGGGTGTTGGATGCCTACCACCAACACCACCCCTACTCATGGGGGCCTGGATGCCTACCACTACTACCATCCCCACCCATAGGGGAATTGATGCCTACCACTACCACCACCCCTACTCAGGGGGGCCTGGATGCCTACCACTACTACCATCCCCACTCATAGGGGGATGGATGCCTACCACCAACACCACCCCTACTCATAGGACGGGTAATGCATGACACAACCAGCATACTCCAACATAAGGAATGTCAGAAAAAGAAATCCCCCCAACACCATGACAAGCGTGTGTAGTCTGTGTCAAATGCCTACAACACTAAACATGACATTGAACATACAATGTGACCCCCTAGCATATGTGTCACACATAAATGTGTGTGGCCTCCACAATGCAAGCAGACCATGACCACTGTGGCAATGGGGTCTAACCCCCCCTCATCACAGTGACCAAAATGTAAGTGTGGGGTCCATAGCTGAAGCACATTTTGAACATTGTGGCAATGGGGTCTAAACCCCCATCATCACAGTGACCAAAAGGTAAGTGTGGGGTCCATAGCTGAAGCACATTTTGAACATTGTGGCAATGGGGTCCAAACCCCCATCATCACAGTGACCAAAATGTAAGTGTGGGGTCCATAGCTGAAGCACATTTTGAACATTGTGGCAATGGGGTCTAAACCCCCATCATCACAGTGACCAAAAGGTAAGTGTGGGGTCCATAGCTGAAGCACATTTTGAACAATGTGGCAATGGGGTCTAAACCCCCATCATCACAGTGACCAAAATGTAAGTGTTGTCATGGAAAAAGCTGCAAATGCCAAACAGCATGGATGATTCCTGGTCACAGAACAACAAACACATCAGTGGCAAAGTAGTGCTTGTGTCCCATAGCAACATAGATTGGGTGAGGCAAACAGTGCAGTGCAAATAAGACATACCTTTGGCCATGTGCAGACAAACATCACCCATGGGGGCTGACATTGTCAACATTCATCAATTACACAATGACAGAAGTGACCATCATAATGCAGACCCACATATCTGCACCAATGGACACACAAATGTAGATATCCTGTGGAGACTGTAGATGTGAGGTGAACAAATACCATACCATGGCAGCAATGGGACATACAAACCATGATCATTGTGCTGACTGATGACCTAGAAGTCCCAGGGACAGCAGGGGAAATCCACCAAACAACATACAGCCAATGGCACACTAAAGATATGCCAATGCAGTGGTGCAGATGCACAAACACAAACAGGCAGCCTCACACTGCATATCAAACACAACAGGTGATGGGGGGGTGTGCCAGTGTCCCCAGGCAACCACACAACACATGAGGAGGCCTGAATCCCAATTACACAGATGTGTATACAGTGCCACACAAAAGTAACTCATGGATCTGATTCCCCTATGTGGGCAATCAGGCATTGTTAGATGAGAGGGAGCCCAAATTACACATGTCACACAAGCTTGTAGGAACAGCAACTAACACAGCAAGAGACAGACCCACCACAGCACTACACCCAGGGACCCCACATTGTGGTGACACTGGCCTGCATGATAATCCCACTGTGATGACAAAGCTAGATGTCGTTCACACTGTGAACCACAGTCATGTGTCCTGAGCAACAAACTACCATCACACCTACACAAGCACAAATCAATCAGCACGGCCTGTCAGCCAAGGCCAATATGGAGGTAGGGGTCTAGCCGTGCAACAACTCTCATTTGCACAAACTCAACACCACACACCTTGATCTCCACCAATGTGCAGCAGTGAAGCTCACATGGACTGGTGACATTGCACATGCACCCATGACAATCCCAGGGGTGGTGGTGGGAACTAAGGTGCAGAAACCCATCACACATGGCCAGTCAACAAGACTCGTGAATGTCTGACACACTGCACAGTACGCCGTACATGGGCATGACGTCAAATCCACCCCAATCAATGGGATCCCGGCCACAGTCACACACCAATGAAGAAGCCAAGGTCACCCACAAAGAACACACATAGACAACTTCCAACATTGCAGCTCTGACCCTGAGGAGTGGCAGCAGTCACACACACAACGTGTCACAATCACTGAAAGCTACCACAAACTGTAAATTACATGACTTGTGTAACCAACAAGTGCCAAGGGGAATCCTGACTGTGTCCCATCTGCGTTTGCCCACATCCCCAGACCTGACAACAAAGACAACTAGGGATGACAACCTGATGAACATTAGTTTGCCATGCACCCACATCCCGGAGAAACCAGGTCCAAGATGCTGGATGAACACAGGACAACTCAGCAAGCATCACAAACAGGAACATCCCTAGGGACACAGCCTGTGTAGGAAAAGGGAAGGGAACACACACAGACATGCTCACACAACACACAACACGGGCCCAGCCAATGTCACAGGATTACACACTGCCATGAGGGCACTCCACTCCTGTGGAAGGTCCGCTGTGCCAAACCTTGTCTGTGCACCACTCAAACATGTCAGCAGAACACTCGGTCAGTGAGTCAACGACTACAACACACTGAAGGCTCTGCTCACATCAGCCTGGGTACGGGAGTGTCACGTCAGTCATCTGCATACACCCAAAACACGTGTCAAGCAAGTTGCACTGTATACACAGATGAGTCCTTCAACATTGATGTGCTAAACTGCATGTCCAGTGGAGATGGGCACACAGTCAGGGAAATAGAAACATTGAACAGTGGTAAGCCCACCAGATGTGCATCAGTGTAAGCCAAAGATGTTAATTTACAAATGCAAAACGTACATCCCTGTGTCAAATGCAGAACATTACACCCTCAGACTGCAGCAAAGGATGCAATAGATCCAGACTACATTAGGACACATATCCCATGGACCACATGGAGTCCATCACAGCAACACTTCATTTTCATGATCTGAACACTATTACAACTGCAAATGCATGATGATACTCATCTACATCATGTACATCCAAAGAAAAACAACAAGTAAACAAAAAGAGGCTTTATTCAGCAAATGTCAAACTAAAAATTCAAGTCCAAAAGAAACTAAGGCCAATGGCCAGTCCAAATACACAGTCCCAACAGGGTGATATGTGACAACTTGTCACCCATTGCTTGCCTGCACTGGTACGGACAGGGGACATCCCCCTCGGAGGGGCATACAAGGGGCAAGCCAGGCACCGCAGGGACAGGATCAGGGGATGCCAGAAGGAGGCAGTGAAGGGGTGGTGGGTGCAGGAGTGTCACCGGCAACTGCAGTGGAGGTGTCTGACTCAGTGGGGGCCGGCACCACTGTAGGGCACAAGTCAGATGGTGTGGGTGCTGCAACCACTGCAGTGGGCCGGTCAGATGGAGTGGACTGGGTCCCCACTGCAGTGCCCGAGTCAGACGGGGTGGTTGTGGACTCCACTGCAGTGCATGACTCCAAGGGAGTGGAAGGGGGGCAGATGAGGTGGGCAGGACAGAGGGGGGACCCGGTCTCCACACCAGTGGCACAAACAGGCAGAGCGTCTGGTTTGGGGGTGGAAGAGCAAGTGGTAGGGGGAGGGCCTAAGCAGTTTGGGGATGCGGTATCGGTGTGTGGGGGAACCTGGGGCAGGGTGTGGCGGTGGAACCTGTGGAGTGGTGGGCTGGGGGATGGAGGAGAGAGACTGTGTGGTGGAGCTGCGTGGTGGTGGTGGTGGGGTCTTGCCCTTCCTGGTCCGGGGGGACTTTCGAATGGGGTCCTCAGCCTGCCTGTGCCTGGGGGAGGGTGTCCGGGTGTGAGGGGCACTCCCCTCTGTGTGTGGTGGTCGCCTCTTCCGCCTGGACTTCGTGTCAGGTGTATCTGTGGGGAAGAGGCCAAGCTCACAGAGGAAGAGCTTCTGGGAGGGGGGGTTGCAGGTGAGGCAAGGGAAGGGGTTTTGGAGGGAGAGGCATCTGAGGACTGCGCAGTGCTCGTGGATGCGTGTGTGTGTGTCTGGGCCCCATCCCCTGTGGGTGAGATATCAGTCCCCTGACTGTGCGTGCGTGTGCGTCTGGATTTTGGCGTGTGTGTCTGTGTGCTGCTTGTGTCTGTGCTGGTGCGTGCCGGTGCCGGTGTGTGTGTGCTTGGGACAGGTAGGGTGCTGGGGATTGTGGATGGGGCAGAGGTAGGAGGGGTGAGGGACTGTTGCAGGAGGGACACTGCTGCCGTCAGTGAGGAGGCCATGGACTGATTGGTCCGATGTAGGGCAGACATGCCAGATGACATGCCCTCCATGAATGACACCAGTTGTGTCAAAAGACCCGTGTGTGCATGGAGGACACTCAGCATTGATGTCTGCCCTACATGGATCTGTTTAAGCAAGTCCACAGACTCCACACTCAGGGCAGCAGGGGGGACAGAGGCAGGGGGTGCGGTGCCTGGCATGAAGGAGACACGCTCCCCTACACGGGAGCCTCCACGGACATGTGGGATGGGAGCAGATGGGAGGGTGGAGATGGTGGTGGTGGCGGGGACAGACTTGCTTGACGTCGCCTCTGGTCTGCTGACACCCGCCTCCACAAGGGAGTCCTCACTGGAAGTGCTGTTTTCCCCAGCCGAGGTGGTCGTAGCTGAGGTCTCCTCAGTGTGGCTCCCCTCACCCTCCGTGCCACTGGGTCCCTCGGTCTCCCCTGCAGTGGACCCAGTCTGGCTCTGCCGCTCCTCTTGGTCCGTGGAGCTGTCTCCTCCTGTGGCCGTGGATGTATCTGCAAACAATCAGGATAAACAGAGCAACATTAGTCACCTGTACTGACCACACACACCACAGTAAGTACAGCACATCACAGAGCAAGCCCTGCCATCATTTGCTAGACATTGCAATAAGTGCTGACACTGATTTGAAGAAGCCCATTGTCTGCCTGACAGTCAGTCATGCCACACATATCCTACCTGTCCATGCACCCATCTGTCTGCTGCCTGTTGTATGCGACCAATCATATGTGCACACATGCACCACATACACAGTTGTTGGACATCCAAGAGAACATATGGAAATGTGTCACTCCAAACACATGCCATCTCCTGCCACTGACTCAGTACATGTGTCAGGAGAAGTGATGGGCAAAGTCTCTGTTGATATGCGGCTTTTGGTTCCATCACCAGACACAATGATGTCCTCATGTCCTGATAGACAATGCAACAATGGTGTGCATGCAGGACATGTCACACCACTGCTGGATCACCCTTTGCAATTGGAATGTCATGGCACAGGCCTGTCTGGCAAGTCAGTCATAACTGTCTCCTGTCACAGGGGCAGTGCATACACACAACACCAGTCTGCACTGTGTCACAATCATGGAAGTTCCTGAAAAGTAAGCCCTGTAGCTGACAGGTGCACATGTGCACCCCTGGCCAGCCACATCATGAGGACTGAGATGATCCCACGTCAATCAAATGAGACATTTGAGTGACTGCAAACACAAATCCATACACATGAGCACTTCAACGTTTGATGAGAATGAACCAAAGCTGCCTGCACCCCAATGTTTCATACAAAATTGTGCACAGTCAAGGGATCAGAGACCTATGCATTGACCTATGTGCAGATCCCATAGTCATAACTCAGATGGCTGGCCACCCCAAATTGTGAAACACTCCAGGAGTCCAAATAGCAAGGCCACACCACGGTGACACAGAGGCATACACCTGAGTGCCCTCTTCACAATGCCCAATATGTATGCTGACACACGGGAGTGGGAGAACAGAGTGCCTTCGATGTCCGGAGTAGGCATTACAGTCCTGGTCCATGTGCAACATGGTATTACCCTGAACACTAGGCAGGTGGCTATGCATGTGTCACACACATGATGTACATACTACTGAGGCTCCTACCTTGGTCTCTGCAGCAGCATGGGTGTGTGGCACATACCCCAGACATGTGGTGAGTCAGAGCAGCAATTGGAACACATGTTAAAGCCATACCCAGAGTACATGTCAGATCACAGGCATTGTGAGCAATTGTACCACCCATGCAGCCCACCACAAAGTTCCTGTAACTGATGCTGTCCCCAACTTGAACCACAGGTAACTGCAAGTACACAGTACCCAAGTGACCTAAGTCACAGACTGTAAGGGCCACACCTGTGTATCAGATGAGGAGGGGGCATGACACAAGTGAGGGACATGAGTCCAGGACGACATGACAGTTGTACTGTGGAAGTGGAACCAGGCTAAAGGAGTGCATAGAGCATGTCAGTCAAAGTACACAGTTGAGGCTAGCACTTACCCCCTCCTTGCTGCTGTCTGGCCTTCAGCTGCCCATCCAGGTCAGGGAAGACCACCGCCAGGATCCGGAGCATGTGGGGGTCAGGGTCCGGTGTCCGCCCCTCCTGCGAGGAGGCGACAGCTTCAGCTGGACCCTTGCGATCCTCCGGGTCCAGCCCCGAAGGTCCTGCCACCTCTTCTGGCAGTTGCGGATCCTGCGCCTGTAGACCCCCACCGATCGTACTGCCCGGACGATGGTCAGCCAGATGTCCTGCTTCTGGTGGGCATCAACCTGTGAGGATGACAAAGTGAAAAGGCCATTACTACACATGCAACATTTCCGTGCATCACACAGTTGGATATACATGTCTCAATCACAGGGGCATATGATGTACACAGGCAGTGCAACTATGGCTATGAACAGTTTGCCAGCAGTTACCAAATGGTATCATTGCCTGGGAAGTAAAACCTTGTTGGAATGCACTGTTACTGCACTATACCTGTTCAGTGCATGTAACTACACACTTTGGGGGTGACAACTACTCAGTGAGCATGCTAGCCAGTGGTGTGCACACTGTAAGTCTTGCTAGTCAGACAACATGCACATTTAGTAAGGCAGTGGACAGCACACTCACCTGCTCCCCTGGTTTCCCATACAGCTTGCTGTACTGTGGAAGGAGGCTGTCCAGCAGGGCCTGGTTCTCCTCAGTGCTGAAGGCTGGGGCTCTCTCCACAGTACGTGCCATTGCAGTAGCCAGAGGATGCAGATACAGCAGCAGTGGTGGTGGCAGATGTCGTCCTGGAGCATGTAGTGCAGGCAAGTGAGCTCTCAGGGGAACAGCCAGCATTATATGTGTGCTGCAGAGGCAGATACTGTCCCATGTGTCCAAAGTGATAGGTCCAAGTCGTTTGCATCTTCTGAATCTGGCCAATCCATGGAATTGCACCACTTATACACGCCCACAGCATCCTTCAAAAGTTCAACTTCATGACACCCATGAATTTGCAACATTGTTGTGGGTGGCCAACTGAATTCACTGCATCAGACTCGTTAAAGCTTCGAAAACGCGTCCGTTGCCATGTCAGGCCATAGCCAATGCGTGCGCACCGATCGGACCATTGCTGTACGACGCGTATTTCGAAAAACAACACGCATCCGTCCACATCAAATGCAATGGCCAATGCGTGCGCACCGATCGGTCCATTGCTGTACAACGCGTATTTCGGATGACAACACGCATCCGTCCACATCATATGCAATGGCCAATGCGTGCGCACCGATCGGTCCATTGCTGTACAACGCGTATTTCGGATGACAACACGCATCCGTCCACATCATATGCAATGGCCAATGCGTGCGCACCGATCGGTCCATTGCTGTACAACGCGTCCCTGTACAAGTCACTCGCATATGTCACCATGGTAGTCACTGGTGAACGTATGCCAGCCACAATTACTTGCCAGGGACTCAGGGGCACACCTACGACACCACAGCCTGTCCACACTGTATCCTAAGGCATGTAAGGCTGCATTACCTGTGTGTGTATGGGGGTCAACATGTGGTTTTTCGGTAGCACTTGGGGGCAGCCACTCCCAGGCTGTGCACGTGTTCATGGGGACAGAATCCTTTGTGTGTTGTGCACATGACCACTGTGATGTGCAACTGTTCAGTTCAGGGCATGTGGCATGGTCACATTTCCAGGTTGTGTATGTGTATGTCATGTCACATACACCCTGAGTCCCATGTGGGAAGGTATGTACGTCACAGGGTGACCCATTGCCACAATAGTGATGGCCCTCCACAGTCTGTGTGCATGTTGTGTTTCAGATGTCTCGGATTCCATGTGCACAATGGGAGACAGTCTCCACATCCACGTTGTTTGTGCATCGACTTTGATGTTGTGCGTGTGTGTGTCACAGACGTCCATGTCTGTCCTGCAGAGGCAACAGGGGCCACTACCTGTGGGAGTCATGGTTGTTTTGCTGGCGTGTACATGATACGCCATGTCATGCCAGTGTCCATGTGGCAATACAGGGTCCCTGGGAATCTACCTGTCAAAGAGCTGTGATGCCTGGGGCACATCTGTCCTCACTTGTCACTGTGGTGTGTGTTTGGAACGTTACAGCAGTACATGGGTACTGTGACACAGTCTAATGATTTCCCATAGCACAACCTGGAACTTGTTGTCGACACATGTTGAACTGAGATGTTAGATGTTGGCCATGTGGGTGCCATATATGTCCATATAGAACGGCACACACATCAAGTACTTGTGTCTCGTAATGATGTATCATGTGATATTGAGTATGGTCAATGCCACATATGTGGGGTGACTGACAATCTTTCTTTGTTCACCTATGCACTGCAGGGCACCAGCTGTCCATAGACCATTCCCTGACCTTGCAACCATGGTTGAACGTGACTGCATCCGATGGTACCGCTTCAACAGGCCGCTTATTGAGGAATTGGCGGTGCAGCTTGGCCCCACATTTGCAACCTGGCCGGCCATACCCTGCAGCGCTGACCCCCAAGGTGAAGGTGATGGCAGCCCTACACTTCTTTGCCACCGGTACCTTTCAACACACTGTGGCGTCTGCTGGTGGGATGTCACAGACCATGTTCAGCCGTGTGCTACGCGATGTTTTGGATGCGATGTTGAGATACTTGAACCAGTACATCTATTTCCCTAAACGTCAACAACTCACTGACGTCAAGAGTGACTTCTATGCCCTGGGGAGGATGCCACATGTCATCTGGCTCCATTGATGGGACACATGTGGCTTTGGTACCACCACAGGCACATGAGCAAGCATACAGGAACAGGAAACATTACCATTCTATCAATGCCCTGGTGGTATGTCTTGCAGATATGAGCATCTCACATGTGTGTGCACGTTTCCCCGGTTCTGCACACGATGCCTACGTGATGAGGAGTAGTCGCATCCCGAGGATGATGTCACAGATGCAGAACCAGCGTGCCTGGCTTGTCGGTGTGTGCTGACTTTGTACCATTGTGTGTGTTCTGCAATGTTGTATTCCACCCTCTTTTCCAACTCAGCTAATGTGCAATTGTCTGTATGTAGGTGACTCCGGATACCCCAACATGCCGTGGTTGCTGACACCCCTCAGGAACCCTGTGACACCAGCCCAGATGCGCTACAATGAGGCACATGGTCGGACCAGGAGAGTGATCGAGCGGACATTTGGTCTCCTGAAGAGCCGCTTTCGCTGCCTGGACAAGACAGGAGGGGCCCTCCCATATGCCCCTGCAAAGGTGTGCAAGATTTTCATCGTCTGCTGCATGCTACACAACCTGGCAGTGCAGAAGGAGTTGCCTCTCATCCTGGATGACGATGACCAACATCCGCCACCTGTGGAGGATCCTGGCCTGGGCCACGATGCCAGTGATGATGATGATGATGAGGGTGATGTCCGCACACAGCTCATCGCCAACTTCTTCAGCTGAATGTGAGTATACAGAGTTGGTATGTCAATGATTTGAGTTTGCATGATATGTGTTGGTGGTGCTCTGTTGCTGTTTGAGTGTGGCCATGTGCTACTTGACTGTATGCGTGCAGCGATGTGTCCTTACAGGTAGTCTGTACTCCCCAACAGTGTTGACATGCTAACTTGGTTTTGTGTAGGTATCTTGTGACATGTATTGGGCATGAGTATTGCAGTTCTGTCCTGTTCTTCAGTGCTTTTGACTGTGTGTCATGTCTGTCCTTCACAGGGTACTTTCAGAGTTGTTTGGTCAACTGTGATCCCCCGACACCATGATTCAACTTCCAGGGTGGAAGCAGTCGTTTCCCTGCAGGTGATGTGCCACACACCCCTGGACTTTATTTCCTCTACACTTGGTGACTGTGTGGCCACTGCCACGTGGGATTACCTTGCATCTGTAGTGGAAACAACATGTTGCAAATGTGTAATAAACCTGTGCTTCACTTTGGGATGTGCGCTGTCTGTGGTCACACATCTGACTGACATTTGCTTACTTCACCTGTGGGCTAGTTAACACAGACTCTGAATAGGTGTGGTGTCTGTGCATTCCACTGTATTTCCTGGCAACATCAGTGTAGGCGATGAGTCAGATGGCTCTGGTGTGTATGTGTTGTGTAGCCCTAGTGGTGTGTCTCCCTCATATGTGTCACGTCGCCATGACTCACATGACGGTGTTGAACTTGCTGTAGCAGTTAGCATGCACAGTGTCATTTAGCAGGTCATCATCTCATGACAAAAACAACGTTGGAATCACAACAGAGGCAAGTATGGTGTATTAGTGAGTTTATTTACATACATGTGTGAGGATAGTGCACAGGATGGTGGGTGCGGTACATTGGGATTGGAATCCAAAGTTCCCAGATGAGTTGGAAGTGTTGGTAGCAGAAATGTCCTGAGTAAAGTCCACAGTCATCTGATACATTGGTCCAACTTAAACTCCCCATGTCATGTGGGAGAGTTGGGTTGCATTTGACAGGGTGAACAGTTTGCACACAAAGGAGAATTTCCAGAACAGGTGTTGGGTTCCTGGGGAATGTACATGGCCATCAGCCTCTTAGTTTTTCTTCCTCGGACGACCCCTCTTCTTTCTGGGGGGACCCTCACGTGCAGGCCGCTGCGGTGCAGAGGACTCTCCGCCAGAGTCATCCTCCCTCCCTGTGGCAGTTGCAGTTGTTGCGGCACCAGATGTTGTGGGCACACAGGGAGGTGTGGCCATGTTGGTGCTAATCTGGCGGAGGCATGTCAATATGTCCCTCTGCACCGCTGTCAGTTGTTCCAATGTGTCCCACTTGGACTCCATGCCAGACATGTGTGTCTCCACACGGGACATGTGGGAGTCCAAGCGGGCATGATGGGCAGCCTGCTGCTGTTGAATGTCCTTGAGGATCCCCACTACCTGGCTGACCTCTCCGGTGCTATTCTGGTACGCATCAGCAATGCGTACCAGTTGTGGGTCATCATGCAGTCCAGACCCCTCTGCAAACAGCGACCTCTGCCTACCACCCCTCCCACCACCCCTGGCCACACGTGCGGGACCTGCGGTGGCACGCACAGGTGACCCTAGGCCCCCTTGGGGGTTGGTACTGGGGTTGTTGTCCGTTGCTTCACGGTGGGCCGGGGTCCCTGTGCTGTTGTCATTGGTGGTCCTTGGTCTGTCCGTGTCGGCGGGGGTGGTCTGTGTGTTGGCAGATGTTGGAGGAGGGGGTGCAGATGGTGGTCCTGCTGGTGCTGCATGATGACTCACACCCGAGGGGCCAGGTAGGTCTTCGCCATCCGAGGAGGGCAGAGGCTGTTCCACACCAGAGAGCTCAGGGGCCCCCGGAGCCTGGGACAGGGACTCCTCATCGTCTGCTGCTGTGTCCCCATCATCACCTGTTTTTGGAAGAGACACACAATGTATGTTATGTTTCTACAGGCATCAGTGGTTCAAACACCTGACAGTTGTGACTGTACCTCTGGATGCGGGCCTGTACATTGCATTGTCCTAAGTTGTCACAGTCAGAGGTTGATATTGGTGTAGCACATTGTCCTGCCAACCTGAAGCATTTCAATGTGAATGTTGAGGTGTGTGCATGGCCAGCATTGGTGGTATTTGGTTGACATCCGGCCCTCCTTCTCCCCCAGCCCAGTTATCCCACCATGAAGCATGCCACCCTTGCAGTGGGTGCAGGTTGACTCTCAGGATGTCAGTCAGTGGTGTCCTGCTGTTGGTTGGTGCCCAGTTCCCAGCAGGGCCTTGTGCTCCCACAACAGAGCACCAGTGTCAGACATCTTTGAAGTGGCTTTTCACTCCCTGTGAGGTGTGCATGCTTCAGTGTGAGCTTGCTGGGCCATGAGGGTGGGGGATGTTGAGCTGTGACTACCACTCCCATCATGCTATTGCCTACACCCCCTTCCCAGCATGCCCATACTTCCTTCCTTTTGAGTGGACTTCACTGTGTGTGAGTGTGACAGCAATGGCAAGATGGCTGACAGTGGTGTCCTGTTGTTTGTTGGTACCCAGTTCCCAGCAGGGCCTTGTGCTCCCCACAACAGAGCACCATTGTCAGACATCTTTGAAGTGGCTTTTCACTCCCTGTGAGGTGTGCATGCTTCAGTGTGAGCTTGCTGGGCCATGCGGGTGGGGGATGTTGAGCTGTGACTACCACTCCCATCATGCTATTGCCGACACCCCCTTCCCAGCATGCCCATACTTCCTTCCTTTTGAGTGGACTTCACTGTGTGTGAGTGTGACAGCAATGGCAAGATGGCTGACAGTGGTGTCCTGTTGTTTGTTGGTGCCCAGTTCCCAGCAGGGCCTTGTGCTCCCCACAACAGAGCACCAGTGTCAGACATCTTTGAAGTGGCTTTTCACTCCCTGTGAGGTGTGCATGCTTCAGTGTGAGCTTGCTGGGCCATGCGGGTGGGGGATGTTGAGCTGTGACTACCACTCCCATCATGCTATTGCCTACACCCCCTTCCCAGCATGCCCATACTTCCTTCCTTTTGAGTGGACTTCACTGTGTGTGAGTGTGACAGCAATGGCAAGATGGCTGACAGTGGTGTCCTGTTGTTTGTTGGTGCCCAGTTCCCAGCAGGGCCTTGTGCTCCCCACAACAGAGCACCAGTGTCAGACATCTTTGAAGTGGCTTTTCACTCCCTGTGAGGTGTGCATGCTTCAGTGTGAGCTTGCTGGGCCATGCGGGTGGGGGATGTTGAGCTGTGACTACCACTCCCATCATGCTATTGCCTACACCCCCTTCCCAGCATGCACATACTTCCTTCCTTTTGAGTGGACTTCACTGTGTGTGAGTGTGACAGCAATGGCAAGATGGCTGACAGTGGTGTCCTGTTGTTTGTTGGTGCCCAGTTCCCAGCAGGGCCTTGTGCTCCCCACAACAGAGCACCATTGTCAGACATCTTTGAAGTGGCTTTTCACTCCCTGTGAGGTGTGCATGCCTCAGTGTGAGCTTGCTGGGCCATGCGGGTGGGGGATGTTGAGCTGTGACTACCACTCCCATCATGCTATTGCCTACACCCCCCTTCCCAGCATGCCCATACTTCCTTCCTTTTGACTCTGCTTCCCTCTGGGGTAGTGTGCCTGTGCTGACAGGATGGCTGACAGTGTTGTCCTGGCGTTAGTTTGGCTACAAGTCCCAAAAGTGTCCCTGTGCTTCACACAGCATAACCCAGGGTGGTGGTTCTTTGTGCGATATTTAATTAGAGTATGAGGCAATGCATTCTCCCAGGTGAGTTGTGTGGAGTTTGTGTTAAGGGTGTGTGTGAGAACAGCTGCTGGTAACTATGGTCAGTGCTGTCAGTCCTCCTTCCCACCCAGCCAGATATCCCACCATGGAACGTGCTTCCATTGCAGGGAGTGCAAGTTTGCTTTCAGGATGTCAGTCAGTGGTGTCCTGCTGTTGGTTGGTGCACAGTTCCCAGCAGGGCCTTGTGCTCCACACAGCAGTACCCAGTGTCAGCCATCTTGTCAGTTCTTTTCCACTCCCTGTGATGTGAGCATGGTTCAGAGTGGTGTTGATGGGCCAATTGTGAGGGTGACCAATATCTGTGACTACAACTCCCATCATGCTATTGGCTACACTGACTTCACCAGCATACACAGAATTCCTTCCTTTCAGTGAGCTTCCCTGTGAGGTGGTGTTCTAGTGGTGGCAAAATGTCTGACAGTGTTTGTTGGTTAGATTTGTGCCGCTGCCTTGCTCTATTTGTTGTTGGGTTTGTACATGTCATGACACAGTTACATATCACTATGGGATGGCAGGTATTGTGTTTGTCTAACTAACATACACATCTTGGGATGATTATGTTTTGGTTACTGTGGCTTTGCTAACGGTGCATGGTTTCACTATCCCCTTGACAGTGATGTGTGTGTATTGTCACACGATATTGGGTATATTGGTTGTGTACTCACCAGGCTCTGGGATGATTGATAGTCCATGTACGCTCTCTGGTGGTAGGATGGCCCGCACCTTCTCCTCCCAGGGCCTGAGGTATACTGGTTTGGCAGGAGGGCCACTGCCGGTGCGATGGCTCAAGGTGTAATCTTTCTTGAGTAGGGCCTTGTCCCTCCTGCGCACATCATACCACCTGTTCTGGATGTCTTCCTTTGTGCGCGAACATGGTGATTGTGCGTTCACCCTGTCGACGATCCTCTCCCACATCTTGGTTTTCTGCGACATGGGGGTCTGTTGGACCAGTGTACCAAACAAGTGTGGCTCTACCCTGAGGATTTCATCTACCAGCACTTCCAATTCACTGTCTAGGAACTTTGGATTCTTCTTTGGGGGCATGGTGATGGGTGATGGTGGGGATTGATGTGTGTGTGAGTGTGCAAGTGAGGGTAGGTGAGTGTCAGTTTTGCTGGGTGTATGTGAGGGTGCTATTAGGGAGGTGCTAATGTGTGTGGCTTGTGTGATGGATGAGTTGTGGGTGTGTCTGTGGTTGCTGTCTGATGGTGTTCTGTGCTGGCAGGTCAGTTGAATTTGCAAAGGATCATGGTAGGGATTTGTGGCCTTTATATGGGTGGAGTTGTGGGTGTGTCTTTGTTCCATTCCCCCCCCCCAGTATTTATTGACTTTGTCATTGCTTGTTTGGCCCTTTTTTTTGTATTTTTTCCTTTGTAGTTTTGGGGCATGTAGGAGACGTTCTTCTGACCGAGTAGGACGCTGCAGTTGGCTCGTGCGAGCTTCTCCGAGTCTTTCAAGCTGTGTTTCTGCTGTGTTTCATGTGCGGCGTACGCGTCGGTCGCGGAGTATTGGGTTGCTTCGGCTCCGTTTTGTATGCGTGTCGGTCGTACGGCTTGAGCTCCGTGCGACTCGGTCTGGTTTTCCACGCATTGCATCGTACTGCGCGGGTCGGAGTTCGCGGGTACGTTTCTGTCGGGTTCATTCCTGGTGCATGTCGGTCGGTTCGATTCGCGTGGTTTCCCGGCCGGATAGCTGGTTTCCTTGCGGTTCGGTCATTCGGCTTGTGTTCCGTACGAGTCGGCCCTAATTCACATGCATTGCATCGTACTACGTGGATCGGGCAGCGCCGGTACGTGTCGGTCGGACTAAATTCCCATGCCGAGTCGGTCGGTACGTTTTCCGGCCCGAATCGGAATCAGCCCCTTAGTCTTTCAGCTTGACCATTGGCCTGTGGAAGGTACAAGAAGGGGTGCAGAGACAAAATATCGAAGCCGAAATATCGAATTGCATGAATGAGTCAAGAATATCGATGGTGTAAAATATCGAGGTACGTTTTTTCAAATTTTTGTAAAATTTTAGGAGCGGGATGTTGGGTTTATAGGGGATAAGGTCGGGGAGTAATTTAAAAATATTTATTTTAAATGTTTTTTTTTTTTATTTTATGTAAAAATTTAGTTGCAGGATGTTGGGTTTATAGGGGATAAGGTTGGGGAGTAATTTAAACATATTTATTTTAAATGTTTTATTTTTTTATTTTATGTAAAAATTTAGTTGCAGAATGTTGGGTTTATAGGGGATAAGGTTGGGGAGTAATTTAAACATATTTATTTTAAATGTTTTATTTTTTTTATTTTATGTAAAAATGTAGTTGCAGGATGTTGGGTTTATAGGGGATAGGGATGGGAAGTAATTTAAGAATATTGGTTAAAAATACATTTTTATCAAAAGATTTGAAATATATAAATAATGCAAAAAAACAAATGGAAATGTTAAATTTTTTTAAAAATTTTGAATTTTTTTGGTTGCTAATATTTTGATGTAAATTGTGTGAAATATTTTAGAATTTTTTTAATTAAAAAATAATTTAAAACAATTATGATCAGTTTATTATTTTAAAATGTAATTTTAAAAATATTTTTTTCTAATTTTTAGTTTAAAAAAGTAAAAAAATTGGATAATTTTGAATTTTTAAATATTTACATTTATTTGAAATTTAGAATTTAATATTTATATTTTTAAATTTTTGTGAGAAGGGTTGTCTTACATTTTGACTTCTAATTTTGTTATAATTTAAAAAAATATATATATTTTTTATTATTTTAATATTTTTGGGACACATTTTTTAAAAAGATTGTGTTACATTTTTAAATTTGTTAAAGAAATGTAAATTTTTATAAATTTGTTTTTTGGTTTAAAAATATTTTTCATTTTTCTATATTTTTGAGTTTATTATCCAGCACTTTCCCTGAGTTTAGTTGGTTTTGGAGTTGGAATAGTAATTTTTTGGGTTTATTATCCAGCACGTTCCCTGAGTTTAGTTGGTTTTGGAGTTGGAATAGTAATTTCGTTGGGATTATTATCCAGCACTTTCCCTGAGCTTAGTTGGTTTCGGAGTTGGAATAGTAATTTTTTGGGGTTTATTATCCAGCACTTTCCCTCAGTTTAGTTGGTTTTGGAGTTGGAATAGTAATTTTTTGGGGTTTATTATCTATCACTTTCCCTGAGTTTAGTTGGTTTTGGAGTTGGAATAGTAATTTATTATAGTTTATTATCCAGACTTTCCCTGAGTTTAGTTGGTTTTGGAGTTGGAATAGTAATTTATTATGGTTTATTAACCAGCACTTTTCCTGAATTTAGTTGGTTTTGGAGTTAGGAATAGTAATTTTTTATTGTTTATTATGTATTTTGTTTTTAGAGTTTATATGTACTTTGAAATAAGAAAGGAGACGTATGTCAGTTTTTATTTTTTTGTTTCACAATTAAGGGGCCGATTCCGATCTCGCTCGGAAGGGCACCGAACGGGATCCATAGAGAGCGAGTCCGATTCGTAGCCCCAGTTTCCGGACGACTCGTACCGCTGTACGAGCGAGCAAGTACGATGCGAGGATAGCCTCACGCTCTGACCGACTCGTACCCGTCAGCGACGCCATCCGGACGACTCCGACTTCATCGACGCACACTGCGCAATGGGTCCGATTTCCGAGCGACCATGTACGATGCGAGCGTCGAGCAGCCAGATCGAGTCAGAGCCTCCGACTCGAAAAAGCTCCGGGAAGCGGACTTCGGGGTTCTGTATGGACCCCCCTTCACCCGCAGCCCTACGACTCGATCACTGGGGGGGTCCCAAGGGTCCCCCCTATACATGCCTGCATGGTGCGCGCAGCACCAATGCGTCCCCGCGACATTGGGAACCCTTGTCCGAGATGTGCGTTTTGGGTCTATTGGAGCCCATGTACGCAACATACCCCAAGCTCCCATTGACTTCAATGGTGCTCCGAGCGACCTGAGTCCGTCAGCGCTGCAGCGCATCGTACTCTGTCGCTCGGAGCCCAGGAGCCCGAGTCGCACGGAAAGCTCTACGGGCGCCAGTGAGTTGTAGGGCTTTCCCAGCGAGATCGGAATCGGCCCCTAAATTGTTTTCATTTGGTTTTGTTATACAATTTTTTACAATATTAAAAACATGATTCAGAAATGTTGTTATTCAGACTTTATTATAAAGTATAATATATTTTTAACATACATTTTTTATGTACAATT
Organism: Calotriton arnoldi; assembly: GCA_963921515.1. NCBI lineage: Eukaryota > Metazoa > Chordata > Amphibia > Caudata > Salamandridae > Calotriton > Calotriton arnoldi. The sequence goes on from CAWUFW010000386.1 coordinate 1,077,229, forward strand.
ACAAAATTAAAAATATGTTTTTACATACATATCTTTTTCAACAGTTTTGAAAAATGGTAAATTTTTTGAAGTATAGTTATGTAAAAGTAAAGCAAATATATTTTTAGTACTTATAAACAGTTTGATTTTCATTGTTTATCATTTTTATGACAAGTAAACATTTGTATAAATTCCTTTTTAATTTTTTAATACATTATATAAAATTAGATTTTTTTTGAAAAATTATATATGTATTTTACAAATTTATATTTTGTACATTTTATTATTTAGTACATTGAATATTATTTTAATAAAATAATATTTAATATATTAAATAATTTACAATATTTTTATCATATATATTTTTTATCATATATTTTTTTATTTTACATTTTCATATTGGTTGCACATTTACAGTACATGATACAAACATACATTATAATATATTTTAAATATTATATTTTTTGTTTTTTGATATACTATTTAATGTATATTTTACAAACTTTTGTATATTTTTTGATCATTTGTAAAAAAAAATACAATAAATAAAAATATACATTTAATTTTTGGGATTTTTTTTATTATTTCTCCATTCTTGTCTGTGGGATTCAGTCTTTTTTTCATTTTTATTTTGCAGCCATTTGTTTTCCCATTTCCTCACTTTTCTGTCTATCTGTTTCGTTTTTAGGTTGTTTTGGAAGACGGAACCTCGCGGTTAGGAGCTGTGTTTCGTCAGTTAAGGTAAGTTTAATTTAATTTACTTTTAAGGTAGTTTTAGGGTAGGGGCGAGGTAGTAGTAGTGTAATTAGATTTGTTAGGACGTTATTTGTTTTTGGTGTAGTTAGGTGTTGTTTTGGTTGTTTTGGTTGTTTAGTGTTTTCTGTGTTTGACATAGTGTTGGATAGAAGTAGAGTGTTATGTAGTGTTAGTTATGTGTTGTTTAATTCTGTTATCTTGTATTTAATGTTGATATTAATATGTGTGGGTTTGTACATGTTATTGTGGGAGGGTGCTCTTTTTTTTTCTTTACAGGGTTTCCATTTCATGAACGGATGGTGCTGACGACGCGCTTATTTTTTTTAAAAAGGAAAATGTATTTTGTTTTCTTTAAACAAGTTAGTTTACATTTCCTTTTATTTTTTGGGTTTGTTGGAGTGTTTTTTTAAGCTACTTTTCGGGTGTTTGAGGGTTTTGTTTTTGAGAGGATTGCGTCGTTGGAGCCTTTTTTCAACAGTTCAATTTTTGCATTTTTTTAAAAACTAATTTTCGGGTTTTTGAGGGTTTTGTTATTGAGACGATTGCATCGTTGGAGCCTTTTTTCTACAGTTGTACTTTTGCATTTTTGTGGGCTTTCTTTTCGAATGGATTCGTCTTTTGATTTATCTACTATGGATTTTTTCGTTTTCGAGGATCGTCTACTGCGACAACTTTAAGGTATTTTTTATTATTATGGGTGGGAAATGTTTTTGTTTACATTGGTTTGTTTGTTTCTTTATTATTTTAATAGTTATATTATGTCATATATTTTTGTGTTCGTTTTTAAATTTTAAATGACAATTATAATTCTTAATTTAAAAAAGAGGTGAAATATGTTGTTTAAATGTTTTGTGATTTTAAAATGCTTATGATGTTTAGCATTGTTTTTTTGTTTAAAGTATAGATTTAGCAATCATGTCTAGGTATTCTAGCCCTTTGGTGTTTGGAAATAGCTGAGTTTTGTGTTGTAGGTATTCATACATTGTTTTTGTTTGTTTACTGAGTTTAGGGCCAATTTTAGTTAGGGATTGCTCTAGCCTTAGCTCTTGATAGCTCTGTTTTTTTATAGCTTCTATTAGTTTGTGTAGGGTTGGTTGTCCTCTTCCTATTATGGCTTGGAAGGCATTATGCCATCCTTACATTGTGTTGTTAGTCTTAGCTTTTTGAGCTAGAGTGCTATCGTAGACATTCCACCAGAGGATTTGGAACTTTGGTTGTCTATGGTGCCCTCACCTATGTAGCCTTCCTACCCAAGTGTCTTCAAAAAGTAGTCTAGGAAAGGAGTTAGTTTAGTTTCGGTTGCTTGATAGAAAGGGCTTCCAAGAAGTATGTTATAATGGTTGGCTACTTCAGTTGTTGGTACATAGGCCAGGCCTATTAATTTTTAAATTTGGTAGGCAAAGTTGCTATTGGTGGCGTAATCTAAACTTAGGGGTCTATTATGATGGCGGGCGGACTTTGTCCGCCCGCCACCGCAACGGCAAACGGGACCGCCCGCAAGAGGTGCGGCGGTCCTGCAATGACAATTAGGATGCCACCGCCATGGTGGCGGTGGCATCCCGCATATGTTGAATTGCGGCGGGCGGTGCTGTAAGCAGCACCCGCCACAATGCAATATATGCATGTCGTGCATTGGCATGCACAACGTGACAGGCACCGCGCGGTGCCTGCCACCTTGTGCATGCCAATGAAGGGGGGTACCATGGGTACCCCCCAAGTGCAGGCATCCAACCCCCACCCCCCCTCTCCGCATGCCTTTCCATGGCGGAGTCTCCGCCATGGAAGGGCATGTCACCGCATACATCATGATACGGATGGTGGTGTCTTGCAGACACCGCCACCATATTGTGACCCTATTCCGCCCGGTCGACAGTTTGACCGGCGGAAAAGCGGCAGACGGTCTTTCCATCCGCCGCGGTGCCCCTCGCCATGCTAATATGGCGGGGTGAAAAAGGATATTTGGCAGGCGGATCGCCACCGCCGGCGGCGATCCGCCAGTTATCCTAATAGGCCCCTTAGAGTAGATTTTTATAGGTGTCTCCAGATAGTTTGGTTGAAGTGGTAATAGTAACCTTGTATTGCAGTGTGTGGGTATATTTTTTAAAATTGACTGAATCATTGCTTGTTCAAAGTCAAAGATTATTTTTTGTGGAAAGTAGTTGTCAGTGTATTGTTTTAGTATTGTAAGAAGCTCTATGTAGGTGGTGTTTTGCTTATTAGGTAGTAGTGCGTATATGAAGGGGATGTTAGTGTCTTCATATTTGCCGTGGATGGTATATAGTTGGTAAAAAGGCTTGGGGCAAACTTTGAATGTGCCATCCATCATCCACATTGTGCAGTTTTTAAGGTTTTGTAAGTTGTTGCTGGTGGCAAAGATGATAATTCTTTTTTCATGACTGTTATTGTCATGAAGAAGGAATTTTTCATCTTTGTGGGTGATTCGGGTAACATTTCTATTTCTGCAAAAGTTTGGGGGTGGGTGGTGTTTGAGCTGTAGCTCTTTTAGTTCTGGCGATTAATCTTTTTAGAGTGGGAATGGTCGGTAGTTGTCCTGTGCCATGTTCAGGAACCCTAGTTAATAAGTTTTTTAGTATTTGGGTACAGGTCTGTTGGGAGCTGGTACTTGCTTCTCTGATTGTTTCTAGAGCATCTCTGACCTCGATTTTAGTCACATTGGGGAGATGGTTGTGTTCTTTGACATTAACTACATTTGTTTTTACTGTAGTGGCTCTCCCATAGCAAGAATTGGAGTAATATTTACTTCATTTCCAATGGGTTTTGGCTCCAGTTACTTTTTCTTGCGTATAGGCCCATGTAGCACATGTAGCACAGCAGTAGTTTTCCCTTTTGTGAAGTTATGAATTTTGCTCCTTCTGCCATTTTTTTGTCTATCTGTGAATGTATGTATACATATATATATATATTTATTAATTATACGATTTTGAATAGTAAACATGTTTGTATAATTATTATATTTGAAAATAAACTTACATTTGTTTTGCTTTAATTTTCTTGATGGATATTTTATCGATGGTCGTGGTTTATTCACTGTTTTTTTTCTGTTGGTTTAAAAGCAAAATGTTATTTTTATTAAAGTGTCACATTTAATTTTATTATTTCAATTTTTTTGTCTCTATTTTTATTTAGTTGGAAAAAATTAATACTTACTAATACTAATTGTAGTTGATGAAGTTTATTTCGTTGATGTTGTATGTTGAAGTTTGTAGAAGCTGTGAAGAGAAAAGTATTTGTTAGTTATATTTGTTTTTTTATTTAATTTATCGTTTTTTTCTTATTTTGCTCTATTTGTTGGTAATTTATATACTTACTTATTTTTAGATTTTTGTTTAATGTTGATTTTGTACTTGTTTTTGAAGTTAATGTTTGTTTTGAGTTTTTTTGGTGGAGTTATAGTGAAGTGTAATCTGTGAAACTTAAAAGAAAACGTTATAGTTTTATTTAATTTGATTATTTAGGGGGTCATTACGATGGCGGACGGACTTAAGTCCGCCCGCCATCGTCACGGCAATTGGGACCAGCCGCCTATATGGCTGCGGTCCCGCACATGGAATTACAATGCGACCGCCATGGTGGCGGCCGTATTGGGCATGTTTACCATTGCAGCGGGTGCTGCAGGCTGAAGCACCAGCCGCAATGGTAAAAATGCAAGTTTTGCATTTCCCTGCACTACGTGGCAGGCACCACGCAGTGCCTGCCACATGGTGTAGGGAAATGTTGGGGAGCACCACAGGTGCCCCCCAAGTGCAAAACTGGAGTGCCCCTGCTTAAGGGTTGCCCACTACGGGCCCCCAAAGTCAATCTCTGCCAGCCTTTGAATGGCCGTTGAACCGCCATTCAAGGCTGGCGGGGATGAAGCATCCTAATGTGGCGGACGGTGCCTGCTAGGCACCGCCACCGTAACAATTGCCTGTGTCAGACCCGTGGCAGACGGCCTTTCCGTCTGCCATCCTTATCTGGCGGGCGGAGAATGGCCGCACAATGGCGGTGAACCCGCCACCGGCAGGCTGCCGGTGGCGGGTTCACCGCCATCGTAATGAGCCCCTTAGTCTCTATTTTTATTTATTTGTAAAAAAAAATATATACTTACTCTTTTTAGTTGATGAAGTGTTTTTTGTTGATGTTGTGATTTTGTTGACTTCTGTGGAAGCTGTTAAGAGAAAAGTATTTGTTAGCTATGTTTTGTATTTTTATTAAATGTATTACTTTTAAATACTTTACTTTATTTGATGGTTAAGTTATATACTTACTTTGTGATATATTTGTTATAATGTTGATTTTAATGTTGTTGTGTACGTAAATTTTTTTGTTGAATTTTCTGGGTAGATTTTTAGTGAAGTTTAATCTGTGATATCTACAGGAAAACATGTTATAGTTTTAGTTATTTTTTTTTAAAAAGCTAATTTTATTTATTTAGTTATAAAGTTTTGTTCTTACCTTTATTGAGGGATTTTCTGAATAGTTGTTTGTGTAGTTGTTTTTCGTTCTGTGTTCTCTCTCGCAAAGGTTCGCTCTTCCTCCGTGTTTGTCCGTTATATGGTAAATTTTGTGTTAATTAATTGATTGTTTTTATAGTGTTTATTTAATTAGTTAGAGTTTTCTATTGGTTTGTGTTGGTGTAGTTTAAATTTATTGGTCGAGATAGCTTTTCTGAATTTTTTAGCTGTTACCTTTTAATTTGTTTAATATTTATTCTGTTTATTTAATGTTTGTTTTTATTTTGTTTATTGTTGTTATTTAAATGTATAAGTAGATAAATGTGATATTTTATTTTATATATGATATATATTTATGTTTTGTTATTTTCTGTAGTTGTGATATATTTTTAATGTTGTATTGTTTGTTTATTTATTTGTGTTTGGATTTTTAGTGTATTTGTTTTTTTTAATGTTATTAATTTTGTAATTTTTTTGTTTGTTTAAAATATTTGATATATGTTATTTTATTATATCATTGTAAATAGTATATTTTTATGTTTAAATGTTATTTTTGATATAGTTTATATGTATTTTATTGATGTTTGTGTTGCCGATATTGTTTATATAGATGTTTTTGATGTGTTTCATTTTATTTTAATGTTATCGATATTTTTGTGTTCTTTATTTTTGTTGTCGATATTTTTGTCATCGTGATTTTTTTAAACTATTTTTTTTAGCGATGTTTGTGTTATTTCTTTTTTGTGTATTGTGTGTCGATATTTTTGTATACGATATTATTGACTCGATATTTTTGTAGTTCGATGTTATAAGAGTCAATGTTGTATCAGTGATCCACAAGAAGGTTATTTGGTGCTTGAGCCCTACGGCATCCAAGAAACCTCTCTTAGTGGAAAAAGTAAATTGTACCACTTTAACTGTAATTAAAACAGGGAAACATTCTCTTTTGCAAATAACTTTTAGAAAGTTCAGAACATTCCTAGTAGTTGGATTTTCAACAAAACGGTCTATTGGTCAACATCTAAACCAAATGTCTAGAATTTGCTAAAAAACAAAAACACCAGGCTATGTCACAATGTCATGGGAGGAATCAATTTAAATTATCTACACAACCCACCTTCCATGAAAGTCTCATCCCTTACTTTCCTAAAGTGTTCCACAATACACTCTAAGCATTTTCTCAGTTCCGGATTATGAAATAGGCTAAGTAGGCAGCGGTCTATGGGCCGCACTCCTTTCGGGGGCCTCGTAACAACGGATCAAAATAATATTGATTTGATCTTGAAAGAAAATTACAATCAAGCTTTCTTAAATTGTTTACAAAAGATAGAAAAAAATGAATCAACTCAAAGAAACAAAAACATACATTAAAGACTCTATAGAGAAAATACTGTATTAATGTAATGCACCCATTAACAACTTAGGGCCCGATTCCGATCTCGTAAGGAAAGCCCTCCATACGACTCGGATCTGGAGGGCTTTCCGAGTGAGACGTGCTCCGGGAGTCCGAACGAGCGAGTACGATGCTGCCGTATGCTTACGGACTCGGCTCGCTCGGACTCCCATTGAACTCTATGGGAGCCCGTGTACAGACGCGTACACAGGCTCCCATAGCAAAAAAGGGGTGGGCGGGGAAAAGCGTACACCCTGTGGCGGGCACCCCATGTGGCCCGCCACACTGTGCATGCTTGGATCGGGGGGACACATGCGTACCCCCCGTGACCGAATCGGAGGGCCCCGGGTAAAGGGCAGCCTGTTATCAACCCCTGAAGTCCGAATCCGACAGCCGTTTCGTCTCGATGAGACCGAGGCGATACAGCTGTCCGATTCGTGCATTGTACTCGCTCGGTCGGAAAACGGCTCTATTGCACGGCACGATTCGGCTACGAACGTGTCGGACGGACAGGTTCGGGTTCGTAAACCATTCGCACGGCGCGTACAGGATACTCGCATCGTACTTGCTCGTTAGGAACGGGGGACGATTTGGGCGGAACGATAGGCTCCGAATCGGATTTGGTCTTTACAAATCCCGTTTGTAGGCCTTCCTTACGAGATCGGAATCGGGCCTTTAAAGTACATAAACCAGAGACTTTAGATTCACATAACAGTTTGTTTCTTAAAAGCTCATCTTCTGGAAGCTGTCAGTTATTAAAAAAATCCTGTGCAAACTACGTAAGTGTTAATTATTAAAATTGTTGGTTGGTAAAATTCTGCATTTTCTCTAGCACACACATGCTTGACTAAGTGACATCAGAACAGCATTTTTCCTTCAATCAATCAATCAATGCACTTGTAGAGCGCACTACTCACCCGTGAGGGTCTCAAGGCGCTGGGGGGGGTTGCTGCTACTGCTCGAACAGCCAGGTCTTGAGGAGTCTCCTGAAGGTCAGCAGGTCCTGGGTCTGCCGCAGGTGGATGGGGAGGGTGTTCCATGTCTTGGCGGCGAGGTGGGATAATGATCTGCCACCGGTGGTCGCTCGTCGGATGCGGGGGACGGTGGCGAGGGCGAGGTCAGCGGAGCGAAGCTGGCGGTTCGGGGTGTAGAAGGTGAGTCGTTCGTTGAGGTATGCTGGTCCGGTGTTGTGGAGTGCTTTGTGAGCGTGGGTGAGGAGCTTGAAGGTGATCCTCTTGTTGACGGGGAGCCAGTGCAGGTCTCTCAGGTGGGATGTGATGTGGCTGTGGCGGGGGATGTCGAGGATGAGGCGTGCAGAGGCGTTCTGTATGCGTTGTAGTCGTTTCTGGAGTTTGGCCGAGGTTCCCGCGTAGAGGGCGTTGCCGTAGTCCAGTCTGCTGCTGACGAGGGCCTGGGTGACCGTCCTTCTGGTTCCGGTGGGGATCCATCTGTAGATCTTGCGGAGCATGCGGAGGGTGTTGAAGCAGGAGGAGGAGACGGCGTTGACTTGCTGGGTCATTGACAGCGATGAGTCCAGGATGAACCCCAGATTGCGTGTGTGGTCGCTGGGCGTCGGTGCAGCTCCCAGCGTGGCCAGCCACCAGGAGTCGTCCCAGGTGGAGGGGGTGGAGCCGAGGATGAGGACCTCCGTCTTGTCCGAGTTCAGTTTCAGGCGGCTGTTCTTCATCCATTCGGCGACGGCCTTCATTCCTTCATGGAGGTTGGTTTTGGCAGTGGTGGGGGCCTTGGTGAGGGAGAGGATCAGCTGAGTGTCGTCGGCGTATGAGATGATGTTGAGGTCGTGCGATTGGACGATGTTGGCGAGCGGTGCCATGTAGACGTTGAAGAGTGTTGGGCTGAGGGACGATCCTTGGGGTACGCCGCAGATGATCTTGGTGTCTTTAGATCGGAATGGAGGGAGGCGGACACTCTGGGTTCTGCCGGTGAGGAAGGAGGTGGTCCAGTCCAGGGCTTTGACACTGATCCCTGCGTTGTGGAGGCGTGTGTGCAGGGTGTGGTGGCAGACTGTGTCGAAGGCGGCCAAAAGGTCCAGGAGGATGAGGGCAGCGGTTTCTCCGTTGTCCAGCAGGGTCCTGATGTCGTCGGTGGTGGCGATGAGGGCTGTTTCGGTGCTGTGGTTGCTGCAGAATCCGGATTGGGACGGGTCCAAGATGTTGTTCTCTTCGAGGAAGGAGGTCAGTTGCCTGTTGACAATCTTCTCGATGACTTTCGCCGGGAACGGGAGTAGGGAGATGGGACGGAAGTTCTTGAGGTCCTTAGGGTCCGCCTTGGGTTTCTTGAGTAAGGCGTTGATCTCGGCGTGCTTCCAGCTCTCCGGGAAGGTGGCGGTCTTGAAGGAGTTGTTGATGATCTTACGGAGATGGGGTGCGATGGTGGAGCATGCTTTGTTGAAGATGTGGGGGCAGGGGTCTGACGGTGAGCCGGAGTGGATGGTGTTCATGATTTTGACGGTGTCGTCGTCGTTGACGTGGGTCCAGGAGAGCAGGGGGTCGGTGTGGCTGGGGGGCGGTGAGTCTGAGGTGTCGGTGGCTGTTGGGGGGGCCTGGCTGTTGAAGCTGTCGTGGATGTCTGCGATCTTGCGGTGGAAGAAGGTGGCTAGGGAGTCGCAGAGGTCTTGTGATGGCAGGATGTCGTTGGAGTTGGAGCTGGGGTTGGAGAGTTCCTTCACGATATTGAAGAGGTCTTTGCTGTTGTGTGCGTTGTTGTCGATGCGTTCCTTGAAGGAGGTCCTTTTGGCGGTTCGGATGAGTTGGTGGTGTCTGTGGATGGCGCTCTTGTGGGCTGCATTGCTGTCCGGAGTCTGTTCGTGGTGCCACTTCTTCTCGAGCCTTCGGCAGGTCTGCTTGGAAGCCTGGAGGTCGGCGGTGAACCAGATGGCTTTTCTGTCGGTGCGTCTGTTTGAGGGTTTCTTGATCGGGGCGAGAGTGTTGGCACAGTCGTCGATCCATTGCCTGAGGTTGCGGGCGGCAGTGTCGGTGTCGTCGGTGTCAGTTGGTGGGTTTCGGGCGAGGGTGGTGATAAGCTGGTCTTCGGTGATTTTGCTCCAGCTGCAGCGGGGGGCCCGTTGTGTGTGGTGGTGCGTGGGTGGTTTCTCGAAGGTGAAGTGGATGCAGCGGTGGTCGGTCCAGTGGAGTTCGGTGGTGTGGCTGAAGGTGACGTGGTTGCTGGCGGAGAAGATGGGGTCGAGCGTGTGTCCGGCGGAGTGGGTGGGAGTCGTGACGAGCTGTTTGAGTCTGAGGTTGGCGAGGTTGTCGAGCAGGGTGGTGGAGTTGCTGTCGTTGGTGTTCTCGAGGTGGAAGTTCAGGTCTCCGAGGAGGATGTAGTCCGTGGATGCAAGTGCGTGCGTGCTGATGAAGTCGGCGATGGAGTCGCTGAACTGTGGCCGGGGTCCTAGGGGTCTGTAGATGAGGGTTCCTCTGAGGGTGGTGTTGGGGTCGATGTGGATCTGGAAGTGCAGGTGTTCGGTGGCGCTGAGGGTGTCGTCGGTGCTGGTAGAGATTCTGAGGGTGCGGTCTCTGCGGGTGATCTTGTAGCCGTCCGGGATGGCTATGGCGATGTCGGGTGCAGAGGAGGGGTTCATCCAGGTCTCCGTCAGGAAGGCGACGTCCGGGGAGGAAGAGTCGAGTAGGTCCCAGAGTTCGATGGCGTGCTTGCGGGCGGAGCGGGTGTTGAGTAGTATGCATCTGAGGTGGTTGCGTGCTACCCCGGTGGGTGAGGTGGCGGCTTGGAGGCTGGTGAAGCTGCAGCTCCGGCAGGAGACGGGTCCTTGGGTGCGCTTCGGGGTGGCCCGGAAGCAGGTGTATGATCGTCCGGCGTTGAGTGCGTGGAGGGTGCTGGCGTCGTAGTGGTGTCGGGCGTTGTGACGTTCGCGGGGGCCAGGGGGTCTGGTGCTGGGCGCGGTCCAGGCGCGGACGGGCGCAGACGGGCTTGCCTTTGGCGCGGCACGGCCGCGCAGCGACCGCCATAAGAAGGGGAGGTGGGAGGGAGGAGCAGCTGGGAGGCGGGAGCGATTGGGCGAGCGAGGGGGGCGGGGCCGCAGGGGACACAGCAGCGGGAGAGGAGAAGGCTGAAACGCTAGGAAGGGCTACAGGGGAAAAACGGGCAGAAAATGAAATACAAGAAGGGGTACAATAACAGAAAAACAGACTACAACAGTGATACAACAATAGTAACAGAATACAGCAGTGTAATACAGTAGCACAAACAGAGTACAATACAAAAAAGGAACAGAGTGGGCAGACAGATACTTACGGCTCACCACTGGGCCACCAGGGATGAGGCGCAGGCGGGAGCCTGCGGGTGGAGGAGGGCCTCGAACTCGCAGCAGCAGCGAGATCCGGGAGTAGGGACACGGGCACAACAGGTGGAGCTGTGCGTCGTGGGGAGCGACCTGCCTGGAACAGGGTCAAGGGTCGCTCTCTTCACTGCGCAGCGGCTGCCATAAGAAGGGGAGGTGAGAGGGAGGAGCAGCTGGGAGGCGGGAGCGATTGGGCTAGCGAGGGGGGCGGGGCCGCAGGGGACGCAGCGGCGGGAGAGGAGAAGGCTGAAACGCTAGGAAGGGCTACAGGGGAAAAACGGGCAGAAAACAAAATACAAGAAGGGGTACAATAACAGAAAAACAGACTACAACAGTGATACAACAATAGTAACAGATTACAGCAGTGTAATACAGTAGCACAAACAGAATACAATACAAAAAAGGAACAGAGCGGGCAGACAGATACTTACGGCTCACCACTGGGCCACCAGGGATGAGGCGCAGGCGGGAGCCTTCGGGTGGAGGAGGGCCTCGAACTCGCAGCAGCAGCGAGATCCGGGAGTAGGGACACGGGTGCAACAGGTGGAGCTGTGCGGCATGGGGAGCGACCTGCCTGGAACAGGGTCAAGGGTCGCTCCCCTTCATGCAACTCTTTTATCAAAAGCTTAATTTCTCGCTTTTTCAGTGTTTTCTTCCACATCCACGCTAGCCCTGTTGTAATGCTGCCTTCTTGTCATTTTGACCACCATCTGATGGAATTTCTGGGTGATGTCTGATGGATGAGGACGTTTCAGGCTGAACTAAATACAGGAGAAAAACGGGAATGGCATGCACAGAGAGAGAAATAAATAACATGCCAGCGTCTTCTGTGGCATCACTCTCTCATCTCATGTCTTATGTCACAGTGATGTTATCGAACAATATGCTCTGGCAAGGGATAGTCACCATATGCAAGGAAAGAGCATATATAACTTTAGTAACAATTGTTAACACAAGAAACTGTTATGATGATAGAACACCATGGTCACTTACTGGCTTCAGGATGGCGGGCCACTGTGTACCTATGCCAACCTGGAGGAAGCCAGTAAGACAGCTGGTGAGCAAGCCAATGAATCACTGCAAGGTAAAGGGAACAGGAAAACACAGCTAAAACCTTTTTTATCCATTAAAAGAGAGAGAGAGAGAGCGAGAGAGTGAGAGAGAGGGAGAGAGAGAGAAACAGAAGGAGAGAGAGAGGATTTCCACACATGTTCTAGCTAGAGAAATCATATCCACAAAAATTGTTGTGTGAGTTTGTATGTCGAAGCTCAATCCCTTTCTTGGACTTCTAGGATATCACAGATATCAAACGATATTAGGAGACTACACTTCACTCCAGTGGCGGCTCGCTGAGGGAGTGCTGCAGGGCGGTGGGCGGGGGAGGGGCAGGGTGGGGGGTAGTAAACTCCGGCATACGGAAGTACGGAGTTAAGTAAATAAATAAATAAATCAAACATTTTACATTGCGCGCGCTGCAACTCCAACTCGGCGATGCAGCGCGCGCAATGTAAATTGTTTTATTTATTTATTTATTTACTTAACTCCATACCTCCGTATGCCGGAGTTTACTATCCCCCACCCTGCCCCTCCCCCGCCCTACCGCCCGCAGCACTCCCTCAGCGAGCCGCCACTGCTTCACTCATGGTTTCATAGTTGCATGCTACATCCTTGGTGCTTTTTCCTCATCTCAGTAGGGTATAGAATTTTCTAGGCCAAAACGAAACTACAGGCTGAAAGAAAGTCCTACAGCTGTTTAGGTCTGTCCCAAAAGAAATGCACTACCAGCCAACCAATCACAAGCCTTGGCAAAGCCTTTGTAACCTATTGGCTTTGCCAATGATGTTTAGCCACGCTCCACAGCATCCCCATTTCTGTGCAGTGTGGTTCAAGAGTAAAAAAAAAAATGGACATGAGGGCCATGTCAATATATAGGTGTGCCCACCACGCATGCTCATGCCCAACAAAATGACGTGGATGCTTTTTTTGTGCGAGAGGTAAAGGGGGGTCAGCCAAAGCAACACAGGTGAGGGCAGGAGGGGTATTTGAAAGCAAAAGCAACATGTGGGAGGCACGGGGTAAAGCAACACTGGGAGAGGGGGGTTTTAGCAACAAAGGAGGTGGTGGGAGGGGTGGGTTAGCAACATGGAGGATATCAGTAGGGGAAAGCAGCACGGAGGGGAGGCAACCGGGAGAAGCACACCGGTGAACACAAAATGAATGGGGGCTCGGAGCAGCACTTGGGTGACAGAGAGTAACACTGGGAGATAAGTACATGGGGCGACAGACAGTTCAAAAACACAGGCACCCTCATGCATTGCTTCACACAAAAGAAAGAAGTCGTGCTTGAAAAGCACACACTGAATGCAGTGATGCCAGCCAATCAAAGTGACAGTAAAGAAGCAATGCTCCATGGGCGGGATAAACACAATTTTGACAAGCTGGGACACTAATAAGAAGCAGGCAAATGAGGGTGACAAGGAAAGCCAACCAATGGAAAGCAATGGGCGGGCGCCTTGCCCCTCTATGTTGTTCGTAAGCCACAATATACATTGCAGCAGTCAGTTCATGCACTGTCTAGAGGCTCGACCTAAAAAGTAATATAGAGGCCCTCTCTATAAACAGCAGAACAGGAAACCAGCACAACTTTAAAGTCTCATTATCCAAGATTTGGCCATGGGTAGAGACAAGATGGAGAAATCACCCTTCATAAGTAAGTGTCAGGACTGCCGCCGCTCTGCGCTGCCTTCCGGGTGTGGCAGGGATGGAGCATGTTATGGATAACTGCAGCGGCAACTGACAGGAAGCTGCTCGTCGTTCTAGTTGTTTTTGAAGTTAGCAGCTTCCTGCCGTCACGTCTCTTACCTAGCTTCCAGGTTTCCCTAGTTGGTCGCAGCATCCTGATTGATATAAGAGGTGTACTGTGCATTATGAATCTGCTCCAGCTAGAATGTACTATTAAGTATGGCAGACTCTCACACATTGGTATCTATTTCTCTTTTCTGTTTTTAGAGATATGATACTTACCTTTTGCCTTTACTAACATCTACATTAGACAGGAAAGGGGATACATGCAGGCATGAGATTAACACTTGACTCTGTATAGGCTAATTTTCAGGCTCACTGTTATTCATTGTATCTGACATACCTTTTTGATTCCTACATGCAGGGAGCGAGTAAACTCGTGAAAGCAGTCAGCAGTGGTTGTATTTTTTTTCTCCTCCCTTCCCCTCTTCCCCTTCGGTCGGGATTTACTTTGACCATTGTTGGGTTGTGCTGCTTAACTGCTGGTGAAGGCGCTAGCCTACCAACACTATGAGGGTAGTGCATTGGGTGTCCCTCCCGGTCCAACGAGAACACAATCCGTGAGACAGGCATATGTGATGGCACACCGGCATGATCCATGTTTGCCTATGACAAAAACTCAGCATTAGGGACCCAGGCAACAGTACAGCTGGGTACTCAGGGCAGGGGTACACGTCTCTTACCATGCAGAGGAATTTTACTTCCCAACTAGTACCTGATGGAAAACTAACACAGTTTGACCTCCATCACATTTTAATGATCACATATTGTTCCACAGACTTCCGGAATGCTGCACTCTGTTCGCTTGGGTCACGTAGGATTAATGAATCACAGTCATAATTAATTAGAGCACGTTTGAAATCGTTCCTGGGTGGCTTGTTTTCATTTTTGTACCCCGCAGGTTTAACATCACACGAATTACAGTGTGGGTTTTCTCATTTTATTTCAACATTTTTCAATGTATTATTTTATTTGGGATTTTTGATTAGCGTTTATGTCACTTCCGTGCCAAGTCTGAGCAGAAGAACGAATAAAGGTAACCAGGAGTAGAAGGTTTCTTGGTCCTGATGTTCAGCTGGGCTCTGTCTCTCTTTAGGATGGCGTGGTGTGGGCTGACGAGCATAGGTGTTTTTCATTCTTTGTGACTGCTTGCCTCGTGTTAAGTCATGAAAGTACTTAAAATTGATCTGCCTACATTTAAAAAAAATATCCTGATGCTTTGACAAGCGGCCACCACACCCTCATTATTCTTCAAGTGCCAGCCACTCTAAGCTCCCAACCAGGGCCAAAACGAAAAGAGTCAACACTAGAGTGCTTGTCACTGCTAACTGCCATCATCCCAAATTGGCAAGGACGCTAAGATTCTAAAATGGGCTCCTCTCCTCACTGACCATGCTGCATGTGGTAGCCTCCCTGGGTAATGGCCTCCCATGAATGTTATCAGGTTGTCTACAAAGGCCTCCCTACAGAGTCATTAAGAAATTCAGATGGAGCCCAGAACCAGTCGGCCAGAACACCTGCGGGTTACAGAGCTTGAGCGGCCAGAACACTGCGGGTTACAGAGCCTGAGCGGCCAGAACACCCGTGGGTTACTTAGCTTGACCGGCCAGAACACCGCAGGTTACAGAGCCTGAGCGGCCAGAACACCCGCAGGTTGCATAGCTTGAGCGGGCAGAACACCCGCGGGTTACAGAGCCTGAGCGGCCATAACACCCGTGGGTTACATACCTTGAGCGGCCAGAACAGCCGCGGGTTACATACCTTGAGCGGCCAGAACACCCACTGGTTACATAGCTTGAGCGGCCAGAACACCCGCGGGTTACATACCTTGAGCGGCCAAAACACCTGCGGGTTACAGAGCCTGAGCTTTCTTACCCATTCATGAAAGCCCAACAATGGCCACCTGTATCAGAAAGAACACACATCAAGACACTTTGGACCATCCAGAAGATATCGCATGGCCACAGCCTTGACTTCCTCACAAAGATCTTCACACGCTGCTGTCATGTTTTTTCACGGTGGGATGACCCTTTGGACAGCAGTTCTCTCGCCCAGCTACTGGACACAGTGGATAGATTGGACAGAAAATGACTGGAAAAATGGGCAAAGCAGTACACGGAGACAGAAGGCCAGCAGGGAGAGATACAAGCGCCCCTCAGAAGAAGATGGATGAGTACCAGAGAGGGCATCTGCTCAAAGAAGCGTAGAAAGTAGTGGTTTTATTTTTGCTACATGCTGGGAGGAACACAGGACTATAACAACAGGTGACTGGAAGTGTCTGACAAACTGCAATAGGATTTGAAGTTAGGTCGTTGTTGTGCTCCTGCTGACAAGTCAGTGCAGTACTCCCGAGGTGGGGTTCAGCATTAGCCCCCCTCTCGCACCTACCCCAGGTCACCCTCCTATGAAGTGAACCCTCCCAGTGGTCTGCATGTGCAAGCGATGAGATGCAGTAAAGAGTCGTACTGCACTTGGCTTCTTGTGGTGGTGTAGCTGATCTACTGAATGTACCTCATTACTTCTTGATTTTACTTTAAAAACCTTTTCTTTATTTTTTTCCTTCCAATTTGTGGCTCTGGTGTTAAAAGGCAGAAGATACAATTTTTTTCCTTTTCCTTCACCTCTTTTTTACTACCATTGTTTTTTGTTTTTTCCCAACCACTGGATAGCGGTTCATGGCCCAAATACATATGCTCAATAGAATACCATAAAATTACAAACAAACCAACCTGTGAACCCACAGATATCCAGGAACCCCCTGAATGAGCTGGACACCTTTAGGATGTCTAGAATAGCTCCATGTCGCACTGACCTGACTGAGGACAGTCGAGGCTTATGTTCAAGTCGTGGATAGTCCCATCCTGGCAGAAAAGGTGCAGAACAAATTAAACTAGCAGGTAAAATGACCATCCACTACATGAAGGATGATAAACCTAGTCAACTTCAAGATAACCTCACCCTCTTCATGGGTCAGAGGAAGTTGAAGAACTTCAAAAGGCAGGTCCCCATGAGCAAGGCTGTCCGGCCAATGGCCCTAAATCACCAAATGACAGCATTTTACTTTCATCGAGCAGCTGAAGAAGTTAGAAAACGTTTAACTGCACACATTATTAAGGAGTCAAGAGGACCAACCCCTTGGTCGTCCAGCAGGTTGTTTTACTAATCAGAATGTGTAAGGTATACTACATCAGATTTGCCTGCTCCGCTCCCGCCTCCTGGGAAGGCAGAGCAGTCTTCATCGCGGCTCGTACGCAGGCTATTTAAGGATACCTTCAATGCATCTAGGCAGATCATCCATGTTGAGTCGGTGACCTTAAGCTGGCTGTTGGTGGTTTTGTTTCCCCATTCATTGCTTGCTTGTATTTGGAGGACGTGGCTCATGCCACATTTAATTATTTTAGCAGCTTATGTTAGTTAAAGGGACAAAGGCACGCTTATTATTTTATTTGTTTGTGTTTTTTGTCTAATACCTACCCTGTGTTATTTAGCTTGTTTTGTTCCAGTGCTTGCCTAACAGAAGGAGTTGTGTTCTGACAGGGGAAGTACTGGCCTCCAATCTGATCTCGGTTCTCCATCCTCGTTCTTCTTATTTTAACTGTTCATCAGCTTCCGCTGCTCTGATCCCCCTTCTTGGCGAGACAGGGCATTGAGATGGACCTGCTTGCAGCTGATAGGTGGGCTTCTGAAGTATGCCTCCAGCTTAGCTGCACACCATGTGCGCCAATGTGAGCTACAGGCAAGCCTGTCTGCTTCGCTCCAGGCGGAGGTTGGGAGATACTGGCCTTGGCATTTCAAATCTCCCTGCCTAGACCAGGATTTTCTTCTCCTACTAGTTTACTGTGCAGTTTACTGGATCCCACCTGTTGGTCTACCACCTAAACTTCACTACAACATTCAGAGCAAAACATTTTTTTAAATAAAACCCATGAAGGCCTTGTATGCATATATTCATTGCCACTTTGTCGCCATTTCATGATCTTATCGTAGACTCCTTACTGGAGATACTTTTGGTAACAGAAACTTCCCTCAACAAGCCTTATGAACTTGACAACCTACCCATACATTGTTTTACTTTGACCGCCTTATAAACGTTGGCGTGGGACTGGACTGGATTTGGAACTATCTTTTAGCCTCTCTTCTGAAGATTCAGGGCCTCATTTTAAGATTGGAAGGAACTGAGAATTCTCCATTTTTTGGAGTAAACTCTAACAATAAGATCGACTTCCCTATGGTGAAGGAAATCCAGTCGGTGGATATTACTTGATATTTAGAGTTTCCTCCACAGATTGGAGGATATTCAGTTTCTTTTAAACTTTAAACAAAGTCCTCGGTATTTGCGTATACCTACTGGTTAATGTTAACATTTCACTTTCTTTTTAAAATGCATATTGATTTATTGTTCATTTCCCTTAGGAACCTTTCTAATTACGTTTGTCGATTTCATTACTTCACTCTGTCTTAAGTGTTCGAGTTTTCTGGTCCTAGATCATTTTAATGCCTTGGCAGGTGATATGGACTGGCATGAGGCCGATATGTGTTCTTTGTTCTTCCCTTGAGCTTTCTGACTTTGTTCATGGCCATACTCATAGGACAGAACAATCTTTGGATCTCATTTTTATTAATGTTCCTAAAGCCTCTGTTAGGGATATATTCCTGCTTAACTGGTCACACCATCTTACTATTTGTTTTATTATGGGGTTGCTGAAGCCTCATTTGAACCCCTAGATAGATGCCCGACCTTCTTAGGCAGGGGTTGGCACAAACTGTCTGATGTCAATTTTAGCTTCACTCCACACTACACTGTTCCTGCGCAGGGTGAAGATGTTAAACCCCTGTATATCAATTTTACTCCATGAATTATTAGCTCTGTAGGCTGCATTGTCTCTCCTAAACAATATCAGCCTTGTAGGTACAATTCTACTGCTCGATAACTTTTAAAAGATCTATTAGAGGCACAAACAAATTAAGCATGCATTGTGTCACTCTTATGACTCAGCTCTAAAAAGTGTGTATGTCACCTTCCAAGAAATATGTGTGCTCTCCCTAAGCCTCTTATTGCAATTTACCGAATCGAATCAACTTAAAGTAGTTCTCAGAATTGAGGACTCTGTTCACTCCAGTGATGCCCACAACTGCCACTCCCCCTTCTCAAGAACTTCGTAACGGTCTTTAAGACTATCTGCGGAACAAGGGTGCGGCTGTCCTCAGTACCTTTTAAACAGCTCTTCAATGGATTTAGGCAGTCCTAGTCAATATTTAACCACTTTTCCCTGCCATACTGGTGAAGGGCACCCTTTCAAAAATCTGAGCTATTAACTCATTACTCCACTCAACCCTTGTCGCATGTGGATTATTAAAGCCTTTAAACATTTTTAGCACCCCGTTTCATGTCTCCTTGCAATCAATCCTACTGTGAGCGCACAGTTCCGATAGTATGGAAAAAGGCTCAACTGGTCAAGCTGATACATCATTTTGGGATAACTTTCTTGGACAATGCTTATTACAAGATTTACTGCTAATGTCATTCAGTGGTAGACTGTTTAAGAATGACCTTCTTTCGGTGGTATTTTGGATGGCACAAAGTGAACTCAGGTAATACAGGGATTATAACATTTGGAGCTGAATCTTCCTCATAGACCAGAAACTGGTGGCTAGAGGAACTTGGGTCTCTCAACACCCTTATTTATGGTGCCCATAACCTAGGTGTCCTTTTTAACAATAATCTCAGTGTTCAAGAACTCTTGTAAAATGTGCTTCTACACGTTTCCTTTTTCTGAAGTTGCTCAATAGGATTGTTTCTATTCCCATCGCCTTTCAGGAAAACCGGTATTCAATCTTGAAAGACCTGATTAGTGTCACTCTTTGCTTGTCGGCCTCCTTAGTATTCCTATACACCCATTTCAGAACATTCGGGTTGATTCTTCAAGCGTATTCTTGGCCTGAGCAGAAGATCTCACATCTCTTCTCACCTATTATCTCTACAGTGGCATCTTCATTCACAGGAAACTTAGATCCTACTCCCATAAATGAAACATTATCTCTTCCATGACCATTTCTTGATCCTCCCACAAGCCCTCAAGGTGTGTTTTGGAGCACGAGCCTCGTGCAGCAGGTTCACTAAACATTATTTGACATTGAGGAAATAGTTAAAAGCATTCTTATTTTCCTCTCAGCAACCCACAATTAATGGGACTAATGTTGGTTTTCCTTTAGCTCCGCCTATTAAGAGAAGCGTGTATTCTGCAGCACAGGTATGAATCTATGATCAAGCTAATATGGTTAATTATCTACTGCATTACTGTAGAGGGACCACCAGGCCACCGTACTTCAGAATGTTTTTAGGTCTGGCTTTCCAGAGCCAGCTACCTCTAACCTATTGTTACCCATTTTTTAAACTATACAGAGAGTGGGCTTGCCTTCACCCAGAAGTGTATTATGCTCGCCTCATTTGGTTGTTTGTTTGGTATATCATTCAAGCTCCTATGGATTGCTTGCGCTGCAATGCATGGCTGGCTATTTTACATGCCAAAAGTTCAATGACTCGTCATACTTTAAATAGTTTATTTCGTAAATGCATTGAATACAGAGAGCAATCTTTTTTTGTCTGCAGCCAGTTTTTAAATGTTTTAGTCAAAATACAAAGCAGACCTCTTGGTTTTGCAGTTCTTGTTTTACTAGTCAGTAGAAGGTTTCTGGCCTGCTGGACATTCATTCTAAAGGCGAAGACACACATGTTCAAAGCCTATCTAATCACAGCACAAACCTGAGAGGGTATTATGTAGGTGGGAATCCAGCTCTCTGGTGTAGAGCATTTTAAGTGGAAGAATCATGGTGCTCCAAGGCTGTTTGCTGGTATTAAGGCCCCCTTATCTGTGTACACAATGAATCCTCATTTACGTTATAATAGGTTTTTATTTATTAGGTGAGCGAAGCGGCATCAGCAATGTACTTCAGTTCGTGTAGTGGACATGTAAGTTGCCGCGTAAAAAGAGCGCCATTTGGCATCACCCTTCCTTCTTTTCTACTTTAAAGCTTGGGTAATGATTGGGGAGATATGAAAGTAAAATGAATTAGGCAAAGTAAAAAAAAAAAGTTAGCAATGTTTTGACTTCGTGAAGTTGCAAAGCTTTGAAATTTGAACTGTTTTTGCAGGCGAACATACCTGCAAAAACTAGGCTTCGTTCCTGCAAAACATACTTTTAAAGTGTTTCTTTGTCTTTTAAAAACTGCAGAATTTGTGTTGTTCACTATCTTTGCGAAGCTTTTTTTAAATTCATGATACCTGTGCAAGTGAAGTGCCACACATTTGGGAATGACTAGGACAGTTGCTGTATGGAAAGGACATCATATAATTTGCATTAAGCATAGCCTGGCGTTTGTTCCTGCAGAAAGGTAGGACTCAGTTCCTCCTTTCCTGCCTAACTTTCCTTGACGGACTAGGGTGGGAAAACTGGTTGGTGGGACCGCAGGGCAAGTGCCCTCCTTACGCTGAAGTGGAATGGCTCAAACCTAGCGAGGGGAATTGAAGTTGTCCTACACCAGGGGGGCACATCCGGTTTTGGTGCACCATCGCAGGCCCCCTGGAATATATGATGTTACAACGCATGCAATTACAACGCATGGTTTTACAACGCAGTCTTTACATCGCAACTACCATTACATTGCATGATTTTACAACGCATGCCATTACAAAGCATTTTTAAAAACTACCATTACAACGCATTCCATTACAACGAATACCATTGCAACGCATACCATTACAACGCATAATACTTTTAGGGCAACAGTAGGGTAAGTGTTGGATAGTGTAGGGGTAAAAATTACTATTCCCACTCTAGTGAGTGCAACAGTAGGGAAAGTGTTGGATAGTGTAGGGGTAAAAATTACTATTCCCATGTACTCCAAAACCCATACCCACCCTAATACTAAAAAAATCTCCATTACTTACCTTATAATGCGTTGTAATGGTATGCGTTGTAATGGCATGCTTTGTAGTGACATGCGTTGTAATGGCATGCATTGTAATGGCATGCGATGTAAAGGCAGTTGCGTTGTAACAGTTGTGTTGTAAAGGTAGGTCGTTGTAATGACTGCGTTGTAATGGATGTTTCCCGCCCCCTGGTCCAAAGTTGAAAGGGCGCCTCCGATAGGAGCATTAAATGTCTTCCTGAATTACTCAGTTTACAATATTCTCTTGTCCTCATAGTGCAGAGACCAAGTTCAGACTTGTTCCTTGTTTATTAGGGGGACCTCAGTTGCCACGAGCTCACCAGAGGACTGACCATGAGGATACAGCAGGGTAGAAAGAAGCTTCTTCCATATTATTCCCGGTGGCTTACTAGGGCTTACCTGGAGCAGCTTCAGGAGATCTGGGCTAGGGGACCACTGAGGCAGAGGGGTTGTCAGTTTGTTAGCTGTTGGAGAAGGAGGGCATTGTGGATAGGCGGCACTGTGGCCCTTGTTCCTAAACTGAGGTCCTGAACCCTCCATCGCTATTTGCGCTGGACAATGGGGGTGGAGGGGCTGGCGAGACACAATGAAAGAAAACACTTGCTTATAAAATTCTAAAGTAAGCTTTACAATTAGAGGATGTGAAGTGCAGCAGGAGAAAAGAAATCATGTGCTAAGAATATTCCGGGTTTGCTGCAAAATCACAATGTTACAGGTACATCATGGCAAGCACTGAAAATGTGGCTCTTTGACTCTGACAGGGAAAAGTTCAAGCCTGGTGTCTATGGGCTAAGATAGTAGGTTATCACATAGGCGCTGGAAATGGGGGTGCTAGGGGCCCCCAGAAATAACTATGCTGGAGTTCAGAAGGTGAATGAGCAATAAAGAGGTCTTTACATTTAGTCTTTATCTTACCATATTTCCTGTGCGTTCAAAGACAGAGGTCAAATGACTTCGGAAAAATTGGTGCTTATGTGTTTAACATGGAGATTGGTGTTTACTTTTCATTCTTTCAATACAAAGTGAGGGCATTTTGTTAAATTAACTATGTGGCAACCTTGCTGGAGTACAGGGAGTGTGAAAGGAAAGGTTGTCATATATTTCTAAAACAACAACATTTAAATACCTTCAAATGGACCTCACTCATACATCAAAATGTATTAGCAGTTAAGCACAATTGAAGCATTTTTGTAATTCTGAAGTGTGATAGCAACAAACATTCCTGATAGAATCCAAACATATCAAGACACTACTTAATGATGTGCAATTGATAAATATTAGCTGAAACACGATTTCCACACATTATTGTCCGTCGACTATAGTTTTACTAGCAAATTTAGTGCCCATTTAATAGAAAAATGTGCTGTCTTTAAATGACAGTGCACTACCACGAATAGGACACTTTACTCCGCACGCATTTACAACGCGTGCCATTACCCCGCGTTTTTTACTCCGCAAAAACTTTTACAACGCAGGGCTTTACAACGCAATCCATTTCAACGCATTGTCCATTACAACGCAATTTACTATTCTAACTCCACCGGGGCGTTGTAATGGGGAATGCGTTGTAATAGTTTGCGGTGTAAAGCCCTGCATTGTAAAAAAATTTGCGGAGTAAAAAATGCGGGGTAATGACATGCATTGTAACGCATGCGGAGTAAAGGATGTTTCCCATTACCACACCATGCTTTAGTAATGCATTTGTGACCGAGTGCTCCAAAATGTTCACCAGCTGGCTACATACCACACCTTCACCATTCTCCTGCTTGGGTGACTTGGGTAATGTAACATTGATGGCAGCACCCCCACTCTGAATATTGTTCCAGCACCACTGGGTTATCAGCCAAAAATAACCCCCAGCATGTGCGACTTTGGTGCTCGGAAACCAATCTGCATCTAACAAGACGACCTGCTCTTCTATCTCCTGAGGGCTTCTCCATCTAAGTTAGAACACAGGATTCGTCACCTCTGCATCAGATTCCATTGAACCACCAAAGGGAATGACTTGGCCAGTCTGAGTCGTACAGTTCACCTTGTCTCGTCCTCGTGTGTACGTTCTTTTTAATTTGAAAATCTAGACATTAAAAGAGTTTTCATTAAATCGCTTTATAATTTGATGAGAGGCTTGTTACACTTCGCTGGCTATTAAACAGAGCATTCAACATGATTTGGTGGTCAATATGGCCATGGCCTGGAACCAACCTCCAGAACTGACCAAGAACCTCATAATTACCTATGACACACTCTTCGTCCAATAACAATCTTATCTGTAAAACAGACTTTTGCTTAGGAGGTCTCTGTGGCACTTGCAGGAGATGAGCATTCTCCTAGAATTTGTCTCAGTTAAAATGCTAAGGACAGTCTTCCAAGCTTTCTGGGCAAAGGGCCACGACACAAGATTGCAGGCCCCCGAGACAGATGCGTGCTGGATCAGACCAGCCAAGGGCAGCATCACGTTCGGCCACCAAAGAGGTAGACAACATACGCATCATGAAGATAAGTCCAGGCGAATAGATTTGGTGTTAAGCCTTTAGCTCCTACGGGAGTGGTACTATGAACCTAGTGAAGGGATGGTGACATCTGCTACAGCGATTGTCCATAGCCTTCCAAGGTACTCCATAACACAGTCTTGGAGATGCTAGAGGTGGTGGCTGGCTGAGCCAGGTGACCAGGGTATGGCCCGGTTGCCCAGGTCCATTAGGGGGAGCTAAGGGGTTTCCGGTTAGTGGGTTGCTCTGGCATGGTTGTTTGGGGGTGCAACTTTCATGCTGGACCAGGCTCCCTCTATCTTGAAGAGGTAGGTGGGTTCACCTTGTAAATGGCAATTTATGGAGTGACCCGCAGAGTGGGTACCCGGGCCCAAGTCAATTGAATCAGTCAGTGTCACAAGGGACCTGAGGGGTGGTCAACCATGACTCTTTTGAGAAGGTGATATGAATTTGATGTACTAGCTGTGTCCATGTGATGATCCTCGATTATGTAAATATTGTAATTAATATAAAAATGGTAAATGGTTGTTATGTCCTGTTTATGATGTTTAATAAATATGGCATGTTACTGCTACATTCTCTGATGCAAGAATCGCATTGGGTATTGGTAATTTTTGCTGGACAGTGAAATGTTAGGTATTGTACAATGTCTGTTTTGAATGGTCTGATGGAGGTGACTGGTCCCTCTACGGACCCTCATCTATCAGTATCAGTTCCCATACTCTGTAACTCCTCGCCAGGCATGGGGAAATTTCACACTACGTTGTAGCTCATCTGTTCCCACGTTGTTTGGCTAGTTACTTTTTTCTTGGTTTTGCAATTTGTAAATGCATTGTATTGTATTGTATTGTAATTGCATTTATATAGCGCTTACTAGCCCTGACGAGGCATTGAAGCGCTTTTTTGGTGAGTAGCACTCTACTCCAGAACCCATAAAGGATTAGTGGTGAATTAGTATAGTGAAATATGAAAGTAATTTGAGTGGTGGATATGTTAGTCAGTTATTGGGATTCAGAAGGATTGTGGCATGATAGAATAGGGAAAAGGGTTGCATTTATGTCATGCTTGCTACCCCTGATGGGGTGTTGAAGCATTTTTTTCGGCGAGTAGCACGCTACTCTGGAACACTTAAAGGATGTACCTTCAAAAGGATGTCTGTTTGCGAAATCGGTTCTGTATGACACGCTTTGCCACTGGGTAAGCTCCATGATACATAAATAAATGATAGATACATACATGGGCATCCCTGTTATTGCAAGCAGGTTGTTACTGGGTTTCACATGGTTTGTGGGCAAGAATTTGCATTCATGTAATCTAATTCACCTTCCGGAAGGCAGCTTCACCAATCCAACTGCTCGGCCAAGGTTTCTCCATGGAGGGCTCAGGAAGTGAGGTGTAAGTTGCAAAAGTCTTAAAACCTAGACGTCTCATTTCTTGCCAGTTATTTGCTTCTGAACTCTTTGAGGTTCAAGATTAGGAGTCCTTAGCTTGAAAAACTAACTCACTCAGAGCTATATTTTGCTGCCTCTAAGACAAATCTCCCTGCAGCAGAATGTCCCTGAGTTCTAATCCCGGCTTCCCCCTGTCGCTTAACGTTGCTGATTCAGGGCAAACCCCGTTGTCGCCATGTCAAAGATTAAAGCAAATGGGAAGGTGCACCAGAGGATAGTGCAGGTCCAATGTGTATTCCAAAATATATCCTTTATTATATTTCTTCAGTAAAAGAAGGATAAAATCCAACCAATGTGTTTCGTTCCAATTGCTCCTGAAATTTCATCAAGGCTGAAAATAACATAGAAAGGCCATGTGCCTTATTACACTTATCTGCCAAAAACTGTCAGCTCTTAGACAACAGGCCAGTACTACCACTATATAAAAATACTGAATCTTCCACAAGCACCACTTATGGAGTAGTCTGCCTACCGAAACTTCACTTTGGTGTATCAATAGTTGGTGTCAGGCACTACAGAAAAGTGACAACTATGCAATGCAATCCCTTGTGAAGATTGGCAGAAGCTCTTTATGGATGGAACAACCATGGCGCCAGAACCGCATTGAAGGGCATATTTACAACAGAATGGTGGAGCACGGTGTTAGGGCACAATTCGTAACGCCGCGCTCTGACATTCTGAAAACGCAGGGATGCGTTGCAATAATATGGCGCACCCCTGCATTTTCCCTAGCGAACGCACTAATTTAGCTGCCTACCGCCAATGCAGGCACCCTTGCGCCATTGTGGAAGGGTGCTTGCATTGCAGGGAATGATTGTTCATGTGCAGGAAGGGACACCTTCCTGCATATAAACAATCACTAATGGCGATTTGTAACTTCTATGTGTGCTGCATAATGCAGAACATATAGAAGTTGCAATTCGTCATTATTTAATGATTGTTTATGTGTAGGAAGGCACACCTTCCTGCACATGAAAAATCACTATTGCGGATTTGCTCTTTCTATGTGCGCTACAAAATGCAGCACACATAGAAACATCAAAAATAAGGAGAAATTAATCATTTCTCCTCGTTGCACCAGTTTAAGACCAGGTTTTACCTGGACTTATTTTGGTGCTCCCCATATTTACGCCAGCCTTTTAAATAGGGGACAGCGTCAAAAAGCAATGGGTGTTGCGGTGGAACGCCCACTGCAACACCCATTGCCCTCCCCTTTCATGCTAAGTGCTGCGTGAAAGGGGCATTATTTACAAGTCAGCGTTAAGCCACGTTAAGTGGCTTAACGCTGCCTTGAAAATAAGGCGAAGGGGTTATCGCCACCAGAACGTCCAAAAAAGTGACTTTCCGGTGGCGATAACCCCTTGTAAATATGCCCCTAATTGCTGAGACACCTTCTGCCTTATGCTCTCTGTATCCGGAGAAGACTAGCTGAATTAAGCACGCTCTCCTAACCTTCTGAAGCGTACGGTGCCTCGAATGGGGTGCGGAGCGCTATACAAATGTGACTACAGTACAACGCTTCTGAGCGGTATCTAGCCAGAAGCAACACACGTTGCAATGCTGTATCGTGCACCAGAACAATTACTCTTGACAGAGCTGTGCATAATGCAGAAAACAAGCTGCAGTTCACAGAAGGACACTGTCAGCTCATAACGTTTGCCTCGAGGGATCTTGCACAAGACACTTCGCTAAGTGTGATTCCAGTGAGTCATGAAAAATGATATTATTTAGTCATGCTGTTTTTAATTGCTATTGTCGTCTACACGTTGTTTTTACATAACAAATGGCACACTGATGACGGACTGAATATATGCAGCAAAGTTACCCAAAACATAAATTTCCAATCATGTTTCATCAAAAATAGAGTTAAAGTAACATTAACGGTGGGAGGTGAAAAAAAACACGAAAGTGTAATTTAGAAGAGCGTGGTAATACTGCTCCCTGTCTGCTGCTCTGGCAATATCACCGCCTTTGACAAAGTACCGCAGGTGGTGGGCATACAGCTGGGAGAGACTCCACATGCCGAGGATCAGAGGTGAGACAGCCAGGCACCGCTCATTCCAGAGTGGCAGCTCCACCACCTTGGATGGTAGAGTTTACTTAACCTACTGAACATTCACAGCAAGGTAGTATGTAGTCCTAAACCAGGTGAGTTCCCTCCCCCAGTATGTTACGAACACCAACCATTACAAAGGTAAACTTATAGGGCATATTTTGGGTGGGACCAATTTTGCCAGCCTTGATAGGCATTGTTTGACTGAGGTTTTCTCCCCAAAGTGACCCCATCCATGGTGGAGAAGAAACGCCTGCTGCCATTTCCAAAGGTATTAATGCCACCAAACTGGCATACAGAAACCTGTCAGACAAAACTAAGGAAAGAAGGCGTAAACTCAAACACTTCTGGATTGTAAATCCTGCCTTTCACTAGCACTGGTTGTTCCAGCTGATAGTTATCGTCGCTGCCAAGAGTTCTCACTGGCCACCTCCTTCCACCGCAAAATCGCCGACATCCACGACAGCTTCAACACCACGACCGCCCCGGCAACCACCGAGACCACTGCCCCCACAACCACCAACCGCCTGCTCTCCTGGACCAACATCAACGACGAGGACACCAGCGAGACCATGAACACCATCCACTCCGGTTCACCGCTAGACCCGTGCCCTCACCACATCTTCAACAAAGCCAGTACAGCCATCGCGCCCCATCTCCGGAAAATAATCAACATCTCCTTCGAGACAGCAACCTTCCCGGAAAGCTGGAAGCACGCCGAGATCACCGCCTTACTCAAGAAACCCAAGGCAGACCCCAATGACCTCAAGAACTTCCGACCCATCTCTCTGCTCCCGTTCCCCGCGAAGGTCACCGAGAAAATCGTCAACAAACAACTGACCCGCTACCTCGAGGAGAACAACATCCTGGACCCTTCCCAGTCCGGCTTCCGCAGCAACCACAGCACCGAAACCGCCCTCATCGCCGCCACCGATGACATCAGGACCCTGCTAGACAACGGAGAAACAGCAGCCCTCATCCTCCTGGACCTATCAGCCGCCTTCGACACGGTCTGCCACCACACACTACGAACAGGCCTTCACGACGCTGGGATCCAAGAGAAGGCCCTGGACTGGACCACATCCTTCCTTTCCGGCAGAACACAAAGCGTCCGCCTCGCCCCCTTCCGATCCAAGGCCACCAAGATCATCTGCGGCGTACCCCAAGGCTCCTCCCTCAGCCCAACGCTGTTCAACATCTACATGGCACCCCTCGCCCACGTCGCCCGACAGCACAACCTCAACATCATCTCCTACGCCACAACGACACCCAGCTGATCCTCTCCCTCACCATAGACCCTCACACCGCCAAAGCCCACCTCCACGAAGGAATGAAGGCCGTCGCCGAATGGATGAGGACCAGCCGCCTGAAGCTGAACTCGGACAAGACGGAGGTCCTCATCCTTGGTTCCAACCCTTCAGCCTGGGACGACTCCTGGTGGCCAACATCACTGGGAACAGCCCCGCCACCCACCGACCACGTACGCAACCTAGGGGTCATCCTCGACCCCACCCTCTCCATGACTAAGCAGGTCAACGCCGTTTCCTCATCCTGCTTCAACATCCTCCGAATGCTCCGCAGGATCTTCAAGTGGATCCCCACCGAAACAAGAAAAACAGTCACCCAGGCCCTCGTCACCAGCAGGCTGGACTACGGAAACGCCCTCTACGCAGGAACGACGGCTAAGCTCCTGAGACGGCTGCAACGCATCCAGAACGCCTCTGCACGTCTTATCCTCGACATCCCCCGACGCAGCCACATCACACCCCACCTGAGAGACCTGCACTGGCTCCCTGTCAACAAGAGGATAACCTTCAAGCTCCTCACCCACGCACACAAAGCACTCCACAACTCCGGACCAGCCTACCTCAACAGACGACTCAGCTTCTACACCCCCACCCGCCAGCTCCGCTCGACCAGCCTCGCCCTCGCCACAGTCCCCCGCATCCGGAAAACGACCACCGGCGGCAGATCCTTCTCCCACCTCGCCGCCAAGACCTGGAACACCCTCCCCACCAACCTCCGACAGACCCAAGACCTACTGGCCTTCAGAAGACTCCTCAAGACCTGGCTCTTCGATCAGTAGCAGCACCACCCCCTCTTCCCCCAGCGCCTTGAGACCCTCGCGGGTATGTAGTGCGCTTTATAAGTGACATGATTGATTGATTGATTCTCCCTCTTCTGCTGGTGCTCAGGGGAGATGTGAGGAGTGTCATCACTGCAGTGTGAGCAAGGCTTGGCTGGCTGAGCCCCACCACATCCAGTGGCCCACATCACAAGAGGATGGTAACATAAGGATGGGCCTCTTGATCATGCAGGATGACTCAGTGAGCTGAACACTTGCTGCTAAAACATGCATTGATCTGGAGGGTACAAGATCGAATACAAGGCAACTTAACCTTCCATCCTTCTAAGGTCTACAAATGTCATACAATTACATATTTTAATAGTGACACCTAATATTTACAGCACTTAGAAATGGCAGAAGTGCAGAATGAAGAGTAATATAAAAATAGTTCTTTTCTGATGGATACTTCGTATTGCAGATACCTCACCTTAGAAAATTCCCCAGGTGACGGACTGGATGCAGAGATTTTCTGTAGCAGTGCTTCTCCGTGCTGCTAGGTGGTATCATGCAGATCCAAGCTGGCTTCTCACTGCCCCAAAAGTGATGGAACTGAGCGCTGATGTTAGTTCCTTTCTTTCCACGCATTCTGGTGCAGATCCGAACCACTGCTCCCAAATTTGTCAGGTCTTCTGACGACTTTCAAACTTTTCGCAGTGTGCTAAGAAACGATGTCCCACAGAAAACAATAGGATTCAAGCCCTCATGCATCTGAAGGCAATTCAAGACCGGGAGGTGAAGCTACACTTTCAAGACACTATATAACACTGGCCCAGCAGACCCCAGCAATCTCATCTGCTTTCACAAACCTTCCAGACACCTCTGCTCATCTAGACTCCTACTTGTGGAAATCCCACACAAATGGAAAACCATATCAAGCGGTCGAGCCGTCTAGTACATCGTTCGTGTGGAATGGCCTGCCGCTACACCTCCTCCTAACTTCTTGAATTCCACAAGAAGCTGAAGACCTGCCTTTTCGAGTAGTGCTACTAGGCCCTAGGTTTGCCTAGACTTACACCTGCTCAGCATTAGGATACACTCCCGGGTGATAGTGTGCTTTACATATCTGCATAACATATATGTTGCTAAACAAAAGAAGAAGTTGCAGACTTCGTATAGTCTGCTCCCACTCCAAGTCATGGGACCAGACTTGGTACTGTCCAGGGCTGTTCTTGCAACTGTTCCACTTCCTGCTCAAAGTCCTCTGATACAACCACATCCAAATACAAACCCAAGCACAAAAAAAAAAAAGCAGGACTTGATCCCATCCCGCAACTCCGACTCCAAGAAGAAGGCATGTGGGCATCAAGATGTGAATCGCAGTCTGTCAATGTTGCTGGTCAATGAACCAATTCCTCATCTCATCCTGATGCACCTGAGTTTCCTGGGCCATTGCCAACCCCTCAAAAGACTGAGGCTTTCAAAGAGGCCAATTTGCAAACATTCAGTGTATTTTCAGCTCCCTCTGGTGCGCCTTTAGGCCTCACAAAACCACAGAGGCCTCCAGTTGGGTTACCGCGAGCAGGCTCCTCCTCAGCGTCATCTCTTATCTTCTGGCCATTACCGGACCTGTACTGCCTCCGGTACAGTATTCTACCTTGGCCCCACCATCCACACCTCTCCCTTCTACCCCCAATGCCAGTGCCGATGCTACCAGTGCCAGAGGACTATCTGGTGCCGACAAGTGTGTCGGACCCCGAACCAGCCTCGGTTCGAGCTCTACTGATGTTGCGCTATGAAATTACAAAAGTGCAACCAGTTGTCATCCAGCCTGACTCTACCCCTGTGCCTTTATCGTGTTACAGCAATAAAAAGAGCTCCATGGTTCTGATGTCAACTATGTGCCCGTGCAAGGTGACCCCCAGGACGTTGATGATGATGAAAGTGGTGGGAGGTAGCTTGCTCCCCTGTCATTACACTGATGATGCCTTATACCTGAATTTACTAAATGCCAGTGGGTTTGACAACTCCTCTGAGACACAGTTTGACTAGCCACATGGGGCAATAACCAAGAGAGTGTATCATTCAGCTTGGTAGTTCAGAGGGCAGCCGAGGTACCAGTTTTACAGCTGCCCTCCACTAAGGCAACCCGGGCCAGCAACTTCCGAGTCCTTCTTTCTATTTAATGATTCCCTGATGGATACTCTGATGGCTATTAGATTGAAACCATATTCTTGCCTACCTGTGAACAGGCAGATGGCCAGATATCATGGACCGGTGCCAGGTGACCCATATTTTCTCATCAAGCACCGTACTCCAGACAGGCTTATTGTACAGGCCTCGACCATTAAAGTGAATCCAAATTAATTTCCCACCATTCCTTCGGATAAAGCATATAAAAGAATTGCCACCATTGGGAAATGTATGTTTTCTTCAGTTAGTCTGGCATTGCAGTCTGTATACATGGTCTGTCTGTTGGGCCAATATACCCATGCCCTTTGGGACAAGACTAGCAAGATCTTTCCAGCAGTCTCAGAAGATCTTAGGGCCTCTTTGGCCCAGACAATACATGATGGCCAGGAGGTGGCCAAATATGTTATCTGGGCAGGTTTGAATACCACAGATTGTCTTCGCAGGGAGGTTGGTACAAGTGTAGTCCTTCAACGACATGCCTGGATGAGGTCCACTGGGTTCTCCGGTGATGTACAGGCTTTGCTCATGGACAAGCCCTTTGAAGAGTCGTAGAGAAGGCCAAAGTCCCACCTGATTCCCTCTTAGAACATTCCATTCATCGGGACAATCCTGGATATGGTGGCATTCAGGGCTTTCCCTCCAAAACAGTAAGTCCAGGACATTTGGGCTATGATTCCAATTTTCTGTGCTCACTCCTAGATCCAGGTGAGGGTTGTACTGAAGTTCCGTCACCTCTTAGCCTCATTCATTTTCCTTGTCAACCACACAAGGTGGCACATGCAAGCCCTACTGTGGTCCCACTGGGCTCAGCACCAGGACTGCCTTTCTGACACCATACAGATCTTGGAGGCAACAGCTCAAGATCTGCAGTGGTTGATGAAGATCGCCATTTGTCCTTGCCAGGCCACCCTCTCTCCGACACCCACAGCTGATACTGGCGATGGACGCATCACTTCTGTGTTGAATAAAGTCACGTGGGGGAGGTGGATATGAGAGCACCCTGGTCTCCAATGGAGGGCTGGCTTAACATCAATCTTCTGGAGCTGCAGACCACTTGTCTGACCATAAAGGCCTTCCTGCCATCAATCAACGGAAGGGTGGTGCAAGCTTTCACGGACAATACCACCACGATGTGATACTGCAACAAGCAGGGTGGAGTGAGGCTGGGTCTTGTATCATGAGGCTTTGGGGTGCAGGAGGTGGCTGGAGCAGCAGAACATCTTTCTAGTAGCCAACCACATAATGGGGGTCTCTAAATGCCAGAGTGGATGAATTGAACAGGCGTCACCTGGCGGATCACAAGTGGCGGCTGCATTCTGAGGTGGTGCAGGGTGTCCTTTGCAAGTGGTGGGAACCCTGGCTAGATCTTTTCACCACCGTTGGGAATGCGCAGTGTCAAACGTTTTGCAGGTTGGAGGTTCCGTAAAAACACTCATTAGGAGACACATTCCGAGAGGAATGAAGGAAGAGACTCCTATATGCTATCCTGCTGCTTCCTATACTGCCCGAGTTCCGAAGAAGATCAACTGCGACTGGGCCTGAGTCATCATTGTGGACTCAGATTGGGCCAGAAGAATATGGTACGTGGAACTCTTGAGTGTGAGTATCTGTCCTCAGATCAGGTTGTCACTTTTGGAGGATCTCCTGTTTCAGCAACAGGGCAGGTTCCTCAACCTGATTCTACACAGTGCTGGCAATTGACTGTGCTTGATTTGCCTTCTGGGGTGGATGTCATCCTTGCTGCAAGGTGCCCCTCCACAAAATCCATTTATGCTGGCTGCTGGGACAAATTTGTAAGCTGGTGCGGTACCCGGCGTACAGACCTCTTACAAACAATGTTGTTGGTTGTCCTTTTATTTGTATTGTCTTTAGCCAAGCAACGTCTTGCAGTTGCCACTGTAAAAGGATTTTTGCCAGTCCTTTTACCCTTTCTACATTTGCTAGGCCCATCGTCCTTGTTCAAATCACCTGTTGTGATGAGATTTATAAAGGGTTTGACACACGTTCCGCCCAAGCTGTTTGTGAATCCACAGTGGGACCATAACTTGGTCTTGATATTCCTCATGTGTATTCCCTTCAAGCCAATGCATAGGTTCTCACTGCATCATCTGACCTTAATCTCTCTTCCTCATTCTGATAATGTCAGCTCATCATACAAGTGAACTACAGGCATTTTCATTGCAACCACCCTATGCCACCTTTATCCCGGACAAATTGGTGCTGAGAACTTGTACGGCATTCTAACAAAAATTTGAGCGTCCGTTCCATGTTGGGTAATCCATCACTCGACCAGCGTTCTTTGCTCCCCCTCATATCTCAAAAGAGGAGGAGAGACTCCATTGGTTGGGCCCCAAAAGGGCTTTAAGATTTTATATAGATAGCACCAAGGATCATTGAGTGGATGATCAGCTATTTGCTGGGTTCTCTAGGGCAAAGAAAGGCATGGCTATGTAGAAGAGGATCTTGTCGAGTTTCATAATCCTCTGCATTAAGGTACTGCTTTGGTATCTATTCTAAGGGAAGGAATTTGCAGTTAGAAGTATACATCACAAGAAGAATTCACTTACCTTTGGTAGCACTCTTTCTGGTGGATACTCTATCGAACCGTAGTTTCCTTATCACCCTCCTACCTCCCCGTTAACTGGAGAGGTCCTTTTTCATATCTAAAAAAGTCCCAAAGTAGTACTCAGCACACTGTTACCAACAATTGTTCAAGCTCCGCATCTGAGGGTGCAATATTCGGTGTGTCGCCATCTGATAGCACCAGCCACAGGCTTTTAAGAAGAGCTTTAGTCACCTGCAGTCTTTCTTTTCCAAATTAAGCACTGACGAGACAAGTGTGAACATGTATACAAATGACAAAATAATGAATACTGTAAGAAATTGGGACACATTTTGCCGCATCATATGCCTTTCCAAGCCACATAACCCTGCAGCATAATTTGGTCCTCCATTGCCGCAAAATCCCAGTGGCCCTTGCTTCAAATGTATAATGAAATGTGGAGCAAAGTGGCTCAAAAACTCCAAGGGCCCAATTCACAAAGGTAAAGTTATGACTTTCGGTATTCACAAAGGGCATTTACTACTCGTAAATGCCCTTCGTGAATACTGAAAGTCTAACTTTAGACTTTCAGTATTCACAAAGGGCATTTACGAGAAGTAAATGCCCTTTGGGAATACTGAAAGTCTTAAAGTTAGACTTTCGTCACTTTACGACTTTTAGTACTCACAAAGGGCATTTATGTGTAGTAAATGCCCTCCGTGAATACTGAAAGTCTAACTTTAGACTTTCAGTATTCACAAAGAGTAGTAAATGCCCTCCACGAATACTGAAAGTCTAACTTTAGACTTTCAGTATTCACAAAGGGCATTTACGAGAAGTAAATGCCCTTTGGGAATACTGAAAGTCTTAAAGTTAGACTTTCGTCACTTTACGACTTTCAGTTTTCACAAAGGGCATTTATGTGTAGTAAATGCCCTCCTTGAATACTGAAAGTCTAACTTTAGACTTTCAGTATTCACAAAGGGCATTTATGAGTAGTAAATGCCCTTGGTGAATACTGAAAGTCATAAAGTTAGACTTTCGTCCCACTTTACCTTTGTGAATCGGGCCCCAAGTGTTGGGAGGTGGTAAAATTTAAAAACCATTAACGTTGCATCTGACTGTCAGGAGCTGGAACTGGATCAGACCATTTTATGTAAAAATATTTCAGGTTTAGCATGTTTTATATTCATTTATATAGTGCTTACTACCCCTGATGAGGCGCTGAAGTGCTCTACACTTGGCAGCGAGCTACTCCGGAACTCAAAGTTAGTGGTTAGTCCAGAGTTATTGGTTATTGTTGGTTATTAAGGTAACGAATTGCAAACCAGGTCTCCTTTCCATTCTTTCAGTGGTGCAGGCAAGGGAGCTGTGGGCCCTAATGCAAACAAGGAAGGCCCCCAACCCCACGGTAGGTAGTCCACGGTGCACACAATCGTGGCGTAAAGGGCCACTCACACTTCTGGGCGCCAGTGCCACTGCACCTGCTGCTTTAATGTCCCTTCATCTTTCCTCTCAATTGTTTTATATTTCCTATTTTGTGAAGTTGTGGTAGCATGCAGCTTTTTATCACACACTGAAATAATGAATAAACGAATAACCACAGGTATGTTGTGTGCATTTGGTAACACGTGTGTGCAGTGCAGGAGCGAAAGCTCAGCCTGTGACTGTACAACCCACTCCTTAGAAGTGATGTCAACTCCCTGGGGCTGCGCTCAGATCAAAGAGGGCGCGCTTTGAGCTGACAAGGTACCTTTCTCACGACAAGCCGCAGTTGTTTTGTGAGACTGTTCTTTTATTGGCAGATGAAAGCAGAAACCAGGCTCTCTGAAGCTCACAAGACGCCTCGCGTGTGAGTGGGCTGGACCTCGTCATCTTCAAAAATCTGCTGACTTTTCTAAACGCCATTAGAGCAGCATTAATCGTTCTCTTTCTCCTGCTTAGGGAATTGTGTGCCCCTAATATAGTTAAACAAGCATTTGCAATGCAATCGGTCTCGCCTTTGGGACATTATATGTATTTAGCTATACAGCACATTAGCCTGGGTGCTGAAACATCTACTGTTCTTTAACATGGAGGGAAAGTAAGCACCAAACTGCGTGATACGCCAGGTATGGGAACACATGGAGAGAAATATTGCCTTTTGACTTCCAGAACAGAGATGAAGGTCTCCATTGTTAGTGTGGGAAAAGGGTGGGCACTACTTGAGCCAGTACAAAACAGTACCTGTAGGATTTCATGGGTGCATTTATTTTGAGTGCCAATGGTCGGAATAAGGGTTAACGGGTGGAATATTTTTTAGCACCAATTGCCTAATCTTTTCTCACTTTTCAAACATTTTTTACTGGAAAAACTTGACTTCCACCAATTTTATAGTCCATACTGGTGGGTCATCCAACTCTGCCTGTCTGCATTTTCATCTTCATGCCATCTATGCACTACTCAAAGTGTGCTGAACATGTTGCACAGACATGTTGCACAGATATCCGCTTTTCTGTCAGGGAGGTAGCACGTTATTAAGACTGTAGGAACTCCCTAGTTCCAGATGCCTTTAAGCACATTAAATTAACTAGATGCTCCCAGTTGTAACTGCAGCACATGACGGTGCTTGAGATTTTTGTGTGCTACAATTGGAATAAAGACTTTTTTCCCATAAGCTGTGCTCTCCTTTCACTCCTATATGCACGTTAGACAGGCAGCTGCGTTAAGCTTTTTGAACGGCAAGAGCTGTAGCATGCAAAGTGACCCTGTTGTAAAGAATTGTTAATTGTTCCACGTAAACAACCGTGGCAATATTCACGACTTAAACGCAATGAGGTTGGGCCCGTTGAGATACCATCAGTCACTTGACTGTCCAATTAACTCGAACACTCTGGTAATGTAACCCGTATCTCAGTCTTCACGCACATATTTTGGTGCATCGCCTGTCACTCTCACCAGCAGAACAAGCAGCAATTTAAGCACACCCATCCCATGCACCACTACAACCGGCAGTGAAATTGGATAGATCGAAGATAGCACCCCACCCCTGCCCCAATAGAATATCGTCCACTCCCTTTAACTTAACAAGTGACACCTTTGACAGCAATCTTCTTTACGTGCTTTAGTCACTCTCGCCCTCAAACTAAGGTGCAAAACTGCCACCCCAAGGTGAAACAGACACTACAACCATGGGCACTCACCTGTCAACGGCCGTAGGACAGCAATAGCACAAAAAGTGGGATAGCGGTGCCGGACATGGCGTGCGTGGTGGGCATGCTGTACTCGGAGTTATAAAAAACCTCAAGTTTCAACACGGGCGGGGAGGAGGGTCATGGGAAAACAAATATACCTAATTCATCAGCACATGGTTGCCAGCTATAGACATTTTACGAGGACAAAGGTTCTTTTAAACCTCTTGTGCAAATCCATACTGCTGCAGTGGAAAACCAAACGGGATCGATTTTTCTAAAAAGTGGAGCATTTTTCTTCCTAGAGTAATATTTGTGTTCGATGCTGCTTATCAATATGTAAACAGTACTGCCTTCTGCTCACAGTACCATGAATTTTTTCCCGTGACAATGGCGGAGAAGAACAACTAACTTTTTGTTGATGCGGTGGGGATACTGAAAACACTGCAAGAACTACAGAGATTTTTTTATTATTACAAGTTGTCGCCGGATTCACTACAATCTACAGGCTGCTCTGGACGGTGGAAAAGGTGTGCCGAACAACCAAGGAAATCAAACACATACACTCACCCTAACAGTTATTGACTGCACGGTCCATGGTGCGGTAGTGAAAATAGCATTCGGTGTCCGAGAAGCTGTGGTGCCGGACCCTGGCTGAGGCCGCCGACTGCTGCGGGTGGGAGAGGCTGCGGGGGGCTCGGGGGGGGGTCGCTGCTGGCGCCGGACCTGTTGCTAGTGAGGTGGGCTCTGGTGCTGGCGGTGCAGCTGGGGCTGCTGCTCCCGTCTTTACATATGTTTGGGAGCCTTCAAGTCCCTCTTGCTGCTGCCGGCGCCTCCCGGAACAGGCACGCTGCTGCCCCCTGCATCCATCTTTTACCCCTCCTACCACAGGCACAGCGAATGGAGAGGCGGGCACGGGGGAGTGAGGGGACGAACAGGTGAAAGAAAGGGGAGAGGCGGCAAACACGGAGACTAGAGAAGCAGGCAGGGGTAAAAATAGCAAACACACGAGGATAGGGGCAGGAGAGCGATTAGGAATGTTGCAACAAATGAGGAAGCGAGGGTCTTGGGGAGACAGAGTGGACACGTGGATATCAGGGCAGAGTGCGTAGGCTGCTTAGAAAGTGAAAGCGCTTCCGCTTCCGGGTAATGCAGCCGTGTGAATCACGAGAGAGGGACAGGTCAGGCAAAATATAGTGCAAATTCAGTTAGCCAATCATCGGAAAAAACAAGCATTTACAAATGCAATAGGACTCGTATTTACGTGAGTCCTATTGCATTGTAAACAAAAATGCGGGCGCCAAAGAAGGCAGGAACGGGAGTGGGTGGGGGTTGGGGGTGGCCAGAGAAGTCACAGACTGCGGGAGGGAACAGGGGGAGGCAGGGGAACAAAAGAGTTGCTGAAGTAAAGGGGCTGATAGCCATGGAATGATAAACATGACGTCATGGCAGGAAGGAGGCGGGCCTAATATGCCGGCAACCAATCAGAATGCAGGATTTCAGATTTGAGCCAATCAAAAGCATGGGCAGAAAGTGGGCGGAACTTCCCCCACAATACTGTATACAGCATCTCTCGACGAGACAGCGCATGCGCTGCCTAGCCGAGACCTAAAAAGAATCCTTATGGTGTCCCGGATTCTGGTCTCAAAAGCCCTCTTTTTGCGGAGGTCGCAAATTCAAAGGCGAGTGTCTCTAAAGAACCAGCAGAACCTTTACTGTGTTTTTTAGACCCATGAATAGGGGCCAGAATGTGCGTAAATGCATTTACTCCTCTTTTAGCACTAGTTCACATACGGAGAGGAGTGCAGCCTGGGCGCACGCCTCTGGTAGCGAGGACTGCTAACACCACCATGCTGTGACGGCTGGTAAGTGGCCATGCTGCCAAGGGCACACCTGTCCACGAGCCAACGCGGTTCTGCTTTCCAGAGAGGCCTTCAGTTTGGCTTGGTCACTCCAGAAGGTTATGAAAGCCAAGGTCATTAAGGGCCACCCTGCCAGACTGAGGCGCCGGGGCAGAGACACGCCTAATGTTAACCTTAGCCTTGGCATAACCCTACGACGCCCTAAGCTTGCCATGGGCTGTCCTACCCCTTGGGTGTCTGTGGTTGTGGCCACTGCAGTGAGTGTTCCTAGAGAAGCAGGGCAATGTTTATTGGACAGGAATTAGAAGAGACAAGTGTAGTAACCAGGAATAAAGGCATGGAGAGAAAACCGCATCAGAGCACGGCTTTCCCTCATGTGCGTACCAGCAAAGGTGATCAGTGGTTGGCAATGTCCAACAATGAGTAGCCGTTCTTAAAGTTAAAGTAAGAAGCACTGAGAAAGTTAATCATTTTGGAATGTTATAAAGGTTTTGGTTGTTGCATTAGTGATGGAATAGCTTGAGCCCACTGACCCTTCAAAGCTCATGTTAGGCGTGTTGAAAATATTAGTTCTCAAACTGACAGATATGTGCAAGTCTTCCGTTCCGTGGTTCAACTTGGTTCAAATCGAACTCTCAATTAAAATGTATTGTCTTGGCTGGATGAACATTTAATAAGTGGTTATTTTTGATGCCATAAATAGGAGATTGAACTCTAAATGGGGGTCACTTGTAAGCTAAAAATGAAGCAGGTGTCAGTACTGCCTGGTTCCTGCTTTAAAGTATCTCTGCTGCTAATGGAATAGAGGGGCAGGAGGCTGGCCACTGACCTCATGCTTTACCCCAGATGCTGCTCTGACAGGTAACTGGAGGCACAGGCAGCACTGCGACTGGTAGAAGACAAAAGCTGAAGACCGCACACATCAGCACGGGGAGCCACTGCAGGAAAAGGAGATGATGGAGATGGAAGAGTATGAGAGATGAAGGAATGTAGAGAGGAGAAAAGTAAGAAAGGGGCGAAGACATCAGGAGCAAGAAGAATGGATTGAAAAGTAAAGGAAAGCTGGGAAGACTGGAATAGGAGTAAAATGGAATGATGTAATAAAAGGGCGAGTAGCTGAGGTAAGTGGAGATAATGTTAGAGAATGAGAGGGGAGCAAGCATATTCTTGGAGTGCGGTCACTTTTTGCCCTCTACTGCTGCCTGGGACCAGTAGCCTGATGATATGTCAGGGAAGTCAAAGCTCTGTGTACGTAATAAGCGATTATGACCATCCATAGAGTGTGCACCTGCTGAGGAGGGTTCCACCTCAGGTAAACACTTTCTTCCCGGGGAAGTCCCAGCAGCAGCTTCTTGTGGGTGGATTTCAATGGTAGATAGGTCCCAGTTGACACACGTACCCCATAATACCCATACTCTATTTTCAGGAGACCTGCATAAAGATGTTCTCGCACGAGAGCACACAGTCTGACAAGAAAGAGGAAAGCAATTTTCCTATCTTGCCCAAGTTGCTGAGGAGATCAGAGTGCCTAGCCATCCCAAAAGGGCTGGGAGGCAATACAATGCCACAGACCCTGCCTTGCCCAACAGTTAGTTCAAGAAGGACTAGACCAAATCTCTCGCTTGCACCGGACCAAAAAGACTTTAGGGGTTTATTTACAAGCCCCTTGTGCCATCAGTATGTCACTTTTTCCCATATTTAAAGTGACGCACCGGAGGCGCAAGGGGCTTGTATATAAGCACCTTAGTTTTTCCCTGATACTCAAAGAAAAGTCATGCTCATCACTGGAAATTATGAGAAAAGTCCAGGAGCAACAAATGAGAAAAAAGAAAATAGAGCCCTATATTTTTAATAAAAAAGAGGGCGGCGGAAAGAAGACTCTGCTGACGTTGTCTGCCATCACCACCACCTCGATCCAAAAGAAAAGATTAATCCGCCCAAAAGAAGAGAAGTGCTGAATTCCAGTGGCCATAGACCAGACAAGAGCTATTGCTGACAAACCTTCCCATATCCAGATACCCTGGGAACCCAAAACCTCCACCTGGGGTTCAAAGTTATATAATCACAAAACCTGAGGATGTTAAAGACGGCCGTGGCCCTAAGCCTTACCAGGAAAATAATCCTAGGGTCTTTGATAGGGAGAAACTAAAAGATCCAATGGCACCACCTCAGAGCAACTCCCTCTTTTACTGAGCTAAATGTGAACTCAAATCCCACCTTCCTAAACCTGAAAGACCATGTATTTGAAAAATAAATCCTTATGCTGCATTCTGCACGGATATTATAAGTAATTACATACGCAAATTTGTTACTGTTTACTTTAATGTACTTCCTGGTAATGTGTACGTATGTGTCTACTACTCAGAGCATCATTACCCGCGACTACCCTACAAACTAAGGCGCTCAATGAACCAATAAAGGACAGGGGTGAAACCGACCTCTGACCTCCGCACGACGGCTCCAGTCCACTCCCCCACTGTTGTTCTCACTACCACCCAGTCATTTGTCTCCGGAACAATAGGCCTTAAGCTCAGCCACACTCAATGGTACTAATTGTATCAATGAAGGATGTAGCGGGGTCAGAGCATTTTATCCCTTTTAACAGAAACCAGTCGCGTAGCGCACGCCTGCCATTAGAACGTGGCCCTGATATATTGGGGGTGTGGGGGTGGGGCGGGGGTCCACATATTGACCCTCAATGGGCTCTCTTTATCTTCAGCCTCCTCTGGATGAGGGAGGGAAGACAGGGTCTGTGGCACCTGCATCTGACCCTGTGACACACAGGATGCACAGTGGTCATTAAGCGTATCTTTAAGCTCATGGCCAGCTTTAGACATATGCAGCTGTCATTATATGTACATATCAATATTAATATTAAAGCACGATATATTTATTTACAGAAATCAAAGAAACATAGTAAAATACAACTAAAAGAAGAGGGGGAAACATAAAAATGCAAGATTTTAAAATGAAAATAGGCTATTCGGTTTGTCAATGACTAATGTGATCAGGTGCCTCCAGTAAGCTGTATTATGTCCCTGCACGATCCGTTTTCTGTCCATGTCACGGCCCTTTCCGTAAAGACCGGCCTGTGGGAGATGCAGGGACATTTGGGAGGGGTGACGTATGAGGGAGGGAGCCCTGTGCACGGTGACTCACAGGGACTCTGTCAGCAGGGACTTCCTGAGA
Source organism: Calotriton arnoldi (assembly GCA_963921515.1). Classification (NCBI taxonomy): domain Eukaryota; kingdom Metazoa; phylum Chordata; class Amphibia; order Caudata; family Salamandridae; genus Calotriton; species Calotriton arnoldi. The sequence goes on from CAWUFW010000386.1 coordinate 1,119,895, forward strand.
ATCCCAGCACAACCTGTTGACTCTATCAGAACTGGCCTGAGCCGGAAACATGGCTTCCTCTAGCGGTGGAGGCCAGACAGACAGACAGTCAGACCTAAACACAGACAGCCGTGTCAACAAACAGCGAGACCTAATCTAAAACCCTTCGAAGCCGCCTATGTGACGGATATGTGTGAATCTGTGGTAAACCATGCATGCAGCTGTACACAGCTACCAGCACAAAGGCGCACACATGCTCCTGGCGCAAGCGGGCCTACGAACAGCGCAGGTCGATAAGTTGTAACACCCTGAGCAGCCAAATCAGCGCCAGAAATAAACTGTTGCTGATCGTCATTGTTGTTAAGGCCTTGCAGGAGGGGGTGAGACACCCTTGGAAAACCACACATACACAAGCCCTCATTACGGGCAGCCCAGTTAATATTCTGCCATGTGCTGTTACTGCACACATCGGAATTATTAGTTTTGTGATAAATAGCAGCAGATCAAACCTGCGGACATGTTTTTTTATCAGGAACATGCACTGCTATTCACTGGAACGCCTAAATCCACATGTTAATGGCCAAAACCTCGTAATTGAGTGGTAGGTGGTGTTTTATCACACCCGATAAATTTTTCCAAGTGCAATAGATATTTATCTAGTTACCGGGCCACTCCTAAAGAGGGCCCTATCCATTGAATTAAAGTAGGCCTGGAGTCTGGCAATGCGAAGGATGCCTTCAGTCTTTTCTTTAATTCAGAACGGAGTCTTCCGCCAGCCAACACGTGTTTCGTCAGTGGGTGTGTCACCCTAAGACTCTTTCGGGGCTGTAATCTGTCATCTCAATCTCATATAAATCAGCAAATCCATGCGAGTGAAAATTATAATTCCCAATATGTCAGCGGTATATTTAGCATTAGCATGGTCAGTGTAGTCCAATTGTCATCTGCCCCCGTGTATGGGTTAGAGAGCCCTCTGCCTGTCTTCCAGCATAGTTTCTTAACTAGAAGGAACCAGGAGCTTTTTTAACCAGGTCCTGCACATATACTCCTAGATAAGATATGAAAAATGTCAAATGGCACCTCGCCTCAAAATCCCAAGATACAAGAAAAAAAGCATGGGTGGCACATCCTTCTCTGTTCAAGCAGCCAAACTATGGAACTCTTTACCCCCAACATAAGATCCACGGACAGCCACCTTATCTTCAGAAAACTGCTCAAGAATTGGCTCTTCCCCACATAAGCACCATACGCAAACAGAAATTTGCAGCATATCCCTCTGTATATAATCATTTATTTTTACTATAAATATGTACCTATCTTTGTGTATTGCTTTGTATAAACATGTAGAATAATTATGTTAAAAAAAAAAATTAAAGTACAATAACACTTGAAAACCGGAGTTTATCTGGTGCATCTTTGGTCTACATGTACTTCTTCCATTGTGCATCTATGTACCTTCCATGTACTTGGAACTGTGTGTTTGTTACTTTCCTCCTGAAAAGCATATCCAATGCACTACCCTATTTCTCATCCTGTACCTCTATGAATATCTTTAATCTACATATACCTACCTCCTTTATGCATCTATATACTTTCAATGTACTTATGGATCTATATATTTATCACTTTCTTCTAATTCAGCATATCCAATGCACTACCCTAATTCTCACCCTATACTTCTCTCAATATATCTTCTAACCCAACTTTCTGACTCATCTCAAACTTCTTTCTACTGCTCTTTCCAATGCACTACCCTATTTCTCACCCTATACATCTATCAATATATCCTTTACACCCACTCTCTCATTTATCCCAAACCCCATACCACTACTATGATCCCCAAAATAACGCTTTCTAGACTCTCCCTTACTCTACCCCTCCTTGCATCATCTGACACCTCTTTTCCTATACCGATCCCCAAAACAAATCTTTCTAAACTCTTCCCTCTGACTCTTCCCCTCCACAACCCCTTTTTACTCATCCAAAAAGCCTCCTCCTACTGCTATGACCTCCACAAAAAAAAATCAAAATCCTTCACTCTTCTATCCCTCCACTATCTTTTTCAATCAAAATAACAGACTAACATGTTCACTTCTCAAATTTCATATTCCACTATACTAATTCACCACTAATCCTTTATGGGTTCCGGAGTAGCGTGCTACTCGCCAATAAAGCGCTTCAACACCCCATCAGGGCTACAAGCGCTATATAAATGCAAACCTTTTCCCTTTTCTACCCCTCCCCAATCCCTCTCAATCCAAATAACTGACTAACATATCCACCACTCAAATTACTTTCCTATTTCACTTTACTAATTCAACACTAATCCTTATGGGTTCCAGAGTAGCGTGCTATTCACCAAAAAAAGCGCTTCAAACCCCATCAGGGGTACCAAGCGCTATATAAATACAAACCTCTTTTCCCTCTTCTATCCTGCCGCTACTCTTCTCTATCCAAATAACTGAATAACGTATCCACCACTCAAATTACTTCATATTTCACTATACTAATTTTCAACACTAATCCTTTTATGGGTTCCGGAGTAGCGTGCTACTCGCCAGAAAAGCGCTTCAACACCCCTTCAAGGGTAACAAGCGCTATATGAATGCAAACCTTTCTCCCCTTCTATCCCTCCGCTATCCTTCTCACTCCAAATAACTGACTAATATCCACCACTCAAATTACTTTCATATTTCACCATACTAATTCACCACTAATCCTTTATGGGTTTCCAGAGTAGCGTGCTACTGCCCCAAAAAATGTTTTTTAACAAAAAGGCGCTTCAACACCCATCAGGGGTAACAAGCGCTATATAAATACAAACCTTTTTTTCCTCTTCTATCCTTCCGCTATCCTTCCGAATCCAAATAACTGACTAACCTATCCACCATTTTAATTACTTTCATATTTCACTATACTAATTCAACACTAATCCTTTATGGGTCCTGGAGTAGCGTGCTACTCGCCGAAAAAGCGCTTCGACGCCTCGTCAGAGGTAGTAAGCGCTATATAAATGCAATTACAATACAATACAATACAAAACAATGTGCAGTTCCTAATAGTGAAGGAGTGTTCAGGTCTGTTATAGAGTGCCCTCACACACCCCAGAGGATGTCATGCTTCATCATTGGGCCTGCTCCTCGTCGGGCCAGCGCTGCAATGCCCGACGGGCTCCCGCGAAGGGGCTCTTTAGCCGATATCTTTTGCTGATGAAGCCGTTGGGTGTGTGAGGGTATGTGGCAAGGTAGTGTGGTGAGTGTGCAGTGTAGTTTATAATAGGTCTAGTGCTGCCCTTGTCATTAACTTTATTCTGGGGGTGCACTAACCTAACTAAAAACTGTGAGCCCTGCCTGGGTCTTTCTGGTGCAAGTGGTCGACATGTTTCTTGCCTAAAAAAGCCCCTAGCGGGTCTGGTGGCAATTCATCAGGACCGTGGAAAAAAAGGAAAAGGTGATCCCGACTCTTACACTACCGCAATGCTGGTTCTGGACGTCACGATGTAACCAGCGTTGCTGTTTTTCACCAGGTCGATTGGCCTGCAGTTCTGAGACCTGAAATGAGAGTGGTAAGGATGCAAAGTGTTAAGAGCAATGAAACGTGGACGTGATGTTGGGTAAGCCCATATGGATCTCACTGACCTCCTAGTGAGAGGACAAAGTGATGACTAGACTAATCCCTCGTGAAGTGCCTCAGCCTGCCACCGGAAGTACTTGTGGAGGAGCGGCCAGAAAATGGCTGCATGCAGTAGATAACATCCTATGTTATCTGATAGACAGAAACAGTATAGTCCGTCTTTTTGTGGTCTGAGCCCATATGAGGCATAGACGTGCTCAGTATTAACAATCATGGTGTTTAGAAACACGGGGAGAAAACACCTTCTTTTGAATGGCTCTGAATTCATTGTGAAGCCATAGGTATTCTCAATTGATATAATCAATATCCCTGCCAAATCGTGGTGATCGACAAACACAGACAATACAACACGTATGGTGGGTAACATATAGAGTGATTACCATATATGTGTGGACAACCCACGTGCAGAGTAGCCACCTCACCCGTCGTTTGAGCCATATGCAAGTTCACACATATCGATTAGAACAAGACAAAGTGTCCTATCGCAGCACGAAAGCGTATACATTTGTTCTCAATGAAGCCATGGGCTTCTAAAGTAAATGCATTATGAGCCCGGTCCATATTGGACTGATAGGGCACCCACTCACCCCTTTGCTCTGAGGTCGGAGATGACGGGGGGGGTGTCAGCAGAGCACTTCGTTGCTCGTACCCTGTGGGAAGGAAAGAGACGCAGACGCCGAGCGTCTGGGTGTGAGCGCACATTGTTGTAATCTTACCGGCTGAGTATAGATCGTAGCCGTACGGCAAGTCCCTGTGGCTGGTGGGCGGTCATACTCATGTAGGGTGTCGTGGCAACTAGCTTTTGTCATACCCTTGCTCCGGTCCCCGTGTGTGTGCCTCTGAATCCTGCGTAGTCATAATGGCACGTTTTCGCGTCCTAGCGTCACAACGCTAGAACGCTAAACGCGGCGGCCAGCTTTATAACAGACCTGAACACTCCTTCACTATTAGGAACTGCACATTGACATTTTTCATATCTTATCTAGGAGTATATGTGCAGGTCCTGGTTAAAAAAGCTCCTGGTTCCTTCTATTTACGAAACTTCCCTGCAAGGCGGGCCAGCCATGGAACCTTCTCTATTAACCTGGTTTTGATGGACAACTTGCCGTCTAATCCAAAAGCATCACAACATACCCTAGTACTCCCACTCCGACCCAACTTTGCGATGGAGAACAACCAAGGACTCTCGTTCAGCGATGACCTGGTATCGGAAATTCTAAGAACACCTTCACTCCTAGACCCAGGCGGAGCGGCAGCATCTACCAGCCAAGGTGTTGATTGGAATACCATCACCGCGATGAAACAATAGCTCATGAAGATCATAATGCATGGCGCAATAATGACCGAATATTTACGTGCTAATATAGCCCCAAACGGTCTTATTGTGTCTAATATGCCAAGAATCTTTTTGGAGGACAAACAATTCAAAGAGGAATGGTCCCTAGTTGCCTGGAAGTGCACTAGAGACTGACTCGTTTTGATTATAAAGATAGCCAAACGCCTAGCAGACGACCTGATTATTAAAATCATAGTGGCAGAAGGAGCTTTAAAGGCAAGCATCACCATCACAGCCTTCAAAACCAAACTGGCGGAAATTAACAGCGAGATAGCTGAAAATAAAGATTTCCTAATGAAACAGAAGGTTACCAAACTTCAAAAGGATATCTCCAGGTATAACAAAGAAAAGATCTATCCTTACCTCAAAGAAGATTTTCAACAGACACAGGATGATAATTCTTCAGATGAGAGTCAATCGTCGCACAGGAGGAATTCATCCTACAGCAGTAATTCCAACACAGACAGCTGGGGCAGACAACATCAACAATACCAATGAGGACCCACAAACCAGATGCCTGGATACGGAATGCCACCTTTCCAAGGACCTCCATTATGGCAGTTCCCTGGTTATCAACAAGGCCCGCAGCCACCATTTGCCCCCTTCCACCAACCACCTTTTTTAGGCAGAGGCTGGGGCAGAGGGAGAGGCAAAAGAAGAGGAGGCTACAACCCACGCAAGCAGGTGCAGTGGCAGGACCAACCCCAACAACAGCACATGGAACTCAGGAGTCAGACAGGGAAGAGAAGCTAGTAGTTAATCTCTACACGAGGCAACTCAGCGATATAGAGAAAAAAGTTTTACACAAAGGGCTGGGGTTCGTGCCGACACCCACTACCAATGACTTCAGAACCAACTGTGAGCTACATAACTTTTTCAGGAAAGTTCGCTTGAGAGCATTCTTTGCTAATCAACCTGAAGCACCACCAGTGGACTCAGGTTTCCGAAAACCGTCCACTTTTACTCCAACTGCAGGCATGGTACCACCCGAGATCCTCACATTTGAAAAGGCAGTCCTAAAAGAGATTGCGGCTATCCGTACAAACAATACTTTCCACAACACTTCACGACAGGAAAATGAGGCCATTAAAAAACTGGCCTACGACACCTCTATCACTATAAAAGAGGCTGACAAAGAGGGAGCCTTTGTCATCATGTCTACAACAGACTACAGAACGGAATGCCTCCGCCAACTAGAGGACAGGAGATACTACACTCCCTTGACAGAAGACCCAACAACACGACTGACCATCAAAATCAAGTCCATGGTGACGGCGGCATTACACCAGGGGTGGATTACCAAGAATGAGTCTGAGTTCCTCACAAATGACAACCTAAGAGTACCCTATTTTTACACCCTACCGAAAATACACAAGGGTACCCTACCACCACCAGGGAGGCCCATAGTATCGGGCATCGGGTCAATCCTAGAACCACTCTCCAAATTTTGTGACCACTACTTTAGACCACTAGTAAAGAAAACGCCAACATTCCTTCAAGATACAAGGGATGTCCTGAACCTTATTGAAGAACACAACGTGGAGGGCCCTCATCTAGATGCAATAATCACCCTAGATGTAGAGGCCCTCTGCACCAACATTCCACAACTAGCAACACTGGAGGTTGTGGAGGAGGCCCTGAGATCCACCAACTGGTCAGCTCCAACACCCATAAGCTTCATTATGGAGTGTGCCCATGTAGCACTCACAGAGAACTATTTCCAGTTTGAAGACCGCATTTACCACCAAACCCAAGGGACATCAATGGACAGTACATTCGCCCCAAGTTTGGCATGTCTGTACATGTCAGACTTTGAATCAAAATATGTCCTCACTGAAACCAATCCCTATAAAGACAACGTCATCCTCTGGTGTCGTTACATTGACGAAGTCTTGGTATTTTGGAAAGGAGGACTAAATACCATCTCCTTATTTGTCACGTGGGTCAACAGCCTCAACCCTTACCTACGGTTCACGGCTAATGTATCCGAGCAGGAGCTACCCTTCCTGGACCTTGTGATCAGTCTAAGAGCGAACAGACTGGAGACGAAAACCTACAAAAAACCCACTGATAGCCACAGTCCCTTGCTCTTTAGTAGTTTCCACCCAAAAGCATTACGGGAAAATCTACCCTACGGGCAATTCTTGAGGCTCAGGCGTAATTGCAGTAACCTGGAAGACTTCCAGACACGGTCATCCGAGCTCACCGACCCTTTGGCTAGACGGGAGTACTCAGTAAGAAAAATTAAAACCGCCCGCAAGAGAGCATGAAATTCAAATAAAGAGGCATTCCTCAAAATCCAGCCCAAATCTGAAACAGAGCAAATCACGTGTTGCCACATATATATATTCACTGAAAAAAAACAAAGGTTACAGGGATGGTGCACAGTCTAAATATCGAGTTTAGAATATCGACCTACAGTAATATCGAGTTCCAAATATCGTAGGGACAGAATGTCGAAATCAAGAATATCGACGACCAGAATATCGACCTGAAGGTAAGTAATATCGTTTTTGTTAATATCGAAGTTAGTAATATCGATAGCAAAAAAACGATGTTACTAATATCGATATTTATATTAGTGTTATGTATTTTATTATGTATTTTATATGTATGTGTTATATATTTTTTGTTAAGTATTGTACTTGTTTTTAAATATATGTATAACATTTTTATAAGTTAGTAATCTTTTTTTAAGTAATTTATGCGTTTTAGTACTATAGCGGGTTGTGGGTTTATAGGGGAACAGGGTGGGAAGTAATTTAATTATAGTAAATTCATTAATAATTTTTAGGAATTATTAATTAATTTCAATTAAATTTTGCGTTTTAGTTCTGTAGCGGGTAGTGGGTTTATAGGGGAATAGGGTGGGAAGTAATTTAATTATAGTAAATTCATTAATAATTTTTAGGAATTATTAATTAATTTCAATTAAATTTTGCGTTTTAGTTCTGTAGCGGGTAGTGGGTTTATAGGGGAAAAGGGTGGGAAGTAATTTAATTATAGTAAATTCATTAATAATTTTTAGGAATTATTAATTAATTTTAATTACATTTTGCGTTTTAGTTCTGTAGCGGGTTGTGGGTTTATAGGGGAATAGGGTGGGAAGTATTTTAATTGTAAATAAGTAATTATTTATTTTTATTTATTGGTATTGTTAATTAATTTATTGTTAATTAATTATTAATTGGAAATACATTTTTATTAATTGGTAATTAATTTTTATTAATTGATTAATTGATAATTATATTAAGTGTATTAATTTATTATTGGAGTGGGTTGTGAGCTTATAGGGAAATAGGGTGGGAAGTAATTTAATTCTAATTAAGTAATTATTAATTTTATTTTTGGGTATTGATCAATAAATTATTGTTAATAAATTATTATTTGGTAATTTTAAATAAATATTATTTTTTGGTATTGTAAATTAATTTATTTTTTAATAATTATTAATTGGTCATTAATTTTTATTAATTATTATTTATTGGTATTTATCAATATTTTTTCGTTGATTAATTATTAATTGGTAATTACTTTTTAATAATTATTATTTTTGGTATTGGGAAATAATTTATTGTTAATTAATTTTTATTTGGTAATTTATTTTTAATAATTATTATTTATTGGAATTTATCATTAATTTATTGTTAATTAATTATTAATTGGTAATTATTTTTATTAATTATTTATTGGTATTGGTAATTAATTTATTGTTATTTAATAATTAAGGTGTCCATTACGATGTCGGACGGTAAAAAATCCGCCATCAACCACAGTGGTAAAAATCCGCCCGCCTACACCCCCTGTATACCGTCCGAGCAATTACGATGCCGCGAACCGAAAACCGCCAGAGGCGGAAAATAAACAGAAAAAACCGCCCGCCCATGTCCGAGTCCAAGTCCATCCGCCCGCCACGGACGGAAAGACGCACGAAAAGCCAAAACCGCCCGCCCTGACGACCGAGACACCGCCCGTGAAATTAGGATCGTACCGACATGAGCGCGGAAAATCCACAAATACACCGCCCGCCAGCGTAAACAACAGTGACGAAAATGGACACGGCGGAAGCCCTGGCGGCCACCTCCATGCACAGAAACCATCCGCTGACGAAAACAAACACACACAACATGGCTAACAAGTCCACACAGCAACCCACGCACAAAAACCCAAACACAGTACACATCCCTGAAACACCCCCCCTGGACATACAAATCAACTACAAATCCCAGAACACCAGCCACAACACACCTGAAAACAACAGACCACCATGACACACCCACATAGGTAAGTACAAAACCAGCCCCTCCACAGACCAAAACCCTTGCAACATTACAAACTGAGGACGAAAGCACACAACACAGCGAGACAGAAAGGACAGCAGCACACCACAGACACGCACCTATCACACCCATCACCACCACCACCAAACACCTGACCCACAAACCCCCTGCACATCACACACCACACACCGCACCAGCACCACAAACACCAAAACACACACCATGGCATCACACAGAATGCCCAAGTTCACTTCCACCGAGCTGACGGTCATGGTCGACGAGATCGTCAAGGTGCACCCACAAATCTATGGCAACCAGGTCCAACAGACACCACTATCCACCAGAAACCGGTTGTGGAGCATGATCGTAGACCAGGTCAATGCAGTCGGGAACGTTCCACGCAACAGAGGAGAAATAAACAAAAGGTGGAACGACCTCAAAAGCGTGGTCAAGAAGAAGGAGAGCAAAAATCGAGAGCTGGCTGCCAGGACTGGCGGAGGGAATCCCACGATATTCAAGACCTTCAAGGCGTGGGAGGAGAAGGTGCGAGTGATCATACATCCGGAGATCCTCACCGGATTACCAGGGGGAGTGGAGGCTGGTAAGTACAAACAAACGTATACCAGCACACCGCTATGTACTCACATGCACCACCACCATGCCATAGCTCCCAGGGACAAACACCCCCATGTCCAGCACACAATACACAAGACATCACCCACACATGCAACAGACACTCATACACACTCAGCCCAAAGCTACCAACCAACAAAACCATGGGGGCATGTGTACAGTGAGCCAGCACCGCAACTACCACCAGGTCCCCTTGTACTCCAGATGCGCCAGAATGAGCACTCCCCACACCCACATCCATGTGTCCGCCATAACTGCACTGACCGACAATGAACAGGTAAGTAGCCGGAACACAAAGACAGTGAGTCGGAGGGGGGACAGCTGAAGTCAAACACCTACCAGGCCCCCACTACCACAGACCAGCAAGGTGGAGCACACCCCACATCCATGTGTCCGCCATAGCTGCACTGACCGACAATGAACAGGTAAGTAGCCGGAACACAAAGACAGTGAGTCGGAGGGGGACAGCTGAAGTCAAACACCTACCAGGCCCCCACTACCACAGACCAGCAAGGTGGAGCACACCCCACATCCATGTGTCCGCCATAGCTGCACTGACCGACAATGAACAGGTAAGTAGCCGGAACACAAAGACAGTGAGTCGGAGGGGGACAGCTGAAGTCAAACACCCACCAGGCCCCCACTACCACAGACCAGCAAGGTGAAGCACCCCTCCCTCCCAGTACCATGTGGCATCCATTGCATTGCGCACTCAGAAACAACCTGTAGGTGGGAAACTGTACAGGGCGGGGCGTCTGTAGGCATGAGGACTGTACTACGACTGACACATGGGACATGACACGTAGCAGAGGAACACGCAGCACTGCTCCCAGTCACAATCATGAGACCAATGTGCACACGGACATGTTCGACAGAGTCAAACCCCACATGACCTATCACAGATACAGCAACACCTAAGGAGCCACGTCTGCATGTACAAGTCCCACTGGAGCACAGACCCACACGGCAGGTACTGTGCCACCCATCACACACATCAGCAACACCATCGAAGTCCTGTCCATGTAGTCCTCACTGCCTGTCACCCACACATCGTACAACAACGCCCACGTAAGACAGAGCGTACTAGAAGTAACAGCTTGGAACCACAATATTGCACACAAAGACAACCGGACCCATGAAACACACAGGCACACAATGCACATTCAACATATCATCCATCTCATCTCACAGCCACAATGTCATGATAGGTATGACATCCGAACAGCTGGCCCACATCCAGGAGACATGCAAAGATACCTGCCCATGACAAAACAAGTGCCTGCAGTGACCGAAGCGCACGTCACACTGCGAATAACGACACACATAACATAGTCAACACCCCAAGAGCACAGCACTGATGCACATGTACCAGGGCAGCGCGCACACAAAGGAATTGGCCCTTCTTCAATACGACGTGTGGCACACAACAAGCACGAACTCACAACATTGCTACCAATGTGATGTCCATGAATGATAACAGTCAGCAGATATTCCGGCCATGTGAGACAGACACACACCTTTGTCCATGCACTGTCACGTTGCCAGAACACATGTCACGTTCTGCACCCATCACCCACAGCATGTACCCCAAAAGCATATCTCAACCCAAGAGCGTGTAGGGGGCTGTACCCCCTTCTGGCATCAGCGTACCTAAGCGTACCATCCCTCCCCCTAAACCATCGTTCAACCCAACATCGCCGATGGCCCTGGAGCACGCATACACACGAGCCACAAAATGTAGGAGCATAGCAACACACACCCATCGGCATTGCTAATCCGTCCCATGCCACATGTCCACATCACACAGACCCATTGCCTAGCCCACGCATACACACATCGTACATCCACACACGCCACTGGGAAACCTGTGCACGACAGTGCACGAACTGTGAATGTCAGACAACCAATACATACTTTGCTAGGTGCAACACAATGACCCATTTCATCCTCCCCACAGGTGCCGAACTGCTGGATGCTGGAGAGGGTGACAGCAGCCAGCACAGCCAGTCTGCAAGCCCCCGACCCGGACTCACGGATGTAGAGGAGCTGGACACCTCTCCGGACACGGACCACCCAGCAGGCCCATCTGGAGTGGCAGGGCACAACCGCTCCCCAGGGCCCCTCCTGCCTACCAACCCATCACCCAGGGCTGCTGACCAGTCACAGACCCCTGCTGCCACGGCCGTTGCGGCCACCACCACCACCGCAACCACCACCACCGCCGCAACCACCACCACCACGCCATCCCTCGCCACAGCACCTGTGCAAGGGTCGGCACGGCCATCGGGCTCCACCCTGGGAGCCAGAGCGAGGACCGTGGTGAGCAATGTGGCTAGTGGGCAGGTCGGTGGCAGCAGTACTGGTAGGAGGAGCAGGGTCAGGCCAACGCCAACTGTGCCTGGGAGCCAAGCCCTGCCGCCAATCAACAGAGTCCTTGGGGCCTATGAAGAGGCCCAAGGCGAATGGGCCAGGTCGGCAAGCGACACGCGGGAGGTCCTTGCGGTGTTGAGGTCCATTGACGCCCATATGGCCCAAATCGCGGCACTCATGGGCCAGCTGGTGGTGGGGGGGAGGGCACAAGCAAGGCCAGCAACACCACCTCCGCCACCACCTGCTGTGGCGCAGGCTCGTGCAGCCTCGCGTTCCCCTGCGTCCACAGCGAGTGTGCATTCCTCAGCCACCACCAGCGGAACATCAACACCCCCCCCCTACCAAACGTGGAAGGGGCCGTCCGAAGAGGAAACAGGTGTCCAGAGAGGACTTCGCCCGCACCAAATGCCAGTGAGTCAGCCAGCCACCTTGACCACCTACTGCATTGACATGAAATACGATCCTACCCCACACTGCCATGTGAATGGCATGTGTCTGTTGGACTGTGGACATAGAACTCCATGGGTACACCTTGACCATCACGCAGCCATGACCGTCAACTCATTGTCACAGCATGCACCACATTTGTCATCACCTTGCACACAATCACATGTCACCGCTGTTAATAAATACACCTTGTTCACAATCGGCTTAATGTGTCCTGGGTTTATTCCACGATGTGCAATCGCCACCATGAGCAGAAATGCATCTGCTGTGTGGCATGTCGATGGGACAGGAGAGGCTGCAGGGACCTAGGGGTGTAAAACAGAACAAGAGTACATTCAATGAGTGTGTCACACACTCATCACACAGTACTTGTCACCAACTACAAGCAATGCACACACATCTCACAGAGCAACAGGGCACAATGCTACAGCCACTGTCAGTGGCATACCAACCTGGACATGGACCATTGACACACAGCACTCAGTGAACAAAAGGCCCCCGTAACAGAGCACACATACACCTGCACAACTACAGCTACATCAGCCGTCGTACATGGTCACTCACCGTCAAGTGAAGTAGCGGGCGATGAGCTGCTGACGCACATTCACAGCTTCATCCTCTCCACTGTCCTCTTCACTGGAGCTGTCCAGGTCTGCAGGCTGGGGCCCTGGTTGATCTCCGTCATCCACAATTAGGGGGATCTGCTTGCGGATCGCCAGATTGTGCAGCATGCAGCAAGCCACAGTTATCTTGCACACCTTCTGTGGGGAGTATGCCAGTGCGCCCCCGGTGCGGTCCAGGCATCTGAACCTGGACTTGAGGAGGCCAAAGGTCCGCTCAACCACACGTCTGGTCCTCCCATGTGCCTCATTGTAGCGTACATCTGCTGGGCTCCCAGGACGTCGTAATGGGCTGAGCAGCCAGGCTCCATTCGGGTAAGCAGAGTCACCTGGGTGTGAGGGACAGAGAGAACCGTTGCAATTCCAACTGGACACAAGACAGCATCGCACAGCCAGCACGCTACACTACTCCACATACTCACCAACAATCCAGCCACGGTCCGGTTGCAGATTGGTCATTAGACGTGGTAGGATGCTGTTGCGCATGATGTGCGCGTCATGGGCCGATCCTGGGAATTTCGCACACACGTGTGTGATCACCATGTCCGCAAGGCACACCACTTGCACATTCAGGGAGTGCGTGTGCTTCCGGTTGTGGTAGAGGTGCTCGGTGGCCTGTGGTGCAACAAGGCCAACATGGGTGCAGTCTATTGCACCAACGACGTGGGGGATTTGTCCAAGAGCATAGAATGCACCCTTCACTGCCGCCAATTCACGAGCCCTGGGGAAGCGGATGTATCTGTTCCTGTACAGCATCATGGCTGACAGTACATCCCTGAGCACCATGCTGAACATGGGTTGGGACATCCCACCTCCACTGCCCACTGTGTGCTGGAATGACCCAGTGGCGAAGAAATGCAGTGCAGCCATCACCTTAGCCGTGGGGGTGAATGCTGTTGGATACACCCTGCTAGGACGGAGGTGGGGTTCCAACAAGACACATAGACGATGCAGGGTGGGTCGGTCCAGACGATATTTGCGGATGACCTCAACATCCACCATGTCTGACAGCAATTGGTAGGGGCGATGAATGTTTGGTCTCCGCCTAGGAAAGATGGAAGTGTACACATGTCAAAGCAACACGCCACATGGCATATTCACATACACAGAACATAAATGACTGGGCAGGCAATTGAATGACAGAACGGCTGATAAGTAGGGACAGCACAGCCACAATACACTTACACAGGTCCCCTACCAATAGCAATGGGCAGTGACACACACCATTGCTATGAGCATGCACATGGGGAGTTAGGCATTAACAACTTGTAAGGCATGCTGAAGGCAACAGACTGCATTATCGGTAAGCTGCAACACCACGGCAACATGACTAGCTGCTGTGCATCACACTGCTTCCGAGGCTGGGTGTGTAGGGCACACACCAACAACGCTATGGACACAGGCTGAGCGGCCAAAACAAGTGGGACCGGTGGCACGAGGGGATATGAGACAGTCATTGATGTCCCTACTGCACCCTAAGTACAGCACTGTACGGATCACACCTCCTGAAACATTGACAGGTGTACACATTGACAGCCCCATGCCGACACGGCTGTGTGCCTGCAACTACACATCACAAGTGACACGTAACATTGCACGTGCCAAGTGGCAGATGTACATAGTGAAAGATGGCATGTGTGTGCATATGCATATCCCATGCTCCCATGCCAATGTGTACATGATGATGTTCCTACATACATGTGGAGGCTGAGCACTGGCCGTCCCTGCCTATGCACACGGCATGTTGTGGCCCTGTCCATTGTGGACCTGCACCCACACGCAAATCATGGCCACACCTGCAGATGCATTGCGCACATTATACTGTGTGGTGCACATGGCATCAGCGGACTGTACCCGGCATGGGCCAGGCCCTTACGGCCAACTCCAATGACCCTCGCGGTTGCACCCTGCGTGTTCCACTGTGGAGGTAAGCGTCCCGGGCCAGCTGGGAGCAGGCCAACGTCTGCAATTGCAGCTGCCAGACATGGTACACGAATCGCAGCAGCTTGTACCCACTGAAACGGCCCCAGGGGGTAATATGTGTGTGTGAGTGGGACAGGCATGACCACAGCTACCTGGCACTGCAGCCTGGCACCCCTCGACGACAGCTGCTGCTGCCACCACTACACCTACACGTGGATGACGCTGAGGACATGTCCAGGTCCACTCACCAGCGAGGAGCCGGAGAACCTGGATTCCGTGCTCCACGCACACTGCACATGGCTATTCCTTGCGAAAGTTGTGTGTGAGAGACAAGTGGGTGTGGGTGTGCATGTGGGGTCACACATGTCGTTGCTCCTCAGCACTATGAGTCAGAGCCTGTGGAGTACAGACATGCACTGCACACCATGCTGGCCGCAGGTGGCATGGGTATGTGAGCTCTCGGGCGCTTTGACCTGTCTGTCCCACCCGAGTGGTGGTACATGGCAACTTCATGTCAGACATCCAGTGACACAGACAATTGGCAATGCAGGTCTCAGTGCACCTGTCGGTCGTGTGGAAGTCAGGCTGGGGCCATGCTGCCCTTCTCAGTCCCAGCAGGCCTGGCCTGCACATTGACTGCACAATGCCAGTAGGTGCCGACACAGACTGCCTAGTGGGTTACATGTGTCTCCTGTTCAGGACCCCCGGATGAGCGCTTACTCTGCACTGTCGATTGGACACACCATGACTCGTGATAGGGATGTGTGTGAGGGATAGTGGCACTGAATGTGACCTTCGTTGCGGGGTGGGCCATGCACAGGGCGAGTACGCTGATGGTTGCGCAGTGTTGGTCACAGTGGGTACACCCACACAGATGTGTTGCCTTGTGATCTTTTTCTAGGTCAGCCTGACAATGGACAGTAGATGTGGGCAGGCTACACATTGCTCGATGTGCTGTCTATGTGCATGTGCATTCACACCAGGCACAACTGCCCCTGCACATGTGACCCCTGCTGCACTCAGTGCTGGGTCTGTTGTGCTGATGCACCGTCTGTGCGTGGGGCAGACAGCTCTGCTCACTTCCGTCATTGCCCATGACATCACTTTGCCGCAGGTGACATGGTTCATGGAGGGCCCACATGTACGCGTGGGTGGACTACACAAGACTGTCCAATGGTTGTCACCCCCAGTCAGTGCTTCGAATGGGAAGTATGTGGTGCTGGTACTCATTACGCTGTGTCGGGTGTGCGGGGCTAGGTGCGGGGCTACATGCAAGACATGGGTAGGTCATCGGCTTATCTACTAGTTGCAATACACACGAGACATGTCTTTTTCTGACCACATCAGGGGCATTCCTTAAACTAACTGGAAGTCAAACAGTTATCTTTTACACTGTCCTCATGGCCTCCCCTCGCTCACACCAATATGCATTTGCACATGAGAAGCTAGCGCATGCACAAGCAGCTCCAAGCTCGCCCCAGAGAGGCCAAGGAGTGTATGTGTGGGTCCATTTGTACATGTGGTCTGTCTCACGGTATAATTAGTGGCGTGACGCCGTCCACATGCGTGGTGCCCCGACTCGGGACCCGGGCAACATTGACAATGCATGACAGGCTCCGCAGTCCGGATACACCACCTGCAACACACAGAGGCTGTAGCTGCCCTAGCGGGCCAGTCCGCGTTCAACTGGAGCTCATGGCCCCACACATTCACTCTTTGGCCTCTCTGGAGCGAGCTTGGAGCTGCTTGTGCACGCGCTGGCTTCTCTGTTGCAATGGCATGTAACGTGTGTGGGTGTATTGTCAATGGGTGGGATGGTGCGAGCCACCTTCCGTGACGTCACTGCTGCTTGTGATGTGTGCGTCCCCCACTACTTCCATTTGACTTGTGCCATACTACACATTGTGGATGTGTTGCCTGCGTGATGTGACAAGGATGGGCGCGCCATGACCTCTCACCCACCATGCTCAACTGCCATCCCGTGCCCTGGATTGCCTGTGCAAGTGGACAATGTTGGGGATACACCAGGTCGACAGGGGATGTGAGTGCCTTGGCAAGGGCCTGGCGGACGCGCAGCAGTATCCGGCATGTCCACGGAGGGTGGGCTGACGTCTACACTTGATGCGGCATTGTTCGTGTGCCCGCCTGTTGTGCACACACGAGTTCACATTCGTCACCAGACAGGTGGTCTTTACAGATTCCCAGGAGTGCGCCAATGTACTGGTCCTGAGTCCTACCAACACAGCGTGTTTCAACATTGCATGTGCGCACCTACCCGTCACACCAACCCACCTGAGCCATGCGTAACTCCCGCTTCACATGACACATGTGTGTCTTCCACAGTTGTGCTACTCATTTGCGTTGACATCCAATGACAGTGGACTACATGGTCATCTCACGACTGCCGTGTACTTCACACACTCTCATCCTCTCTCATTCGTACTTGTGAAATGAATCAGCAGAGACACATTGTTGCTTCAAGCCATGTATTGGGACTAATGTCCTCTGTGATGCAGTATAGTGAACACTACTGGCAGCGAAGTGCATGTGGAGGATATACTCAGCATGATTACACATAGCATAGGGTGTAGGGGTACAGTGTTTAGTTGTTGACTGTGGGATGTGGGCTTCAGAGTTACAACTGCTTAGCCGTTGGTGTGCTAATGTACATTTGCTGATTACTGTGGTGCTGCTGACTGACACAGACAGTATACATTTAGCCTACCAGTCCGCTTGTCATCATGGGCACAGTGCATCTCAGTTCCATGTTACAGGTTTGCTGCTATGGTTACTCATACACACGTGCGTGGAGGTGACATCAGGGCATGGGCTTACGTGCATGCAAAGGCGTCCCACTTGTTGTTGCGATGTGGTGGGTACTGGCCATGTCACAGTCACTGGGCTCATGTTGTTGGTGGATGCACTTGGTGTCCATGCAAAGGTCCTGGCACGGACGTTCAGTGGGAGGTGTGGTGACAGCTCTCACATACTACAGCAGGACGATTGCTGTCCACTGACCGGTGCATATGTTCATGGGCGCAGGATCCATATCATGGCATGGTTGTACGTGCAGTTCTGTCCATGTGGTTGCCATACACAAATCCCATGCCTCTGCCTCCCCCTGTTCATGCAGAGTTACTGGATGTGATGAGGTACAGGGTGCATTTCCCAAATAGTATCAGATGTCATGGCAGTGTAGTTGTTGTTGTGGTGTCAGTTGCAGGTTGCATGGTGTAGTAGTTGTACTGGTAACTGCCTAGTCCGTGCGTAAGCCAAGCATGGGTACGGTGTGGGACATCATTGCTCAATTGGGGGTCTGGCGACGGGGCCCGACGAATTGACAGGTTGTCAGGAATGCAATACCTTCCAGCAGGGCTTCCATGGCATTGGTGGTGGACATGGTTGCCAGCCAATGTAGCGGATGGTGGCTGTCAAGGTGTTGGTCGTGAGTTGTCCCTTGTAGGAGCATGATGGGACATGTTGGATGGCATTCGATGTAACTGTAATCCATTATCCGTCGTGTGGAGGCACAGTGGTCCCATTGCAGTGTGGGTCCGATAGTCGCCACATACGCCATGCCCCCATAGGCTGAACAGGCCCTGTCGTGGGCGTCCAGGGGGTGGAATAGTTGTAGCAGGTCCGCCCTTGGACATGCCGGGTTGGAGAGACATAACTCCACAGGATAGTAGAAGGGACACCTCCGACAGTAGAAGACGGGGATGACGCAGCTGAACAATGCGATGCGGTAAGTTAGTCGGTAACTTACGTTCAGCAGGGCCAGATTGTCACATCCCAATATCTGTATCAGGTTATGTTTGTACAGCTTGATCTGTCCGGCGTAGTTGGGTAGGTGTGGTGCAAGTGCCATTTTGCTGCAGGGCGCTGTGGTGGCGTGCTCCGGCTGTCTGTGCAGTCTGCAGAGTGCAACCTCCGATGTTGCTGGGAATTCTGTAATGGTCGTAGGGAGGCAGGACTTGGGTTATGTTGGCTTGTGCGGAGGACACGGGCCCTCATCCCACATGCTTCTCTGAATGGTCAAGGTCAGTGGTGTCTGACTCCTTCCAGATAACTTGCATGTGAACCACATGGGGGAGTGTTATCATTTCTTCTTTCCGTTGTGAATGTTCTTTGGTGTTATGCGCTATCTGCCCTGTGGCCGCTTCCCTCTGCATGCCTGTGTTGGGCTTTGTTTGGTGCAATGACTGTTTTCTCCGGCTTGTTTAGTCGGGATGTGGTTTCACAGTGGGAATGGAAGGTCATTCGGTGCTGTCTCCTCTCCCGTGTGTGGGCAGCAGGCTGCGTTTCCGCTGTACGTTGGGCCTTGTGTTATAATTGGTCCCACCTGTTGTCTGTCCCCGGTATCTTTGATGTTACGTATTGCATGTCTTGTTATTGGGTGCAGGGTGGCACCGGTGTTTCTGTGTGGTACTGGCGTACCTTTTCCCGACGGGGTCCATATTCTGCTGGGTGATGTTGCCTCCGCTGTGTGCTTCGCCGTGTTTTGCACACAGGGGTGTGTCCTAATGTGGCGTGACGTCACTGACATGTTCGGGTCAGTTGTGTGACGTCAGGTTGGCAACAGTGAATTGCCGGTTGGGGACTTGACTGTCACGCAGGGCTGTCACGTGACATGTGCGTTCTGGGTGGTGATGGTGTGTGTGGTGTTTGGTTGTGACCCTGTGTTGTTTGTGTGCGGCGCATGCATTGCGCTGCCGTTGGCCTCTGCGTTGTGCGCATGTGTGGGTACAGTGGTGGATGTGTCGTGTCCACGCAGGGGTGTCGGGGTGGGGGCCATATACAGTTGTCCCGCCCTTGCACTGTGTGCGCTGTTTGCGTGCCCCTGTTGTGTGTCTGCCTACCTGCGTCGCCGCGGTGCGTTGACTCCTGGGTGCTGCATCAGGTAGAGCATGGGGAGGGCCTGCAGTGCTGGATTCATGCTCGGGGGTCCGCCTCTTTGCTATCCGTACTGTGAGTTCGGTTTTCCGCCTTGCTTTCACGTGCGGTGTCTCTTAGCCGGAGGAACTGTTTGGTTCTGGCATCGTAATTTGTACGCCGGGCGGTACGTGATTTCGTCGGGCGGTGTGTCTCCATTGGCCGCGCCGCTCCGTGAACGGGCGCACTTTGATGGCGGACGGCGTCGCTGGCGTACGGGCGGTGTTTGGCTGTCTTTTCGCATCCTAATTGGGCGGGCGTGTGTGCTGTGGCGGGCGGACGGTAACTGGTGCTTTTTGCATCCGCCAGCACGGCGGTGGTGCTTCCGCCCGCCATCCTAATGGGCCCCTAAATCATTATTTATTTATAAAAATTAATTTAATTATAAGTATGTTAATTTTAACCCCTACGCTATCCAACACTTTCCCTACTGTTGCACTCACTGGAGTGGGAATAGTAATTTATACCCCTATGCTATCCAACACTTTCCCTACTGTTGCACTCACTGGAGTGGGAATAGTAATTTTTACCCCTCCGCTATCAAATACTTTCCCTACTGTTGCACTCACTGGAGTGGGAATAGTAATTTTTACCCCTAAGCTATCCAACACTTTCCCTACTGTTGCACTCTCTGGAGTGGGAATAGTAATTTTTACCCCTACGCTATCCAACACTTTCCCTACTGTTGCACTCTCTGGAGTGGGAATAGTAAATTTTACCCCTACGCTATCCAACACTTTCCCTACTGTTGCACTCTTTGGAGTGGGAATAGTAATTTTTATCCCTACGCTATCCAACACTTTCCCTACTGTTGCACTCACTGGAGTGGGAATAGTAAATTTTACCCCTGCGCTATCCCACACTTTACCTACTGTTGCACTCATTGGAGTGGGAATAGTAATTTTTACCCCTCCGCTATCCAATACTTTCTCTACTGTTGCACTCACTGGAGTGGGAATAGTACATTTTAGCCCTACGCTATCCCACACTTTCCCTACTGTTGCACTCACTGGAGTGGGAATAGTAATTTTTACCCCTACGCTATCCAACACTTTCCCTACTGTTGCACTCACTGGAGTGGGAATAGCAATTTTTACCCCTACGCTATCCAACACCTTCCCTACTGTTGCACTCATTGGAGTGGGAATAGTAATTTTAACACCTATGCTATCCAACATTTACCCAACTGTTGCACTGTTTGGAGTTGGAATAGTAATTTTATTCCCTCCACTATTTAATATTTTTTTATTATTTTAGCTAATGTATATAATTAATTTTAAAAATAATGTTAATTTTTTTAATTTGTTACATATATTTATTTAATTTTTATTTATGTTATTGTTTTATGTGTATAGATGTATTTATAATTTATAATATTTTTTTAATTTATAAGTTATTAAAATAATTATTAAAACATATTAATAAGTAAGTGTATATATTATATATTATATGTATATATTAAATGTATTTATAAATTATATATATTTAATTTATAATTTTTAAACATTTTAAAATATTTTTAACTATGTTTATTTTAATTATATGTATTATTTACTTTATTTTACATTACTTTTTTTAACTAAAAAAAACCAGATATGTTTAACAACGATATTTTTGACAACGATATTTTTTTTTCCGATATTTTTGTACTTACCATAATGTAGATAGGATGTCGATATTCTTGACTTCGATATTCTTGCTGCGATATTTTTGTAGGTCGATATTTTGACCTTCGATATTCTGTCAGTGATTCTACAGGGACGTTATAGTTAGGCTCAGATTTCACTCGTACAAAGCCATAGAAATTCAGCAGTCATATTTACCTGAGCTAACTATAATTTACGACCCCGCAATGCCCTGCTTATGACCGCACATATTACATCACTCATGACATGGTCAGTGACATCACTAATGACATCACTGATGACATCTCAAATGAAATCACTGATGACATCATCAAGTGTGTAAAAAATGTTAAGAGTTTATGAGTGTTAAACATATATACTAACCTACTACAATAGTTAGATTAGTATACTAGTTGTACTACTAATGAGTGATACAATCTCTAACATGTGTGATCTGAGTGGGTGTGTGACTGTCAGTATCATTGTGTGAGTGGCTGTATGGGTGTGTGAGGGCCTGCATGAGTGACTGTATGGGTGAGTGAGTGGATTTCTGACTAGGTCTGTAGGTGTGTGTCAGTGGTTGTATGGGTGTGAGTGGGGATCAGAGTAGTTGTATGGGTACGTGAGTGTGTGAGTGGTTTTGTGGGTGTGTGAGTGGCTGTATGGGTGTATAAGTTGGTATATGTGTAGCTGTGTGGGTGAGTGAGTGGGTCTGTGAATGACTATGTTGCTGAGTGAGTGGGTGTGTCAGTGGCTGTATAGGTGAGTGAGTGGCTGTGTGAGTGACTGTATGGGTGAGTGTTTGGCTGTCTCAGTGAGTGTTTGGTTAAGTGAGTTGGTGTGTGAATGGTTGCATTGGAGAGTGAATTACTGTATGGGTGAGTGAGCGCTTGTATGGATGTAAGAATGGGTATGCAAGAGGTTGTGTTGGTGCTTGTGTGGGTGAGTGAGTGGCTGTGTTGAGAGGCTGTATGGGTGTGTGAGTGGCTGTATGTGAATACATCTGTATGAGTAGCTGTATGGGTGTGTGCACAGCTGTGTGAGTGGCTGTGAGTGTGAGTGACTGGTTGTATAAGTGGCTGTATGGGTGAGTGAATGGTTGTGTGAGTGCATGTATGAGTGAGGGAGTGGGTATGTGAGTGGCTCTATGGAGGAGTGAGTGAGTGTGTGAGTATTGGTATGGGTCTCTGAATGGATATGTGAGTGGTTGTGTGGGTGTGTGAGTGAGCATACGAGAGGTTGTATGGAGGTGTGAGTGGGTGTGTGAGTAGGTCTGTGGATGATATCATCAGTGATGTCAGTGACCATGTCATGAGTGTTGTAATATGTGAGGTCATAAGCATTGCATTGCGGGGCGTAAGTTTTAGTTAGCTCAGGTAACTATAACTGCAGAATTTCTATGGTTTTGTACGAGTGAAATCTGAGCCTAACTATAACGTCCCTGTAACCTTTGTTTTTATAAGTGAATTTTTAATGGTTTTTTTTAAACTAGTAGTCGCGTTTGCAAAGTGGTGGAGAAAGGGGGCAGGGCCTCCGACCCGCTCATAGCAATCCCGCAGTGTGGGACTTACTAGAGGTAACCAGAGGGGTTCTTGGCCCACAACGACCCTCAGCATCCAAGGATACTGCATCCCACAAACAGTAGTGCACCAGGAGGCGCATTTGTAGAGTGGTGGAGGAACGGGGCGGGCCTCCGATGACTACTCAGCAATCCTGCTGTGTGGAACTTACTGGAGGTAACAGGAGGGGTTGTTGGCCACCAAGGACACTCAGGAGCCAAGAGGAGTTCATCCCCCAACTTGTAGCGCACCAGGAGGTGTGTTTGCAGAGTGGTGGTGAAAGGGGGCGGGCCTCCAACAACCTCTCAGCAATTCCACTGTGTGTGACTTGCTGGAGGTAACAGGAGGGGTTGTTGGCCCCCAAGGACCCTTAGCAGCCAAGGGGACTTCATCATCCAGCAAGATGTGTGACAGGAGGCCCATTTGCAGAGTGATAGTGAAAGGGGGCAGGGCCTCCGGCGACTTCTACGGGCAGCATTTTTGTTTGTTTTATTGGAGAAGATGGGCCGTGTGGCCCCCCATTCCTGGGCCGATTTTGGCCTTGGAGACCCCATCCACAAGGGCCCAGGCTTTTCTTTAATTTGTTTTTTTAAATATAGGAGAGGGAGACCGCGTGGCCCCCACATCCCCAGGTCGATTTCGGCCCCAAGGACCCATCCCCCGGGGCCTGGCCTTTTCTTTATTTTAGTTTTTTTTGATCGAGGGGAGGGGGTCCGCATAGCCCCCCTCCCTGGACTGATTTTGGCCCCATGAACCACATCCCCCGGGGCCTGGACTTTTCTTTAATTGTCTTTTTTCTATAGAGGGGAGGGGGGCTGCACAGTCCCCCTCCACTGGCCGATTCCGATTTTGACCACGGGGACCCCATCCCCTAGGGCCTGGCCATTTAGAGATGGGGCCTCCCCAGGCCGAATTCAGCCCGGGGACTCCATCCCCCGGGGCCTGGCCACCTTAAAGTAGGTGCCTCCAGGGCACCCACTCTCCACTGGGACCGTGGGGGGACCCGGCATTGCTTTCACACACAGGGAGCTGCAGGAAAGGCAGCTCCAGCTGCTTGAGTGTAAAAGCAATTCTACTCCGCTTCCAGCAAGCAAGAACATTTTCAATGCTCTTGCTTGCTGGAAGCGAAACATTTGCTGTGGCTTTGCTCCCACTAAGCCACAGCAAACACTTATGTCCCAGGAGTGGGCACCCCGGGACATAGAAGGAGCCGTCCCTGGGGGGTGGCGGTCCCCAGGGACATCTATGGCTGCAGGAGAGGGCCACACGGCCCCCCTCCTTTCTAATTTGTAGGGCCTGCCCCAGGGAGGTGGCAGGCCCTGTGGGACCGAGAACGGCCAGGGAGGGGCACCACAAGGTCCCCCTCCCATTTTCAAAGATTCAATTTGGCCACGGGGAGGTGATGGTCCCCTGGGACCAGGGGGTGCGTGAGTCCCCCTAAATTCAAATTTAAACAGCCCCGGGGAGGTGGTGGTCCACAGGGTATGGGGGGGTCCTCCAGGCCTCCCAATTTCTTTTTCATTAGCCCCAGGGAGTGGCGGTCCCCGGGGCAGCAGGGAAGGCCATACAGGCCCCCCTGCACTAATTTCAGAAATTGCCCCAGGGAGGTGGCAGTTCCTGGTGTTTGGGGGGTCAGGGAGAACCCCCCCCATACTTAGGAATAAGCCCTGAGGAGAGGGCGATCCCCAGGGCACGGGGAGGTCCATGAGACCCCACATTTCTTATATATATATATATCAATGGCGCATGCCCCAGGAACCTGGCCCACCCGGGGGCTAAACAATAGAGAAGCGCAGGAGCGAGTACTTTGCTTTTTTTCTATTTTTTCGGTGGGAGCCGCGACTCCAGTGCGACTCCCGCCTAAATTTATTTTTAAAAATAAGGTTTTCTGCCCTGGTGGGGTTCCTCGGTGACTCTCGCAAGAGTCCTATGGGGTCAAGGTATTCATACTCTGCCACCTTCTCTTATTTTTAAAGTTTTTCTGGGACTTGGCTCAAGCCAAGTCCAAAGATGGCTGCCAACACTTCCTGGTTTGAATTGTTGGCAGCCAATCACATTTGAGCACAGGGATTGTCGGATCTTCGGAGGATCCGCGGTCCTATATATCCAAATTTGGATTTTGGTTAATAACTCAGAAGCTACCGAACAGATATACACCAAATCACATAAAGGCACTTCCTTGGACCAACATCTACCTTCCTGCCAAATTTGGTGTAATTCTGGGGAAAATGTGTTTTGGGACCCCCCCTTGTTCTTGTCCCCTGCTTGACGAATCACAACGAAACCTTCAAGACAGCAACTGGAGTGAGAGTCATACTAGTTTTGAAAATGTCGCAATTATACATCAAGCGATGCCAAAGTTATTGCCAAATAAAAAAAAACGCTTTTACTATGGAAACTACATCCTAACTATAACTACCAACTGGCGGTCGCCAGTAGGTAGTTTTAGTTAGGACCTAGTTTTTCATTTGCCAATAACTTGGGCGTCGTTTGACGGATCCTCGTGAAATTTTTAAAACTAACTTGCCACTCACACCAGCTACTGTGCTGAAAATGTTGGGGTGATCCATAAAGAACAAGCATTGAAAATGCAATAGGTCTCGCCTTTGATTAAGTTAAAGCCATTTGCTTTGCTAATTGTATTGTATAGCAAAGCAAATGGCTTTAACTTAATGAAAGGCGAGATCTATTGCATTTTTAATGCTTGTTCCTATTGGTCATGGTTACAGTGTCCAGGTCCTGAACGCAGATTCTACATGATATACGGGACACACAACTTAGTTTTCAAATATAAGTCAGGAACGTGAGACGCGAACAACGAGGTTGAAAAGAGAAGCAATGAATAAAAAAAGTTTAAGTGCATTAACTTGGGGAGGCTAAGTTGCGCGCTGATGATCTAAAGCTGTGGCATGAAGGTCCCAAATTGAGGCAAGTCCCATGCTGTTCACGTCTGAGAATTAGAGGGGATTCCACTGTCACAAAGAAGGTCTGGAGATGAGGTCTCCAAAGGAGTTAGGGGCGGCGCCATACATAAAAAAAAAGAACACCGTGCCAGCCTGCCTCAAGCGCTCCTCCCGAGCAGCCCTGCCTGCTGATCACATAATCTCCCCGTGCCTGAATGTGCCCTTGTGTAACGTAACCGGAGCTCATGTAAAGCGCTCCAATACCTTCAGGTAGAGTTCGCGCTATAGAGATCTGCATAAAAAAAAACACTGTGCCAGCCTGCCTCAAGCGCTCCTCCCGAGCAGCCCTGCCTCCCGATCACATAATCTCCCCGTGCCTGAATGTGCCCTTGTGTAACGTAACCGGAGCTCATGTAAAGCGCTCTAATACCTTCAGGTAGAGTTCGCACTATAGAAATCTGCATAAAAAAAACACTGTGCCAGCCTGCCTCAAGCGCTCCTCCTGAGCAGCCCTGCCTGGCGATCACATAATCTCCCCGTGCCTGAATGTGCCCTTGTGTAACGTAACCGGAGCTCATGTAAAGCGCTCCAATACCTTCAGGTAGAGTTCGCGCTATAGAAATCTGCATTAAAAAAAATAAAACACCGTGCCAGCCTGCCTCAAGCGCTCCTCCCGAGCAGCCCTGCCTGCCGATCACATAATCTCCCCGTGCCTGAATGTGCCCTTGTGTAACGTAACCGGAGCTCATGTAAAGTGCTCCAATACCTTCAGGTACAGTTCGCGCTATAGAAATCTGCATTAAAAAAAACACCGTGCCAGCCTGCCTCAAGCGCTCCTCCGGAGCAGCCCTGCCTGCCGATCACATAATCTCCCCGTGCCTGAATGTGCCCTTGTGTAACGTAACCGGAGCTCATGTAAAGCACTCCAATACCTTCAGCTTGAGTTTGCGCTATAGAAATCTGCATAAAAAAAAACACTGTGCCAGCCTGCCTCAAGCGCTCCTCCCGAGCAGCTCTGCCTGCCGATCACATAATCTCCCCGTGCCTGAATGTGCCCTTGTGTAACGTAACAGGAGCTCATGTAGAGCGCTCTAATACCTTCAGGTAGAGTTCGTGCTATAGAAATCTGCATAAAAAAACACCGTGCCAGCCTGCCTCAAGCGCTCCTCCCGAGCAGCCCTGCCTGCCGATCACATAATCTCCCCATGCCTGAATGTGCCCTTGTGTAACGTAACCGGAGCTCATGTAAAGCGCTCCAATACCTTCAGGTAACGTTCGCGCTATAGAAATCTGCATTAAAAAAAACACTGTGCCAGCCTGCCTCAAGCGCTCCTCCCGAGCAGCCCTGCCTGCCGATCACATAATCTCCCCGTGCCTGAATGTGCCCTTGTGTAACGTAACCTGAGCTCATGTAAAGCGCTCCAATACCTTCAGGTACAGTTAGCGCTATAGAAATCTGCATAAAAAAAAACACTGTGCCAGCCTGCCTCAAGCGCTCCTCCCGAGCAGCCCTGCCTGCCGATCACATAATCTCCCCGTGCCTGAATGTGCCCTTGTGTAACGTAACCTGAGCTCATGTAAAGCGCTCCAATACCTTCAGGTACAGTTAGCGCTATAGAAATCTGCATTAAAAAAAACACCGTGCCAGCCTGCCTCAAGCGCTCCTCCGGAGCAGCCCTGCCTGCCGATCACATAATCTCCCCGTGCCTGAATGTGCCCTTCTGTAACGTAACCGGAGCTCATGTAAAGCACTCCAATACCTTCAGATTGAGTTCGCGCTATAGAAATCTGCATTAAAAAAAAACACCGTGCCAGCCTGCCTCAAGCGCTCCTCCCGAGCAGCTCTGCCTGCCGATCACATAATCTCCCCGTGCCTGAATGTGCCCTTGTGTAACGTAACAGGAGCTCATGTAGAGCGCTCTAATACCTTCAGGTAGAGTTCGCGCTATAGAAATCTGCATAAAAAACACCGTGCCAGCCTGCCTCAAGCGCTCCTCCCGAGCAGCCCTGCCTGCCGATCACATAATCTCCCCATGCCTGAATGTGCCCTTGTGTAACGTAACCGGAGCTCATGTAAAGCACTCCAATACCTTCAGGTAACGTTCGCGCTATAGAAATCTGCATTAAAAAAAACACTGTGCCAGCCTGCCTCAAGCGCTCCTCCCGAGCAGCCCTGCCTGCCGATCACATAATCTCCCCGTGCCTGAATGTGCCCTTGTGTAACGTAACCGGAGCATATCTAAAGCGCTCCATTACCTTCAGGTAGAGTTCGCGCTATAGAAATCTGCATTAAAAAAAACACTGTGCCAGCCTGCCTCAAGCGCTCCTCCCGAGCAGCCCTGCCTGCCGATCACATAATCTCCCCGTGCCTGAATGTGCCCTTGTGTAACGTAACCGGAGCTCATGTAAAGCGCTCCAATACCTTCAGGTAGAGTTTGCGCTATAGAAATCTGAATAAAAAAAAATAAAACACCGTGCCAGCCTGCCTCAAGCGCTCCTCCCGAGCAGCCCTGCCTGCCGATCACATAATCTCCCCGTGCCTGAATGTGCCCTTGTGTAACGTAACCAGAGCTCATGTAAAGCGCTCTAATACCTTCAGGTAGAGTTCACGCTATAGAAATCTGCATTAAAAAAACCACCGTGCCAGCCTGCCTCAAACGCTCCTCCCGAGCAGCCCTGCCTGCCGATCACATAATCTCCCCGTGCCTGAATGTGCCCTTGTGTAATGTAACCGGAGCTCATGTGAAGCGCTCCAATACCTTCAGGTAGAGTTCGCGCTATAGAAATCTGCATTAAAAAAACACCGTGCCAGCCTGCCTCAAGCGCTCCTCCCGAGCAGCCCTGCCTGCCGATCACATAATCTCCCCGTGCCTGAATGTGCCCTTGTGTAACGTAACAGGAGCTCATGTAAAGCGCTCCAATACCTTCAGGTAGAGTTCGCACTATAGAAATCTGCATAAAAAAAATAAAACACCATGCCAGCCTGCCTCAAGCGCTCCTCCCGAGCAGCCCTGCCTGCCGATCACATAATCTCCCCGTGCCTGAATGTGCCCTTGTGTAACGTAACGGGAGCTCATGTAAAGCGCTCCAATACCTTCAGCTAGAGTTTGCGCTATTTATGAGTAGATCACTTTATAAAAGACCATGCGCGCATTCTGACTGCGTTCCCATGCCACGGTGTATATAAGTGGATTCCTACTGTAGCTCAGCAGGCAAGGGTAGCACTGGAGGCTATCAATCAATCAATCAATCATGTCACTTATAAAGCGCACTACATACCCGCGAGGGTCTCAAGGCGCTGGGGGAAGAGGGGGGTGGTGCTGCTACTGATCGAAGAGCCAGGTCTTGAGGAGTCTTCTGAAGGCCAGTAGGTCTTGGGTCTGTCGGAGGTTGGTGGGGAGGGTGTTCCAGGTCTTGGCGGCGAGGTGAGAGAAGGATCTGCCGCCGGCGGTCGTTTTCCGGATGCGGGGGACTGTGGCGAGGGCGAGGCTGGTCGAGCGGAGCTGGCGGGTGGGGGTGTAGAAGCTGAGTCGTCTGTTGAGGTAGGCTGGTCCGGAGTTGTGGAGTGCTTTGTGTGCGTGGGTGAGGAGCTTGAAGGTTATCCTCTTGTTGACAGGGAGCCAGTGCAGGTCTCTCAGGTGGGGTGTGATGTGGCTGCGTCGGGGGATGTCGAGGGATAAGACGTGCAGAACCGTTCTGGATGCGTTGCAGCCGTCTCAGGAGCTTAGCCGTCGTTCCTGCGTAGAGGGCGTTTCCGTAGTCCAGCCTGCTGGTGACGAGGGCCTGGGTGACTGTTTTTCTTGTTTCGGTGGGGATCCACTTGAAGATCCTGCGGAGCATTCGGAGGATGTTGAAGCAGGATGAGGAAACGGCGTTGACCTGCTTAGTCATGGAGAGGGTGGGGTCGAGGATGACCCCTAGGTTGCGTACGTGGTCGGTGGGTGGCGGGGCTGTTCCCAGTGATGTTGGCCACCAGGAGTCGTCCCAGGCTGAAGGGTTGGAACCAAGGATGAGGACCTCCGTCTTGTCCGAGTTCAGCTTCAGGCGGCTGGTCCTCATCCATTCGGCGACGGCCTTCATTCCTTCGTGGAGGTGGGCTTTGGCGGTGTGAGGGTCTTTGGTGAGGGAGAGGATCAGCTGGGTGTCGTCGGCGTAGGAGATGATGTTGAGGTTGTGCTGTCGGGCGACGTGGGCGAGGGGTGCCATGTAGATGTTGAACAGCGTTGGGCTGAGGGAGGAGCCTTGGGGTACGCCGCAGATGATCTTGGTGGCCTTGGATCGGAAGGGGGCGAGGCGGACGCTTTGTGTTCTGCCGGAAAGGAAGGATGTGGTCCAGTCCAGGGCCTTCTCTTGGATCCCGGCGTCGTGAAGGCGTGTTCGTAGTGTGTGGTGGCAGACCGTGTCGAAGGCGGCTGATAGGTCCAGGAGGATGAGGGCTGCTGTTTCTCCGTTGTCTAGCAGGGTCCTGATGTCATCGGTGGCGGCGATGAGGGCGGTTTCGGTGCTGTGGTTGCTGCGGAAGCCGGACTGGGAAGGGTCCAGGATGTTGTTCTCCTCGAGGTAGCGGGTCAGTTGTTTGTTGACGATTTTCTCGGTGACCTTCGCGGGGAACGGGAGCAGAGAGATGGGTCGGAAGTTCTTGAGGTCCTTGGGGTCTGCCTTGGGTTTCTTGAGTAAGGCGGTGATCTCGGCGTGCTTCCAGCTTTCCGGGAAGGTTGCTGTCTCGAAGGAGATGTTGATTATTTTCCGGAGATGGGGCGCGATGGCTGTACTGGCTTTGTTGAAGATGTGGTGAGGGCACGGGTCTAGCGGTGAACCGGAGTGGATGGTGTTCATGATCTCGCTGGTGTCCTCGTCGTTGATGTTGGTCCAGGAGAGCAGGCGGTTGGTGGTTGTGGGGGCAGTGGTCTCGGTGGTTGCCGGGGCGGTCGTGGTGTTGAAGCTGTCGTGGATGTCGGCGATTTTGCGGTGGAAGAAGGTGGCCAGTGAGTCGCACAGGTCTCGCGACGGCTGGATGTCGTTGGTGTTGGAGCTGGGGTTGGAGAGTTCCTTTACGATGTTGAAGAGCTCTTTGCTGTTGTGTGCGTTGTTGTCTAGGCGGTCTTTGAGTGAGGCCCT
Source organism: Calotriton arnoldi (assembly GCA_963921515.1). Lineage (NCBI taxonomy): Eukaryota > Metazoa > Chordata > Amphibia > Caudata > Salamandridae > Calotriton > Calotriton arnoldi. Next base: position 1,151,253 of record CAWUFW010000386.1, read on the forward strand.
TTTGGCGGATCTGATGAGGTGATGGTGACTGCGGGTGGCGCTCTTGTGGGCGGCGTAGCTGTCCGCTGTCCGTTCGTGGAGCCAGATCTTCTCCAGTTTTCGGCATGTTCGTTTGGAGGCCTGGAGGTCTTCGGTGAACCAGGTGGCTTTCTTGCTGGTGTGGCTGTTGGGCGGATTCTTGAGCGGGGCGAGGGTGTTGGCGCAGTCGTCGATCCACTGTCTGAGGTTGCGGGCGGCGGTGTCGGGGTCGGAGGGTTCGGCGGGTGGGCTCAGGGCGAGGGTTGTGGTTAGCTGGTCTAAGGTAGAGTTTACGTGTAAGGAGCTGGAAAGGATGGGCTGAACGGATTGACCGGTGGTATTCTGCTTCAGTCAGATTGTGCCTCCTGGTGTCCCGGGTGGCTTGGGCGTGTCCGTGCATTCGCTGTAGGTGCCGGAGTGTGCCTGTGCCGGCGTGCACACTTGGGTCGAATTCAGTTTGTGGCACGTGCATACACCCGCTACGGCGCCCAGGTGTCTGTGTTGTGGCTATAACCCCTAATGGGCTTCTCCGTGTATGTCTGTTGGAGCCTGGCGGGTGTATGAGGGCGACTGGTGATGACAGTGCTGGAATATGGTGCTTATGTGAAGCGCTCCGAAAGCTTCGGGTCGAGTTCGCGCTATATAAATGTTAAGATGTTAAGAAAAACAAAGTAAGAAAAAGCAGCTACACAAGCCATGCACACCTTGGAAGGACGCCCAAAGATGTGGAAATCCTACTAAAACAAGCCCGTTACCATATGAAGTGCGTTCTCACAGCGCCCAATCAGAGAGCCGGACTGGCGCGTGCCAGGTAGCGTGACGAAGCTTCTGATAAGAAACTTCGTCACGACAGCCGTAATGCAGGCGAGCCAGTCCGGATGGGCCGGACAAAAAAGCGAAAAGGAGCCCACCGTTTAACATAAACGGTGACGCAAGCCAATGGGAATAAGGGGCGGGGCTTCAAGCCCTTTTCTCAAAGTCCTCATCTGCAATAAATCTCGCCGAGCGATCTGCGCATGTGCGCAGCAACGCAAGGCGAGACCTAAAAAGGGGGGGTCCCAAAACGCTTTTTCCCTGTGTTAATTTCCACAGGAAACTTTAGACACGGCTACAGCCCGAACTGCTGAAAGGAAGTACACCAAATTTGGCAGAAGGGTAGCTGTTGGTCCAGAAAGAGTCCTTTTTTTTAAATGGTGTAAATCCGTTCAGTAGTTTCGGAGTTATTTAAGGAGATTTCCAGTTGTATATATAGGGACGTGAAAAATCGTGACCCCTCCCGATCTCGTCCTGAGATCTTATTGGCTGCCAACACTTCAAACCAGTATGTGTTGGCAGCCATCTTTTGACTCTGTTGAGCTGAGTCACATGAAAAAACATTAAAAAAGTAGAAAAGGGGGCAGGGTAGAAACACCCTGAACCCCTAGGCCTCTTGGGAGGGGGGGGGGAGGCGGGGGCACAGGGACCCTGCAGGGCTAAAATAAAGAGGTTTTTTTAAAAATTTGAGCGGAGTCCTTGGATCCCACCGAAAAATTGTAATAAAACGAAGCGCGGCTGCCGCACTTCATTTCTATTTGGCCCCCGGGTGGGCCAGGTCCCGGGGGCATTGTAATAAAGAAGGGGGAGTGCACAGCCCCCCTCCCAGGGTTCATTGATGCCCAGGGGACCACCATCTCCCCGGGGCTTATTTTTAAATAAAGGCAGGGAAGCCCCGTACGACCTCCCTCGCTGCCCCGGGGACTGCAGCCTCCCCAGGGCTTATTTATTTTTTGGATGGGGGGGCCTATCGGACCCCCCCAGCCCCTGGGAATGCCACCTCCCTGGGGTTTAATCTTAAAATAATGCGGGGGCCACAGGGATTCCACTGCAACCCCGGGGACCACCACTTGCAGAGGGCAAAATAGAAGATTGGAAGGGGGCCGCACTGCCCCACTCCTGGAGTCATAGATGGCCCTGGGGACCGCCACCCCTCAGGGCCAGTTCCTGCAATGTTCTGGGGTGCACCGCTCCCGCCAACCCATAGCAAACCCATAGCAAACGCTTCTCTGTTTCGAGTAATTGAGAGCATGTAAGATGCTCTCGCTTACTTGAAGCAGAGCAGAATTGCTTTTGGACAGAGCGAGCTGCATGTTTAGCAGCTCCCTCTGTCCAAAAGTAATGCCGGCTCCTGCAGGACTCGGGGGAGCCGGCAGGGACAGTAGGGGCCTTCAGGCTCCCCTGCGGTCCCCATCAAAGTGTCTGTGTGTCCTTGGTGGGACCAGGGCACACAGACTAGAGGCCGGGCCCCCGGGGATAGGGTCCCCGGGGCCGGAATTGGCCCGGGAGGGGTGCCGCATAGCCCCCTCCAATTATTATTTTTATTAAAAAACAATTTAAAAAGGAGGCCGGGCCTGGAAGGATGGGGTCACCAGGGCCAAAATCGGCATGGGGAGGGGGGCAGCACAGCCCACCTCCCCATTGAAAAAAAGGCCTGGCCCCAGGGGATGGGGTCCCCGGGGTCCAAAATGGCCCAGGGAAGGGGGGCCATGCAGCCCCCCTTCCTAAAAAATAAATACATTTACACTACTGGTTGGGGAATGAATTCCACTTTACTCCTGAGGATCTCAGGACTAAAGTGGACTTCTTCCCCCAACCATTAGTGCCTTCGTGTAAAAATAAGGATTACCCTGAGATGCTGGTCATGGAGTGAGAAAGGGAGAGGAGGAGAATTTTCTCTTCCTGCCGACTCGGACGGATTTGTGCATTCAAAATGAGATATTAATCTGATGGCTGCATAAAATGAGCAACACTGTGACTGTTTATCAGCAACATCCTGGAACTGTGTAGGAAAAAGCTATTAAGCATTATCATTGGACACAGTACACAGTTCTTGGTTTGTATTTGAATTTCTGGTGCATGCTGGGAACTGTAGGATTTTATCCTTGTCACATGCCCATGGGAATTTAAGGCACTGAGCCAGTACCGATTTGCTTATGCTCACCTGTGAACAAGGCTGTTAAGCCGAAACGCGTAAGGAATATGCTGCCAGTGGACTTAAATAAATGCCAAGATGTCCTAGAGTTGTGGCTTCGGTATTCTTTTCTTTGGTGAGATGTTGATTACAGGACTCTCCATACCCGTTTTCGAAGCCGCCCTGCAGGGATGGGGGCTCCCAACATTTGGAGACTTTCTGTTGGATTAATTTTGGGGAGCATGTCCCGCTTGCCTTCGTGTAAAAATAAGGATTACCCTGAGATGCTGGTCACGGAGGTGAGAAAGGGAGAGGAGGAGAATTTTCTCTTCCTACCGACTCGGACCGATTTGTGCATTCAAAAAGCGATATTAATCTGATGACTGTATAAAATGAGCAACACTGTGACTGTTATTATTTTTTCAACATGCACTTTTATTTATCAGCAACATCTTGGAATTGTGTAAGAATCATTGGACACAGTACACAGTTCTTGGTTTGTATTTGAATTTCTGGTTCATGCTGGGAACTGTAGGATTTTATCCTTGTCACATAACCATGGGGATTTAAGGCACTGAGCCAGTAACAGTTTGATTCTGCTCACCTGTGAACAAGACTGTTTAGCCGAAACGCGTAAGGAATATGCTGCCAGTGCATGTGATATATATATATATATATATATATATATATATATATATATATATATATATATATGATTAAATCCTCACAGTCACGCAAGGAAAAGTCGCACTCAGGATTCTTAATGGAGATAGAAAATATTTATTGACTTGACTCGTTTCGACACCACGGTCTTTGTCAAGAAGTCATACAATGACCCGGAAGTGGCAATTCATTATAAAGCATTTCCTGTATTGCAACAAACATAGAAAAGGTATGCACGAAAACAAAGTCATGCTGAAAATTAGAAAACAGACTTTGAACACTTAATTAGCGTGCAAGAATAAATACACTAAAATTAGTGAAAAACATTTTATAATAGTGCAAAAATATTTACAAGTGAAAAACACCCAAAGTGAAAGACTTGGTCTTAGTGCAAGCAAGTGCTGCAGCCTGTAGCAATTAGAAAGTAAGCGTCGTACAGGATAAAAATTAATTAATTAACCAAATGCAGCGCTAATGGCTGGGGAGTCAAGGCCTATCTGCACCAACTCCAAATGGTGGATGTGATCGGAAGAAAGGCTGGACTACGTCCGTGATTCCTACTATCCCGATTCCCTCCGCTGTTCTGCAAACACAGGAAGGCTTTCCTGTTCCGGGAGTTCTTTCAAGGAAGGTAACGCAAGGAGGTTCCTGTTGAGGACGTTGGTGACTGCGCTCCCCCCTTTCCCGGGGTCGCGTTTGCAGACAATCACCCGACCGGTGCCCCGTAGCGACCGTTGAGAGTCCCGCCACACCTAGAACAATAGCAGGGGTGCTCCTTTCTCGATCGGGCACAGTGGTGTCCAATTTTGAGGTTGGGGGAGGATTCGTTTTGGAGTTTTTAGGACGTGGAGGCATGAGTAGGAGCTTCGATAAATCATGCCCTGAGATCACACTTGGCAAACATGTGTGAGGCAATAAGACGTAGACTGGATGTTGCAAAATCTCTTTTTACGGAAACAGATACTGACCTTCGCAGTTTAACATCGGATGGTGTATCTGTCGCAGATGGGGGCAACAAGTCGCTAAAACAAGAACTTTACAGGCTGGAGAAGCTGTGTAAAAAAGAGGTGAACCGCAGTTGGGAGGTGATTTCGCTGGATAATTATATCGAAGTTGGACGCGTCCCAAGAGGGCTTAGGATCCTTATTACCCCTACCTACCAGAATCCTAGCCCTAAACTGCTGGAGGAGTGGTCTTCACTAATGGCATGTACTTGTAAACAGATGTTGGGATTACTATCTAAGTACGCAGCCATTGAACTACAACAGATTGGTGAGGAACTGAGAATACTCCGTGAGGCACTTATGAAGCATCAATCCCAAGAGGAAATAACTAACTTCATTAAGGATATGGAGGTGAGATTGGCAAAATATGAAGAGAGCATAAAGTCTAAAAAGCGGTGGAAGTTCATGCACGACAGAAATGATTACGCGCAGGGCTGCATTCTTACCTTTGGTCGTAAATATGACACAGTGAGGAAGGATTATAAAAAAATCGAAGCGCTCCACGAACAAGAATCGGAAACGTCGGAATCGAGCTCAGCAGCACCCTCAGATGAGGATGAACGACAAATTGCATCTATCTCGGATAGGGGCCCTTTTACGACACTAGAGGAGTACCGTTTTATCCAACTGAGCCTCAGCGCGAAAAAGAAACCCTCACGGGGAAGAGGAAAAGGAGGAGGCAAAGATGCAGGAAAAGAGGGATCAGGAGAGGCGGAGAAGGCAAAAGAAAACGAGACGCCGCATGGGAGAGGCACACGGCGTTCAAAACGCAACAAGTAATGGGTGAGCAACCTAACCTTTCCATTATAAATCTCTCCTCACACACTATCTCTCCTGATGAAAGGTCAGTTTTAGAATTAGGATTGTCCTTTTGCCCTACTGCTAATTTTGACTATGCTAAAACCCGCATTGACCTTTTTCTTTTTATAAGAAAATTGAAGCTTCTTAAAATCCATACAGCTAAACAATGTAGTGGCACCCCTGGTATTTCTCAACCAGTTGCATCTGCAGACCCCACACTTCCTGCTCTTGTGATGGGTGACATCGAAATGCTGGCCACCCTCAGAGAAATGGAAGTAGGCATGCGAGACTGGGGATCTGATCGTGAACTTTTGGTTAGCATGGATGTGGTGCTTAATAGAATATCTAGGAATGAATTTAAACCGAAATCTAGGTTTAATCCTGTGACCCCACATGATGGGTTAGATACATACCAGGAAACAGTCCTACTTGATCTTATGAAGCTCTGGAAGACACAACGTAATGACTTTGCCAAGAATCTTACACCTTCACAAAGGTTGGGGCTACAGTCCTTGAAGCAAGCGGCTACCTTTGTGATTAAACCTTCTGATAAGGGGGGCAATGTCGTTCTCTGGGACATTAATAAATACAGACTAGAAGCACGAAGACAATTGGAATTTTCTGGCAGTTACCTTAGGTCTACTGCAAATAGGTATAACAAGACCATACTTGAATATCATAACACTCTGAGTATCTGGCATGGTAAAGATATGTTAAGCCAGAATGAATTGCTTTTCCTTTTGGTCAAGAAAACAGTAATTCCGGTCTTCTATATGTTACCGAAGGTACATAAGCACCCGACTGATCCACCGGGGAGACCCATCATTTCGGCTAACCAGAGTCTTCTAGAAAACACCTCGATTTATTTGGACTATTTTCTCTGTCCATATGTCATCAATTTACCTTCTTACTGTAGGGATACGATGGACTTTCTGTCTAAAATTCAGGAGATCCCCTGGAAGGATACATATGTTTTGGCTACAGTAGATGTGGTATCCTTGTATACATGTATAGAACACAGCTTGGGTCTGGAGGCTTGCAAATACTATCTGAGAGATAGGCCTTTATCCATGTATGACCACACTATGATGTTGATTGATATGTTACATTTTTGTCTGCACAACAACTGTTTCCTGTTTGAGGACCAATGGTATGAGCAATACACTGGGACTGCCATGGGAAGTTGCTTCGCTCCCAGTTACGCCTGTTTGTTTATGGGGTGGTGGGAGGCAGAGCACTTGTGGCACATTGGGAATGAAGCCTTTAGTGATAACCTCATTTTATGGACCTGTTACATTGACGACATTTTTCTAATTTGGGACGGGCCACAAGGGGATCTACTGAGCTTCATCGCAGGGCTAGCTGAAAACAACCTCAATCTCACTTTTACCAGCAAGATACATAGGAACACTATTGAATTCCTTGATGTCCTGGTTGAAGCCAAAGGAGAGACACTGCATACAAACCCACCTCTGGCAATAGCATACTCCATGCCCGTAGTCACCATCCTGACAGGCTTAAGAGAAGTATCCCTTATGGTGAACTTCTCAGGACCAAACGGAACTGCAGTTCCTCAGTAACATATGAGGAAGAAAGATCTAGGATGCAGGGCCGTTTTAAAGCAAGGGGGTATTCCAGTAAAACTATTAGAATAGCCTCAGAGAAAGCAGCTATCAGAGAACGTAACAGCCTCCTTGTGCCTAAAGTTAAAGATGAAAAATACCAAACAGCAAGTCAGGCTAATAACCACCTATAACAATGCCTCGCAGGCAGTAAACAAGATAGTGCGCAAACATTGGCACTTAGTGAGGAATGATAGGATTATTGGCCAACTGGTCAGTCCAATACCACGTGTCACATACAGGAAATGTACTTCCCTTAAAGATATGCTAGTACATAGCCACTTTACCGAGAGAAACAAAACACAGGGCAACTGGTTGAGGGAACTCCCAGGTTTCCACAAATGCGGACATTGCAAAGCATGCAGCAACAGTGTTAATGTGAAAACGTATGATCTAGCAAATTGTAAATCCGGGAAGATTCATTGCTTCATTAATTGTAACACAGATTTTGTTGTATATGTAATAACATGTGTTTGTGGGTTACGGTATGTGGGGAGCACAATTTTTCCTGTAAAAAAACGTATTTTAGAGCATTTGCGCGCGATCAGAAATGGAGACATGTCCTATACCTTGGCAAAACACTGTAGTGCTGTGCATAGAAATGTATTGAATATCAGTACTAAGATGTTGTACTTTGGTATTGACAGGGTTCCAGCTTCAAAACGCGGAGGAGATCGGGAACGTCATCTGCGACGCCTGGAATCTGAATACATTATTAAGCTCCAAAGTAAAACACCGGGTGGTCTTAACTGTGAAGAAGATCTTCATGTACATTTGGGTTAAAAATTGGATATAAGATGCAGTATTCTGCAATCCTTGCCCTTGTACTTTCTGTATCTGTAATATTACCAATCTGCCCCAGCCTGCGTTCTTTTGCCCTTCATTTTCCTTGTGATTTAGTGAGACTTAGGGAATAGTTTATATGTCTAGAGCGGTTGCTCTGACATTTTGTTATAGCCTACTCTCCTCCTTTTCATCCTTTATCACTTTTTCTCTTTTTTGGTATGGCCCAGATCGGGCATCTATTTTCTTTAGAGCATTTCCTTTTGTCTTTTTAGCCTTTAAATTGGTCTTATAGGCCTAGAAACCAGCAGTATGAGTATTCTGGCTAGAGGATTCACTATTAGGTCACTTGACCTTGACTCCCCAGCCATTAGCGCCGCATTTGGTTAATTAATTAATTTTTATCCTGTACGACGCTTACTTTCTAATTGCTACAGGCTGCAGCACTTGCTTGCACTAAGACCAAGTCTTTCACTTTGGGTGTTTTTCACTTGTAAATATTTTTGCACTATTATAAAATGTTTTTCACTAATTTTAGTGTATTTATTCTTGCACGCTAATTAAGTGTTCAAAGTCTGTTTTCTAATTTTCAGCATGACTTTGTTTTCGTGCATACCTTTTCTATGTTTGTTGCAATACAGGAAATGCTTTATAATGAATTGCCACTTCCGGGTCATTGTATGACTTCTTGACAAAGACCGTGGTGTCGAAACGCGTCAAGTCAATATATATTTTCTATCTCCATTAAGAATCCTGAGTGCGACTTTTCCTTGCGTGACTGTGAGGATTTCATCATTATTTAGCGGGTCCAGCGCCCGCCTGTCTGCACCAACTCCAATTGGTGGATGTGATCGGAAGAAAGGCTGGACTACGTCCGTGATATATATATATATATATATATATATATATATATATATATATATATATATATATATATATATATATATATATATATATATATATATATATATATATTTTCAATACTCCTTCCTTGTATCCACAAAGAAAAACGGAACGGACTCCACTTGATGCGTGCTTTAGTATTTTATTTTGTGCTTCTTGCCGCCATGACGCGTTTCGGGCTACCCAGAGCCCTTGATCACATGACATGCTCTAATTTTTTTCCCATATTTAAAGTGACACAGTGCATTACGTGAAAAATAAATATAAAAAACAGACTATCCATTCGATCTCTGTTTCAACACCCTGCTTCTAACACATTTCGCCGTATATAGATTAAAGATGTTTTCATAAAAACCTGTGTTAAAAAAATATATAAATATATCCATAAATATTGCTGTATAAATACATAAATATTAAACACAAGTTAAAAAGGAGGTGACACTTGGACACAAATATACCATATATCTGCATAATGCATAAAAAAAGAAGATGTTTTCCTCATCAATTTCATTTCTTTTTCTTTTTCTTTTTCTTACGAGTAGCCATTATGTGCAAATTTGCCATTTTAAAACAATAACTGTATAAATACTTTTTGTTAAAACAAATTACACATGCTAAAAATCAGATCAAATTTTTTTTAAACCAATTATTAGTACTATTGGTCTACTTTTTGTTCATGGTTAATCAAATATATTCCAATGTCCATCCTTACATATATTGATGTTAATCCTAATTGAGCCCAAACATTTTCTGTCATTGAGTTCCTATATACAGTACAAAGTTAGTGCAAAGCGCGCTCTCAAAAAGTGCTAAAGTGCTGTTGTGATGATTACTATTCATCTCTTAACAATAAAGTGACACTGTGCTTGATTTATTGTTTCCAGTGTGCCATGAGCCCATGTGCACCACTGGTAAAAAAACAGGATTTTGTTAAGAGAAGAGAGGCAGAATTTAAGTCATATAATACATTTAAAAGGATATGTTGTCAGTGCAAAATTATTCATATTATAGCCAAGTATACAGATCTTCAGTCGTGTTTAATCCATGTGGACTCTTACTATCTAAATCTAAGATATATTTAGTTTCGAGTCTTCTGAGTATTGCATCTCTATTTCCTCCCCTTCTCAACGGGGGCACATTGTCAATTACGTAATATTTCAACTGATTAAGATTTTTGTTGTGAATTTAGTTGAAATGGCGGGCTACCGGATAAGAACTATCATTATTGGTTATCGCCCGTAGATGCTGTAATATCCTCTTGTGGACCTGGAGACGCGTACTGCCCACGTATCTCAGTCCACAAGAGCATTCTAGTACGTAAACAGCAAACTCGGATTTACACGTTAAAAACTTGCTGATTAAAACTGGTTTGTCATTAAAAGGTGTATAAAATGTAGTTTTGTTTTCTCCATTTTTGCATGCTTTGCATGTTGTACACCTCACAAAGCCTTTGCGTTTTGTTAACCAATTAGTATTGGTGGGAATTTCAGGACTGCTGCTAACTAGATAATCACTAGTGCTGCATGCTTTTCTAAATGTTATAGTGGGTGTGGTTGGCATTTTATCCCCTATAACCGGGTCACTTAAGATAAGGTGCCAGTTTTTCTTGATTATTTTCCTGAGACTGTCCCTTTGTTTGTTATATGTTAGGATTAGCCTAGCAGTGTTTGTCGCATTTTCTAAGATGTCTGACTCTTTCATTTTACTATTCGAGGGCTTAAACAACAAATTTTCTCTTGACATGGATTTAGTCCGTGAGATTGCTTGATCTATAGTCTTTTGCAAATAGCCTCTTGCTAGGAATCTTGATTTGCATTCCTGTTGGGCTATGTATAAATGATTATCATTGCTACAAATCCTACGAATACGCAGCATTTCCCCATATGGGATACTCTGCACTGTATGTTTAGGGTGGAAGCTGCTTGAATGTAGGATTGTGTTCCCTGCTGTGGGCTTACGATGTAATCGTGTATGTACCTTGTTGTTTTGTACATATACCTCCACATCCAGAAAACATATTCAATCTGCGCTTATATCAAATGTAAATTGTAAATTCATGTCATTGTTGTTCAGTTGGGTGATAAAATTCTCAGCACTCTCTTTGTCCCCACGCCATATTATGAACAGTTCGTCAATAAAACGGACCCATTTAACCACATTTTCTGTCCAAGCCTTCTTATGTTCTATTTTCAATACCTTCTCCTCCCACCACCCCATATGGAGACAGGCGTAGCTGGGCGAAAAACTCGCGCCCATAGCTACGCCTCTTTCCTGGTGGTATACCTGCTGTTGGAACATAAAGTAGTTGTTGTTCAGACAGAAATTAATGAGGTCAATAAGCATTTTGTTATGTACATGATACTTAATGGGCCTTGTACTTAAATAATATTCTACTGCCCTTAACCCATCCCTATGATGGATAGATGTGTATAAATTGGACACATCCATGGACACCAGAACATAGTCATCCTGCCATTTGAGATCATGTAATTGTCTTAAAAAGTCCGTAGTGTCTTGTATATATGACGGTAGAGATTTTACGTGCTCTTGAAGAAACGAGTCTATATATACAGATACATTTTCCAAAAGGCTTTCCTTAGCAGATATTATTGGTCTGCCTGGGGGTCTCAATTTGTCCTTATGATTTTTCGGGATGAAATATATTACTGGCATTCTCGGGTGTTCGTTCTTAAGAAACTTTAGTTCTTCCTGATTAATTAATCCCCTGTTTTTCCATGCCAGTAATTTAGTAAATAGTTCATCCTGCTTTACTTTTACGATAGATTTAGAACTTAATTTGTAACAATTACGGTCTCCCAGTTGGTACAAGGCCTCTTCCATATATTGTTGTTTTGGCCAAATGACCACATTTCCGCCTTTGTCGGAGTTTCGTATTATTATGGAGTCATTTTCCCATAGTTTTTTCATTAATTGATGGTATTTCTGTAACTGCACATTATGTTTCCTTTTTTGATTCTGAGTTTTAAAGTGCAATTTCCTGATTTCAGATGTTACAATTTCATTAAAAGTATCTATCGAATCCCTGGTCATTATTGGCACAAATTTCGATTTTGCTTTAAATTTGGTAACCGGTGCTGTGTTGATGTTAAGGCCAGTAACAGTTTGATTCTGCTCACCTGTGAACAAGACTGTTTAGCCGAAACGCGTAAGGAATATGCTGCCAGTGCATGTGATATATATATATATATATATATATATATATATATATATATATATATATATATATATATATATTACCCAGTGGCGGTCATCCCTGGGTAGTTATAATTAGAATCATATTTCGATATGAAAAGCATTTTTTGTTTTCCTAATAACTTTAGCGCTGTTTCCTGAATCTTCACAAATCATTTAAAAAAAATGTTTTTCCATCTCAGCTCTTAACTGGAAAGTTTAAGGGTGATCTGTCAAGCAGGGGCCAAGAAAAAGGGGATCCCAAAATGTGTTTTCCCCATTCATTTTTCCATAGGAAATGTCAGCACAGCTAGAGCCCAAGCAGCGGAACTGAGTTACACCAAACTTGGCAGAAAAGATCTTTGTCCATAAAGTGTGCTTTTTATGGTTTGGTGTAAATCAATTCAGCAGTTTTTGAGTAATTAAGCCTCAAACACTTTGTATATTTCACACCGCCGAGGAGCTCAAAATTAGATCGGATTGGTTGCTGCCACATCAACAATGATGTGATGGCAGCCATCTCAGTACTCAGGACTCAGTCCTGAGTCCTAGAAAAAACATAGAAAATTGGTATAAGGGGGGGGGGAGGGGGGTGGAAGGGATCCCCTTTCAGCGCCTTAGGCCTATTTTTTTATTTTATTTTGCCATGAATTTGTGGGAGATCTGTGAATCCATGACAAAAAGAAATGCTGCATGCTCCCACCCTACAAAAATGAATACCCCCGGAGTGGGCCAAGGCCCAGGGGGTAGCAAAATTAAATATTTAGAGGGCCTCTTTCCCTGGCCTCCGAGAGTCCCCCGGGACCCCATTCCGCAGGACCAACATTATCATAAATGGGAGGTGGGTTCATGGCCCCCCTCTCTCAGCCTTGAAGGGCCACCTGGGGGCCCCATTCACCATGGCCAACATTATCATAAAGGGGAGGACAGGGGAGCGCACGCCTCCCCCGAACATGAAAAGGCCCGGGGCCGCAACTCTGAAAATGGAAAGGGAGCACGCACCCCCCTCCCAGAGCCTGAAAAGGCTCCAGCGACCCCAATCCCCTGGGACTGCAACTCTGAAAATGCAGAGGCAGTGCACGGTCTTCCTCCAAGAGCCATTCAGTGTCCCTGGTGACCATATTAATTCATACAACGCAATGCTTAATAAAAAACTTCCTGCAGCCCCCCACAACATTTAAAAAAATGCCTCTTCTAGGGGCACCACTAGATAACCAAATATACTCTTTGAAAATGTCCGAGGACATTATGCGACTCTGAGGAGTGGCCCCGTGCCTACCCGGGACACCCTACAGCATATTTTACTTTGCAGGCTGTGAGAGAGCCTGGAGGTCCCCTCAACCCACCGGCTCCCCTGATTGCACCCATCCCAGATGCAGTGGGAGCTGGCATTGCTCCAATCCCATGGGAGCAGCTGTCTTTTGCAGGAGCAATTCTGTGTTTTTCCCTGCCCAAGAACGCGGACAGGGAAAAAGTCTTACAGCACGGCCCGTGCCGGTAAGAGCTGTGGGGCCGGGTGGGGGGGGGATTTCGACGAACGATGATGAGGGAAAATTAATTATTTATTTAATTTCCCCTCGTCATCCTCCGTCGAAATGCCCCCCCCCCACCCGGCCCCACCGCTCTTACCTGCATGGGCCGCGGCTGTAGTCTTGTGCTCCAACCGACGGAAGCAGCTTTGTGCTCCCGCTGGGTGGGAGGACATTACACTTTCCCTACCCGCACTCTTGGCGTGTCCCAGAGGTTGCGGACCCTGGGACCCTGTCCCTGAGCCAGCCTGAGGGTTAGGGTACCCAGGGCCATTGAATGGCTCTGGGAGGGGGTTTTATAGTTCTTGAAGCACCGACAAATAATAATGGCAGGAAAAATAGGTACCCTTTCAATATAAGGAACATAATATGTATGTTTTCAAGACTTCTATGAAATAAACCTGTAGCGGAAGACATTCTTGGCACTCAGACCCTGAACGAGGAAAGTTAGGAAAAAAAGCCAGCGTTGGCCGCATCATAGAGCTATTTTTTTTCTTAGGGTGGGTGGGGGATGGGCAACGCACACAATGGGAAGGAGGGACAACAGACATTGGGACGGGAAAAAAACCTCTATGACGCAGTCAGCACTGGGCGCATCATAGAGCCTTTTTTATGGCATGTGGGGTGTGGTACAACACAGACAACGTGAAGTAATAAGCAATATGGACAACGGGAGGGTGGGGGTGTAGGGAATCAGCAACATGGACAACAGGATGGTGGGGGTGAGAGGAAAGAAGAAACATGGACAATGGGAAGATGGGGGCAGGAGGGAAGTATCAACAACACGGATAACTGGAGGTGGGAAGGAAGAAGCAACTCTGACAATAAAAAGCAAAACGTCAGGAAGAAGAAAGAAAAAAGAAAAACCAACAGCATGCAAAGAAGAAAGAAAAATAGCACCTCAATCACAGCACACCCAGAGGAAGGACACTAATCAAGATAAAGCAATAAATACTTGGTCCATGCTCCACACGAAAGAAGAGGAAGTGAAGCCTGCAGCTAGTAAGAGTGATAAAGAAGCCAATCAATGTTAAGCAGGCGGCGGGTTCCAAGCCCCTTCTAGAAAACAATATCTCTCACATGCACTGTCGCAGGCAAGACCTAAAAATGGAGGACACTGTAAAAAGTATAATGACCAGAGTTACATTTTTTGTGATATTTACAGCTCACATCAGAAGATTATTCGACTGTCTCTGCGATTTAAAAATACATCCTTGTCAGCTTCGAGGAAAGGGAGCTTGGATGGGTGGATCTTTGAAAGAGCTTCGGTTTAAGGGGGCACCATTTGTCTTCCCTTCGGGCTTTTTTTTCACAAAACACCAACCATCCACCGTATGATAATAGTCAATAACGGCCATAGAAAAAAAAAAATCTTAATGCAGAGGCAACTAGAGACCTGCATGCATTGTTTTTACGCCCACGTACATATTTTCCAAATGAAAAAGTTTAATACAAAGTCCGTTGGGAAAAATGGAAAAGATTAAATCAAACAGGTGACATTGACACCAAAGTCATTGTCAAAAACAGCAGTATGAAAGGCAGAGCCGAGGGAGTAGCGCTGCGCTTCCGGTTTCAAGCAGTGACGTCTTCAAAGGCAGCGCCGCGTCTTTGCGTGTCTCTCTTTGTTGTGATTTGGATTCCGGACAGGCCAGGTATGCACAACACACACGGAAAATGAAAAACATGGTCCTGCCCGAAAACAGTGTGTAGAATTCTTCAGAGAAGTGATTCACCTGCGAGTCATCGCACCTGGCCTCAGCGAAGGTTGTCTGTCTGTCTGGAAATTCCCCCTCTCTTTGCCAGTAATTACAGGGAGTGGCGGGAACCGCAAAGGACAGGGCAGAGGAAGGAACAAAGGGGCCGAGAAACGTGAAATAAAAGGCTTTCGTTTGTTTTGAGTGAGAGATCTGAAAGAAAACATGGAAAAGTGACACTGCTAAAAATGTGGGTCTGCGGCTTGAAACTTATCTTCTGGCAAATGAAAGTCAATTTCAATCCGATCCGTGACATTCAATTGCAGCTGCTGTTCAAAACAACAAACCAGAAAACTGCAATTGTGCTTGAAAAGCCTGTTTATTTGTTTGCAATGGGACTACTGAAATGTATGTTTCCACTTTTTGTTGACCAAATTGTATCATCATGTTTAAGCAAAATAGCTTACTGAAAACACCCGGCCTGTGGTTGAATGTTGCCTCAGATGTAATCTTTATAGCATGTCGACTCATCTCATCGTAAAGAATGTCCACAAGTGTGTAAGTCACTCATTTAAATAAATTCGTTTTCTTGAGAGGGGGAATAGATATCCAACCACACGAGCTCTCCTCAAAGAGCTGAATTGTAAACTCCTGGGCCTGTATTATATAGGGTTCAGTGCTGCCCTGCCCTCTGCCATGGGACACCTTTAACTGAGTGTCATGGGTCAGCGCCCTATAACGGTTACTTCACTGCCCCCAAGACAGCAGTGAACTCCCACCTGCACAGTGGAAGGCAAACTGGCTGTGTGAATCAGCTGCTCTATCTTTCCTTTGCAGGTGGCAATATGGCCTGCCTTGAAAAGGTCATTGAGCCCCTGAAGTGAGTGACTGCACCCCTCTGCTGGGGGATATCTGGTGAGGTACATGGGACTCCCTTTCTCCTCTTTCAGGGAGCACCCTGGGGAGGCCTACCTCATGTATGGTGCAAAATGAGTGCACCCCTCACAGCACCATTGCCTCTGCATCCACATCTATAATACAGCGCAGAAGCAGAGACAAAGTGTTCCAACACTTGCATAGGGCCACGCCCCAGATTGATGCGGGAACATCCCCTTGGTATGGTGCGGGAGCAATCTGTATTACAGAAGCGGTGGCACAAGCATCTGCCACTCCTTCGATAATACTACAGTGCTCCAGGAGTATAGAAAACACGCTGACATGCCCATTGCACCCGAGGGCAGTTTTCATAATGATGGCCACTGGAAGACCGGGCAAAATTAACGGATAACAGCATTCTTGAAAAGAAATTGGTGTGTTGAGTAAAAAGCATATGAAATATTAAAATCACTCAGAAAATCATCTTAAGCATGGTTGCCTTACTAAGACAAACAATGGAAAAGGCAATAGGTCTCTCCTTTCTAATGTGTGTGCAGAGCAATTAGTTTTGCTAATGCTTATTTCGCTTGGCATACTTTATTGCCAAAATCATCCACACAAGCCTGCATGTGCATACATGCTCACGCAGGAGCGGCCATCTTGGTATTTTTTTCATGCAGAATAACAAACCATTCCACGTTTGCTGCCCTTGCGTACACACACTTGCACATTCACCAGTGACCATCGAGGAATGAGCAGATGGGGGAGTAAGAGAGGAAAGGAAAGTCGTGTACTCCCATTGAGTGCTAAAACCCAAGTTAGAAAATAGTTTCCTGATGTCAGCAGTGGAAGGACAGAACTCATTCATTCAAAACTGTGGTAAAGAGGTTATTCTCCGAGGGTGAGACAAAAAACAAAAATAAGAAGGAAAGCTATTGAATCTGGAGCATCAAGCAGAGAAATGCAAAAAAAGCCATCCAAATGTGAGCAAAGCCCACTCTATGGGGCAGATTTACGTTGAACTAACGCAGCGCGGTACAGCAAGTCATTTTGCTGCGCTGCGTTAGTTTTGAAGCACAGGGATGCAACATATTTACAACAATATGTCGCATCTCTGTCCTTCCCCTGCGCTGGCGCACAAACTGCAGCCATGCGCCGGCGCAGGCACCCTTGCACCATGGTGCAAGGATGCCTGCGTCGTGGGAGATTGTTTTTGTGCAGGAAGGGGCCCTTCTTGCACAAAAACAATCAATACAAGCATTTTCCTCTTTCAATGCGTGCTGTAGGATGCAGCACGCATTGAAAGAGGAAAAACGAGGAGAAATGAAAACATTTCTCCTCGTTGCGTCTCGCTACGCCACCTCTAGGGTGGCGTAGCTTCAGACGCATCTCCAGAGTTACGATTTCTCGTAATTCTGGAGATGTGTCTCGTTCCATGAGTGTTGCGTGGGAACACCCACAGCAACACCCATGGAACGCCCTTCACCGCAAAGTGCTGCGTGTGAAGGGGCCGTATTTACAAGGAGAGGAAAAGTCACGCAGGGTGGCTTTTCATCTCCTTGTAAATATGGAGCAGCCCCTGCGCCACCAGTACATCAGGAAAAGTGACGTACTGGTGGCGCAGGGGGCTCGTAAATCTGCCCCTGTGTATTTATTTGACACTAAACGTTTTCGACAACAGACAGCTAAAATTGACTGTAATTGAGACCTAAAGGGCAGAAAAACAAACACCCTTTTCTTAATTGTTTGGAGTAGTGGTGACAAGCACTTTTCCACTCCTGTTCCTGTGCTGCTCCGACCTGAGCATGTGCTGAGCCCTCTCCGGATCTGGCACTACTCTGTCTTTGAACGGGACAGGGTTAGGAGCATGAACGTCAATTCACCAAAAAGCGAAGGGTAGCGGAAGTGACATCACATGCCATTTGACCTTTACTTTCACTCACATACACACATTCACACATACACACACTCTCTCTCACATAAACACACTCTAGCCCACAAGCACGCACATAGCATACATATAAAAGCATTTTTAAGTTACCTCCGCTGCTGGGGGGGGGAGCTATATTCCAGGTAATTTTATTCCATTCTTTATTACACCAATAGTGAATAATGTACCATTATTCACTATTGGTGTAATAAAGAATTGACAGAGACAAGGAAAATGGAGCCCCAGCAGACGGACGTCCATAAGGACGCCCTGCCTAAGTATTCCTGGCACTAATTTTGCTACCTCTGAGGCAGGGGTCACAAAGGCAGTGCCAGGGGTTGCTAGGGCCAATACAGGGGTCGCAGCTGAGATTACTGGTGACCCCTAAATGACGTCCATGGTTAGGAGCAACCCCGAGTCCAGAGAAGCACAGTCCTCTGACCTAGACCCCTGTTCTACTCCTAGACCCAGCACTGCCCTGCCCCTGCATTCTACGCTGCTCACCATTGAGCCCGGTGATACTCCCCTTTATCCCCTCCCACTTGAACCATGCACTGCTTTATGTAAACTCTGCACTGCTCTCCCCGCTGGACTCTTTTTTCCATGCTCGTGCTCTAGCGGGCACAGTTGTGGATGCAAATATAGCACATTGTCTGTGCATTTGTATTTCTTTTGCTAGAAGTAATGCTCCATTGCGGAAATATTTAATCCATACATTAAATGGGTGCGAAACAAACTGAAACAGTTATCACAGAAGGATTAGTGACATCTATCATAGCAGTTTTTTGCACTAAATCAAGTAACAGCATCCCTCTGTAAATTAGGATTAAATTGTTCATAGATTATATTTCATACATGAATACTCCAAATCTCTTATTCCTCCACGGGCTGCAAGCACTTGGTGCTCCTCAGTACCTGTGTTTTGCGATGCATGGCTTGTTCTGTTACATGTAGCTATGAAGAAATCACCACCCTCAGCTGCTGCGCCAACAGACCCCCTGCTGCTCTATCTCTAGACTCGATGCTGCTCCGTTATTCCACTTGCGCGCTCCCCATTGCACAATATACTGCTACCCTTCTGGATCTCATGCTGCTTCCTCTGGACCTGGCGCCACTCCTTACTGATCCCTTGCTGCTCCCAAGGTACTATAATGCTCCCTGTCCCACAGAATTTGCCCTGCTTTCTGTCCCGTGCTTGCTTTATTGACTAGGCATGGGTGGTAAACTCCGTTCTACTCGCGAAGTTTGCAGAGTTTTTCACACTCCGCGTAGAGCACGGAGGTCCGAAAAACTCCGTATAGCAGCACGGAGCGTAGTTTTTCTTCTCTCGCGGCCTGCCAACGTTAAGTTGCACCCTCTTGCGCAGCGCGTGGTGATGTTCGTGCTGATTGTACAGCGCAGGACATACGCCGGGCATTAAAAATCAGCACGAGCAGCGCAATTTACCTCACTCCGCTGCTTGTGGAACACCGCGGAGTGAGTTTTTTTGTCACTTCTGCGAACTCCACCCAGGCCTACTATTGACCTATGTTGCACCATTCCACCATGGAAACCTGCTCTGGCTCCTATCTCATTGGATCAATCAATCAAGGATTCATTAAGCACGGCAAATCACCCGTGAGGGTCTCAAGGCACTAGAGTAGCTGACTGCTTCGTGGTGATTTGTTCATTCGAACAGCGAGGTCTTGAGTCATTTCCTGAATTCCCGGAGCGATGGGGCGGTCATGAGGTGCAGGTGAAGGTCATTCCAAGCTTTGGCCACCAGGTGGGAGAAGGAGCGTCCTCCGCTGTTGCTTCAGCTGATTTGGGTGGTGTCATGCGAGGAAGAGGGAGGCGGATCATAGGTGTCTGGTCAGTTGGTGGAAGGTCATGCGTTTGTTGGATCTTGTGCTTCTCTAGCTAGCTGGTCCAGGGATGTCCAGGGACAGTAGTCTCCAAATGAGTAGTGAGGAGGCCCAGCAGTTCTGGTCTGTGTGGACAGTGAAGTGACATTGTCACATTTCAGCAGGCAGGGGGGAAGATACCATGGAATCTGGAAAAAGTCGATAATTCCCTGGGATTGTGGGGGCAGAAAATATATTGGGGCATATTAGCAAGGGTCATTATCTCCGCTTTTTTGGCTTTAAGAGCCAAAAAAGCGGAGATAATATTACCGCCCTATTACCAATGCGGGTGCTAACATGCATTAACGCATGTTAGCACCCGTTTTCCCACGCCTCGCTCTGCATCTCTAATGAGATGCAAAGTGGGCGTTCCTTCCCAGGATAACAGGAGAAATGTCGCTAACCGACATTTCTCCTATTATCAAGCTGCAGGCGAACATGCAGAGCGATTAGAAAAGTAGCGCTAACCGCGGTTAGCGCTACTTTTCTAACGCCTGCTCTCAGTATGACTTAGCCATGATATCCAATGGAAGGTGGATATCATGGCTGAGTCTGTCCTGCCCTATCAGCAAGCTATCGCCAAAGTTGTGTGATTATCGCTGGATTTCCAGCGATAATCACACATTTAGCAGTTAGCGCATGCAATTTTATCACTGTTGAGATGAGCGTTGCTGATAGCACGCTATCTCAGTGATAAAATTCAGCGTGAGTCAGGCGATAATTATCCTCGCGCTAATCGCGCTGAGCGATAATTATCGTCGGACCTTAGTAATATGCCCCATTGTCCTTTACAGCTTCCTATTTCTTGGGTTCCAAGATTACTTTGGTGGATACTTGATCCTCCTGCTCAGGATTTGTATCTCTATTCCGCTGTCTTTAAGGGTTTGAAGTCTTGGCTGGGTGTCCAATCAGTATCTCATTGCATCCTGATTGGAAACGCTTCTCAAGGACTCAGAGTTAACAGGTCTACGAAGTAGGTGGTCTGTCTATGCGGTGGCTGTTGAGCCGACTGTAAGCCTTTCTTCTGATTCCCCTCCACCTGTGAGTACTCATGAAGAGTCTAAACTAGGCAGTGCAATATCCTCACTTCATTTCTTTGTGGCCTTGCTTCCGTGGTTCCATTTTTATGCAGGTATTGCTTCTTCTTGCTGTGTGAGTCCACTCTTGTGGCTGGTTCTCCACCGTAAAGCCATTTTTTGCTTCTCCTTGCAGGCTATAAGCTGCATGGGTAGCTATTCAGATGCTGGGTTGCTCCAGAGAAGTGATGATTTTCATCTAACTGAGTCATTCATTGCCCACTCAGCTTCTCAAGCTCACCATTGGTGACATTTTTCTCAAGGGCACCCTTGTAAGGGGCTGCAAGCCAGCGCCTTTAACCCTTTGTTGGTGTTGGAAGGCTGGTGCTTCTTAACGATTGACTCTTTGTTATCTTGTGTTAGTACTCCAGGCTTCTGACGGTGTGCCCTTAAACCATCTGGTCTTGGTGTCCTTCTTTCTGGTCTGGCTTGACAGCGCAACTCTCGCCAGACAAATATGCGAGCATCACTAGGGAGGGGCTTTGTCTCTGCCCATATGTTGTGAGCCAAGAGTGCATGTTTTGAGTGAAGTTGTGTGCTTCCATTCCACAAAAAAAGTGCTTGCCTTTCACACAGCTGTGATCATTTTGTTTATTTATACAGCTGGCTGTTCAGGGGCACACACGGCATTGTAATACTATTAAAGTGTCTTAGATAACTAGATAACTTACTGTGTTTTTTTCTGGCAGCAGCACAGATGGGATGTGGACAGTCATTAACCTACATGGATTTTTAGGTCTGGCTTGACAGTGTATTCATAAGCCAGACTATTGGCATTGCCAACACTTGTTTCTTTTTGTCAACCAAGAATATGATTTTTGCTTGTGATTACATTATCCCAATGTCTAGGGAAACTTGGGGCCATGATAATGGACAAACCTTACTGCAAGGTCACCTACATCTGGGTTGTCCTGTGTCCTGGCCTGAGGTTACATCTAAAGGTCTGTTCCTGTTCCACGTGGAGCAAGAAATTGTTCTAACTTTGTTATGTCAGCACCCACCCTCACGTGAGGAGGTATTTGGCACCCCTTGGATGTCCAACAGGCTTTGTGTATTTATCTAGCCTAGACACAATTCTTTTGCACCTTTCAGTCCTTGCTTGTCTCTTTTGAGTCGGGTGTCAGAAAGGTAGAAAACTTTGCACTTCAGTTGTTGGGTCAAGTTGGCCATCTCAGTGTGAAATTGCGAGGGTCCCCATAGTTTTTGGGGGATCCTGAGTAGGTTCACGAAAGAGGTGGTGGCTTCCTGGGTTTAAGCTAGGATGATAACTCCCTCAGAAATCTGTCAGGCACCCATCGGGCCTCCTCTTACACTTTATCCGTCATTACAATTGGGTTGGGTTGTCTGCTCAGTTCAGTGGGTTCTGCAATGGCAGTCTTTCTTCTGTCACTGTGAAACCCACATGTGTTTTGTTGTGCACTTAAAAAGATAGGGTATCGCATCGATTTCTGTGATTTATTTGGGGAATTTATTGATCAGTAGAAGGAGACTGAGGATGGCATATCTTCACATGCTAACGATTGGGATGATGAAGACCAGACGTGGTGGTAATACCAACATTACTGTGTGTCAGGGTCTTCTCTTCCTCCTGACAGCCTAGTGGCCTTCCTCTCCCATTCCATGAGTCTTCTACTGCTTGGCGACTTCACACCACCTGGGGCTGGAAGGCATTACAGGTGCATAAAGGGAGGAACTTCGGGGCATATTCTCAAAGACTTATCGCCGATTCATCGGCACCTTAGCGCCGAAAAAGTGGCGATAGATATTTCGCCCTATTCACAAGCTGGTGCAAACTGCCGATATCCCCAGTTTACCAGCGATAGCTTCCGCAAAAAACATCGCCACGGATGAGAGCGACAACAAACGCTAATGATATGCAGAGTAGGCGTTCCCGTGCAAAAACATACGAAAACACCACTTCGCGACATTCACAACGACCAGCCAGATCTGCGATGCGATCCAAAAACAGGCGAGAAGGCGCGTTAGCAGCAGGGATCTAGCACCTGCCTTCTACTGGTGTTAAGCAGGACGACAACCTGCAGTATGAAAGGGAGCCCAGCCCAGAGCCACATCTGAAGACCAACACATGCCATGGAGCTACTGATCATGCAGCTTGGAGACCCAAGAGGGCCACAACACCCACCGCCACACCCCCAGGACCACCCCCAACCCCCGGACCACCCCCCCCCCGGACTACCACTGAGGCAGCGCAGAACAAGACAGCGGACCTTCCGAAAACGCACCAGCCTCACAGACTTAAAGCCAGAGGAGGTCATTGCCCACCACAGGCTCAAAAGGACAACCATCCTCCGCATCCTGACCCACATTGCCCACAGGCTGACGGTACCAACACAGCGGACAACCAACATCCCTCCGCAGACAAAGCTGCTGGCTGTGCTGTACCTGCTGGCCTCTGGTACCTTCCAACCAACAACTGCCAGAGTCGGAGGAGTCTCACAGCCAGCCCTATCAAAGTTCCTCACACCTTTCTTGGATGCCATCATCAGCTTGGTACTCCAGCACCTTCACTTCCCCCACACTGCACAGGAACAGCTGGAGACCAAGCAAGGCTTCTACGCCATAGCTGGCTTCCCGCACATGTTGTGGGCAATTGACTGCACACATGTCCTACTTGTGCCCCCTGCCGACACTGCACACAATTATCGCATCAGAAAGCACACGCATTCCATCAATGTGCAGGCAATTGTGGACCACCGGGGACTCTTCACCAACGTCGTCGCCAACTACCCAGGCAGTGTGCATGATTCCTACATTTTCGACAGTCCATCATCAACCAGCGCTTCCAGGATGGCACCTATGGAAATGCACTGCTCGTTGTTAAGTACCAAATGAACACACTACACACCTCAACTCCACAATCATGCAACTCACAACTGTGGGAATGCACATGTTACGAAATCACATACAACATGCCAAACAACATGCCCACCTACCAGACACGACAACACAAGTAACAGTGGTAACCGTGGCCAGCCAAGTAGACAAACCATCCACGTCATGGCACCTCTGCCACACAATTGCAGAATGTGGGGAGAGGTGGGAACCAAGTCTGTGCGAAGGAGGCAAGTGAACCATGAATAAGAATGTACACAATGCCAAGTGTGGCGGTGATGTGCTGGACAGACTTCAGCATGCAGGGCACAGACATGTCCATGTGGACATATACTGCTGGTGTTTGTAGTGTTGTGGACAGTGGACGCAACCATGTCACCTCAGGCAGTGGGGAAGACCTTGGACATGTAGCTATGTCGTCCCCCCCTGTAAGCGTAAGCGGAGTGGGCTGGGCCGGCGTACGCCAGTCCAGCGTAAGTGTGGGAATAAATGGCCCGGGGCTTTGGGCGTGGTTCACTTCCGGGATGGCCACCAAAGTAATTACTGCGTGTGTCTCTGTGTCCGCCATATCCTGACCATAGGCCTACACACAGGTGGCCGACCACCTTCAATGGGCAATATCACAGTGTCGTTGTCAGGCTTGTGGACATGCGCAGACAGCCATGACAATGGTGTGTCTTAGGAGTGCAAGTGATGCAACCGCGCAGCGCACACAAGTAAATAGGCATGGGGGAGTGAGGAGCAGCTGTGAGGCAACGTTATACACATGGATGCCTCTCATTTGGCACAAGCAATACATGTCAAACATGAATCCCAAAGTCGCACACATCACACACCACTTAACTAATAAGCCTGCCAACACAGAATGCAAAACCACCGATTGACACATATCTCTCTCCCCTGTCACAGGTGATCAAGGATATGCACTCTGCCCGTGGATGATGACACCCCTCCGAAACACGAACACCCAGGCCCAGAGGCAGTACAATGCGGCCCACAAACGCACCAGGGGCATTGTGGAGCGCTCATTTGGCGTGTTAAAGTCACGTTTCAGGTGCCTGGACATCACAGGTGGAAGACTCCTGTACAGCCCGGAGATAGTGTGCAAGATGATCATTGCATGTTGTGTGTTGCACAACATATGTGTACCCTCCAATGCCCCATGGATCCAAGTGCCAGAGGCACCGGACGATGATGATGAAAATGAGGAAGGTGGACCACACCCCAGTGCAGCTGCAGCGGGATTAGCCCGAAGGAACACAATCATTAACAATTTCTTCACTTGAGCACGTCACATTGTGACTGTTTGGGGGGGCTGCCTTATTGATGCGGGACAGTGGACATTTCGACAACATCACGGATGTGTGTTTGTACTTGTACATTTTCATCCCACATTTCCCTGCTATGCCAAATGTGATTGGCCAGTTTCTCCACACAAGCGGCACCAGTTGTGTCCTCTGTTCAGTTGTGAACGTGTTGCAGTTTGTACCACATTGTTGTCAATGTTGATGTGCCCTGAATGTTATGTGTGTGTGCTGCATTTTGGGTGAGTCGCCCCTGCAGCTCTGATTTTGCTGCCCCTTATCCCTTTCAGGAGGTGTGCCTTTGACTTCTGTGCTTATACAGTGCTGAGATGTTGCATACTTGGGTAAATTGGGCTCTTGGTGGGAGTTGTGACTCCTGGGCATGGTTTGTCCGCAGATGTGCTATACTTAATTGTGCATGTGTGCCATTGTGCCCATCTCCCCCCGTGCCCCCAGTCCCTGGTCGTTACTCACCCTGTTGCTGTTGTGTCAGGTCATGTTGAGCAGTGTCCGGTCCCCCAACTCCTACCACCGTCTCCACACTGATGACTGTGGACACCATTTCCTCCATCTCATCCAGCTCCTCCTGTGGCGCTGGACTCCCACCTCCAGTCTGCGTTGCTGCCTTCTGGTTGCTGCCGAGTTTCTGCTTGGTTTTGCACTTCACATCATTCCAGCGCCTCTTGGCCTCTTCAATTGTCCTCCTCAGCAC
The DNA here is from genome assembly GCA_963921515.1 of Calotriton arnoldi. Classification (NCBI taxonomy): domain Eukaryota; kingdom Metazoa; phylum Chordata; class Amphibia; order Caudata; family Salamandridae; genus Calotriton; species Calotriton arnoldi. The sequence goes on from CAWUFW010000386.1 coordinate 1,177,043, forward strand.
TCCGACTGCATTCACCTTGTTCACGATGGACTGCCATATTGCATTTTTTGTTGCCAATGACACAGTGGAGGTGACGAACAGTTGTTGATGGTGTTCTATCACCTCCGTTATCAGGATCCTGTTTTCCTGCGGACTGAACCGCGTCTTCCTCTTCTTCTTCTTCTTCTCCTTGCCCTTCCCTGACCCCGAGGTCCCAGGCTGGTCCTCCGTGGGGCTTGTGGGGTTCTGGTTGTCCTCTGTACTTGCTCCGGCTACCTCCATTGTGCTTCGCAGTTGTTTTGGTTTTGTTTGTCTTGTTTTTTTTCTGCTTTTATAGTGGTTTTTCCCGCCTGACTTGTGGGACTTGCAAGCCTGGCGCTGCTTATCGCTGGGTTTTCATCGCAGTTGGGCCCATCGCAACTTTTTTCACGTTCGGGTTTAGATTTTTATCGCCGTCCCGGGAAATTTCTCGCGGACATTTGTCGCGTTGTCGGGAAACTATCGCATGTTACCGCCGTGTTGGGAATTCGACGTTAACACAGAGATATTTTCCCGCAATAGACGGCGATGTGGAAAAATGCGTTAACCTATTTTTGTGTTGAGTATCGCACGTTCTTGAGAATATCCCCCCTCGAGTATAAAGATAAAGGAAATACTATGCCCAGTATTTTGAGGCGATCCAAATCTAGCTTGAAACAGTTGAGGTTCTGGGCAATAGTATTGTCTATTTTATGGGTGGAGACTTAGCCTCAGGTGGTAAGGACTGTGGTGAGGAAGTCTGACTTGAAGTAATGAACATTTCCGGTTAGCTGCTATGGTATTAAACTGGTCTTACTCATGAATATCTCAATCAATGTCTCCATGTACCTGCATAGTACAATCCATTGGAACATTCCCACCATGTTAACAAACTCCACCGGTCACAGCTTCTGTAGACGCTGAAGTACCATAGACAGCATGGAGTTGCAGGTCCCATGACACTGGGCTCTGTTCTCCATAGTCCGAGCAGCAAGAATCTCTCTATCGGACAGACTGTGAATTTTGGTTCCCTCAGAGACCCAGCTATCTGGAGGGTGTGCAGTCTTTTGATATGGAATTGCGGGTTAGATAAGCGCTGCTTTTAAACTTGCATATTCAACCAGTATTGAAGAGCTTAGGGGATGCTCAGCAAGAATGTATGAAGATATACATTGGGGATGAGTGAGTCTCCAGTGAAGTCTATGGGCTAGTGACAGAGAGGGAGTGAGTCTCCACTGAAAGCATGAAGTCAATTATTTGGCAAACGAGTGAGACTTTAATGGAGGTTTTGAAGCCAGTGATGGAATGAGGGAGATTTCAGTGATGGCTGAATACCTTACACGTTGAGGGAAGGGAAGGTGGCAATGCAGTGATTTATTCTTCGGCAGATAGTTGGTTATACATGAGCTACATAAAGACTGTTGTGATCACAAATTAATAGTGGGTCAGAAATCTCTTAGATGTCCCTTGATGCGTAAGAGCAGTACATTCACTCTTGTTTTTTAGGTCTGGCTTTTGCGATCCCCAGATTGTTTTCCAAATAAATCATATATAAGGGGTTAGCAGACGTATTGCAATAGTGAATAATCATAATATTTCATTTTTTAAAAATCTTGAAACAAACTAGCGGGCATATTATCAAGAACGGCGTTAAAATTATCGCCGCTTTAGCGGCAGAAAACTGCCGCTAAAGCGGCGATAATGGGCTTGATAATATGCCCTTGAGAATTCCAATAGAAGCCCATGTTCTGGTGTAAACATGGGCTTCTATTGGAATTCTCAAGAGCATATTATCAAGCCCATTAGCGGCGATAATTTTAACGCTGTTCTTGATAATATGCCCCTGGATTATTTTACAAAACGTGAGTAGACGTTTATCATGAGGCCCTGAAGCTGACTGTCCACTGGCTCACCGCCAACCAGCTTAAACTTAACGCTAACAAAACCGAATTTCTTCTAATCTCCCCACCCAAAACCAATCCAGACATCCAGGAATGGATCAAGGCTATCACAGCACTAAACTGCCCTCCTACCATTGTTGACTCTGCGAAATCCCTTGGAGTAACCCTTGACGGCAGCCTGAACATGCGGGGCCACATCAACTCGATGGCCAAAACTGCCAGATTCCATCTAAGTTACCTAAGAAACCTAAAACCCTTCCTCGATACCTCTGACCTAAAAACGGCAATCCAGGCACTAGTCATTTTCAGACTAGAATATGGATGCTCTACTCTCGCAGGGCTACCCAAGAACTCTCTGGCCCCACTGAAAGCCTGCCTCAACACCGCCGCCAGACTCCTAACTGGCTCAAAGAAATTTGACCACATCTCTCCCCACCTCAAAGCTCTGAACTGGCTTCCCCTAGAGGCCAGAATCCAACTTAAACTGGCCTGCATCACTCACAAAGCTCTCTACTCCAAGTCCCCTGCATTTCTCGCCCAAAAACTCGTGATATCCGGAGGAGCCAGAAACTCCCGATCTGCCAAAGACCTTTTGCTTCAACCAGCACGCTTCCGGAAAAAAAAAACCTACAACCGGGCCTTCTGTGGGGCTGCTCCTAGAATTTGGAACTCTCTCCCACCCGACATCAGAAGACTTCCGTCCTTGGCACACTTTAAAAAGGAGACCAAAACTTTCCTAATGAGCAAATTCCTCGCCTAACGATCACCTCAGCGACACGATCCACCCTCCACTTCGGCATGATCCATGCTTTTTCGGATGATACCTATTCCTGCACTCCTGGGCATCCCACTCAAGAGTTGAGACTGCGTGCTTTCTTTTAAAATGTATCTACCTGTTTTTCGTTTTTATCCCATATGTAGCTGGGAACTTTGACTGTGTGCTCTTTTTTTCTTGTAGAATGTACCCACCTATTTTACCCAATTGGTCCCTCCCTTCCTAATTCTTTGTATACCACCTTTAATCCTGTAAAGCGCTCTGATACCCTCACGGGTCTGGTTCGCGCTCTATAAAACTATAAAATAAATAAATAAATAATAAATAAATCATCAGGTGCCATGCTCGACTACCACCAGAGGCCGGGCCTGACTGTAAAATGTGATGTTCTTCCCACAGGAGTTAGGGGCTTGTCTGGCCCTGACTCCAGGGGTCTGAGCAGAAAGGTGAAAAGGGTCAAGGGGTCACAGTCTCCGTGGGAGACTGCTTGGCTCGAGGGCCTGCCAGGAAAGCACTCCGCGAGGAGGGTGATATCTGCCTGGTTGTGGGAGCTGATTGGGGTCACGCGCTGTGGGTGTTGGCCCAACTGAGCACCTGCCCCGGGTTCAAAGCCTTCCTTCTTTACGACCTACAGCTGAGTCCTGTGCTCCAGATGTCTGGGAATGCCACATGAAACGGCCTCACAACCCCCACGGTCGCAGCCTGGGAGAGGAGGTGGGGACGCAAGCATGCCGAGCAGGACTGACACATTCTCAGCCACTGATTCACCTGTCTGAGCCTGGGAGCTGTTCCAGAGTTCACAAAAATATTTAAAACATATAATAACCTTTGCCAAGCTTTATGACGAAAAACTAAAACAAAGATTCAAAATTTATTTTTTCAGTCAGATTCAGGAGATTACAGTTAGTAAACTCGAATTTAGTTTAGATTCTCTTTTTTAGTATTCCAGCTTCGCATTTTTTTTTTTTCATTAATAAAACTAATCACAGCCTACATGACTTCTGTCTGGTTCCTTTTTATCAAGGAGCGCATAAATCCTACGCCTCAGGCCTACAATGCTTCTTCTCTGGTGTATGATGTGAATATCGAATCCCGAATATCGATGGGACAGAATATCATTATTACAACATTATTGAGGGACAAAATGCTGAAAGGTAAGTTTCTATATATATTTGTAACTTGCTGATATCTCTTCAAGGTACGTAGATGTGGAGTTAAGAATATTAAATCCGTCCCCCCCTCTGTTCACCTATCTTTCGATATTTTGCCCCTCAATGTTGTTGCGATGAAATTCTGTCCCGTTGGTCTTCAGAATTCGATATTCCCAGCCACAATCTCCTTTTTATGTTCATCAAACCTCTGTTCGTGGTGTGTTATCACACTCCAAATGCTAATGCTGTTCTCTCTGCAGTGCTTTATATCATGCAACATCCATATGCACTACGTGGGAGGTAGATCTTTTCACCTCACTTCCGCCACTAATGCACAATAAAAATGAACTATGGCTCTTTCAGTTATCTCGATCTAACTCCGGATGTAAGAAGACCAACATTTTCCTAAACCACTTTTTACCAATAACCTGCTCTGCATTACTTAATGTCACGTGGTAAGGTGAAAGGTCATGAGTGAGCAAAAAATAATTCTCCATGTGCAAATTGGAAAGTGGGGCGAAAAGTTGTGAAGATTTCTGTACTTCTAAATAAGATGCTTGCTTCCCATAGATCAAGAAGACCCTTTGTGGGGGTTTTCACATGAAAGTTAGGACTTTCGCGTCCCTTTTGAGTTTTTAAAAGGAATAAACCTCACAAACATCTCACTGAAAATAGTTTAAAAGTTAACTCACGAGAAGGAGGCACATCCAACTTCATGTCAAGTCAAAAATCTTTATTCGATCCCATATTAGCAGATCATAAAAGATACAATATTTCATAAGATAACATAAAATCTTAAAAAATTTAAATTCATAAAAATTAAACAATGAGGAAGGTTTAAACCCACTAAAACAGTATATAAGATAAAAAACATTACAGGTATCATCTTTAAAACATCATAGCTTTTCACAAGCGAAGTGCACTCTCCAGAAAGGAGCCAACTGCATAGCATGTATTGTGTTCTTCTAATTGTTGTAAAACAAATCAGAGCCACTCCACATTTGCTAAACTTATTTTTCCATAACAGACGCAGTAAATATCATCTAATAAGGGGAAGGTAGTACTTGCAAAAAAGGCCGAAATGCAAGCGGGTCTGAGGGGACTGATCATCACATGGGCAGGTACATATGTCAGAGGGAGCAAATTGACATTGCGGGAAACATAGCAGCCATCTGATGGACCCTAATCTAAAACGGGTCAATAACATTTGTTCCCATGTACCCTGGACAAAGATCAGGTAAGGAGCCCCCCCCCAGTCGTCTGAAGGAGGCAATATTCTCTGACAGTTGGTTTCATTACTTCTATACCCTCCCTCTGGGTCTGTCTATGCGTAGCAAAGCAATCCCTAACCCGGTCTCTGTCCTTCTTAGTAATACTCTCTGGTTTCTCATATATATAGGAGCAACCTAGGGCAAGGGTTGTCTCTCTAATATATTTTAACCAAGGAATTTTGGGCCCATGATTGCAGAAGTGGCAGTCTCGTTATAATATTTCAGAGTTGTTGTCGATGATAGGAGGGGCAAAGATTTTTAGCAAAATTGATCTCACCTCAGTCTATCATCAGATATAATTGGAGGAATCATCCAAGGCCCTCACTATGTTTGTGACACCATTTCGAACATTCTGATATGCCAGACTACCATTTGGGTTAGTTTCGGCAGCCATGGTTTTCCAGCGAGCAATGGAGAAGATCTTACATGGGTTGGATGGTGTGTGAGTGTGTATCAAGATGATATACTTGTGCATGGAAAGGATGCGGTTGAGCACAATGCCAGGATTAGACAAGTGTTGAGTAGGCTTTACGATCATGATTTTACCATCAAATTAGAGAAATGCAAATTTGGTACTAAGATTATCGATTATCTTAGACATACCATAACAGGTGATGGCATAGTTCCTAAAGCAGATCTAGTCAACACTATCCAGAACATGATTTCTCCTGCCACTAAGGAAGAAGTTATGCATTTTCAATGCATGGCAGAATATTATAATAAATGGGGAAACATCATTTACAACGCATGCGATACAACGCATGCGATTACAATGCGGTCATTACAACGACTACGTTGTTACATCGCATACCATAACAACGCAAGTCGTTACAACGACTTGCTGTAGGGGGCAGAAGGTGTTGGATTTTAAATCAAACACCTTCCCTACTGTTGCACGGACTGGAGTTGGAATAGGAAATTATACTATTCCAAACTCCAGCGCCCCCCCTACAGCAAGTCGTTGTAATGACTTGCATTGTAAAGGTATGCGTCGTAACAATGTGGTCGTTGTAATGACTGCGTTGTAATCGCATGCATTGTAAACGCGTGCGTTGTTACATGTCCTATTCTAATAAATGTATTCAAAACTTTGCAGCGATTAGCTTTAACATGAGAAATTTGTTGAGGAAAGGTGCTTAGTTTGTGTAGAGTTCAGATTGTGAGAACGAATTTGTTGAACTAAAAGGAAGACTGTCACAGGCACCAAGGTTAAAACATTTTGATCCTATTAAGGCCTCGATAATCACCACAGATGCCAGTCTCAAAGGTCTTGGGGCAGTCTTGCAACAAGGTGGCTTTGGGGCTAAAAATACCATCATGTTTATTTCAAGATGTTTAAGGGGAGCTGAGACCAGATACTCTGTGATAGAGAGAGATGCTCTTGCAGTGTATTGGGCAATTAAAAAACGGAACAAAATCCTATAGGTTAGTACATTTGTGGTGAGACCGGATGTATGACGATATCACGCATGCATTACATCGCATGCCATTAGATCGCAGTTTTAACAACGCAAGTCGTTACAACGACTTGCGTTGGAGGGCGCTTGACTTAGGAGTAGTTTAATTTACTATTCCAACTCCAGCCTACGTACAGTAGGAAAGGTGTTGGATAGTAAATTAAACTACTCCTTGTCCTATAGCGCCCTCCAGTGCAAGTCGTTGTAACGACTTGCGTTGTAAAAACCTCGATCTAATGGCATGCGATGTAATACATGCGTTCTAAAGGTTGTTTCCCGGTGAGACCTGATCACAAGACCCAATGTGAAGTTTTTTAATTAAAAGGAATTGACTCGATATCTGCGCGAATCTCTAAGTGGATGGTGAGTTTGAAAGAATACAATTTTGATGTGAAATATACACCTGGCGCAGAAAATGTGATAGGGATACTTTGTTCAGGTTGGTACCAGAAATAGGAATTGACAATTAGAATGGAGCAGAGGCTAGTGATCCCCATGAATTTGTCTGTGAGGTTGACTATGAGATCATTTCTGAGGAAAAATGGTGTGAGGCATTGAGTGCGTATGAGGTTTTCCAAAAAGAGATGGATTTGATACACATCGCCTGGAACCAGAATGAACATGGTGGTGTGGATTGCAAAGAATTCTGATGGGTAAAAGATGAGTTGACCACTAGTAATGGTTTGTTGTTCACGAGTACTAGGTAGGATCCTCCAGTTAAGTTAAATAGGAATTGTTAATTCAGGTACACAATTTTCATTTAGGCATCTCTACAACCAAGGAGAGATTGTGATCTTCTAACTGGTGACCTAGTCTAGATCTTCAAGTTGAACGCTTAGTAAGAGAGTGCGTGCACTATGCAGTAGGCGAAAAGGCCAGGAAGCCCATGGTACGACCAATGACGATCAGGAAACACCCTGGAAGTCCATGGAAGGATATAGCTCTAGGCATTTTAGGGCCTATATATGGATAATGGCAAGAAAGTTATGTCATTGTGGTAATGAATTTATTTTCAAGATGGCCGGAGATATGTTTTTCCCATGACATTGAAATGAGACGTCATTAAATTATTAAAGGACCTTATAGCAAGAGAGAGTCTTCCGGAAACATTGTTGACAGACACTGTGGTGTAGTTGGTCTCCAAGGAGATGGAGAGTTTTCTTCAAGGGTGTGGAATTAAACACAAAAAATGTGCACTCTATCATCGTGAAACAAATGGGATGGTAGAGTGGTTAAATCGTGTGATCAAAGAAACCATCTCTTTGGCCTAAACTGATCAGCTGAATTGGAAAGATGAAGTTTCCAAGAGAGTGGAAGTATACAGGTTTACACCTCACACTACTACAGGTGAATCACCATTTGTTATGTTTCACGGGAGGCATGCTAATACTGTGTTCAAACTGTCCTGTGTAAACAGGTTTCTGAGTGATGAGAGGAAGTATTTGGTGTCTGAGGAGTGGAAGAGGAAGGAGTACAGGAAGATAAGAGGTACTAAATCTTGTTTTGATTAGAAGCATTCAGTCAAACTGACAACAGTTGCTGTAGGTGACTGGGTCATGATGAAAAGGCCAGGATGTAAGGAAATTGGGGAGAAATGTTCGAAATCTATGAGGGTTATAAAAATGATCTCCAATGCCATCAGAACTGACGATCACCAGGGGTGGTATCTTAATAGGGTTGTGGTGTATAAAGGAAAGAACTCGAAGTGTGCTGAGAGGAGCTCTCAGAGTGAGAGATTGGAGAAAGATAAATGTAATGAAACTAGTGACAAAAGTGGATGAAAGGTGCCTGGTGAAGGGCTTACTCCACCTAGAAGATCAAGAAGGGTGGTGCGGGATCCTACTTATTTGGATGATTATGTTGTTTGTTTGCTAGAGTTATTTTGACAGTAATTCATATCAGAAAATAAGCAAACTGTAAGCAAACAAAGGTTACACTTGTATAGTTAAAGTCTTTTAACAATTTTGTAGTGTGAATTGGGGGGTTCATATGTTTGTATATAGGGCATGTTTATTCTTTACCCTATTGTTGGGAAATGTCTACCCACCATTTGCCATCATTATATGTTCATTATAGGAGAAGAAGGTGTGCGGTAACGTGGGCTTGGTATTGGCTGACAAAGCTCCAATGGAATGTGAGCTAGTCATTCTAGGGAATGGCCAGTGGGGTGTTCTATTGGGATGAGATGGTTTGAATAGATGAGACGGTGGTTGGACCCATCAGGATGGCTGAGATGTCTCTCCTGTACCATTTATGTTAATAAACCACTTGTCTTCCGTATCGGCTTCTGTCTCCTTGATTTATGGATGGAAGACACCTTTAGCACACATCCCCTGCTTTCTAAGCCAGAGGATACAGGGAACACTGTTCACTCACTAGATTGACACAGGGATTTCTCTATACCCGACCTTTCTTTTTTCTAGCGCTGGGAAAGGGTTTCTTGCCTAAGGTGATCACATGCTGTACCTCTTGGTGGTGCTGAGTGTTAATTAAAATATGCATGCATGTATATGACAACACATGTGAGTCTGCATTCATGTGTGTGTGTGTGATGTTGTTCATGTGGACAGTTTAAGGTACCAGTATGAGATCCTATGCTGCTATACGCACCTCTCCAAGTGTCTATGTCGCATTATATATGAAATCAACAGGGGGTATTAAAAGACAATATGTAGGACCGGCCAGTCTGCCTGTCTTGAGAAGTACAGCATACCAAACAGTATTACCATTCAAAATACATTTCTGGAATTGCTCTGGGAGCAAGTCACTGCATTCAGACAAAAATAATGACCTTAGGTTGAATTAGAATTCACCATATAGAATAATCCTAATTATAACTTGTCAAAGAGCTATCACAGATTAACAGTTGAAAACACTACATTTTAACAACTCTTTGGTGGCACTAATCAACTCATAATGGTGAAATAATTAGTTCACCTGGTGGGCTCGAACCCCAGCCCAGATTTGTACGGTATATCAATTATTCCACTGAGCTGTTTCACCCGCAGAACGTTAGCAATAATGACCTACTAGGCAATTTGTAGAAGAAAAAAAGAGAGAGACAGTGAGAGCTTAAGAACCTAAGCCTATCAGTGTGCGTTTCTGTTAAAAAAAAAGAGCAAACTAGTTTTTGTCACAATTCCACATCTTACAACAGACAGGAAGATGTCTTCTGTTCTAGAGGCCTCAGTGTCCTGCCTGGAGAGTGATGTCTGTCAGGGCCTAGTCTGCTGATAGTTTCTCACAACAGGCCTGTCCTCTGACACTGTAGCCGCGTGCAGTGCACTGCGTTGTGGTCAGAAGGATGAGACGCGTTTCCTGTGTGGTTTTATACCTGGATTACTTTTTGATCCCCGGGATTACTATGTCTGGGATATTCAAACAGGAAAGCAGCAAAATTTGCACTTTGGCCCCCATGATGCATCCATGACTAAGAGGATGGCTTCCAAACACTGCTGCGCTTACACCTGTCTTGATGTTCTATTGGCCTTTGCTGCTTTTACTATACACCTCACCACTTTGTTTTTACAACCATCTCACGTTTTTGTAGGTCTTTCCATCTATTTGAATCACACTTCAGACGTGTGCCTAAAATGTCCCTGATTTCATCAAAAGTCCTTCAAAATAGGTTTTCCACTGGGCGCAAGGTGGAAGACCCCATCTGCGCATGTTATTGGTCATTTACCCGGCCATTTTGCACAGGCCGCTGGAGAGAAAAATATCTTTTGGACAGATCGGTGGAGCCATGGATGTCTTCTCTACTGCTAATGTGCATTAGTGACTCTTGCTGCAGATGATTTAGTTTGAGGTGAATCCTTCCGCACAGGCATTGGCTGGTGAGATCACTTCTGCACAAGACCTAGGAAAATATCTTCTGCCCTAGTTGTTGGCCAGTGAAATATTCAAGTGTTAATTAACAATAACACGCCATTGACTAGAAAGATCTTTTATGTACTCGCCACAGGCTAGACCGCTTGCACGAGAGATCCCTGCTGCACAGGCTGCTGTATGGGAGACCACTTCTGCAATGGTGATTTGCTGGATAGAGGTTTTCTACACAGGCCACTCACTGAGTGCATGCACAGACTTTGACATTATAGACCCCTCCTGCGCATGCCATTCATCTAAGAGCCCTCATCTACAGTTTTGGACTGGAAGACCCACTATTCCCAGGCAAGTGGTGTGGGAAACCCTTCCTGCACAGGTCATTGGCACAGGAGACCCATTCTGCACAGACTGGTGTTGAAACATAGGGTCTCTGCTGCCCTTGTGGACAACAGTCCGCCATATTTAGAGTTCTCCATCTGCCTGGTGGTGAAACAGTAGTCTGCGTATTCATAAGCATTCTGCCTTTTCTTGTGATGCATACATTGATGGTCTCTGGCTGCACAGCGATAGATTTTCTATCCCTCCATGGTCTTTCGCATGTTTCAGGGTGAAGGAGTGCACTTTAGCACTTAGATCTGCACTATAAACTACAGTACTTGCAGGAGCACTTTAATTTGATTTGATTTAAACATTTATATAGCGCACAAATGCCAGAAGGCATCTAGGCGCTTGAACCAGATGGAAAGTAGAAAGTTACCACGCAATCCAGCACTGAAAGTTAATTTACAAAAAGCCAGGTTTTTAAAGCTTTTCTGAAGGCCAGGATAGTTGGACAATTCTTTATCTCACCGGGAAGCACGTTCCAGGTTTTAACGGTTCCTGAAAAACGTCTTCCGCCCCAACAAACTCTTTTGATTCTGGGCATTTGAAGGAGTTTGCAGTGAGCCGACCTCAAATTTCTGGTTGGTATATACCATTTCAATTGCTTTTTCAGAAGTCAGGGCCCACCCCATGGAGTGCCTTGAAAGCTAGACATTGGGCTTTGAATAGAATTCTCTTCTCCACAGGGAGCCAATGTAGCGTCTTCAACTTCTGCGAGACCGGCTGGAATTTTGGAATATCCAGCAGTAATCTGGCCGCTGCATTTTGAAGCCGTTGTAGCTTTTGAAGATGCTGCTTTTGGATCCCTACATAAAGCGCGTTTCCATAGTCCAATTTGGACAATGCCAGTGCTGTCACCAGAATTTTTACTGACTCCGGTGGAATGAAGGGGCAGATTTTTCTAATCATCTTCAGGATGAAAAAGATAGAGGAAGAAAGGGAAGTAATCTGATGTTTGAAGGTCAATTTGTCATCAAAGATGATGCCTACATTTTTGGCCTTGTTTACAGGCGTTGGGGTGTCTCCTAGGCACGTTGGCCACCATCTGGGTGTCCAGAAAGAGGTATCAGAGCCCAATAAGAGGACCTCAGTCTTTCCACCATTAAGTTTCAGGCAGTTCAGACTCATCCATTGATGTACCCGAGACATACAGAGATTGAAACGATCTGCTGTCTCTTCCATGTTGCTGGAAACTGACACCACCAATTGGGTGTCATCAGCATACGAGACCACTGAGAACCCACATTGCCTAATGATTTTGGCCAGAGGGGAGACATACAGATTAAACAACGTAGGGCTAAGGGCCGAGCCCTGAGGCACCCCACACGGGAGCGAGAACTGTTCTGAGGCAAAGGCCCCCGCTTCAACTGATTGGACTCTATCAGAGAGGAAGGAGGTCAACAGTTTAAGGGCCAGTCCTCTAATACTTAATTCTAAGAGTCTATTGATTAAAATAGCGTGGTTCACCATATCGAAGGCTGCCGATAGATCTAATAATATCAGTGCGGCCCTCCCCCCATCATCCAAAATGGATCTCAGTTCCTCAGAGGCCATAATCAAGGCCGTTTCTGTACTATGCCCCTCCCGGAACCCATATTGCGATGGATCCAAAAGGTTCTCGGAGGAGATAAAGGTTGAGAGTTGCATATTAAGTATTTTCTCCAATATTTTTGTGGGGAAGGGTAGTCTTGAGATGGGTCTATAGCTGCTCGGCTCAGCTGGGTCCAGCTCAGATTTCTTCAGTAGCGGTAAGATTGATGCATTTTTCCATGCAGCAGGAAAAATAGCTGAGCCAATGATCCCTTTAAACAGGACCCAAAGTTGCTCACTGACCACTTCAGGGACCGAATGCAGTATTTGCGGGGGACAGGGATCTTGCGGAGCCCCAGATCTGGAAGTCTTAACCACTTGGATGATCTGCTCTATGGGAGGTAGAGAGAAACAGGTCAGTAGGCGGGCAGGGGAGAATGGCAGGCCAGCTGGGGGCATGTCAATCAGTGTATTGCCATATCCGCTAAGCTCTTTATACACTGCCTCCACTTTGTCCCTAAAGAATTCAGCCAAAATATTGCAGAATTCCTTGCTGCCAACCATCTTCGGAGGCTCTGGGAGTTTAGCTAGGCTTTTCACTGTTTGAAACAATTCCTTGGTTGAGTTCTTTGCCTGTTGTATTTTCGAAGTAAAATATTTGCTTTTCTCATCCCGAAATAATTTTTTATACTCCATCAATGATTGCTTATAATGTGTTTTGTCAGCTGTGTCATACTTCAGTCTCCACCTCCTTTCCTTCCTTCTACAGATCTGTTTCTGATTTCTTAATTTCTCCGAGAACCAAGGTTCAAGAAGGCTTATTTCGCGGTCAATCAGGGGCTCTCCTGTGACCCTTGCCTTTGTAATCTGGGTGCTCTGGTTTTAGAGCTCATGATGTTAGAGTCTGGGGGCTGCCAAGGCCTGGTATTTAGCGGGCGGGAGGGATATTTTTGTAGCCCACCTCTTCCCCGCTTCACCTTAAAAAAAGCCTTGGATGTGGCGGAGCAAAGAAGGAGGCTGGCAAAGCAGCTCTACGCAGCGGTAAGTGTGCCAAGCATGAAGGCTGTTTGCTGTTGGGCTGCTGGAGTCTGACTGTGGCCGGGGTCAGTCAACCTGCACAGTTTCAAACCGAATTAATAAGTAGTTTTACTTTTCCTCACAGCAATGGGGGCTCTGTCTAAAAATAAATTAGTTGCAGCTGAAAATACCTGCTGTTCGAAAATGTCCTCTCACAAACCAGTTATTACTACCTATTTTTCCTCCAGTGAAAAGCAACAAACTGCGCCCTAATTTTTATTTAAACCACAAACCAATTGGAAAATGTTTTATTACTACTTTTCATAGCACCTCAAATAATTTGGGAGCCGAGGTGGCAAACGAGAATGAACTCGCGCCAATAACATATTTAGGTCGATCCATTGCTTCCTTGGCTTATTCCCCTTTCCTAGGACTTGTCTGTTGCTTTAGATTCGCTGGGGAACGAAGAGAGATCAGTGATAAGTGTGAAGTACAACCGGCTAGGGTTAAAAAACAATCCGTTATTAACCAACATAAATCAATGAAGGGTTATATTGTCCCGAATTTACTCAGTTATCAAGTAATTTGGAGCCCCGTGAGAGTAACACGCTGGACATCACCTGCTGAGGTTCTGAAGTGGCAAAAAAACTTGACATTCAGGTGACAAATGCCCAACTGTTACCCCCGTCACTCAGCCCACTAACGATACTCTTCGCAGCTGCGGGCAATTACAGACAAACTGAGAGAACTTCCTCGAATTATTAAGGGTCTTTTAGATGATGTAAAACACCCCCAGCAAAGAGGGGTAGATATCACCATCTGTCAAACTAATTGATTTAACCACTCCTAACCCACACTGCTCTGAAGATTGAATTGCCTTTTCCACCCCGGCTAAAGAAACAAAGGATGGAGGCATGGGCCGCGGCTGCTCCAGATGCACAGTGACACCAATGTCCAGAGTTTGCTTCTGGACATTGACCCACTGGGAGTGGTTAGGTCTGTACCTCCTACAGGTCAATGCTAATAAGGAGGTGAACTTTCTATTACAGAACTCAAGCCAGGAAGAAATGTAAGGAGAGAACTGCTCTATCTCGTCAGCAATAATGACATGAGAACTCCCCCATGGAGAAGAGGCCTCATAGGCAGTCTTTCCATATGACTGAAGCTATAAAAAAAACTCTCCCAGCGTGATAAAACCGTAGGGGCAGTCCTCACGCCAGACAGACATTATAAAGAATCACGTTTTCCCAACAGTTAAGGCGGCTGCTAACGTGCCAAAGGGATATAGATCTAATCAGACTTATCCAGTGCACCAACAGCATGGTCAGCTTCCTTATGAAGGACCCAACAAGATTTTTTGAAGAAGTTTTAATTAAGGAAGCTAAATTTGGGTTATACATTACAACTCACAGTCGGTTGACTGTGCTTCTTACTGAAGTCATCTAGACTTCAGTAAGAAGCACAGTCAACCGAAAAATACTTATCGCAATATTTTCGAGCATCACTTAAGGCAATTTTTCCAGTGACTTGAATGTAAATGTCCAGTATTAAAGCGCACAGCTACCTCCGGAGAGGTGTCCCGGCACTGGGGGCCTTCGGGAGATTAAGCGAGCTATTGCCCAGAGTCACATGGTGCTGGGCTGATCTGCCGCCGTGAGCCCCTGGATCCGGAGTCAGTCGCCCTGTCCGCTGCGCCACACCTCTTCCCTTGAAGCTAGTAGTTTTCTACCTAGTGTTGACAAAGAAATAAATGTGACCCTTTAGTCTAAGTTGGTTGTTGGAGCTATTACAGAGGCTATTGTTAAAGGGGCTGGAAATGAAACCTAGCAAGCAAGTCATCAAAAGCAAACAGAAGGCCCATCCAACTAATTTTTTTAGTTTGTCATGAAGACACTGGGCCTGATTCACAGAACTAACTTACGTCAAAAACGTAAACGTAAACGTAAACGTAAAGTTAGTACTATTCTGTGAATACCAAAATGAGTAAGTGTATTCTGTGAATACCTAAAAAGTACTAACTTTACGTTTACGTTTACGTTTTTGACGTAAGTTAGTTCTGTGAATCAGGCCCCTTGTCTCAGGTTCAATTTAATTTTCATTGTTAAACTAGTGGTAGTTAGAAGTAGTACTAAGTCCTGGAATAGAAATTCTTCTCACCCTAGTAAAACAATTTGAGGATAGCTATAAGTACCCCTCTGAGTGTGATACAGAGTACGAAAGTGACATTGATACACAACTCGCATCAATTATACTCCATCTCCCAGATCAATTCTAGGGAGGCATTAAACCTTGTTCCTGGTTCAAAGTGGTCCTGCAGTCTCAGCTAACTCTCATGCATGGAGACAAGCCCTACAGTGATCCATGTGGCCATGAAACAGATTGCATCTAAGCTCTGGTGTGACACTAATCACCGTTCTCTCACTTGCCTCTTGCAGTGGTGCCTGATTTCTCCGGGCTTGGCGAGGCTAACAGATATGCCTTTAAAGACACATCGGCCCCCAAAGTAGTTGACAATTCCACCATAAGCATGCCATAGGACTCTTCCACACCGCTTGTAAAAATCCTCCATAATCTATCGAATGTGCAAGCTAAAGCTGGGTACAGCAGAGTCCCCGCCATGCCAGCACAATGGTGTGTGAGAGGAGCGCCACAACAGCACAGGGGTTCTTGGTGCTGGCTCTTGTTCAGTAGCATATGGTCAGAAATCAGGAGGTGGTATAGCCCTGCTCGCATCTGACCCTAGCTGACGCCAAGAATATTTTCTGTATGTCTCTTTAAGAGTCAGTGACTGTATCAATATGGCCCCATGCGCCTTCCTGAGGCAACCACCAGCGTTACAGTTTCAGGACAATTCGGAGCAAAGCACTATTTCCGTTGTTCACATGATGCTTCTGCAGTTCACATTTCTAGCTTAGACACAGAGCTTTAATTGCAGGGAAAAGTCATAGCTATTAGCTAAGCAGAAATTCATCAGCCCCAGCGTTTTTTTAATCGATTCCTGAATTTTACAAGTGGCTTAAAATCAGGTGGATGGTTTGCATGCTTTGCGTCAACTTCTTGAGCTGTGGTCTTGGGGCTTATATGCATGCAGCGTAAGCGGGTTATCTTCTGCTGTTGACCCGCACTCTTCTGATGGACCACCGTATGATTGTCGTGCAGGATCCCACTTGCACCACCTTGCACACTAAGAGCTCAGACTTCTGCCTTGAGGCTAATAGTCTTCCATTGGAGCCCAACTCTCTTCCCCCAGACGCCCACACTATTAGCATCCCACACTAGTGTTGCTGGGGCTCTCACCTTTGCCTCAAAGCATGCAGATGGAGCTATAAAGAGCTCCATGTTGCCCAAGAGTTACCTGACACACCCTTTTCCGGTGTACAAGTGCTGCCTCTGGCTGCACAATCGAGCCCAGAGTCACTGGAAAGGCAAGTTTGATTGCAACCCGTCTCTCCTCGAACTAGTGCAGTCACGCACACAGACTGCAGGCAGGTCACGTGCCGTGAAGCCACTGACACCAGATTGACATGGGTGTGTAGCACATGCTCTGCTTCGTCAGGCAAACCCCTTGTTGAGTCACTCTCACTGCGCAATAAAGTCCCTGGACCATTATTAATGAAGGATAGGCTCCGAACAAAGAAACTGCAGTCGCATCACTGTGGTGCTCCCCATATACTTGAGTTACTTTCATGAAACTGCTGGAACTAAGACACCCTAAGCATCTCTTCTTAGGTCCCTGGTGTCGGAATAGGGCTTGCACAGATATGAATAGTGGCTGGTGGGTTCTAAATGAACTGTGATAAGCCGGAGGATTCACAGAGGTTGCGAGAACACTGTAAGGTTTTGCATTAGATAATGCTGGCCGTATTTTGGTCCTAGCAGGTTTCAAAACCTTCTGGTTTTTATGTTAATTCAAACTTTAACTACCCTAGTTTGCCAACCTGTAAATAAAAATCGATTATTTTTAAAAGTTAGAGATCTAACTCGACATCCCATTTATTTGGTTTTAGTTACAGTTTGATGCTGTATCTGAATATATAACCCAATACCTACAACCTCCTAGAGTAAGCTGTGACATCTCACCCTTTCCAGCCTAGAGTGTCAGGTGCCCAAAAGGAGTAACTTGGTTGGCCAATACAAAACAATACTGATGGCGTTGGGACATCAGCGGTAAACAACAATAGTAACTTAGGTTAATTGCTTCAGGACCAAAGTACCAGGCCTCACAAAGCGTACCCAAACACTTGCAAGGCAATGACACTCCAAAAGGCAATGACACTCCAACCACCTATCCATGTGAATTTGCACTCTAACCGTCTCTGCTGTGGAGGCAGGGGCACTACAACTCTTTGTACTTTAGGAGTACTATAACAACCTCTCTGCCATGGCTCATATTTCCTAGCCATCTCTCCTCTTGGGGTTATGACACGCTAAAGACCTCTCTTCTGGGGTATACAACATCATAACCACACCTCCAACCACCTTGCCTCTCCTCTGGGGCTAGGATGCTTTAACCTACAGAGGAAAGGTGGTTAAGAAACAATAACTACAAGTTCTCTGGAGGCTAGAGCACGATAATCACCAGCAAATACACAATTACATCTCCACTGGGCTAGAACACATTGAACACCTCTGTGTGGGAGGCTATGGCACCCAACGTACCTGTCAAGCAGATACACAGGTTACTTAAGTTAAATGTAAGATATACAGATCGCAAACACCATGGTATATTGTTATGTTAAATATAGAGCTGTTGTATAGCACATTACACCCATGGGATCCCTTAGTGCTAGGAAGCAATTATACTACAAGCAATTCCACACCGACGTTACACAGTATGGTGAAAATGCAGATCCCTGAAGCAAAGTATTAGAGATAGGAGACTTTCTTTTTTTATTTAATATGGAAATATATAAAATTCCACAACAAAGGAATACAATATTTAATTTCTGACACACAATCAAAAGCGCCTCTGTGATTCCTTCACCAGAAACCTTGAGGCAATCCTCCTCTAGACTTTGATGAAGGTCAGAAGGGCTTCTTGGTACTCTGTGTTAATGTCGCTAGACTCCTTGGACTGCTGTGGGCTTCCACGCAGCCATGGTTAGGAGATCCTCAACACGGCTTAGCCTTTGTCATGAGGAAAGAGCCCATAGTGCACTACCTTTAGTTAGCACTTCTGCACGGTCCACAAAGTGCCAAATGGAGATTTGCTAGAAGTGGACTTCAGTTCATATGCTTTGGCCTAAGCAGTTGGGCAGAAGGCCATTGCAAATCCTCATGGATCAGAGCCTTGAGTGTTCCCTTCAGACAAGCCCTTGATACAAAGCAGCAACAAAGAGGGAGAGATGGGGGTTAGGCTGACCCCGTTATTCATCTTGGGAATAAGCAACCCTCTGTCTTATATTCAGCGTTCATTCAAGTGCAGCAAAGGTGATAGTTGTCCGACTTCTAAACACTTGTTGCAATATTCTGCATTCTTTCTACAGAAAGAATTCAGATTACATTGGCAAAAATGACCATTCATTAAAAATAAAAATAAAAGGGCCTGCTTAGCAGAAATCACTGGAGTCACTAGGCACGTAGGCAAGTAGGCATCACCTAACTATGTGAATGATGCCACCCTTCAGGACATTATCAAAAGGGTCGGTGGCGGGGTTCACCCCTTCATACTACGAAGTTTGCAGACAAGTATGGGGTCTCCAGTTTCCTAGGATCACCCATGTGTGTCCCTAGAGAGCAGCTGCCTTGCATTTTAGAGGTCACTTGAGATTAGGATCCTCAAACTGAGCAGAATAAACAAGGGTAGCCTCAGCGGCACAGTATGACTGTCAGGGATGAGGCAGCAATATCTTGTGAATGAGCATCCTACAGCCTAAAAGTGACTTTAAAGCCCCCTTGATGATCATTACTTCTCATCTCTCCCCCCTACTATGGGCACTTAACTGTCTACTCCTCCAACTTACCAGCCCTGGCTCCAAGGGAGGATTTTGGTGACAGACTTATGGAACTATGACCATCTCACAGCTGCAGCCTAGGTGCCCCATGGTACAAGTGGACACTCTTGGGTACTTTACAGTGACTTGTGTTAGTGCTTGGACATGTGCTCTAAAGCATAACACTAGATTACACAGGCAGCATCATGAGACATGAGATAGTCAAGCGTTGGCAGGCGATGTAATCGCCTATCTGCAAGTCTTTGCTATAAACTGGCTGACACCCAACCAAAAGTCTTCAGAAACCTCAAATTACTTCTAAACACTGGGAAAAACAAAGTTGGTATTGTTTTCAGCCTGAACATGTCAGCACAGCACTCCAGTGCATGTCAAGGCAAATAATGTAACACCCACATGCTAATGAGATGACTGTAAGTTCATACATTCATCAGCAGAAACCATTTCATGCTGCAAACACTGGCCCATTCAAACATTACTCTTTCCTTTGACAAACTAATCTGCCAGTGTAGAGTCAAAGTAAATTCACGAACATTTTGAGAAGAGAATAATCTTGAAGCGGTGGCCTTAGACCAGTTCAGTGCGAGAGTCTCTTACGACAGCACTTCTGTTATGGCAAGAAAATGAAAGCGATTTTTATGTACTTGTGAGGATCAAGAAAATATGCAAGTTGATTAGGCCTCCAAAGAAAGTGTTTAAAAACACAAGACTGCGAGATCATACTGCATAAAGAACAAGATTTCGTTTTTGATGATCTTCAGCACTCCTGCACCAAAATCCGGACGCAAAACATTAATATTTAAAAGATACCTCAAAGGAGGTGGTAACCCCTTCACAAAAGGTCCCTTTGGAACCCATTTCTCTTTTGTTAATGTAAAAAAAAGTTTGTTTAAGATGAGGTAGTGGTCCTCAAGACCACTGCCTCCTCTTAATGGACCACTACTCACTATTTTTTTTTCAATTCAATTTATTTTTATTATGATTTGGAACTTCAAGGAGTTCCACATAAAAGTTTACACGGACAACTCCAATTTACCAAATCAACCGGCACTTAAAAACAAGCAGAAAAAAGACATAAGACATCACAATTACAGTTTTCATAAAATAATACAAAATTCTTAGTTGCGTACGGGAGACAAAAAAGCGGGTTGCGAGCGCAAAATCAATTTCATTGGTCCTTTAAAATACAAAACTAACAAGGACAGTGCAAAACGAGTTGTACCATTAGATTCTTTGACGACTTCAACTATGTAATGCAAAGAGCCCAAAATATATATATAAAAATGCATTTTGTTCAACGATGATTATGTTACAACGAGATTTGACAGTTCCAGATTTCGTTATACAGTACACAGTAAATAGCAGCATATAAGATGATGAAAGTGCAAGTGCTCAAGCATGGTAACAAATTCAGAAATCCTAAAAAAAAATTCTGATTATAGTGAGGAGTACGTTTGGCCCTAAATGATCATTATTCAGATTACATGCAAAAGGCCTAACAGATACATATTTCCTGACTAATACATATTCCATTGTACGTGACAATATTCATAGCAACATGCAAGGTGTTGAAAGTGCAAGAGCACAACTACGGTACCAATTTCATAAACCCTTTAGGGTACCACCATAACTTAGTCAATGCAAAACATATCATACCATTAAGTACTCTAACAATTTCAGCTGTAAGATAAAAAAGAACCCAATAATTCTTCTTATAAGATACATTGGGTTTTTGCCCGGAAGGAACCCTATGCAACCAACTACAGCTAAGCCAAACAACATAGTCCTTCTCTAAAATATATTTCAAAATTGTTTGAAAAAACTTAAGATTTTGAAGCAAACTGGTTCAGAGGGATGGGGCCAAGAGACAATTTCGGGCCTCCTCAGCTGTAGCAATGTTGTATTTAAGGAACAGCGGTCTCAAAAAACAGAGGCACTACTCACTAACAAATAAAAAATAAAAAATAAAAATATTATTTTTAAACAGAGGGGCATATTAACAACGGCCAGCGATAATTATCGCTGGCCGTGCTTAGCGATAATTATATTATCGCAGGCTATCTCTGGTATTTATCGCCCTGGTAGCGCGTTATTAACAACGTGTTACTCCAGGGCGATAAAAATTCCAGAGATAGCGAGGTTATCGCCCTTTTGCAGGGAACATCGCTGGTTTTCCAGCGATGTTCCCTGCAAAGAGCGATAACTTCTGCTGATACGACCCACAGGGTTGTATCAGCATAATCCACCCCCTATGTTAGGGATGGCTGTCAGGATTTTAGCAAACGTTAGGTTTTGGCGAAAACGGCCGTTTTCGCCAAAATCTAATGGGTGCTAAAATCATGTGGGCTGCCTTGTAAATATTGCGATGTAAACATCAGCGATATTTGCAAGGTAACCCATCTTGGGTACGCCCAGTAACGCCCACTTTGCATCTCATTGGAGATGCAAAGTGAGGCGTTGTGAAAAAGGGTGCTAACATGCAATTATGCATGTTAGCACCCTCTTGTAAATAGGGCGCTGGTTTTATCTCCGCTTTTTTGGCTTTGTAAGCCAAAAAGCGGAGATAAAGCCCTTGTAAATATGCCCCACAGTTTATTAAAAAACAATCATAGACATGGTAGTCTGCTGAAACCAGCAGGCTAGCATCCCTGGGATAGCCTCCAATCATAGTGAGTTGCAATTTGCGACCTACCTCATTAATAAGCATGAGGTAGGTCAAATATCGACTATCTACAATTCAGATTTTTAAAAACCGACCTACTAGCACATAGGTTGTTTCTTAAAAATCTTTACTGGTCGCAAAATACTGGTCGCAGTTTGCGACCAGGAGCAGTATTATGAAAAGTGCCCTGTGGACGCAACAGGCATGTGCGCCCGCTTTGTGTGCCCCCAGGGCACTTAGGAATTACAGAAAGGGCTGCAGATGCTTGTGGGGCCCTTTCTGTAATACAGATAGCGCTGGCGCACATACAGCGCGAGCACTATCACCAGAGGGTGTTCCCTCTATGCAAATGAGGGAATCCCTTTGCCTCTGCACCCACGCAGAGGCAAAGAAGGTCTCAGGAGGCGCACTGACAATGCGCCACCTAACAGGTGGAGCACTGTCAGTGCGCCCCTTGATGGCAGCCCTCTGGAGGGGGGGAAATGGGGTCCTATGGGCCCCCCCATACATCCCCTTGCAGGCAGGTGCACTCACTAAACCTGTCTGCAAGTGGATGTCTCACCCCTCTAAAAAGTGCAGACGGGTGGCAGTCTGCACAGTGAAACACGGAGCGGCTGCTTCAAAGCCATGATAAGGCCCCAGGAAATTGCAACCAGATATTAGTAAGTGTGGCCCTAGTGAGCTCACAGTAGCATCTGGTTCACAAGGTTCAAGGGCCAGTAGGAAATAGTTGTTCAAGGATTGCTCAGTTAGTATGCTGTCATTATCCTATGGCTCGGAGACTGTCAGGACACCATCACAGACTCCTATCAGGAGGTACCATGAGGCAATCCAGTTTGCAGACTAGCTCTTTCCTGTAGTTTTACTGGATTCATTACATGTTCTGTACATATACTCCTTTTCGGTATTGTTGATTTCACGTGAACCAAAGCCCTGTTTAAAGATACAGCATTTTATTTGATGCTAAAACCAATATTTTACATCTGTGTTAACATATAGAAAAAAGTAGCTTCTTTGTACATACACACGTAGAGATTTGTTTGCAATTTCCTTGTATTACAGCGGAGCCCCAAAATAGGGATTGCATTGATAAGTCGCTCTGGCCCTGTCACAGGCAGGAAGATTTGCGACAGAGCAACACTCTTGCAGGCAGAGGAATGCAGTGCAGCCCTGTGTGCATTAGAACAATAGAGCACATTCCAGACTGCGGAGAGAAGGAAAGAATTGGTTGCTAGGTTTGGAAAGAAAAGACTGAGAGTACGCCATTACAAAAGGTCTCCGCGTCAGGGAGGCGCCTGGGGAGTGAGGAAGGTCATCTGTAGGAAACTGCGGAACCTCGGAGACTGCGGTGGAGACAAATTCATTGGTGCGTCATTCAGTAGAAACTGCTGCTGGACGAGGGTGTGGGGTGGGGGTTGGGGAGAGGAAAGCAATTAAAAAAGGACTTACCTTTAATGGCGGGCCGCCGCCTCTCCTCCGACTTCAGTCCTCGTCCTCTTCATCTTGCTGTCGTGGCTGGCAGCAGGAATCACCCCGGCACACAGGCTCCCCTGAGCCAATCACAATGCTGCAATTCAGCGTTGTGATTGGTCTGAGCACCGTAGACCAGCGCTCAGACTGGAACAGGGAGCCTGTGCATGTTCCTCACCAGGCTATGTAATGCAGCCTGGTAGGAACATGCAAAGTGCTCATGAATTGTTTGGTCTGCCGAAGAGGGCCGGCCAAACAGTTCATGCGCACATAGGGAGTGCAAACCACTCCTCCCCTGCTCTGGCCCGCCCGCCCCATCACTGACTGCAATAGGGAAAATAAAATGATTATAACGATACGGTATTATCATTTTATTATTTCTTTTGAGCAGAGGGACGATGCTCCTCCGCCTTAGCGGAGGAGCCTCCACTGTCGTCATTAGGTCACATTCAAAAGACAAGTAGAGTGCGTCCAAAGGAGAGGTCTGACTGCTGCGGTGTGGCTCTGCCGAGCCATATTGTACAGTGAAAGAGTAAAACACTCACATAAATATATGTGATTTACAAAAATAAATATAATTTCAGGTGATCATCCTGAATGGGGAACCTGTACATGTCCAAAATGCAGAGTGAGTAAGTCCTATCGTTTGGCACTTACAAAAGTGCCCTTTTTCAACGATGAAAGTGTTCCAGTCCCAGAAATACTAATAAACACAATTCATTTCTTTAAAATTTCCCAGGTCAAATACTACACTGAGGCCAGGATGGCCCTGTCATACTTTGCTCACACAGAGTAGAGAAGGGATGTGCTTTCTGCTGGTTTATTAATTATTAAATCTGCAGCTGGATTTGCTCCTTTGTGGATTTACTTCATTAATTGCCTGCCCTGCACCTCTCCGTGATCACTCTTGTGACTCTCCTTTGTATTCATCCACTTTGTCACACCAACTCATAAGTTAAGTATAATTTATGCATTCTTACCATACATGATACACATAACTTGCACTTTGCTATATTTAACAAACATCCTGTATTTTAATGGATTTTATGTATCCAATCTTCATTAAGCGATTCGCTTTTCATCATTACTTTACTGTCTTTTGTCCTTCTACTCTTCCCTGTCCCATTGATCATTTCTGCACACATTCCCTTAGATACAATAATTTTCCCCCAATCTTCCTTGTTTCCATTTAGATTATTGGGGGTGTTATGCAAGCGTGACTATTGGGGGGTTGTGGAAAGAGCAAGGCGGGAAAGGCGAGCGACCTGATTAGCCTTGGAGATGTCAATCAATCAATCAGCAAGTCTTCTAAAGCGTGGCTTGTCACTCGGGGGGGGGGGGATGGACTGCGAGCCACGGTCGGGGAGCCATGTTGGTCGAATAGCCAAGTCTTGAGTTTCTTCCTGAAGACTTCATGCGATGGGGAGGCATGTAGGTGGAGATCATTCCAAGACCTGGCGGTGAGGTAGGAGAAGGAACGACCTCCGCAGAGGCTTCGTCGGATGCGGGGGATGTGGGTCAGGGCGAGGGCAACGAGTGGCGATGAGGATGTAGACCTAGCTTTGCAGGGGGCAGCTTTGGTACCTTGAAACCCTTGTTGTGTCAGCTTTGTGAAATATTGTTTTGCTTCACCTCTCACCAGTGCACCGAAGCTGAAGTCGTGACTATGTCATGAGAGCCAGTGTGCAGCACAGTGCTGTTGCTTTGCCTACTGCCAGGGTCACTGTAATTATGCAGAATGAGAGCACCAAATTATGCGGCAGAAGAGCACCAAATTATTCCAAAAGAAAAGGCAAATTATGCGGCATACTGTGGCATTTGTTTATAGTACTACTTCAATATTTTGCCATTTTTACACATGGTAACATTGTCTGGGCAAAGATTTTACTTCATGATTAGTACCAGTTTAGCAACCAAATACAGAAATAAGCAACTGAAAGATGACCAGTAGCTAAGGAGCTTCCACTGTAAGCCAGCACATGTTGCAAAGGGTGCAATTTCACTAAGAAAATAGCGCTAAACGCTTCTCACACAGTTATGCATAATTACGAGGAATTTTGTGGTATTTATGTTAGACAGAATTATGCCAGTTATGCCAACCCCTTGCTTTTAGTAACTTTTGATCTGTTTGACCTAGAATTTTTTATTAAATAAAATCTGCCGATTATGCACTAGATGATGGATTATGTGGCAAATGCAGCAAATCCATAATTAAGCTAAAAAAAAAAAAGCCACAGCCGTAGAATCACATTATTCCGGTGGCCCGGCAACTGTGTGTGCTTTTGAAAATTTCTCCGGCATCTGCCTTTCCCCAACATGTCAGAATCTGCAGCGCTCACACCTATGGCTATGGAGCCGACTGACTGCACTGGCCAGACCTCAGGGGTCCCAGTGCCTCGCGATCACCTTGCAGCAATTTGATTGCCATTTTTGCAGCGTCATTGCCACTCAGCGCCCTCATGATTTCCCCAGCTTTGACATATTCCATCTGACTCCATCAGACTCAGTGCAATGATGTGCTCCCATGTGTTCCATTCAGTGACACAGTTCTGTCTCTTCACGATGGATCATCTTACACTGTGATTATAGCCATGTTGAGTGCCCGCTTCTGCGAGAAGAATCAGTGAGACAACAAAGAGGTGTATTTGCTGTTCTGACTGTAATGGTGCACCTTGCTGTTCTCTCGCCGAATGCCATCATGTGCTTCATCTTCAAACGGGCCTGTCAGCGTGCACCGGGAAGAAGGCCAGAATGTGTCTTTTCCACGGTCATGAACAGAGGTGCTTTTACAATGGAGGGCATTCCAGTATGGTTGTCATAATTTCCCATGTGGCTTTGCTCTCCTACTTAAGGACTGCCCTGATCTGTGCCCCACCCATATTGACATCACTCCTCTCCAAAGAGTAATAAGGCGTTGAACACAAGAGCACCTGTACGTTTTCTGACGTGTTGAACACAAGAGCACCTGTAAGATTTCTGGGGTGTTGAACACATGACTACCTGTAATTTTTATGAGGTGTTGAACACAAGAGCACCTGTAAGTTTTCGAAATGTTGAACACAAGAACACCTGTAAAGTTTCTGAGGTGTTGAACACAAGGGTACCTGTAAGAGTTTGAGGTGTTGAACACAAGAGTACCTGTAAGTTTTCTGAGGCGTTGAACACAAGAGCATCTGTACGTTTTCTGAGGTGTTGAACACAAGAGCACCTGTAAGATTTCTGAGGTGTTGAACACATGTGTACCTGTAACTTTTCTGAAGTGTCGAACACAAGAGCACCAGTAAGTTTTCTAAGGTGTCGAACACAACAACACCTGTAAAGTTTCTGAGGTGTTGAACACAAGGGTACCTGTAAGATTTCGAGGTGTTGAACACAAGAACACCTGTATGTTTTCTTAGGTGTTGAACACAAAAGAACCTGTAAGTTTTCTGAGGTTTTGAACACAAGAGTACCTGTAAGTTTTCTGATGCTTTGAACACAAGAGTACCTGTAAGGTTTCTGAGGTGTTGAACACAAGAGCACCTGTACGTTTTCTGAGGTGTTGAACACAAGGGTACCTGTAAGTTTTCTGAGGTTTTAAACACAAGAGTACCTGTAAGTTTTCTGCCCCTACATGAAAATTACAAATATTACCCAAGGGTTAACTAAGCAAATATTGTTTTACATTCTTACGATCAGCAGGCGGCTGCAGTCTGGGGAGCATTTGCAAGCTGTCAGTGCTGTGAGCACAAGCTACCTTTTGAAGTGTAGTCTCCTAAAAAAAATAAGACAAAAGAAAAACAGGCAATTCATCCATCCACCTGCAAATCAGAGCATCATGAAGTAATGCTTTCAAGAATTTTCTTTTAATTCCTATTTCTTCTACAATGGCAGCTGCCAAGCAATCACAACCTCCACCATTTTTAATGAAACTGAAGAAAGCACACTGCCATGGAAGGAGTGAGTAAAACGCATTGAATCATATCCTATTTTAATTGGAGGGGAGAAGTTTTTGCCCCCGTGCAATTATTACATAATTTAGGTATTCAGGCCAGAAAAGTATAAGAAAGTCTACCCGAACGAATGAAGGAGATGCGATGTGGCTCATGCACAGAAGGATATATCTTAAATGATTTACAGAAAACTTGAAGAGCACTTTGGAGAAAAAATTAATGTTGTAATGAAAAAGTATCAACCAGTTGGTGAGGTGTACTAATAACCCCCAACTCCCTAACCAGGAAAAACATTAGCTCGTTTACCCAATTTGAAGAAGGCAACACATTTTGCAAGAGGAACTGAACACATTGCAGACTGTATCAAGGAAATAAAGACTAGTAGCAGAACCAAGTCCTACCAAAGACTTAAATAAAAGCAAAGTCGTAAGATTACGGCTCTACAAATCTCTAAGATGGAGCAAACCAGTGCTAATTCTAATTTATTTATGTTTACATGTGGCAATAACAGCCATCTTGCAAATAGTCTTGTTTAACTCATAGTGCGACATGCAGAAAATGTAGCAAGAGAGGGCATTTTGTCAGTGTATTTAAGGAACAGGAGAGAAAACAAGTACATTAAAAGGAACATTTTGACAATGGTGCTTCAAGTGAGTTTGAATAACGGGTATGGGAGTTAGAACTTTCCTAGCTTTGATATCACCATCGACGGCCAAACTGTTACTGGTTTTCTCAATCCATGTTTATCCTTTTACCATGATTAACAAGAAATTATTCAAAGAAAAATTTAGTGAAGAAGAATATGTTCTTGAGGCACCAAATATTATACCGGGGAACTACAGTAAGGACCCATCCATGTGGAAGGAACTGTCACAATGCAATTTCTTTTAAAGGGAGATTTACAATTGGAAAGGAGTACCTAGCAAAACGTAGAGCTACCCTGTTAGGATGGCGGCACCAGAAGGAAATGGGTATAAAACTTGATACTACGAACAAGGATCATGTCTTTCTAGTGGAAAGATCTTTCACTGCCAGAGTGTTTATTGGGAATTCCCTGAATTTTATTTCAGCAAATTAGGCCATATCACTAATTTCCAGCATAGGATTAAGTTGAAAACGAATGCAGTACTAGTAGTGCAGAGGGAAAGCCCCAGACAGCACCTAAGGAAGAACTTTTTACAAGATGAGTTAAAGAAACTAACAACACAAGGTGTTATAGAAACTATTGAAAGCACAGAATAACTGCCATCCACAATCTTGGACACCAAGGCCAATGTTGAAGGCACTCACCTATTTGTGGATTTAAGATATTTAAATGCCGATATCTGGGTGTCTAGATATCGCCTTGCTAAAATCAACGAGACACTTAGCCAGGTTGGGGTGGGCATCTTCTTCAGTATTATTGAGTTATCATTGGCCTACCATCAGGAGTAGCTACACCCAGAATCCAAATCTCTGGGCCCAATTCACGATGGTAAAGTGAGACGAATGTCTAACTTTACGACTTTCGGTATTCCCAAAGGGCATTTACTACTCGTAAATGCCCTATGGGAATACCGAAAGTCGTAAAGTTCAACTTTTGGTATTCGCAAAGAGTATTTACGAGTAGTAAATGCCCTTTGTGAATACCAAAAGTGGTAAAGTTAGACTTTCGTCTCAGTTTTCTTTTGTGAATCGGGCCCTCTGTCTTCTTTTATCATACCTTTTAGACTTTTGGAGCGTACAGGTTCTGCAGGGTGTCATTTGGCTGGGCATCTGCAGCAGGCTGTATTTCCGAATGACTTTCCGATTTATTCCACATCGAAACAAGACTATGTTGTCACCGTGGGAAGATTTTAACTAAACTGAAGGAAATGAAAAAGTGTTAAATACGTGTTATATCCATTGACAATCTGGGCCACACGCTAAGAGATGGTATTAAACCCAACGTTAAAATATTTGAATGGTAAAAAATGCCCATGCACTAATCAGTAAAGAGGAACTAAAATCCTTTCTTGGTTTAGTCAATCCTGAGACGCAATAGGGCGGAGGGCCAAGGCAGTGGTGTTGCCATCATCTTTAGAGATAATCTCCAATGTAGCTCCTTTTTTCTTTTTTGTTTTTAAAGGGTTTTTATTGGTTTCTTTAAAACACATATAACAAACACATCAGGCTTTGTCATATATCACCACAACAGTACATAGTACATATGTAACATTATTGCACTCTTACACCCTAGTATTTTATCTCATTGTCTTTCCCTGGAATATTTATATTTACGCATCTGCCCCGTTTGTCATATCTGGATTAGTTCTTAAATAGGTTGTTAGTGGTTCCCAAAAGTCCTTAGGCTTTGAGGCCGTTGGTAGTTCTTCTTTTTTTATGTTTTGAGAGTATCTCTGCAATACACCATATCCCTTATCCAGTGTTTGTCTGTAGGAGATATTTTACTGTCCCAATGCATTAACACTCTTCTCTTTGCCAATAGTAGCGCTATCGCACTAAATTTGCGTTTGACCGGTTGCAATTGTTTTAAAAGACCCAACAGGCAAATTTGTATTGAAAATTCTATGTTACAGTCTAGCATGCAGCTTAGAATTTGCATAACCTGTTCCCAGTATGACCTGACTTCACAGCAGTGCCATGCTAGATGCAGGAAATCAGCGTTATCCACCCCGCATCTACGGCAGTTTGCCTCTTCTCGTAGCCCATATTTCTGCAGTTTTACTGGTGTGTGATATACTTGGTGCACGTATTTATAGGGTATAATGCGTAGATTACCGTTTGGGGTTAGCATTTCCGTTAGTGCACAGCAAAACTGCCAGCCGTCTGCACTCAGTGGGGTGTCCAGTAGTACACTCCATCTCTCCTGCGCTCTATTAGTACCTTTGGCTATTTCAGCTTGCATGGCTTTATACAATTTCGTGACTGTGTGTGTATTATCTGGATTAGTTATTATCATTTGTAATGGTAATAGTGTGGGTGGTTCATTTAAGAAGGTTGGATATAGTTTTTTGATTGCCTGTGATATGTGAATTTGAACAGTAGCGACTGATTGCTTACATATGTTAAGTAATCAGGTAAAAGGAATAAAACGTTTTGGTATTTTTTACCCATTGTCGAAAGGCCCAGCTACTGTAACATTTCAATGCTACCTTTATCTTGCGACACAGAGAGTGACAGGTGTTGTTTTAATGGCATAGCTGGTGCATATTACGGCAGTTTGTGCGCCAATTTCCCCATAAGTTGACATGCTGAAGTTGTTGATTGTATCGTGTTGATTTCATTTTTGGTCACATGTACCCTCTGGTGCGTCAGTATGCTGCTAAGTGGGATAGGTTCTGCATCTCCATCTTCCCCCGCCAAATGTGGCATATAGCATACTGGATGGTACCAGTAGTGTGCATAGTGTGTTTGTGCACATAAGTAGTATAGCAAGAAGTCTGGTGCTGTAAATCCTCCTTGTGCGTATGGCAGGGTTTGTAAATCTATGCGCACCTGCTTTCCTGCCCATATTAGTTTGGTTATGCTTGCTTTTAACCTCTTGAAAACTGGGGCTGGAGGTGTTATTGGGATATTAGTGAATAAATATAAAAATGTGGGTAACACTACCATCTTTATGATGGATATTCTATCTGCCAGGGATAGTGGTAGTTGTGTCCATCTATTGACTTGTGTTTCAAGTTTGTCTATCGCTACCCTGTAGTTTGCCTTTATACCGTGTCTGGGTCTCTGTGTATCCATATTCCTAAATATTTACTTGGATCCTCTTGCCAAGTCAAAAGGAATTCCATATGATATGCCTGTGTAATCTCCGTCAATGGGAGTACTGTGGATTTGCTCCAATTAATTTGTAGTCCAGATTGCCTCCCGAATTTAATGTATTCCCTTCGATGTGGCGATAGGTTGTTTCTCGGGTCACGCACATACAGCACCATGTCGTCTGCATATAAAGAAATGCCTATTGGGCGCTGGTGGAATTTCAACGCTGTGGCTGCGTGTTGTTGCCTTATTTTTCATGCAAGAGGCTTGAGCGCGATAGCAAAGAGCAAGGGTGATAATGGACATCCCTGTCTTGTTCCTCTTTGTATTTGTATTGTGTCTGAGATGCGTCTGCTAACTTTAATGCGCGCCGTTGGCTTTGTGTATAAGAGTTTTATCCATTTCAGCAGTACAATCGGCCTACCCATTCTTTGCAATATCACAAATAGGTATGTCCATTCCACCGAATCAAAAGCTTTAGCAGCGTCTAGCAATACTGCCGCTGCCTCTAACTCAGGGTTTAATTGGTGTAATAGGGCAAATATGGTGCGTATATTGTGTGCTGTTGATCTTGTCGGCATGAAACCAAATTGATCGGGTAGTATAATGTTCTGCATGAGTGGTTGCAGCCTTGTGGCAATGATTTTGGCTAATATTTTTGCATCTGTGTTGATGAGAGATAATGGTCGGTATGACTCGCATCTCTCCGGGTCTTTGTCTGGCTTTAGTGATGCAATTAATAGTGTTTCTCATAGTGTTGGTGGTAATATCTGTTTGTTGTAAGCATCTTCGTACATTTCCGCTAGGTATGGGCTTAGTAGCTCTGCGTATTCCTTATAAAATTCTCTTGTGAACCCGTCAGGTCCGGGAGCTTTGCCATTAGGTAGCGTTTTGATGGCTTCCTGTATATCTTCTACTGTAATTGGCTTTGCTAGATATTCCTTTTGACCGTCCGATAACTATGCTATTGCTATGTCATCAAGATAGTCTGTTATTTCTTGTGTGTCCGCTGTGTCGCGCGTAGCGTAGAGTTCGCCATATGTTTCTACAAATGCCCCTAGTATACCTTTGGTGTCATAGTGTGTTACCTCATTTGTGTCTTTGATTTTTATGATTGTCTGTGTTTTATGTTCGACCCGTATTTTTTGTGCCAGCATGCGACGCGGTCTTCCTCACCAAATGCTCTAGCTGTTTGTCGACGTGCCAGATATTTGATTTCACTATCCGCTAATTCTTTATAGTTAGTAAGCACTTCTCTAATGTTACCCAAGATGTCTGCTTTATGTGTGCGGTCATATTCTGCTTCTAACTTCTTAATAGTGTTTTCACACTTTTTCAACTGTGTGTGTATATCTCTCAGAATCCCTGCATTTGTACTAATGCAGACTCCTCTTAGGGTTGCTTTAAACGCTTCCCAGAGTATGCTTGCATCCTCTACCGAGTTTTTGTTTAATTGGAAGAATTCCTCTACTGCTTTCCGTTTTGTAACTATATATTGGGTCTAGTAGATATTTGGCGTTGAATCTCCATACATATGGTGGTGATGTGTAAATCGGAATATGCAGAGATAGTAGTACCGGCTTGTGGTCTGATAGTGCTTTTGGGAGGTATCTAACCTTGAATGCCCAGGTGCTAGCTGCAACCGAAGTTAGCCAATAGTCTATCCTAGACCAGCTACCGTGAGCTGTAGATATGTGTGAACTTTCCTGTGTTTGCGGGTTGCGTAATCTCCATATATCAACCATATGAAATGCTACCATTCCATTTAGTATTGCTTTGGCTGCCTGCTCATGATGTTCTATCATTGTATGTGATCTACCATAGTCCTCATTGAGTGCTACATTCAAGTCACCACCCCACAGTATTTCCATCTCCGGTAGTTCCCGTAATTTTCTCCATATGTTTAAATAAAATTCAGGGTCATCTACATTTGGACCATATGTGTTTACTAATCCTACATGTGAACCTCTTAATATTCCGGTAACTATTATCTGATGTCTATCCAAGTATGCCAGTACTTGCCTAATTTTCCTAGGGTTGTTTAGTCCTCTGACATTCCAGGTGAGTAAGCGCATTGGTGATGTGTTATCCCTGTTTTTCATAAGTCCAGCTGTGTTGTATGGGTGTATCTTGTGTCAGGTTTGCACTTGCATGTATTGTGCGTACATGTAATCTGTTATTTTGGGTGATATAAGCCGTGTGTGTGTCCGAGCTCTTCTGCAATCTCCGACAATATAGTGTGCCTGAGAAAATATTTAACCTGTTTACCCCCCCACCCACTTTAGCATCCCAATCATGCCAAAGACAAAACCACAGAACAACTGTAATCAACATTCTAACTTTGTTGGGGGTTACCCTTAAGGGGCAGCTAGATACCCGTATTCTCATCCACAGAGAGGATGTGGCCGGAATATCATTGTAGTTATGGACATCTTGTGATACGGCTACTATTTTATATTTGGCATGAACACATTTTCTACGTCAAGTGTCGTGTTATAATCATACAGTCCCCAGATTACTACCGCCCACACATCAAATTGTAGCGTTGTAGTAAGATTAATTTTTGGGTTGATGATAACAACATTTCCCAATATTATATTTTAATATCTTTGACTTTGCTGTTCCAGTTTAACATATAGTTCGGCATTCCATTTTCTATGTTGCCTGCTTAGGCGGTGTGCATGGGTGAAAGAGTCCAGATACCCATGTCAACTAGTCACATAGGGGCACATGCATCAAAGGTTTTTGCGATCGCAAACGGTGCGAATCGCAAAAATCGGCCGTTTGCGATCGCAAATTGGCCTTTGGAGATGCATGAAAGTGTTTCTATGCGCAATTTAAGAATTCGCAATTAATTGCGAATTCCTAAGTGCGATTGCATTTAAGGAATCGCAATTTGCGATTCCTTAAATGCAATGCTAGAAGCACTTTCAAATAGCGATTTCGCTATTTGGGACCGCAAATTACAGACAAATCAAACTTGTCTGTAATTTGCAAAACCTTCGAAAAATGCTCTAAAATGCATTTTTTTAAGTTTTAGGTTACACACACACATGCCCTTGGGGCATGTGTGTGCGCAACATGGGTGCACATCACAATTTCAGGGGTGCAACAGGGTGTCATTTTGACACCCTGGCACCCTTGAAATTGCATTCTCAATTTGCGATTCTCTAATTGCGAATCGCTAATTGAGAATGTCTTCCCATTCATTCCTATGGGCCTCTAGGCCCATAGGAATTAATGGGAGGTATTCCTTAATTGCGACTCGCAATTAGCGAGTCGCAATTAAGGAATGTTTAGGAATCGCTATTTTTATAGCGATTCCTACATGCATAGGCTTTTGCGATTCCTTAATTGCGATTCCTTAATAATCGCAATTAAGGAATCGCAAAGCCTACCTTGATGCATGTGCCCCATAGTTCTTGGGTGGCACTAATATATCAGTCTCATGGTGTATCACCGGGTTTTCTCGCACACCACTGTAAGTGCTTAGCTGTTCCATGATGCACTAAATCTCCCTAACAGGGAGTGTACTAATTTAAATAGACTCACCCAGTTTCTATGACTCGGAGTGCGTAGGGGAGGGAGAACGCCCCAGACTTTTTTGTTTAGACTTCACCTGCTTAAGAAAGTCTTGAGCTGCTCTCGGTGTTGAGAGAATCCTCACTCTCCCTTCATGTGTGATCCGCAACCTTGTGGGATATAGGATTTCATATGCAATTTCCAATTCGCATAGTTTCTTTTTGACGGGGTAAACTCCCTGCGCGCCATCTAGACCGCCATAGTGAAGTCTGGATAAAAAGACACCACATTTCCCCTGTAGTGAATCTGTTGTTTCTCTCTTGCCAGCCGTAGTGCAGTATCACGGTCTCTATAGTTCAATATTCTAGCCACAATTGGTCTTGGCGAGGCTCCTGGTGGTGGTTTAGGAGCCAGTGACTATGCGCTCTCTCGATGATGAGCATTTGGGATAAACTTTCCACACTGAACACCTCCTTTAGCATTCCTTCAACATAGTCTTCGAGGCGGCCTGTGTTTGTACTTTCTGGGACCCCCATTATTCGTAGATTGTTTCTTCATGAGCGCGCCTCCAAATCTTCATTCTTCGCTTTATTACTTCAAGTACTTTTTCCATGTCACTGCATTTTCTCGCTGTAGCACTGGACTCATCCTCGACAGAGGAGATACGCTACTCCGCGTTGTCTAGGCGCGCTCCTTGTTTGTCTAGTTTGCGGCCATATTGTCCATTCTTATTGTGAGAGTGTCAATCTTCCCATCAATAGCTTGTAAGCTTTGCTGGATTGCGTTTAGGGTGGTCTGCATGGATGATGCACCCGATTGTCCCATCTCCAGCTCAGTGTCGGAGTGTGCCACAGTAGTCCTGGGGCCCCTGCGGGAGTCGAACGACAGTTTGGGCTGTTGCTTGTCGGTCTTACCCATGTTATGGCTCTACCTCCACCAGGCAGTTCTAATAATAGTACTGGCAATCCACAATTTCCCACTGTTTTGTATTCTACCATATCTATGGTATTTTGCATGCATCCGCGCTAACAGCATTCAACCAATCCCTAATGTGTATCTACAGTTGCTCTCGGCGTATGTACACTATAAGCGGATGTGTATCTTCCCGTGCGTGGGAGAGCGGCCGCCGCTAGCACAAACTGGCAGTTTTGTTCATTTTATCTCGATGCATAGCACGGCAGACGTATATCCATGCTCGCGGCGCAGCGCAGCCCGTTCCTGGTTGCGTGTTTCCAGCCCCTCGTACGCTTGTGTAGGTGAGTATACTGCAGATAATGTATTCTACTCCAGCATAGTGCACATGTCGTTTTTTGCGCCTTTACTTAGGGATAGTGCATATGTGCGTATTGCATGTTGTCCGTAGGTCGTTTTTGCATTTAGTCCTGCATCGCTCGCGTAATTAGCCTTCTCCTCGCTGCGGTACAGCCTACCTTTGTGTGCGCCTTTTAGGCCGGAGGGAGTGGTCTCACGGGCTTCCGTTTGTTTAGTGGGGAGCCGCGGCCTAAGTATACCGCACGGTCGTGGGTGAGTTGTGCCGTCTCTCACGCTGTTGTATGCGGTTCTGAAACTGCGTTGGTAGGTGTCCGCTCTGGTAAATATTGTAGGTCGCTCTCACCGCGCTCGCTCAACACAGCGCGGCGGCCTACTTCCAGGCCCAGCGCAGGGCCCATGGTGCGCAGCCGATTGGGCTGCCACCTTCTTGCCTTTACTTTGGGGAGGGTCCAGGATCTCCTTTGCCCCACTGTCCGGGCAGTGGTTCCCGGTCCGATGCTTCCGCTCAAGAGGTCACCGCAGTGATGCGTGGGTTACGCGGTTCACATCTCCGGCTCAGACCGGGCCTTGTTTGGCGCCGCCATTTTGTTCCGTTGGATCCACAGCTCCCGATCTTTGTTTTGCAGTTTCTTCGTCTTCTTTCGGCGCACAGTCCTCCCGGCAGCAGTATTATGTCACGTTCATGTTCCGATGTACAGATCTGGCATTAATGCTCACAGATGTTACCCATTTCTGCTGATAATTATCGGATATTGATTCCGGCTGGCAGAGCAGCACTATCGTGCGGCCATCTTGCTGCGGGTTCACTAGCGCCCCCCAATGTAGCTCCTTTGCACCATAGTGCAAGGGTGTCTGCGTTGAGGGGAAGATTGTTTATGTGCAGGAAGGTCTCCCTTCCTGCACATAAACAATCTTTAAATGAAGTTTTGTAACTTTTATGTGTGATCATTAATGCAGCACACATAGAAGTTGCAAAACGTCATTTTTTTGTTTGATTGTTTATGTGCAGGAAGGGTCACCTTCCTGCACATAAACAATCAATGGCAATTTGCTGTTTCTATGTGCAACACACATGGAAACAGCAAAAACGAGGAGAAATAAAGCATTTCTCCTCGTTTTGCAGGTTGAAAACCAGGTTTTCCCTGGTCTTACTTTTGGCGCTGCCTCCTATTTACGCCAACCTTGTAAATAGGGGACAGCATCAAAATCAATGGGTGTTGCGGTGGAACGCCCACCGCAACACCCATTGCCCTCCCCTTTCACGCTAAGTATAGCGTGAAATGGTGCCTTATTTACAAGGCAGCGTTAAGGCGAACCCCCTATCGCCACCACAACGTCAGTTTTAGTGATGTTGTGATGGTGATAGGGTTTTGTAAATATGCCCCTAACTCCCTTACGGGAGCAGAAAGCCTAGGATTCTGTTTTAAAATCACTCCCTCTTATTCATTTGCTGGCTGCCTACTCTACTGTCCCCTGGGCTCAGGACCCACCTTCCTAGCCTCTTTCGGAAAGGCACTAACTCCGTTCCTACTTCACTACACTAATTTCACCGTTCTGGGCTACATCAACTACCACTTTGACAACCTTGACAACCCAGAAGCGGCCAACTTTACAGATACACTAAAGAGAACAGGTCTCTCTCAACTTATCTCTGACCCCACCCACTTGCTAGGGCACAAGCTTGATGGA
The DNA here is from genome assembly GCA_963921515.1 of Calotriton arnoldi. NCBI lineage: Eukaryota > Metazoa > Chordata > Amphibia > Caudata > Salamandridae > Calotriton > Calotriton arnoldi. The sequence continues at coordinate 1,214,590 of CAWUFW010000386.1, forward strand.
ATCCGTGCTAATCACCCTCACCCGACACCCGGAGACCCCATCATGCAATCATGGTCAGATCACCTGATCCCTTTTAACCTTGTGAGCAATTCCCAAAATCCCCTCCATCGGTCAAAAGACAAATCCCCCTTCACCCTTCAAAAATGGAGAACCATGATGTCAAATCCTAACCTTTGCACCTCTCTCTCCAGCCCCACCCTCACCTCCTTTGGGGGGGATAAAAGATGATCTCAGTTCCTTCAACGCATGGCTCACTAGTACAGCCAACGCAATCGCACCCCTGGTCTGGACCAACTTGCGCCAGCCAAAACACTCTGCACCTTGGTTCTCTCCAGCCCTAGCAAAACAAAAGCCACTGTGTAAACAGCTTGAGCACAAGTGGCGCCATGCATACACATTGGAAGATCTGTCCCAATTCAGAGAAGCACAGAAATCTTACCATAAGTAAATTAAGGAGACAAAAAGATCCTACTACACCACACAAATCGAGGAGGCCCAATACGACCCCAAAACAATTTTTAAAATGTCCAAAGTTTTCTTACAACCGAAAGCTCTCTCACAAGATATTCCTCCCTACCAGGCCCACTGTGACCAGATTTCTGTCCTTTTTGAGGACAAAATTCTGGCCTTACAACAGGGATTCGCTTCTTCTTCTACTGCTGACCTGGCGGCCAAACCCTAGCCAAGCAGCACCATCGACTCCCCACACATCAATTTGACAACATTTCAGGAAATTTCACTCCCTCAATCGTGACAGGCCCTCCTCTCCGGCAAATCTGGTTCCCCACATGAACCTTCCCACCTCCCATTTTAAATGCAACCATAGAAATCATCAACCCACTAATCAACAGATTCTCAATCTATCCTTAGCCACAGCGGAAGTTCCCTCCACCTGGAACCTCGCAGTTGTAAAACTTCTTAATAGAAAACCTCTAGCAGACCCAAATTCGCTTACAAACCATAGGCCAATCTCACTTCTCCCAGTTTTAACAAAAGTGCTTGAGAAACTGGTAAACCAGCAACTCATCACTTTCCTGGAAAACTCCAACGCACTTCACTTCCATCAATCCAGTTTCAGACCAAAGAATTCCACCGAGTCAGCTCTATTGGAGGTTTTTGGAACCATAAAAATGACTTTAGACACACGGAAGAATGCGGTGTTGATACTGTTGGATCTCTCCGCAGCATTCAACACCATCTCCCACAAAATCCTCCTTCCGCAAATTGAAGACTTTGTGCAACTGGGATCTCGCACAAGGCGTTATCCTGGAATAAGTCACTTCTGACTGATAGGAGACAAACAGTCACACTGGGACAATTCTTTTCACTGAAAGATCAGTCGCCATGGGAGTGCCCCAGGGATCTTCCCTAAGTCCCACCCTCTTTAATACCTATATGGCTCCCCTTATCTCCACTATCACATCTTATGGCATTGAGACCACCTCTTATGCTGATGCCACACAGCTGCTTCTTTGTCTGGACAAAAAAAGCTTGACATCCGAACAGAATTTTCAAAGCTGTCTCTCTGACATCCTCTGTTGGATGCAAAATAAGCACCTCAGATGCAATACTGACAAAACTAAGATTTAACTCTTTGGCAAATCCAATCTATTTTCTCCCACACAATAGTGGCCCAATTCCATACCCATGCCCCCCGGCCACCATAAAAGTAGCAAAGAATCTGGGGGTAAAATTCGACACTCCCCTCTCATAATATCCACAAGCCATAGCAGAGGCAGGCATGTGTTTTAATCTAGTCAAATCCCTGAAAAAACTATTTTACCTTCTTCCCCTTGCCACCAGAAAAATGGTTTCATTCTCCCAAATTACTTCCACACTAGATAATTGCAAAATAACATCTATGCTGGTTGCTCCAAACGACTAATTCATAAGCTACAGATGGTCCAACATGTCATAGCAAGACCGGTGCTGCAACTCCCTAAACAGAGTTCTGCCTCCAGAGCCCTGAAGAAATTGCATTGCTTACCTATCCACAAAAGGATCCTCTTCAAGATCATACTACTAGTCTGTAGAGCATTCAGTAATATATTACAGCCCGGTTCTGTCACCATAAGACACAAAGAATGCTGAGATCCTCTGACACCAACCTTCTAAGACACCCATCCTTCAGACTCAAAACCCAGGGGGTGGGGGGAGGGGCAAATCCTTCATGGTGCTAGGGTCCAAAGCCTAGAACCTACTCCGCATCTCTCTCCAGTTCATTTAAACTGAAGCAAAATTCAAAAAATGCCTTAAAACCTGGCTCCTTCTTGCCCCCGATGCACTATGTCTTTCCCTCATTTAATCCCATCATCCTTTCCAGTCCAGATGCTCACACTTTTACACAAGAACTCTTGTTTTACCCAGCACAGCGCCAGGATGCTCAATTGCGAGTGCATGCACCAAATTCATTCATAAATTCATCAGGCTAAGTTTGTGAAAAACTTTGCTGACCAAGTAAGAACCCTTCGAATACTCCTAAAAAGGGGGGTCCGTTTTAATTGGGATTGCAATATTAGGAGGTTTTTGGAAAAATGAAGAGTGCCATAAAGAATGCCCCATCGCCGGGAAATATTACTGTAAATCGCAAAACAATTGTGACCACTGATACAATCACCAAGAGGTTAGAGATAATGTACTAAGTTGTTGAGGAGAATAACATATTGTGGCTTTCGCTTCCCATTCCTTGAAAGAATATGAGTGCACTTACTAGGCTATGAAGTAATGGTCCTTGTCTACTAATGAATAGAAGTCTTTATTTGGTTAGTTAATTAAAACCATTCCAAACCCACAATAAAACCTATTACATAATCATGATAAAAGTAGTAAAAGATAAAATACCTCATAAGATTAATTAATACAATCAATACAAAGTGCTAGTGCTCTCTAAGCGCATAAAACCTGAAACTATAGAGATAGAACCGATCTGCAACCCAAGTAAACAGTATTGCCTAAATGGGTGCTGGTGCAATGCCATCAGTGCCAGAATCACTCAAAGTTGATCCTCAATAAGCAAGTTAAATTAAGGAGCAAATCCCAGTCAATAAGTAATGCATAGTTTTGGCTTAATATCTCACCCGTTTGTCCTTTTAATGAATTGCCGATCAAAGTGGTCTTGATAACACGCAGCTAGAGTCGACAGTCTGTGCACATTGATTACATGATAGCTGTCATGCTAATTGGGGATTGCATCTAAAACGTTATCCATAAATGTACCAAATCTAGCAGTTAACCTACAGTCAGCCCCTTGACAACAATGCAATATTTCATGCCTGCAAGAACACATATGCTTAATTCATAGAATTTAGACGAGCAAATTCCTTCTTTCACAAATGAAGTCTTGGCAGACGCAAAGAACATGCGCCAATGTCTCCTTGTAGTAAATACAAAAGCGGCAAGCTTTGCTGGCTCTGGTGTATTTCCAACTTTGGGGCATATTTACAAGGGCATTGCACCACAGGAACGTCACTTTTAATGATGTTCCTGTGGCGCAATGCCCTGCTCCATATTTACAAGGTGGCATGAAGTCACTTAACATGGCCTAACGCCACCTTGTAAATATGCCCCTTACAGCAGAAGGGCGAGCAATGGCTGTTGCTGTGGGTTTTCTACCGCAACACCCATTGCTTTTCGATGCTGCTCCCTATTTACATGGGTGCCGTAAATATGGGGCAGCGCCAAACATAAGACAGGCGCAACGAGGAGAAATGATTAATTTCTCCTAGTTTTTGCTGTTTCTATCTGTGGTGCATTCTGCAGCACACATAGAAACAGCAAATCGCCATTAGTGATTGTTCATGTGCAGGAAGGTGTCCTTTCCTGCAAATGAACAATCATTAGAAATTGCCAAGTTGCAACTTCTATATGTTCCGCATTCTGCAGCACACTTAGAAGTTACAAATCGCCATTAGCAATTGTTTATGTGCAGGAAGGGACACCTTCCTGCACATGGACAACCATTCCCTGCAATGCAGGCACCCATGCACTATTGTGCAAGAGTGCCTGCATTGGCGCCAGGCAGCTAAATTTAGCACCAGCGCCAGGGGAAACGCAGGGGTGCATCACATTTTTGGAAATACGGCACATCTCTGTGTTTCGAAACTGTCGGAGTGCGGCATTAGCAATTTTGTCTTAATGCTGCGTTCCGACAGTTTCTTGTAAATATATCCCCCTTTATGTATTTTCACCAACATCAAATTGGCCCAAACGTAGTCTTAAAAATGTAAGTTTAAGTTCCCAAAATATGGGTTTCAACAAATATTCCTGCGGTGCCAATTTCACATAGGTTGCTATTATAACTGATTATGGTGTTTAGGCACCAACATCCGCAGATCGATTTCTTTTGAGTTTGCTATTATCGTTTTAACTAGAAGATTTTTTAAAACTATCATTTGAAATATTAAGAGTCCATGGAGGACTCATACTTAATTCACACAAAGTAAACTCAATGACTCTGTCGCAAGGGGCGGACTTAGAGCAAATGAGTTCTTGGCTGAGTTAACACTTGAAAGAGTCTTTATTTGCTTTGAATAATTTAAACCTTAATTTCAACAGTGATGCTTTCTGGGCAAGTCTCTGCTCCGTGAGGCCAAACTCTAAACAAACCTTAGCTTCTGTCACAGAAATCGGGAGGAAAATGTTTTCATACAGCCTGGTTTGCACCTGGTTACGCCATCCTCCGAATTTGCCAGGGAATACTCCAAACCCATAAGTTGACGATGGTGAGTACTTGGGGCCTCATTTACGGGGAACTAGCGTAGGGCTGCCCTGTGCCAATGTGAAAGGGCAGGAATGCACAGTATTTATGGAATACGGTGCATTCCTGTCCTTTCCCTATGTGCTGGTGAACAATTTGCTGCCTAGCGCCAACGCAGGCACCCTTCCACAATGGTGCAAGGGTGGCAGCGTTGCATGCAGGATTGTTTTTGTGCAGAAAGGGACACCTTCCTGCACAAAAACTTTTCCAAGTGGCGTTTTCCTCTTCCCATGTGTGCTGCAGAATGCAGCACATATGGAAAGAAGAAAAAACAGGGAGAAATAAAAATATTTCTCCTCTTTACGCCTGCTCTAGGGAGGCGTAAGGTTTTGGCGCTGCCCCAGGTTTATGTGATTAAGTAAATCTGGGGCAGCGTCACAATCCATGGGTGTTGTATGGGAAAACCCCACTGCAAAGCCCATGGAATGCCTCCTTGGCGCAGAGTAAGAAAACGCAGCGACTTGCGCTGCTTTATCTTACTCCATATCTATGAGGCCATGCAAAGCCACGCAAAGTCATAGATATGACTGAGAGGCTTGTGCCGTCGAAGCGTCCAAAAAAGTGACGCTCCGGCGGTGCAAGCCTCTCTTAAATAAGCCCCTTGGCGTTTATAAATCTAAACAACAGTAGCAGCAAGGGTCCTTTTAGATTTCTAGCCACTTTGTGTAATGTAAAAGCTATTCCTCTTGCTTTGATCGAAATTGATCTCACATGCCACTCATGATGACCATAAGCTTGGAATTCGACCCCTAGATACTTATAAGTGTGAGCGCTAGTAATGGCATGAGATCCTATCTCCATGTTAAATCTTGGTTAAATCGCTTCCTGGTAAAGGTAATGACTTTTGTCTTCTCTTCATTAATGTACAAACTAATATTTCTACAGTAGATGTCAAGTTTGGTTAAGGAATGTTGGAGCCCTATCATGTTATGTTATGTTAAAATTGAATAATCAAGCAAGACTGTGTCATCAGCAAATTGCAGGACACGGAGCTGCTGACTATTTAACCTTGCTTGCTACTGGGTAATCAGAAACTCAGGGTCTCATTTATGAGGTTTTGGCACAGGTCAGTGCCGCAAGGAATCTTACTACGCTGCCCTGCATCAAAAGAAAAGGGCAGGAATGAGCTGTATCTATGAGCTACAGTGCATTCCTGTCCTTTTCCCCTGTGCTGGAGCATAATGGGCTGCCATGTGCCAACGCAGGCACCTTTGCGCTATGGTGCAAGGGTGCCTGCATTGTAGGGGTGATTGTTTTTGTGCAGGAAGGGACACCTTCCTGCACAAAAACATTCACGAGAGGTGTTTTCCTCTTTCTATGTGTGCTACACATAGAAAGAGGAAAAAACAAGGAGAAATAAGGATATTTCTACTCGTTGCGCCTCCCTAATTCTACCCCTGGAGTGGCGTTAGAATCTGACAATTCCTCGTAAATCTGGGACTGCTTCAGATTCCATGGGTGTTGTGTCGAAACACCCGCAGGAACACCATCGAATGCTCCTTTCATGCAGTGTTCTGCGTGAAAGGGGCACATACTTCCAAGGCCAAAGTGGCTTTGCATGGCCTTGTAAATATGCTGCAGCATATTGCGACACCAGAGCTTCAAAAGAGTGACACTCCGGGAGCGCAAAAGTGCCACTAGAGGCCTCGTAAATGAGGCACTTAATTGTTTAGTGATGAATACCTTTAATACTTACGAAGAAAAGGCCACAAACCTCTTTCCTTTGTATTGATGTTGGTATTTTTGAGTATGGCGGTGAGGGGCTCCATGTAGATGTTAAACAGTGATGGGGAGAGAACTGATCCTTGTGGGACTCCCCTGGTTATGGGGAGAAGGTCAGACGTGAAGTTGTTAATTTTTATTCGGTGGGAGCGGTTCTGAAGGAAGGAGGTAAACCATTGTAGGACCACTTCTTCTGCTCCAATCCTTCCTCGGAGTACATTTATGAGCAGATTGTGGTCGACCGTATCGAAGGCTGCCGATAGGTCAAGGAGTATGAGTAGGCAGCAACGGTCTGCATCGAGTGATTTGTAGACGTCATCTATGACATTCAGGATCGCTGTCTGTGTGCTGCAACCTTTTCTGAAGCCCGATTGGTGAGTATGTAGAAGGTTGTTGCTGTCAATGTGTTGGTTAAGTTGGAGGAGAACACATCTTTCCAGGATTTTGGCTAAGAAAGGGAGATAGGAGACGGGCCTGAAGTTGTTGGGGTTGTTTGGGTCTGAGCCCGGTTTTTTTAGTAATGGAGTGACTTGGCCGATTTTAAGACAGTCTGCCATGACTCCGGTTCTCAGGGAGCTATTTATAATTTTGGCCCAGAGAGGGGCTAGGGTGAGGTTGAGCTTTTTTGCCAGTTGGGCAGGAATAGGGTCAGCTATGTGTGAGGAAGGTTTGGACCTGATAATCATTTCCGTGATGTCTGCTTCGGAGATGGGGTTGAATGTCTTCCAGCTGCTAGGAGGGTGCCAGGGAGGGATGTCTCCTTCATTGCTGGGGGGCGGGCTTTCATTGGGAGACAGGAGGTGGTCATCAAGGGAGCGTTCAATCTTGGTGATTTTTTCGTGAAAGAAATTGGCAAAGGTGTCACATAGCTCTTTGGAAGCCTGCACGGTTGTTGTGGGAGGCTTGGCTGTTTGTTGTTTAATGAGATTGAAGAGTTCTTTGGGATGATTTTTGGCATTGTCTAGTGCACTACGGAAGAAGGTAGTTTTTTCATTCTTGATGTGTTTTTTATATTGCCTGCGTTCTGTTTTGAGTTGGTCAAGGTGGGTTGTGGACGGGTTGTTCCGCCAAGGTCTTTCTGCAGCTCTGAGATGTCTTCTTTCAGAGTTTAGGTCTGTTTTGAACCATGATATCGATGGGTTGTTCCTGACTCTTTTTTGCTTCAAGGGTGCTACTTGGTCTAGTATGGTTGTCATTGTTGCGTTGTAGGGTGTAGTAAGTTCAGTTGTAGATAGGTCACTCGTGTTGGGGGGCAGTAGTGTTCTTACCCGTTCTTCCAGGTCAACAAGGGGAATCTGTCTTAGATTTCTCGCCCAATGAAGGGAATCCTGTGTACGGGGTAGGCAGTGAGTCAGATGGTTAATGTGAAATAGAATGATGTGATGGTCTGACCAGTCAACAGGAGGATGTGGTCGATGGTAACTGTATCTTCATGAGCTATAATGGCATCAATGATTGAGCCTCTTTTATGGGTTTGCTCTGTGCAGTGTTGGATAAGGTTATTATTGAGAAGTTCGTTTAGGGATTGGATCGGAGTGTTATTTTCATCATTCCAATGGAGGTTGAGGTCCCCTAGTATTATGTTGTTGGAGTCTAAGAGTGAGCAGTATGTTATCAGGTCGGAAAGGTGTTCTCCGAATGTGGGAGTGTTGCCTGGCGGATGGTAGAGGAGACGGCAGTTTATCGTTTTGTTGTCCTTCGTCTTTATGGTGGAGGATAGATATTCAAATGTATTGTAGGTGAAGGAGTCAATTTCAGTTATGGAGATGTTATTCTTGTAGATGATTGCAATACCCCCGCCACGGTGGTTCGTTCTGTCTTTGTTTATGATTGAGAACCCGGGGGGCACAAGCATGTCAATGATTGGTAAGGAGGATTCGTTCAACTAAGTTTCTGTGATGAACGCGATATCGATGTCGTGGGTTAGGATGGTTTCTGCCAGGTCTGTTGCGTGTTTGGTTGCAGATCTACAGTTTATAAGCATGCAGTTGGTTGTTACCTTGTTTTCGAGTTTCTTCGGGGGAGGAGCCATGGGCACGTTCGTGAGGTAAGCTGGTGGCCTCGCTGTTCTTGGTGTGATGCAGTCTCTCCGAAATCCAATGATTACCTGGATCGTGGAGCTGGGGTTGCTAGTTGTAGAAGAGTCGTAAGAGTTGGCAAGATCGGTCGCCTCTCTCAGGGACATTGCAGCGCTTGTTCTTTTGGGTCTCTGAGTCTGGTTAGTGAAGGGGGTTGAGTTCCAGCTGTGTGCCTGTTCCTTGGGAAGACTTGAGTGTTGTTTGTTGGAGTCAGTAGGTGGGGAGTGTAAGCATTGGATAGGCTCCAGATGTGTGGTGATATTTGATAGAATTTTGCTTAGGCCCTGTATTACAATCTCTAGTTGGCTTTCCAACAGAGAAAGTCTTTGAGACATATTCAGTGAGGAGGGGGTAAGAGGGTTTATGTTCAAGATGTCCTGTGCGGGACAGTCTAGGGATGGCGAGAGCCTGCCAGTGAGAGTGTGGGTCACGGTGTCATTGGTACCTATGTTTCTCCTGTGGTTAACCAAGGACATGTGGTGAGAGTACTCTTGTTGTGTTTTAAACAACAGTTTGTTGAGTGCTGTTGGGAGTTGAGTGTTGGGAGACTTTGATTGTGTGTCGGCTACACCGGTTGCATGTGTGGGCGAATTTCGTGGGGAGGGAAGGGAGGGGTAAGGGTCGGGAGGGGGTTGGGGAGTCTTAGCAGAGACTAATTCCTTTTGAGATCCTGATAAAGAAGAGGCCCCTTATTAGGGATAGCAACAAGGCCCCAAAACAGGACAAGGCTAGATGGAAGGAATTAATAGGACATCCAGATCTCCTTCCAATGGCTCTTACGGGCAGACCCAACACGTTAGGAGACCCTATAGTAGACAACCAGCTCTTTGGGCAGTGGATGCACGACCTGAGAGATCGATTGGCTCCCCTGATCTCGTCTCACAGTCCATCTAAAAAGAAACCCTCTGCCCCATGGTATTCACAATCCCTGAAAGAACTGCAAGGCCATGTTAGGTCGTTAGAACGCAGATGGCGGCGAAACTACGATGATAAAGAGCTTAATAATTTCAAACTAGCTCTGAGAAAATATCATGCCCTGATTAAAACTACTAAAAAAGTATATTATACTGAGGCCATTAAAACCACCAATAACAATCAAAAAGAGATCTTTAAAATACTTAATCTATTTACAAATCCCAAAAGTTTACAACAAGAGATTCCCCCTCTCAGAGCCTCTGTAATAATATAGCAGATTTGTTTGAAGAAAAAGTTCTGTCATTATTAAAAGACTTCCCCCCCCGCTACTCTCTCTGTCATAAACAAAGAAGTCTCTGTAGGCTCAGATAGAGCTTGTATGCAAACTTTTAAACAAGTTACGATGGAAGAATCTCGTCTGGTGAGTTTGTCTTTAAATCAGGCTCTCCCTTCGATCCCTGCCCCCCTACTCTTTTACACACACTTATTGACACTGTGAACCCTAATATTAATAACATAATAAATTCCTCGCTTCTCACAGCCATAATTCCAATAGAGTGGAAACTTGCGGCGGTAAAACCACTCCAAAAGAAACAACTGGCGGATCCTACTACGCTTTCCAACCTACGTCCCATTTCGCTCCTACCAAGCCTGTGTAAGCTGACCGAAAAATTTGTTAATAGTCAACTCACAACATTCTTGGAGAAAACTAATACGCTGCACACTAATCAATCAGGTTTCAGAGCCCAACACTCGACAGTATCTGCCCTATTGTATACTACTGAAACCCTAAGAGCAGCCCTGGATCAGGGAAAGAGAGCAGTCCTGGTGCTACTAGACCTGTCGGCTGCCTTCGACACGGTCTCACATGTCATTCTTTTAGACCGTCTTGCATCAGCTGGCATATCTGGCAGTGTCCTGGAGTGGATAAAGAACTTCCTGCAAGATCACCGCCAAGTGATCACACTAGGCCAATATAATTCTCAAGAAAAGGCACTTATCTCAGGGGTACCCCAGGGTTCGAGCCTTAGCCCGACCCTCTTTAATGCCTATATGGCCCCCCTGATTAAGCTAATATCGTCCTTTAACATAAACACCATCTCATATGCGGACGATACGCAGCTAATCTTGGTCTTGGATAACGATACTACCCAGGCAGAAGAAAATCTCCGCAAATGCCTCACAGCGACTTTCAGCTGGATGAATAATAACCATCTGAGGTGCAACTCTGAAAAAACCGAAATTCTACCCTTAGGCCAACAAAAGTTTTTTTCGCCTAAACTTTGGTGGCCAGAAAATGCCCCCCCCTCCCCCACCCCAAACACAATAAACGTGGCTAGGAATCTAGGAATAAAATTTGATACTACCTTATCGTTTAAACAGCAAACATTGGCAGTTGCAGGTACCTGCTTCCACATCATAAAAAGCCTAAAGAAATTTTTTGACCTGATTCCCATCTCAGCTAGGCAAACTGTTGCCGTGGCCCTTATTACATCCAGGCTGGATTATTGTAACAGCCTCTATGCAGGAACTAATAGATCAGTTCTGCACAAGCTTCAGATGGTCCAGCATGCGGCGGCTCGGCTGGTTCTGAAGTGGCCCAGGAGATCATCTGCATCAGCAGCACTAGATATTCTGCATTGGCTACCAATTCACAAACGCGTCCTGTTTAAGGTCCTTATCATCACTTTTAGGGCCTTCCACTCCTCAGGCCCCCAATATCTTCGAACTGGCTTTAAGCGCTATGTTCCCTCCCGAAGTTTAAGATCATCAAACGCCAATCTGTTGAACATTCCAGCCTTCAGATTGGTGTCGAAGGGAGGAAAATCGCTTACAGTCATAGGATCTAAGGCATGGAATAAACTTCCTCCACAACTTCGCCAGATTACATCTGAGTCCCTGTTTAGGAAGGCACTTAAAACCTGGATTTTTGGTGCACCGGACACACTCTGCAAAACTCTGATCTGATCTCCCATCTTATACCGTTCGCAGTAAACCAGCTTGGTGCTCAATCGTTTGGTTTCCGTTACAGCGCGAAGATGCTCCTCGGAGTGATAGCCGCGCTATATAAATATACCTTTACATTACATTACATTTCTCGGAAATGTTCTGGATGAGAAGTGTTTGGTGTGCGAGTGTCGCCTCTCTCAGGGACATTGCGGCGCTTGTTCTTTTGGGTCTCTGAGTCTGGTTAGTGAAAGGGGTTGAGTTCCAGCTGTGCGCCTGTTCCTTGGGAAGACTTGGGTGTTGTTTGTTGGAGTCAGTAGGTGGGGAGTGTAAGCGTTGGATAGGCTCCAGATGTGTGGTGATATTCGATAGAATTTTGCTTAGGCCCTGTATTACAATCTCTAGTTGGCTTTCCAACAGAGAAAGTCTTTGAGACATATTCAGTGAGGAGGGGGTAAGAGGGTTTATGTTCAAGATGTCCTGTGCGGGACAGTCTAGGGATGGCGAGAGCCTGCCAGTGAGAGTGTGGGTCACGGTGTCATTGGTACCTATGTTTCTCCTGTGGTTAACCAAGGACATGTGGTGAGAGTACTCTTGTTGTGTTTTAAACAACAGTTTGTTGAGTGCTGTTGGGAGTTGAGAGTTGGGAGACTTTGATTGTGTGTCAGCTACACTGGTTGCCTGTGTGGGCGAATTTCATGGGGAGGGAAGGGAGGGGTAGGGGTCGGGAGGGGGTTGGGGAGTCTTAGCAGAGACATTCCTCGGAAATGTTCTGGATGAGAAGTGTTTGGTGTGCGAGTGGGAAGTTGTGGAAGAGGAAGAGTGGGTGGTGTCGGAAGGGGTGAGATTGACTTTGGTGGAGTGAGTCTTGAGATTGTTTTGTGAATTCACAGGAGGGGACGGTAGGTTAAGGGATAGGGGGTTGTGCGAGTGGTTAAAGTGTAAATGAGTAATGGCGTTCCGTAGCGTGGGGAATAGGGAATCAAATGAGTCTAAGTTGGCGATGTTGGCTTGAATCAAGACTATACCGTTGCTGTAGATGGTAGCAGAGGTGTTGCTACTGCGCGAAGAGTGGTTCGAGTTAGAGATCGTCAGTTTTTAGAGATCGTCAGTTTGCAGCTGAGAGGGGTGCTAGTTGTTTTGGATATGTGAAGGTGGGATCTAAGTATGGTGTTCCATTTCGCGGGGCCCTGGGTGTGGAAAATGAGATCCATTTTCTGCTGGCCTTTGGAGGAGCAGTGGTATATATCAGCGATGAGTGTTTCCGGGAGTTGTCTGATCAGCCTATGTTTGAAGTTTCTTTTCGCTTTGAGTGAGAGATTGGGGGGGGAAGATGATGGAGAAAGAGTTAGGACCATGGGTTATCAACCCTTTCGTAGAGGGGTGGAGGGTGGTTGATGTGGCAGGAGGCATCTTGCCTCAGTGGGTGTCCTGATGTCGTTTGCGCACAGATAAGCGGGTTTCCGCCAAGGGGTCAGGGGCAGATCTAGGAGGTGCTGGAGGAGGTTTAAGATTCTCCCCGACCTTAGTGGCTTGGCGAGTGAGAGTTTATCCAGTATTTGTTGTTTATAGTTTCCCAGGTGGTTTAGTTTCCCTCTTGGAGAAAGTCCTCTTTCAATTTCCTATTACCCAGCCTGGTTTGGGAGAAAGGAGTTAGTCCCTTATTTGATTAGTTTTCTCTTTCCAGGTTCTCAGCCTGGCTTGTGGTAGAGGACTTAGTCCTTTGTTCGTTTCCCAGAATAATCTAAGTGATTAGGTATTGGAACACCATGCGGACACTGTTCAAATTTGGCTGATTATATATTGGGTAAATGGTATCATGTGCCGTGGGTCAGGAGTCTTTCTTCAGTTTCTGTGGTTGAGATTGTCTAGAGGCGAGGTCCAAATTCGATTTTTTATTTTTTTATTTAGATCAGTGAATGTAGGATCTCTATCCCTTTTGCTGGTCAGAGGGTCGCAATCTTATGGAGCTGTGCATAGAGTCGACGAAGGGGGAGTTTAGAAAATGGAGTGCAGAATGTGAACCCAGAGAAAGTAGTGCCCCGACTGCAAGGAGAAGTACCAGAAAAGATTCACACTAGGCGAAAGTGATTAGCGCTGCGTGTCCCAGGAATAGAAGAATTAGCCCCAGTGAAAGTCTTACCAGGGACAGAATTACGTCGCTTCACTCGCAGGTCCCAGTCCCCACCGCCTCATCTCGTCATCTGGGGAGGTGTAAGCGAGACAGGGAGAGAGTCTGTTGGGCTGTAGCCGGTCGCGACGATCTAGCACTGCACGGCTGGGCGGGTTCCAGTCTGCGAGCAGGGTCATCCGGAAAATGCTGGCAGTCTGTAAAGGCTAGCAGGGTCAACCGGAAAATGCTGGCAGTCTGTAAGCGGGGCGGATGCCGACCCCAGAGCAAATACCCTCGCCGGAACCGGAGGCCTCCAATTGTGAGGCAGACAGCGAGGCGGAGAAGACAGCAACGCGGGGGTGACTCGCCATCGTGGATCAGGGAGGTAACCGTCTCTGGAATCAGTAGAGCTTTCAGACGGCCGGGGCTTTGCGAGGCAGATAGCCCGTGATGCCTCACCGTGTAGCAAACCACCCCTGCAGGTCCGGGGGGTGCTTCCCAGTTCCCTGCAAGGCAGAAGAAGCAGCGGCAGGGGGACGGATCACCGTCTTGGTCCGGGCGGTAATTCCCAGTCCCAACTCGGAGCTCCAGTCAGACGATCGCGGGAGTCCGCAGCAATCCGCGGCCAGGACGGCACTGAGTAGGCATTACTGGGAGCCACAGCAGCTGCTCCAGGCTTCCCCAGCAGACTTGACCCTGATATAACGCACAAATAGTAACTGGCGCCGGGGACCAGGACATCCACTTCAGCCTCGCGTGGAAGTCTGTATCCGATCCGGCGTTGGAGTGAATCGTGCTTCGCAGCGGGCACAACTCGTCAATCCCGGTGAGTAAAGTTCCAACAAGAAATCATTTCTCACTCTAGAGTGAATTCTGTGAGCATGCTAGGAAGCAGATGGGTGGATATCGGGGATTATGGCAGGATTTTCACAGATTCGTGATCCCAAATCCTGGAACTCCCTTTGGGTGCTCCATCTTGGCGGCCATCTTGGCGCACATGACAGGACCTGCTTGGTGCACCGCCCCCGTGAGGAAGAGAGAATGTGCATTGGTGGTATATAATAACACTAACGATGGAGCAAATCAGGGCATCAGTGAATGCACCTTTTTCATATTATAGGTGGTTAGTTGAGCAGTGGGCACAGCCTGCCTCAACCTGTGAGATCCTCTTCCGGCCCACATTATGAGTTGACTGGGGCGGCAGCCCTGGAGTGGTGTCCCCAGGGGGATACTGCTACAGCCGATTCTGAGTAGCCCGGCGCGGTGCTTAATATGAGCCGGTGCTTTCCGGTGCTCCGCACCGGCACCTTATTGTCAGCACCGGGGCTATGACAGTCTGCCACATGGTGGCGCTGTCATGCTAATTTAGGTATGAACACAACAACAGCGGTTTATTTGTTCAATTTACATTAACAATGACTAATACATGCCTCCCAAGCCATTCTTCTGGCTTTGGGGACCTGGAATAGTCTGACTTGTCACACTTGTAGGAGTGTGAAGGTTGGTAGCTGTGTATGTACTGTCATTGGCAGCTGGCATGGGTTATGTGAGGTGCAAGCTGCAGTGGCCTCCCGACGAGAGCCCCGGCACTTATACTTTTACAAATTAAGCACTGCCGGCACCCCTACACCCAGATTTACCGGGTGCTGGAATATAAGGACCAGCACCTGTGAAAACCCCATGCAGGTCCACGGACATTTTCCACCTTCTCAAAGCAAGTGAAGACTGTCAGCAGAAATGGTCCAATAATCGGTCACCGGCGTGTGTTAAATTCCTGGTTTTTCAAGTCCCCCTG
This sequence comes from Calotriton arnoldi, assembly GCA_963921515.1. NCBI lineage: Eukaryota > Metazoa > Chordata > Amphibia > Caudata > Salamandridae > Calotriton > Calotriton arnoldi. The sequence continues at coordinate 1,229,916 of CAWUFW010000386.1, forward strand.
TTAGTTCCATTCTGGGAGCTCTTACTTGTAGTGCCCATTCAGAGGGGAGATACTGGCAGGAATCATGAATTCCTGTCCCGGTATCGCCTGCCCAAAATTCCAGGCAACTCGCAAAGAAGCACAAAAACAGGTTGAATGTAAAATCTAACAGGGATGCACAGTCTGTCCATTCTCCCGTCTCTTCTTACGCCAGAGAGGCTATCCAGTTTGTCTTTTGACTTGCTTTTCTACAACTAAGTATTTATCTTGGCATGTCTCAGTTCTCCTTAGATAGTATTTGTATTCTTGCTACCTCTGCTTGCTACATCCCCGGAGCAGCAGATCGATGGACTGATCACACTTTTTGCTCAGAACGACCTTGCCAGTTTTCTCTTAATCCGACCAGTACATCAAACAGTTGCTCCCTTTGAAGAAGGAAGATCTTTCATGATGCAAACGTCGGTACATGCACCCAGGCTCTTTGCCCTCCATTGCAATCGACTTGACATGCAGATTTTAACACCTGGGCCTTCCATGAAAACTCTTCTCAGCAGAATCTCCTTGTTTGGTCAATTCTGAAAGCTGGAGCAATAGGGATTATAAGAGTGGATGAACTGGGATATGAGTTCAATCTTGTATACAAAAGGCTGTATAATCTCCTTAAACCAGCACGCGTAAGGCCCCTACTTATAGATAACAACACTTTATGTTGTGCGCAGGACTCTCAGGTTGGACCTTGGTTTGGGAATACAAAGTTGATTCACCCTGACGGGTCCTTTGTATGTGGGTGATCAACCTGAGAATATGCCTTCCGAGCAGGCTTCTATGTAAACATGAGGATATTGCTGCTTTGTTGGCATGCCAAGCGCTGAGGGCTTCCAGCCTCCCTTCTAAGAGACCGATGACATCAAAGTCTCACAATCCTGCTGAGGGCGAAAGACTCTTGCTTAATAATTTCATTAGAGATTTTTATTTTCTTCTCTGTGTAGAGATATCCTTCAGGCTTTCCCTGCTCGCCCATCCCCAAACAGATCTAGAAAGTCATCTAAAGCACAGCACCCTCCAGTCAACACTTCCTTATTACCAGTCTCCCGAAAGTGACGTCAACCCAGTCAAAAAGATTTATTATCAATCAATCAATCAGTGATCTTATCAAGCCCAACTACTCACCAGTGAGGGTCTCAAGGCGCTCAGTGGGAGGAGGTGGGTGGGAGGGGGCTGCGGTTCAGTAGAAGAGCCAGGTCTTATGAAGGCGCGCCTACATTGACCGTCTCTCTGGTGTGATTTTACCAACTCAGGCTGTTGCAATACATTTTCGTCTATCATGGTGAGTACCTTAGAGAAATCTGGGTCGGACGGTCCCAGGGCATTCAGGAGGTAGAGGGCCAGAATAGTAACAACTATGGTCTTTCACCTCTGGTGTCCTTGGACCTCATACTGCGGACCCCAAACTGGGAAACAAGTACCACGTTTAGGAACTCACTCTTAGGATAGTGAGGCAGAGAAGCCCAATGCTTACTCAGGGGAGGTTCTGTGGGCTAAAGACAGAGGACTCCAGTGCAGTCAGTGGTTTTCATTTTAATATAAAAAAGTACTTTATTACACTCAAAAGTAAATACTATGCAGACATTAACAATTATGGTGAAAAGGTCTTTGTGGACACCCTCTGAAGGGTTCCACAACCTACCGGAGAAACACAACAAGGAAAGGTCATACAGCTGAGGTAAACCCATACATGTACCCTGATCACCCTATGCTGAAGGCACCTCCAGTGATGTATATGCCATCAGGCCCATAGTCTAAGAAACACAATACCCCTAGGGGAATATTCACAAGAACGTGTGCTAAACATCTCCAAAAAATGTTAACGCAACTTTACACATCGCAGCCGATCGCGGGAAAAATAACCCTGTGTTAACCTGGAATTCACAACACGGCGGTACCATGCAATAGTTCCCCGAAAACGCGGCCAATGTCCGCGATACAACAACAGGGACCGTGATAAAAACACAAACCTCAACGCGAAAAAACATGCGATGGGCCAAAGCGCGATGAGGAAATCAGCGATAAGCAGCGCCAGGCCTGCAATACACACATGGCAGGTGGGAAAAACCACTATAAAAGTAGAAAAAACACACAATCACAAAATGACCAACACCGAAGCACCATGGAGGCAGCCGGAGCAGGCGCAGAGGACAAGCGCAACCCCACAAGCACCCCGAACGACCAGCCTGGGACCTCGGCGACAGGGAAGGGCAAGGACAAGAAGAAGAGGAAGACGAAGTTCAGTCCGCAGGAAAACAGGATCCTGGTCACGGAGGTGATGGAACACCATCAACAACTGTTCGTCACCTCCAACGTGTCATTGGGCACCAAAAATGGAATATGGCGGGACATCGTGGACAAGGTGAATGCCGTCGGAGAGCACAATAGGTCAATGGACGAGGTCAAGAGGCGATGGATTGACATCAAGCGCAAGACCAAGGAGAAACTCGCAGCCAACCAGAAGGCAGCAATGCAGACTGGAGATGGGAGCCCAGTGCCACAGCTGGAGCTGGATGACATGGAGGAGCTGGTGTCGACAGTCATCAGTGTGGAGACCGTGGCAGGAGTCGGGGGACCGGACACTGCTCGACAGGATACAACACAACTGCAACAGGGGGAGTGACCACCAGGTACTGGGGGGACGGGTGGAGATGGCCACAATGGCACACATGCACAATCAAGAAGAGCACAGTGCACACCCACAATGACTCTGGATCATGGCCCTGATCCACAGACTGTCACAATGTACAATGCCATGCTGTCTGAATGTGAACCTGTACCATGCGGCTACATACATGCGGTCACATTGTAATACACCATCTCCCCTTCACATTGCAGGGGCACTGTCAACACCTCCTGCAGAGCAGTCCCAGCCACTCTTCACTGATGACGAGGAGGACACCACCAGCATCGACACCCAAGCCCTCCAAGACATCATTGAACTCATCCGCCAATCACCTCCAGGACCAGGGCAGCCCAGCTTTATCGAGGAGACCCCACCCACTCCACAAACCACCCAGCAGGAGGCACCCACAGCTCCGGCAGTCTCCCAAGAACCCCAGGAACAACACATGGCCTTCCAACGCCGTGTGCTGGAGGGCCAGAGGGAGACGGCTGAGCAGGTGCGGGTGGGGTTCGACCTCATGGCTACCAAACTGGATGCCATCCACGGGTGTCTAGGTCCCATCAGGGACCAGCTCCAGTCCCTAACGGACACCCACGGCCCGCTCCATGGTCTCCAACGAGCCCTGACTGACATCGCTGGAGTCATGACTCGGAGACAAGAACACCTGTCCGCTCAGAGTGGCTCCAGCGATCTCAGCCGTGAGATGGCACACATGCGGAGGTTCATGGAGGACATGGTGCGGATGGATCAGAAAGGATGGCAGCCACCGCTGCACATCAGCGAAATGTAGCTGGGATCTACCAGGCCCTGCAGATCCTCATCATGGCATTGCTGCCACAAGGCGTGGCGATGAGGAATGCTGCTGCCCCCACACCATCCACATCTCCGCCCCCTGGTGTGTCAGTGCCTCCCAGTGCAGCAGGCATATCCACTCCGGCACCTGATGTGTCACTGCCACACAGTGCGGCCGACAATCCTCCTCCGGCCCCTGATGTGTCACTGCCACACAGTGCCACAGCCGGTACTGCAACACCCACAGGTGGGGCAGAGCACACATCCGAGGATGAGGACGTGGATGGGATTGAGTTCAGAAGGAGGCACTACCATTCATGCCCGCCACCTTGCCTGTTTCTGCTTGGTGCCGCACATGGCCCCATGACCTGCCACTGACCCCTGATACACTCCGCTGCACTCACCTTGGACCGCGACATGGACTGCCATATCCTGTTTAATGACCAATGACACGGCGACCAGACTGCGGACTGTACCCTTCCTCCTCCTCAGTACTTGTCATCCCCGGATGGACTCTGGCTGGCCCTCCATGGGCCCATATTGTGTGTGTGCTTGGCATGGCCCTGTACCGCTCCAGCTGCAAAACTCCACTGGATGTGCAATAAACATCCAGAAACGCACTGCTGTGTCATGGCTTTCATCATTCATGTATGAATGTGTGGATGAATGTAGGGACAGTGATTTCCCTCACGTCAATGATGCTCATCTAGTGGGATGCCAGTCACAGTGTGCTACATTGCCTATTGTGTTCCGCTTGCCGTGGACACTACAACAGGGACAAACGCATTAGTCACTCCCTTGTCCGGACATGGACTGAACCACGCCCAGAGCCCCCGAGTCATAGTTGCAAGCCCTGCGCTGGTCCGGCGTACGCCAGGCCAGATCACTCCGCTTACGCTCCGAGGGGGGGCCCACATAGCTACATGTCGCAGGCGTACACGCTGGTGGTATGCAGGTCACTGGTCTAGTTGTCAGCATGTCACGGCCACTCCCTGAGGGCAGGTCTGCACACACACCACACCCATCCGGCACAGGCCATGTGACCCCGCCAATATAAGGGGCCGACGACATCACATTCCCCACTGCCAGTGGTGACTGGATGACGGACGCTCCACGGTTCTCAATCATAAAGGGCCCATGAGTTGTGGTGCACAGGGTTTGTCGCACCCGAGGCCTTGCGCCCGTTACGGGCCTACCACTAGGTGTCACTGACTGGGGTTGCACAGGGTTAGTGGCACCCGAAGCCTTGCGCCCGTCATGGGCCTACCACCACGTGGCGCTGACTGGGGTTGCACAGGGTTAGTGGCACCGTAATAGCTGAGCGGGTGTGCAGCCTGCGATGATGACGTGTGCACTGATGCCTCAGGACTCAGCATCATGTGTGGGACCTGCTGGGCCGCGGGGCGGGTCTGCATGATGTGGAGCATGCCATGGTGGCGGGACCGGGGCCTGGAGCTTGCACGGGCACGTTGTGTGCCCACTGGTGGACACACCGTTGGTGGCAGGTGAGCAGTGGGCCCGGGGTGCGCAAGTGCAGACAGCCAGCGCTGGCCGGTGGGAGGGGGTAGGGTGCGGCTTCATGCGTGCGCAGGGACGGACAGGCCGTGTGCTGTGTGATGGACTCTGCCATGATTGACTCTGGCCTTGATTACAGATTGCAGACCTGGTGGCTTGCAGTGTATCCCGGCACGTGGTTGGAGACACACCGGTGGCAGCAGGTGAACAGTGGGGCCTGGGTGCGCAGGGGCGGCGGTGTCTCTCTCTCTCCCTTCCTTCCCTCTCTCTCTCTCTCACTCTCTCTCCTTTCCTTCCCTCTCTCTCACTCTCTCTCCCTTCCTTCCCTCCCTCTCTCACTCACTCACTCTCTCTCTCCCTTCCTTCCCTCTCTCACTCTCCCTCCTTTCCTTCCCACTCTCTCACTCTCTCTCCCTTCCTTTCCTTCACTCTCTTTCTCTCTCTGCCTTTCTTTCATTCTCTTTTTCTCTGTGTCTCGCTCCTTTGATATGCGCATGGCACACGTTCTGATTTTGTGCTTTATTTTCCAGGTTGTGACGTCGTGATTGTCCCGGACGGACCCGACAGGAGTCTTCCGCATTGGTGTTTTGTGTTGTGTTTCAATAAAGTTTTTGGTTGTTACTTCAGTGCTGTGTGACTGTTTCTCGTTCTTCTGGCCACACATGTGTGTTATTTTTTGACAATGTGCGTCATCATGCGCTTTTTGTGGCTCTTGTGTCGTGCACGGTATGTGTATGTCCGAGGGGGGATTGGGGGGGCGGGGTGGGCTGGGGGTGGTGGCGGTGGGTGTTGTGGCCCTCATGGGTATCTGAGCTGCATGATCATTGTCTCCATGGCATCTGTGGGTCTTCGGGTGTGGCTCTTGGCTGGGCTCCCTTTCATGCTGCAGGTAGTCGTCCTGCTTAACACCAGCAAAAGGCAGGTGTTAAATGACTGGTGCTACCGCGGCTTATCGCCTGTTTTTGGTTTGCATCGCAGATCTGGCGGTTTGTTGTGAAAGTGGTGTTGTGGTTTTTTCGTGTGTTTTTGCACGGGAACGCCTACTCTGCATCTCTTTAGGGTTAGTTGGTGGTGTCCACCGTGGAGATAAATTTTGGGGCAGTTATCGCGGGAATACTGGGGATGTCTGCAGTTTGCACCCGCTTGTGAATGGGGTGTTGAATCTATCTCCACTTTGGATGTGTTAAGGTGGAGATAAATCGGCGGTAGGTTCTTGTGAATATGCCCCTTAGTGTATCTAACATATCATGAAAAGTGCATTAATAAAAAGACAAGCCTATTGACTGTGTCAGAGTGTCACCATACATTCCACAGGTAGACCATAAACCCTCAGTGTCAACAAAACATTTCAACGTTTAAAAATATTTTAATGTTTCCAGAAACATGCACAGAATGTAACTTTCATCTGGTGAAAGAAATATGCATTGATATAGAATTTCATTTGCACATGCTGCAGCAATAAAACAGTTAAAATGTTGAGCCTGATTCACAAACTGTACTTTGTAGAACGTTTTGTAATATTGCAAAACATACTACAAAATATTATTCACAAACTATGTGCAGAGTTTATGCCTCCGCCTCTCCTATCTTTTTATGTGCAGAGCTTTCCGCCCCGTCTAAGGAGTCACCCCACGTGTAAATATAGGTTTTAGTAGTAAACGTAAGGAGGACTGGAGGAAGTGGGTGGACAAAGGGGCATACTTACTACTGAAGGGTAGGGGCATAGGGAGGAGTACAGAGGGGTTCAGAGAGGATCAGTTAAGGGTGTATAGAGGAACATTACCCACCCATGAAAGAGTAAGCACATTGATATTCACAAACTGCACTTATAAAGTTACTACTGCGCCCCCCCGCCAAAAAAAAACAGTAGTAAGTCAAGCACCACAAATGGCCAAGCACGGGTACTGCAACACCCTTCAACAAAACATAATGGAGGCTCATCATTCAGATGTCTTGACAAGACAGGTGGCTGCTGGTATACTCCCCAGAAGTTGTCTTCAAGATTGTTGTATCCTGTTGTGTGCAGCACAACATCGCCACACAACGGGGCTTACATACAGATCTTGACCCTAATCAATGCCCACATCCAGGTCACTGGGGTGGGATATAGAAAAGAGGTCAGGGTCTGCCAGTGCAGGATCATTTGAGCAACTCTTTGTTTTCCTGAGCTGCTAGTTTAGTTACTTCATTTATGTGGTTGGACACACTGTTGTCAATGAATTAAAAAAAGAAGTAAGAATTCTTACCCAATGATTTAACAAAGTCTCTATTTATTTTTTATTTCTTTCCAGTAGCCAGGCTGGGCAATGTACAGTAGAGTATGGACCAGGGGCAAAAGAAAGATCCTTGTCTCGAAAGCGGGTACATCACCTTGAAAAATCCAGCAGGAAGGAAGAAGCTAACACCAGTATGGGTAGAGCACTTGCCTGGAGAATTGCATGATCTTCCACAAAGAGGCTTCTGACAAGGTCCTCTCGAGGGCAATGGAAGTGGGCACCACCAGCCAGGGGGACGAAGATGTTGGTTCTCCTCCTGGCAAGCCATGAATACCAACAGCAAAAAGTGGTGCCCTTAGAGCAGGCTCCAACACCATCTGGGCTGCTCCAAACCCCTACTTAACTCCTGAGGCCCCCATTCCATTGGTGCCTCTTGTTAAAACCCCTGCATTTACATCTCCTTCCAGTGCCTGCCTGGGAAAACAGGACTCAAGGAAAAATGTTGTCACTGACACCCCACATCCCTCTTCTGTTGACCAACCCTTCCAACTGAGTCTGTTCCTTACTGTTTACTCTGCTACTCCTTGTGCATAATATAATTGACGAAGACCTGTCCAGGTAGAAACGTGTTGCCGTGAATAAATCAACTTGAAAAATGAACGCTGAGTGCAATCTCCTTTGTGCCCTGACTGACTCGTGAGGCACCCCTTTTGTCATATATATATATACATATTCCATACTGCCATGAGGTAATAAGAGGAAGGAGCATTTTACTACTACTGCTCCAGGTTTACTAATCGGGCCCTTATCAAGGAGGCCCACGCTGTTCGTGGAGTCACTGATTGACACGTGACTTCACCATCTCATACCGCTTTTGGGCCTTACGTGGCTACTTGGTCTATTCCGAACCTGGTTAATCAGCGACCATAATTCGCCCATCATCTTATTTGCCCTGACGAAGTTCAATCTTTTGAACGAAACGCGTTGGCTGAGGCTTTTTGCACAATTTGATGGATTATGAAATAAAGAACCAATTTTTCACAAAGGAACTGACCAGTCTTTATTATTGAAACAGACATATCTGGGAGTGCACCGCTCCACTTTTCTCGAAGTATTGTACATCTGCCCAGCAGTTTGCATCTCTCAACGGCAGGTGCAGGAGCTGATTGTGCACACCGACTCTCATTATACTGTTAAGAACTACTAAGGGAATACAGCTAAGAGGTGTGGCGACTGGAGTCCGCCGTTGGTTCTTTGTCATTACATATATATATATATAGACTTTTTCCTTCAAGAGTTTGTTGTCAGCTTGCCTATTTATATTAAGGATACCACTGACTTTTATTCCAATTGAGCCAACAAGTGTGGTCGGATGACTACATATTCCTCACCATGGACATAACAGCCCTCTATACAAGTATAGCCCACTCCGATGGATTAAAAGCTGTTGAATACTATTTGGGCAAAAGACCTATTGAAATGTACTCTCATAATCGAATGCTTTTGGGAATGATACATTGGTGTCTTTATAACAACTTATTTGTATTTGACAGTACGATCTTTCAGCAGCTACGTGGAGTGGCTATGGGGGCATGCTTCTCCCCCAGCTACGCCTGTTTACATGTGGGCTGGTGGGAGGAGCATGTCCTCAGGGTTCAACATTCTCATGAATGGTCATCATATATAGTTAAATGGTAGCGTTACATTGATGATATTTTTGTCATATGGAGAGGTACCAAGAATCAGGCTCAGGAATTTGTGAACAATATCAATGCCAACGATTTAAATCTGCACTTTACTGCTCACATTGATGATACAACTGCTAATTTCCTAGACATCACTGTCTATACGAAACAGGGAAATTTGGGAACTTGTCTTTATAGAAAACCCACAGCGAGTTTTGCATGCTGGTAGTTTCCATCCTTTACATACGATCACCAGAATTCCTTATGGTGAGTTCCTGCGCATACACAGAGCTTGTAGCACATCAGAGGCCCGAGATTACCATAAATTGGAAGCTAAAAAGAGGCTTATAGCCAGAGGTTACAATCCTAAAAAATTGGATATAGCTAGAAGAAAGGCCAATATGAATGAGCGTGGAGCTTTACTCAATCCTAACAGGAAAAAAGTGAGGGAGGCTGTAGGAACTGATATCGGTGCCTTTGCTGATAATTTGCCTATTAGATTGATCACAACCTATAGCAAGCAGGCCAACGTTATCAAAAGTATCATTTACAAACAATGGCCCATAGTCCTCACAGATGCCACACTCCGAAGTGTTCTTCCCACCAAACCTACGTTCACTTTCCGCAAAGCTTATTCTATGCGGAATGACCTTGTGAAAAATAGCCCTGAAACCACCATTCCAACCAACTGGCTTTCTCCTAAAAAGGTTTTTTTTAAGAGCAGTTCATGTAGAGCTTGTAAATTTGGCATCAATACCACCACCTATGAGACAGCCTTCTCTGATGTACCTATTAAGCTCAGAGATCCTTTTACGTGCAGAACAGACCACGCAGTTTATGTATTACAATGTAGCTGTGGTCTGCGCTACATTGGCAGCACCAAACTGCAAGCGCATGTACGTATATTACAGCACTTGCGTGCAATAGTGAACTCCGACCCAGCTTATCCGGTCGCAAGACATTTCAAGGCAGTTCACAGCAACAATCTTAACTGTCTGCAATATTTTGTAATTGATGCAGTACAACCCAACAAAAGAGGCGGCAACCGTGAAAAAAGGTTGCGGCAACTAGAATCTAGATATATAGTTGAGCTAGATTCTAAGTCCCCGTTGGGCTTGAATATTGGGGAAGACCTGCATAATTTCTTGTAAACCATGAGTGCACTGAGGGGTTACCTTTTTAGTGTATCTATTTGACTACTTTTTATGTCTGCACTTTTATTATTACTATGCTGCCATTTGAACTTCTATATAGGCAGGTGCCAGGGGGCTCCCTGGTACTATGATTGTATTTCTATTAATTCCTATTAATATCGGCCGCTAGAAGACCTCGATATCTTTTAAATTGTTGTTTGCACATTTGCACATTACATATTTTTTCCTTGCACTTTTCATGCTTCAGTACTGTATAGGCACTAGCACTTTAAATATATATTATCATTACTTTAGCGCAATATATCGGTTTCGATAGTATATTGTACTGTTTTTAGATAATCGACAATCAGTACATTTAATATGATGCAGCCTATGTGTATTTATACATACATGCATCAGAACAATTCATATCCAACTTATCTGTCGAACGTATATATCTGTCAGCTTAATAAATAAATCTGCATCACCCCCAGATGCGATGTTTCCCAATATGGTCAAGGTATTGGCAATAGTGTGTGCACTATGCACTTTATTTCTCTGATGGCAGTTTGAACATCAGTATGCACTATGCACTTTATTATATTACAATGTAGTAGATATTTTGCTGCATTGAGCGCGCTGCATTTATGCATTGCATTTCTCCTATATGGGATAATTATATAGCAATATTTGCACATTTTTTCATTTATGAAGTGTTTTAGGATATTTTTAAAGTTGAAAACATTATAAGCACTATGTATCCTATTTCTTGATGAGAATACGTCTTGAAGTGTTTTAGTATGCTTTTAATTCTCAATTTTGAAAACATTTTTATAACTATGCACTTTATAATAGGATGTTTTTGCATTTTGATCTTTGCAGGGCAGCATTTTGCAAGGTATTGCATATCATACAAACTATATACCTAAATATTTACACATTATGAATTGATATGTATTTTTTCCTATTTGCGCTACTTTCAAATATCTGTGTATTTACATTTGAGGTTTGGAAAACAGACTCATTTGGTATATGTATTTCTTTCATTGTTGTTAGTGCAGTTTACGTCACAGGAAGCAATCCTTTCTCTTTAAAATCCCGTTTCTGACATGTGATCAAGGCCACTGTACGTGGCCGAAACGCGTCAGAGACAGCACCGTGTACATTAATAAAATGGAATAATTGGCACCAGCTAAACGAAGAGTCCGTGTCCACGTTTGTGCTTGCATGCACTTGGATTGTTTTTCATATATATATATATATCTACATATATATATATATATATATATATATATATATATATATATATATATATATATGAGAGAGAGAGAGAGAGAGATATCTAGATATATATCTATATATATATCTACATATATATATTATATGTATATAGATATATATGTATATATATCACGTTCCAATCTCCTCGTTACGGGGACAATAATCCAGCACTCCATAGAGGTTTATCTTCACTCAACTTTATTAGTGAGTTGATGGCATATATATATATATATATGTGTGTAAAACACCCCCGCAATGCACTGCTTATGATCTCACATATTACATCACTCATTAAATGGTCAGTGACATCACTCATGACTTCACTCATGACATCTCAAATGACATCTCAAATGACATCTCAAATGACATCCCTGATGACATCATCCAGTGATTGTGAGTGTTTTCTAAAAGTTACTGAGTGTTATACATATATACTAAGGTAAGTGGCTGTGGGAGTGCCTGTATGGATGAGGGAGTGGGTGTGTCAGTTGGTGTATGTGTTAGTGAGTGGCTGTGTGAGTATCTGTATGGGCGAGTGAGTGGATGTGTATGTGGCTGTTATGATGAATGAGTGGCTGTATGGGTGAGTGTTTGGGTGTGTCAGTGCTGTAAATGGTGAATGAGAGGGTTCAACAGTGGCTGAATGGGTGACTGAGCAGGTTTGTAAGTGCCTGTATGGGTGAGTGAGAGGGTACATGGGTGCATGAATGGGTGTGTAAGTGGGTGTATGGGTGAGTGAGTGGGTGTGTGAGTGGCTGTATGGGTGAGTGAATGGGAGTGTGAGTGGCTATATGGGTGAGTAATTGAGTGTGAGAGAGGTTGTATGGGAGAGTATGTGCTTGTCTCAGTGACTGTATAGTGAGTGAGTACATGTGTTAGTATATGTATGAGTAAGTGAGTGGGTGTGTGAGTAACTGTATGGGTGACTGAGTGGCTGTGTGAGTGACTGTATGGGTTTGTGAGTAGGAGTGAGAGTAGTTGTATGGGTGAGTGATTCAGAGAGTGCGCGGCTGTATGGGTGTGTAAGTGTCTGTATGTCTGTATGACTGGATGTGTAAGTGTCTGTATTGGTCAGTGAGTAGGTGCATTAGTGGCTGCATATATGAGGTAGTGGTTGTGTTAGTGACTGTATGGGTGAGTTGATGTGTGATTGGCTCTATGGATCACTGAGCAGGTGTGTGAGTGAGTGTTTGTATGGGTCTGTGAATGGGTATGTCAGTGGTTGTGTGGGAGTTGGTGTATGAGATGTATGGGGGTGTAAGTGGGTGTGTGAGTGGTTCTGTGGATGATATCATCCAAGATGTCATCAGTGATGTCATTTGAAAAGTCATCAGTGATTTGTTTTTTTTTGTTTTTTTAGTCCTCATTTGCCTTGGTTGACAAAAGATAAAAAACCGTACTTTGGGGTCTCCCTTGGTGTAGCACCGGCCAGAGATCTTTGTTCAAGACCAAAGATGGATCACTTTACACCTTGCTTCCACTTCTCCAACCGTAGATAACTCAGTTTCACACAGCCACCTGTGGAGCTACCGCCGGAATAATCAAGCAATATGGTAAAAAGGCCTAATCATTGGACTATATATGGGTAGAGGATTTCTCCCAGTTCTCATAGGGGAGCCAAAACTCAATCTGCTTACTTTCGGATGCCCTATCTAGCCGGATAGTGTATTTTATGGAAATCATCCATATTTTATTTGGAGGGGTGGATTTTATCCAGTTCTTACATATCTCTCTACGGGCAAGCAGTATCAGACAGAATATCAGCTTTTTAGTCTTAGTTAACAAAGATTCATGATATTCCGGAATCCCAAAGAAAACAAGAGTTTTGCTTACCTGTAGCGTCTCTCCAAGTATTACGGAAATAGTATTACTCACGTCCAACCAGAACCCTTGGACCTCAGGACATTCCAAAAACATGTGTATGTCATCCCCCTTTTCCTTGCCGCACTTTGGACATCTCGGCGTAGCACCTCTTCTCAGTTTAGATAATTTGTGCGGAGTCCAATAGACCCTGTGGAGACAGAAAATGTGGTTCCGCCTTCAATTTGCAGCATGCACCGTGGAGTATAAAATGTCGCAAGATACTTGCCATAGGTCCTCCGTCTGCATCCCCGGCAAGCTCTTCTCCCATAGTGTCGTTGGTAAGTTGAAGTCTCCATTCGATAGATCCACTAAAAGCCAGTACCAGTTTGCCACTTCTTTTTCCGAGTAACACTGCTAATCATCCGAGATTCTAGTTCATTTGACAATCCCATGCCACGACCAGCAGAGAGACTCCAACTCTTGATATAAAGGATTTTAAATCTTGACAGCCGGTTGTTAACTATCTCTTGCCCCTTATTTCAAGAAATCAGGATTCCGTTCTCTACCAATTGACCCCATGTTATTATTCCTGCTTCTCTTAATGGAAGAGCCAGGCTGTCTTTGGACCACTCCGGAGACCCAGGGGAGTCCCAGATAGGTGCCAGTCCACTGTAGTAGCTACGTTTTAATTCTCTCCTGATTTTATCCCATGTGACTGCAAAACCCTGCAAGGTCTTTAGTCGCACTTTTTTAAAGAATCGGGGGTCCCCGAATTTATGTATAAAACCTAGCTCACCCCCCTTCACATCATAGAGCATTGCCCTGAACATTTTTCTGGTATCGGAGCCATCCGGTGTACTGAATAGCATCTTCCGTCCTTTTAAAAGAAAAGCCCAGGCATAATAGGATAAATCCGGCAATCGTAGGCCCCCTTTATCATATATTGCCGTCTAAGCTTCTTCCATGCAATTCAAACCCCATTTGAGGCCCAAATAAAACTAGTGATTTTAGACTGCACTCTTTTAAGCCATTCTTCCTTAAAGGCCATGGGGATATTCTGAAAGAGGAAAGTAAGCTTAGGGAGAATAGTCATTTCACAAGATCGACCCGACCATAAATTGTCAAGGGGAGATGGGACCAGCTCAGCAAAAGTCTCCCCACTTCCTTACTGATTTTCTGAAAGTTAGTTTCCGGGATTTGCTCTATTTTCTGAGCAATTTTAATACCTAGGTATCTCATTTCCTCTTTGATGCAATCCAATTGCGAATTGATGTTCCAGGTCATTACGACTGTTTTACTCTCATTTATCTCATAGCCTGAGATACGCCCAAACCGTGATGACAGTTCGTACACTACAGGTAGTGAAGTACAAAGCTCGGAAGTATATACAACTAGGTCGTCAGCATACAACCCCACCTTTCTCTCCCAACCCCGGAACTTAAAAGGAGCTATGCCTTCATGATTTCTTATCTTCACCGCTAAGGGTTCAATATATAGATTGAATAGGAGGGGAGATAGCGGACACCCCTGTCTAGTTCCCCTAGAGATATTGAAGGACCTTGAGAGGTTTCCATTTACCAAAACTTTGGCTGTAGGATTTTTATAAATTAACTCTATTGCCCTACAAAGGTTTTCCCCCAAGTTTAGATAGCCTTAAGATTTTTTGCAGATAGGGCCAATTTACCCTATCATAGGCCTTAGTCGCATCCAAGGTGATGACTGCCAATGGTACTTTATGGGCGGATGCTATGTCTATACCTCCAATTAAGTTATAAGTAAGGTCTTTGATTCCCGTACCTTGCACAAAGCCCTTCTGATCTTCGTGAAGGAGCTCCCCCACCACCCCATTAAGTCTATCTGCCAGTATTTTTGTAAATATTTTATAATCGGAGATGAATAGCAACAGTTTTGTGGTTTGTCTGGTTTAAGTATCAGCATAACAACGGCTTCATTCTAGGAGGGGGGAATCTCCCTGCCACTTTCGAAGATAGCTGGAAACAGCCTCGCCATAACCGGGGCAAGGTATTCCCCTAACTTTTTATATATCTCGACAGGGAGGCCGTCTGGAACTGCCGCTTTACCTGATTTCCCTGCTCTGATGGAGTTCCTAATTTCGCCTTCTATTATAGGGCTATTGATTACTTCCCTTTGGCCTTCAGAAACTGTACAGGGAACATCTTGACCCAACCATCCTTCCACCTCTCCTCCCATTGTTGTTAAATCCTCCAAGTATACTTTCCCAAAGAGGCTTAGAAAAGCTTCCTCTATGCCGTCCCTTGTCAGAATAGGATCTCCAGTAGCCCCACATTTTACTTCTTTTATAAAGCATTTTGCCTGGTCGTTTTTCACTTTCCATGCAAGTAGCTTACCGCAGCCTTCTCCATAGTTAAAATGGGTCAGTTTACTAGCTCGCCATCTTTGTTGTAGTCTTTCTTCTACCACCCCTGCAAGGTCCATTCTAAGAGCCTGGAGGAAGACTTGCTGCGACCCTTGTTCTGACCTACTTCCTTGTAGCTTCTGTTCCAACTGCTGTATCTTGCTTTCAATATTTGCTACCTCCGCCCTACGTTGCTTACTATTATAAGATTGGATGGACATTATTTTCCCCCTCAGAAAAGCCTTATAAGCATCCCAAACCATTCCTATTGGTGCACTATCCATATTAGCCTTGAAGAACTCCTGAGATTCCTGCCCAAGTTTCTCTATGATATCCTCATCCAATAATATAGTGCGATCCATAGTCCATCTCCTCTGCACTGCGTTGTTTAAGGGGGCCAGTGCTAAAGTTATGGCCGAGTTGTCTGACAAGTGCGATCCCACGCGACTAACATCTCGAACCTGGTCCTTTATGTTTTGACTAATTAGGAATAGTCTATTCTTGATTGATGCCCATATTTTTTATTATTAAAGGTGAAGCTCTTCAAGGCCCCTTTCCTCTCTCTCCAGACATCACACCAACCTAATTGTTTGATCAAATTTTTTATCAAGGATTGTGTCTTATTATGCACTGCAGCTCTACTTTTAGTGGAGCGGTGCAAATTTACATCCAACACCACATTAAATTCCCCAGCCATAATAATGGGGTCAGAAAAGTTTAAAAGTTCTGAAAGTAGATTGCCAAACGGGGCAGGATCGTCTAGATTAGGGCTATAATACCCGACCACAGTATAGGCTTGGTTATAACATCTCAACTTAACAATCACCTATCTACGAGCCTTGTCCACTCTATTATCCTCTATCGTGATCTGGGATTTGGTTTTAACAAGAATCGCTACCCCTCTTATGGTTAGTTGTTGGTCAGAAAATACAACTTTCTGTAGCCACTTCCTAGATTTAAATACCTCTCTCATCTCTTCGCTAGTCAGATGGGTCTCTTGAAGAATTATAATCTGGGCAGGGGCATCTGTTAAATATTGCAGAATCTTTTCCCTTCTATGTTTAACTCTAAGCCCATTGATATTCCATGACAGGAATTTTATCTGCACATTCTGGCTGGCACTCATCTTTTACTACCTTTTACTACCTAAATTTGTTATCATGAGGGAACCGGAGTCCCAGTTAAATAGATGAGGACAATTTCTTTTTATTTTTTACCCACTGCTCCCCCACCCGTGCACCTAAGCCTACCCGTGACCCCCACACCCCCTCCCCTGGAAAACCCTCCTCTTCCTTCTTCATGGCCTAAGCCTGAGGAGGCTCCCCAAAGTTGTGAGACAATAAACAAAACTAAAGGTTCGTTCTGCTGAATCGATCTATAACTTTTAAACGATTCTCCACTAGAAACAAAACAAGAAAACCGTGCTGACAAAATAAAAGGAAAACTCAAACAAAGTTAGAGAAGGAGCAAGAATAGGAATATGCATATCGACATATTCTACCTCCGCTAACTTGTCCCTGTATCTGATAGGGATTTAAGGAATTCTTCAGCCTCCTCTATCTGGCGAAAATTCTGCATCTTGTTGTTATGCATTACCCGCAAACTGGCAGGAAATCTCAGCTGTGCCGTCGCACCCAGCTTTTTAAAGGGTTCAATTAATTTACCTAACTCCCCCTGCCTGTTGGCCGTAAACTGGGAGACATCAGACCTTATCTCAAAATTAATGCCATCCACTGCTAGTATTTTCTTTTTTAATGCCTTTGTAAGGATTTCCTCCTTAATTTTATAAGTATGGAAATTAACCAAGATTTTCCTCGGTTTTGTTTTACTCTGGTTTGCCCTAAATGGATCTCTATGGGCCCTCTGTATGTCATTGAACAGATCTTATTCCGTACAATCAGTGTGAGTTCCCAACTTAATCAATCTCGCCACAAAGGCCTTCACGTTATCCCCCTCCGCCCCTTCTGGAATTTTCAGTATACGGAGGTTATTTCTTCTCTGATTGTTTTCTAGAGACTCCATTTTTTCTTTAAATAATATTTCATTTCCTTTTAAGAGTATGATCTCCTTTTTATTAGCCTCCGATTGAAGCGTTAGATGAGAAGTCATCAGCGATGTCACTGGCCATGACATGAGTGATGTAATATGTGAGGTCATAAGTAATGTATTGTGGTTGCGTAAGTTATAGTTAGCTCAGATAACTATTACTGCTGAATTTCACTGGTTTTGTACGAGTGAAATCTGAGCCTAACTATAACGTCCCTTTAAAGTTTGATTTTTTCTGTGAATTTCTAAGGTTTTTTAGATTCTATTTCCTAACAATAATGCCCTTGTAACCTTTGTTTTTTTTAAATAAATTTCTAAGGTTTTTTAAATTTTATTTTCAAAGTGTAACCTGAAATTCTTAGAGTGCTGCAGCACTTTCTGCAGACAGGACTTAGACACTGCTATGCAATAAATGCTTCTGCGATTGTCGCGGTCACTCCTGGCATCTCCCTCACAGTGCCCAGTTGCTATAAGGGCTAAAAAGCATTATTAATGCATTTTTATGTGGTGTTGGGGACCACCACGTTAAAATATGTTACTGTAACAACTAATGTGTTGTACTTGGCAGGTCTGTTTCACATTTGGGTAAAACTACTGAGGTGATTTGGTTTTTAATATAGGACTGTTGATCTTGTGTTTTATAGCTGCAGTAATGTCTTAGTTTTAATGAAAGGTGTGTAATATGCTTTTCCTTTTTCAAAAACATTTTGGGGGGGAGAACCGCAGTTCCTCCCACAGTTCTGTAAAACATAGACGGGCGGTACTCTATGGTTTTCATTCGATCATGTGATCACAATGGCACCGCGCTGCCAAATCGTGGATTCGTTAAAATTACAAATTATTTTTTAAGTATACAGGGGGTACTGCTTTGGAAGCATGACTGCTATCTGGGTGTGTGTATGAATGTATAAGCAACCCTTTCACTATCTACTACAAGTCTAATTAGCTCTATCCTTTTCTTAATAAGACTATCATTTGTAGTACAGGTAGATAAATGAGCATAACAGTCTCAAAGAGCATATGTAACTAAAACTTTAAAGGACATGTTTAATATTTTAACCACAAAGCAGCCTCTTCTACGACCTACTTACAGAGCTCAGTAGTAAACTTTCTGCATTAAAACGACACTTTAAGCATTTATAACTAACGTTTTTATTAAGAAATCAATTTGCCACTAAAGGTGTACATTCACAATGTACACTACAAGCACTGAGGTATATTTAAAGTAGTACTTGTATGGATCAGTATCTTCTGTTACTATTAGCTACATAATGCACTTAGTGCATGATTCCCCTTATAAGTATCCCACCAGATATTCATGAAAATATGGTAAGTAGTAGGATATATAACTGCTTATGCAACTGGTTGCAATACTATTATAAAATAAGAAATATTTGTGTGTGTGTATGAATATGTATGCACTCCTCTCAGTTTACCACCAACTGTGTCACTGCCTCTATCCTTCTCTTAATAGTATGCATTTTAGGGAAGAAAAAAAACCATATATATATATACATATATATATATATGTATATATAACGACGACCGCATTGTTAGAACGCATACCATTACATCGCAAGTCATTACTACGACTTGCTGTAGGGGGCGCGCTGGACTTAGGAATAGTATTATTTACTATTCCTACTCCAGTTTGTGCAACAGCAGGGAAGGTGTTGGATTCTAAATCCAACACCAGTGCGCCCCCAACAGCAAGTGGTAGTAATGACTTGCGATGTAAAGATATGCGTGGTAACAACGCGGTCGTTGTAACGACCGCATTGTAATGCTACCGCGCTGTGGAGACAGCGATGTAAACGCTGTTTCCCGCGGTGCTCAGCGCGGCCCCCATGTAACTCTGCAGGCGGATCCACGGAGTCACGCTAGAGCACGAAATTCATGTTTGCAAGTTATTGTCAAACAATTCCACATATACTCCTCTTTCAATCAAAAGAAGACTTCACACCGAATCATTGTGTCAATCAACCTTTGCACTAGAACTTCAACCACACACTCACCGTCTAGTCTTTTCTATTCCCTTCCCCCATTCTCCTGTAGCTCTGCTGCCATGGTAACGTAATTTGAAACATTCTCTAGGAACAGTAGGTCAGAAGTTCATAACAGTTTTTCCAAGCACCCATGCTCACTTGTACAGCAAATACAGCAGGTGTGGTTGAAGTTTTCACATAATACACATATCCCAAACAGCAACACTTTTTGTACTTTTCAAAAGCCAATTCAAAATCTATTTAGTTCTCTCACAAAATCACTACCTAGCCTCATGCACCAACATATTTGAAATAGCCAATAAAACGTATTATTTCAAATTATTCCTACTACCCTCCATTTTCAACTGCCTTTCACTTCAAAACTGCCTCATTCAGCTGCAGCCTTCTCCAGCCTTCTCCTGTGTGCTACTGCTCCATCCTTCAAAATGGTTAGAGTTTGGATTGTAGGTCATAGCTTTGTGTTCTGGACTAGAGAGTTTGCTAGCAAAAGTGGGATTGACAAAGAACTGGGTTTGCCTAATGTGGATATTAGTTGGTTTGGTCAGAGAGGGTTAAAGTGGCAGCTATTGCTTCTATTGGTTCAAAGCATCATGGATTCCCAGCATCCAGACCTCTTAATTGTGCCCTGTGGTGGCAATGACCTGGGCACACTAACCGGGTTAGGACTGGAAATCCTAATGAAGAATACCCTTGAATAATTAATGCAACTTTTCCCTCGCACTGCCTTGGTGTTTTCTAACGTATGCCAGAGGCAGAAATGGAAGTGGTCTTCTGATTTTTGTCCACGGATAGAGAAAGCCAGGAAACATGTTAATAAAACTTTTCCAGCATTCCTCAGAGACAATAAAATGGGCTTTGTCTACAATAATCACCTGCGCTTCAACATGCATGGAATATACAGAAGAGATGGTGTTCACTTCACAGATGAAGGCAACAGAGTGTTTCTGAGCAACTTGAAACTCTGCATCTGCTCGTATATGTAGTCATCATATACACACTATGAACACAGCGGCTCTTCTAAGAGCCACCCTATGTCCCAAACAGTTGTTCTTTTTAAGTGTAAAACCTATTTTTTTTTAAATGTATCGAATCCACAGATCCATCGTGGATCCACACAACAAAATCACACATTCAATGCAAAACAGTACTTTTAATATTTCTAGTAGACAGTTCTCAATAAGTTTCACAGTGCATATAGGAGAATCTAAATGGGAATGATTTTAGGTGCATAAGTGTCTGTATGAATATATCACGGGGTGTCAGACTCTCTGTATCAGTATATGAGTGGCTATGAAAATGTCTCTATAGTTGTAACTGTTGGTGAAAGAGTCTCTGTTTAGATTTAGGAATGGGTGTAACAGTGTCTGTAGAGTATGTGAATGGGTGTAACAGTCCCTTATGGGTAGAACAGTGCACGTGGAAGTATATCTATACATGTAAGTGTTGGTGTAAGAGGCTCTGTGAAGGTTTGTCAGTGGATATGACCATGTCCCCATGGGTCTGTGAATAGGTGTGACAGTGTCTGTATGGGTGCAACAGTGGGTCTGAGAGGGTTTGTATAAGTATGTGAATGGGTGTAAGAGTGTCTGTATGGGTTTAGGAATGGATGTAACAGTGTATATAGACTAGAGTGTACAAGTGGGTGTTCCAGTGTCTATAAGGCTATATGAGTGGGTGTGAGAACTATATCTATACATGTACGTGTAGGTGTGAGAGTCTGTGTAGGTTTCTGAATGGGTATGACAGTCTCTGTATGGGTTTGAGAATGGGTGTGAGACTATCTCAATGGGTATGTTAGTGACTGTGAGAGTGCGTGTATAGGTGTAACTATGGCTGTAAGGGTCTCTGTATAGGTTTGTGAATAGATATGACCATGTATCCATGGGTTTGTGAATGGGTGTAACAGTGTCTCTAGGGAATGTGAATAGGTGTGACAGTGTCTGTATGGATTTGTGAATGGGTGTGACAGTGTCTGGAGGGGTATGTGTGTGAGAGTGTCTAGCTCCATTTTACACTAGGTGTGAGATGCTGTCTCTGCCTGTCACAGTGGATGTGAGTCTGTCTGTCTGACTGGCTGTGAGAATGGGTGTGACAGTGATTCTCTGAGTGTGAGAGTCACTGTTAAGACTATTTGCCTGCCTCTTTGAGTGGGTGTGAGAATATATATATATATGTTTTTTTTTTGCGATTTCTGAGAACCGCAGATTCACATGTGAAATTTCACCCCAGGGACTGTTTTGATATAAAAGAAAATGGCGGCAGCAACTACTCAGTCAGGTTGCGACTAGCCAATCAGATTCTTTCTGTGGCGCATGGAGCCGCGGATCGATCCGCTGTGGATCCGCAGAGGGTCTGCGCCCCTTTACATCTATATTTCCTTACCTCTATATTTCTTTACCTCTAATATCTCAGAAACTACTGACCTGATTTACAACATATCACAAAAAGCGTGATCTGCAAAACCAAATCTACATTTCGGCCAAATTTGGTTTCATTCCATCCAGCAGTTCAGGTCCTATGGGAATTAACATGGGGAAAACGTGTTTTGGGACCCCCCTTTTTCTCAGCCCCCGCTTCACACATGATCCCGAAACTTTCAACACAGCAGCTGAACAGACTAAAGTATACGTTTTGAACATTTCATGAAGATTCGTCAAGCGGGGTCAAACTTATAGGCAAAACAAAAAATGCTCTTCCTATGGAAACTAGGTCCTAACTATAACTACCTACTGGCGACCGCCAGTAGGTAATATATATAATATATATAGATAGATAGATAGATAGATTAGCTACTGGCGGTCACCAGTAGGTAGTTATAGTTAGGATGTAGTTTCCAAAGGGAGAGCGGTTTTTGTTTTGCCAATAACTTTGGTGTCGTTTGACGAATTCTCACAAAATTGTCAAAACTAGTTTGACGCTCAATTCAGCTGCTGTCCTGAAAGTTTCAGTGTGATCTGTCAAGCTGGGCCGAGAAAAAGGGGGGGACAAAATGCATTTCCCCCACATTAATTTTTATAGGAAACTTTAGACACGAGGTACAGCCCGAACTGCTGAACGGAATTACACCAAACTTGACAGAAAGGTAACTGTTGGTCCAGAAAGTGACCTTTTCATAAATTGGTGTAAATCCATTTATTGGTTGCTGAGTAATTTAAATAAATTTCCAGCTGTATATATAGGGACACGGAGGATCCGCGACCCCCTTTCGATCTTGTGCTCAGATTTGTTTGGCTGCCAACACTTCAAATCAGGAAGTGTTGGCAGCTATCTTGGGACTCGGCTTAAACCAAGTCCCAGAAAAAACATTTAAAAAAGAGATAAGGGGGCAGGGTAGAAACACCCTGACCCCCTAGGCCTCTTGGGAGGGGGGCCCACAGAGACACTGCAAGGCCAAAAAAGCATTTTTTAAAAAACAAATATGGTCGTGTCACGCTGGATCCCCGCTCCCGCCAAAATGTTTAAAAAAACAAAGTGCGGGCTCCCTCGCTTTGTTACTAATTGGCCCCTTGGAGGGCCAGGTCCCGGGCATTTTATTTAAAGGAGGGTAGCC
The DNA here is from genome assembly GCA_963921515.1 of Calotriton arnoldi. Classification (NCBI taxonomy): domain Eukaryota; kingdom Metazoa; phylum Chordata; class Amphibia; order Caudata; family Salamandridae; genus Calotriton; species Calotriton arnoldi. The sequence continues at coordinate 1,252,970 of CAWUFW010000386.1, forward strand.
ACGCCTTTAATAGCCCCTCCTGGGGCTAATGAAGGAGGGGAGCCCCTCCTTTAATAGCCCCTCCTGGGGCTTAATGATGCCCCGGGGACCACCACCTCCCTGGGGCTTGTTTTTTTTCAAATGCGGGGGAGGCCGATATGTCCTCCCCCGCTGCTTTTTCATTTATAAATGGGGGGGCTCTTGGAACCCCCCAGCCCCGGGGACCGCCACCTTCAAAATTGAAGAATGGAGGGGGGCCGCACGGCCCCCATCCTTGAGACATAGATGGCCCTGTGGACTGCCACCCCCCAGGGCCAGCTCCTGCTATGTCCCGGGGTGCTCACCCCCCGGACACAGTGCTCCGCTTCTAGCAAGTGAGAGCATAAAAATGCTCTTGCTTGCTAGAAATGAAGCAAAATTGCTTTTACAGCGAGGGAGCTACATGTTAGCAGCTCCATCTCTGTAAAAGCAATGCCGGCTCCCGCAGGAGTCGGGGAGCCGGCAGGGACCGCGGGGGCCTTGAGGCTCCCCCTGCGGTCCACAAAAGGCCCCCGCGGTCCACAACAATAGTAACTGGGTGCCCTGCGTGGGACCTGGGCACCCAGAAGAAAGGCCAGCCTGTGGGGGATGGGGTCCCCGGAGCCGAGATCGGCCAGGGAGGGGGCCAGTTGGCCCCCCTCCCCTTAGTGTTAAAAAATAAATAAATAAAAAGGTGGGCTCTGGGGGATGGGGTCCACGAGGCCAAAATCGGCCAGGGAGGAGGGCCACGTGGCTCCCTCCCCTTAGTGTTTAATAAATAAATAAATAAAAAGGCCGGGCCCTGAGGGATGAGGTCCCAGGAGCCAAAATCAGCCCGGGAGGGGTTTCGCTTGGCCCCCTCCCTTAAATTAAAAAAGAATCCCCCAGAAAAGGTCAGTCCCTAGGGGATGGGGTCCCTGGGGCTGAAATCGACCGGTGAGGGGGGCCACGCACCCTCCCTCCCCCATTTAAAAAAGGCCTGGCCCTGGGGGATGGGGTCCCCAGGGCCCAAATTGGCCCAGGGAAGGGGGGCCACGCGGCCCCCCTCCCCTAATAAATAAAGAAAAGCCAGACAGGAAGTCGCCCTACCCCCTTTTACCACCACTCTGCAAACACGCCTCCTGGCGCACTACTAGTTGGGGGATGAAGTCCCCTTGACTCCAGAGGGTCCTTGGGGGCCAACTACACTTTCTGTTACCTCCTGTAAGTCCCACACAGTGGGATTGCTAAGAGGTTGTTGGAGACCACGCCCCCTTTCTCCACCACTCTGCAAACACGCCTCCTGGCCATGTCATGAGTGATGTAATATGTGAGGTCATAAGCATTGCATTGCGGGGGCGTAAGTTATAATTAACTCAGGTAACTATACCTGCTGAATTTTACTGGTTTTGTACGAGTGAAATCCGACCCTAACTATAACGTCCCTGTAACCTTTGTTTTGTTCAGTGAATTTCTAAGGCCTTTTTAATTCTATTTGCTAACTATAACGTCCCTGTAACCTTTGGTTTTTTAAGTGAATATATATATATATATATCTATATCTATATATACATATAGATACAGATATATATATATATATATATATATTCTCACTATAAAAAACTAATCTTAAAGTGACGTCATAGCTAGGGGAAAATTTCAGGGACAACGTAATGTTTTAAACCAAAAACAACACTGAAATTCATCAGTTACAGTTATTTCAAATAACTATAACTCGTGCCCTAAAGTAACTATAACTCACACCCCCGACATGCACTGTGTTGTCATCAATGACGGAATTTCAGATGTTGCAGTGATATTATCAATGCTGTTACAGAACATGTCAAGAGTGATGTAATATGTGAGGCAATTAGCTGTGCATGGCAAGGGCACGAGTTTTAGTAAATTTAGGGTACAAGTTATAGTTATTTGAGATAATCATAACTGGAGAATTTCAGTGTTTTTTTAAGATTAAAATGCTACGTTGTCACTGCAATTTTCACCTAACTATAACGTCACTTTAACCTTTGGTTTTTTCAGTGAATTTCTAGGGTGCTTTTTAATGTAAAGTAATATTTTATGATCATACCTAAAGCCAACCATCTGCCGCGCATGGCCTTCGACCAGGCCCTGTGCCTAACCCATCACAGGCAAGCAAACCTACGCCATGCAAGGCCAGGACCTCCGTCCAACCCCACGCAGGCAACCAACCCCGCTGCTCAAGGCTTTCGGCCATTCACAGTATGGTATTGGTCGCAGAGCATCATGGGGCACTCCTAGAAAGAACAGTGAGTTATAAATGAGCAGCTCCTACCACTCATCTATTATTCTTTTGATGTCCTGTGCCCACCCAGGGCACCTTTTTTTAAAAAATGTTTGGGAAGTGAGGGGTAGCCTCCCTCCTTGTGCCTTTAGGGCCCCCACGACCCCATCCTAAAGGGCCTTTGTTTTGTATTATGGGAGGGGGGCACACAGCCCCCCTCCCAGAATCACTATGGCCCAGGGAACTCCATTCCCCAGGGCTTTTCTTTTTTAATGAGGGGAAGGGGCACATAACCCCTCTCCCTGAGCCACTTTGGCCCCCGAGCACCCTATCCCCTGGGCATTCCCTATTTTTTAAGGGGTACTGGGGGCACGAGGCCCTAACCCCAAGCCACTTTAGGCCTGTGGACCCAATCCCCCGGGGAACTTCTTTTTTTATAACGGGAGAGGGGCTCTCAGCCCCCCACTCAGAGCCCCTTTGGACCCGGAGACCACATCCTCCAGGGCCTTTTGTTTTTTAAGGGGAGCATGGCGTGCCCATCCCCCTCCGAGCCATTCCCTGGGGCCTATGATGGGTGAATAATTTAATTAAAAAATAACACTGGATGGCGTTTTTTTTTAATGCCACGATCTCACTGGAGTCCAATGGGAGTACTCTGGGATTGCAGCTTTTACATTTGCTTTTATTAGTTTGGGACCGCTCCCTCCACAAGGGCTTGGTGGGTAGAGTATCTCTACCCTCCCTCATATATATTTTCTACTGTTTAAACTCAGGACAGGGGACTAAATCCTTGAGTCCTCCTGAATGGCAGCCTGCAACATTTTTTCTCATGTTGCAGGCAGCAAATCAGAGCCTTACTCCCATGAGAGCGAGTTGGGCCAAGAAACAAAAAGGCACCTATACCAATCAGAATGTTCTATTTTTTTAATAGGGTTTGAGTAACTCTCGTGAGAGTTCCCTATACCCATCTGTCCGGTCATACAAATATTTTTGATCCTTAATTTCGCTAAAACTACTTAACAGATTTACATCAAATCACAAAAAGCATGCTTTCTGGACCAAGCTCTAGCTTCCTGTTAAATTTGGTGCAATTCCGTTTAGCAGTTTTTGAGGTAGCACAGCCTAAATAGGTCTAAGGAAAATTCATAGGGGATTGTCGTTTTGGGACCCCCCCTTTTTTCTTAGCCCCTGCAACACGGATCACCTCACAAGTTTTCAGAATGGAGCTGAGGAGGATGAACATTTATTTTGGAAATTTTTATGAAGATTCGTCAAACGACACCAAAGTTATTAGCAAACCAAAAACTCTCTTCCTATGGAAATGCAGACATAACTATAACTACCTATTGGCGACCGCCAGAGGGTAATGTATATATATATTTAGATCAAAACTATAATTTTTAATTACACTGATGCTTACATATATACATGTTTTCATGATATTTTGGTTCACGATATTTAGGTCGTGATATTTTGTCTCTATGATATTTGTTTGTGATAATCCTCCTTCAAGTAGACACAGCACGCGTTGTAGATATTTTAGGATTAATATTTTGTAAGTGGAGCTGCAACTAAATATGTTGTCTCACCGCCTGTAAGCCAGCTCAAACCCCCTGATCTTTACTGCTGTCCCTTTTATTCCTCCTTGCCCTCTACTCACTCCAGACAACATTGGACTCAGTGACCTCCCCCCCCTTCCATTGCCCCCGGAGACCCCTCCTGCAATAATGCCAACTTGGACGCAACCACGTCTGTTTTCCAGTCTCACACTTTGTACTTAACCGAGAACTTTACTTAACAGCGCCCTTTACTCCACCCCTTCCCTCCCCTCTCTGTTTCCTCTCTCTCCCCCGGTTTATGAACACGCCCCTATCACTATTAGGCAAGGCACATGATCCGGACCACTCTCCTTGTAATGTCTCTCATGCTATTCACCCGCTCCTCGGACGTCACTATGTCCTACCCTACCATGCTGTCACCTTTTCATTTTGATGCGAACCTGTATGTTGCATGGACTGTTCATACCTCTGTTATTGTTCATTGCAGGGCATTAAGTGGGCTGGGTCCTGCCGGTGCTCAGCACAGCCAGTTCTAAAAAGCAGGTGCTGAGACGGGTCTCCATCGGGCTCTCCATTTTTGCCCTCACCCTCAGGATGAAACACAAATCTCAACTCTGAAGCAGTCCCACCCAGGGCTTTAAGTGGGAAGAATAACTGGGGGGTCTCTCAAAGGGGCGTGGCCAATGTAATTAAGGGTGTGGTTTAAAAACACGTAAGCTAAAAATCTGTGCTTAGCATAGTGTGCCGACCGACTTGTATTTTGCTGTTTCTGTCACTGCATCCAGATATATGATACAACAAGTCAGGACTATTGGCTTTGTCAATATTTGTTAGTTACATAAGATAAATACGCAGCAACTATGGCTTGTATATATTATTGAAAAAGCTTCCTCTTAAAGCCCTGGTGACACCACGATGACGTTGTTTCTCCTGTGTTTCAAAAAGAGAAGGGAAATCCAGAGAGAAAATGACTCTCTTTAAAGGATTTCCCTTCCCCTACAAGGTTTACCTGGCATGGCGTCATGCTATAACTTCACCACTAGTGAGAAGTGAGCAGTGTGAGCAGTGATGTACCTGCTGTCACTGCAGTCCGGAAAAAAACGGACCGCCTGCGCCAGGGCACAAAACAGAGCCCGATAGAGACCCGTTTCGAGGCCCCCTTTAAAAAACTGCCGGTGCTCAGCACCGGTGAGACCCGGCCCACTTAAAGCCCTGGTCCCACCATTCACTGCCTTTGATACAACTTCAAAGAGACTCGTTATAGTACTTTCACGTTCTCATCATTTCAGAATGGAAGCATTTTCAATATTATATACAATGAAGCCATACTTGTTGCTTATTTATCGTATGCAACTAACAACCATTGGCAAAGCCAATAGTCCTGGCTTGTTGTAGGTATAAAGTTACTTGTTGTTTTATATATCTGAATGCAATGACAGAAGCAGCCAAATACCAGAGGCCGGCACACTATGCAATGCACAGATTTTTGGTTTATGTTTTTTTAAGCCACACCCTTATTTACATCGACCACGTCCCATTGAGAGACCCCTCCCCCCACCACCAGTTTTTTTCATCCCATTTAAAGCCTTGGTTCAATGGAAAACCTTAATAAACACACTTGATAATAAAAAATGTTTAAAAAAGTGTACATGGGGCATGTTTTCTTTCTATGTATCTCCCTCCGCCACTTCCTACTGCTGACAGGCATTTGCCGATTCTTTCTTTTCCACCGTCTCTCTGCTCTTTACGATTTTTATCCTATTCCCTCAAAGGATATTTATTCTATCTCCCTTCGCTGTCTCTTTCTGACTCTCTCTGCCGCCACCAGAGAGCTCTTTCTGCTTCCCACCGCCAGCCTCCCTTCCCCTTTCAGAGACGTCAGACCCGTCTCCTCGTATTTTCCCAGCACCCCGCACTACCAAGGTGTCCACATCTGTAGGCTTGTGGGTAGAACAAGCAGCTCGTGGAAAGTCTCCTGACTGCCTTTGTCGGCTCATAAGCGAGGGGATCGCCGCATGAATCTTCGGCGACTCTTTCCCCACCCGGCACCTCTGTCGTGGCTTCTAGTCAGCCTTCGTTGCTCCTTTTCCCCCTACGTGGCAACTTGTTGTAGCCAGTGGTCGAAGTGGGGGGAAAAAAGTAGGGGAACTGTGGACGGAGAATCAGAGGGCGGGAATAACCCGTGCATTGGGTCTGTGGGCGGAGTCAGAGGTGTGGCAGAAAGAGCAAAATATCCCAATTTTTAGTATTTGTTTCCCATTTCACTAACCGGTTACAGCTTATTACGTTATTTAATTTAACCAATGGATACACATGTTTATTTAAGGTTTAATATGAGTTATTGACATTAAAATACATTCAGAAAGTGGGATACGTTTCCAATCACAGAATGTCCCAAATATCCTTAAAAGTGGAATCGCAAGCCATTTGTCTCCCAGCCATGGAGTTTCTGTCATCAGCACTTCTCCTTCCTTTTTCCACAAGAGCAGTTCAAACATGAATGGCAAAATATCCTAGTTTGTAAATGTTTTCCACATAATTATGGCGCTGCCATATTTGCCACATAATACATCATCTGCTGCATAATCAGACGATTTTAACTAATAAATTGTTTATAGCTCAAACGGATCAAAAGTTACTAAAAAATGGGACTTGTGCTGCTGTGAAGTGGAGGGCCCTTTGCAAAGGTTGACTGGTCACCTTTCTCACTGCTGCACTTGTATGTTCCACTGGTACTAATAAGGAAAAATCTTTGCTGAGACTGTTAGCATGTGTAAAAATGTCAAAATAAAGTATCAGAAAATTTACAGCACCACTAATACCAGTGCAGGGTGTCGGAGCACTTTACATCACACATATTACACAGAGAAAATTAATCATACGTGTGTAAATCACTGTATAGGAAATGTTACATAAGACAAAGGACTACAAGGTGTAGGAGTCACATGGCAACCATACTAGTAGGCAGCATAGTTTAATAGTGATTGGTCTGGAGAAACACAAACGTAATACCATGGTTGGGGGTTTTCTTTAATAATCAGAATTGATTTCTACCCAAATGAACCCTTTTTTGCAACATTAGGATAATCAAAGACTGGGGAAAAAACATAATGCTCTAATTTATACCTTGCAGTTTGCATGCAGCTGTTACATGACAGTGAATAGCTCACTGTTCTATGTTAGGATTTTAACTTATTAACTCTAAGTAACTATAGGGTCTCTCTGACAAAAGCAGTAACCCACTGACCTATTTACATTATATGCACTTTGTGATCTGCATGGTACATGTTCATAGCAGCGGGCACATTAACTCTCTGCGCTTCCTTTCCATGAGTCAAAACGTCCACTAGACAAAACACCATCTCTCTCTACTAAGAACATTAATCACTGGAGATATCATGACATTTTTATTGTGGCCGAAGATTGTTGGAGGCCAGGAAGGAGGCAGCAAGTGCTTTTAAAACCATATTATACATGCAAACACGACGCCCCCACCTGAAGTCAGTGCCACCCGCGGTCCGTGCAGGTAACAGCGGTGGGGCCGGATAAGGGGGGATTTCGAGGGATGATGCTGAAGGAAAATTAATTATTTATTTAATATTCCCTCGGCATCGTCCCTTGAAATCCCCCCTTACCCGGCCCCTCTACCCCACTACTGTTAGCTGAACGGACCGCGGGTAGTCAGCGCATTGTGCCGTCACACTACCCTAGAGCCACCCTGCTCAAGGGTCCTGTGACCTCAGTGACAGAGTCACTGTCACTCTATGGTGTGCTGCTTCATAGGCCTGCCTGCAAGACTGGAGGTGAACTTCAGAATGAATTGTGGCGGACAGGCCTTCAAGGTTAACCCACACTTGCCACTGCTAGGGTCCATCTGCTGGTGTTAAGACACCAGGGCTTTTAAGATCTTGCGAGGCCTTCTAAGGTCTAGCATGGGAATGTGCTCCCTCAGGGGGAGTGGTCTGGTGGACTGGTCATGAAGGCTGAACCTGGTTCCCCAGTACCAAATTCAGCAGCTCTGACCATAGTGCCACATCCTCTCCCCCACTGAACACCATACTGCCCCACTGAGAGAAACTTGCACTGCACTGACCCGCTATAAACACCTGGATGTGATTCAATTCAAATTACGCACTAGACAAGAGCAATATGCTGCCTAAAAAAAATTAACAACATCCTAGAAAAAGCAAACACTCATAGAGAATGCAAGATTAAGTAAAGCACATGAAATGTAAGCAGGAACAACATGGTTACCTTTTTCTTTTTACACTCATTATTCAGAAATTAGTGAGTGCTTTTGCCTGAAAAGTTAAGGCCATGACTACAGGGCCCAGAAGGGACCCGTTTCAATGCCCATTGCTTATATCCTTACAAAACGTAAGCAGTATGGTTTAAAAAGACCACATTCGTGAACACAAAGCCGCTGTACACATTTTATTTTCCAATTCACCCATCAAGCAGGTATTTCAGTACCTCCAGGAATAGTACACTTTCCCACCAAGGGAAAACAATGTTGTTCAAAGAGAGACGAGAAAACAAAAGTAGCGCTTCACTGGCAAACACTGTAAAGTGGCGCTAATGTGTTTAGGTGCGAATAAATCAATCTGGCCACCTTGCAACCACTCTGTCTTGCTTTAGTTAGTTAGTTAGGGGCATATTATCAACAACCGGCGATAAATATCGCTAAGCGCACTTAGCGCTAGGATATTTATCGCCGGCGATCGATGAATTTTATCGCTGAGATAGCGTGCTATTAGCAACGCTTATCTCAGAATCGATAAAATTCCTGAGCGCAAGCCGCCAAATGTCCGATTATCGCTGGAAATCCAGCGATAATCGCACGACATTTGGCGATAGCTTGTTGATAGGGCTGGGCATACTTAACCATGATATCCACCTTCCATTGGATATCATGGCTAAGTCAAACTAAATGCATGCGTAAGGAAAGTAGCGTTAACCAAAGTTAGCGCTACTTTTCTCATCGCTATGCTTGTTGGGGATTCCTTGATAATTGGAGAAATGTCGGTTAACGACATTTCTCCAGTTATTTTGGGACGGAACGCCCACTTTGCATCTCATTAGAGATGCAAAGGTGGCGTTATGGAAAAGGGCGATAGGGCAAGGATTCACGCGATAGCGTGGCCTTGCTAATACAGCGATAAAATTATCGCCGCTTTTCGTCTGAAAACAGACGCTAAAGCGGCGATAATTTCTTATCGCCGGCTTGATGATATGCCCCTTAGTTACTTTTCATATTTTGAATGTTTTGGTTCTCTCCATCCCGAGGCTGCAGTTAGAAATTGAAAAAAGTCAGAAAAAGTGGACGTTTCCAGCAAAAGTGTTTTTCTTTTTTGGATCCATTTCACAGGGGAGCAAATAAACGAAAGGAGGAAAGAGAAGGTAATACCTGTTTCTAAAAGTCTCGGTTTTCACTAAATGAGGAGGAGCGAGACACAAAGAGAGGGAAGAGGGGGGACAAAGAGAGGGGGGCAGCTGCCAGTGACAGGAGAACTGGATACTGTCCTTGTCTTGACATAGCTACCGTTGGTGCAGCAGCACCGTGGCACCGAGCCCTGAGGGCCTCATTGAACCCTGATCATTGCTGCATTTTCTGCCCCAGCAGCAGTTGAAGGGGCCATTTTCCTTGCTTGCACCAGGGTCGACAGCAGTACCCTTTCCATCCCTTCACTTGCCGTCGCTGGCCTTTGTTAGACCCCTCCCGGCGCTATATGCCACCCAAGAAACAACAAAACAATAAATTAAGCCGAGAAAACATAACAAGGCATTCCAGGTGACCTTCGAGCTGTCGGTATGCCTGCGATGCGGGCCGAGTGCGAGAAGGCAAGGCCCCCAGGACTGCTGAGAATGCTGCTGAGATCTCCAAGGTGGAGGCTTTTGGGAAGGAGTGCAAGGGTGGTGGTGAGGGGGGGTGGTGGGCTGCTTGAGACTGAAAGAGCAAAGGACATAAAAACAAGACAAAGCCTCACAGGCAAGGAATTCAAAGCATGCTGATCCTGCCTCAGCGACTTTAAAGAAAAGAAGATGCGATCACAGATTAACCATCCTTTCTTTTGCAGGAGTGCCTTTGTCGACAAAGAATTACCATAAAGGGCAGGCGGGCATGTCATCATCAATGCATCAAGAGAAATAAGTCCCTTGATGCATGAGCAATGCATCAAGGGAAATAATCGACAGTAGAAATAAAGCCGTACTGCTTTATTAAACCCAATTTAACACTCCCACATCTTCAAACATAAATATGTGTAACTTGAGAACCGCTGAAACCAGAGCAGCCATATCCATCCAGCCTGTTCATGATTTCGTTGCTCATTCAATAGGAACCCTTCAAATTCTCAAGCTCCACTTCTGAACAGCTTAGGGAGGTAAAAAGATGTGCCCAAGATCAGACATTATCAAACAGCCAAGGCTAACATACTCAAAGCCGAGCCCTGTGACTGTCTGATCCACCCAGTCTGTTCTCTTGTCACACAATACGAGGTATGAGGTCTGAATATTTGAATATTTACATGCACATGCAAGCTACAAAGCGGCAACGCACGGTACAATAAGAGGGATACATATATGGCACTGGGAGACAAGCAGGAGGTAGAAGAGGGTGATTGGCGATGCTCTTCAGAAACTTTTTACTGGGGTAGAATTTCATATTCTGGCGAAGCGGCGGAATTTATTAGTAATTCCGCATTGCAATTAGTAATTCCGCATCGCAAGAGTAACGCGGAATTACTAAATCCATCAATTCCGCCCATCCCTACAGTGCAGCCATAAACGGGGGAAGTGGAGAGGGCCCCAGCAGGCCCATGGCCAGCAGTATATTTTTAGGGGGGGCATGGCCCTCAGCTATCACCAAACAATTCAGCTCTGTTCTATATGTGAATTATTTCGCAAATAGTGGTTGTGCTACTAAATAATGACCGCCAGAAGATTGTGGTACAAGAATATCAAGGACAGAACATTGAAAGGTGAGTGCATAGAGGAAAGTATAGATTTACTGTTCCTAGCTCCACACCTACATACAATGAAGATATATATATTGCAGAGGTATACATATGTGGAGTAAAGTACAGCAAAACTATACTTACTTAGGTGTTGATATTCTGAATTCAATTTTCTGTCCTCAATATTCTGTGCCATCAATATTCTGGTTTTGATATTCAGGTGCACACCATGTGATTTTATGTAAAGGAATATGTGGACTTTTGTAGGGTACATATTAAAGCAAACTCAATCAACTTTTCACAATCCAACTTTAAATCCTATCAATTAGATGGGATTTAAAGTAGAAGGGTGTAAAGTTGTAAAGTAGGCTGACTCGCAACGTTGTGAATTTCTAAACTGTTCAAGCTTTGTGCAATGCAAAGCTTATTACGTCCTTTTTTTAAGGCCCCAAAAGTAAAACCTTACCTCACATAAATTTAGGAAACGTCCGCTTCATAAAATGTGGAGTTTCCTAATTCAGGCTACCTTCATAAGTGAAGTTTTAATTTAACTCACTACTAATTTAAAATAACTTTACAGAGAGCTTGGAGCATATCCGTAAAGAACATTTAGGGAAATTAGTGGCAAACAATCTGTTTTGAACATTTTAGGGCTGCAATAATAGTGAAAACTAAACAGAATTTAAATGCCATTTTAAAGGGGAATTTTGGAAGGTCCCACAATGAATTTCACTATAAAGTAGTGACAAAAGATAGATAGTTCAATTACTTTTCATCAAAAGCACCAGTCAAAACTGCAAGGACTTGAAGCAGGCTCCGACACTGCATACTCCTTTCATAGTTACAAGCAGATCGTGCAAAAAGTATGGTACTAAAGGAGAACGTCATTAGGCTTCGACCAGCAAGACAGGTAGGCATGGTAAAGAATAGGTGATTGTGTGAGCCTGGGATGGCTACTGTTAGAAATGGGATTTCTGGTTGTCTAGGGCATGCGGCTAAGCCAGGCAGAAACCACCACTCTAGTCAGGGCAAGGGAGTTACACACTAAAGATAACCCCTGCTCACCCCCTTGGTAGCTTGTCAGAGCAGTCAGGCTTATCCCAGAGGCAACGTGTAAAGCGTTTGCGCACACACTCACACAGCAGCGACACACAAAGCACACCACAAAAGAAACTCCACACAAGGTTATATAAAAAAAATAGCCTTTGTAATACTCATAAAACACATTAGAACGCAATCACATATATACACAGTGCCACCCAGCACTACGTATTACTTTACAGGGATGATATACACTTACAGGGCCAATCGGGCCACTGTAATAACCACACAATTCACAGGTAGTGAAAAACAACCAGTAACTACTGGTAACCACTGTACTTGGCGAAACACATTTAGGCATAAACCCTATTAGGTATACATCCTAAATTACCAGTGCACCGTAATCACTTATTAGGTGCACACAGTACTACCACAGCATAAACACTTAGGGGCAGATTTACAAGCCCCCTGCGCCACCAGTACGTCACTTTTTGTGACGTACTGGTGGCGTATCTTACTGCTCCATATTTACAAGGACAGGAAAAGCCACCCTGCGTGGCTTTTCCTGTCCTTGTAAATATGGCCCCTTTACACGCAGCACTTTGCGTGAAAGGGGCGTTCCATGGGTGTTGCTGTGGGTGTTCCCACGCAACACCCATGGAACGATACACATTTCCAGATTTATGAGGAATTGTAAATCTGGAAATGCGTGTGAATCCTACGCCTCCCCAGGGGAGGCGTAGGGAGGCGCAACAAGGAGAAATGTTTTCATTTCTCCTCGTTTTTTCCTCTTTCAATGCGTGCTGCATTTTGCAGCACGCATTGAAAGAGGAAAATGCCTGTAGTGATTGTTTTTGTGCAGGAAGGAGGCCCTTCCTGCACAAAAACAATCTCCCCACGACGCAGGCATCCTTGCACCATCGTGCAAGGGTGCCTGCGCCGGCGCATGGCTGCAGTTTGTGCGCCAGCACAGGGGGAAGCACAGAGATGTGACATATTGTTGTAAATATGTCGCATCCCTGTGCTTTGAAAGTGACTCAGTGCGGCGCAGCCAAATGGCTTGCGGATTGCACTGAGTCACTTTCATTGTAAATCTGCCCCTTAGTGCAAAGACCCTCAGAGACCATGCGCATACTGTAACCAGGGCACCACACATGTGCATCAGGCAACTTCCTGGTGCCACTAGGCACGTGTCCCACAAGAATTGCATAGGTCCCTGTGCCCTCCTAGGCACGTACAACAGACACCGCTTGGGGTTTCCCACCTATGCGATGAGGTGCCTAACTCCTGCTGCCACGCAGGCAGACACAGCTTCCCTCTCCGAGAGGCAGCCTGCAGTAGGCTCTGTGAATGTAGAAACAAGGAACAGGGTCTCCCACCTGGAGATCCGTAGGGTTGCGCAAGCACCACAACAGCAAGGGGGCGATGGTACAACTCACCCTATCTCCGTCAATGGAGAATGCCCCGGGTGCTGAAGAGCATGACACTGCAGCTGCCTGTGCCCGTAAGGCGCTGCTGCAGTAAGGCCGAGCAAGTAAACAGGGCTCTTCCCAGGCCCGACTCACCGGGGCCTCTCTGTCCCATCCGTCTCCTTCTTTGGCGGCCACGAACGCGGGGTAGGCTCCCGCCTGGATTCAGGCTCAGCGGCGTCTCTCCTTTGTGTGCAGGCCACGCCCACAACCAGGCTCAGCCCTTGCCTGGCTTCCGCCCGGTCTCCACCTCGGCTTCTGGCACCCGCGAGGCGCCGGTTCTATCTTCGGCCAGGCCCCGCCCACAACCAGGAAACCTCCGCCTGACTTCCCGCTTTCGGCACGGCTGCTTTTCCTCATGGATGCAAATGCGGGGTAGGCTCCCGCCCTCCTTCCGAGGTCACCCCGCAATCCGGCTAAGGATTCCCCAGGACTTTGGAGCCTTCAGGCAGCTTGGGGCCACTTAGCAGAGCCCCGGCTGCTAGTCCCTGGAAGCGCGACAAGGGGGGTGGGGGGCAAGGTCAGGAGCGGGAGACCGCTTCCTACGGCTCAGCTCTCCCCTCCGTTACTCAGGCCCTAAGAGAGAGGGAGGCACTTCCCACGCTGCAGGGCCAAAGGCGCTCCTCTCCTCCTCTAGTGCTACGGCTCCTTCAGCGTCGTAGGGCAGGATACCCCAAGCCCTGGGGGGAACAGATCAAGCGCTCACCACACGCTAAACCCCAGAGTCCAGAGGGGGCAGAGCTGGGCACAGGCAGGCCAGCACGTAGGGACCCCCAGGAGACAGCAGCTGGGTCCCACGGTGGTTCCTTCTGACGCCCAGCAGTCCTTCAGCTCCAAGCAGGTACGCTCATTCCTGGGGTCACAGCCCCAATACTTAGACGACCTGCTGTCTTTGTTCTCCCCTGGCACAGGGCTTGAGACCCAGTTCAAACCAGTTCTGGGGGGCACTTAACAAGTGCACAACTGTCCCCATTGACAGTATAGGTCCTGGCCCCAGACACACCACAGGGGGGCGGAGCCAGCATTGTACAAGGTAGGCACAGACCTATTCAGGGGCTATTCCTCCCACTATTCCAAATGCAGATCAGGCCCATTCAGCCTAGCGCTGACTCACCCAGCCCCTCTGGAGCCACTGCACCTCCCCAGTCCTTGTCACTCCAGAGCCAGACATGCAATACACAACATGCAGGCAGAAAGACACATAGCACACAGAGATGCCAACTTCTAAAAGTGGCATTTCTAAAATAGTGATAATAAATCTGCGCACACCATTACGCAGCATTTAGTACCACTATTCCAAACATACCAAACTTGACCACTCTACTCCTCTCATGTCAGGAATTACCACTGAAACACATATCAGGGAATCCCCAATGCATTCCTATGAGAGGGCAGCCTCACAGTAGTGAGAAACCAAAATGGCTGTTTGTCACTACCAGGACATGCCACACAGTTATGGCACATGTCCTATCTTTTACTTACAGCGCACCCTGCCTATAGGGCTAGCTAGGGCCTACCTTAGGGGTGACTGATATGTAGTAAAAGGGGAGTCACAGACGTGGCACCCACTTTATGTGCTACGTCACAGCGGCAGTAAACTGCTCGCGCAGGCCCTGCAATGGCAGAGGCCTGAGACAGGTTTGAAAGGCTACTTTGGTGGGTAGCGCAAGCAGCGCTGCAAGCCCACCAGTAGCATTTAATTTACTGGCCCTGAGTACCTGAGATACCACTTTACAAGGAACTGATAGGTAAATCAAATACGCCAAACAGGTGTAGACCAATCATACCACGGTTTACCTTAGAGAGCACATGCACTTTACACTGGACAGCAGTGATAAAGTGCCCAGAGTCCTAAAACCACCAACACCAGGCCAGAAAAAATACCAGGAGGAAGGCAAAAAGTTCAGGGATGACCCTGCAAAAAGGGCCAAGTCCAACAGGTACATTTGAAACCTGTGGCCTGGGTGAGGACCCTAGCTCCTTCTCCAGGTAGAGTAGCCATATATAGGCAGGCAGCAGCACTGCCTTTAAGGCTCTGAGTGATGGTTTCATGGTTTGCATCTGGGATTCTGCTCTTTGATAACATCTCTCTTTGATGTTGCTTGCATGGTACCTCCCGTTTGGATGCTAGAGAGTCCTCCATTTCCAGAATTATGGACATTCTCTACTCTTTCACATGCAGTAGAGTCCTAGCATAGAATCCTCAAGGTGGCACCCTCTATGTGGCTAACATTGCTTGGACGAACATGCAACTTTCTTAGTGGTGAATGTAGAAAACATGGAAGCCTGTCATGTTTATTAGAATCGGAAAATATTTATTTGCGAAGGGTTTGTTCGTCATTACTACAGGTGCAGATAAATGTCAAGCTTCATGTTATGAAACATTTAAGAGACTGCTATATTTAAATGTACATTAGAAAGCCAGATCAACTCCTTAATAGAACTTAGACTTCTCAGCAAGTAGGTTGTACTTTCCAGGGACTATACCAGCAAATATAGACATGGCTGATATACATTAAAAGAGAGAGCATCAGCGCTTCTCACCAAGGGCATATAGAAACAAATAATAAGGTGGTGCCATTGTTAAGCAATCTGCAAAAAGCAATGTTGATCAAGTACCTATAGTTAGACCTTATTATGATTTTAAATACCACTACCTGAGGTGATTTTTTGGATCTTACACTAAAATCCCTTTTAGAAAATAAAGAGCAAAATTGTGCTTTGAAATCACATGGGCCAGGTGTACTGACCAAAATATGATAAGCTATAAAGTCCACTTAAAATCTCAAATCACCATTTCTCTGCGTGTACCTAGCACTCATTCTGCTTCTTTACTTTCGCTATTCTCTCCCAATCTCCCAATTGCTGCCCCCACTACCTTTCTCAACCTTTTCCCCACTATCCCTTTCTGTTTGCTGCTGTATCTACCTTCTCATTCCTGTCTCTCCTACTCTCTCTCTTGCTTTTTTCTTTTTACTCTCTTTCTCTTAATCTACTCTGCTTTTCTAGAACCTCTTCTCTTTTATCTTATTTGTACTTCTCAATATTTTGTATTCTCTTTCTAGCCCTCTTCTTCATAGACCATGTACGGCAACTGAAACTTTCTCTTGGCTGTGCATGGCCATTTGCAGCATCTGCCACCTTTCGTTGACCACCGTTCTTTTTGCACAGTGCCAGAAGCCTTCCGTTCTAGTGGTCTCCTGAAACTGGAGCAGTCCCCTACGATTATGGAACAAAGAAGTTAGTGCAGTTTCGCCATCATATTCCTGCAGCTGGTTGTCAATTCTTGTTGGACAGGACGTCAGGCTGTATGGATTTGGTGGGTTTTAATTGCTTTAGGGCAGACGACGACCCGTTGACGTACACCACATTACTTTCACAGTGCAGTGGACTTCAACTGGTCATCCACAGTACTGGAAAAGAAAATATTTCTAGTAAAAACACCAGAAACACTTTCTTTTCCAAAATCAAAGTTGATATGCATGGGAAATGCTTCCCACGAGTCCCAAGTTAGATTTTTCTGTGTTGCTGTCTTGAGCAGCACACTGTGCGCACTGACATTACACAGCAAAACAAAAGTGAAAGCAAGCCATGCTAATGGAATCTGCAAGGATCCACAAATATCCTATCACACAGCCTTCCTACAATTCTCCTGATAGTAATAGTATCCTAATTGTGTGAATGAGCTATTGCCTGTGGCTCCTAAGACACAAGAAAAGATCAAGATTTTGCCTTGCAAATTGACCAATTCTTGCATTATGGGTAGCTGCAGTATTCATGCCAGGGCTCGGTCGGCACCTTGGGAAACTTTCCAGGTCCAGACATTTCTGAAAACAAGGCACCGAGTGTAGTGTGGGGTGGTGCAGCCTGCATGTATCTCAATATTTGTCTTACCAAGAATGCCTGTAAACACCAAACGTTGGCTAAATTGCAGCTTTTCCTCATATTTCTGAGAAGGAAAATGCAGAATCTGTAAGGATACATAAAATTTGTACCACCCAATGTTCCCACACTTCTCCCATTAAAAGGGCTACCCCAAATGGTCACCAAATATTATGCATTTAGTACAATAATTAGTTAGGACCTTATAACAGCAACCTATTTGCTATGACCATAAATAAAAAATCGGAATTTCAAAGGAGTCAATAAATTTCAAAAAGCAAATTCATACTACACAGATCTTAAATTACAATATACCAAAATCATAAAATGTTAGAAACTTAACGGTGCATTGGACCGAAAGAGAGCTGCCCTGCCTAATCACTGCATAACATTGTGCAAGCATTTGCAGAGTTCTACCAAAATCTCTATGCAAAAATAAAAACCACAGGACTTGAACAGACCTGAGGGAATTTATAAGAGAACCCCACAGAGACAGACTCACAAATGAAGATGGATAAATTCTGGAGGAAGAGACTAAAGAAAATAAATACTAGTAGATGACCTAAACCTTGTACAAAAAGGGAAGACACCCAGCCCTAATAGCTTCCCAGCACAATTCTTTAAGAACTCAGCAAGTGCAATCATACGTCCTCCTAAAGAAATACTGGAGCTGAAATAATAGCCCAAGTGCTGGCTCCATGACTCGCTGGGGTGGTTTGATCTATAGATCACTGGATCAGTGCAGGTTCATGCATCTCAGGTCCACCAGACATATTATCATACGCCTACATAATGCACTCCCCCTGAAGGGGCATCTATAATAGCCATTAGCTTTAATGATGGTTGAGATTGAAAACGCATTTTACTCTGTAGGCTGAGAATACTTATTCATACTTTTGGAAAACATAAACTTAGGTTCTATGTTTCCTGTACACCAACCTGACAGGCAGGGTCCGAGTGACTGGGGTAGTGTTGGACGCCTTCACACATACAGCACGGTATTCAACACTCTAGCCACTGCTCTTTGCCATCATAATAGAGCCTTTGGTGGAATTACTTAGAGTGGACTTCATGGTGAGAGGGTTCTTTCACCGGGGGTGGTGGACAGAGTTTTGTCATATGCTGATGAACTCTTGTTTTACCCTCAGCATCTGGGTAATTCTGACTATGGGTGATCCGAGTACACCACATTTTCGACTGATATTAACGTTAATATGCCTCAATTGGTGGTGTGCGTGATAGAGGCAGGGGAGTGGAAATTGCAATGGGTTTCTGGACTGCAGATAGCCAGGAAGGGTTTCAAATATTTGAGCATGTGTACATTGCAAAAGAAAAGACCCTATTGTGGGAGAAAAACCTAGTATCCCAGATGAATAGATAGGAGTGACCTACCTTCTGGTTACCCCTACTGTTATCACTGAGGAGGAAGTCTGCCATAACCAAAATGGTTGTGTTAACGCGCCTCCTGTATCACCTTCATAATTACCCACACAAAATTCCCAAGACCTTCTTGGGAATATCAATGCGCTGATTAGAAATGTCTTTTGGAATGGGGGGTTTACCCCTATTACCATGCAGGCCCGGCTCTAGGAATCTTGCTCAGGGAGGGCCGTGAGCAAGGATGGGTAGGCCACCAAGATCAATGGGCAGTGGTACAAAGTATTGCGGAGATATGATATTTTAGGTATTGACATTGTCAGCTTTTGACATTTTAACACCATAATCACCAACCAACGAGGTACCTACATCACTTTCCCTTCATTCGTTTCTGGCTTTGTGGAAGGGGAGGGACGCAGCATACAGATTGGCTGCAGCCTGCTCCTGGTCATGTGCAGCAGCAGAAACATTCCTGCTGCCACACATCTCTTTGCAGCTTTTCATGTTTTTTTAAAAACAAAATTGTGCACTTTGCAAAGCACTGAAGTTTCAAACTGCGGTGCAGTAAGCCCTCTGACAACTTTGCACACCCCTACCTAATAAAATAATGCAGACTTTACCATTATTTATCCTTCCTTTCTGTGCACATGTTCATTAAAAAAACATAGATAAAAACTGAGTGATGGTTTTGACAAACATGCAAAACGAAGGAAACGCACCAGTTATGGTAACCAACACAAACAATACAGGCCATAACTCATGCTGCCCGTCACGTCCAGAACCCATTCTCAACTGGGCATGGCTCTTTCTCCCATCTGTTTTGAGGCCATACAAGCTTTTTTCAGAGATACTGCTTTATTGGCCCTTCTAGCCTCTGGCAGTCTCCC
Source organism: Calotriton arnoldi (assembly GCA_963921515.1). Lineage (NCBI taxonomy): Eukaryota > Metazoa > Chordata > Amphibia > Caudata > Salamandridae > Calotriton > Calotriton arnoldi. The sequence continues at coordinate 1,272,380 of CAWUFW010000386.1, forward strand.
CTGTAGTGGTAATACTTCCAGCATTCACATCTCCCCTCTTAGTGGAAGAAGTAACAAAGTGCTTGAACTGCTAGTATTGAGTTGTCTGCTTGTTTTGTAGCGTGCATTTTGTGTGCGATGTGTAAATGGTAATTAACGTGTACCATGTAATAAAAGACGCTTCATTCAGGTAAACAATACTGCAGTGCCCTGTACTAAACAAACATCTTCAGACTAGACAACACTATACTGTGCACTACAGAGCTCTGCCTAGCCACTCATGTAATAAAAAAAGACTTCCACAGGAGTTAATGGTACAACGGGTGTGCTCTATGAACCTTAAAACACCTATCTTTAAGGCACTGAAATACATCAGGGAAGGTGCTTTTGGAAAAAATCATAGTGGTATGAAGTCAATGGAGCCTTCAGCCTCATCTGTGAGAGTGAGTGAGAGTGTTCAGGATATCTGTGCTGTTCATTTGTGCATGTAGCAGCTACCATCCCTGCTGACATCACACTTGTCCCCAGGCCTGAAAGTAGCCTATGTTCTGGGTCGACTCAGGACCAAAAATTGGCCCGGGCACCCAAAAGCAAGCGGTCCACCTATGCAGATCTCAAACTTTCATGAAACATTGCTGGGAAGAGGTGTGGCGCCGCGGCTAGGGCGACAGACGCTGGGGATCACGGTTCGATCCCTGGCTCCGGCGGCAGGGGTCTGCCCAGCACCATGCGACTCTGGGCAATAGCTCGCTTAATCTTCCCAACGGCCCCCCAGCGCCGAGAGACCCCTTTGGGGGTGATTCGTGCGCTATACAAATACTGGACTTACTTTGGATAGTATCAGGGAGCTAATCTGGGGAGACATTTGTGATAAAGTAAACCTTTCAAATGTTCTAGGACCGTTAGCATTATTCACTTGCTGGAAACCCAATTATTTCTCTGCAGCTCACTCACACATCTTCCAACTAATCTATCCCTGAAACAGTTGCTCACTCGTAGATCCTCTAAGCCCTTACTCGCCTTCCGATCTCTGAGTCCTCTCTCTGGTCCTAAAACCCCAGGTCATTCTTGTGGATCCTTGCTTGGCCCTGACCAACGTGACCCCATAAAGCTCACGTGGATCCTCTTGTCTGTAGGCTTCTGTTTACACTTAAGTTAAGAATCCATAGGTGCTGCTCATCCTAAGGCCTTCAGACTCTTGCTCGCCATCAGTTGGTCTCTTAACTACCCACTTATTAAAAGGACCCTGAAGCTCATTTCCACTCTCTGGTCCGCTGAAACTCCTGCTTATGTTCAGATCCTTCAGGTTCCAGCTCGCTCTCAAGTGCCTTTGGATTCCAGCTCATCATTTGGTCACCTAATTTCCCTGTTCACTGTCAGACCCTGTAGCTCTTGTTCACTCTTACTTGGAAGCTCCAGGACATCCTCATTTGTTTACCATGAGATTCCATAAGACGTATATATCCATATAGCTTTCTCGATGTCTTGCTCACTCTAAGGGCATGAGGTGTATTGTCACTACCAGATGGCTGAAGATCCTGCTCACCCTCAATCCTCACAGTGTGCATTTGGGGTGAACATATGCTTCAGAGGCATAGCTGAGTTTTGGTCCCTGAGTCTCAAGCTCACCATGGTGTCCTTAGGTTTATGCTCACTCCACGTTGCCCAAAACCCTGCTCACTCCAAGGTCTTCAAGGCTCCTGCTTGTCCCAATGGCTCTGGCTCACCAGGGGGTTCTAAGGTTCCTGATCAGTGTCATTTACCTGTGGGTCCTGGCCATGCTCCAGTGCCCAAAGGCTCCTTCTCAGGGACATTAACCATTGAATATCTGGTCCACCTTAGACCCCTGGGGCACATGCCATCCTCACATTGCTAAATCTGCTTCTCAATTTCACCTACCAGAAGATCTAGTTTACCTTCGGATCACTGACTTTCCTGGTCAGCCTGAGTGTTCCTATTATCTCTGCCCACCCTTCATAAGTCACAAAATTCACTGCTATTGTTCAGGCTTCAGTGGCTGTACACATCCAAGTCTTTCATGGACCCTTTTGGATGTCACACTGAAGTCTCTGTGTGTGTGATGTCTTAGAGGGTATAACACAGCGTGGTACTTGGAGACTTTTATACTGTTAGAAGAGACATGATCTGAATCTGCTTGACATGCTGGAAGAAATCACTTCAACTACTGCCGTTCTTTTCATTTTTTATATATTGCCTGTGCTCTTGCTCTCTTTTGTTCCCCCACACATATGAACAGCCCTTCATGCCTCCTGCTAGTGTTTAGCCCTCTCTCTGCTTCCTTCACTCTCTCATTTCACCTAGAGTCTTACATTCTCACCGAACACATCTGCAGATTTTCTATGTTCCTTTATGTCTGGCAATATATCATACCAACTTTTCACTCTGTCTCCCTCTCTCTGTCTTCCTCTAATTCTACAATCCATTCTATCTAATTTAATCCCCTTTTTTAACATTCTCCCTCCCATTATTCCATCTCTCTTGTTATCCATCTCTTTTTTCCTGTCTTTCTCTTGCTCTCTCTGTAGTTGCCCTGAATTTTCCCATTTTTATTGCCCCTGCACTCATTCCCTCCATCTCTCTTAGTCTATAATTTCCCCCTCTTTCACACTCCTGTTTCCCATATACACTCTATACTTTGCTATTTTTCTATCTTCCATGTCCTTATTCCCCTCTCTCTCAATTCCTATTGCCTCTTTGAGTTTTACTTCAGTTCTTTTTCCGGTCTTGAAAAATTTCCCTTTCTTCAATTTTGTTTTCTCATGTCAGTCACCCTCATTTCCCTCTGGTCCTTGAACTTGTTTGTGTCCTACACATAATGTTATATTTCATTGTGCCAATTTACTGCGTTGCTGCTGTCAGTATCTACCTGCTTTGTCAAACCTTGACATTTGCAGAAGACCATTCTCTGTAGACATTAAGTAGATTCCTGTCCTTGTAAGTGCTTTCAGTTCTGCATGCTTTCAAAGGTTATTCAGGAAAGTGGAGGGGCTTTGTTCTACCTTTAGTAGAGATTACACCAAAAGTATGTTTTATTGTTGAGTGGTAAAGGAAAATCCACCTATTTCTGGAGGAATCATTAGAAACAGTGGAGAATCCACAGATGGCATTTCTTTTACCAACCTATCCCTTTCTTGAAGGGTTTTCTATTATCCCTTTCTCCCTCTTCTGCATCCATTGTTCACTTTGTCATTCACTATTATTTTTCTCCCTTTGCCATCATCCTTCTCCCTACTTTTGTTTCCTACCCTACCTTTACCAATCTCTTGTTCTGCCCTTCTCTCCACTTAGACCTTCCTCACTTCATCTTTTCCTTGGTTGTTTCCGTCACTCCTTTCCCCCATCTCACTCTCTCATTGTGCTTATCTATAATTATTTCCCTTCCCTCTAGCCTCTTTTCCTCCCTTCTCTCATCAATCATTTCTCCCTCTTTCCTCTCCCCCTCTCCGTTTGTCTCTAATCCCCACTCCTTCTCTTATTTCCTTTTGTCTCTGTCTCTCTCTTTAGCCCTCCTCTGCTCTTACCTCTGCTTTTGCCCCAACATAGAGGTGAATTAATTTTTTCACTGCAACATTGTCAAAATCAAATTTTCCTTTTACCCATTTCTAGTTATATTTTTCTTTAAATGTAAAGTTATTTCAGTCCTTATTGTTTTTTCTGATTTTCCATCACACTTAGCTATGTACAGCACTCGTCTTTGTGTTCTTTCTGAAGTGCCATCACTCTTAGCTGTGTACAACACTCTCCCCATTTAATAAACGGATGGAATTTCATTAGAATGAATCTTCCAATCTCAGTCTGGTACCTCACTGCACAGTTTTTAAACCAAGAATGCTGGCACATTCCCCCCCTTCCCCCTCCCCCCCCCAGCTTATCTATACGAACGCTATGGCCAGCTAGGAGAAACAAAAGCCAATGACCCCCGCCTAAGACTTGTTAATTGTGCTGCGCCAAAAGCATCAGCAGCTCCCTGAGGACTCATAGTCACCTCATGCTCCATGCTGTGCCTCCTCTGCCGGCCCATTGTCAATTTTGCTCATGATAATGGGCCGGCCTCACTCTGTGGCTTGCTGAGAGTCACACGCAAGCTGTAGCAGCCTTTCTGGCTGTGCGCCAGCAGGAAAATCGGCCCAGGTATATGGACCTGCTTTTCCACTTCTAAATGGCCTTGGGTGGGCCAGGATCTTCCATGGGTGGGCATGGCCCACCCGGCCCACCCTCTAGAACCGGGCCTGTTACCATGGCAAAATGGTATAAGTCCCATTTTGATTGGGGGATCAGGGCTGCAGACATTGAGGCATATTATCACGCTGCTCACCTAATCTTGATAAATAAATGGCTCAATGAGTCACAATCAGGCCCGACATACACCACTGAAAGATGGGTGATGGGGAATACTAGCCGTCTAAATGTTCTTTATGGTGAAAGATAAACCCCAAACTCCCGCTAGCAACAGTAATACAGTTATGGTATGAGATGTGGGGGAGTATTGGCTGGTCCAGGAGGCTGACAAGAAAGACCCATCAAGGGAAGCTCTTGTCTGTGCATGGGCTATAGAAAGGTTTTAAACTTATGTGTGGGGTACACAGTCTACCATGGGCACGGATCACAAGCACTAATACATTTGTTGGGTGACAAGGGCACTTCATCAGCTTCTTCAAGACTTATCAGGATTCTTTCCAAACTGCAAGAATATAATTTTGATGTCAGGTATAAACCTGGTAGCACCAACCCTAGAGCAGATTATTTGTCCAGACTTCCCGTTGAGGAACAGCAGGTGAAACATGAGGAAGAAATGTTTGCCAGTGAATGAGTAGTTGATAGTGTGGATGTGCAGAACAAATATGGTGTGTGCTGCAGATGTGGTTTTAAGTAAGGTCAAGCTGTTTGTTCAACAGGGGTGGCCCCCTGTAAAACATTTTAAAGGAGAGCTATATTGTTTTTGCCAATTAGCTGAGCAGCTTACTATTGAAAATGACATCTTACTGAGAGCCGGTAAATTTGTTGTTTCAAACGGGTTAAGGTCAAAAGTAGTTGAGTTGGCTCACAAAGGACGTTTAAGTACCACGGCCAAACAAAATACTCTTAGATGTTATTTTTGATGGCCATATATGGAGAGGGATGTGGATGATTTGGTCAATAATTGTCAGGAATGTATTTTGTCTAATAAACATTGGAAGTTTAAGGATACACCTATGGTTGCTACACCGATGCCTCAAGGACCATGGTGCATATTACCCCTAGATTTGGCTGGACCCTTTGTGACTTTACCCGTCAAGTCTAAGTATTTGATAGTTATGATGGATTATTTCTCAAAGTGGATATGTTGTGATTTTGTGTCTGAAACATCCACTCAAGTTGTAAGACAGTTCTTGGATAAAGGTTTTACCTTGGAAGGCTATCCTGAAGAGTTGTTCACCGATAATGGGATTTAGCTTGTGTCGGAAAGTGTAGAGTCATTTTTGAGGAACAAAGGCATTAAACACTGTAATGTGGCATTGATGCGCCCCAAGCTAATGGTGCTGTTGAGAGGGCTAACAGTCTTCTTAAGGAAGCCATTCAAACAGCTTTGACATGTGGCGTGAATGTAGAAACATTTGTTCAGGACAAAAGTGTGGGCCTATCACAATACTTCTCACATTGTGACTGGTGTGTCACCCTTCTCCTTGTTGACGGGTAGACTGTCTCGTACAGGGTTACGCCTACTTGGTAGGGAAAGAAATCTTCCAACAAGTTAGAGGAAGCAGTGAATTTGGAGAATATCGAACCCAGAGTCAGTGTAGCTCAGAAGAAAATAATGACATACCATGACAGGGCAAGGCGTGTGAGTGCAAGTGATGTTCATGTGGGATCTTGGGTCATGTTAAAGGACATTAGGTTTAGGAAATTAAAACTGGATTTCAACTTTAACGGGCCTTTTAAGGTTTCCAGAGTGGCTTGTTCATCTGTGAAGTTGGAAGATGGTAGCTGGTGGGCTAAGAGGAATTTGATTCTCTTAAGTGATTTTCAAAGCACCATTGTGAGAGATAAGTTGCAGCAACCTGGTAAGTTATTTTTACCACCTATTGGTTCTTTTTTGATGGGTGATGCTCAGTAACAGCCTGTTATTGACTATGATCTTCTTATTGCCTGTACTTCTGAACTGAATAGATTTGATGTCACATTGAATACTGATGTCATAAATTCTGGCAATCAGTGTATTAATAACTGTGATAATTGTATTACTACCAAGAGTGGTAGAATGTCTAAAAAACCTACTTACTAGCAAGACTTTTCTGAGTAAACCTTTTTAGTGTCATTTATTTTGTTATTGTAAAGGGGGAGATGTGTTGTAGTGCATTCTTATGTTTTTTTCTTGTGCAGCATTGCTAACGCTTTGTATTCTAGTATGTGCATCTTCTGAGTGTTGTTCCATGCTCTGCTTGCCTTAGTGGAATTACGGTTGCCAGTTTGGTAGTCAAGTGCAGGATTGCAGAGCTGGAAGGACGTTGGTGGATGGGCTCTGTTGCAATCTTTCTTCTTGATAAACCTCTTCAAATAAATCTACTCACTGAGTGATGTGATTATTTGATGACTCACCCACAACACATATCCTAGTAGAGCACTGACATCCATTGGTCAATGCTACTCCCAGATCAAATGCAAGGCCACTGACATTCTGCTGGAGAACGACCATTTTCACGTTTAGCTATATGGGTGAACTTTCGTTGTTATAACACTAGAGTATAAGCTGCCAGTGTCACTGTTGCACGGATCATCTCCACTCCTGCCACTTAGAGGAGAGATGTGGATCTTGCAGCTAGAGCAATACAAATATACAATACAATAGAATCCTGACTGCGTCAGATAAATCCGCTTTACTACCTATTGAGACCTCACAGACCTTTTGCAAAAAGAAGTGATTACGCCGAAGAACACATGATCTAATAGTAGAACTGACTGTTCCATAGTCACAAGACTGGAAGATATCATTCAAACTGCAAGAAAAAATGAGTATGTACGAACGGTCATTCAAACTCACTGAGCTAACAGCTGGAAAAACCTCATAATAAGAAGAAGTCACATAACGCATTTGGCCCGATAGGAGTTCCCAAGTGTCATAACAGTCCAGGGGCAACTGCCAATTTCAGATGGATGGATGGTTCTAAAAGCACCTTACATCGTAATGGCCTACTCGCCGGACCTCAGCACGATTTAATCGGCACATGTGGTGTATGAAAACCTGTTGAAAAACAAATGTGGATACTTTAAAGGGTCTGCTTCCCAGGAGTTAAAGCAGAGGTGTCTTAGTTCTTCAGATGTCACGTCACCTGAGGATTCTCCAATAATGATATTTCAGGAGCTCATCATAGCACTGGGAGTAACTAAAAACAGGCTACTAGATCCCTCCAGTTGGTAGACACCTACTATAAGTTGTGCAACACACATAAGATTCAGAACTGGAAATAGACACTGCAGACACGGGAAAACTTGTAGAAGGGCCACTCATGCGATACCGTGGAAATTGAAAAAAGGAAATAAGGTAAAGGCGCCCCCTATCTGATCTCACAATTATTCTTCATGGCACTTGATGAGAGGTCAGACGCTTTAGGCAGACCTGGAAAGAGGTACTCCGGAAAGTATAAGATCAGAGATCTGGAATATCAATCCATGCCTCACACTTTAGCTGATATAGCCCCAGAGTCGTTACAAATTTCAGGAACATGGGTCCCCACTTTTTTCCTTCCAAGACAGTGTCAAAGAGGCAATCTGAATGGGTTTGGGGGGGAATATTGGGATACTATGAGAAATCAGCATGATTCACATTGACATAGTACATTAAAAGGAAGTAGCATATCCAGGGAACTCTGTCACAAGAAAATACCTTATTGACCTAGAAAACCAGCCTTATTATAAATTAAGCCTTCACCAGGCATTAATTCAACTTTTAGAAGAATCAATGGATGTAAACAAGGCTCAATGAGAAAAAGAAATCCTCCCCAGGTTTCATCTTTCCTTTGTAAGGGCCAGTGGATAAAAAATGTATAGGCTTTGTGTGACAATGAATGATATGTGTAAGTCGGGGCAAAAGCAGGGCCGGACTGGGAACCGAAACCAGCCCTGGCAAACTGCTCGTCCAGGCCCCCCCTGGGGGGAAAGCGGGGTGCAGCCAAGCTGTTTGCTAAGGCCGGTTTCGGCCGATTTTGTTACAGGGGGCCGATTTGCTGGCCCCCGGTAACAAAAACGGCCCCCAGGGGCTCAAAACCAGCCCCCACCCTGGCGGCCCACCGGGGAAACTCCCGGTGCCCACTACGGCCAGTCCGGCCCTGGGCAAAAGGAGTTGGAGAATAGCCATGGTGAAGATGGCAGGTGTTGGCACAAGGAGAGCACCGAACAGGCTTGATGATTCAGGTGGTCTTCTTCAGACTTACATTACAATTCACACTACCAGCTAAGAGCCCTGTGACCTTCAGAAATCATTGTAACAGCTTTGCCTTGTAAAGTGTTGAACTATGTCTCCTTTCGTACTCAACCTCCACCACACCTACAGAAACAATGGCAGAGCATTACCTACAGAAGAGCAATGAGGCTGAGAAGAATTTAGAATATTCATATGAAATATATGAATAGATATTGAAGAATTAGTGTACCACACCTGGCGACAGCCTTGGTGTCAAACTCTGTGCATTAATGTTAGCTGACAGCATAGACAGAAGTCTTCTAGGCAGGCCTACATATTTCTGCCGCAGGAATGCTTGTGATAATTGCAGTGGAAGCTTCTTTTGAGTTAAACCCTGTGAGAACAACATACTTTCATTTCATAGCAAAGTCTGATAGCTATTTCCACCCACCGCCCATCAACATTTGGCCAGTAGATGTTAAATATTTCATCCTGAAATGTACAAATAAGTGAAAGGTAGTCTGACAAAATGCTTTCCTTTGGCAATATAGGAATTAAATCTAGAAAAAACACAAGAAAAGACAATGGCTGATTTAGGCGACAATATGAAACAACCTTTTGAATAAAGTGAGGGTTCTTGAAAACAGCTTATGGAGCTCTGGAGCAGTCTGAATGTAAAGCTGCTTCTAGATCATGTGATAGCTACCAAACAAAAGAGTGTCAACATTTTACACAATTTTATAGATTGCGCGCAACAGAAAGAAAAAATCTGAAAAATTCTAACATATGTCTGGTAACTTACTGATATTCCAGGTTGATTGGGAACTATTAGCCTTTAGTAATAACCTTTCGCAGGAATCTATGCAGTCGAAAGAATAATTCCCATGGATTATTCCATGTTGGTCTGTGTCAAGGGTTTCACTCAGTAGCAACAGAAAAGCAGCAGGTGAAAGTAAATATCCAAATGTTCTCAAAGCAACTACAAACAGGTTCGTATTATCAATTCATTGAAGGATTGGGCAACAGTCAGATGAACTTTGGAGACCTCATCAAACAGCTTTCACTATTTGGCGCAACAAAATGAGCCTTAAAAGTATTAAACAAAACATCACACCCTGCAAGGAGGAGGAAATCCACTCTTGAAAACAATCCTTATCTCATAATTTAGAGAACGTACATAGGTGCCTTATAATAAATAGTAGGACTTTCTGCAGGTATCTTCAGTCACGTAAATATTATTTAAAACCTCATCTGAAAAAGCTAATTTCTCATATTCTAACCCTAAAATGAATGATCAGCTGTAAAGGGGTACCTTGGTACACAGAATACAAATTGCTAGATACAGAATTTTCTCATTGGTTGATAGGTGAGAGCCCAGGAAAATTGGATCATGGTTGAGAGTTCTGGATAGATTTGGAGACTATCTGTGAGTCACTAGAATACCCATTCGGGGTAAAGCGTGACCGCTACCTGTGTGCATATTTGCTCGATTTTCAAGAATGTCTTCAGAAGACAATCATATTCTTAGGGGCCGATTCTGATGTGGTTTGGAAGGCCTCCTAACGGCATTTGCTCTGTCCGAATCGGATCGGGAACGTGTCTTTCCGACCGAATCGGAAAGCTTTCCGACCAATTACGATGTGAGTTCGGCGTTAGGAATATCCTAATCCGAACCCGACGGCATTCGGAATGACCGAGTCGTACGGAGCAAACTCGTACGTCTCTACGGGCCGTGTTTCCGAACGACCGATTACGATGCTGGATTCGGACAGCCTTTCTGAATAGTGCTGTCTGACTCGAATTCGCAGTTGGAATCACACTTTGGGGTCCCGTAGCGGGCCCCCCTACACTAGGAGTCTTCCCAATCAGGCCCATGAGGGTACCCCTTACCAGCCATGCACAGTGTGGCAGGCACCATGGGTGCCTGATTTTCCCCAGCCACCCCTTTCTTCAATGGGAGCCTATGCATTCGGTTGGAACATAGGCTCCCATTGGGAGTCCGACCCAATCGTATCTGTAAGCATCCGGATGCATCGTAATTGGTGGGTCAGACTCTTCCGATCCGAGTCGGTCAGAAACCATTCCCAAACCGATTCGGTCAGAATGATTTCCAAACCACATCAGAATCGGCCCCTTAGTACGAAATCATAATACCTAATGGAAATTTCGACCAATCCCCTATTGAAAAGAAGGATAGATGAGGCATGGGCCTCCAGCGGCGGCTCCTCCGCTATGGCGGAGGAGCGTCTCCCCACAAATAAACTAATCTGCATTTTATTTTTCGTTTGCAGAGGCAAACGAAAAATAAAAAGCTGATCATTTTAATTTTTCCTCCTGTAGCCGAATCTCGAAGGCGAAGCCACAGCGCTGCAGCAGGGGGAGGAGGAGTGGTGAGTCCTGCTGTCAGTGCGCATGACGGTTTGGCCGGTCGTCTTGGGATGGCCAAACCATCATGCGCACTGACTTCTGTGTTGCTGGGTGGAGAGACCAGCAGGCACAGGCTCCCAGCTCCTGATGGAGCGCAAAAAAAGCCTGCTCCACCCAATCCCAATACTGTTCTCATGATGAGAGCAGCATCGGGATTGGCCTCAGGGGAAGCTGGGAGCTTCAGCCTGTTGCCCAGAGGAGAAGACCAGTGAGCAGAGCGGCGAGCAGATGACTGGCAGGCAAGTTTTTTTTTAACTGTTTTGTTTGTTGCCCCCGCGCTGCCCCCTCCTAGCTGCCCCCCACACTGCTGCACCGCATTTCCTTGACACCAGCCGCTACTGCGGACCTCTCATTGGTTATAAACATATATCAAAAGATAACAACAAATAATAAAACTGGCCTAATACTATAGCTTGCCTCAGTTACCTTTCACGGGACAAATTTGCCCCACTGCTTGGTAAATAGGCATGGATACTGCTGCCTGTTTAATGGTACACAAAATAATTCTTGGGCAAAAAATGGCCCTTTGGGTTTGACAAAGCACAGTGACTATAAACATGTCTTTTCTAGCTTCTCTTTCTTCAGTAAATGTAAACTACCTAACCTTTTTCTTGGGGGGTGAGTGTGGGGACAGGCTATCTGTAAAGCTGTCATCCCTCTGATGAATGTAGGAAGGTTTGCAGAAGCTGATCTGGGGAAAATGACTAGCAAGACCTTTCCAACTGCAGCAAATGAGTGGACATTGTATAATCTTACAAAATATCTTAGCAAAACATACAATGAAAAAATTATGAAACAAAACGAAAAGAAATAAAATATTGTTAAAAAAAAATTCAATGAAAAAGCTGAGGAAAGTAAAATCAGGTCTGAGATAGAGTAAGTGTTGGGAAGATGTCTTGGCCATGTTCATTGCAATGAAGTGCAGGAAGGCAAAGGGGCTGATATAGTGGTTGCAAGGCTTGTAAAGAATCATTGCTTCAATATTGGCCATGGCATTTTTTATTAATTTTGAAGAAAGAAGTAACTAATGTTTGAGTAGCCAATGTATTACTTAGTATTCAACACCCTTAATTCTGAGGTCATCAATTGCATGAGGAAAATACTATTACAGCACTTCAGTGGTATTTCTCTGAGCAGTCTCACCACTCAATACTGAAATTCCCAGTTCAGAATGAGTAATGACATAATGGGTAATGACGTACCATTTCAGCTTTTTCGACCAGTAAAACTGCACCCAATTTCCTCACTCATGTTCCTTCAGGTAATAACGGTAGTGATTCGCACACGTGGTAATTTACACCAGACTAATAATCCAATAAAGGGTGCAAAAACTACATGCACTCAAATTAGATTTAACATGGAATTCCAAACAAGCCCTTAAATAATGATGGTTGACTGAGGACATGGTATATAGTTTATAATACTTTTAGATCGGAAGCATCCATCCTCAGCCAACAGGACATTATCCTATGACCTAAAGTTATAGTGATAATCCTTTCTGTTCCTCTTTGCCGGGGCGGCTCCTTCGCAATGGGAGAAGGAGCGTCGCCAGACTGGCTCAGAGCCAGCAGCTGAAAAATAAAATGATAGCCTATCATTGTTTTCTGTTTCACCTGCTGGCTGAGCCAGCATGTGTAGGGAGGGGCAGGCCGGGTCACGGGAGGGGGGAGGAGGACTGGTTGGTGCACTTCTAAGTGCGCATGTGTGTTTGGCTGGCCGTCTTAAGCCAGCCAAACACACATGCGCACTTAGGTTTCTCCAACCCAGCTGTATTAAAAAGCCCGGTTTGAAGAAACAGCACAAACTCCCTGTGCCTGAGCAGAGCATCAAACCAGCCCGCTCAGACCAATCCCCACGCTGCTCTCATAACATGAGAGCAGCGTGGGGATTGGAGAGGGAGTCAGTGATGCTGTCCCAGTGTCTGCTGGGACCAGGAAGAACACAGAGGCGCAATGCGGAAGGCGGCTGGCAGCTTCAGGTAAGTCTTCCTTTTTTTTAATTATTATTAACCCCCCCCCCGCACTCCACCTCCCATGCTCCCCACGCCCTCTTCACCCACCCCACCACTTTTTGTTTGTGGTGGCCCCCACTACCTCTTTGGCTGTAAAAAGTATGATACTGGTTACCATGAAGCCAGGGACAGCAGCTAGGAAAGGATTATACTATCTACCATGAAGTTAAGGACAGTACACAGTTTGTCAGAGCAATGCAGGCTTATCACAGTCACAGCCACAGGTTGTGTTCTGGTCAGCTGGATGGCAAATGTCTTGTTTCTCCTGAGCAGATCACTGCATCAACACAACAACCATGCAGGTTTCAGTCCATTGAGCCTTAATGTTTGTTCTCCTGGTGCACAATATGCACAATAGAGGCTATTACTGCTTGGCTACGCCCACACAGCCACCTAGGGGTGAGATGTCGGTGGTCTCCCTGATGCCTCATCAGCTATGACGCCTGACAGAACTGGCATCTGCTGTCTCTTTGCTCATACTCTCCCCATGGGCCGTGGCCTCTCAGACGCTGCTGAGCCTCACCCTTGACTCAGACCTTAGGGGAGTGACTTCTTCTGTATGGGTGGCGTGATGACGCCCTGGCCAAGACATGGGTCGAATGTTTAGGCCCCGTTGGCCTTTTATTGTTTATGTAATTAAGCTGATTTTTTCTTTTCCTAGGTTGCTGGTGACCCGGAGAGTCTTCCTTACCCCACTTTTACCTCCCCTGCACAGCAGTCTCAGACATGCACCTTCACACAATGGACAGCGACCCACTCACCTGGCCACATCTCAACCCTTACACTGGTACTAAAGCTCTGCTTGGTCACTTGGTGCCCTCCTCTTATTTCTTGGAGGCCTCGACCTCCTACATCCCCACTCTCCTTTGACCCAATCGCATCCACACCACTCATTGTCTCCGAACATGGCTTTTGCCCCATACTTCAAGTTGCTTACTCTTAATGTGCGGGGACTAAACACACCTAACAAGAGGAGACAGGTATGGCGTTACCTTCTCTTACAGAACCCCAATGTAATCTTTTTGCAAGAAACACATCTCTTGCGAAAAGATGTCACCCACATGTCCCATCCCAGGTACCCAATCCGCCACTGGGCATATACCACCACAAGGACTGCTGGAGTTGCGATTATGTGCAAAGCCACCCTCTGCTCTAAGGTCCTACTGGCAGTGTGCGACGATAATGGCCGTTTCTTAAAATTAACAGTGCAACTCAGGCCAACACCCCTCACCCTCTTAAACATCTATGCCCCCAACCAAGCACAAGATGTACACATTAGGAATCTCTTACAGAATCAACTGGCACATGAGGGGGGTGACTTGGTGGTTGGGGGGATTTCAACTTGGTTTGGGACCCTGAGCTTGACCGTAGTGCCACCACCTTTCAGGGAACTAGAACAATGTCCGCTGCCCTTAAACGTGATCTCAATGAATTGGGTTTAGTAGATGCCTGGCGCTATAAACACCCAGGTGCCTGAGATTTTTCCTTTTACCCCATGTCCATAACTCCTATTCCCGTACTCCTTATTACGAGACCTTGATACAGCAACCATCTCTGATATATCTATTTTTGACCCTGCACACTTAGAATTGGCCTGGACAAGAACTGGGATAACGGGCCAATCCTGCCCACATTGGTGCCTTCCTCCGCAATTAGTTCGAGACCCCATCAATGTCGAGGAGATTCGGAAAGAGATAGAAAAACTATTTCAATTCTCACACGCACCACAATATTTCAGGTTATACACTTTGGGATGGTTGTAAAGGCACCATCAGAGGTATCAGCACTTCTGTAGCTATTGCTCGGGCTCGAGAGGCTAGGCTGGTCAAGACGGGCCTGGCAGATGACATCAAGGCTCTGGAATGTCTTGACCATTCTACCCCATCTAGGAGCAATAAACAGCTTTTAGCCTTACTATGGGGTCAGTTGTGGGAGCACCATACTAATTGGGAGGATCAGTCATTGCTTGCATTAAAACAGTAATACTATGAGGGCGGTGATAAGGTGGGAACTCTTTTAGCTCATAGACTCCGGTAGCAACGTGCACGCACTCACATATATTCAAGATACAGACCAAGGACGGCACCTGGGCTACTTCCTTGGGGACTAACCAACAAGCATTCCAAGATTTCTACCACACCCTCTATTAAGGAGAAGATGCACCTCAAGAGGTTATAGAGCCTTACCTAGTGGGCTGCCAGTGGAACCCACTTGATCCCCTTCAATCCGAACAGCTTGAGGCTCCCATCACTCTACAGGAGCTTCATCGTGCTCTGAAAAGCCTCCACCTCAGCAAGATTCCCAGCCCAGACGGTCTCTCGGTGGCCTTATACCTTAAATTCCTTCCCCAACTACAGGACCTCATGAAGACTCTTTTCAACACATTCACAGCTGAAAAGAGATTAACTCCCACCATGTCTGAGGAGGAGATTTCGCTCATCCCAAAGCCTGGCAAGGACCCTTCCCTCTGCGCTTTCTATCGTCCTATCGCACTTTCAATCACTGATGCAAAGATTTTTTCTAAAATCTTGGCAAACAGACTGGACTGAAGGTCCTACCTTCTGGGCCTTATTGAACCGGATCAGGTTGTCTTCATACGCAATCGAGAAGAAGCGGATACTATTCGCTGCATTGCCCACCTAGTGGACAAATCCATTGCCGCAAGATACCATCTTGCCTCTCTTGATAGATGCGGAGAAGGCATTTGATAGAGTCAGCTGGTCTTTCTTACGAGCGATACTCCGCAAAATTGGTTTAGGCCCAGCGATGATTTCCAGAATAATCGTGTCACATGCTTTCCTCACCGCTACGATACGTATTAATGGGCGCCCAAGCTATTCATTTGAAAAGGGGTACCAGCCAAGGCTGGCTGCTTTCGCCTTTACTATTTGCCCTAGCGGTGGAACCATTGGCAATTACTATCCGTCTAGCCAATGACATAGTGGGTATCCCCTTTGTGGGCCGTACTCATAAGATCGCTTTGTTTGCTAATGACTTTCTGTTCACTCTCGCTGAGCCTGAAACATGCCTTCCAGCATCCAGCTCGAATTTAAAAAAACTTTGGGCTTTAAACCTAACAATACCTAAATCTGAATTGCCCGCTTTACAATCCTTCACCCCCTATAAATGGGCTCAGCGATCTATTAAATATTTGGGGCTGAACCTAACTCCGTCCTTAGCATCCTGAATGCCAGCTAATTGGCCGGAATATTGGAGGTCTGTCCTGGAGGAGATGCGCAGCTGGAAACCCTTGCAGGTATCCTAGCTGGGCCATTATGCCGTTAAAATGTCTGTCTTGCCAAAAATCCTCTACCTTTTTCAAACTTTACCTACCCCAATCCCACAAATGATATATTGCACCTTCAACAAGACATACGCTCCTTTATCTGGGGTGGAAGGTGTCCTTGTTCTTCTAACACAGTGTTGATGCTTCCCAGAGACCTGGGATGGCTGGCTTGCCCTAACCATATTGAATACTATTGGGCGGCCAGCTTACGCTATATTTTGCAATGGGCAGTTCAGGAAAGTGAAAAACACTGGTTTTCACATGGACCGGTCGACCCCTATGGGATTTGGCATGGCTTCCCAAACACACGAGATCGCGGAGCGCACATATTGCTGTTCCAATTAAAACTGTCCTGGAAATCTGGGACAAAGTGGCTTTGAAGCGAGGCATCACCACTTTCCCCTCGCCTAATACTCCCTTTGCATGCAATCTGCATTTTATACCAGCCTTACAACCGAATTCTTCTGGCCATTGGGGAGAGGTGGATTGTTGTACCCTTAGAGACCTTTTCGAGGGAGAGTCCATCTAAACCTTCTTCCACTGTAAAGCGGACTTTCCTCTTCCTGAATCTACCAGATTGCAGTACTACCAGCTGCGTCACTGGGCTCTCCACCCCTCCAACGTTCAGGGTGCAACACACCTGCTTACTCCTTCCAAGGCTCTTGTTCGTTCATTTGACGGAACACGGGGGCTCATTTCTCGTACATACCAAGTCCTTCAACATTCCGCTCCTCCACACCCACACACATATGAAGTGCAATGGCACACAGCTATAACCAAGGACATCCCCCAGAAACAATTGGAACAACTGTGGCGAGATATCTCTCTTATTAACAGAAGCATACCCCAGCGTGAAATGGCTTACAAAGTGATGACAAGATGGTACACCAGCTTGGCTCTGCTCCACAGGACTTTGACCCCTGGAGATTTCTCCCATACATGGTGCTCATGCTCAACTATTGCAACGTTCTGGATGTAAATTCTTAGCCACATTAAAGGGGTCTCCGGCTTTCCACTCCTGAACTCATATTCTACAGTGATCCTTGGCATCCGCCCCTTCCAATTGAAAGCTATGACATATGCTGAATGACGTCTGATTAGTCACATGCAGTGCGCCGCTATACAATTAATTGCTTTGCATTGGAAAAAAAACTGCCCCACCGATTGCTCGATATTTTGCATGCCGATGGCGAGTCTTGGCCTTGAAACTCCTCTCACATAAGCTAGTGTGCACAGAAGGTAAATTTGCTCATATTTGACATCCTCTGATAAATTATTTTACACAATTGGAGCACTTGTGTTTCACACCTCCTAGACTCAAGGCCCTATACAAGAAAGGTCACTAAATGTTCACGCTGCTCCATTCCCTTTCATTTCGTCGCCCATGCTCTTCCACCATTTTTCCTTGTCACTTTTTCTCTCCCCTTCCAGGGAAATAACTGCGAGATCCATATGCTTCAATCCAACCTAGGTCCGTGCGTTACCATGGTTTGAATTGATCTCCGTCAGTATTGTTGAATTCTGTTTCTTTGATAACATGCTGCACTAGTATTTGTTGAACGCCTTTCCAGATTTCAGTGCCTGCACTGCCATTTGTCCTATGTCCTATTATTTCATCCTTGTTGGCAGATTATGTCATCCTTAACGTTCAGGAATACTGGATGCTTTCTTAAGCTTTTGTCAGATATTTCTTCTATGTTTTTGTACTATGAAAACCTGTTAATAAAAAGATGTTGAAGGCTACAATGAGTTCTGTTGGGTCCCTTAATTCTTAGCCAACAATTATGAAAAAAGTGTTGAACAATCAACACCTGTACAGAAGGGTCACAAAATGATCCCTTTTTAAGAATGGGGAGTGTCTTAATAATTAAGACTTGCAATTAACGTCCCCTGGCACTGAATGTGTAAACAAAATAATCAATAAAATCACACACAACACAAAGGACAGTTTCAAGCTTGGTATATTCATTTGTCCAATCAAGCAATTTTCTTTACTTTTTTGTTTTTCATTATGCTGCCCATACCACATATATTACATATAAAAAACAAAATATACATGGTGAGAATGTACAAATTCCAAATCAAAGAAAGACTAGCCTTCGGTTCAAACATTGACTTTGAAATGAGCAAATTGTAACAGTCTGCTGAAATAGAACTGTCTCCACTTCCTAAAACGAAGTTAAAGAAAAAGATGTCTCCCATCCCTATCCTTTCTTTCATATTCTTGCTGGGCTGGCAGTGAAGATTTAAAAACTGAGACTGCCCTAAATTGTGTATCACTTCCATGGAGAAGGCAGAGACATAGGGACACCAGACACTTGGAACAGGTACCTTATTTGCACTAATGAATATTACCAAATAAATGAATCATCATTTTGTGGTGGATGGGAGAGTCTGGTAAGCTACATAATTGTTTGGGGGGTGGGGGGGTCATTCTGCATCAATGCTTGCCTACAAGTGTGACAGTGAAACTGTGAAATTTGTTTGAGCTGTGAAAGCTGAAATGACAGAAGTCACTTTGGAAAACATAAAATGACTAAATGGTTCTGGGATCTTCAATTGTGGACAACTCAATGCCCAAAAAATGTGCTGGTGGAAATCCCCCTTTAAATATGCTATTGATCTCATTTTTGTCGCGAGTCCCACCATGTTCTGAGTTATTTATCCAGACATTGCTTCTTAGAATATGTTACCATTACAGATTCTAAATTGCTGCAACATTTGTTATTACACAATCTTCAGTTTTACAGGTTCCTGTAAGCATATATGATCATGACATTTATAAAGGCAAGAGGTTCTTAAATTAAAATCACATTTCGATATGTCAGCGAACACCTTTAAATATTTGAGGCTGGGGGGCGCTAGAGGGCGCCAAGCAAGATGGCCGCACTTCTGTGAGGCTCTTGCGGCTCGGACCCATCTCCGTCAATTATCCGCTTCATCCCGCTCAGCACTCAAGAATTAGGGGCAGCATCAGATGGGAGAATCTCTGCAGTACCGGCGGTGCTGCATTGCATCTTAAAAACTGCCAGCAAAACCAGCGAAAATTGCGGCAGCCTTCCAGCTGAACGAGCAGCTCAAAATGGCGGCCTAGCGAGCGAGGAGCCGGGACCGCCGTCTACGGGACCCTGCGACGAAGTGGCCCTGCCCCCATGATCGGAGGAGCCGCTGATCTCTGGGGGCTCGGTGGGGGCTTCTACCCCCCCCCTGTGGGTGCCGCTAGCTGACAGCCGGACGAGACCGCCTGAGGCCTCCGGCGCGGCTTGTCAGACGACCGCGCCTGCCCGGGAGGCTGGTGGAGGCGGTGAAGCAGTGGAGCTTCCCCTGCGCCGGGAGACCCAAAAGTGGAGAAATGAGGTGTGGCAAAGCGGCGGCCTCCCCTATGTGACATCGGAGCCCCCCGAGACGGGCACAACTGCGGCCATAGCACTGTGGGAGATACCGCCTGTGACGACTCTAAGACCGCCTGAAAGGTAGGAGATAACTGTAATGGAGATGCCGCGCTGATCCCCCCCAACCGAAACAGCGTGAGTGGAGCGAGACTTTGATACCGCCAACACCGAGGGGGGGGAGCACCCTGAGGTCTTCCCCTACATACTACTGCTGGCATATCGCGCCCCTGCCCCTGCCTGGAGAACTGGGACTATCCGCCATACCCTATTGGAGGCAGCGCGGCACGGAATAGAACCCCCCCAACCTGCCGGCACCTTACGAGCGGAGCAACACAAGGCTGCAATCTATGCAGCAAAACTGTGGACGGCGCGGCGGGGGCCCCGGGAGGAACAAGGCGGCCCTCACGCCGCCGGTCTCAGTTGATTTTGGGAGGCTGCGGACGTCCCCACGCGCATCCTTGGATCAGAACTGACCGCTCGCCCCGCAGGAAACGCGAACTGCACACGAGCGAGCCGGGAAGGGGCCGGACGCGGCCCTCCCTCTGCGCTGGATAATGGCTACTGCGGCTACCGAGGAGGTGCGGGAAACAGAACGGAGGGGACATCTCCAAGGAGGAGAAACCGACTTCAGGCCGCCTGATCAACACCTTCCCGCACGCTGCCATAAACCACGCGGGACCGCCCGACCGAACAAGCTAGACACCCGCAGTTGCGAATCCAATACATACCCGACCATCATCCCGAGCTGCGAGGTACGGCAGGACGGCGCCTGCATAGGTCCTTACTGGGCCTTCCCCACTCATCGCTGCTCACTGACCTCCTGAACTTGCGGCCATGGGAAAACCGGACGGGCGGCAGCCCAAATTGACCTTTGACACCCGCAAATCGTCCCGCTCCCAGACGGACCCAGACGAGGACCAGCAAGACGCTCAAGCCCCTTCCACAGCAGACCTCAAGGAGCTGCTACTGGTGATCCAATCCAGCTTAACATCCATCGAGTCCAAAATGGACTCCATGAACACCAGACTAGATGGCCTTAGACACCGGGTGGAGAAACATGATGACCGGTTGGTGGAAGCGGAACGACGAATCTCGGACTTGGAGGATACAACCAGCGCCACCACGAGCCGGACCCTGCAGATGGAGAGGGTCTTAAAAGTAATCGCAGCAAAGAACGAAGACTTGGAATGCCGCTCTCGGAGAAATAATCTGAGAATTCTTGGCATACCGGAATCCACCGCCACAGGCAAGATGGAAGACTACGTTGAGAGACTCCTCATCACACTCTTCGGCAGAGATGTGTTTTCGCAAGTACTAATAGTTGAGCGAGCTCATCGATCGCTGGCAAACCGGCCAGCCCCGGGCACTCCGCCCAGACCAATAATCGCCAAGCTGCTCAACTATCGGGACAGAGACACCGCCCTTCGCCTATCCAGGGAACAAGGGCCACTCAAGCATGAAGGTATGGAAATAGCGATCTATCCGGATTTCACTATGGCCGTTCAAGATTAACGCCGCAAATTCCTGCCAGTCAAGAAAAAACTGCAACAACTTAACATGCCCTACGCTATGCTCTTCCCGGCCCGTCTCAAAGTAACACACCAGGGAAAACATCACTTTTTTACAAACCCACAGCATGCACAGGACTTTCTGAAAACCTTACCCAAAGCATCCGCGAGCTCGCTCTCCCCGACACACCACCCGGCGGGATGTTGAATAAGAAACTGGGCAGCTTCTTCTCGCCTCGCAATGTGCTGCACTTAATTCTACGCGCAGTTGCACTCTCCTCCTCGCATGCAGGACGGATGCCGGAGCAGTCCATAGCAAGCAGCTAACAACCTGCGTAACGCAGGACAAGAGACGGCCGCTACAAACCCCTCACAAGCAGCTTAGACAGACCCTTGCCACACAAAACTGGGGATGCCGCCAAGACATAAATGAGGCACCGCCGCTGTGGCTGTCAGACCCCTGGCCGCCCTCATCACTTTACGGCGGCGCCCACCGAGAGGGTACGACACCAGCCTGCACTGCGAGGCTGTTTCTACAATCACACTTCTCGACATCAAATCCGCAACCACTGTGAAATGCAGGAGCTGCAAACTACAGCTAGAGAACTTTTTTTACGACCCATCAAAGAAAGATGGGGTGAAATTGTCCATCACTGCCCGAGCACCCTCGCCTAGACGAGAAGGACTGGACTGCCCTCTAGAAGCCACCCAGCAGGTGAACCCTCAGTACTTTATACAGTTAATGACTAACGGGATGGCCCCCTCACCCCCTGTTGGGGTGATGGCAACGGGCCTTTCTTGGGAGGGGGAGGGAGGGGACACAGCGAGATTGGGTCGCCGCTGTGGGCGGGGGGAGGGACTGGGATAAGTTCTTATAGACAGTTTTATTATTCCACCTTGCACAATACAGGGCCTGACGTACAATTCAACTCTACACCAATTACCACTGCTACACGTAATAGACAACACACATATGGACTCCCGCACCGCACCGGTACAATATAATTTCTTGACATGGAACATCAGAGGACTGGGGGACCCGCGAAAACGCCGACATATCCTCTCTTATCTTGAACATCACAATATTCACTGCGCCATGCTCCAGGAAACGCACCTTGCCCCAACCCCCCCCCCCACGTTTGCGGCACGCTGGGCCACCACTAAATGTTTTTCGTCCTACTCCTCATATGCCGAGGCACCCTCATCTTGGTGAGACGTTCGCTCCCCTACACCCCAATTGGATCATATGGGGATCCACAGGGGAGATACAGCATCCTTTGGGGTAGACTTGCTGCGCAATCCATCACGTTTGTTTCCTGTTATGGGCCCAACACAGACGACCCGGAATTCTTCCGGGTCCTCTGGGGGAAAATCACAGACGTAGGGTCTACACACCTGATATGGGGAGGAGACTTCAATGAGACAATTGATCCAAACCTAGACAGATCACACCCACAGTCCAGACATTACACTAGCGCGCAGGCGACCCTCCAACACATTATGGGGGAAAATGATTTAATCGATGCCTGGAGGACCCTCCATCCACGACTCCGAGAGGGCACCTGCCACTCCACTGCTCATTCTTCTTGGTCCCGCATAGACTGCTGGCTCATTGATAAAGGCCTCACTACTTGGCTGACACACGCCTCCCACCTCCCCCGTACTTATTCGGACCACTCACCTGTTCTCCTGTCCCTGGCTCCCCCCTTTGAAGAACCACCCTATATCTCCTGGAGGCTCAATCCGCAATCCTTACTCGACCCTGTATTCAGGGAAGAGCTAGAACAGGAAATAACGGATTTTTTCCCCCGCAATGATACCTCGGTTCCGCAGTATTCTACGGTCTGGGAGGCTTTTAAAGTCACCAAAAATAAAAATATTTGAGGCTAGTTATGTTATTGTGGAATATCATAAATGTAGTAGTGGCAACCAAGTTATTGCTCAATGCTAAACCAATTCAACTGTGTTGTGCCTGTCTCTGATGTGTTAAGCCGCCCTCGATACCTGCCATTCTAGGTGAGACTTCTTAAATAGTTTTCTCAGCTCCGAAAACCTGCATTTTTGTATCAGTTTCAAGGTTGATTGTGTACTATTGTACAATTAAATTTTCTGCACCTGTATAGCTATTGTGTTTTGATTTCATCACATGACCTCATTGGAACCCTGTGTTTGAAAAGATACAAAATTGTTTCTGGGCATGAATGTGTTAGCTTTTATACTCAAGGGGTGCATGGGGATCTCCTTGTTGCCCAATTCCGTGATTCACAGGTTAATTTCCTTTTTTGTTAATAAACGTTTTCTGACTTCTGATTCAGGATGAGTGAAGATTTCTTTCACAACCTAGTGCATTTGTGGTGAAGTGCCTGCACTTGATCAATGTCAGAGACTAAAGGCTGGACTAGGCTCCACATGAGAGCCCAAGGGCTAATTTCCAATCAATTAGAGACTCAAAGGACTGTTCTTTTGCAAAACTGAATCACTTTTGATTTTGTCCTGGCTGCCAAGAGTGGAATGTGTACCATTGTAGGATCCGAATTCAACTCTTTCATACCAAATGTTACATCGAGTATGCATGACCATATTGATCACAGTTGTCCTAAAGTTAAGGAATTACACAAAATTAATGATGGCTTTAGTCTTGACGGATGGAGTCTATGGTCTTAGTTGAATGGCCATCATCATCCTCTTTATTCGGTCATTACCATAAAAGAACAATAAAATCACTTACAAAATATCACAATCATGCACAGTGTAATTTAACCACCTAAAATAGTAATCATACTACAATAAAAAACAATCATAGAAAATAGCTCGTAGTCAATTTTCAAAGTATCATTAAAATTCAGTTAGTACCAATCACGTCTATACCACACAATCAAAGAATAAATCAGTCCCAATTCCAAATTTATAACACATTTTTCTTCCATAAATTCAGAGCATGGATAATAAAATTCAGGACTGAAAAACATATCGGAGGACACTCAAGGCACTGCAAGAAGAGCAAACCGTCTTGATGTGTATTAAAAGATCCACAACTTAGAATGGGGCCGAGGAACCATTTTCTAAAAGAAGAATACAGAGTGCAAAATAACATAAAGTGCTTTGTTGTCTGCCGAGACGCCCCAACGCATGGACAATATGGTAATGAGGCAAACCAGGTGCCTGTAATAGGAAAGGCCCCTAGGCACTGTATCATATTAACTCTTAACAGTGTAAGATAAAATCTTAGGTCAGGCGCCTTTATCCAGACTAGATATGGCTCCATGCCGTAGATAGTTGAAAGTGGCACGTAACATTGAACCATAACCATATCAAGTATTTTCATTATCCTGACATTTTCTTTCTGTTCAAAAAGCTTTTTCTTAACCAGCTCCTTAGAATGAGAGCTGATATGGCCTGTATTTTCAAAGAGGCTGCTCAGTCTCAGGTCTTGAAGGGTGGCTTTAATATATTTGAGCCATGGGATGGCTTACATATTACTTTGTTCCAAACAGTGCTCCACTATTCTGCCTGTAAAGCACAATTTAGGTGTGGACCAAGTTTGATCCCCAGCAGAATATGAGCCAAGCCTACTAAGTCTTCCAAGAAGCCTATGCCCAATTTGTGATGAGATATAAGACGTGGTGTAGATTTTGAGATCCTAGTAGCCTATTTAAAAATGTATTCTCCATAGCCTGTAGGGTCCTCACAGCCATATACCCCCCACGCACACGCCCCATATGTACCAGCAGAGAGACATTTACTTTTATAGTGCATAATCATTTCTTTAGGGGGCTTAAGTCCTAGCTTCTTGGCAAACCTGAAAATAGATTCACATGATGCCTCTATCGACTGGGACCTCTGGGTTATTAGTCTTTCCCAGTTCATGTTAGTGTTAAACAGAATACCCAAATAGCTCAAATTCAGTGTCTTTGAAATAGGAGTCTCTCCGATAAAAAAGTTTTTAGAACGGGTATTCTTTGGGCCACAGGTCAAAATGTAAGATTTTTATGATTGACCTTCTGATTCTGCCTCTGCATAAAATTATTAAAACCATCTAAAAGTGCTTGTAATTCATTTGCAGTGCGTGCTAATAAAACCGCATCGTCAGCATACATAAGTACGGGGACCGAGCGGGAGCCAATTTTGGGGACGTCAGATGCACAGGAGGGTAGAAAGGAATCTAAGGCATTAATATAAAATAAAAGGGGAGCCAACATGCAACCCTGTCTAACCCCACAAATAACTTGAATGGCGGACGTGTAGTCACCAAGCTGAGTATATTGTACACTCATTCGAGTATCTCGATGGAGGCTTCTCAAAATATCCAGTAGAGGAGGGTCAGCCCTGCTAACCCCATGATACCCCACAATTTGTCTCTGTCCACTAGGTCAAAGGCACAGGAGAGGTTCATAATAGCCATATATATAGCTCCTCTTCTGGCCTTGACATATTTACCCAAAATCAGGGATACATTTAGAGCTTGTTTGGTGGTGCCCAAACCCGGGCGGAACCCGTACTGGGTCTCTAAAAATAAGGATTTTTCTTCTGCCCAGGCTTCCAATTTTGCCAGAATCACCCTGCCAAATATTTTTCCAGAGGAATCTAGCAATGAAATAGGCCAGTAGTTTGAAGGGGCATTCCTATCCCCCTTCTTAACAAGCATTGGCATAGCCAATAGGTCTCGCTTTTGGGACCTTATAAGTATTTAGTTATGCAGCACAATATCCTTGGTGCAACAACATCAACTGTTGCATGGCTAAACGCTTATAAGGTCCCAAAGGCGAGATCTATTGGCTATGCCAATGCTTGTTTTATATAGCGCGAGCTCGATCCGACGGAATTGAAGCGCTTTACATGAGCACTAGTTACGTTTCACAAGGACACATTCATTTTTGGTAGGCACCAAGTGATTTGCCCAGAATCACAGGATTTTGAGCCGAGGCTCTAAGCTCCAACGTTGGCAGCTCTGACCTTTACGCCACATCCTCGTGTTGCGTAATCTCTCATTGATTTCCATTCAGTCACCCTGCGAAACTGCTCAATCTTCGTAGGGTTTGAGAGGGATGCCTACTTGCCCAGCCTGGTGGGTTGGAGAGGACTGCTTGAGCATCTGTTACAACCTCCCAGGCCGGCCATAAAACCCCTCACTGTGTCTCTCTGTACAGTCACCCTGGGTTTCCTCCGTGAAACTTTCACCTTGATCTTATACTCTTCCGTGCCTTCGTAACTGCCCATGTGTCTATAATCTCCAGTCCTGTTTCCATAGCTTCCAGGGAGCCACTAGAACTTTCCTTGAATATTTCTGAATATACTTACCCACTGCGTTGCTAGTATTTCTTCTTTGTGCCTTTACGTTGGCCAAGGTATTGTCAACGCTGTCTCTGTCAGGTACGTACGTGCATTCGTGTGTGTTAAATATATGAGAGAGCGAGAGAGAGATTTGCTTTTACCCAATGTTTATTTTGTTATATTGGCGAACAGGTGGCTGCAATCCAGTGATAACGTTTTATAACAAGTCCAAGACTGGGGAAAAAACACAACACTGGAGAGGATGAGCTGAAATACTTGTGCCTTTTGGGGCCTTAACACGATAAGTTTCAGAAATGAGTTTGTTGAGGCTGCGCTGGAATGAAGTCACCTCGGACGACTGTCGGTGCAAACGTTACGTGCTTAAACCACTTTACTATTGTTCCCTACCCCCCTCGCACCCCCTTGGCTGACTGTGAAGCTGGGAACCCAGGTTCGAGCTTGGCAGGAGGCTCTCAAACACCGCGTGTTTCTGCACAAATCACTTCATCTCCCCCCCCCCCCGGTGCCTAAAGAAAGAAGGAAATGCACCCGGAGTGTCAGGGGTCACGGGGTCACTTTCCATTTTAGGAAGACAGGGGGTACAGAGGGTCTTCTTTCATTTTAAATATACAAATGGAACTGCAGCCCTCACGCCAGCTCGCGAGGAAACAGACAGTGGCAGACACAAGAGGCAGGAATGTAAGGAAGAGGAGGTTTAAAGCAGAGAAACTCGCACTCTAGAAGCTGCAAATAATCGCTTTATAGATGAGGGGCCTCGGCAGCGCCAGGCACGCTGCAGGGCAGACAAGCACTCACCATTGTCTATATTTGCATCGCGCTTTCACTTTCAGTTTAAGTGAAAGCTCGATGCAAAAATAAACATGGCTGAGTGAAACCAGATGGCTCCCATCACAAGACAGCAATAAAAAAAAAGAAGCCCGCGAGCGGTGCGCGCGCGAGAGCGTGCACCATGGCCTATTGCTTGCGGTTACCCGCACGGCCACCAGGCGCGATAATTGAAAACACATGGCGGCCGTGCGGGTAACCGCACAGAAAAGGCCATTGTGCACGAGCGTGTGGTCAGCTTTTGGAAGCCCCTTACATAAAGTCTCGCAGAGCACCGCATGCGCGCTACTCTAGGCTCGACCTAAAAATGGGGACGGTTACTGATTCCCTCCGTGTTTCTTCGCCCGCTGACCACGAGGACTGGGAGGGCTAGGTCGATAATAATAACCCATTAGATCAACACGTTACAGTTTCACTCATGATACCAGGCGTATTGCCAGTTTTCATCAAGCGATACGCCAAGTCTGGATTCCGGCAGTTTACAACTACACAATCCCCCTCTATTGATTTTGATGATTCTCACCAATAATATGTCACCGTACTCCCAGATGGCAAAGGCAGTATTCCGCGAAAGCCAATGATAGACTTTATTTATTAGTTAAATGGCATATTTGCAGGGCTAGGAATGAAGATTACCAGAGATAGTTTTGGCTGTTTTTATTGTTACTTATTTTGCTCTATAAACTCATTAGAGTTTGTATGTTTCATTAATCTCTTTATTATAATTTCTTCCCCTGAATTCTGCCTCACTTTACCAGAGATTGAAGATAATATGAACAAAACACTGGTTATGACTCAATTAAACATTCTAATAGGAGGATCTGCCACACAAAACAGACTTATGATAAATGATGTATTCGATTTGCTTTGAAAATTGTGCTACAAATAGTGCAAAAGGGAGGGATTGCAGAATAATTTAGTAATGTTGCCTTAGCATAACTGTAATAGTGGCAGCTATGTTCTTGCTCACCGTTAAACCAATGTTAGCAAGTTGTGCCCCACTGCCATGTAAAGCCTCGTGCTCACACCTGACATTGTAGGTGAGAATTCTCGAATAACCTGCACAGCTCTGAAAGTTTACGGGGCATATTATCAAGCCGGCGATAAGAAATTATCGCCGCTTTAGCGTCTGTTTTCAGACGAAAAGCGGCGATAATTTTATCGCTGTATTAGCAAGGTCACGCTATCGCGTGAATCCTTGCCCTATCGCCCTTTTCCATAACGCCCACCCTTGCATCTCTAATGAGATGCAAAGTGGGCGTTCCGTCCCAAAATAACTGGAGAAATGTCGTTAACCGACATTTCTCCAATTATCAAGGGAATCCCCAACAAGCATAGCGATGAGAAAAGTAGCGCTAACCTTGGTTAACGCTACTTTCCTTACGCATGCTTTTAGTTTGACTTAGCCATGATATCCAATGGAAGGTGGATATCATGGTTAAGTATGCCCAGCCCTATCAACAAGCTATCGCCAAATGTCGTGCGATTATCGCTGGATTTCCAGCGATATTCGGACATTTGGCAGCTTGCGCCAGGAATTTTATCGATTCTGAGATAAGCGTTGCTAATAGCACGCTATCTCAGCGATAAAATTCATCGATAGCCGGCGATAAATATCCTAGCGCTAAGTGCGCTTAGCGATATTTATCGCCGGTTGTTGATAATATGCCCCTACATTTTTCTATGAGATTGGTGGTTGTGTGTGTACTATTTCACAGTTTCAGTTTCTTCACCTGTATAACCCTTTTATTTCAGTTTTTTCAGGTGACGAAAATATATGTTCTGTATGTGCGTGCTTCAGCTTTCATGCTCAGGGGTCCATCGGCAACCTCTTTTCGCCAGAGTCTGTGATTCAGAGGCTATTTTTCTTTTTGTCAATAAACATTTTCAGAATACCGATTCAGTGTGTGCAGATTTCTCTCACGTTATTACGCTTACCGACCTTAGTAACGTTTACATTTGTCGTTCCACCAGAAGTATGCTAACACAGAACAAAGTTCATATCATGAATACAATTTTCTGATTAAAATGCTCATTCACTTCTTTAGCTTATTAACAAGGCAAAACATCATATCGGCATGATTGCTTTTATAATTCTTTATGTTTGCAGCGTACCTTTGTTGTCAATGTAATGACAGGCCTCTTGACACTGGTGGCCTGTGCACAGACTCTGTTGGTGGGATGGGCCTGTGTGTGTCGTGCATGGTCCCAATAAAGGCTGATCTGAAAATGCATCACCTTCAGCTGAACCCATGTGCATGAAAGGTGACAGTCTATGTCCTAATGTCATCCATGCTTGTGTGTGCTCCTTGAGTTCAGTCTCAACAGGGGCTGCTCTGAAGGGAAGGATGGGCCTTGTAGACAGGTCATTTACTATCTAATGAGTGTGAGGGTGGTGTCTGCATGTGTCTGTCCTCTGGAGCTAGGGAGGATGGAGGGTGGAGGAAACATGATGTCATGTCACTCTTCAATTGGTTTGAGGAGCTGAGGAGTCATCGTTCTCTGTTGACTATTTATGTGGCAAATGCTCCTAAATGAGCTGTCTCTTGGCACTCACAATATTTGTACATTTGTTTACCAGTGCAAAGGGGTTGATTTCAGAAACATGGGAAGGTCAAAAGACGTAGTAGACCCAGACTGGGGTGGAAGCTTGCCCAGGCTGAAAGCTTTCTTACCAATTGAAAGGATAAAAATTAAGCTAAATATAGAGGACTTTCAGCGTTTGCGCCCAGACAAGCCCTGGATAGGGCCACGGGGCAGTATATGACCACACCCCTTGTCACTGGAACTCTCTGAACTCCCTCCAAAGTGTGCCCTTGCAAGAGTCTCCAACTGAGTGCCACCTCTGGTGTGGCACAGTTGCAGACTGACTGACAGCAGTTGTGTAGCACACACTGCCTGAGTTAGTCTCTTGGCCACTATGGGCCTTAGTGCCAATGTGCTTGCTTCTGGAATGTGGAACAGACCTTCACATTACAGCAAATCCTCATTTGAATGGGGGCCACTCTCATGTATGTAGGTATGCATTCTGCCACAGACGGCTGGGAGATTAATGAATTATGTAAACATTTTGTTTCATTTCCTGGACCATATTTGGCACACTGAACAGTTGCATTCCTGCCAGAGTGACATACTGCAGCGCACTGATCCTAGCCTGGGGGTGACTACAGATGGCTGAGTGAGAAATGCATACCAGTGATCTTGTTTTATTTCAATCAAATAGAGTACGAGAACCGCTGGCAGGTGATATACTACCACCCAAGAGAGAAAAAGGCCTCCAGTGACTAAATGTCAGCCCAGGAGGAGTTCACTGAAGTAGAGCCATCTGGCTGTGAGTGAGAAAGAGACAAGACACCAGTGGAAGAAGGTGCAAGCAATAAAAAACCTGTGACTACAAAAGAACAAGAGAAAGTGCCAAGGACGTCTTTTAAGAGTCACCAGGAGTCGCAGCTGCGACCCCTCACTTGCTCCCTGCGACCCCTGTCACTGCCTTTGCGACCTCTGGTCTCAGAGGTGGTAAAATCAGTCCCAGGAACACAAAGGTGACTCTGCAGTCCGTATTTTCAGCCCGTTTTTCTTTATACTAATAGTGACTAATGTCCTATTAGTCACTATTAGTGTAATAAAAAATGGAGCAGTTAGCTGGAATGGAACCTTTGATGGCAGCTGTAGAAAGTAAAAATGTTTTTATGTGTATGTGCTGTACATGTTTGCGGGTGAGAGTGTGTTTAAGTTAGAGAGAGCATGTACATGTGTGAGCTTGTGTTTGTACGTCTGATCATGTGCGTGTGAGTGAGAGTCAGTGACAAGTAGTGAGTTAGATTGTGGCCCAGATTTTCTATTATTTGACGCAAGGCAACGCTGCACCAAAGATGCTGCACTGCCTTGCTTCAAAAGGAGATACAAAAAATAAACCATTTCTACTAAGATATGGTGCCCTATTTCTCTCCATGTGTGCTGGAACACTTTTGTCAGCCACGCACCAATGCACACATCCTTGCACTATGGGTGTGCGTTAACAACGGTGCAAACCGTTGGTAAACCTGGGGCTGAGTGTCAATAAATACAAGGCAAGGCAACGCTGCACCAATGATGCTGCGCTGCCTTGCTTCAAAAGGAGATACAAAAAATAAACCATTCTACTCAGATATGGTGCACTATTTCTGTCCATGTGTGCTGGTACACTTTTGGCAGCCATGCACCAATGCACACACCCTTGCACTATGGGTGTGCGTTAACAACGGTGCAAACCGTTGGTAAACCTGGGCCCGAGTGTCAATAAATATGAGTGAGTATGTGTGAGATTGAGTGAGTGAGAATGAATAATGAGTGTAAAGGTGTGTAAGAGAGTGTGAGAGTGATGTTAGGGTCAAGTGACATGCCTTCCAGGAAATAAATAGAGTCAAGGTTCATATGGCGTCACTTCCTGGACTGTCATTGAGGTGGTGTCATTTCTGCTACCCCAGGCATTCTGGAGAATTGACGCGCATGGAAAGTGCTGGTTTTGCGCCCTGGTCCTTCTCATAGAGTGCAATGTGTGTGGGGCACATGAAACAAATCAGCACCATGCTTCAAAAGACTCCGACAACAATCCAACCTTTCAACATGCAACCCGCCCGATTGTCAGTAGCCTCACACTGGAAAGCATGAGTGATTCAACTTGAAAACTATATATTGGCAACAAAATAGACAGATGCACATGGCAGGGGAAGAAGTTTTCGAATTGTTTCTTAAATCACCCAACACTGGCTATGAAAATGACTGCCATGCTGTGCTGGCAACCCTGAATTGACACTTCAGCAGGGTTGAATCTGGGCTAATAACAGTTCATTCTGTGCCAGGCCAAGCAAGACCCCAACGAACCCAT
The DNA here is from genome assembly GCA_963921515.1 of Calotriton arnoldi. NCBI lineage: Eukaryota > Metazoa > Chordata > Amphibia > Caudata > Salamandridae > Calotriton > Calotriton arnoldi. The sequence continues at coordinate 1,304,365 of CAWUFW010000386.1, forward strand.
CAACCCCTTCTATGCCCACTTAGGAGGCCTTGCAAGCATACGTGAACCAGTCAAGACAGATGAGGAGATCAGCGTGCAAAGCTGACATTCGCCACAACTCAGATGAGAAACTTTTCAGCAAGCCAAACTGACACTGCCAGTGCTGCTTACCCTTGGCAGATCACATGATCTGGCAGACGCCCGCGTGACACACATGGGAGCCTCTCAAGTCTCCCGCACCATAAAAGCTGAGCCACCAGAATCAGTGTCTCCGAAGAGAGTGTAGTTGTGCACAAGTTAAGCTTAAAGAAACCCAACTCGTGGATAATGTTGGAATGCACCCCACGGGGACGTTGTTTGCCCCGCAAAGGGCAAAACTTCCTCGACTTGCAGAAAGGGCAATCATTTCACCAAGATGAGCAGGTTAAAAAAGAGTAACAAAGAACAAGAACAAAGGTGCTGACCACTCTAAAGACAGAAGACAAACGCTTAGAAACTAGCCTGACAAGGCGCCAAAAGGAAGACTCAAGAATCTATATCTGACGATGAACATGTTCACATGATATCCAGTCTTAGGAGTACAACAATCTAGAAACATCATTCTCAGCCAAGATAAAACCTTGACATACAAGAGTCTCAAATAACTTGCCTCAATGACACTTGAGCCACAGCATGTGTGATGTCCTGGCAAGACTACAGAAGCCTTCTACCCTGCCCAAAGCTCAAAGCAATATGAACCAAAGTCTACGCATATGGTCCTACCACACCACTCAATATTGCAGGCACTTTTTGTGTCCGGGTGGCTCATGACTTCAATGTGGCACATTTCTATGTCATGCAAGCTGAAGGCAATACCCTGATCAACTGCAAAGTCACTGAGTCCATACACTTAATTCCTTTGCATTTGGAGTGCAAGAGTGCAATATAGACGACAAGTTAAAAGGAATTTTGTGACATTTTTGAGGGGATTGGATGCTTGAGCGGCAAGAACATCAAACTCCATATCGATGAGTCACCCCATGAAATCATGCAAAAGGACAGAAGCAAGCAAATGTCCGGGATAGACGGAAACGCGATCTAAAGAAAAAGAAACTTGTAGTGGGGGATTCTGTGGCTCTCTAAGACCACATAACAGGGAGCAAGTTTGAGCAGACTTTCGAAACTCAGCCATGGATTGTGATGGATGTAGAGCGGACAACAGTTTCTGCCTTTCAAGGCATCTCTCTCACCACCCGCATCTACTTTGTAAAAAATATTCTGCCATTGAAATATGAAGATGGTGAGTGCCCACCACCTAGGATTCCAGATCAGGAGTCCCACAGCATCAGCAGTGAAAGCACGCCATCACCTGACAGATGCAAAGGGGTGCATGTGAACATCTCGATGCCGCGAGCATCCTCCTCTCCTGAGCCTTCCAGAAAGTGAAAGGCCAGAAGATGCTGTGCCCAATACTCAACCCAACAGTAAGGGATCTTAGGTCAGCCCTTAGAAATAAGAGTACCTGATTTCACATATTATTTTCTTTCTATTCAACTTAATTTCTAGATCAAGAAATACATATCTCAGCTTTAGTGGATTCTGGAGCTATTGGTAACTATACTGAGGGTCAATTTTTTCAGTCTATCGAAATTGCATTCAGAGAAGTGAATGCTGTTGAGGATGGTGAAACCTCATGGGCTGGTCTAAGGCGCAATGTGTTTAGTGTAGGTCATTATAATCGGAGAAAGACCTTGGAATTGATGCACTAACATTTCTGGTGCCAAACATGTAGACAGACATTTTCAATCATTTAACGTTTTGTCCAGTAAGTGAAACTTCCAAAACCGATACTAGAAAGATTGGACATAACAAGCCCAATCCAGCATCGAAACAACCCAGGACACAAATTTCAATTGACTTTATTACAGATCTGCCTTCCTCAGAAAAGACGAAAACTATAATGATGATTGTGGATTACACCGTCAAGAGGGCACATTCTGTATCCTCTACAAAGGTACCTGCTGCTAAATAAGTTGCCCATATCTTATACAATGCGGAAATACATTACACAGATTATCATCAAAATTATTACAGACAGAGGAACAAACGTTGCCTCCAAATTGTAGCACCAAGTGACACCACTAACATAAATAGAATCCACTTAGTTAATAGATTACACCTCCTAACGGACAGTCAATAGTACTTTGGAGTAACATCTCAAATGTTATACACATGACCTACTAGAAAGATGGAATGAGTTCTTACCATTTGACAAAATGTCTTACAACAATTAAATGCATCCTACAACAGGCAATTGTTTTTTCTTTAGTTCCTATGCTTATCATACCCACGTTTTGCCTTTGCCACTTTACTATGGATCAGTATCTGTAGCATTCTGCTATGTGCAGCAAATGAGCCCTGCACAAAAAGAAAGCACATAAACATATACTTCATGTTCATAAGGCACATATATGATAGGCTATTACACGGAGACAAAGGGAACATAAATGGTTCAGTGACAGAATATCGAAACCATAAATATCGTACTACCAAAACATCATGTCAAAAATATCGATCACAAAAATATAGTTTTTCCATACATATAATGGTAATATTGGAAAAAAATATTGTTACATACTAATATCGAAAACATATATATAGAAATATCATATAAAAATATATAGAAATATCATATAAATATATAAAAATATCATATAAAAGATATAAAAATATATTTAAACACACACACATATAGTTATTTGAGCATGTTGATGTACATATGTAGCAACTAAAACTAAAATTAAAAATATTCATTATATTTTATATTATAATTTTCTTTTTTAAATTGACTAATATAACAAATATATATATAATATATATATATATATATACATATATATATAGTTACATACAAATAAAAAGTAAAAATAAAAACTATAAAAAAATAAAGTAGAAAACACTTAAAAAAACTACAATTTAATTATACATAAAAAGTAAACAATAGGAAAAAATATGTTTTACTAAAAATATCTTAAAAATAACATACATTTCTTAATATAAAAGATATAAAATGAAATACACAAACAAATAATAATACATAATTAAACAATACTAACAACACTATTGCATTTTCGAAATAATAAATATTCTATTCCCAGTCCAGTCAATGAAACAGTAAGGAATGCGTTGGGCACAGGAGGGGTAAAAACTTACTATTCCCACTCCAGTTTGTGCAGAAATAGGGAAAGCGTTGGACTGTGGAGTGGTAAAATCTATTCTTCCCACTCCAGTTGGTGCAACAGTAAGGAAAGTGTTAGACCTAGGAGGGGTAAAAGTTACTATTCCCACAGCAGTCTGTGCAACAGTAGGGAAAGTGTTGGACTCAGGAGGGGTAAAATGTACTATTCCCACTCTAGTCGGTGAACAGTAGGGAAAGCATTGGACTCAGGAGGGGTAAAATTTACTATTCCCACTCCAGTCTGTGCAACAGTAGGGAAAGCGTTGGAATCAGGAGGGGTAAAATTTACTATTCCCACTCTAGTCGGCGCAACAGTAGGGAAAGCGTTGGACTCTGGAGGGGTAAAATATACTAGTCCCACTCCAGTTGGTGCAATGGTAGGGAAAGCGTTGGACTCAGGATGGGTAAAATTTACTATTCTCACTCCAATATGTTCAACAGTAGGGAAAGCGCTGGATTGCAGAGGGGTCAAACACACTATTCCCACTCCAGTCTGTGCAACAATAGGAAAAGCTTTGGATTGCGGAGGGTTAACATTTGCTATTTCCACTCCAGTCAGTGCAACAGTAGGGAAAGTGTTGAACTGAAGAGGGTAAAAGTTGCTATTCCCGCTCCAGTCTGTGCAGCAGTAGGGAAAGTACTTCACTTCAAACACATACCATATTTTAAAACATGCATTAATTGACCAAAACAAAAAACCATTAATATAAAAAGATATATATATATAACAAACAACTGAACAATGTACAGAATTACATTTTTAAAGAATTAATATCAAATAAAAAATGCCATTAATTGATTATTTAATTACATTCCCACACCATACTCCCACATACCTAGCAACCCAAATTTAAAATATAATTAAAATTCAAATAACACAATTAGCATATTAAGTAATAAATAAAATAATTAATAATAAATAAATAATTAATTGTTAATTATTACTTAAATATCTTCCTATCCCACCAGCACAAGGTAAGTGGTTTTATTTTATTTTTTTATTTAATTTTACCTAGCCCGTCATCTGTTGACTTCCCCCCACCACGCCCCGCCCCCACCCCGCCTCACCGCTCTTACCTGTGCTGGCTGCCACTGATCTTTAGAATAGCTGGACTAACCGCTACACACCTCTGGGACCCCTGGATTTCTTGGAATGTGGCGGGCCTGTGGGCTAAATTAAACAACCCTGATTGGCTACAGCTAGTGGGGCAGTATGGAGTTATTTGCTGCCAAGAGAAATGGGCACAAGATTTCATGACAAGACCGGAGGCTATCATTATGCATATAACTTTTATTGCCACCACTCCTTGCAGCACTTCAAAGTATTGCAACACTAAACTTCTAAACTCTAGAACTTAGACTGTCCAACAATATATAATCCACAACACAGCAGCCATCTTCCTCTATTTTTTGCTGCTCCTTGCAGATAAGTATGCTGTTGTGTGTTGCAGATTGGCAGTTATGTATACAGTTGATATGTTTTAATGTGCTCAGTGAGTTTTGGTTGTGCGAAAGTTTTGAGGTTTGAGTGAAACATATCAGTATTTGTATGTTTAGTTAATTATTTTGTTTATTTTGTATTTGAACCCAATTTATGGGTTGTTTTTGGTTTATTTCGTCAAGGTAGGTATAGTAGTTTTAGTTTTTTGGGGTAATTGTTAGCCAGTTTAAAGTTTTATAAAAAGAAAGATAAAGTACCGTTTTCTTCGTTGCGCCGCGAGCACGCGTGTTTATTTGCGGCTCGCGGCGTGATTCGAAGGTTTTCCTCCGAGTCGCGTAGTCAGGAGCGGCTCGAAGCTGATATCAGAGGGCCGAGGTGCGTCATCACGCGTACGTGCGTGGAGACGCAATGCGACCATCTTGGAAGAAGTCTAGAGCACAAATGATGCTTTGTTCTTGCATCTGTGACGCGCGCTCAAACGATGACAGATGAAACTGTCAGTTCAGCTGTTTTGTGTCGGAAGAAGGTTTCTTTCTATAGCGATCGGATATTTTTAGGGATTATTTGTTTTACAGAGTAAAGGAGATTTTTTTTAAAGGATTTGGGATATTTTTAAATTAGAATTGAGTAATTTGGTACTGATTGCAGGAGAGTCATGGAGACTAATGAGAATGCTCAGAGTTCAAGTTCAGGTCAGGCAGATTTGAGGAAGATAGTGCAGGATGAAATAAAGAGTTCAATAAAGGATGTCTTGAAGAATGTTATGAAAAGAAAGAGGAGAACAGAGGATTGTTCAGAAGATGAATATTGGTCTTTAGATGAAGAGGAGAGTAATGAGAGCAGAGTTAAAGGGAAGAGAGCAAGGAAATTTAAAAATGTTGAAGTGGGAGTAAAATTTTTGAAAAAATGAAATGGTGAGCCTTGCGCCACAAGAGAAGAAGGTGTCCTTCGCGGCACGAATGAGGGTGTCCTTAGCGGCACAAAAGAAATGGATGTGTCACAAGATGAATTTCTGGATAAAGAAAGTGAAGATGATGAAGATGAGTTCAAATTGGATGATTATTATGAGGATGGTTGGGACATGGATAAGGATAAGGTGGATAAGGAAAGGAAGGAGAAAGGTTTAGTTAAAGATCCTCAAGGAGAGGATATGTTTAGTCCTGAGCTTATAAGACATCCTAGGAGCGCTGATTGGTGGCCTTTGCCGCATGTCGCGGAGTTTATTAAGCTTTGGATCAGGAGGCCTTTGGAGAAAGAAGCCAGGGCGGAGATGAAAGCTGAATGTTCACATCTTTTGTTGAGGGAAAATGTTGTTTGACACCGGAACTTGACCCAGGCTTAATAAGTTTTCTATTTAAAATGGGGCATGACCCTCAGAAGGGTCTGGAGAAAGCTTTAAAACAATGTCAAGATAGACTATTAGATGTATTGGGCCTTTGGCTAGAATTCTTGACATGGCGGAGGAGGCAAAAATGAAGAAAGTTCATGTGGATATTGAGCTGCTGAGAGGATGGTCTCAAAGGGCAGTTTGTTTGTTAGGTAACGCTAACGCAGCCTTAACATCAGAGAGGCGTAAATCAGTACTGATGAGGATTAGTCCTAAGCTGGGGGATTTTTCAAAGAAGGAACCAGCGGATGATCCTAAGGGGTACCTTTTTGGAGAAGGAATGGTGAAGGGGGTTGGAAAGTACATATCTACCTTCACCAGTCTGGATAAAGCTCAATCATCCCTAAGAAGAGTGTTTGGTAGGGGTGTTTTTGACAGGGCCCGTTTCCCTGACCGTTCCTTTTCAAGGGCACAGTACCAGTCGAATGGAAGAGCCGCATTCAGGGGATTCCAGTCTGCGACTGGATTTTATCCCCAAAGAGGGAGAGCAGCAGGCAGAGTGCGACAAGCAAGGGGACGAGCACAGTTTGCTCAAGGTTCATATGGTAAGTATGAAGACAGTTTTTGGTTCTTCCCCAGGCAAGGTAGGGGGAACGTTGAGATTTTTTGTGAAAAATTGGGAAAAGATAACAGGAGACAGCTGGGTTATAAATACTGTAAAGGGTTATATGTTGGAGTTGGTGGAGGTGCCTAAACAAGTAAAGGAGCTGAGTCAATTGGTATTCAAAGAAGATTTGCAAGAGATTGTAGGAGTAGAGGTCAAGGAGATGTTGCAGAAAGGAGCAATAGAAGTGGTTTCAGAAGAAGACAGAGGTTCCCACACTGATGCCAGTGTGGGATTTAATGTAAAATGCACAACAGAGGGCATCTTAGAGATGCCCCCTGAAACTCGACCAACTTCTAGTGACCCGACTGAGTGGCTGCTTAGGCTGCCACCAACAGACATGTTTCTGGACCCCTGGGTCGAGAGCCTGCCTCTCTTGGGGGCCTGAAACAATGCACATCCTGGGACGAGGTGCCAAGCCTCCTCCCCAGGATGGGCAGGGTTCACGAAAGGGAAAGCTTCAAAGGCATGCCGCCTTTGTGAGCCTCCCCAGACCATTTGCTGCTTTCAGCAACTGGTCCCACTGGTTCTACCCCCCACTTTGGGCGGGAGAACCGGCGGGAAAAACAAGTGAGGGAGAGAGGTGTGCCCACTTCTGCCAACTCCACCCCTCAGGTGGGGGAGGCGAGGTGAAGCACAACTCTGAGTCCCCGCCATCTTGAGGATGGGGGGACCCAACCAACCAGGGACAGGCTCCTGCCCCCCTCCCACTGGAGGATGGCACGATAGGGGGTGTACCCACCCCAGGGAAGGGACCCATTGGTCCCTGCCCTTTACCTACCTGTAACGCCCCTAAATCTAGTATTTAGGGGGCACCCTGAACCTTGCTTCCTCAGATCCAGCCAAGAAACAAGAAGAAAAGAAGAAGAAGGACCGAACAGCCGTGCAGCCAGCTAACAAGAGGAAGACGCCCACTGACTTGGCCCCCAGCCCTACCGGCCTGTCTCCCCTCGAACCTGCTCCTGCGAAACCCCGGTGTGTCCTGCAGCCAGCAACCTCAAAAACCTCGTAGGACCTGCCTGCCTTCACTTCCAAAGACTGCTTCTCCCATGAACACCGGATTTGTTCAAACTGCAACCTCTGGCAGCAGCCTGAGACCGCAAATCTGCCCCACTCTGCACCCGCCATCCACGGCCCGAGCTCGAGTGGGCAAACACCACGAGGAGGTCACCCCGGTGATCCTGAACAGAGATCCGGCGTCCCCTGACCTGCCTCAAGCCTCCAGCCAACGCCTGCAGTCGAAATCCAGAAGGCCCACCTAACCGCGACCCGGAGCTGGTAAGCCGATCCGACCCCAAAAGGCACCCCTGCACCCGACGCCGCACGGCGTTGTGTGCCCAAACCAACGGTGCCTCACCAACCCTTAACTTCCCAACTTACCTCTCGAAGTGGTGGTCGCACCCAGAAGTCCTTTGTCTCCCTGCCTGCAGTGCTTTTGCTAACCGGAGGTTCTCCATTGGAAACAACAGGGCTTCCGACGTCGAAACAGCACCCTGCACCCGGCCGCCCTAGTGCCGCTGAGGGTGCACCTTTTGTGCTAAGCTGTTTCCCCCTTTGCCCTGAGCTAAAGTCTAGGAGCTTTGCTCCCACAACCCAGTGGCCTGCTTGCCAGCAGCCACCAACCGGAGACCCCCTATCCTCCTGTGGAGGATAGGGGATCTCCGGTTGGGCCTCAACACTCTGCACCCGGCCGCCCTAGTGCCGCTGAGGGGGTAACAAGAGTGCATCACTGACCCTGGGGGACCCCTGAGTCTAACCCCAGAACCTTAACTCCCACAGTCGATAACTTACCTGTGAACCGATAACCTGTTTTTCCTCCATAGGATAACATTGACACTTTTTCTCCAAAAAGTTTCTAAGTGTGGAGTTTTGAAATCTAGAAATATTCTTTAAAAATCGCACAAATAACCAAAACGTATTTACTTACCTGTTTTCAGGAAATGTCCCAGTGCTGAATCTAGGTATCCAGCACTGAGTTAGAAAAGTAACGTGAAAAGTAACTTACCTGTAATTTACTGAAAAAGCCTATTCATTTCAATGTACTGTATTTGCTAAGTATTGCAACCTACTGCATCCCCTGTAAATCAAACAAAGTACAATTCCTTTTGCATTTTAAAACTGTTCTACAATCAGCAACTTATTACTGTAAAGTATTTAATGCTTAGCTGTGCCAGGCTTGCTTGGTTCTAAAAATAAAACAACAGTATATTTTTTTATACAAAAACAATTGGTCTAGAGTTCAGTCTTTGAGTGTGTGACTTCATTTGCTGACTGAGTGGGTACATCAAATGCTTAACACTGTCCTCTGATACTGCCTTACTGCTCGACCACTCTACCACAAATAGAGAGTAAGGTTCTATCTAACTTTAACCTCTGCCTACCTCTGGGGTCACCTGGACTCTATACACACTATACCTCACTTTGTTGTAGTATATATAGAGCCAGTTTCCTACAATGTCCCACTCCCATGGCCACAGAATTATCACAGATAACTCTAAAACCTGAAACCATTTGAAACATCTCCAACTCTTCAAATTGTTTAAGGAAAGAGAGAGGATTTGTTAAAAAACACAACGCATCCTCTGTGAACAAGGCCGTCTTGATCTGTTTCCCTGCTAGTGATATACATGCAATCTCGGGGTTAAAGTTGGCTTTTTGAATCAAAAGCTCCATGATTGATGCAAAAGCGGACGGAGGCAATGGGCAGACCTGCCTCGTCCCTCTTGTCAAAAGATGGGTCTGATAGTATAGATCTTACTAAAATACGAATTGAAGGTGCCTGAAAGTTTAATATTATCAGGATTTGGATTTTGGGTCCCAACCTACTTTTGGCCAGAGTCCCCCAAACGAAAGCTCAGTTTACGCTGTCAAAAGCCTTCTCCGGATCAAGTGAGAGAAGGACTGGCTGCATATTGTCTCAAGAAGCCTTGACTGTTAAGTTGAGAGATAATCGTATGTTGTCTCCCCTCTGTCTATATCACATAAAGCCAGTATGGAAGGCCGATATTATCAATGGCCAAATATCCTGAGTTCTGGTTGTAGGAGCGCAACTAGACACAAACTTTTTCGGATTTTGAAAGGGGGGGGTGGAGCCATCTTTAGACACCGTTTCAAAATTACCCGTGGGGCAGAGCAATTTCGCACTGTTAAATGTTGCATTTCAATACCCATTAGGGCAGTAGATCTGGCAGGATGTATAACTTCGTGTTATATTTAAACCTAAATGGAGGAGTGTAAATAGTCAGATGGTTGCCATTAGTGCTGTCAGCAGGCAGCTCAGAGCAGGTCGGTCTCTCTGGGGGAGATATTTACAAGCCCCTATCGCAACAGGAATGCTACTTTTAGTGACGTTCCTGTGGCGATATGGGCTTCACCTTATTTACAAGGCAACGTCAATCCACTTAACGTGGCTAAACACTGCCTTGTAAATAAGGCCCCCTTTCACAATGTACTTACCATGAAAGGGGCGGGCAATGGGTGTTGTGGCAGGCGTTCCACCGTAACACCCATTGATTTTGATGCTTTCCCATATTTACAAGGGTGCCGTAAATTTGGGCAGCGCCAAAATTAAGACCAGGGAAAACCTGGTCTTACCCTGGCAAAACGAGGAGAAATGCTTTATTTCTCCTCGTTTTTGCTGTTTCTATGTGTGCTGCATTGTGCAGCACACAAGGAAACAGCAAAACACCATTGATTATTTATGTGCAACGCAGGCACCCTTGCACTATGGTGCAAGGGTGCCTGCGTTGGTGCTAGGCAGCTAAATTAGCCCAGCGCAGGGGGAAACGCAAGGCTGCACTGTATTCTTGTAAATATAGTGCAGCTCTGCGTTTCAGAAGTGGCGGAGCACAGCGTTAAGCCAAGGAGGCTAACGCCGCCCTCCGCCACTTCCTTGTAAATATGCCCATGGGTTCTCAGAGTCAGTGGTGCCCTCTGTCAGGAGTCAGTTTAGAGATGCATGGCCTGTGGTGGGGCTTCAGGTCTCTGGTGCCTCCAGGTGGAGTGGATATTTGTACAGAAATGCAGGTCCTCTGGTTCGGCCCCTTGTTTGTTCTGCTTGGGTAGAGGAACCACTGTCTGTAGTGGAAGATTGTTTTTTAGCATTTCTGAGAGATTATCATTTTTGATACAATACACCTAACGCGTTTTAGTAAAGTGTAAGTTCAACCCCTAGAGTCTCCTGGTTCTGCTGAAAGATAACAGATGGTATTTGTTACTCTCAGTACTTCTTTTATCGACCTGAGAAGAATGAGAGGCTATGTGGAGCCACGTGGATTCGAGTCTGACCATGCGGGTCAAACACAGGCCCTTGGAATGGGCACATGAGCTCTTTGAGCCACCAGTGCAACACGCATGTGTTCCTACATCACATGTTCCGGGGAGAGAATAAAACAGTGGAATGCTTTGCTGCAAAATTGCTTGCAAAAAAAATCAAACAGCTGTAGGGGGCAAGGCCAGCTGGGAACAAGGATGGCCACATTCTGTTGGTGCTGTGAACCATCTCCCTGTTTTCTTGGGGGTGCATGTTCTCAGAGCAGCCTGTGGCCTCCACAGGGGTTATGTGTCTGTGGACATTGGCAGCACCTCTGATGGGTGTGTCTTTTTGGGTTTGTCTCTGTTACCTCTGATACACTGCTGCAGATCCCACTAACCCAAAAAATTTGGGGAACGGCACTTATTTTTTCTGTTCAGATTTTAACCCAGAGCAAGAGAGAGGAAAACACAAAAAGTGAAAGAAAGAGGAAGGGAAAGATACAAAAACACTGAAAAAGAAAGAAATCGGGGATGGAAAAGAAACTTAAACAACGAGGTAAAGGGAGCGGATGAAAGAGACATGAGGTGGAATCATGAGGAAGCAGCCTTGGTATTTGGCACCACCCGAAATTCAATAGCGCCAGCTGCGGGCTTCTCAGAAAAAATGTGGGCCCCAGTACTTATTGTTTTACAAATTAAGCACTGCCTGGCACACCTTGTAAACCTTGCCGGCCGCTGAAACTCTCCAAACCCGCTGACGATGGCCCACTCTGTGGACCCCTGTGACACCTGCACACACTTGGCAAAGCCAACATAGTCAGTAAAGCCACATGTCTCTGACAAACTGCAAACCAGCTAAACCCTCACATACTCTGCAAACACCTCTAACCCACAACACATTCTGCAAACCTCACTGACCCAAAACACAATGGACCATCCACAGTCCACCAGGCATTGCAAGATCCACTAGTCCCTGACACTCACCAAACCTCAGTGGCCCCAGCACAAACTGCAAGCAGCACAGACCTGACACCCTCTGCACATCCCTCAGATGTCCACAGATTCGGCAGCACTGTGCCAGATTCAAAATGTAAGGTCTCGCTTCAGTTTCCTCACAGAAAACTAAAAAGAATAATTGCAGAAACACCATTTCAGGAGGAATTAGGGTGTTTACACAAGCTTTGCACTTTGTAATAAGTGCAGAGATTATAAAGTGTCATGACAAATGGGCTATTCATACACAAAAGGACATGCCCATAGAGTGATTCGATAAGACAGGCAATGCCCGGCTACAATGCGACCATGGAGGGGGCAAGTGAAGTCAATTGACTGTGATCCCTAATTGAGCCATGTAATAAATAGAGGGAAAAGTGCAAGATCCCCCTAACATTCTTAATACTGACAGAAACCAAATATTTCTACTGACAGTATCTGCATATGAAAAGTTGAAACACCTTATACTTTCACAGCTATAAATGCGGCACCGAGCTATTGAAACTCAAGACAGCCGGTGAAGCAATAAATTAAAAGCTTGCATTTATTAACTATACATAATTCGTGCTTTTAAAACATTGATAATTTGGATTTAGAAAATATGTCAAACGGCATGGGTGAACAGAGCAAACAGCAGTTCTAATAAAGTACCCAGGACAAAAATCTGAACCCATCTAGGACTTCACTCAACCCTTTTATCACGGAGTCCATACAGGTAGAGAATAGTTTTATAAGTGTGAGCACTATAAATAAACAATCAACAAAAACAATAGAATTCATTTGTGATGCTGGAAACAAAGACCCACCTGAAAGCTTTACAGTAGTGAAGAAGGGGAGAAAGAAAAGGTCATAGCGGAAATAACGTGACGTGCTTTGAATGGTCAGTACTGTATATTCATTAATCACAGGCTGCGAGATGCGCGTGCATGGATCTGCAATCTGCACCGAGGAAAGGGGCCAATCTTTCGATGGCCTGGGCTAACAACTTCAAATCTTCAGGTCCTGGGCTTCAGCACAAGCTTAACAATACAACCCTTTGGGGGGCCAGCCAGGGCTGCAAAGTAGTAAACTGTACGTTTTCAGAGCTTAGCTCTGAAAGACACTGTAGACAGTGTCTTTTGGGAGCCGTCTTCTCTCGCATCTGCGGGACAGTAGACGCTTCGAATACATACAAACGGAGCCTCGGAAGGCAGCCATGTTGTTTGGAGAAGAGAGCGGAATACTTCAAGTTAGGTAGGTCCCCAGGCCTGCAGCCCCAGCCCACGGGGAGAGCTGAAGGCGCGTTGACGCTGTGCAAGCAAGTTGCGAGAATGCGCCTTATGATGAAAGTGTCATTTATTTGACACGAAGACTGAGAGAAACCCACATTTTAAATTCACTTAATAGGTCCATGCCTTCCCAGGGGACAAGGTAAGTATATAAAAAAAATTCAAACAAACTGAAAACTGAACTTGAAACCAAACTGAAAACTAACTTGAAACTGACTTGAAATTCCAATTGTCTTCCCTTCACTTCTCTTCTCTTCCCTCCCATTCTCTTCTCTTCCCTTTTTTCCCCCTTCCATTATTTCCGATCAACTTCCCCGCCCTTTGCCTTTCTGCCTCCTCTTCCTTCCAATCCCTTGGGAACCACCTTCACTCCCCTTTACTTTCCGAAGCTCTTTCTCTTCTCTTCTTTTCTTCACTCCTTTCCTTTCCTTTCCTCTCCTTCCTCTCCATTGCTTGTCTTTTCTTCCTCTTCCCATCCTTCTCTAGCTCGCAACTCCTCTCACTCACCCTTCCCTTCCATTCCCATCTCTTCCCTCTCTCTCCTCTACACTACCTTTTCATTACCTCCCCTTCCTTTCCTCCCCAGCTCCCCTTCCATATCTCTCGTCTTTTCTGCTCTCCCCTCCCCTTCCCTTCCCTCCTCACACTATCTCTATCCTTTCCCATTCCACCCCCTTCCATTCCCTTCACCTTTCCTTTGCCCTTCCTTTCTATTTCCTATCTCTCCTCCCTTTCGTTTCCAATCGCTCCTCTCCCCTTCCCTATTTCTCCTCCCTTTCATTTCAAATCGCTCCTCTCCCCTTTCCTCTCCAATCACCTTCCCTATCTGTCCTCTCCTATCTCCGCTCCTATTCTTTCTCAATCTTTCCTGTCCTTTTCCCTTCCTTTTCCTTCCCTCCCATTCTCTACCCCTTTCTTTCCCCATCTCTCCTCTCCCTTCCTTGTCACTCCTCTCTTCTCTCCTGTTCCTTACTCTCCCCTTCCCTAACTCTCCACTCTTCTCCGCTCCTTCCCCTGCTCATCTTCCATTTCCTTTCCTTCCCCCTTTCCACACCCTTCCCTTCTCTTCTCTTCCCCTCCTCTCCTCTCCCCTTCCCCTCCTCTCCCCTTCCCCTCCTCTCCTCTCCCCTTCCCTTTCATTCCCTTCCTTTCATGTCCTCTCCACATCCTCTCCTCTTCCCTCCCCATCTTCTCTCCTCTCCTCTCATCTCCTCTCATATCTCATCTCACTTCTTCATCTCATCTCCTCCTCTTTCTCTTCTCTTCTCTTCCCTACCCTTCCCTTCCCTGCCCTTCCCTTCCTTTCCCTTCCTTTCCCTTCTCTCCTCTTCTCTCTCCCCTCCCCTACTCTCATCTTCTCTCCTCCCTGCCCTCTCTTCCCTTCCTCTTTACATGCCCTTCCCTTTGCATACCCTTCCCCTCTCTTCCCGTCCTTCCCTCCCCATCCTGTCAGTCCGTCATTCCTCAACCACCCCCTTCTTTCTCTCCTTTCCTTTCCATCTCTCCTTTCCTCCACCCTTCCCCCCTTCCTTTCCCATTCCCTCCATTCCTTTCTTCCCTACCTCTTCTACCCTCTCCTCTTCTGTGCCGCCCCTCCCTTCTCTTCATACACCATCTTTCTATGACTTCCCTTCCCTTCCCATCTCTCCTCTCCGAGCCCCACCTGCCCTTCCTTCTCTATCTCTTCTGCCTCTCCTCTACCCTTCATTCTCCTCCCCTCCACCTTTCATTCCCTATCTCTCCTCTTCTCTCCTCCTCCCTCTCGTCTCCCCTTCCCTTGCCATCCCTTCCCTTCGTGCCTTCTCTTCTCTCCTCTCCTCTCCATTCCCATTCCATTCTCTTCCTTACTTCCCTATCTCTCCTCCCCTCTTCTGCTCCCTTTTCTCTTTCCTTCATTCTTTCCCTTTTCTATCTTCTCCCCTAACATCCCTCCCCTCCCCTAACATCCCTCCCCTTCCCTTCTGGCCCCTGTGCATGTGCATCTTGTCAAATGGACTACAGAGCCATCTCTGATTACTCCTTTTTGGTATAAATCCCCCACTGCCTCTTTGGTTGATCGGGTGCTGAGTAGCTTTAATCTTAGACAATTATCCCTGTACCGGTACCTTTAGGTCTTCACCCTCTATCCTGTATTATTATCCTTGTACCCATAGCCTTGTACTCATAGCCTTGTAAGCAGTGCCCCCATAACCCTGTACTCCTAGCCATGCACGCCTGTTTCGCACATCTGCTCCTACATCACGCTGCTAGGCGCTATGCACCAAGCCAAGATAAGAGCACTTGTCTGGTCAGTCAATAAGGAAACCAAAATGCTTCCCACGCAGGATCACAACAAATACCACACTGCCTGCCACACTGGGGCTGGAAGTGCTAAAATCCACGGATATTTCCCCTTCGCACTTCAAGTAGGGATACCTTGCAAGTAAACTGATTAGGATGGCAGAGCAAGGAATTTAGAGGGCATGGAAAGTAAAAGAAACAAAACAGAGCCTGTCATCTTGTAACGGCCTATTGAAGCCTGCAAAACATTTTGAACATGGCTGCCTTTGAGGCCTCAGCTCCAGCTCAGCCAATGGCAGTCAGAATTCTGTGTGTCTGTTTCTTTTGAACTTGGAGTTGCGCGGGCTATGGCACACGATGGGGTGTGGGGGAAGGGTGGCTGAAGCCTTTTTAGCCCAATGGGTGTTGTGTGCCCCGAGTATCTGTAACATAAGAACTGAGGGGCTTATTTACAAGCCCCTTGCACCGCTGGTGCGTCACTTTTTGTGACGCACCGGCGGCACATTTTGCTGCCCTATATTTACAAGGACAGGAAAAGCCACCCTGCGTGACTTTTCCTGTCCTTGTAAATACAGCCCCTTTCCACACAGTACTTTGCGTGAAAAGGGAGTTCCATTGGTGTTGCTGTGGGTGTTCCCACGGAACACCCATGGACCCTGACACATTTCCAGATTTACGAGAAATTGTAAACCTGGAAATGCCGTAGGCAGTGCTTTAAATGGGCCGGTACTCACCGGTACTGAGTACCGGCACTTCTTAAATTTACCGAGTCGAGTACCGGCACTTCTCCACTGTCAAGGAGAGTACCGGTACTCAGGGTCAGATTAGAAGGTGGGCAGCTGCGTGCCGTTTGTTTGGCAGCATGTTGGCCGTTGCCTTATTTATTCAGGTTTGGCAAGCTGCCCGATGCGGCCTCTGCTCCCTTCCTACCCAGATGGAGGCTCTCCTTGTCCTCATCACCCCTGCTAGGCATCGATGCTGGGTCCGTGGAACGCAGACACAAAGGGTCATTTTCAACCCTTGGCCTCCCACTGGGGTGTGACTTTCTTTGTCCGGACTCATTTGCCCTTGCGATTCCACCCACCCCGCGCGCTGGGACATTAAGTCCATGATGGGCGGTGATGATCGAGGTGGCGAAGAAGGCTTAAGCAGCCTCCCTGGTGCCCAGGTGAGGGGGAGTTCAACTGACCTTCCCATCGGAGGCCAGTACTGTCAATTATCTGAAACTGTTAAAGGTTACCTTCGAAAGGAAGCAACGTTGCTTTTCCATTTCCCGCATGAGGCCCGTACACTTCTCTTTATTTTAGCCTCTGCCAGATTTTGACACTAACAAAAGGGACAGTTCTACCCATGTCTGTACGCAGGGCCGGCTCTGCATGGCGTTCCTGATTGCTAGTTTATATTGTTTTTAAAAGCACCCGCTGCAGTGTTCCTGAATCCTGACCTGCAGCAATTTTTAGCCAACAATAAAAATGTCAAGTTAACTCTGGTGATTGACGCTGTTCCTGGAGAGAGAACGAAGTTTTTGTCTAGTGGAAGTTTTGACTGGGGGATGTTTTGATTCATCTTAAGGTAGTGCAGAGGGTTAATGTGCCTGGGCAAAGAATGTGTACCATGCAAATCACGAAGTGAACATAACATAAATCTTTCGTCAGAGACTTCCTTTTGTTACTTGCAGCTTATAAGTTAAAATGCTAAAAAAACGGAGCTATTTACTGTCATCAAAGAACTGAAATGCAGACTTCAAGTATAGATTAAAGCGTTTGATTTTTTCCCAAGACTTTCAATATCCTAATGTTGTACAAAGTGTTGATTTGGGTGTAAATCAATTCCAATTATTAAAGATAATCGCCAACCATGGTCTTACATTTTAAATTCTGAGTTTGTGCTTCTCCAGACCAAGCACCCGTAACTATACTACCTACCAGTATGGATGACATATAAATCCTACCACTCTGTCATATGGAACTTTTCCTATACATTGATTTACACACATATGATTGAGTAATGTGTGTGCAATGTAAAGTGCTTTGACACCCTTCACTTTTATGAGTGACACTATAAAACTAACTCCGATGCATCTGAGAGAGAGTGGTTATGGAGACTATTGGTAGTGGTAGTGCGGGAATCCGTTGCGCAGGAGGTCATTGGGGGGGAGCGCCAAAAACCATTGTCGCACTGGGCGCAACCAGTGCTAAAGCCGGCCCTGCCAGTATTGTTCTTCCCCTGCTGGACTCTGCACATACTCGGGACCCTCCAGTGCTCACTGCATGCCACTGCAAGCTCTACGGCCGTGGGGCCTCCTGCCGAGGGGAGAGGAGGGAAAATGGAGGTGAGTGAAGGTGAAGAGTTAGGGGGAAGGAGCAGAGTTTAAAGTAGGAAACGGTAGAGAGGCAGAAGGGGTAAGTGCAGACAGAGATATGGAAGGGATCCAGACGGCTGTGGAAAGAGGTAGAGAGGCGCGGAGAGGGCAGATTAGAAATAGAGTGATGAGACAGAGTGATAAGATGCAATAGGGGTAAAGAGAGTGGGACAGAATTAGCTACAAACGGGAGAGAGGTGAGTGCGAGAGGGATCTCGAGGTTAGAGATGTGAAAACAGAGAGTGTGTGTTTGAGAGGAACAGAATCAGGAGGTATTTGAAAAGAAATGCATGGAATGCTTGTTTGTATGTGTGCAATCTTAAATATTTAAGGATTGCGCCAAATGCAACCAAGTAGGAATATTAGAAATATTATGATATTAAGAAGCTGCAAATATTAGAAAACAAGGAAACATGAACATTTGGTGTTTCACCTTCATTTTGTATAACGAGTTAACACATTTTGTTTGGATTGATACATTTCTCACATGTTTTGTTCTGTCCCGCAACCGGTGTAAGTGCTAGAGTCTCTATCGTCCTAGAGCGCCTTGATTATTAGCCTGAAAGAGCTAAAAGTACTGTTGATGGCTTGGCTCATTCAGGGTTTTAGTTGTTAATCTGCACATATGGAAAGTATGAGACCACTATCCAGGACAAAGCAAGGACAACATGAATACTCAATAGAAGTGTTTTTGTATCATGTCTAACTCCGCCTCTAACCCCGCCCACTAGCCACGCCCCTCGCTCAATTTAACGAGTACCTGCACTTATTTTTTCCCATTTAAAGCACTGGCCGTAGGGAGGCGCAACAATGAGAAATGTATTCATTTCTCCTCAGTTTTTTTCCTCTTTCTATGCGTGCTGCATTCTGCAGCACACATAGAAAGTCAAAATCACCTCTTATGATAGTTTATGTGCAGGAAGGTATCCCTTCATGCATATAAACAATCATTAACAAAAAAAAGGACGTTTACAAGATCCATGTGTGCTAATGCAGCACACATAGAAGTTGAAAAACACCATTTCAGATTGTTTATGTACAGGAAGGGACACCTTCCTGCACATAAACAATCATCCCCGTGACGCAGGCATCCTTGCACCATGGTGCAAGGGTGCTTGCGTCAGCGCATAGCAGCTAATTGTGCACCAGTGCAGGGGAGAGCAAAGGGATCCGTCATATCCTTCTAGATATGATGCATCCCTGTGCTTTGAAAGTGCCGCCAGCCAAAGGGCTTGAGGTGCCCCGCTGCAGCACTTTCTTGTAAATGAGGCCCTGAGTTTAGTGAACTGTACATGTGCTTTAATGAAAGTACATTTTGAAAAACTGTTGTGGAATTATTTTATAAAATGTATGTTTGCATAATCTATAATGTATGTTGAACCTAACAATATACAGTTGCAAGAGCCATACTGATCCATCCACCAAAAGTATTGAGAACAGGTATCTATAGAGCATACCTCACCAACCTGCCATTTTTCCTTCTCCGTCCTTAGCGAGGGAGTGGTTTGGGATGCCTGAGCATTAGAATAGCCACTCCTCTAACCTTGGAGGAGGTGGTGGCAAAGTCCACTTTTGTAGGACTTACACATTAGAGGATAGGAGATGGGTCTCCTGGAGGAGAACAACATCAGCTTCCTTCAGATGGAGCCAATGCAAAAGGGATCAGCGCTTCACTGGGGCATTTAATCCCTGGACATTCAACGACAATAATGTTATTACGCAAAGTGCTCTTGGGTTGCTACTAGGAATAATGAGATAACAGCAAGTTGCACCCCAATTGTACTGTCAGTGAAACGTAAACCAAGGAGGTCCCTCTCGGCCATACCAGGCCCGGGAATACCAGCAAGGAGCACTCTGGAATCAACTCCATCCCGCCAACTTATTGTTACAGGATCTAGCATCAAATAATCAATCAATCAGGGGAATTGTAAGCGCGCTACTCACCCGTGAGACTTATTCTGCAAACAATGCATTTAACAACAAGCTATATTTGAACACACAAACATCTTAGCATATTGCTTATTAAGTATTAATAAAAAACAAGGGTCATCCCTCTAAATGTTGAGTGGGCTAGCTCCAAGACTATCCGAGTTCTGAAATGAAATAAGGAAAAATGGATGAGCAAGGTTTAAGAGTCAAGATGAGACAAAAGAAGGGTGTGGATAGAGATAGAAACGGAAATAAGAAGTATAAGGGATTCCAACCCATCTGCTTTCAATCTTGAACTTATTGTGCTTGGTGCTAACCAGTACTTGGACAATAAAGCCTTATCCAGAAGTGTGACTATAGTTTTTTTTGTCTCTCTAGCGGATTTTCTTCAGGTCAAGTATCTTAAGTGGAATCCAGCTCAGCTTTGCTGGTCCGAAAGTCACTTCTTCGGGTCTTATTGATGTATTTTCCCCTGGCTCTCCGTGATTGCTTTTTTTTGCCAGTTTGGTCTCAGCTCTTTGGCTGTGTTGCCTCGACCATCCACTGCCACGTCTGGTTCCAAGTTGAAGGCTGTGATTGCCTCTTTCCTTGGGGTCACCACTGTCAGTTTGCCATTAGAGTTGCCAAACGGAAAGCCACATTTGTACGGGATCTTTTAATTTCAGAGGTAGTCTATTGCTACTTTGAGAGCTTGTCGCTTTGCCACCAGGTCCAGGAAGAGGGAGGTTGTGGAGCAATTGCATGCTACGAGGTCAATTGATATGGCTGCCTTCAGAATATCCTCCTTAACTTTGAAGAAGTGGACCCGGGCCAATACACCTGGAGTCAATTTCTTTCATGTCTGAAATGCATTGAATACTCTGTTTCCTATCTTAAGTCGATGGTGTGATCTTCAGTTATTTTTTGTGTAGAGTTGAGAAAGCCCTGCACAAAAACGTCTAGTTCATTGTCTGGTATTGATTCTGGGATTCCTGTAATGCACAGGGTATTGTGACAGGCTCTGTTTTCACTATTGTCAACTGTATCTAGCAGTGCTTGGTGGTGCTTTTCCAGCTCTTGAACTAGTTCATCTCTAAAAAGGCCCCAACTGACAAAGTTTCTTCCACTTCATCCATTCTACTTTCAACTTTTTGGATGAAGTTCTGAAACAGCTTTACAATAGTCCTGTCGCAAAGCAACCATTTCCTTCTTTAGTTTCCAGTTAAATAGGTAGATGTCTTCTTTAGTGACTGTGGCTTCCATGCTTCCTTCGGAAGCCACTTCTGTCACCCAGTCCGCCAGCGAAGTTGGAGCGTCAGCCAAGAGACCTTTATTAGACTGTTGTTGGGCTCCCAAAGATCCTTAATGCTTGTTCACTTTTGTACTTTAGAACAGGCTGCAGACATTACTTAATTTCTTCAGGCATGTTCCTCTGAACCAACTACCTCTACATATGACAGCCCATCCAGACTCCTTGCACTCAACCAGCATGACCTCCAGGACCCGAACTGTCTCAGCCAGATAGAGCCGTCAATGAGGCGATACACCAGATCTGTCACAGACCTGTGCCCTCAGTCCACACTTTGTTTGGCCAGGGCACCAGTACCAAAGCCTGTAGGGTCAGTGTTGACCCTCGTGGAGGGGAAGCAACTTCAGGGCTCAGTTATTAGTTTAACATCTGCGGCCAGCCATCCATCTTGGAAGCTCACTGTTGTTTTCTACTCACTTCTCCAATAAGGTTTTTAGTTTCATCTCTTTTTCATTTATTCTGGGGTTGCTACGTGCCTATCTTACCCGGAGACCACCACCAGCGACAATGGACAGCCAGTCAGGGGGGACAGCACTCTGTCCCATGGCGACATGGCCTCTCTTCTATTGTATTCAGCTCAGGCACCGGATCCTTTCTCTCGTCACAGCCTTGTTGACGGAGAGAGAAATTGCAATATCTAGTTGTTGGGAAAGGGTATGGACTGGAGGATTGTACCTGGGAAAATGTCACTTATGTTCATGCACCTGTTCATGCACCAACTCTACTTAAGTCCTTTCACCAATGTTTTCCTTTGGAGCCACGCCTAATCCTCGTTCATTCCCTTACAAGGAGGGATTCTATCACTAGCTAAAGTGCATTCTCTGTGCCCCTCAAATGGAACCTTACCTCTGAAGCAGCCCATGTGCAAACATGCTGACTTGAGGAAGTATCGTGGAAGAATGGAATGTTGCTGCACCCCTCTGTTGAGTCCATCACTGACCTGTTGCTGCTCGGTCAGGTATATTCACACATGGATGATGGCTTAGCTGGTGAAGACGCAGTCATCTTCCTTCCCTACCATGTAGACCTGCGCATACATTCTAGAGCACATTCCTGATGCTGATGCTTGGCCAATAGAAAGGGGATCTATTGCGCAGGCACTGAAACCAGGGATACTATTTGTTTTCTCTAGATACCTAGAAAATGGAGACAGACATTTTCCAGTACGTTTCATAACAGCGCTCCTCACCTAGTAGCTTCTGGATCCTCGCCAGTTCCTGTGGCCATGAGTCTGTTTTCTTTGTGCTGCTGCTTTTCTTCTCATATTTGCTCCTTTTCTTCCAAGTTCAG
This sequence comes from Calotriton arnoldi, assembly GCA_963921515.1. Lineage (NCBI taxonomy): Eukaryota > Metazoa > Chordata > Amphibia > Caudata > Salamandridae > Calotriton > Calotriton arnoldi. The sequence goes on from CAWUFW010000386.1 coordinate 1,326,657, forward strand.
TCCTTTTCGATTTCATTTCTGCTCAACTTCTGCTCCTCCTTGTACCAGTACCCTCCACCTCATACATACTCCTCAAAATAATTCTTGCGTTTGGTGGTTCTAGTTCATCAGCTGTTCTTCAGCATCTTCTTCAATCTGAGCTGCTGCCTCTGCTTCAAGCTGTGGCTTCTGAACCATAATCTCCCAGTCTTGACTGTCCTGACCCGGCGGCTCATCACTTGCCATTGGAATAATTCAATTGCAAAGTCTGAAGTGTCTGGTTCAGGGCCTATCGCAACTGTTCCTTCGTTCCTGACAATTCTTTGCAGTTGGTGACAGTGCAGATGTACTATTAAAAAATGTATCTGCGAAGGATATTCTATTGCAAGACTGTTTTTCAGACCCACTTCAGTCCACACGTAGTTGAGCAGATCAGGTGCTGTGGATGATTCTGTAACAACTGTGGTGGTATTTTGTGACAAATTCACTCCAAATGTACCACTAGAAACTCCATTAAGCGACTGACAGGAGGACAGAGGTGCAATAACCATGGTCTCACTTTCCCGCTGGCCTGGTTGTACTGTGGTTTGTGCACAACATGTTTTGTATTTCAGTTGTATAGTTCGTCTCATCTTTCCATGGCAATAGAGATTGGGTCACCGGCGTGTCTAGAGTTGTGTCACTTCTGGCAGCTGCTGTTCTAGTCATGGGATGGCTGTGGCGTCCAAGGACAAACCAGCATGTTTCTCAGTTCTCCTAACAGCAATGACGTCCACCCGTCTGTCAGCGCCACTTCCTCCATGGCTGCTGCCTGTGTTGAAACTTCCTTCATTGTACTGCAAGGGGTGATCGAGGCCGTGCAGGTCATATCAGCAAGGATCTCTCAGCCCATGTGTGATGTTTAGACTGCCAGCTCATCAGGATTAGGTGCTGCCCGATGTACCAGTGCACTCCAGGCATTTTCTGTGCAGTCCCAGCCGTAGTAACTGGGTTTCATACAATGAGAGTCTACAAAGAGAGGAAGGTATGATAGCTCCACTGATAGCCTGCTCGTTGAATTACTTGACCAAAGCCCCGTTAGAGGAAGACAGTGGGATGCCACATGCAGTATAAAAAGCTGCCCACTTTCTGTTTTGGTGGATCGGAGGTGACTGCAATAATGCCAAACCATCGGGTATCCTCCCTCTGTTCTGAAAATAGCTTTTTTGCCTTCAACCATAGGCAAAACGACTTTTTCTTGTAAAAGGATTCGTCTTTTTTATTTTTTGGAAATTGGTATTTTGCCTCAAATGCCCCTAAAAGATTTTCAGACTCCTTTGCTTGACTTCCATTGATGTCTGCCCTCTACCACACTCAGGGCCTTATTTTGAGTTTGGCAGTCCAATGGACCGCCAAAGCCACGGTGGCAGTGCGGCTACCGCCTGACCGCCTTATAACAAGTTGGGTGCTCGGACCGCCATGGGACAGCTGCTGCCGCCAGGGATCCACGATCCCTGGCGGTCTTGCAGCGGTCTGAGGCCTCTAATATGCTGGTGGTGCCGCTGCGGCACCACCAAGCATATTAGGAGTTTCCTCACTGCCACAGGTTTCATGGCGGTGAGCCCAACATGAAAAGTGTGGTGGTGAGGAAACAAAGGGGGCCCTTCTGAAAATAGCTGTTTTGCCTTTTACCATAAGCAAAATTACTTTTTCTTGTAAAAGGATTCAGGTCTATTTTTTATTTTTGGGAAATTGGTAATTCGCCTCAAATGCCCTTAAAAGATTTTCAGATTCATCTTCTTAACTTCCATTGATGCCTGTCCTCTACCACACTTAATCTTAAATTAGCTAAAATGTAGCTGCATCCAAACAAATTTCACAGAAATGTTTTTTTAGGTCGAGCCTGTCAGACGACGCAAGCCTTCTGTTGCAAAAACATACTGAGGGCTTACCAAGAACTTGTTGGAGCTGACATCCAGCCGATTGCTTACCATTAGTTTGCTTTATTGCCATTCTTATTTGCTTCCTTCTTATTCAATGGCTTTCCTTGTCCATCTTGTGTTTGTTCCTATCCTGGAGCAGAGCCTCTTTAACATTCTCTTGAATGGCTAACTTGGTTATGTACTCCATCAGAGTACATGTGTTTTCCAGCTCTCTTCCTCTTCTGTTTCTCTTCCTCCCTGCCCGCCAGATACCCACCACCTCACTCTGTTTGCTCTCCGCCTCATGGCTCCTCATGCTCTTTCCTGTGTAATTCTCCTCCCATGCTCTGTGTTGCTTTCTCCCTCACATGCTTCTGCCACGCCCCATGTTGCTGTCTTCTTGAGATGCATCCCCCACCACAGTGTTGCTCTCTCTCTCTCTCATGCCTCATGTCCACTTCACGTAGCTACCCCCAACCCTCTCCTCTCACCGACTCTTCCTTTGGCCCTGCCATTTGTTTTTTAATTATTTTTTTTGGAAGGGTCAGGCAAAAAATTGCTGCTGACCCTACACATAAGCACTTTCACACAAGTGGCGCCTGCCATCATGGATAGGTCAATAAAAAATAAAAGAAAATGGCATTCATGTCATTCTCTAGGCCCTCACGTGTGGTGATGCATGGATGTGCCTACAGAATGATGCGGCCGCCAACACCTCTCATGTCATTATGCCTTTTTTTGGTTTCTTTGCTGATACTAAACAGCATTGGCAAAAATATTGCTTTTTAGCGCTTCTGTCCAGCATCACAAGAAGCATTAACAAAGACCGTAGGTGAGACCTATTAGCTTTGCCAATGGGTGTTTCTCTAGAAAATATAAGGGGATATTCTCAAGAACGTGCGATAATCATCGCCAAAAAAGGCTAACGCACGTTTACATATCGCCGTCTATCGCGGGAAAATAACTCAGTGTCAACGTCGTATTCTCAACACGGCGGTAACATGCGATAGTCTCCCGATAACGCGTCAAATGTCCGCGATACAACTACCGCGACGGCGATAAAAAAGGAAACCCGAACGTGAAAAAAGTTGCGATGGGCCCAACCGCGATATAAAAATCGGCGACAAGCAGCACCAGGCTTGCGATTCCCACGTCAGGCGGGAAAAATCACTACAAAAGCAGAAAAAAAAACCACAAACAAAAACAAAACAACTGCGAAGCACAATGGAGGGAGCCGGAGCAGGAACAGAGGACGAGCAAAACCCCACAAGCCCCCCGGAGGACCAGGCCGGGACCTCGGGTCAGGGAAGGGCAAGGACAGGAAGAAGAGGAAGACGCGGTTCAGTCCACAGGAAAACAGGATCCTGATAACGGAGGTGATGAAATATCATCAACAACTGTTTGTCACCTCCAATGTGTCATTGGCGACAAAAAATGGAATATGGCAGTCCATCGTGGACAAGGTGAATGCAATCGGAGTGCTGAGGAGGACAATGGAAGAGGTCAAGAGGCGCTGGAATGATGTGAAGCGCAAAACCAAGCAGAAACTCGCCAACAACCAGAAGGCAGCAATGCAGACTGGAGGTGGGAGTCCAGCGCCACAGGAGGAGCTGGACGAGATGGAGGAAATGGTCTCCACAGTCATCAGTGTGGAGAAGGTGGCAGGAGTTGGGGGACCGGACACTGCTCGACAGGAACCGACACAACAGCAACAGGGTGAGTAATGACCAGGGACTGGGGGGACGGTGGGAGATGGGCACAATGGCACACATGCACAATTAAGCATAGCACAGTGCACACCCACGATTACTCTGGAGCATGTCCCTGATCCCCTTGGCACACTGCAGCACACCTAGAAACTGCAAGTAGGCCCCTGTCGACTATGTGCCCAGAGGGGGCCCTCCCCACACATCACTAATCTCGCAACAAACCCATGCACAAGTACAAACACACATCCGTGATGTTGTCGAAATGTCCACTGTCCCGCATCAAATAGGCAGCTCCTCCCAAACAGTCACAATGTACATTGTCATGCAGTTTGTATGTAAACCTGTACAATGCGTCAACATACATGTGAAAACAATGTTAAACTGCATCTCCCCTTTACATTGCAGAGGGTGAATCAACACCTTCTGCCGAGCAGACGGTACACCTCTTCACTGATGATGAAGAGGACCTCCCCTCCATCGACACCGACGCCCTCCAACGGCTCATGGACAGCTTCGGCACCCCACCTCCAGGAGCAGGGCAGCCCAGCTGCATCAAGGAAACCCCACCCCCTGCACAGACTACACAGCAGGAAGCACCCACCACCACGGCTGTCTCCCAGGACCCCCACGAACAACACATGGCCTTCCAACGCCGAGTGTTAGAGGGCCAGAAGGAGATGGCTGATCAGGTGCGGGTGGGGTTTGACCTCATGGCAGCCAAACTAGATGCCATACGTGGGTGTCTAAGTCCCATCAGGGACTACTTACAGTCCCTAACGGACACCCACAGTCCGCTCCATGCTCTCCAATGATCCATGGCTGACATCGCTGGAGTCCTGACTCTGAGACAAGGACAACTGTCTAGTCAGAGTGGCCCCAGCGATGTCAGCCGGGAGTTGGGACACATGCGGAGGATCATGGAGAACAGGGAGCGGATGCAGGTGGAAAGAATGGCTGCCACGGCTGCACACCAGCGTGATGTAGCTGAGATCTACCATGCCCTGCAGATCCTCGTCATGGTGTTGCTGCCACAAGGCCTGGCGCAGATGAATGCTGCTGCTGCTTCGACATCCACATCTCTGCCCCCTGATGTGTCAGTGCCTCACAGTGCGGCAGGCAATCCACCTCCGGCACCTGATGTGTCACTGCCACACAGTGCGGCAGCCAATCCACCTCCGGCCCCTGATGTGTCAGTGCCACACAGTGCTGCAGAGAAAACACCACCACCCACATGTGAGGCACATGAGACATCGGAGGACGAAGATGCGGATGAATCTACCTTACTGGTAGTAAGGAAGCGGTAGCATTCATCTCTGCCATATGGCCTGTTTCTGCTTGGTTCTGCCCTCTGCATCATCACCTTCCACTGTCCCCCTATGCACTCTGCGACACTCACCTTGGACCTCGACATGGACTGCCATATTCTGTTTGGTCACCAATGAGACAGCTATCAGACTGCGGACTGAACTCTTCCTCTTCTGATGTACTTGAGGGACTCTGGCTGGCCCTCCACAGGCCAACAATGTAAAGTGGGGTTTGCATGGCCCTGTACTGCTCCAGCCACAACACTCCACTGAATGTGCATTAAACAATCAAATTCACACAGATGTGTCATGTCTATGATCATTCAAGTATGGAAGTATGGATGAATGTAGGGTCAGTGATTCCCCCTTACGTCCATGTTGCACATGTTGTGGGACTTGAGTCACAGGGTGCAACATTACCGATTGCGGACAGGGTTGCGCCGACACCACATCAGAGACACACGCATTAGTTGCCTTCTTGTCCAGTCCAGAATGGAACCACGCCCAGAGCGCCGGGGTCATCGTTCACACCCCTACGCTGGACTGGCATACGCCAGGCCAGCCCACTCCGCTTACGCCTACTGGGGGGGACGACAACGCTACATGTCCCAGGTCTTCCCTGTAGTGATCTGCTGATCACAGGTCTAGTTGTCAGCATGCCACAGCCACTCCCTGAGGGCTGGTTCACACCCACACCACACCCATCCAGCACATGCTACACAGGACATGTGACCCTGCCAATAAAAGGGGCCGGGCGCACGTGCCCGAGGCCATTTCCACTATCTAGCTGAGTGTGTCCGTGTGGTCATTATTTATGCATGAGGGCCTAGGGCCATACCACATCACATTCCCCACTGCCGGAGGTGACATGATGGCATCCGCATGACGGGACCCAATCATAAAGGGCCCATTACTTGAGGTGCACAGAGTTGGTGGCATCCGAGGCACTTAGGCCGGCACGGGCCTACCGCCACGGGACGGTGACTTGAGGTGCACAGAGTTGGTGGCATCCGAGGCACTTAGGCCGGCACGGGCCTACCGCCAAGGGACGGTGACTTGAGGTGCACAGAGTTGGTGGCATCCAAGGCACTTAGGCCGGCACGGGCCTACCGCCACGTGGCGATGACTTGAGGTGCACTGAGTTAGTTGCACCAGAGCTGAGCGGGTGTGCAGCCTGCGATGATGCGTAGGCCTCGATACGCCGTCCTGGAAATCAAGATTCGATTTGAATTGTGATCCCAGCTGGACCGCAGTGTACGCCGAGGGCAGCAGGCTGCACAGACATGACTCCGCGGCGCAGTGCTGCAGGGTGCGCTGGGGGCCTGTGGCGCGTAATCCAGCGATCGGCTGAGGAGGTTGCACCAGCACGTGGTGGGCCCTCTTGGAGACACGCCGGTGGCAGCAGGTGAGCATTGAGGCCTGGGTGCACAGGGGCAGGCACTCATCGCTGGTTGGCGGACTGGTCTGGGGACCAGGGCTGGGGTGCAGCAGGCGCACAGGATCGGGAAGGCACTACCGGTCATGGCGGCGCCCTCGTGGCTGGGTGGGGGGAGTGAAGGTGCAGGGGTATCAAGCTGATACAAACCGTGATGCTTACAGGTATGAGTATTCCTGCATCATGAGACCGTAACAGAAGTTAGTGTGACCGTAACCTTCCTTTTCTTTCCTACGTAGGTAACGACCACACGTACTTCTGTTACGGTCTTTTTGTGCAGGATTTGTCTTTCCTGTGAGCATTCCGGTTTGTCCAAGTGCTATGCACTGTACCAGATTAGTGACTATACAGACGCTTGACCATTGTCACCATTTGTCCAACAGGTTTCTGGATACTGACTTCCGGAGTATGGAATGGTATTGGGGAGTTCCCGCAGCATATGCAGTTACTTGAATCCACACGTTGCCCTAATGAGGTTCCCCGTTGGGCGTTGGCTGTGCTTTTCATATTGTTTATTGTTGTATTTGTAATAAAGGACTGTTTTTACACTACTGTTGACTACTGGACTTCATGACTGTGCGCACCCCCATTTCAGTTACTACAGTTTTGGATCTGGGGCACAGTGGCGTCTGGCAACGGCTGGCGTTGGGGTTGGTTGCGCAGGGACACTACGAATTGGAACTGTCGTGTGGTGCAGTGACAGGGGCCCGCCGTTGCTATTGTGGACATGCATCCATGACATGGGTGAGGACGTATGATAGGGCTGGCCGTGAGACTCCTCTGACTCTGGCAGTTGTTGTTTGGGAGGTACCAGGGGCCAACAGGTGCAGCAAAGCCAGCAGCTTCGTCTGCGGAGGGATGGTGGTTGTCCGCCGTGTTGGTACCGTCAGCCTGTGGGCAATGTGGGTCAGGATGCGGGGGTTGGTTGTCCTTTTGTGCTTGTAGTGGGCAATGACTTCCTCTGGCGTTGAGTCTCTGAGGCTGGTGGGTTTTGGGAATGTCCGCTGTCCTGTTCTGCGCTGCCTCTGTGGTAGTCAGAGGGGGGGCCAGGGGGGGGCCTGGGGGAGGTTGCGGTGGGTGTTGTGGCCCTCTTGGGTCTCCAGGCTGCACGATCATTGTCTCCATGGCATCTGTTGGTCTTCAGATGTGGCTCTGGGCTGGGCTCCCTTCCTACTGCAGTTTGTCGTCCTGCTTAACACCAGTAAAAGGCAGGTGTTAAATCCCTGCTGCTAACGCGCCTTATCGCCTGGTTTTGGATCGCATCGCAGATCTGGCTGGTCGTTGTGAATGTCGCGAAGTGGTGTTTTCGTGTCTTTTTGCACAGGAACGCCTACTCTGCATATCATTAGCGTTAGTTGTCTCTCTCATCCGTGGCGATGTTTTTTGCGGCAGCTATCGCTGGAAAACTGGCGATGTGGTCAGTTTGCACCAGCTTGGGAATGGGGCGGTAATTCTTTCGCCACTTTTGCTGCGCTAAAGTGCTGATAACTCGGCGATAAGTCCTTGAGAATATCCCCCATAGTTTCTTTGACCCTCATTCTTTGCCTTCAGATCGCACGTCTCCCCTTTTAATATCCAGACAATACTCTGTTAACATTGTTTCCTTGATAGGAAGGTTCACAAAAACAGGGATGTGACAAAACTAATATTTTGCAGCCCAAACACCTGTTGAATTTGTAATTTGAAACAGTCTCATTTTCAAAGCCTTTACTCCCTCCTAACGCCATTTTCTTCTTCTCGTGTTGTAGTACATGTTCTTCTATGACAAAGTATTTGGCAAATCAATGGTTTCTTAAGACAACAGTTGTTTTATTCAATTTTAGGTCTAAGTCCTTGGTCTAACAGGATCCTTCACCTTCATGTGTTCAGACAGCGAGATGCTCCCTGGTGTCATTTCACAGCTAGTTCTGGCTTGACCGCGCACCTTTCTGCAAAAACTATTATTGGCAGTCCTTTAAAATATGCATATAGTGGGCGTTGGCTCCACCCAGAGGAGTACTTCACTCTCACTTCATGTCATTGGTTGTTTGTTGAACATTCCACTTCCTAAGGAGTTGTTGAAATGCAATGAGTAAGGACTACTTATCATCTCAAAATGACAGAAAATCGTCATACATTAAATAATTTGTCATACACGTAAGGTACTCGGAAAGCAATCCCTTTTTTTTTTGTCTCTGAATCTTTCGATTTTAATGTTCAAGTATAGACTCACATTTCGCCTGCTGATGCATTACATATAGACTGAAAAACAAGCAGTGGCCAGATTTAGCTTTATAAGCCAAACCGAGCACGCACAAATGTTATTTTCTTAATTTTGCGCATTCAAGCCAGACTCTTGACTTTGTCAGTTCTTGCTATTGCTACACTGGCTCTTATGGTCGAATCAAACAGAGGACACCTTAGCAGGAGCTTGCTTCCTCACACGAGCCACAGAAATCACTGTTAATTATGCTGGCTTAAGGGTGGCACTCAGGGGAGGTGCTAGGTCTGTTCACGGCCTCATTGGGCAGATCTGAAATAGTTACTTCTGCTGGAATGCTCGGCTGAGCACAATGGTGTTAGAGAATAAAGGGAATATCAGGTACTCCCAAGAAGGATGTGACTGTCCCCTTTCTTGTGTAAACTCTGTGCTCATGTGTGTGGTTATTCTTCTCATGTAGTGCATCAACCATATTGAAAATCAGTTTAAGTGCCACTTAGTGGCATAAACTGAACTGGTGTAACCTCCCCCCCCCCAAGCAAAATTTGGTGAAGAGGGCCCTAAAATGTCACTGAGGCTGACCACCTCAAATATACATTGATAAGGTTAGAGCAGGAGCCTCTTAATGGGAACGCACCTCCCCGGTACAGCGACAACTGAGACAGCACACGCTGTACTTATTGACTCATCAAGAAGAGATGATGTCATCAGAAGAGTAATATATCTTTAGATCATACTATGGGGCATGGCTGAATCCTGGATCCAAGGGGTGCTAAGGAGTATTAATGCCAGTTGGCAGTACTAGCAATGTCTACAGTGCCTCTTGGTGCTACTGGGGGAAATTGTTTGGAAGAGGGACTATGTTATGGATCTTAAAGAGGCCCTCCAGCCTGTATACATCCAACACCAACCTTCTGCATGAAAGGAACTTTAAGGGGAGAACCTAGTGGAAATAAGCCAGCTCTCTCCACGAAATTCTGCATCAACAACAATCACCAAAAACAAGGATTCCAAAATGCCCCTCTGCTTGATGTTTATTTGTGTTTTGAGACCTGTTGCAACATTATTGACTGGATGGCCCTGTCATTTGGATTTTTCATGTTCTTCCCTTCCACACCAGGATTTTCAAAGTTAGAAAGGGGCACTTCCCTAAGACTATGAAGAGTATGAGGACCTGTGAAATATTAGAAGAGATCGAAAGGACAGTATCAGTACCTGAGGTAAGTACATGGCAAACTTCTCAGCGAAGAGAATTGCGCATCCCCTTTCCCTGGAGCATTTCAGTGCAGACGGACAAAAATATTTTTTAAAAGAGGGACATATAGAAATTTGATTCACAAAGATACAGGCTCAGGATCCATATCTCTCTAGACAGGGTGCTCTCATTCTTTTTTTATGAGAGGAGTGGACATTTTTAAAGAATATATATAACCTTGGCATTAACCAGTACTGTAGATGGGCTGAATCTAGACACACAAATCTGAAAGATTGTACATCAACCTTTGGATCAAATATGTTCATCAGAACCAAGATTCACGAGAATGGATTGAGCAGGGCATAATCAAACATATTAGCCAAGAAACAAGTGCCAATAAACAATAACCAAGATCTCTCAGGACTACTGATGTCTTCTCCTTGGAGAAATCACCTTTTAGCCGTGCACTTTTATCCCCAGATAGACAGCTCCCACAAATGTAAGCCACCAAGACCATCATCAAATACAGAAAGTGTGACAATAAGAGTGATTTGGTGCCCTTCTTGCAGGGCCTTTAATGCTTTACTAAACCTGATACGGGGTACATGGTCCCTCCTCTAACGTGACAGGCACTTTCTACTCAAAATCCAGAGACCTCTACAGAACTGAACTTTGGTTTATGTTAACTTTAGCGAGCCTCAAAGTGAACTTCTAGCAATCGCTGCACAGGCTAGGCCAGAAATAACCGTGGTGCAAATTTGTTACTTTATGCTTGAGGGGAGACTGTAACCACTAAACTATGTTTGGCCGAAAGTTGGGTAATGTGAATGTCAGATCACTCTAAAACCCCAGACTGGGTGAAGGTTGTCTGAAGAGAGACCTTTTCCCATTTGGGGAAAAACTATGGAACGGGATTAATTTGTAAGTGCAACATAGGTTGCAGCCTGCACCTGTCACTGTACATAGGTTGGACTGGGTACATAAGAAAGGTATATGCAATTTCTTGCCACTCATTCGCATATGTACTAAATAGAAAACTGGATGCTATCTGCCCCTTACACTGGAGTCAGTCGAGTTCAAAGATTTCCAAAAATCGAAAAGTTAAAAACACAAGAAGGGAAGGGCTATTCAAAGATGTCATTTTGATTGTAAACATATATTTATGGCAGAAAGTGGCTGGATTTATTCCTGCTAGGTATCCTGAAAAAGGTTACATAACATGAGTAAATCCATATACTTCGGCGTAATTGTATGGCTTAAATGCCTACAATTAAATAGGTGTAATTTGTACACAAGCGTTGTGTAGTGGGCAAGACCAAGAATGGTTAGCCCAGTGGATTTATGAACGGTTTCTGAGCATTCACAAACATCTCTAAAGAACACCTATCAAGAGCTGTAGTAAACCCCTTTCCAGAGTGGGAAGGAGAACCCAACTAGGCCTGGTCTGAATTTTAATTCTGCAAGCGGGATTGGAAGATTTTCTTGCCAGATTCCACCAATCGCCTCATGGCGGAATTTTTTTCCCATTCAAGCAACACAATGACAACTGGAACAATGTGAGGCTTTAGAATGTGAGTGAGATTTGGCATCCTCTAGCATGAGTTCCGGTTACTAGGAGGACTTCCAGCAAAATGTACGAACACTGCCGGTCATGAGTGGTCGCGGTCAGAGGGCTGCTTCCCTAGTAGATTTTCTTATCGAGCAGCAACAAAATCAACTCGGAAAATAGCATGATGCCATTCGCTCTGATTTCTTAGCGTGGAATGCACTACCGGTGCTACATCACAGCGTTAGCAGCATAACGTACATTTTCCGCCTGTTGGCGGACCACCGCTCTATCTCACAGAGTTTTATGTAACTCTACGGAATCCCGCAGAGTGAAATTCCGAGAGTTCTGCCCAGGTATAAACCCAACACATTTAAGCCTCGTGGGGGCTTAGGGGAAAAGGTTTTGAAAAAATCTGTAATTGCTCATGCAGCCTTATACTGTGCTTACAATTTTTTTTTGTAGGAATACAACATGTCCTAAAAGTTGCATGACTTTCCCAGGAGTACACCTGTATTATTGTAGAGAGGAAGATATCTTCTGGATAGGACTTCTTATCATCCTCATTCAATCATGAGCTTGGAGGTTGATGCCTCACATAACGGTGCTTATTCAACGTTACTAGAACAGGTTTATCCATGGTCGCAGCATGGCACATAACATGAGATTATTTCAGGTAACGGAAAGGGCTGTCACAGACCAACCTTACTCTGCATTATTGGCTTTAGATATAAAGAAAATCTTTGACTCTTTGAACTAGCAATAACTATTTCAGGTCCTCAATTAATCTGGCCTACACAACTCTTTGATTGGTTGGTTTTACCTGTTGTATTCCTATCCCAAAACACGGGTTAAACCTGGAGTCCCAATATTGGCAGCCTATCAGATGGGAAGAGGTACGCATCAGCATTGCACAATCTTACCTCTGCCTTTCACCGTGGCAATAGAACCACTTGCAGCTAACATGCGTATTGAGGGAACAGGACTGGGGTATTCCGCTGCAAGACTGCACTCAAATAATGTCATTATATGCCACTGAACTTTTATTACATATAAAGGATATCAGAATTGACCTGCACCCGACAGTAGAGACCCTACAAATATTTGGGAATATCTCCTGCCTACAGGTAAACTGGAGCAAATCCTGTTTGTCTCCAATATGACCAGACCTCCCAAGCAACAAGTGGGAAATGGAGGTGAAGCGATTAAGTGGGAGCCCATTCGTTTCAGACATCTGTGAATGTGCGTATACCATTCAGACCCCGAGCTACAAGAGGGTAACTTGGGGTTCACAATGGATGCGTTGTGCTAGCAAGTGGCTCTTTGGAAGACATTTCCACTGTCTATTGCTGGAAGTGTGGTGTTGTCTAAAATGGCGACGATTCCTATCTTACTTTACTATCTTAAAATTTCTCGATTGCGGTCTCAAATACTGTCTTTACGGATTTCAACTATCTGCCTGGGGATGTTCTTTGGGGTGTTGGTAAACACTGAGTGGCTCTGGAGAAACTTAAAGTACCACGGTGGGATGGGAGCTCCGAATTTTGAGTTGCCTTATATAGCAGTCCAAATACAATGGATTGCTCGCTTGCTGGAAGGCCGTAACTTGCTGGAAGTGGGTGAGAAATACATGGGAAATGATGCAACTAAATTGCATAGATTACTCCTGCACACCACGAAAACTCCGCGTTCACTCCCAAGACTACTAAGGGTTCTAATGAATTGTCATGCTAGACCTATACAAGGGACTTGTACTGTAATGCATAAGTTCCAACAATTCCATGCCGGAGCCTGTATGGACTTGTGGGATTTCACTGTAACAGAGAGCGACATCATTGGGAAGCAGTGGGAACCAAGACCATGGGGGAACTATTACAGGAGAGGACTCTGGTACATTTCAAAGTATCGGTAGAAGAATTTGGGCAATAACAAGGGCACTTTCTTAAACACACAGGTCGGACTGGCCTATTGGGCAATCAGGCAGTGCCCGAAGAGCTAGTCTGACAGGTCAGTGTGTGGGCCTGCTTTATGGCCTGGTGGACTGGTATTTACAGTTGATTTACCTGATATTAAAACATCGTCTGCAGCAAGCTCAAATCCAAGCAGCCTTCCATACTTTGTAAAACACGTATACAAAGTGTCTTTCAACTTTAAAAATACCACAGTTTGCAAACATGGGACACTTTTTAGTAATATAATTCACTAATGGAGGCCACTTTTATTTTGGTGCATGTGCCAGTTGCAGTCCGACCCTGACCGCTCTCTCTCTAGACATGTGAGGAATAAAGGTCGTTTACCCAAAGGCACGTGACTGCGCAGTGCCATGCACTCCCGGCTGACGTCCTCCTGTCAAGACCCCAGAGTTCTGACTTGTTAATCAGCAAGGCTTGGCATCTGCCATCATGCACGCCATTGCCAATTAGAGAAGCACAGGATGGGAGATGGTCTGCTATGCAGGAATGAAGAGCTGCTCTCCTCGACCTCAAACATTCTGCTCAATGACGCCGCACAAAAGGAGACAAAGGCCTCTGTCATGCTGAGCTAAGCAGTCCCAGTGGAGACTGGGGAGGCGGAGCATGGCACACACGCAAACTCTTCAGCGCGTCACCACCTGAGCATCACACAGCAAGCGAGAAATCATGAAGATGTTTTTCACTGAGGAGTTCTGAGTGTCATCAAATAGTGAATGGGAGTGAAGCTGGAGTTGTCTATGATGTCACTCAGAAGCCTCGTGGGAAAAAAATCAGTTATTCACATTTTACTCATCTATAATTTTATGTTGTACAAGGCCCCCCAAATCATCTGCTCCTGCCAAGTAAGGACAGAGTAGTAATGGGAGACCTGTATGTTACATGCAAAAAAAAACCTAGCCTCCTGCCACTCACCACCAAAACCCTTGAGATACCCTCCCTCTACCCCAAATTAAAAAATAAATGCCCAGTCTCCTGTCAATATCCCCCACCACTCTCTACAAAAAGACCTCTCCTTCCCAAATCCAAATATGAAAAAAATACCTGGCCTCCTGCCACCCCACCACACTTTGAATATACCACCCTGCGCTCTACCCAGCCCTCTCCCTGCGCTTAAACCTGGCATGCTACCACCCTCGTGCCACTCCCCAGCATAAAGCTGCACTCACTGCTCTCACATTGAGAGCTGGCATGTGTGTGTCTGTATATATATATATATGTATATATATATATCTATCTATATATATATAGATATATACATATGTATATATATATGAATACATGTAACATCCCAAAAGTCCAAGTTACCTTGCATAGAGACGCCAACTCAGGTGGAAATATAGCCATCATTTATTGCAGGTAATAGGCACAGCGCGTTTAAACTCCACAAGCAAAGCGCCAAACATGTTTCGGGCTCCATGCCCTTGTTCACTGGCTGCATGCGCAAAGTCCCAGCAGCTGTGTGGACTCATACCTTTAACCCCGCCCTAATGGGACCTCCTTCAGCACAATGGCATTATGGGGTAAGTAGTCCATAACTAAGCCAAATTGGTTGCTGCCAGGGCTCTGTACATTGAAAATTTACAATCCCAAGTGGGTGCTGTGAGGAAAAACTGCCACGGTGCTTATCAATGTCCATCCTGACAATACCGGCATTTCCAGCTCCTCACGGTGCACACAGTCTCCACGCACCGAAGGTACCGCTCTCTGCGCGGCGGGGCGTCTCTGCGGCGAGGCACGCCGCTATTAAACATCCCAAAAGTCCAATTTACCTTGCATAGAGACGCCAACTCAGGTGGAAATATAGCCATCATTTATTGCAGGTAATAGGCACAGCGCGTTTAAACTCCACAAGCAAAGCGCCAAACATGTTTCGGGCTCCATGCCCTTGTTCACTGGCTGCATGCGCAAAGTCCCAGCAGCTGTGTGGACTCATACCTTTAACCCCGCCGAAACATGTTTGGCGCGCGCCGAAATCCTTCTAGATAGCACTCCGCATTCAAACCAACATCCTTTAAAAGGGGCATTTTAATTTAAAATAAACGCAAGCTTTACTGCACCACTGTCCCCTACAGGTACAAACAAACATACAAAAAATATATATAAAAAACAATAACTTTTTACCTTTTACAAAGTCATGCAATTTATAACACATATTAAAAACATCGATTGGTGTTTTTTCACTCAGGTACTCTCAGTACAGAAGTCTATCTACCCGGTGCTTTTCAATGGCATGTTGCGCCTGTCACTTTACACCCAGCACGCCCTTCACAACCAACGGCAGGTCGGCACACTGCTGTGGACACACGGGGAAAGCAAGCGTTAGGGGCAGCAATGTTCATTCATTGCTTGGCCTCTGTGCTGGAAGCCTGCACAGTAGGCGTGTCTTTAAGTGCTCGCTGGGAATGGGTGGAGGGCGGGGTCTGTCTGAGGGACGGCCAGAGGGTTCACACTGAGGAAATGTTTATTTTCTTTTATATGGTGCGCATGTAGTCTGAGTTGACGTAAGAGGGCTTTAATAAAAGGCACAGTAGACACTGTAAACTATGTGCATTTAGAGTCGAAACAATTGAATCACGACGCCTCATCAGGGGTAGTAAGCGCTATATAAATAAATAAATTGCCTTGCACCCGTGTGTTCGTCACAGACGTGCTCTCGGGATGAACGAAGGTTGTGAGTGAAGTGTTTGGTGACCCCCAGGACTAGGGAGCGATACGGCCGGAAGAGGCGCGATTTAAAAAAAATATTGATATGAAAGACCCCTTACCTTGGCCGTGAGAGTCCGGAGGGCGGGTGGCCTTGGAGGGTGGCGGTCACAGACTGGGCCTTATCTGCACACACAGGCCCTTATCCTCTGTAGAGGCCGCCCCCTCTTACACCAGGGAATTCTGGGCATGCCCGGCGCCGTGGGGTGCTGTGAACCAATCGCTGATAGGAGTTTGCCCCCCCTTCACCTCTCCCCCCCCTCAACAGGAGTGTGCAGAAGCCCAGGAGGTGTTTGTGCCCTGGAGCAGGGGAGGGCAGGCGGCTCTCTAAACTGGCCCTACTTGTTGATGATGGCCTCGTCAGACTCACCATTCATACCTCCACCCCCCAGAAGCACCTAGTGACCTCCTACACCCACCCCCATCTTTATGGATTTACGAGATTTTAAATAGTGCGCATACAGCCCATAGGCGTCAATGAGCTTTACAATATAAAGTGTTGCATCACGTTAAATATGTGCACGAGATTACACAAGAGTTACTTAAGTGGCAGGTTGATAACAAGAACAACATTACACAATGTTACACAATTTTCATACACGTACAGAGTTACACAAACTCTAGAAAGCAGGATGAGCAAAATAAACCAGGTTCCTCTTGCCGACCAAAAATATCATTTTAGCGCTTAGAAACGGCAGCCGAGAAGTAAAAAAAAAATCAAGCATTTGCAATGCAATAGGACTCGCATTTACACGAGACCTATTGCATTGCAAACGGAAGTGCGGGCGGGCGAGGGGCAGGGGGGCAAGAAGGCACGAACAACGGGGGGGGAAAGCATGGTAAGAAAATAGTGCACATGCAATACTCGAAGTAAAGGGGCCAGTAGCCATGGAAGGATACAAATGACGACATGGCCGTCATAAGGAGGGACTAACAAGCCTATAAACCAATCGGAAGGCAGCATTTAGAAAGGATAAAGACACAAGCCAATGAAAAAGATGGGCGGGGGAGTGGGCGTGGCTTCTCTCCCGTACTCTACTACCACAGATCAACCCCAGAGCAGCACTTGCGCGCTGGCTCAGGGCTCGACCTAAAAATTGCACTACGTACAGTGTGGGTATTACTAAAATCTATATTTTGGGAGCACTTTTTAATCTTAATCCTTTTTGTAAATTCGTAGCAGCCTATCTTATACTGTGTGTAATGTAAGTTTAAAATAATGACTTACATGTTCACAGTGCTTTCTGTCACAGACTAGGACCTTGAGGCACTAAACATACAGAGGTCACCATTCTCCATTGCTCCAACCAGGATTCAATTTTGTGGCTCTGTGGTGCAGTGCATTAACTAATAGGGCTTTCATAATGTACGATAGTGCATTTCCCACTGATTAACATAACTTGTATTCAATTTTCATTTAAGCTGTACGTGAAAGAACGAACAAAGTTACAGAATATTTAGGGGTAGATTTACAAGCCCCTTGCGCCTCTTTGCGCCACCATTGCATCACTTTTTTTGATGCAACTGCGGCGCAAACAATGCGGCCAATTTACAACGTGACGCATCTAGGGAGATGCGTCACGTTGTAAAGCCCTGTGTCACATTATACCTGCGTCAGGTATAATGTATACAGGGTGGGTGTTTCCACGCAAAAAGCCATGTAGAACTGACGCAGTGAAATTTACAACATTTCACTGCGTCACTCTACACCTTCACTGCGTCAAAATCCCTACGCCTGCTCAAACCAAGCGTAAGGAATGACGCAAGGCTTTTTAAATGGGACTTACCTATCTGTTGTGGCGCATTGCGGGAGTTGCGTCTCTTTCATGAGAAACTCCAGCAATGCGTACCGGCAAACATCAGACACGCTCCCTCCCTGAACACCTTCAGGAAGACCCTCAAGACCTGGCTCTTCGGCTAACAGTTCGGCGTACCCCCCCGATCTTCCTCCCCCCCAGCGCCTTGAGACCCTCACGGGTGAGTAGAGCGCTTACAATTCCCCTGATTGATTGAGTGATTGAATGCGTCACTTTTGGGTCAACAGATGCTTCAGAATTTCTGACGCATCTGTCAATCCTTGTACCATGGTGCGCCGTATTGTAAATACAGCGAATCCATGGTGGCGCAAGGGTTTCGCATGAAGGCGCAGGGAAACTGACGCATATGTGCAGATTCCTCAGTTTCTTGTAAATCTGCCTCTTATTTTTCTTGCCACGCTTTAGACCACACCCCCTTGCTCACTCACCCCACCCCCATCGCGCAGAGTATAAGTTTCCATACTTTTTTTAATGCACTTCGACCACTGATCTTAATAGGCAATTCGCTATCTATGAAGGAGATGGTTGTCTCCATCTGTGGCTCATGTAACAGCATTTTATGCCTTTTGCATAAAATCTTCTATTGGGTTCCGACCCAGCATCAAAAAACCCTTGTCCAGGCACTTGTTATCAGCTGCTTAGATTATGGGAATGCACTATATGTAGGCATGGTGTATTATCACTTTTGCTGCTTTCAAATAATTCAGAACCTCGCTGCCCTCTGATGAGCAACAGTCCAAGGAGAATTGAAGTAACACCCACCCTTAAATCTCTCCATTGGTTACCAGATGGTAAGCGTGCTGTTTTAAGTTGCTCTGTCGCACGCACAGTGCACTCTACGCAGCTGGCCCGCTTTACCTGGTGAGAAGAGAGCCCTGTCACCAGTGGCGGCTGGTGACATTTGAAAGTGGTGAGCATAACATTAATGTCGCACTGCACTGCGGCGAGCGAGCGTAGCGAGCGAGCCCGAACAACCTACGGGGGCTTTGTGGGGGGTTCTCCCCCCAAGAACATTTTGAAAAAAGAGTGGACAAACGGTGCATTTCCAAGCAAATTTGAGGAAGCAGGAAGTTTAATAAAGCAATTATTTGGGAGGTGTCACACCTCAAACACCCGCGCCCACCCGAAGCTACAGCTCTGGAAACAGCAGACACACCGCATATTGCATGTAATTTGCAACCTGACACACTCTACAGACTGTCCACGTGGCATCCTTCCAATCAGAGATGCTGATGCATGGGCAAAGTGGGCAAGCCCAGAGCTCCCTCCTTCCAGGGGCCCCTAGTAAAGTGACTGGAACTGTCAGGCGTTGTGCGATAATAAAGCTGTTGACCTCGGTCTACCTCACCTTCTCCTCTCTCGACCTAACCTCTTTCTTCATACCACAGCTACCTCTACCTCACATCTCTACATCACCTCTCTGTGAAGTACTCACACTTATAGCTCTACTGCCTCATTCACTGGCTTCCTCACCTCTTTGCATCTCATCTCTCTACACCTCTCATTTGTTATATCTCAGTCTCACCCCTCTCTTTACCTAGATCTCTACCCCAAGTCACTCTCTATTGCACTTCTCTCTATGTGCACAATGTTTGCCTCACTGAGGCGTAATTCTGTCATTATAAAAGTCAAATACATGCCGTGTTCTGTAGTCCGGGTACATTTACTGCTGAGAGATGTAAAGGAGGGGGGGTGGAGGGTGCAGACTCCGGACATCTCCCTCAGCACCGGGTTATATATTACTTGAAAAATGAAAGCACGCCTGACCTGCAACCCCCGACCCTTCACCCCCCCGGGGACCCCGCTCTCCGGGCCCACTTGAAAGGTCGCAATTAAATAACAGTGAATCCGGGGGCAGGCGCTTTTATGGATATTACTTCTCCGGCACCTGGGAAAAGAGGCAGAGACAAATGAGGCGATTATTAACATTTAAGTGGCCCCCCGGCACCCCTGCTGGCAGCTGACGGGGGGAGGTGGCAGGGATGGGGGCAGGACGCTTATATCTACCTACAGTGAGTAATAAACTCAGGCCTGCACCGGAAGTGCCCGCCTGCAGGAGGATCTGCCCCAAGGGGCAGGTAACAGCTCTACCCAGCCTGGGCAAGGCAGCTCTGCCCTGAAAATCACAGCGCGCCACAGACTACCAGTTTTTTCCTCCTTTGCCTTGAAACAGGCACCCCGCTGCTCACTTTAAAATAATGAGGCGACGTGGGGACACCTCAAACGCGAGCTAAAGCTGACAACAGAGATTCTTGCTCGCGGGAGGGAGGGGGGGAGGTGCGGGTGGGGAATAAAAAAATAAAAGTTACTTACCGCGCCACCTCCGCTCCTGGCCGCCTGGCCGGTGTAATTAATGGTGCAGCCGGAATCGGATCCCGCGTGTTCCTGCAGGAACAGGAAGCAGCCAGCAGGCAGCCTCCATCCGCTACCCTAAGCCAATCACAACGCTGCAATGGCAGCGTTGTGATTGGTGAGGCGCAGCGGAGAGCACCCCAGCCGGGCCATTTTCTCTATGTAGGCTGCATGCAGCAGCCTACATAGAGAAAACAGGAGAGTGTGCATGACTGGGTTGGTCGGCCCTGGGGCCCTGGGGACGACCAAACAGTCAGTACCCACAACAGTGGGCAAGCCACTCCCCCCCTGCCCTCGAGCAGGACCGCCCACCCGCCCGCCCACAACCAGGCACTCCAGGCACTTCTGCTTTCTCGCCATTTTACCATTTTATGTTTACCATTTTATGTTTCTGCTTCTCGCACTGCGAGAAAGCAGTGGGGTGATGCCCCCATGGAAGAGCCGCCACTGCCTGTCACAGACCAGCAGGACCCCTTCGATCAGCAACCAGTCTGTGGTGGCCGCAGTTCGAAAGATGAGAGTGGGCGGCTGTTCATTCGCACATCCTGCCACACAGCGGGCTACAGCTAATCTTTTGTTAGTCAGGAAACGTCTTCCCAAAGTCATTTCCTTCCGGTACTTTTCCCTAAGTCTTCTGTCTCGTTCTGTTTATCTTGTGGATTGAGTGGAACTAGCGCTGGGATATCCTTTCAAGGAGATTGTAGGGCTTAACAAATCCCTCTATCCCTCTAACATAACATAACAACGTAACATAACATAACAACGTAACATAACATAACGTAACATAACATAATGTAACATAACATAAAATAAAATAACATAACAACATAACATCATAACATAACTTAACATCATAACATGACATGACAACATAACATAACATCATAACATAACAACATACCATAACATAACAAACATCCTATGGCCCAGGGCTCTGGATGTAGCTGAGTGCCTGCTCGTGCCTTGCTTTGCCGCTGGGGTTGAGCCCGGGAAGGCCTTGGCCTGATAGGCAGGAGCGATGTATGTTCACTCTGCAGGACGCAGGCAGGTTCTGGGCTGTACTCCTGTCCGCAGCCCTTACTGTTCTGGGCTGTACTCCTGTCCGCAGCCCTTACTGTTCTCGGCTGTACTCATGTCCGCCGCCCTCACTGTTCTGGGCTGTACTCCTATCCGCAGCCCTTACTGTTCTGGGCTGTACTCCTGTCCGCAGCCCTTACTGTTCTGGGCTGTACTCCTGTCTGCCCCCTCACTGTTCTGGGCTGTACTCCTGTCTGCAGACCTCACTGCACTGGGCTGTACTCCTGTCCACAGCCCTTACTGTTCTGGGCTGAACTCCTGTCTGCACCCCTTACTGTACTGGGCTGTACTACAGTTCGCAGCCCTTACTGTACTACAGTCCGCAGCCCTTACTGTACTGGGCTGTACTCCTGTCTGCTTACTGGGCTATACTCCGGTCTGCAGCCCTTACTGTATTGTGCTGTACTCCTATCCACAGCCCTTACTGTACTGGGCTGAACTCCTGTCTGCTCCCCTTACTGTACTGGGCTGTACTCCTATCCGCAGCCCTTACTGTACTGAGCTGTACTCCTGTCCGCAACCCTTACTGTTCTGGGCTGTACTCCTGTCCGCACCCCTTACTGTACTGGGCTGTACTCTGGTCCACAGCTCTTACTGTACTGGGCTGTACTCCTGTCTGCCACCCTCACTGTTCTGGGCTGTAATCCTATGTGCAGCCCTTACTGTACTGGGCTGTACTCCTATCATCAGCCCTTACCGTACTGGGCTTTACTCCTATCCGCAGCCCTTACTGTTCTGGGCTGTACTCCTGTTCGCAGCCCGTACTGTACTGGGCTGTACTCCTATCCGCAGCCCTTACTGTTCTGGGCTTTGCTCCTATCCGCAGCCCTTACTGTACTGGGCTGTACTCTTGTCCGCCGCCCTCAATGTTCTGGGCTGTACTCCTATCTGCAGCCCTTACTGTACTGGGCTGTACTCCTATCCGCAGCCCTTACTGTCTGGGCTGTACTCCTGTCCACAGCCCTTACTGTTCTGGGCTGTACTCCTATCCGCAGCCCTTACTGTTCTGGGCTGTACTCCTGTCCACACCCCTTACTATAATGGGCTGTACTCCTGTCCGCACCCCTTACTGTACTGGGCTGTACTCCGGTTCGCAGCCCTTATTGTACTGGGCTGTACTACTATCCGCAGCCCTTACTGTACTGGGATGTATTACTGTCCGCCGCCCTTAGTGTTCGGGGCTGTACTCCTATCCGCAGCCCTTACTGTACTGGGCTGTAATCCTGTCTGCAGCCTGTACTGTTCTGGGCTGTACTCCTGTCCACACCCCTTACTGTACTGGGCTGTACACCGGTCCGCAGCCCTTACTGTACTGGGCTGTACTCCTGTCTGCAGCCTGTACTGTTCTGGGCTGTACTCCTGTCCACACCCCTTACTGTACTGGGCTGTACTCCGGTCCGCAGCCCTTACTGTACTGGGCTGTACTCCTATCCGCAGCCCTTACTGTACTGGGCTGTACTCCTGTCCACAGCCGTTACTGTTCTGGGCTGAACTCCTGTCTGCACCCCTTACTGTACTGGGCTGTACTACGGTTCGCAGCCCTTACTGTACTACAGTCTGCAGCCCTTACTGTACTGGGCTGTACTCCTGTCCGCTTACTGGGCTATACTCCGGTCTGCAGCCCTTACTGTATTGTGCTGTACTCCTATCCACAGCCCTTACTGTACTGGGCTGAACTCCTGTCTGCTCCCCTTACTGTACTGGGCTGTACTCCTATCCGCAGCCCTTACTGTACTGAGCTGTACTCCTGTCCGCAACCCTTACTGTTCTGGGCTGTACTCCTGTCCGCACCCCTTACTGTACTGGGCTGTACTCTGGTCCACAGCTCTTACTGTACTGGGCTGTACTCCTGTCTGCCACCCTCACTGTTCTGGGCTGTAATCCTATGTGCAGCCCTTACTGTACTGGGCTGTACTCCTATCCTCAGCCCTTACCGTACTGGGCTTTACTCCTATCCGCAGCCCTTACTGTTCTGGGCTGTACTCCTGTTCGCAGCCCGTACTGTACTGGGCTGTACTCCTATCCGCAGCCCTTACTGTTCTGGGCTTTGCTCCTATCCGCAGCCCTTACTGTACTGGGCTGTACTCTTGTCCGCCGCCCTCAATGTTCTGGGCTGTACTCCTATCTGCAGCCCTTACTGTACTGGGCTGTACTCCTATCCGCAGCCCTTACTGTCTGGGCTGTACTCCTGTCCGCAGCCCTTACTGTTCTGGGCTGTACTCCTGTCCGCAGCCCTTACTGTTCTCGGCTGTACTCATGTCCGCCGCCCTCACTGTTCTGGGCTGTACTCCTGTCCGCAGCCCTTACTGTTCTGGGCTGTACTCCTGTCCGCAGCCCTTACTGTTCTGGGCTGTACTCCTGTCCGCCCCCTCACTGTTCTGGGCTGTACTCCTGTCTGCAGACCTCACTGCACTGGGCTGTACTCCTGTCCACAGCCCTTACTGTTCTGGGCTGAACTCCTGTCTGCACCCCTTACTGTACTGGGCTGTACTACGGTTCGCAGCCCTTACTGTACTACAGTCCGCAGCCCTTACTGTACTGGGCTGTACTCTTGTCCGCTTACTAGGCTATAGTCCAGTCTGCAGCCCTTACTGTATTGTGCTGTACTCCTATCCACAGCCCTTAATGTACTGGGCTGAACTCCTGTCTGCTCCCCTTACTGTACTGGGCTGTACTCCTATCCGCAGCCCTTACTGTACTGAGCTGTACTCCTGTCCGCAACCCTTACTGTTCAGGGCTGTACTCCTGTCCGCACCCCTTACTGTACTGGGCTGTACTCTGGTCCACAGCTCTTACTGTACTGGGCTGTACTCCTGTCTGCCACCCTCACTGTTCTGGGCTGTAATCCTATGTGCAGCCCTTACTGTACTGGGCTGTACTCCTATCCTCAGCCCTTACCATACTGGGCTTTACTCCTATCCGCAGCCCTTACTGTTCTGGGCTGTACTCCTGTTCGCAGCCCGTACTGTACTGGGCTGTACTCCTATCCGCAGCCCTTACTGTTCTGGGCTTTGCTCCTATCCGCAGCCCTTACTGTACTGGGCTGTACTCTTGTCCGCCGCCCTCAATGTTCTGGGCTGTACTCCTATCTGCAGCCCTTACTGTACTGGGCTGTACTCCTATCCGCAGCCCTTACTGTCTGGGCTGTACTCCTGTCCACAGCCCTTACTGTTCTGGGCTGTACTCCTATCCGCAGCCCTTACTGTTCTGGGCTGTACTCCTGTCCACACCCCTTACTATACTGGGCTGTACTCCTGTCCGCACCCCTTACTGTACTGGGCTGTACTCCGGTTCGCAGCCCTTATTGTACTGGGCTGTACTACTATCCGCAGCCCTTACTGTACTGGGATGTATTCCTGTCCGCCACCCTTAGTGTTCGGGGCTGTACTCCTATCCGCAGCCCTTACTGTACTGGGCTGTACTCCTGTCTGCAGCCTGTACTGTTCTGGGCTGTCCTCCTGTCCACACCCCTTACTGTACTGGGCTGTACTCCGGTCCGCAGCCCTTACTGTACTGGGCTGTACTCCTATCCGCAGCCCTTACTGTACTGGGCTGTACTCCTGTCCGCAGCCCTTACTGTTCTGGGCTGTACTCCGGTCCGCTGCCCTTACCGTACTGGGATGTACTCCTATCCGCAGCCCTTACTGTTCTGGGCTGTACTCCTATCCGCATCCCTTACTGTACTGGGCTGTACTCCAGTCCGCCGCCCTCACTGTTCTGGGCTGTACTCCTATCCGCAGCCCTTACTGTACTGGACTGTACTTCTATCCGCAGCCCTTATTGTTCTGGGCTGTACTCCTGTCCGCAGCCCTTACTGTACTGGGCTGTACTCCTATCCGCAGCCCTTACTGTTCTGGGCTGTACTCCTGTATGCACCCCTTACTGTACAGGGCTGTACTCCTGTCCGCACCCCTTACTGTACTAGGCTGTACTCCTATCTGCAGCCCTTACTGTACTGGGCTGTACTCCTGTCTGCAGCCCTCACTGTTCTGGGCTGTACTCCTGTCCGGACCCCTTACTGTACTGGGCTGTACTCCGGTCCGCAGCCCTTACTGTACTGGGCTGTACTACTATCTGCAGCCCTTACTGTACGGGCTGTACTCCTGACCGCAGGCTGTACTGTTCTGGGCTGTACTCCTGTCCGCAGCCCTTACTGTTCTGAGCTGTACTCCTGTCCGCCGCCCTTACTGTTCTGGGCTGTACTCCTGTCCGCACCCCTTACTGTACTGGGCTGTACTCCTGTCCGCAGCCCTTACTGTACTGGACTGTACTTCTATCCGCAGCCCTTATTGTTCTGGGCTGTACTCCTGTCCGCAGCCCTTACTGTACTGGGCTGTACTCCTATCCGCAGCCCTTACTGTTCTGGGCTGTACTCCTGTATGCACCCCTTACTGTACAGGGCTGTACTCCTGTCCGCACCCCTTACTGTACTAGGCTGTACTCCTATGTGCAGCCCTTACTGTACTGGGCTGTACTCCTGTCTGCAGCCCTCACTGTTCTGGGCTGTACTCCTGTCCGGACCCCTTACTGTACTGGACTGTACTCCGGTCCGCAGCCCTTACTGTACTGGGCTGTACTACTATCTGCAGCCCTTACTGTACGGGCTGTACTCCTGTCCGCAGGCTGTACTGTTCTGGGCTGTACTCCTGTCCGCAGCCCTTACTGTTCTGAGCTGTACTCCTGTCCGCCGCCCTTACTGTTCTGGGCTGTACTCCTGTCCGCACCCCTTTCTGTACTGGGCTGTACTCCGGTCCGCAGCCCTTGCTGCTCTGGGCTGTACTCCTATCCGCAGCCCTTACCTCTTTCCCTGCAGCAGTTTCATCCGTCGTGCGTCCGCATACACTGACACCCCAGTGTCTCCGGGCTCCGACTGACTGGATGCACTGGGCAACCTAGAAACACAGGGGGATTGAACAGCAGACGTAAATGGAGACTTACCACTTGCTGGTCCAGAAAATCATTCTAGGTTACTTTTGTGAGTGATGATTGTAATTAATAACTGTTCTAGAACAATGCATGCCAATTACTTGTGCTGTAAAGTAATGCACTGGCAATGACTGCCCTTGCAACAATGGTCTGTGGCAGCAAGCGGCAATGTGACCCCATTAACTAGGTAAAAGGCTCTGAAGCTTGGCATTAGCGGGGCTACAGTGAGGACAAAAAACAACACAACACGTTCTGTAAGTCTACGTCTCGGAAACCATCAAGCTCGAAGGAAACGCCACCGATGCTGGAATGTTCTGTACCGTGACTCGACATTTCCGGAGTTGCTGATTATTTGTATTTTTGTCAGAGTGCTGCTTGGAGAGATGAGAATGTAACTTGGCCACTGCATGAGTTTCTGCCACGGTCTCAATTCTTTTCTGTTTTTTTTTTAGATAGGCCAGGCGGCATTGGCCGGCTTCTATCACTTCCTTTCCTGTGGCGCAGATCCTTTCTCCCAGGGCGCTGTGTTCTCTCCGTGTGACAGGATTTCCCATCATGCGGGTTTCCTGAATTCCTTTACGGACCCACGAGGACAGATAGGCGTGGAGCTAGAATTATTGATCTCTTCTAGGTTGTGGCATCACATTCCTTTCGGGCCTCTGGTTAGGTTACTGTGACCAGGGATCCCTTGTATTTCCCGCCTAATTTCAAAGTCTTGAGTGGATCTCTTATCCTGGCTTCCTGTCTAGAAAAAGATCTTAGGGCCTCATTTATGAAAAGTGACGCATCGCTGCGTGAAAACAGCGATGCGTCACTTTTCATTGCGCCCTCCTTGCGACATGCTGGATGCGACACATCATGTCTCATAGATTTCACTGCGTCACTTCTACGAGGCAAACTTGCGTCAAAACGCCCACCCTGCATACAGTATACCTGGCACAGGTATAATGTGGCGCAGGGGTTTACAAAGTGACGCATCTACCTAGATGCGCCACTTTGTAAATAGGACGCAACATGGCGCATTTATTATGCCGCTGGTGCGTCACAAAAACTGATGCACCGGTGGCACAAAAGTGACGCAAGGGCTCAAAAAGCTAGCTTTAGAGGAGCCTGTCGATGAGTGGCGTCACAACATCGCAGCGCAAAAGCAGTCAACTTCAACAAAGGAACGTTCCAGAATGCTTACTGATGCTGATTATCAGGGACGCAGAACTGACTGGGTGTAGAGAACTGCTCTGTTATTTTCAAAATAGGTACCAGCACAGGGGCGTCAGGAACCCCTAACTTTAACAGTGTGTGTGCTGGGCCTGAGGGGGTGGGGGCACTTGGCAGTGTGTGACTCATAAAACCCTTAAAATGTTGTTTGTCACTCCTTTAACTCTGATCGGAGACCCTAGTCTCAGAACAGAAGCAGTGCTTAATTTGAGCCCGTGGTTTCTGGTCCTCTGCACCTGCACTTAATTGTCAACACTGGTGCTTGTGACAGTCTGGCACAAGGTGGCATTGTCTTGCTAATTTAGAGATGATCACAACAACAGTTAATAATTAATTCAATATACATTAAAAATGACTCTTGCCCCCAAAGCCATTACTTGGGAGCCTGGAATAGTCCGAATTGTCACATTTGTAGGAGTGCGATGGTTAGTAGTTGGGTTGTTACTATCATTGGCAGCAGTGGCAGGGGCAATATGTGGTGCAAGCTGCAGTGGCCTCCTGACGAGAGCCCTGACACTTATGTTTTTTAACAAATTAAGCACTGAACAGAAGGTTACGCAAAGAGAATAGTAGGATGGATGTGGGGTGGGATGGGAGAAGGGAGGAATGGATAGATAGACTGGTTGGATGGATGGAAGAATTGGGGTGAATGGATGAATAGAAGATTGAATAGTCGGAGAGAAGGATGTAAAAATGGATGGAGTGGACAGATGGAATGGAAGCATGGATGGCATGCACGAAAGATGGAAGGATTATTGGGAAATAATAGGGAAGGGTGTTTGGAGAGATAGATGGGATGAATGAATGGAGAAAAGGATGGGTGGAGGGAGAGAGGGAAGGATCAATAGAGAAAAGAATGGAAGAATGAAGAGATGGAGCGATGGCTATTGAGGTATTTGTCGGGTGCACGCTTTCTCTTATCTCGTGCGCTCCCGTACGCTTTCATTGTGTACCGCGAGGAGGACACGAACATGGCACTACGTGTCATGGCTCGTGCCTGCCTCACGATCAACAATGTTGTGGTTTAATTTATGGAAGGTTGGACGGGGGGGAAAGAATTGTAAACATATTCATTTGTGACTTGTTTCTTGAACTGTATGGACGTGTGTTTCCAATAAACGCGGAACACCTGAAACTACTCTGCTTCTGACTCCTTCTTCTTTGCTGAATACCATTGTTGAATACTTTTCCAACACTGGTGACGAGGATGGAATGTCAATGGCATTTGGCAAATTGAAGGAATGTGTAGTTAATGCTCCTTGCTTAAAACCGTTTGTGAGTGGGAAAAGTGTATTGTTATGGTCGATGCTAGGAATACCGGTTTGGGTGGAGTGCTAATCCAAAAGGACAATGGGAAAGAATGGATTGTATCTTATGCATCTAGAGCATTAAGAGATGCAGAGAAGCATTATTCGGTCATAGAGAGAGAACTCCTAGCTTGCGTTTGGGGTGCTGAACATTTCAGATCATTTTTGTGGGGCACCAAGTTCAATATCAAAACGGCTCACAAACCACTTGGGTACCTGACGGCACCGGGCGGGGGTCGCACTATGTCAGCACGTCTTGCAAGATTGGCATCTAGATTGCAATCTTTTCAATATCAAATTGAAAATGTGCAAGGTAAAGCAAATGTACACGCTGATTGCATGTCTAGGTTTCCTCCTTCTGTTGTTGTCCTGGAGGAAATCGACGTAAAAGATTGTGAAGTGGCTTTTACACCACTTGATGTTAATTTGGTATGCGGGGAACAAGCAAGTTTACAAGAGGATGTATGGTTACACGAAATGAGGAAAGATTTGGAGCTAAATAAAGTCAAAGGTTATATATTACAAGGTTGGCCTGAGGAAAGAAAATTATCAGGTGACATGATGAGTTACTTCAAAGTAAATGATGAGTTAGCTATTGAAAATAATGTTGTCATGAGAAGTGACAAGTTTGTCTCTCCCCATTCATTAAGGAACATTATTGTGGCAATAGCCCATGAAGGTCATTTAGGGATTTCATGCACAAGAAGACGCATCAGGGAGTCATTTTGGTGGCCAGGTATCGACGTGTGTAGAACATTTTGTCCGAACCTGTGCAAAGTGTGCCGCTAGTGACAAGTCTGCCACAGCTTTGCGTCCTGAACCCCACCCTGTAGATTTTCCTGCAGCTCCATGGCGGAAACTAGGTTTGGACATAATTGGGCCATTTAACGTTTTACCTAAACATGAGGCTTTTGGCATTGTCTTAATTGATTACTATTCCAAGTGGCCTGAAGTTAAGATGGTAAAGGATATCACTTCGTTATTGAGTTTTTAGATGATGTTTTTTGCAGAGAAGGTATTCCTCAAGAGGTTGTTACTGACAATGGACCCCAATTCATTAGCAAAGAAATGGAGCGTTTCTTTGAGAAATGTGGTATTATACATAGGAAAATTGCTGTATTCCATCCTGAGGCCAATGGTCAAGTTGAGAGATTCAGGGGCTTATTTATAAGCCCTTGCGTCACTTTTGCGCCGCCGGTGCGTCACTT
This sequence comes from Calotriton arnoldi, assembly GCA_963921515.1. NCBI lineage: Eukaryota > Metazoa > Chordata > Amphibia > Caudata > Salamandridae > Calotriton > Calotriton arnoldi. The sequence goes on from CAWUFW010000386.1 coordinate 1,356,504, forward strand.
TTTGTGACGCACCAGCGGCGTAAAAAATGCGCCATGTTGCGTCATATTTACAAAGTGACGCATCTAGGTAGATGCGTCACTTTGTAAACCCATGCGCCACATTATACCTGCGCCAGGTAAAATGTATGCAGGGTGGGCGTTCTGATGCAAGTAAGCCTCGTAGAAGTGACGCAGTGAAATCTATGAGATTTCACTGCGCCACTTCTAGGACGCAAATGCGTCAATATCTTACGCCTGCCTCACAGCAGGCGTAAGACTGACGCAGGCACATTTGAAATGGGACTTGCCCATTTGAAATGACCCATTGCTGGAGTTGCGCCACTTTTGGGACACACTCCAGCAATGCGTCATTTTTGCGCCTACAGATACGTCAGAAATACTGACGTATCTGTAACTCCTTGCAACATGATGCGTCATACTGTAAATATGACGCATCCAGCATGTCTCAAGGAGGGCGCAGTGAAAAGTGATGCATCGCTGTTTTTACGCAGCGATGCGTCACTTTTCATAAATGAGGCCCTTAATCGTGTTGTAAAAGAAGCCATCCAACTTTCAGTGAAAGGAGGTTTGAACTGGCGTAATGCTTTGCAGTCCATGTTGTTGGCGTACAGAACCTCACCTAATTCTGTTACTTTAGTCAGTCCGTTTGAACTTTTGAGAGGACGCAAACCCAGTACCAGGTTGGCTCTTTGGTGGTTGAAGAAGAATTTAGGTGAGAGCAGTGAATTCACTAATGTAGACTACGAGAAGGTCCACCACAGAGTTGAGGCGTATAAGGAAAAAATGAAACAAGATATGAGAAGAAGACAGGGGTCTGTAAGTAAACATGCTGTCGTGATTGGAGACATGGTACGCAAAAAAAATTGAGGGGGTTTCCAAAGGTTATCCTATTTGGTCATCGCCTAAAAGAGTTGTGGATGTTTTCAGAAATGCTGTCAGAGTGGATGGTGGCAGCGTTTGGAATTTAAACAGAATTTCTCTGTTTTAAGGTGAGAAAAGCACGCAGGAGGATACTGGCAGCAATGTTTTTTTGGATATCAGAGAACATGATAACGTTGTGTGTCAGGACACTTCTTCTGCTAGTGCTACTGATGTTCCTTCCAGGAGTGCTAGGATCCACCGCCTTCCTATGAGATTCCGAGGTTTGTTATGAATTAATATGTGGGGTTTTTTTTGTTTTTGTTTTTCTGGGGGTTTTTTTGAAGGGGGAAGGTGTGTCGGGTGCACGCTTGCTCTTATCTTGTGCGCTCCCGTACGCTTTCATTGTGTACCGTGAGGTGGACACGAACATGGCACTACGTGTCATGGCTCATGGCTGCCTCGCGATCAATAATGTTGTTGTGGTTTAATTTATGGAAGGTTGGACGAGGGGGAAAGAATTGTAAACGTATTCATTCGTGACTTGTTTCTTGGAGTGTATGGACGTGTGTTTCCAATAAACGCGGAACACCTGAAACTACTCTGCCTCCGACTCCTTCTTCTTTGCTGAATACCATTGTTGAATACTTTTCCTACAGTATTGTAATCTGAAAGTCGCCGTTTGGCCACATTGTTTTCAGAATTCCCCCGGGGATGCAAATGAACAATGCTGGGCTCGCTCGCCTCACTGTCCTTCAGGATAAAGCTCAAAGTGGGGGTATGTTAGTCTTTTGGCTGCTCCCTTGTACCGGCAGACGGTAGAGAAAAAATTAACTGAAAAATATTCCAAGGGTGGATTGTGTTATGATGAATAAGTCTTGTTATTTGAGGTGTAGATTATTGATGAAGGTGTATTGATCTTAGTTCATAGGATGGCCTTGTAGTAAACTCTGTAGTTAGCCCCACCAGGAGAAGCCTCTCTGCTGCTCAGCCCATACTCCAACTGACACTCTCAACCTCACAGGCACCCAAACATTCCATTGCATCACCATGCACACCAACATTTCATACAGCACATTCACACTGGCTGAGCAGCAAGGACAGGGCAACAGGGAAGATGCAAAGTACAACACCAGATATAACACATTGGTCATAATGAACATGGGAGGGGTGAGAAAAGTATAATGGCTGGCTCATGTCCCCCAGAATTTTAAACTGTATATACAACATTTTAGACTGTAAATACAACGTTGAATGTGGGCATTACTGCAATCAGGGTTAACAGAGAAAAGACAAGTAAAGCAAGAGTTCACTGACACCTGCCTGTTTTGCTGTGAATTTAAAGAAACAATTGAGCATTTCTTGTTTTTTCTGCTTTACTTAAAATTAAAAAAATCCCTCTTGAGACCAATATTAATGAGGCGTGAGACCTGTTATACGCACTGTATGGTGGGTGGGTGCAGGGAACAAGAAAAATAATATTGTAACTGTGGTAGTGAAATGTGTAGAGGCGTCCTGAGTACACTGGGCTCGCTATAGGACTATGACTCTGTAAGTTGGAAGGTAATGGGTAAAATAAATCTATTTGAGTAGGACTACACAGTTCTTTTCTTTATAAGTGAGGTAAGAAATGAAATATGTGCATGTGTTACTGCATTTTATATTATGCTTTCAAGGGATGTTTTCATCCAAAAAACTTTGACTGACTAATTAAATGTCAGAGTGTTTCACCTCTTTAGAGCTATATGAGTTTGCTAGCTGAGCTCTTTCACTGTGATTGGTTGTGGATGCTGCATCGTACAGTTCCAGTTGCTGTGCTGGACAGATGATAGACTTATCGTTTCTTAGTGCAGTTTCCATCTTCTTCCTTCATGTGCATGTCCTGTTCTAGATGGTGTTTGGGAAAAGTCCCAACAGTGTGTCCGAGCCTTGGGATGGAATGTGTTCGGGGCCAGACTGGCCGTGGCGGGCACAGGTGTTTTCCCGGTCGGCCGGAAGGGTAGGGGGCCGGTTTTCAAGTGGTGGGGGGCCGGTTTTGTTACTGGGGGCCGGTTTTGAGGCAGTGCTGCAATATTGTCCCCCTGTAACAAAAGCGGCAGCAGTGCTAAAGCAGAAGCTGTACTGCTTCTCGCTAGCACCCCCACTCCCCCACCCGGGGCCAGTCCGGCAGAATTGCCAGAGCTGGTTTGTGTTCCCAGTCCGACCCTGAAGTCTTCTGGTTATGTGTGTCGACATTCCTCTAAAGCTACTTCAGTTCCCCTGCAGATTCTTCTGGTAGGATTCTTTACTCCTGCCCAAAGTAGTGGAGATCTTAGACTTAAACAAGGCAACCACTTTAGAAACAAGCACTTGGAAAACCAATGGGTATTGCCTTTGGGACCTATTGTCTTTGCCAGTGTTTTTTGGCGATGCTGTACAGCATTAGCCAAAAGAAAAAAGGTGAGATAACATTGTCTCTGCTGGCAGCCACGTAATTTTCATAAGTGCTCACTTGTTTGATAACAAATGTGCATGCATGCATCACAGGGGAGGCGTGCACCATGGGACTGACACAGTGGCCATTTGTTTTTAATGTATCGATCCAAGATGGATCAGTAGATTAAAAGAAATTAAATTCAAGTAGTGTGAAACTGGTTTTAATTAGATTGAGGGGCTTTCATCAATTGTGGGGGTGCAACAGAGGTACGGGTAGGGGGATTCGGTGGGGCAAAACAGCAGGGGGAGGGCATGGGAAGATGATAAACTAAAATAAAGTCAGGTGGTGGAAGTACGGGAAATCAGCAAAAGAAGGAGAGAGCAACAAAGGTGGGTGAGAGCAATGCTGTGTGTTGAGATGGAAAGGGAAATAATCTTCAAAATCCCAGTTGATAGAAAATAAGATTTATTCAGGAACACAGCCTGGCATCCGACTACCTCGACGATCCAGCATCAACTGGCAAACATCGAGTGCCGTCAGCCTCACATTCTACAGAACACCTAGACATGAACACTCCACCGCGAGGTAAGTTACATCACAACACATCCTCCTCCTTAATGAACAGAAAACAAAGGCAAAACAAAAACAACTAAAAATGGAGAAAAACTGAAAAGATCAAACAGTGACATAGTCTTGTAAATACAAAGGAGGTCTGCGAATTCTTGTACCAGCACCACCCATATTATCTGATCTGAAATCATGAGTATTAGCAAAGTCCCCCAAATCTGTGCTGCGTTCACCACCCACATCATGACCCATCCTCTCTGGACCAGAATTATCAGGAGTATCTGGGATAAACATTGCGCCAGAACACCCTTCATCATGACCAGATTGCTGGACGACAGCCCCCCTCCTCTGGTAAAGAGCCACTCTGCGCAAATTCCACTTTTGTCCACCTTCCACAACAACAAAATGCTTCGCAACACTGACAACTCGACACGGACCTGAAAATTTGCTCAAACCAGCTTTCACTCTACCACACTTCAATTTAACCCAATCACCCACCATGAACTTGGAATCAAAGAAATCTTGAGTATGTGCACCTCCAGACGCCACCCAATCTTTCAGCCACGCCGGAACCAAGCGAGAACCAGGTACACGTCCTCTCATACTTTGAAAAGGCGAAAAATGGGTAACACTATGCTCGGTGGTGCGATATGCCCAGAGCATTTCTTCAATAAGACGTTTGGGGGATTGTCCATTGGCCAACGCCAGTTGAATGGTGCCCTTGACTAATCTGTTAGCCCTCTCTACCATACCATTCCCCCTGGGATTGTAAAGAGAGGTGCAAGAATGTTTTATTCCACACTTTTCTAGAAAACAACGCATGTCACCAGAAGTCAACTGTGTGCCATTGTCAGTCAACAAACGTATGCGGCACGCCTTCATCCAAAAACAACTTTTCCAAAACTTCAATGGTGGACTGAGTAGTGACGTCCTTCACAAATTTTACTACAAGCCATCTAGAGTGAACATCTACAATGACAACTGCAAAACGCATATCTAATGATAATTCAGAAAGAGGACCAATAAAATCTAAACAGATAGTATACCACGCCTTCCCAGGATCGGTAATGTGGCCCATACTACTTTGATTGCCCACCTTAAGTCTTTTTTCACTCTCCTTACACAAAACACAATTTTCAACCCACTTACGAATTTGGTCATCCATCCCAGGCCACCAAAATTCTTGTTTAATTCTTCTGATAGTCATGCCTTGGCCCAAATGACCTTCATGAGCAAGCTTAAAGATGTACAAGCGAAGTCCCACCGGAGGCACAAACCTGTCACCTCTCATGACAACATCAGATCCATTTACTGATAATTCCTCCAAGAGTTTCCAAAAAGGTCTGACCGCAAAAGGTATCATATTTTCACGGGGAGCACCTTTCTTTATCAAAGAAATAACTTCCTTCAAGGTGGTATCTAGCTGCATTTCTTCCAACCACTGTGCTTTTGAAAACACACCCAAATTGCATTCACACACTTCGCTCACCAGGGCCACCGCTTCTTCGGATTCAAATTTCGTGACAACATCTCTGTCAACAACTTCCCAATCTAAGGACATACGAGACAAACAATCAGCTTGCAGATTCCTCCAACCATGAATGAATTCAATATCGTACGAGTATTCCTGCAACCTGGCAGCGAATCTGGCCAACCGAGCTGAGCCTTTACCGGCACCTCCAGCAGACAAAATTTTCATCAGAGGTTTGTGATCCGTCTTCAAAACAAACCTTGAACCCCAAAGGTAAATTCTAAAGTACTCAACGCCCCAAGCTGCAGCAAGAGCTTCCCTCTCAATTACGGAGTAATTCCTCTCCGCTTGCGTTAGAGTTCTAGATGCAAAGGCAATCGTTCTCTCCCCCCCACGATGATTTTGGGAAAGAACAACCCCAATGCCGGTGAGACTGGCATCTACTGTGAGAATAGATTTGCACTCTGGCTTAAAGGGAGCTAAAATCCCCGCCTCACAGATCTTATTTTTAATATTCGAGAAAGCTTCTTGCTGTTCCTTATTCCACACATATTTGGTTCCTTTACGCAGAAGACATCTCAAGGGTTCAGAAATGTCGGCAAAAGCTCTCACAAATTTGGAATAATATTCTACAATGCCTAAAAAGGACCTGAGCTGATCTTTATCTTTGGGGCAAGGTGCATTTTTTATAGCCTCCAACAGGTTACGTTTGGGAGCCAACCCACCACTCGAGATAGAATACCCTAAATACTCCACTTGTTCAGTTAAGAATTTACACTTTTCCTTATTGACTGTTAAACCAGCATGTTCAAGTTTCCAAAGAACTTGTCTAAGAAGAGCATTATGCTCTTCAACAGTTTTTCCAGAAATGAGAATGTCGTCTTGGAAGTAGACCACCCCCACCAACCCCTTAAACATGTTGGACATCATTCTCTGGAAAACACTCGCAGCCGACGCCAAACCGAACGGCATGCGAGTGAATTGGAAAGTCCCTTCAGAGGTAATGAAAGCAGTAAGTGATTTAGAATCCGGATGTAATCTAATCTGATGATATGCACTTCTCAAATCTATTTTAGAGAAATACTTGCCACCACCCACCGATTGTAGTAACTCATTAATATTGGGCAAAGGGAAAGTATCCATGATGATGTCACGGTTGAGTGATCTTAAATCAATGCAAAATCTCAAACGACCATCAGATTTAAGTGTCAAAACTACTGGAGAAATCCATGATGATGCCTCTACAGGTTCTATGACACCCGAACTTAATAACTCTTGTATAAGATCTTTAAGTCCCTGCCTCACAGATAGTGGTACTTTCCTCAGCTTGTGCTGCACTGGACAAGCATCAGGTTTAAGAATTATTTTGTGAAGGTAACCCTGTACACAACCCAGTTTGTCCTCAAATACTTTATGCGCATCCTGTAAAATGTGGTCAATCTGTATCGAATCTTCAACCACCATAATTTGGTTAGGAGACCTCGGATTTATGATTATGTGTAAATCATATTGGTGCATCCAACCAATAATTGGTGGACCATCCTTAGCAATGTAAATCTTGCCTTGAGTACTCCTTGAACCAAATTTGATGGAGCCATACATGTAACCTAAAATATCAATCGACTCCCTTGATAACTAACAGGATTAATATCCCTACTTGAAAGAGTAACACCCTGCCAATGTGCATGGAAGAGAGACTCTGGTATAATAGTGAACATAGAACCTGAGTCCACCATGAGAGTAACGTTTTGTCCACACACACTAAATTCCGCCGAAGGTCTGGTTAGTCTACGTAAGTCCTGATTGACTTCCTCATGAAAACAATCAGTACCTTCCCCTAAGACCAACACCCGGTTGAGTGTTTGTCCAACAGCGGGGCATGGTTGAACCACATTAACTTTGGATTTATACTTATCAGGAGTATCAGCCGATCTGCACATGCGTGCATAATGCCCTTTGCGACCACACTTCTTGCAAACCTGGTCTAAGGCAAAACATTTCTTGTAATCCGCCAAATGATATTGGCTGCCACATCTCAAACACTCTCTATTCTTGGGTTTAGCTACGGACCCAAAAGTATTTGCATTCTTTACAACTCTTTTAGAAACTGCGTTGACATCAACTTCTTCATCCTTGCTAAGTTCAACATTTGCAATCTCATTCATTGTTTTATCTCTCTTGCTTAACTCCTTTATACATTTCTGAGATTCCTCAATTACTTTAGCTAAATCCATGGCGTCTTTGAGTGAAGGATCTTTAGCGGCCCACAGTCTCTCTTGGATCTTCCTATCACGACATTGAACAATGAGTTGGTCACGAATTAATTCTTCAGTCATTGTCCCAAAACAACATTTTACTGAAAGTTCACGTAACCTGGCTACAAAGTCATCAATGGTCTCACCCTCTGATTGAGGTTGGGTATAAAATTTGTATCTTGCCATAACTAAATTTACCTCTTTAGCAAACCTTGTTTCTAAACGTTTAATGGCTTCTTTATAAACATCATCCATGGGTTGACCATTTGCACCCATGGCAACAGGAAGATACTTGAATACACGCTGACCTTCACTTCCTAGAGCACTAAGTAACAAAGCCTTCTTTCTTGCCGGAGAAAAGTTAACACCATCCAGTGCTATAATATAGTTTTCTAACATCTCTAACCAATCCTCCCATATAATAGTAGGAGTACCCGGCAAAGGTAAAAACAAAGGTGGCATAATGACATTGGGATGTGACTCATACATGACTAGAACAGCTTGTTTTAAAAAAAAACGCTGAAAATGTATGCAAAAGTGACCAAAGTATGAAGTACGATAAGTAGTACACAGAGCCAAAACTGAATATGAAATGTTAAGGAATCCCAAGGTGTGCAGATCACCGGTGTGTAACTGCACAGCACTGCGCTCAATGCAAGGTGGCTGAGATCAAGGCTGGAGATCAAGGCTGCTGAGATCAAGGCTGGAGATCAAGGACAAATAAACTCACCGGCGCTCACCAGAAGTCGATATGCTCAGAGAGGTGTGCAGACAAATAAACTCACCAGCGCTGACAGGAAGTCGATATGCTCAAGGTGTGCAGATCACCGCAGAAGGGTTGGACAGTGACTGCAAGAGGGGAAGAGTGAGCTAAAATATCGACCGATGTAACGGCGCTAAGAAGTGAACTCACACCCATGCAGAGCTGTCTTGATTACAACTGAACGGAGGAGGTGGGTGCCTTCAACTCCGAAACGAACAAAATGGCAGCACGTAGGTGACGTGAATGACGTTGCGCACGGCGTACGTTGGACACGCACTAGAGAGTGAGCGTGGATTACGCCGTGCGTTCCAGCAAGAGCGTGACGTAATAAGCCTTATGTTGGAGCTCGAGAGTGTGCGCGCAGCAGAAACGGCAGCGCACGGCTCAAACGGCACCAGGGGAATCCAAATTTAGAGACCAGAGGCACAGTACCTTAAAAAGGTGGCAACATGAAAAGAGGATCCGATGCGAAGCTCCCAGAAGCGGGAAAGTTGTAGGACGCCGGACAAGCAAGAAGATATCAGCCACAAATGGATCACCAGGTTGCGTTCGGGAGCGTCGAGGAAGGCACAAAATCGTCGCCAAATTGTTGAGATGGAAAGGGAAATAATCTTCAAAATCCCAGTTGATAGAAAAGAAGATTTATTCAGGAACACAGCCTGGCATCCGACTACCTCGACGATCCAGCATCAACTGGCAAACATCGAGTGCCGTCAGCCTCACATTCTACAGAACACCTAGACATGAACACTCCACCGCGAGGTAAGTTACATCACAACAGCAGGCTGTCATCAATTGTGGGGGTGCAACAGAGGTACGGGTAGGGGGATTCGGTGGGGCAAAACAGCAGGGGGAGGGCATGGGAAGATGATAAACTAAAATAAAGTCAGGTGGTGGAAGTACGGGAAATCAGCAAAAGAAGGAGAGAGCAACAAAGGTGGGTGAGAGCAATGCTGTGCATGGGGGCAGGGAAGTGTGGTGGGGGAGAAGCACACTAGAGGGAGAGCTGGAAAACACATGCACTCTGATAGAGTGCTTAGCCAAAAATAAAAAAGTGGTTCCTACAAAAAGAGCAGGGGAAGGATACAAGCCAGGCAATCAAAAGGATGGTAAAGAGGCCATACTCCAGGGGAGGGACAAACACAAGATGGGAAAAGGACAGCTGTCGAATCAGAGGCAAGGGTGATGATAACGCCAACCAATGGAAACAGTGAATGAATTCTAAGCATACTGCAAGCTCTTGGCATAGCCCAAAATAGGCCATTTGCAACCAGACAGCTAATGTATTACCCAGGGATACAAATCACTGTTACCATGCCAGTTTACGCAATGCAACAGCATATAAAGCATTGTCTCCATGCCAATTTCACCAGTGCACTGTTATGTAGCTCAGCACCACGCCAATTCCTTTATTCACTTTGTGCTTCATATAAAGCAACACAATATTCAGGCCTATTTAAACAGCACACCGGGCACTCAGACTCCCTCCTGCCTCCTCCCAAGCACAACTAAGACTAGAGTTGAACATGACCAGATGTAAAATGCTCATTCAAGCCACATTTCTTTCTTATTGTTATAAGTTAAAAATAGTTGACTCGAACAGTTTGAAGTTTTACGTGTGGTCAACGATAAATAAAATAAGGCCTCCAGCTGGTATTTTGGAAAAGCTATAAAACAATAAGAAGCCACAGACCTCTTGATGGAGGAGTTTCCCAACAAATCATTTTCCAAAATAGTAAACAAACAGGCTAAACAACTATCAATTAATTAGGGCGTTGAAGATCTAAGCAAACAATCGCATAGTAAGTTGTTCCCCCCTCAATACGATGCGCAGAGGGTTCCACACTCTCCAAAGCAGCCTTGGCCACTGGAACAGAAAATACCATTAATGCGATACCGCTCTGGTCTGATCCCTGTGAGAGCAGGCTGGGGCGAGGCTCGGATCCTTCTTGTCGCTTGTGTGAAGCTAAGTCGGAGTCACTGAGTCATGTCATCTGGATCTGCCTTTGCCTCGTTATACCTCAGAAATACTGGCTCGACCCGATGTTTAAATGCCTGTCCATCAGCACTTGTCAGGTAGCTGTGGAAACCCGCCTTAAGGGTGAATCTGGCCATTAAATTTATGAAATTTGTTTCCAAAGAACTGAATAATTGTGAGCAGTTTCTACCTTGATTGTTAAGTAGAATCTTTAAGTCGTTTTTACAAGTGATGACACTTTTAATGTTCATTATGTATGTGATTGCACAGTTGCACTTTCTGTCCCCTTGTCACATTCAATTGATAAAAAGAATTTTAGTATTGAGTTTCTTTGATATTAATTGTATGCTTATTTTAATCCTGATGAACTCTATTTGCTGATCTATGTTACACTTGTCTTTTGCAATGATTTTAATTAGTTTTTGCAATAAAAGTTCAGACATTCATTCACCAGTGTGTAAAGGTACATAGCTAGGATAGTTTTTCAATGCCCTAAAACCAGCCTAATAAGTTTAGAATGGGAATTACCTTAGTGAAGTCAGGGTCCTTACTCGTCCAGTATGTAAATCACAGTCTGTTGTCAAAGTACCCTCATATGTAAAGCATCGTGGCCAGATTAGCTTCAATAATGTAAAGCACAAGAGCATAGCCAGTGCTGCCCCAGTAATACTGATCCAGTACTGGTGTGGCTGCAGTGCTTAACATACTGGAGCAACCTGGATTCTGGCCTGGATAAGGTGCTTTAGGTACTAGGCCATGATCCGCATGCAAGACATAATGTAGCAAACCAAGGCCTCCAATGTCCCTCTTGTTGTATCCTAGTAACCCTGTTACTGTGTTCTGTAGCCTAGTGATGGTTGCCAGTCTCCAGTGTTCTAGAAGATTGGACTTCACTTGGTGAGACAGTTGATGCTGAGGAGGACATGTCCAGGGGTTGCTCCTTGTAACTTAATAAACTACTTCCTATCCTAATCACTTGTCTGCGCTTCTTAAAAGTGGCGACGAGGATGGGATCAAAAAGGATGGAAGCGCAATGAAGGCGGAATACTAAACTGATGTGACCGTGGAAATCAGCAACCCCTGGCTGTGGAGGAAACCAAGTCTTGTGCGGCACCGGGACAGTGTCAGTGTTGGAGCGAGAGTGTCGGTGTACAGATCTCCGTTGTGTGCAGCACATCGACATTACGTGGTGTTGGAGCGAGAGTGCCAAGATTGCACCGGCGGCAGGGAGCAATAACTGTGCCTTGATTGCACCAGCGGCAGCCGGAATAGTGTCAGCAGCACCAGCGAAGTGTACTGAGAGCTCCAGTGCTACCAGCAAGTTTGTGAGTAGCGGTGTACGAATGCGCTGTATGGGACGTGCTGGTTGAGTGCAAGTTATGATTGAAACGCACTCACCAGCAGTCCGTTAGTCAGCGCGAGGAGCTGCACACTCATTGTCGTCTCCGCAAGGTAACTCTACTCAGTGCAGGGAGCGGCGCGGAGCGGCGCCACCATTGTCGTCTACGAGAGAGCTGGAGGCGGAGGCGTGTCTGGAGACGTGATGTCAGCACGTGCACAGAGTTGAGAGCGACGTCAGCGCGCTCATGTGGATGGAAGTCATGGAAGGGCTGAAGAGGTCGCAAAAGTGCTGAAGCGCGTCGGCGTCAGCTGGTAACGTGCTGAAAGAGTTTTGGCGAAATATTCTACCTGCAGCCTACGTGTGCTGCCGGCATTTCCAGGTAGACCACTATTACGCAGGCAATTCCAACGGTGATTCTCTGAACTCTATTGTGTGACTGATTACAATATATTAAGACTAACCTGGTCTATGGTGACTATGATGTTATGTTAATTCTTAGTAACTGTGCAGAATGAATACCAAGTAATGGTTTTTTTTGCATTGTGTTGCCAACTTAGCTACTAGTGCACGTGTTGACACTATATACTAGCTCACATTAAGGCAATTTGTGTATTAGTTTTAGTCAGAAATGGATTTAGCGTCTATCATTGCTCCACCAACATTTTTACAGAGTCCAGGGGAACCTAATATGCCCTGGGAAGATTGGCTTGAGTCATTTGAGACGTATTTAGAAGCAGTCGGTGGGGAGGATTGTGTGGCGTCCCGCAAAGTAGCTTTGCTGAAACACAACCTAGGAGATGAGGGCAGAAAGGTGTTAAAAACTTTACCCATACACACCAGAGTGAATTCTACGAATCAAGAAGGTGAAGAAGATGACGAGAGTGAGGAAACGCAAAGGGACAGTTTCGATGAATATTTAGAGGTGATAAGGGCTTTGGAGGAAAATTTTGGGGAAAAAATTAGTATAGTAGTTGAAAGGCACAAATTCTTCTCTAGAGCGCAACAACCAGGTGAGTCAGTAGAACAGTACATTTCTGTTCTTAGGACATTTGCATCTACATGTAGATTTAAAGAGTTACAGGAAGAAATAATAAGGGACCAATTTATTAACAGAACTAGCAATGTCAAAATACAAGAGACTACTGGATTTAAAAGACCCTTCATTACAAAAGACAATAGAAGTAGCTAGACGCATAGAGAATACCTCAAGATATGTTAAAGAACTTAATTCAGACCAAGTTAAGGATAACAGGGAGGCCACTAAGATTTGTGCTGTTGAAAAAAATAGCATTAAGAAAAGTGACAAGAATGTTAAGAGTTTTCAACCTAAACACAATCGTATATGTTTTAGATGTGGCAGCATAAGACATACTGCTGATTCCGACAAATGTATAGCAACCAAAGAAAAATGTTACAAATACAGAAAAATTGGGCACTTTGCATGCATGTGCAAAGCAGGTTCATCTAATAATTGGAAACGCACAGTACATGCAATAGGGGAGTATAGCGAAGAGGGATCATCTGATGAAAGAGATGCAGTTGAAGTGTGTGTTGTATATGAGGACACCATCAATGAGATTCATGAAGGTTACAACCCTCCAAAATGCATGCTGGGTATTAATAGTACCAAAATTTTGGTTTGGGCAGAATCTTGCTCTCCTTACACTATCATAGATAAAGACGCATGGGAGAAAATTGGCAAATGTGAGTTGGATTCTCCTGACATTGAACCCGTGGGTTATTGCGGGGTTAAAATTCCTTTATTAGGATTCTTTAAATGCAAACTTTCACACAAGGACAAGGTAATAACCAGCAAGGTGTATGTGGTAGAAAAGGGTAGAGCCTTATCAGGGTGGTGTGAACAAAAAATGTTAGGTATTAAGCTAGATACCAACCACCCCCAACAGGTACTTGCAACAGAAGATACTGAGAAAACCAAATGGAGTGTAAAGTACCCCAAGTTGTTTGGAAATGAGCTGGGATATTTAACCAAATTTGAACACCGGATCGTTCTTAAAAGTAGCAATGTTCCGTGTGTTCACAAGGCAAGGAATGTTTCATTTGCACTCAGAGAGCAATTAAGGAAAGAACTGCAGAGGTTATGCGATGCACAAGTCATTGAGCCAATTGAATCTTCGGAATGGCTTAGTCCCATTGTTTTGGCGCGCAAATCTGATGGAAATTTGCACATGTGTATTGACCTGAGAGACCTTAATCGTAACATTTTGTTTGACTGTTACCCCCTGCCACATATTAGTGAGATGGTATCGTCTGTTACTAATGCAGCATACTTTTCCTTAATCGATCTCTCAAGTGCGTATCACCAAGTACAGTTACACCCAGCATCAAGACATCTCACTTCGTTTATAACACCGGCGGGAGCGTTCCGATTTGTGTGGATACCATTTGGTTTGGCGTCCGCCTCTGCTGTATTTCAAAGGGTGATGTGCAAAATTTTGGGAAATATGCCCAAGGTCTTAGTGTTTCAAGACAATGTTTTGGTGTGGGGTTCAAACAAGGAAGAGCATGATCTTATTTTGGACAAAACATTGAACAAGTTGCAACTCGCAGGCTTAACTGTGGGAGTTGACAAGTGCAAATTTGGTGTGGAACAGATAGACTATGTGGGGCACACGTTGTCAAAAATGAGAGTTAAACCAGAAAAAAAACTGTTGGACGCCATTGCTGATGCACCATTACCCCAATACAAGGAACAATTGCGATCATTCCTTGGGTTGGCGGAATTTTATTCGAAGTTTGTCCAACACTTTGCTGACAAAGTGCACGTTTTGAGAGTGCTAATGAAGAAAGGGAGTAAATTTGAGTGGACGGTTGAATGCCAAGTAGCATTTGAGGCTATTAAGGAGCAGATTGTGAAGGCAGTAGCTTTAAAACCTTTTAATCCTCTTGACCAAAGTATAGTCGTAGTGGATGCAAATGCATACGGATTGGGGGCTGTTCTTATGCAAAAACATCTCGGTCAAGAACGTGTGGTGGCATTTGTGTCCCACACATCGAAGGGAACGGAACCTACTTATTTGGTTATTGAAAAGGAGGCCCTAGCATGCTGGTGGGGTGTTAACCATTTTAAGACTTATGTCTGGGGAACTCATTTCGAGGTCAGATCTGACCATAAGCCTCTCATAGATATATTCACTACCAAAGGAGCAGGAAACGCAACTCCCAGGATTGCCAAGTGGTTGTACAGTTTACAGGGGTATGATTTTACGTTGAATTATGTGCCTGGCATCTGCAACATAAATGCTGACTGTTTGTCGCGGTTGCCATTACAATGTGTGGATGCCGAGGAGGAAACCGGCGAGGAGTGTGTGGTGGCCAGTGTGTCTGAATCGTGTAATGGAGCCATCACGGTGGATGAGTGGAAGTCAGCGGTGAGGGAGGATGCCACCAAGTTGGGGTTGATGGAGCAATTAGCCAACCCAACCCTATCCAATGTGGTATTGAAAAGGAAATTAGGCGAATACTGGACGGTGTGGCCAGAGTTGTCTGTTGAAGATGGTATAGTGCGTAGAGATGGCAGGTTAGTGGTGCCTAGTGGTTTACGTTCCAGACTGCTTGCATTATTGCATGAGGGACATAGTGGATGTCGGGAATGAAGAGAAGAGCTAGGGTGACATTTTGGTGGTCAGGAATGGACAGGGAAGTGGAGGTGTGTGTACAAGGTTGTTTAGATTGTACGTGCAGCGACAAGTCACATCGGGTTGAAGAATCTCCCATTGCCCCTACCAAGTTTCCCAGTAAGCCATGGGAAAGGGTGGCCATGGATATTTGTGGGCCTTTCACCGCCAAAGGGATAATGAACAAGTTTGCCCTTGTAATGATTGATTATCATTCTAAGTGGCCTGTGGTTGCGTTTTCTAGTGAAATTAAAACTTCCAATGTCATTGAATTTTGTGACCAAATTTTCCACAGGGAGGGATGCCCAGGCAGTTTGGTTACAGATAATGGGCCTCAGTTCATGGCGGAAGGGTTTAAAACTTACTTATCCAAAATGGGTATCGTACACTATGATACAGCAGTTTATGACCCCAGGGAAAACGGTGTTGTCGAGAGATTCAACCGAGTGTTGAAGGAGTGTGTTCAGTTGAAAGTAAGCAGTGGTGGCGACTGCAAGGAGGCAGTGAAAGAAATGTTGTGGAGCTCCCGATCTACACCTCATTCTGTCACTAAGGAGACTCCCTTCATGCTCTTAAAGGGAAGACAGCCGGGGTCAAGGGTGCCTCCAGCATGGATGTTCAGTGGACGTACATATCATCTGGACAGAATGAATTTGATGTACAGGGTTCAAGAACACCAGACCAAGTATGTAAAGAGGCATAATGACAAATTGAAAAAGGGAAGGAGAGTGTTTGCAGTGGGTGATTGGGTGAGAACTAATAATCCAAGCACCCAGAAGACAGCTCTGTCGAGCTGGTCGGTACCAATGTGTGTTACAAAAGTAGTGGGGAACAACATGTGGTTGTCTGATGGCAAAAAGTGGAATGTCCGTAGAGTTACGTTGTGCAATGCACTTGAGCGGACCATGTGGATGAATAAATTAGGCGGAGGTTTGTTGGATGAGGTGACGAATGTGAAGACCACTGTGAAGGATAAGGAATCACGGGTTAGGAGACGGCCCAAGTGGCAAAGTGACTATGTGTGCAATTGACTATGTACCTTTGGTTCTACTATGTTCTCTATGTTTGTGCAATGAACTATGTAGAGTTCAATTATTCTGTTTAGATGTTATATTTCATATTTGCGTTCTTATAGGTTTCATTATTGTATTGTTATTGGGAGAGGGAGATGTGTTGTATCCTAGTAACCCTGTTACTGTGTTCTGTAGCCTAGTGATGGTTGCCAGTCTCCAGTTTTCTGGAAGATTGGACTTCACTTGGTGAGACAGTTGATGCTGAGGAGGACATGTCCAGGGGTTGCTCCTTGTAACTTAATAAACTACTTCCTATCCTAATCACTTGTCTGCGCTTCTTAAAACCTCTCTGTTAGGCACCATAGCTGAGCAAGGCTTCATAATGCCCAGTTTTCTAACGCACCACAACCAGGCTAGTTTAACGCTGCCTCAGCATCATTACTGATTACTTCATTGTCCTGTTATTCCTCCTACACTCCTGCATGGCACTGTGTTTCACGATTGCCCCCACAACAGTTTACTGTAAGACTGATAGCATGTAGCTGTTGCTGCATGGTGGAATTCTGCTGCTCCAATTTTGGAAAGAGTTTAAGTGTTATTTAAAGTTGCAGTGTTGGAGAGACGGAGCCAAGATGGTGGCAGAGTGAGACACACTGCCAAGCTGCTCCAGCCACCTGCAGAGAAATTTGTCTCTTCAAGCCAGGAGCGGGCCCCCAGTGGTGTTGAAGTCTGAGTGGGGGTCCCGCAAGAATAACTGGAGCAGCGATATGTGTGCAACTGGGCCGGGAGGGGCCACGGCAAGGCGGCAGCCCAGGAGTGCTGTGGATTTCGAGCCACCCAAAATTGTGGGTGCTACTTGGTAGCTGGCAGTGGCCCAAGAAGAGGCGATGGTGGTGGTTCTCTGTAGTAAGTAACTACGGATGCTTGAGTAGTTGTAATCAGGAGTTTATTCAGGAGCACAGCTAGAGGCAACACAACGCCTGCTGACCAAATCACCAACTGACGTTCCTAGAACACACACACATAGAATAGAGAATACACGCAGGTATTCTGGAAGGGTGAGTAAGGGGAGACATAGAGAAAGGGATACATAGCGACCATATTATGAGAGGTTATAATATACAACACACCTTCCTCCTTTATGGGGAAAGAAAAACAGATACAATAAGGATGTAAAACAACCATCCTGTATGTACAATTAACAGCAATAATCATTGAGATAAGCTGGAGGTCTGCGACACCTTGTGATTCTGTTGTTCACAGACAAAGGAGTGATGTGAAGATTAGGGGAGTTGCCAGGAGAGTAGTTGGCAGTACTTCCCGAATCACCAGCATCACCTCCACCCACACTCCTTCTACTAATAGGAACAGGAAACAAGGGATCATCCTCCATTGTTGACAACATGTAACCACTGTTACCTGTAGAGGCATGAGTGTCTTGGACAGTGGTATCGTTAGGTGCAGGACCTTTTTTTTTATATAACGCAACTCTGCGGAGGTTCCATTTTTCCCCATTGGTCAAGACCACGTAATGGGGAAACACCTCTTTGACACTGAACGGACCTTTAAACTTGGTTAACCCTTTTGAAATTCTACCAGGTTTTACTTTGACAAGATCACCTTTTGAAATATGAGAAGAGAACGTCCTTTCGGAACAAATGATGGGAGTGGATACAGAGTGACCACCTTTAGAAACTCCTTCTTTAATCCAGGACGGAGTAAGTTTCGTACTGGGAACTCTGCCTCGCATTAGTTCAAAAGGTGACTTTTCATTTAAGCCATGAATAGTAGTGCGATAGGCCCACACCATATCTTGGACCATGTCATGAGCAAAAACGCCACTGGAGCAAGCCATCTGAATAATGCCTTTGACAAGTCTGTTGGCCCTTTCGCACAAACCATTACCCTGTGGGTTATACAGGGATGTGCGATGATGTGTGATGCCACACTTAGATAAAAAAGAACACATATTGTGGGAGACAAGTTGTGTACCATTATCTGTGATGAGAATATTAGGATAGCCCTCTTCTTGAAAGAGTGTTTTCAGAAAAGTAATATTGCTGTCTGTGGTAATGTCTTTTACAAATCTAACTGTAAGCCATTTGGAGAAGACATCAATGGACACAATGGCGAAACGTTGACACAAAGGTAGTTCCTCCATTGGTCCAATAAAATCTAGGCAAATGCTGTGCCACGGATGACTAGAACTTACTAGCTGACCCATAGATGAACCAACAGCAACTTTAAGTCTCTTCTCACCCTCTTTGCATGCTGAACATTTTTAAATCCATGAAGACACTTGAGAATCCATGCCCGGCCACCAAAAATTGGCTTTAAGCCTGCGCTGGGTCAAAGTTTGTCCCAAATGTCCTTCATGGGCAATATCAAGTAGTTTTGATCTTAAGCTTGAAGGTGGAACGAATCTGTCACCTCGCATGAGAATGTTATCTCCGCAAGTTGATAACTCATCTAATACCTTCAGGAAAGGACGAGCCGAGATGTGTACACAACTCTCCCGTCTGGAACCCAACCTTATAAGAAGAATGACCTGTTTAAGAACATGGTCATTAGCCATTGCTTTACACCATTCCTCGTGTGTGAAGGTGCCTTCACTGACAGCAAGGACATCTTGAACTGACGCAACAGCCCACTCTTCATTCTCAACATTGAGAGATGCATCATCAAGATCTTCCCACTTGATAGACATTCTAGATAAACAATCAGCTTGAAAGTTGCGCCAACCCGGGACATGTGAAATGTCGTATTGATATTCTTGGAGTTTGGCAGCCAACCTAGCTAGCCTGGGAGAACCCTTGCCCGCCCCACCGGGAGACAGTATGCAAACTAAAGGTTTGTGATCAGTTTTGAGGAGGAATTTGGTACCCCACAGATAAGTACGGAAATACTGGACACCCCAAGCAGCAGCGAGTGCCTCCTTTTCAATAATAGAGTAGTTTTGTTCTGAAGGAGTGAGAGTGCGAGAGGCAAAAGCAATTGCTCTCTCCCCTTCAGAATACTTCTGTAATAAAATAGCACCTAAACCAGTGGCACTTGCATCAACCATGACTACGGAGGTACGCTTCGTGTCAAAAGGGGCTAAAACATTGGCTTCACAAATTTCTTTTTTGATGAGGCTAAAACATGTATTCTGGTCGTTCCCCCATCCAAATTTTACACCTTTTTTGAGTAAAAGTCTCAACGGCAATGTCTTGTCTGAAAAGTTTTTCACAAATTTAGAATAGTACTCAATCAACCCCATGAAGGATCTGAGCTGATCTTTGTCAGATGGACTTGGGGCAGACTGAATCGCTTCCAACAGATTCTTCTTGGGTTTGACTCCTAGAGCTGATATTTCATAACCAAGATACTCTATCTGTTGCACAAGAAAGGAGCATTTCTCTTTCCGAAGAGTAAGGCCGGCTTCCATAATTCTGTGCAAGACATCCTTGAGTACAAGATTGTGGTCAGCAATAGAGTCTCCAAAGACAAGAATATCATCTTGGAAGAAGACTGCTTTTTGAACACCTTTGAAGATCTCCGTGACCATGCGCTGAAAAACGCTGGCCGCTGAAATTAGACCAAACGGGAGCCGTGTGAACTGGAATGTTCCCTCCGTAGTTATAAATGCGGTCAGATGTTTAGAATCATCGTGAAGTCTTATCTGATGGTATGCGCTCTTAAGGTCTAATTTGGAGAAGAACTTCGCTCCCTGCAAGGTAGATACCAACTCTCCAATATTTGGCAGGGGAAAGGTGTCTGCAACAACACATTTATTCAGTGACCTTAAGTCCACACAGAACCTCAATTTTCCGTCCGATTTCTTTGTAATAACAACCGGAGACACCCATGAGGATGCCTCTACTGGCTCAATTACACCATTTTGCAACATTTCATTCAACAAGGATTTGACCTCATCCCTAACTGATAGAGGAATTTTCCTTAATTTGTGTTGGATGGGAATGCTATCTTTTTTTAATCGGATAAGATGAGAGTAACCCTTCAATTCACCCAGCTCATCTTTGAATATGGCATTGGCACCCTGTAATATGTCATCTAAAGAGTAGTCATCGACCACCATGACTTGAGAAGGTGCCCTAGGGTTGATAATGATATGGAGATCGTATTGATGGACCCAACCCAGTATAGGAGGACCATCAACAGAGACATAGACTTTTCCTCTGATGGATCTATTCTTAAAGGAAATATGAGATTCAAAATACCCTAAAATATCAATCGTGTCCCCTTGGTATCCTGTAGGAGATATATCGCTTTTATATAGTGGTTTGTTTTCCCAATGACATTTAAGTAAGGATTCTGGAATAATGGTATATCTGGAGCCTGTATCACCCATGAGGGAAACTTCACGACTATCGATGTTAAAAAGAGCTTTAGGTCTATTTTGTCTCTTATCATCATCACCAACTACATCAATGTCACTAACAACTAGCAACCTTTCCTTCTCTGTTCTGAATCCTTCTGTGGAATCTTGGATGACCGCTACTTTCGGCCGATTCTTAGTTTTGCACATCTTTGAAAAATGTCCAAGCCTCCCACATTTTAAGCATTCTTTGTTTGATGCAAAGCAGAACCTGGATTCAGACGTGTGTCCATTGCTGCCGCAACGTGAACAAAACTTGGATGGAAATTTATTGGGTGCAAACTTTTTGTTGCCTGGCCTATTTTTGCTTCTTACCAAAGCAACTGATTCATCATCGCCTAAATCACATTCATCACTCGGATTTTTGTCTGAAACTTCCGACACTTCTTGCTGAGAACAGTTTTTCCTTTGTATTTCCTTCATGCAATTCTCCGATTCCTCAATCACTTTGGCCAAATCGATGGCTACTTTCAAAGTGGGATTTTTCGCAGCCCATAATCTTTCCTGAATCTTTTTATTATTGCATTGAACTATTAACTGATCTCTAATAAGTTCGTCATTCATGGGCCCAAATTTACACTTCACGGATAATTCTCTTAATCGAGCCACAAAATCATCAATCGATTCATCACTTCGTTGGCGATGAGTATAGAATTTGTAACGGTTCATAACCAAGTTTTCCTCTTTGGAAAATCTAACCTCTAGCCTGCAAATTGCCTCTTTGTACTCGTCTGGTACGGGCTGCCCATTGGCTTGGAGTGCCTGAGGAAGAAATCTGAAGATGCGTTGTCCTTCCTTACCGAGTGTGCTGAGGAGTAATGCTTTTTGCGTTTCCCTGAAAATTCCTGACCATCTAGAGCATCAAGGTAGTTCTCAAAGATGATAATCCAATCCTCCCAGGGAGTGGAGGGAGTACCAGGTTCACTTAAGAATGGTGGTGGAAGGGTGACTGCTATTTGATGAGACATTGTGATGATGTGAGATACGCAAACTCCAACGAAGGTATGTAGGTCTGGTGGTGAGCTAACCTACACTGTTAGTAAGTCTGAAGGAAAGCTACCAGACACTGAATGTGTATTGATTGCAAACCCCTCCACTGTTATTACATGCACAGAAAAAAAACACAAAAATTGATGGCTTTTTTTTTTTTAAAGTCAGGATGTGCGTATCATCGTACGATAAGCACTGTAAACATACCTGGATCCCGAAAGTACAGGACAGGTGTGCGTATCACCGCAGGTACACCCTACGACGCGCTGCAAAGTGTTGATTTCTCCAATCTAAACACTTCCGACGGCTTTCCTCGACAGATGGTTGGTTCCCTAGCAACGCGTCTTGTTGTGCACTTTGCGCTCAAAATGGCCGCTTAGCGTGCTGACGCGATGCGCTGTGAGAAGAAAACGAAGCGAGGCTTGAAACGCAGCATGCAATTTCCCTTACGCTTGCTGACGCTGGTTTAGATGACGTGATAGTGGCGTGGTTGCCTATTCTGATAGCAACTAGGGGCGATTGGCAACTGTCTTGTGTTGATTGATGGCGCGGTGGGTGGTAACCATGGAGACGCGCTGGAGTATGGAGACGCGCTCAAAGGTATGCGCGCATACAGACTCACGGTTGCTGGATGACGTCAGTAAACCTTCTCCTCCTTCGTTTTGGGACCATCTGTCCCGTGTCGCTCTGGCTGTGTGTCCGTCTTGTCTCGTTGGACGAAGATCCTTTGATTTTCGTGGATTCGTTTTGGTGAAGCGTCGCCTGCTAGCCGTGGTTGGGAAACGATGGAAAACAGCACCCTCCTGCGATCTGGTCAGCTGCAATTATCCCAGTTCGTCGCCAAATTGTAGTAAGTAACTACGGATGCTTGAGTAGTTGTAATCAGGAGTTTATTCAGGAGCACAGCTAGAGGCAACACAACGCCTGCTGACCAAATCACCAACTGACGTTCCTAGAACACACACACATAGAATAGAGAATACACGCAGGTATTCTGGAAGGGTGAGTAAGGGGAGACATAGAGAAAGGCATAGGGATACATAGCGACCATATTATGAGAGGTTATAATATACAACATTCTCCTTGGCAGCCAACGGCGACTCCTGTGTGCTGGTGCCCTGCAGTGAGCGGGAGCAGCAGAGGAGCGGCGATGATGGGAGAGCATTTGCAGCTGCGGGGGGCCACGCAGGGAGGCTGTCACGTGAATTGAGGTGCCCCTTGTTGAGCCATATAAGGGGTCGCAGCGGAAGGAGAGACAGAGGCCTTGGGCAGTGTTCTGCACACCAAGCAGGCACACAATTGAGCTGCAGAAGAGTTGTGCCCAGAGTGGGACGCTCATGGAGGTACCTCCTGGCCCTACCTCCTGGCCCTCATTACCTCAGATGTGGAGCCCAGCTGAGACATAGTGAGAAAGGAGCTTCAGGAACGGAGGTTGCTAATTGTGCGGGGGTGAATGCTCTGGGCCAAAGAGGCAGGCCGAAGCGGTAAGTGCTGGCACTCTTGGGACGGAGGAGAGATCAGAGGAGGGGAGGATCCTGCTTGAGCTATTTCTGAGGAGCCGTGGGGTATCATATCCAGGTTCACTCATCACCCCTGGACGCACGACTCATGGAGAGCACAGGGCACCGGTGGGTAAACCCTCTGGGTGACTTGCGCGGAGCACTGGACTCAGAAACAAGAGCCTGGGTGTACGCCTTAGCACTGCCTAAATGGCCGCGGAGGAGGAAAAATTGTACCCTGAAAGACATGTTCACCCGACGATGGCCAGCAGCCCCAACAGGCTGTGTCTCTGACGGAAGGAGGAGAGGGTGAGGCCCGGCTATCAAGCTCACAAGAATATTTATGGAGACACTCTTTGCCTCCCTGTGCAAGGATATTCAATCCGTCGAACTCGAGCATGCACAGGACATCAGGGCAGGTCAACGTAACCTGACGGAGGTGGGGGAGCGTGTCTCCATGGTTTAGGACAATGAAGCGGCAAGGTGTGAGGAGCTTGAGCACATGCCCCAGGAAGTCCTCAGTCAGCAGGAACAGCAACTAACCCTACAGGCCCACACAGAGGAATTGGAGAACCGCTCCTGCCAGAACAATGTTCAAATCAGAGCGGTACCCTCCGGTGAGGAGGGAGCAAATATTACAGACTTTGTATGGCCCTCATTTGACATATCCTACACTCACCGGCAGAGGCATGCATGCCCTTGGGCAAGGTACACAGAGTGAATCGCACTGGTCCAGGTGGGATATGCTCCCCAGACATTCTCGCCTGTTTCCATGATTTCCAGCTCGATAAATAAATCCTTGCACTCTACCAGGACCTTTCCACCCTGACCCTCCAGAAGCCAGAGAAACTTCTGCCCCATTACGGAGTACCTTAGCAATAAAGGCATTTTGTATGGCTGGGGACATCCATTCCACTTAATATTCTGCTGGGATGAGCTCCTACATCAAATGAAAATGGTGGCAGAAGCACAACGCATGCTGAACCTCCTGAAACATTTGGAACGCAACTCCCCACGAGGGGCTCCTGGGCTCCTCAGTGGCAGCTAGTCAAGAAGTCGCCTCCTGGTCTTCACCTGGACCCTGAGACCATCGCCCTGGAAAGGCAAGCAGTTCTAGACACCCTTTCATGGGACCCAGAGAGACATGGGGCGAGCTGACTCTGATCTGGTGCCCCTGGGGAGAACTTGTGTGTCCTTGGAGTTCCACTCCCTGAACCTGCAATGGGGCAGCGGAGGAGTCGGAGCGGGCAGGAGGCACAAACCGACCAGGACGAGTTCACCCTCCATCCTGGAGATAACCATGGGACATCTTCGGATGTCACAGGTTCATACTGAACAATTTGGTTGTTTATCAATTCATGTTTTTTGGGTTGTTCAAGGGGGATTGTACTCTCACTTTTGCACAATGACCGTGGGCCTGGTTCTTTTACATTCCTGGGCCTGCAGGAGATTCGGCCCCTAGCTGCAGCACCGGTCCCTGGTCGGGTGGGCAAGCGCTGATATGTAAATTCACACATCCCCACCTCGCCTGAGCTAAAGATGGTCAGTATTAATGATCGGGGTCTTATTAGCATGGTTAAGCGGAAGGTGGTGCTATCCTTTCTGGAGGAGACATTTGCCTCCTCCAAGAAAAGCATCTGCTATCACGAGACTGGGACAGACTCAAGTCCTGTCATGACCCGCACCAACACTTTTCCTCTAACCACACTAAGACAGGAAGGCTAGCTATATTGTTTGCATTCTTCTTCACCGGAACGATTGGGAGGAAGGTTGCGGAGATTCGGGAGAGGCTCCTAGTGTTCCGTGTCCAGATAAAAGGGCTTTCTTTTACTGTTGCTTCTATCTATGCCCCCAACAAGAACCAGGAGCAATTCCTACTGACATCAGTGCCGGACACCTCTGGTCAGACTGTATTAATAGGGGGAGACCTTAACCTGGTCATGTGCAATGATTAGAATAGATCGGGACAGAGGTATGGGCAGGCCGGGGCTCTGTCAGAGGAGGGGGCAAGATTGCTGAGATGTTTTGAGACTTATGGCGATTAGCACACCGCACACTAGAGACTATACCTATTACTCCCCCACCCACAAGACATTTGCCCATTTAGATTACTTCTTAGGCACACAGTGCCTACACTCTAGAATACAGACACTATCTATAGGTCCAAGGACACTGTCAGACTATGCTCCCATCTACCTCATGATACAACTTGATCCCTCCCAGGTGACGAGGGGACCATGGAGGCTGCAGGATAGGCTATTACACCACCCAGAAACGGTCACTAAGGTTGAGCACATGATCTCTGAGTACCTCAGACCAATGAAACCAACGAAGTTTCAGTTTCGACCCTCTGGGAAGCACTTAAGGCTGTGGTCAGAGGGAAATTTATTGCCATCTCTGCAGCCAATTATAAGGTGCGTGTGGACACGTGAAAGAAGCTAGAGGAGCAGGTGCAGGACCTGGAAACTCTTCACAGGCGCTCTGGGGCGCCAAGAGACTGGCGGCAACTCGAGTCCGCCCAGGCCCTATTACGGGGCCTAGATATTCACAGAGCAAAATATGTGCTACTTAGATTGCAACACATGTTTTATCCAGGTGGGGACAAGTGTGGCAGGCTTCTGGCAAAAAGCTGCGGGCGAAACGCCAAGTGGAGAGGGTAGCAGCACTTGTAACCTCCGACGGGAGCAAGGTCACAGGGGATGAACACATTGGGATAGCCTTCTGGGACTTTTATAAGTACCTTTATGAGGTGCAAGATCTGTATGACCATGCCAATCTTCGGGGTGCCCAGACGCAGCGAGTTACCTCGCAGCATGGTGACACTCTGAAAGATTCTATCCAGATCGAGGAAGTCATCTCGGCGATCGCCAGACCTAAGCTCCATAAGTCTATTGGCTCAGATGGCTTCACAGCCCTCTGTTGCAAGATCTTCTGCCATAGGCTTGCCCCTACACTCACCAGACTGGTTAACTCCTTTGCCGACATGGGTGCCTTGCGCCAATCCATGCTGGAGGCTTCGATCTCAGTCATTGCTAAGCCAAGGAAGAATGTACACAGGTGCTGCTCTTATAGGCCGATCTTGCTTATTAATGTGGATGCTAAATTATTTACTGGCATCCTGTCAGCACTTCTTAACCCTCTCATGCCAGGCTTCGTACATCCTGACCAGTTGGGGTTTACTCTTCATAGACACTGCAGAGACAATACTAAGGGGATCCTTCACATTACAGATAAGGCCGGAAAGGAAGGGGATACTTCTGGCTATTGGTGCTGAGAAGGCATTCAGTAGGGTTCACTGGCCATACCTTGACGTGACCCTGAGTCATTTTGGCTTTGGACATCAATTCCTCAGATGAATCTTGAGCAGTTACAATGATTCTGGAGGAACTGTGCGAGTAAATGGCATGCTCTCATCTTGGTTTTCGATCCACAGGGGGACGCTGTAGGGTGCGCCCGATGTCCCTCTTCCTTTTTGCTCTCTACATGGAGCCCATGGCACAGAGGGTCAGTGATGACCTGAGAATTCCTGGGGTTCAGTTTGGGGGAGAGTCGCACACTCTAAGTCTCTACGCAAACAATGTCTTGTTGGTGCTGGATGACCCCCTGTGCTCACTTCCTCCCTTCCTGGAGGAACTCAAGCACTTTGGAAAAGCGGCAGGATTCCGCATCAACCTCCAGAAGTCACAAGCCTTCGACCTCACACTCACACCAAGCACTTGAGATCGACTCTCCTCTCTCTACCCCGTGACTGCGGCGGCCTCTTCCATTCTGTACTTGGAGATGCAGATAGCCCAGACACTCAAATATCTGGTGGACGCTAACTACCAGACGCTGTTGCGACTGACCAGGGCAGGCTTAGCTCAGTTGACACACAACCGCCTATCGTGGCTCAGGAGGTTGGCTGCTTTAAAAATGACTGCGGTCCTCAGGGCCCTTTTCTTGTTTCAAGCCTTACTGCTCACCCCTCCGGGGGGCGTGCTCAAAACACTCCAGGCGGAACTCTACTGTTTTGTCTGAGCTGACAGTCACCCCTAACTACGCTGTAACCTCACTTATCGACCTCCGGACAAGCAGGGGCTGTAAGTGCCTCATCTTACACTGTACTATCAAGCAGCACAGCTCCGCATCCAGTTGGAATGGAGCTGATCCGATACCGAGAAACACTGGTGCTTTATGGACAGGGGGATAGTGCGGGACCACCTGTGGAGAGTACCCTAGCTTCACAGGAAGCACATGTTGTGGGGCCTATCGTCCTCCCCGGTCAACAGGGGCTACCCTGGCGGTTTGGGATATAGTGGCCATCAGCAGGGGGAGATGCCCAAAACTCACTAGATATAGGGATGCAGTCCTGAGTGACATTGACGCTGATTTTGATACACAGCTTGCACGTTTCCCTGCTTACATCATATTAGAACTTCCTATTCCACTGCCCTTCCCTCTGAAATCTCAGCGGGGCCAGTGCTTAATTTGAGCCAGTGCTTTCCGGTGCTGAGCACCTGCACTTAATTGGTTTCCGGTGCTCGGCACCGGCACCTAATTGTCAACACCACACTTAGGGCAGTCTGTCACATGGTGGCGCTGCTCATGTAATTTAGAGATGAGCAGTATAACAGTTGTTTAGGAAAACAATATACATTAAAAAATTGCTAATACCTCCTCCTCAGCCATTCCTTTAGCTTTGGGGACCTGGAATAATCTGAACTGTCGCACTTGCTGGTGAGAGAGATGGTTAGTAGTTGTTTTGGCAGCAATGACAAGGGCGATGGGTGGTGCAAGCTGCAGTGGCCTCCTGGTCAGAGCCCTGGCACTTAATATTTTACAAATTAAGCACTGGCGGGGGCGGAACATTAGCTTGGCCCTGGGTGCGGTACTGCAGGCGATTCTCTCCCACTGGGGCGTGGACTAAACCCCCACACACACGACATGGCTCCAGAGAATTTGTCCCTTGCACTTGCCAATGATTTAACATGAAACTGAGTAATAGAAGTGGCAATTTGAACCATTCAGCGGTTTGGCTAGTACCGCTGCTTGAATTCAGCAGTGGTGTGTACGCTGCTGGGGGTGAAGCACGGCTGGCTATTGTTTATTTATTGTACGAATAAACACATTGTAGGAGTGTGTCAGGCACTATGCACGGTGGAATGTAGAATATTAGACACAAAGAAATACAAGCAGTCCCATTAAACGAAACATAACCATGCATCCCTATGCCTTCTTGTTGAGCACCGAAGGATCTTATAAACATTTACAAAATATTTGGCTGTGAAAATCTCTGCTGTATTGGTGTTATTTCCCACAAAGTACTGTCAACGTTCTGATCGCTTTACCTCTGATGATGCACACTAATGTCCTCTTGTGGATCAGCGCGGGCATCAGAACTGGAGGAAAGTCATTATTCGAAAGCACTGGGGCAAAGAAGGACTGGTAAGCAAGTATAGTTTGGTATTTGTCTTCTCTGTCGCAATACGAGGAGCACACATTCTTTTCCTGCTCCATATCTGTTGGTGTGCTATGAAAATGAAATAAAACCACACGCGTTGGCGCAGGTGTGTTAGCCTTCTGCGCTGCCTTCGTCTCAAAACGCCTCAGGGGCTGATCATGTTCCATCTCAGTGTCGGCTTGAACGGGTCAATGGGGTCTGTGAGAGGAAATGTAATGGGTTAAGATGCAATGCAGGGCTGGTTGGAGGGGTGCGGCACTTAGCAAACTTACATGTCCTTTCTCTGGAAGAAGTCGAGAAGCCTGGGATGGGGGTTAATTTGAGAAGATTCAACGCAATGGGAAAGGGGAGAAAAAGCGGCATAAAGAGAATGTATTGATCTTTCTGCAGAAATAGTAACACAGACGTCCATATTGGAGACCAGGCGTTCAAATGTCTTGTGTTTAACTTTTGATGAGGGTTTTCTAGCAGGTTTAATTCATGCCATGCTTTTATGGATGTTTCTGCAGGGAAACTCTCTTGCCCTCACACGTTCATATGGATGGGGTTTTCTGACGCTTTAAAATACGTTTTTCGATAGTTCATACTTGATTGAGCAGAGGTGCTCTCTGAGGACAGAGTCAGCACCATGTAGCACTAGTCCAACAAGTGCAGAACTCTTATAGGCAAAGCGCGCGACCACTACCATGTACATTTACATTGTATGTTCAGTCCTGTAAAGAAGGAGGAAACTATACTCATAAGCAACAGGGTTTCGAACCCTGAAAACAGGCACAAATAATCCCATTCCTGTCTGCCAGTGGCCAAGCAGGGCTGCCATGGACCTTAGTGCAAGGATGGAGTCCCAACACAGGCTTCCCAGAGCTCAGGAGCCAAATAAAACCATAACGGGTGCGGTGTTCTGCTCACAATGCCAGTCAGGTGCCACTGCACCTGCTTCACCACTGATAGCCATGCCCGTGTACTTAACTCGACATTACCTCATCTGTAGAAAGTGGAACAGAATCAATGTTCTCATTTACAAATATAACATCTACACAAAACTGAAACTGAGCTGGGTGAGCAGGGAGCAGCATTCTCAGTTGGTGGATGAGAAGCAACTGACACTACTGTTTCTCCGAATGCAGTGCTGATAAGGTGCATGAGTGGGAAAGGAGGCCTTAAAGCAATCGGTAAGAGCCCTTCAAAAGAAGGATTTCGGTTTTTCCACAGTTTGGGCGGTGTGAATAAGAGTCATGCTGGGTCTTTTGCAGCCCTTCACTCTGCAGTTTTCCTGGGATCTGGAGATGTTTATGATGGAGTGGGCAGAGGAGGGAGTGGCTGGGTGATAGGTTTCAGTGGGTTACACAGCTCTTTCTCTCTTCAGAAAGAGAGAAAGGCAAAGACGCGCTTTTGGTTTTTAAAAGGGGATGACGGGTAAACAGAGCACGTACAGTCGAGCCACCCACTACCCCATGAAGCTGCCTTTGAAGTCACACAGGAGGGTTTCGTCTGTGTTGAGTAACAAGGATCCATCTTGCAAGACAAGGGCTACGTCATGGGAACTGTGCTTCAAAATATGCGGAGGTCAGAAATACCCTACGTGGTGTCCAAGTCTCAGGGGCATATTTACAAGCCCTCAGCGCCACCAGAGCATCACTTTTTTGACACTCCAGTGCTGCAGCGCCATGTTCCATATTTACAAGGTGGCGCTAAGCCACTTTGAGTGACTTAATGCCACCTTGTAAATATGCCCCTTTTCGCTGTGGTCCTCTGTCGTAAAGGGGCATGCAGTGGGTGTTGCTGTGGGCATTCTACCGCAACAACCATTGCTTTTTGACGCTGTCCCAGATTTCCAAGGCTGAGGCAGCGTCAAAAACTAATGCCATGGAATACCAGGCGCTAGGATGGTGCAACGAGGAGAAATTATAATTTTCTCCTTGTTTTTTGCTCTTTCCATGTGTGCTTCATTCTGCAGCAAAATCACCATTATTGATTGTTTATGTGCAGGAAAGTGTCCCTTCCTGCACATAAACAATTGTCCCTGCAGCGCTGGCACCCTTGCAACATGGCGGTAGGGTGCCTCCACTGGTGCTAGGCAGCCTTTTATTGCACCAGCGCTAGGGGAAACACAGGGGGGTGCTGTATTCCTGCGTTTTAAAAATATCAGAGTGCAGCGCTGGCAAATTTGGCGCAGCTCAGCGCTCTGACATTTTCTTTTGAATATGCCCCAAAATCTTATTTGGGGTGGTGAGAAGTTACAGGAGTGGCTGAGGCTGGAGCAATGAATGTATGAGGAGCTGTACATTTATGGGGATTGGAGTTGTTGGCTGCAGGGTGTGAAAAAGTAAAGATATCAGCACTGTAGCACTTTGAAGTTACCAGGCCTTGATAGGTGCGGTGGGTGTAATAAAAGGAGGGAGAGAGTAACACGAATGCTATGGGGGGGCGTAGGGTGTTGCGTGGGAGAAAAAGACATGAGGAAGAGACAAGAAGGAGGAGAAACACACAGACTAGAGGAGCACAGGAGATGTGGTGAGAAGCATACAGCACACAGCTCGAAAGTACATGCACTCTCATTGAGTGGTTAAGCAAAAAGCAAGCAGTGGAAGCATAGAAGCCAGCCAATCAAAGACATGGCAAAGAGGCTATACTCCATGGGTGGGACAAACATAAGATTGACATGCTGGGGTCCGAATAAGAATCAGGTAATGAGAGTAACAGTAAAGCCAACCAATGGTAAGCAAATGGGCAGGCTGCAAGCGCTTGTATGTGTTGGTAAGCACACAATATGCCTTTCATAGCCAGACAGCTTGTGCTGTCTGGTAGGCATGACCTAAAAAAGAGGCTTTTGATCGAGGATGACACCCAGCATAACCTGGATAGGATACCAATTGTAGGGTGGCCCCTTTCACTGATATAGCTAGCCTATGACAACACCAGTGCCACTGTTAGTACTGGTTTTCGTACCTACAGACTCTACAGTACTTGAGAACCAAGTTCAAGATTTCCTGAGGAGCATGGCCAGTGTTTTTTTATTTAATGATGATATCTTGTTTAAACAAACTTCATAACATTTGTAAACAAAAATATCATGTAGACAGCTTTATAAGATTACCAGAAATAGTTCCTTACCATTTCACAAACAATCCTACAATCACATTTGTCAAATAAACAGAACCGGGGGGCAAGTATATACTACTTAAACAAATGGTAGATGGAGTTTTATGAACTCTGAAACCCGGTATTCTCCTTTTGTAGATTATTTGAAGGAAGAGAGGCACCAGTGATGCCTAAACATTGCAAGCAGAACTAAGAATAAGCTGTTCCTTCACATAAACAAGCATTGGCAAAGCCAATAGACCTCTTGGTGTTAGCTCCTGACTTTTTATCTTTGCCAATTCTTATTTCGTTTGTGAATGGTTTTCATATGAAGGTAAACACTGTAGCACTGTCTAAAAGCCAATATATATATATGGCGGAGGTGCGGGAGTTTACCGAATAAACTGACTTTCGCACTGATCTTGGGTCTGCATTTTCGTCTTTTGAATGTATTTGGTGGCGGAATCCTTTGGATATATATATGTATATATATATATATATATATATATATATATAATTACATTCCAGTCCGGTTTTACATGTACTTTGAAGAAGTATGATGGGACTTTCTAACACCATGTACGAAATGCTTTTACCTCATGAATAATCCCCAGCAGGATTGACTGCGAATTGTATATATTTTTATAGATTAATTCAAAAATGAATATTAATTTCGTTTTTATTTAAGTATGGGGAGCTAAAGTGGTGTTTTAATGTTCGGAAGTGAAATTGTCCCCTGCAGTGATCGTACATGTTTTTTGATTGGCTGCTAAAAGGAAGTGCATCATTTGTGTTAATTAACTTTGATGTTTAAATAGAGCACCAATATGGCGCACTTTAGATTTATAAAGGCAGAGTTGGCTGCCGAAATGCGACTCTCAAGTGGTCCAGTGCCCAAGATGGTATGACTGAATAAACAGGATGTAATCCCTTGACTTCGAGTGCCGGTTGCCTTTCTATGGAGTTTAGAAAGGTTTTTGTTGATATATATATATATACATTACATGTTTTATGTAAAAGCACACATTGCACCAGTAATTCCTGGCACTGAACGGGTCACCTTATTGTCCAGATGTGCAGTGGCTAAAGTGGCTGACCCTTTTCCCATGCTGTATGCTAGGGTGGGCAGAAGCAAAATGTGAATGACACAACATTAGACCAGTGGATAAAGAGGGGTGAGTGGAAGCTCCTGTAAGTATGTATAGTATAAATATATATTAAAAGCAAAAGGTATTGGCTAACGGCAGACCTAAAATAAGGCTGATGCTATCATCCATCCACAAACAATGACCGTACACTCATCGTGAAGGCAGTGAAGCAAGTGTGGCATGTTTCATGCTATGGAAAATGTATGAAAATGTGTTGTTGTGTGATGGACCCTCTTGCAGCACAAGATGAAACATCTTGAAAATGCATTTGTGAATTTCACTACTGGAGATGCGGCATATGCAATAATTCTCACCAGTTTGTTGTGGAAGAAAAGTACAAGTGTAGGAGACACATGGGGGCATTAGAGGGCTACATAGCGTTCTGACCAGAAACTATGTGCCCTGGCTTCAAACCTCTAAAAGCTGGACTGTACAGTTTTTAGGTTGAGCCTAGGCAGTGAGAATGCACTGTATGCAAGACCTGTTGTATTCATTAAAGGACTTTTCTCCCGCCTGCTGCTTACTATTGGTTCAGTGCAGTGTCACTCTTCGTTGCTGCCTCGTAACTGGTTTAGGCAGCGATATGTCACTTCCGATTTTTTGCAGAAGAGCACCGGCCAAGTACAGTTGCGTTACGCAGTGAATGCTTATCTGTTGCTTGGGGGAACTCTTTTAATTGCTGTGCTTCATGCTCGTGTCGGTGCGAGTTCAGCTTCGGCGCCCGTCTGGGCCCCTCAGAGGGTGGGGTATGGAGTACCCTTAAAATGGCCAATAAAAACACCAGCTCTCTATTGTGCTTATGGAAGAGAGGAGCTACATTATTGATTGATTGATTGATTTTGAGATTTATATAGTGCTCGAATGCCCAAGGGCGTCTAGGCGCTGCAGCGGAGGGATCTGTCAGTAATGAAAGAAGGAGAGGGATTTAGTTTGAAAAGAGCCAAGTTTTCAGCGTTTTTCTGAAGGAAAGCAGAGTTGGACAGTTTTTAATGGCTAGAGGGAGCATGTTCCACAATTTTGTGGTGTTCAGGATAAAACTGCTTCCTCCCCAGCGGGCTTTCCTAAATTTAGGTATCTGAATTATGAAGTTCATATTTCCAAAACTTCTTTCTCCTGCACGGTGTCAGAGCTGCTGACTTTGGATCTGAGGAGCCAGGTTCGAGGCCCGGGGTCAGCTCAACATCCTCTGTTTCTGGAAGAATCCTTTAATCTCATGCCTTAAAAAACAAATCTGGCCCTGTGCAGTAAAATCTGGGGCTAATCTAAAGCGCTCTAATGCTCTTAGGTCAAGGATCTGGATGCCTGCTTTGGAGAAAGATTATGTTGTAACATGTAGTAGGAAAGTTGCATTTTTTGTTCTTTATAAACTGCAGCATTCCTTACTTTTTGGGGGAAGCTGATAAATATTTTTTTGTGTATTAAGATTTTTGCCTTGCAAAGGACCCAGGCTCAAGGGATCCATGGTGGTGATGTCTCCTTAGTTGTTGATGAATTCACTGCGTCTTGTTGCCAGCCACATGCAATATCAAGCTTTAGTTATAGTCCCCCTATGGGAATTTGACAAGCTTCATTAAAGCCCGACCAGCCAGGATGCCTGCTAAGGTCTGGAGTATCCATTTTTTAAAATTTGAGTAAAGTTATATGAATAGTATTCTTTTAGGGGCTTTGAGCCAGCCCTTTTTATTCATTGATCTGTTATTGTGTCATTTGCATTTTACTTCAACCCCCTGCATCTCACAGCAGTGCACCTGCCCACTTCAACCATTGGCTACATTCACTTAACAAAGAACACATCCACACACAATGTAATTATCTTAAGTGCAAGGGACTTTTTTTATTTCAATGTGTGCTTTTTGAGACCAAAACAACATTTTATCCATGTTTTTGTTTAGATTAATGAGGGCCGATCAGCATCCACAACAATAAAGTTTTGCAAAAATCATAA
Organism: Calotriton arnoldi; assembly: GCA_963921515.1. NCBI lineage: Eukaryota > Metazoa > Chordata > Amphibia > Caudata > Salamandridae > Calotriton > Calotriton arnoldi. Next base: position 1,391,286 of record CAWUFW010000386.1, read on the forward strand.
TAAAACAAAATAGGCACTGCCAAAGCCAAAAGGCTGACGAGCAATGTCGGACCTATTGGCTTTCTCAGTGCTTGTTCCTGATCCTTCCTTCAGGCAGTCTAGCCTTTCTGTGGCAGTTTTCTTGCAATAGCTTCTCTCCGCTGGTAGGTGGGACCAACTGTGTCTTGCTTTCTGTGGCAACTCTTGCAATACCTTCTCTCCTCTGGTAGGTTGCACCTTTTGCCTCCGTCGCTACTCCATCCTGCCCATGAACATCATGACAAGGAGTCCCACAAGGGCTCCACTTATGTGTCCAGAGATCAGTTTTTCATTTTTATAACACTGAAAGACACTAATCTAGAGCAAAGCTCCTACCTATTTGTTTTTTTTTTTCCATCACCAAAAATGCAAAGCTATCCACACAGTTCCACGCCACACAATTCAAATCCATGCATTTCCAATCCACACCACATAATTCAACATCAAACCACATAAATAAACTCAACAAAACAATTACACTACACACCACATACATCCAATCCACACCACAAAATTCCACATCATGCCACAAAATTCAACAGCACACCACATATGTAACCTACACTGCATACAGAATCCAGAAAACAAAATACCATTCCACATAATTACACTCCAAAACACAAAGTCCCACTCCACGTCATTCCACTACATTCAATACCACATAATTACTATCCACATAATTCCACAGCACACCATACCACATAATTCCACTACACAAATCCAAACCACACCACACAATTCTATGCCACACAATGCCACAACTAATACAATACAACCCACATAATTCCACTACACACCACCTACATACACTCCATAGCACATAGGGAAAAGCATTGGTATTTTCAATGCCAACAGCTATAACTCAAACAAATGTGAGACCTATTGCATTTCCAATGCTTGTTACATTGCATTACCAGATAATAGCCTTCCCAGTAGCTGGACCTGGCCAGGACTTAGACAAACAGACGTGTGATGCCCAATGCTCTGCTATTAAGAACCCGTAGCTGAGATGTATCTGTGAAGTGCTGTTCCTGTTTTGAGGGCTCTGTCTGACTGTGCCTACACTTGCCTCTGCTCAGGCGGTGCTCATGTATCACTGCCAAAGTGCCCCCAAGCCCGCTGACTCACTTGTTGTTGTACAGGTGACTGTTAGCTGCTGCAGCCACTCCCTCTCCTGCCGCCCATCACTCGGTGCTGCTCTTCCGCTTTCCAGCATGCCCCTGGTACCACAAACACACACACAAGGGCCGAACATAAGGTATTCTTCATTCAGCGCGCACCATTCCACGTTCTGCCGCCCACATGCTGAGACATTCCTTTTCCCTCCCATTAGAAAGCAGCCACCTTGAATAATACCTTCTCAGATGCACCCACGCCCTTGTGTGCGGCCAAGTGCAAGGAAGTAAACTCAACTACAACAATAGGTTTTGTGAAAGAAAAAAGATGAAAACAGTTTGTGGTTGAGATGCTTTGCATGCAGGCAGGCTATGGATGACGCAATAAGTGAAGTCATCCTGCCTAGTCTGTCGGGGTAAATGCAGAACCTCAGGTCTGGGTTTCACCTTCTGAAAATCCTGAAGAGGAACGAAGCATCCGCTTCCAATCGGGGGAGCTGCACACAGAATACCAGCATTGTCTGGGGTCAAAAAGCGTCAGGATGTCAAGTATGGTTAGCCGTGTGTAGCAGCTACTACCCAGTGCTTCACATGTACACCAGTAAGTGCCTGGGCCCAAGTTTTGCTTCACATGTACACCAGTAAGTGCCTGGGCCCAAGTTTTGCTTCACATGTACACCAGTAAGTGCCTGGGCCCACGTTTTGCTTCACATGTACACCAGTAAGTGCCTGGGCCCACGTTTTGCTTCACATGTACACCAGTAAGTGCCTGGGCCCACGTTTTGCTTCACATGTACACCAGTAAGTGCCTGGGCCCAAGTTTTGCTGCACATGTACACCAGTAAGTGCCTGGGCCCACGTTTTGCTTCACATGTACACCAGTAAGTGCCTGGGCCCACGTTTTGCTTCACATGTACACCAGTAAGTGCCTGGGCCCACGTTTTGCTTCACATGTACACCAGTAAGTGCGTGGGCCCAAGTTTTGCTTCACATGTACACCAGTAAGTGCCTGGGCCCACGTTTTGCTTCACATGTACACCAGTAAGTGCCTGGGCCCACGTTTTGCTTCACATGTACACCAGTAAGTGCCTGGGCCCAAGTTTTGCTGCACATGTACACCAGTAAGTGCCTGGGCCCAAGTTTTGCTTCACATGTACACCAGTAAGTGCCTGGGCCCAAGTTTTGTTCAGAGGCCCCCGGCCGGTGCTACGAATACCAAGAGTGCGTAGTACTGAATCCACCTCCTTCCTCTTTCATCCACCGCTAGAAACTCCCTGCTCATTACTTCACTCTTGCAGGTTCTTTTCCTTCCCTACTTTCTCTCTTTATCAGTGTTTTTCCATCTTTCTGTTTCCCACTTTTGTGTTTTTCTCTCTCTTGCTCTGGGTGGTCTGATGAGGAAAAATAAGTGCTGGTGGGCCCCACCTGCAACCACCAGTACAAATTAAGCCATGCTACTACCCTGAGCTTCACGCTTGAGCCCTTGACATCAGAAAAACAGTAGAAAGGGCTCAAGGATGTAGAATGGGACAAGAGGTCATCCCTCACCAACTGGTGCCAGCTCATACAAAGAGGTTCCACAAGGCCATGGATGCTCCTCTCGCCTGTGGAGTACACCAGGGCTCCTTTTTCCTCTCCCTGATCCATTCTTGTGACAGCAGCATCAAAAGCCATCAATACATAGCTGATACTCAACTGCCTCTCCCTGGTACAACCAGGACATCTCTGAAAGGTTTCTACACACAGCAGCATGGTTCATCAAGAGCTCAAACAAATTTAACCAAATCGCCCCCATCTTAAAGACCTGCATTGGCTCCCCTTCCCAGCTTGGATCATCTTCAAGACCAGCTGCAACACTTATAAAGCCATCAGCAAGGCCCCAGCTTACCTGGCAAACAAACTAACCACTGGAGGGGGACAATGCAAAACCAGGAGCCTGGATATTGCGAGATTGGAGAAAAAACACTACAAGAAGGGAAAAAAATAGACGGCAAGCCTTCTCCATTCAAGCTTCCAGGATCTGGAACAACATCCCTAACAACATCAGATCAGCACTGGGTCTCCTACAATGCAGAGAAAAGCTGAAGACACGCCTCTTCAAGGAGCAGTACCCTTCACCTGACAGTCAATCCCTGACCTTCTGCAAAAGTTGGTATCTTCCCAGGGTTCCTGTCTCCTGATCTATGGTACACTGCTCTTGAGTTAGGTTCAAGCTCTACAATTACCAACACATCCCTATGATATTATCCAGGGTTACAGGATGTGCAACAATAGTTGCCAAGTGGTCCCATGCCATGTGCAACACTGTTAACCAGTCCTAGTGCTGTAACCAACATACCTTTGAATGCTGGGATTTTAAGTCCATGCAATGTTAAAAGTGAAACTACAAACCCCATAGTGCAACATGATGTTTCCTACAGCACCAAGACTGACTGAAGATACTACACAAGACATGAGCCAACTTAGCAGCTACGGTATGGGTGTGATGTTAGTTTTCCTACCATTGGCATTTTGTGAGTCGGCATCCATTAAAAAAACACAGAATTCCCACCAAACTCTACAGTGTTCAACCATCCCTACACGCGATGCACATTTCACTGCCTGGACAGAAGAGATTCCAATAGTACATTTTGTACGTAGGGCACTATATTGCTGCCGTCTTGGCAATAGAGTGATGTGGATACCATGCCATGGGGCACACATTGTCCGAACAAAAGACAGTTGAAAATAGGAATATATGGGTTTGAATGGGAGCCAACACCAAGCAAGCGGCCAGGCACAATGACCTACAACTACGGAAGTGGCTTCCTATCACAAGCCATAGTAATAAAGATAATGATATAAATACATAAAACATTGATTTGTGCTGCTTTGAACTAGGGACAGGCTACGTTCCAAAAACCTGGTTCTAAATACCTCTTCTACTAATGTTACATTAGTAGTATGTTTATAGCGCTCATGATCTGCCCCTGGTGTACCACTTGGTGCTTATCCTTTATAGCGACAGAGGAGAATATACATGTCATTTTTCTCGATGGGGGTGGCTCATGATTTCCTTCAACAAAGTAAGGGTAATGTTGGTGTTGCAGTGCTACATAGAAATACTCCCCTTTTAGCAGTGCTTTCTTTGTCAAATAAGTGTCGGTGCCCAAAAGCGCTGCTCAGACACCGCAGGTGGAACTATAAAATGTCAGCGTGCCGAATGCCGACGGTGCATAGTTCTGAATCCACTTCAGGCCTCTTGAATTCTCTACCAGACACTCCCTGCCCCTTTATCTCACTCTTACAGGTTTCTGCCTTCGTCCTTGGTGATGCATATTCTGTCTTTCTCTCCTACTCCTTTCCGATTTGTGTGCTTTTCCCTCTCTTTCTCTTGGGAAGTGTCTGATGAGGAAAAATAAGTGGCGATCCCAAAATAAGTGTCGGTGGCCCCCACCAGCAACCACCAAATCCAATTAAGTGCTGCCTTTCGGGAACATGTGACGCAAGAATGATTTCCCAAGTTTTCTAGATTGCGCTTTGATTCTGTGCGCCAAAGATAACTGCTAGAACTTGGTCCTCACCCACAGCCCTCCAGAGCCCCATTAGGGCCTGATATTGGTTTCTGGCTGTCTGGACAGTGCTTAATTTGAGCCGGTGGTTTCCGGTGCTCGGCACCGGCAGTTAATTGCCGGCACCGGCACTTGGAACAGCTGCTCATTTAATACATGTTTAAAACAACTAATACCAGCCACCCAAACCATTTTTGGGGGCCTTGAACAGTCTGAATTCTCACACTTGTAGCAGTGTGATGGTTAGTAGTTATACAGGTTCTGTCATTGGCAGCGCTGGCAGTGGCAATGTGTGGTGCAACTCATCACGAGGGCCCCGGCTATTATTTGTTTACAAATTAAGCACTGTGTCTGGAGTCTGATGAACATTGTCGTCTTCCCTTAGCTTCATAAAGACCATCTAAACAAGTATATCCAGTCACTGTGCTCAGGGTCGACTGGGGCGAAATATTACCACATTAGCGAAGCAGATAACTAAAAAAGTGGTAATATCAGGGAAATCAACAGTAAAAACCGTCCCATCTGAGCATGAAACTGGCCCACAACTGCTAAAAAAAAACAGCCCACAGTCTGATCAGGCAGACCAGCCCTTCGGGCACTGCCTGATCGCCCTAAAAGCCAGTCCAACCCTGACTGTGCATTATGTTCTTAAATAAACTTGTTTGAAAAACTTGCCATCCTCTCAAAATATAGGCCTCTCCTGGGCGAGCCATTTGTTCCCACACGGATAGTTAGCGACTTTGGTCAACCCAGGATAGACATCACTCAAAAATGTGTTTGAGGCTAAAATACTGGCTACAACAGGCACGGTTGGACTGGGACTGACAATACGACAAGGCACCAAAATAAAAGTGGCCCCATTAGTGAATAAGATGGCTAAAAAGTGGGCCATGTTCACAAACTGGGGCAGTTTTGAACTTAGAAAGACACGCTGTATACGTGTTTTGTATGGAATGCTGCATGGATTTGAGCTTGCAGCAAGCAATGTTTGTTTTAATATCAGGGAAATCAACAGTAAAAACTGTCCCAACAGACCACAGAACAGGCCCACAAACTGCCCAAAACCGGCCCACACACTGACCTGTCAGACCAGCTCGCTGAGCACTACCTGATTGCCCTCCCTATAGGCCAGTCCGACTCTGACGACAGGGACACGTCAGTAAGATGGCGAACCCCAACAAAAAGAGGTCTACTTAACGACCTCTGCTAAAAGTTTGAAACAGAAGAATGCTCTCTAGCTGGACATGCCCCTATCCTGTGCCAGCTGGCATTACTTACACACCAGAAGGCTTGTTGTCTGCTCTGCCAGGAATGACTTGGACAACAAGCCACAGATGCTAATGTAGCAAAGACCAACACTTGTCCCATCAGGGCAGCATGTCACGTGACGCGAAGCTCACGCTCACAATTTCTAATATATACTCTACTTGAAATAAAGAATGAACAAAACAGAAGAGAAGAGAAAACAAGCAATCTAAGCTATCAGAGCCTCTCCCCCTTTCATGTTTCTTTTTCTTAAAATACGTTTGCCGACACGGGCCGCATTTTGGCTCCCCCTAGAGGGCACACTGCACTGAAACCGAATTTGCAGGGAAGGTTTTCTTTTCTACCGTTGTCTGTCTTCATGTTGCCAGGGAAAGCCTGAGGAGGGGTAATTACCCGATGGCATCGGAAGCCGGCTCCCTTCACCGCACCCTGGCACAGAAACGGTGCCCTCCAAATCTCCGCCCAACAGAGCACGTGTGGCTGTGTGCCAGTCTGGGTGGAGCACTACCATGAAAGACACAAATTAACACCCTTATTAAATCACAAAATTAAATTCTCCTTAATTACGAACGCATTTACTTGATATTCTGACTGAAATTGGCGATTTACATCTGAAGTTCCGGTTTCGCTGTCCACACCCTTGACAAAAGGTTTTATGGCTATTATGCAGTATTCAGGTTGTAAAAACCACTTCCCTTGCTATCATTCTCTGGGAGCGTTTGTTTCTTTTTGGGTTTCTTTCTGTGCTCTTTCCATAGCTGCGCACAACAACTAGAGAGAAGTAGGAAGCAGCATGAGAGAGCTGCGGCCGGAAGGACAATAGCGTGCTTCAGAACCCAAAAGCTGAACTTCTAAAAATCAAGTACACTTGCAGAAGAATTCATAAGCCATAGTTGTGAAGTTGTGAACGCTCTGGTTTAATTATCATTCGAAGTAGTAGTGCTGCTTTAGAAGTATGAGGTGATAGAGCGCGATGGTGCTCTTAATTTGTAGGGGTGCATTATAATCATGGGTAGTTCGCACCTACACATATAATCCTATGTCGTGTTAACGTTTGGTCATTAGAATATGTAATGTTGTAACGTGCAAAGTGAAGTAACAGAGATATTTCTGTACAACGTGGAGAAATTCACATTGTAATTGTGATCTACATGATGAAGCCTTAATGTCTTGATTTTACAAGTGACTAATGAGAAATTAACTCCTTGTTATGTAATGCATTGATTTAAACGTGCACAGTAATAATGTTCATGTATACGTATGCCTAATGAAATCTCATGTCGCTTCTTATGTTAGCAGAATTTGTAGGCCTCATGTGTATTTCTTCCTGGCTCTCTAGATGAGTTTGCTAAAGGATTCATGTGTATGCAGAAATTGCTTGTTCTCACGTTTCTGTTGTAGGTTAGAAATTCATCTCTGTTAGTTAGAATAATGCTTTTGTTTTAGGAGTTAGGCTTAGGGAGGAGAGGAATGTATCCTCTCCTCCCTAAGTCTAACTCAAATTTAACCCTAATCCCTAAGCCTAACTCAAATGTAACCAGCGGTGCTGATAACGTGGGATGGTGTTCATTCTCACTGGAGAAGCCCTGGGAATCAAGGCCATCGAGAAAGAGCATGGGAGCATCGCTGCCGCATGGAGAGTCATCTATGAGGAGGTGTCCAGCTGGATGGGATGATCGCGTGATGTGATGATGGGTGTGTCTTACAATTCTTGTGTTGGGGTTAGGGACAGAGTCCGGGGACTTCAGCCGGGGTTGGAGAGGAGAGAGCATCCTAGAACGAGCTCTGTAGCTTTATGCTTCTTGAACCATTCAACGTGAGTGTACTTCTTAGGAAGTCGTCACACGCTGACACCTTTTCCTGTGCTTGCCTGGGGAATGTTAAGTAGGGATGTCACGTTAGTGGTAGTGTAGGTACAGACTAAGGGGCCGATTCCGATTCGGACCGGAGGCGCACCTAACAGTATTCGTCCGGAAAAACTACCAGCCGAACGCGTGTTTCCCGACCGACTCGAACACTCTACCGAAAGAAAAAGTACAATGCGCATAACAGCCCAGATTCCGACCCAGCCGTACTTACCCAATCCAGCTCCTTATCTCCGCCCGAGCCGGATCCGTAAACGCCGAATCGAGTCGCACGGAACCAAATACACAGCACCTTCCGGCCGGACTAGTACGATGCGTCTTCCGTACGCACCGAACCCGTCGCTACTTCCGGCATGTTTCAGCATCCGGGAGAGCCGCACATAAGCTCCGTTTCGCGTCACTAAACGATCCACGGCTACGAGACGAACAAGCCAGCGAAGAGTACGAGTCGAAGACACGCGAAACCCGAACGAGACGAACCAACCATGAATCCCATCGCGCAGGTCCTACCAATACTCTACATCTATTACCGGGACCGATTCGGACGCGTACGGCGCAGACGGTAAGTCAAACACCAACAATACAAACTAACTACACGTACCTAAAATATGTCACACACACATAGGGATGCACAAATGACGTACACTAGCAACTGCACAATCATAGGGGTGGGATGGGCATCACCAATGCCATACACACCCATAGGGGCCTGGATTCCTGCCACCACCACCACCCCTACTCAGGGGGCCTGGATGCCCATCACCACGACCATCCCCACTCATGGGGGCTGGATGCCTATCACCACCACCACCACCCCTACTCAGGGGGGGGCTGGATGCCTATCACTACCACCCCCCCTACTCATGGGGGGCTGGATGCCTATCACTACTACCACCCCTACTCAGGGGGGCTGGATGCCTATCATTACCACCCCCCCTACTCATGGGGGGCTGGATGCCTATCACTACCACCCCCCCTACTCATAGGGGGCTGGATGCCTATCACTACCACCACCCCTACTCAGGGGTGCTGGATGCCCATCACTACTACCACCCCTACTCAGGGGGGCTGGATGCCTATCACTACCACCCCCTACTCATGGGGGCTGGATGCCTATCACTACTACCATCCCTACTCAGGGGGGCTGGATGCCTATCATTACCACCCCCTACTCATGGGGGCTGGATGCCTATCACTACTACCACCCCTACTCAGGGGGGCTGGATGCCTATCACTACCACCCCCCTACTCATGGGGGGCTGGATGCCTATCACTACCACCACCCCTACTCAGGGGTGCTGGATGCCCATCACTACTACCACCCCTACTCAGGGGGGCTGGATGCCTATCACTACCACCCCCTACTCATGGGGGCTGGATGCCTATCACTACTACCACCCCTACTCAGGGGGCTGGATGCCTATCATTGCCAACCCCCTACTCATGGGGGGCTGGATGCCTATCACTACCACCCCCTACTCATGGGGGCTGGATGCCTATCACTACTACCACCCCTACTCGGGGGCTGGATGCCTATCACTACCACCCCCCTACTCATGGGGGGCTGGATGCCTATCACTACCACCCCCTACTCATGGGGGCTGGATGCCTATCACTACCACCACCCCTACTCAGGGGGGCTGGATGCCTATCACTACCACCCCCTACTCATGGGGGGCTGGATGCCTATCACTACCACCACCCCTACTCAGGGGTGCTGGATGCCCATCACTACTACCACCCCTACTCAGGGGGGCTGGATGCCTATCACTACCACCCCCCTACTCATGGGGGCTGGATGCCTATCACTACTACCACCCCTACTCAGGGGGCTGGATGCCTATCACTACCACCCCCTACTCATGGGGGGCTGGATGCCTATCACTACCACCACTCCTACTCAGGGGGGGGGGCTGGATGCCTATCCCTACCACCCCCTACTCATGGGGGCAGGATGCCTATCACTACTACCACCCCTACTCAGGGGGTGGCTGGATGCCTATCACTACCACCCCCTACTCATGGGGGCTGGATGCCTATCACTACCACCACCCCTACTCAGGGTTGCTGGATGCCCATCACTACTACCACCCCTACTCATGGGGGCTGGATGCCTATCACTACCACCACCCCTACTCAGGGGTGCTGGATGCCCATCACTACTACCACCCCTACTCAGGGGGCTGGATGCCTATCACTACCACCCCCTACTCAGGGGGGCTGGATGCCCATCACTACCACCCCCTACTCATGGGGGCTGGATGCCTATCACTACTACCACCCCTACTCAGGGGGGCTGGATGCCTATCACTACCACCCCCTACTCAGGGGGCTGGATGCCTATCACTACCACCACCCCTACTCAGGGGGGCTCGATGCCTATCACTACCACCCCCTACTCATGGGGGGCTGGATGCCTATCACTACCACCACCCCTACTCAGGGGGGGGCTCGATGCCTATCACTACCACCCCCCCTACTCATGGGGGGCTTGATGCCTATCACTACCACCACAACTACTCAGGGGTGCTGGATGCCCATCACTACTACCACCCCTACTCAGGGGGCTGGATGCCTATCACTACCACCCCCTACTCATGGGGGCTGGATGCCTATCACTACCACCCCCCTACTCATGGGGGCTGGATGCCTATCACTACCACCACCCCTACTCAGGGGTGCTGGATGCCCATCACTACTACCACCCCTACTCAGGGGGGGGGCTGGATGCCTATCACTACCACCCCCCCCCTACTCATGGGGGGCTGGATGCCTATCACTACTACCACCCCCTACTCAGGGGGGGGCTGGATGCCTATCACTACCACCCCCCCTACTCATGGGGGGCTGGATGCCTATCACTACTACCACCCCTACTCAGGGGGGGGCTGGATGCCTATCACTACCACCCCCCCTACTCATGGGGGGCTGGATGCCTATCACTACCACCACCCCTACTCAGGGGGAGGCTGGATGCCTATCACTACCACCACCCCTACTCATGGGGGGCTGGATGCCTAACACTACTACCACCCCTACTCAGGGGGGCTGGATGCCTATCACTACCACCCCCTACTCATGGGGGGCTGGATGCCTATCACTACCACCACCCCTACTCAGGGGTGCTGGATGCCCATCACTACTACCACCCCTACTCAGGGGGGCTGGATGCCTATCACTACCACCCCCTACTCATGGGGGGCTGGATGCCTATCACTACTACCACCCCTACTCAGGGGGGCTGGATGCCTATCACTACCACCCCCTACTCATGGGGGCTGGATGCCTATCACTTCCACCACCCCTACTCAGGGGGGCTGGATGCCTATCACTACCACCACCCCTACTCATGGGGGCTGGATGCCTATCACTACCACCCCCTACTCATGGGGGGCTGGATGCCTATCACTACCACCACCCCTACTCAGGGGTGCTGGATGCCCATCACTACTACCAGCCCTACTCAGGGGGCCGGATGCCTATCACTACCACCCCCTACTCATGGGGGGCTGGATGCCTATCACTACTACCACCCCTACTCAGGGGGCTGGATGCCTATCACTACCACCCCCTACTCATGGGGGGCTGGATGCCTATCACTACCACCACCCCTACTCAGGGGGGCTGGATGCCTATCACTACCACCCCCTACTCATGGGGGCTGGATGCCTATCACTACTACCACCCCTACTCAGGGGGCTGGATGCCTATCACTACCACCCCCCCTACTCATGGGGGGCTGGATGCCTACCACTACTACCACCCCTACTCAGGGGGGGGCTGGATGCCTATCACTACCACCACCCCCACTCATGGGGAGGCAGGATGCCTACCACTACCACCACCCCTACTCATAGGACGGGTAATGCATGACACAACCAGCATACTCCCACATAAGGAATAACAGAAAATTACATCCACCCAAACAACATGACAAGCGTGTGTAGTCCATATCAAATGCCTACAACACTAAACATGACAATGAACATACAATGTGACCCACTAACACATGTGTCACACATAAAAGTGTGTGGCCTCCACAATACATGCCGACCATGGCCACTGTGGCAATGGGGCCTAAAGCCCCATCACCACAGTCACCAAAAGGTAAGTGTGGGGTCCAAGGCTGATGGACCTTTTGGTCAGTGTGGCAATGGGGCCTAAAGCCCCATCACCACAGTCACCAAAAGGTAAGTGTGGGGTCCAAGGCTGATGGACCTTTTGATCAGTGTGGCAATGGTGCCTAAAGCCCCATCACCACAGTCACCAATAGGTAAGTGTGGGGTCCAAGGCTGATGGACCCTTTGTTCAGTGTGGCAATGGTGCCTAAAGCCCCATCACCACGGTGATCATAAGGTAAGTGTAGGCATGGTAAAAGCTGCCAAAGACAAACTGAATGGATGAATCCTGGTCACACAACAACCAAAACATCTGTGGCATAGTACTGCTTGTGTCCCATTGCAACATATATTGGGGGAGGCTAACAGTGCAGTGTCACAGAAACATCGCTTTTGTCCATGTGCATACAAACATCACACATGGGGGACCACATTGCCAACAATCAGCCGATTCCACAATGACAGAAGTGACCATCATGAAGCTGACCCACATATCTGCACCTATGGACACACAAATGTATATAATCTGTGGAGACTGTGGATGTCAGGTGAACAAATACCATACCATGGCAGCAATGGGACATACAAACCATGATCATTGTGCTGACTGATGACCCAGGAGTACCAGGGAGAGCAGGGGAATATCACCAAACCACATACAGCCAATGGAACATTACAGAAATGCCAATGCAGTGATGCAAATGCACTGACACAAACAGGCAGACTCACACTTCCTATCAAAGACAACAGGTGATGGGGGTGTGTGCCAGTGTCCCCAGGCAACCACACAACACATGAGGAGGCCTGAATCCCAATTACACAGATGTGTATACAGTGCCACACACAAGTAACTCATGGATTGGATTCCCCTATGTGGGAAATCTGGCATTGTCAGATGAGAGGGAGCCCAAATTACACATGTCACACAAGCTTGTAGGAACAGCAACTAACACAGCAAGAGACACACCCACCACAGCACTACCCCCAGGGACCCCACATTGTGCAGATACTAGCCTGCATGACAATTCCACTGTGATGACAAAGGTAGATGTTGATCACACTGTGAACCACAGCCATGTGTCCTCAGCTACAAACTACCATCACACCTACACAAGCTCCAATCAATCAGCAGGGCCTGCCAGCCAAGGCCAATATGGAGGTAGTGGTCTAGCCGTGCAACAACTCACATTTGCACACTCAACACCACACACCCTCATCTGCAACAATGTGCAGCAGTGAAGCTCACATGGACTGGTTACATTGCACATGCACCCATGACAATCCCAGGGGTGGTGGGGGAACTAAGGTGCAGAAACCCATCACACATGCCCACTCAACATGACTCGTCTATGTATGACACACTGCACAGTACGCCGTACATGCGCATGATGTGAAATCCACCACAAACAATGGGATCCTGGCCATAGTCACACACCAACGAAGAAGCCAAGGTGAGACACAAAGAACACACGTACACAACTTCCGACTTTGCAGCTCTGACCCTGAGGAGTGGCAGCAGTCACACACACAACGCGTCACAATCACTGAAAGCTAACACAAACTCAAAATCACATTACTTGTGTAAACAACAAGTGCCAAGGGGAATCCTGAATGTGTCCCATCTGCGTTTGCCCACATCCCCAGCCCTGACAACAAAGACAACCTGGGATGCCAACCTCATGAACATCAGTTTGCCATGCAACCACATCACGGAGAAACCAGGTCCAAGATGCTGGATTAACACATACCAACTCTGCAACCATCAGAAACAGGAACATCCCTAGGGACACAGCCTGTGTAGGAAAAGGGAAGGGAACATGCACAGACATGCTCACACAACACACAACACGGGCACACGCAATGTCACCAGATTACACACAGCCATGAGGGCACTCCACTCCTGTGGAAGCTCCGCTGTGCCAAACCTTGTCTGTGCACGACTCATACATATCAGCAGGACACTCCGTCAGTGAGTCAACAACTACAACACACAGAAGCCTCTGCTCACATCAGCCTGGGTACGGGAGTGTCACGTCAGTCATCTGCATACACCCAAAACACGTGGTAATCCAGTTGTACTGTATACACAGATGAGTCCTCCAAAATTGATGTGCAAAACTGCATGTCCATTGGAGACGGGCACACAGTCAGGGTACTAGGAACATTGGACAGTGGTAAGCCCAACAGATGTGCAACAGTGTAGGACAAAGATGGTAATATACAAATGCTAAACGTATATCCCTGTGTCAAATGCTGAACATTACACCCTCAGACTGCAGCAAGGGATGCTATAGATCCAGACTAGATTAGGACACATATCCCATGGGCCACATGGAGCCCATCACAGCAAAACTTCATTTACCTGATCTGAACACAATTACAACAGCAAATGCATGATACTACACATCTACATCATGTACCACCAAAGATTAACCACAAGTAAACAAAAAGAGGCTTTATTCAGCAAGTGTGCAACTCAAATCAAAAGTCCAAAATTAACAACGGCCAATGTCCAGTCCAAATACACAGTCCCAACAGGGTGATGTGTGACTACTTGTCACAACTTGCTTGCCTGCACAGGTACCAACAGGGGACATCCCCCTTGGAGGGGCATACGAGGGGCAGGCCAGGCACCGCAGGGACAGGATCAGGGGATGCCAGAAGGAGGCAGGGAAGGTGAGGTGGGTGCAGGAGTGTCACCGGCAACTGCAGTGGAGGTGTCTGACTCAGGGGGCCGGCACCACCGCAGGGCTCAAGTCCGATGGTGTTGGTGCTGCAACCACTGCAGTGGGCTGGGCAGATGGAGTGGGCTGGGTCCCCAATGCAGTGCCCGAGTCAGATGGGGTTGTTGTGGACTCCACCGCAGTGCATGACTCCAAGGGAGTGGAAGGGGGGCAGAAGAGCTGGGCAGGACAGAGGGGGGGACACAGTCTCCACACCAGTGGCACATACAGGCAGAGCATCTGGTTTGGGGGTGGAAGAGCAAGTGGCAGGGGGGAGGGCCTGAGCACTTTGGGGATGCGGTATCAGTGTGTGGGGAACCTGGGGCAGGGTGTGGTGGTGGAACCTGTGGAGTGGTGGCCTGGGGGATGGAGGTGAGAGACTGGGTGGGTGACTTGCAGGGCGGTGGCGGGGTCTTGCTCTTCCGGGTCTGGGGGACTTGCGGGTGGGGGCTCACTCTGCCTGCGCCTGGGGGAGGGTGTCCGGGGGCGAGGGGCACTCTCCTCTCTGTGTGTGGACTTCCTCTTCCCCGGTATGCTGGATCAGCGGTATTGGAGGGGAAGAGGCCGAGGTCAGAGAGGAAGAGCTGCTGTGTTTGTGGGGTTGCAGGTGAGGCAAGGGAAGGGGTCTTGGAGGGAGAGGATCTTGAGGATTGCGGAGTGACTGTGGTTGCCTGTGTGTGTGTCAGTTCCCCATCCCCTGTGTGTGTGGAATCAGTCCCCTGAGGATGCTTGTGTGCACGTCTTGCCTTGGTTTTGGGTGGGTGTGTGCTGCTCGTGTCTGTGTGTTGGTGTGATTGTGCAGGTGTGCATGTGCTTTGGACAGGTAGGGTGGTAGGAAGTGTGGATGGGGCAGAGGTGGGAGTGGTGAGGGACTGTTGGAGGAGGGACACTGCTGCCGTCAGGGAGGAGTCCATGGACCTATTGCTCCTCTGTAGGGCAGACATACCCGTTGAGATGCCCTCCATGAACGACACCAGCTGTGTCAACAGTGTGGTGTGTGCATGGAGGACAGTCAGCATTGCTGTCTGCCCTACATGGAGCTGCCGAAGGAGGTACACAGACTCCTCACTCAGGGCAGCAGGGGACACAGGGGCAGGGGGTGCGGTGCCTGGCTTGAAGGAGACACGCTCCCGAGCAAGGGAGCCTCCACGGACCTCAGGAATGGGAGCCAATGGGAGGGCGGTGGTGGTGGTGGTGGCAGGATCAGACAGAGTAGCTGGGGTGTGGTGGCTGCTGACACCCGCCTCCACAAGGGAGTCATCCTCCGAGCTGCTGTGGTCCTCAGCTGAGGTGGATGGTGCTGAGGACTCCTCGGTGTGGCTCCCCTCGCCCTCCGTGCCACTGGGTCCCTCTGACCACTCGTCGGACGCTGACCCAGTCTGGCTCCGCTGCTCCTCCTAGTCCGTGGAGCTGTCCCCTCCTGTGGCTGTGGATGTATCTGCAAACAATTAGGGAAACAGACAAACATCAGTCACCAGCACTGACCGCACACACCACAGTAAGTACAGCACATCACAGAGCAAGCCCTGGCATCACTAGTAGAACATTGCCAAAAGTCATCACACAGATTAGGAGAAGCCAATTGTCAGTCTGATGGTCAGCCATGGAACAGACACCCCTCCTGCCCTTGCACCCATCTGTCTGGTGCCCGTCTGATGGTAAGACCCCAGTGTGGACACATGCACCACCTACACAGTAGTTGGACATTGCTGAGAACACAGTGAAGTATGTGAACATGCCCGCCTCACATCACTTGCCACTGAGTCAGTGCAGGTGTCTGGATAAATGGACGGCCTGAGCCTAAAAAGAAATGCATGTGATGCATACCAGCACCAGACCCCATGAAGCACCCATGTCCGGATAGTCAATGCCACAATGGGGTGCCTGTTGCACATGTCACCACCCTGCAGGATCACCCTTAGGAAGTTTAATGCCATGACACAGGCATGCCTGCAAAGTCATACATCACTGTCTCAAGTCACATGGCCATGTTAGCCAGCAAACAACAGTCTGCACTGTGTCACTATCCTAGGACATGGGGAAGGCAAGTAATGTAACTGACAAGTGCACATGTTCATCCCCCTAACCACATCCTCTGAACCAGTATTTGTACACTGCACACCATTTGGACAAATGGGAGACATGAAACACTACTCCCTGAACCAGAGCACCTCACAGTGTGCTGTGAATGATGAACAGCTGCCTGAAAGTCACAGTCTCATACACCTGTCTGCACAGTCAAGTGATCAAACACCTATGAGTCACAGAAGTCTTGTCTCACATGGTCCAATAGCAGATGGCATGCTGACCCCTAACCGAAGGACATCACAGGAGTCACGACAACGTAGTCACAGCACAACAACACAGGGGCAGACACCTGAGGCAACATTTCACTGAGCACAGCATGTCAGATGATACACGGGAGTGGGAGTACAGAGTGTATTGTATGCCCTGTAGTAGGCATGACTGTCCGGCTCCACCTGCAAGAGGGATGAGCCCTGGTCAGTGGGCAGGTGGCTAAGCATGTGTGACACACTTGACATACATACTCCTGAGGCCCAGACAATTTACCCACCCGCAGAATGGGGGTGTGGCAAATACCCCAGGGACATGTGGTGAATTAGATGTGCAAGTGGATCACATATCAAAGTTACACCCAGACTACATAGCACGACTCAGGCATTGTGTGAGCAACTGACCCACCCATGAAAGCAAACACAATGTCACGGGAACAAAATCTGTCACCACCTTGAGCAAAGCAAAATGCTAGGACCCTGTACCCAAGTGACACAATTATCCTGAGCGTAAGGAGCACACTGGTGCATCAGATGGGTAGTGGCCAGGTTACAATAGAGGAACATGGGTACTGGACAACAAGACTGATGTACTGGGGAAGTTTAACCAGGCCAGAGGAGGGCACATAGCATGTTAGACAGAGTTCACAGTGCAGTCTTAGACTCACCCCTCCTTGCTGCTGTCTGCCCTTCAGCTGCCCATCCAGCTCCGGGAACACCACCGGCAGGATCTGGAGCATGTGGGGGTCAGGGTCCGGTGTCCGCCCCTCCTGCAAGGAGGCGACAGCTTCAGCTGGACCCTTGCGATCCTCCGGCAGTTGCGGATCCGGCGCTTGTAGACCCCCACGGATCGGACTGCCCGGACGATGTCCAGCCAGATGTTCTGCTTCCGATGGGCATCAACCTGTGAGGATGAGAAAGTGAAAAGGCCATTACTACACATGCAACATATCCGTGCATCACACAGTTGGAAATACATGTCTCAATCACAGGGGCATATGATGTACACAGGCAGTGCAACGAGGGCTATGGACAGTTTGCCAGCAGTTACTACATGGTATCATTGCATGGGTAGTGAACCTTGTTTGAATGCACTGTTACTCCACTGTACCTGTTCAGTGCAAGTGACTACACACTTTGGGGGTGCGAACTACTCAGTGGGCATGCTAGCCAGTGGTGTGCACACTGTAAATCCTGCTAGTCAGGCAACATGCACAATTAGTGAGGCAGTGGACAGCACACTCACCTGCTCCCCTGGTGTCCCATACAGCTTGCTGTACTGTGGAAGGAGGCTGCCCAGCAGGGCCTGGTTCTCCTCATGGGTGAAGGCTGGGGTTCTCTCCACAGTACGTGCCATTGCAGCAGCCAGAGGATGCAGAGACAGCAGCAGTGTAGTGGCAGATGTCGTCCTGGAGCATGTAGTGCAGGCAAGTGAGCTCTCAGGGGAACAGCCAGCATTATATGTGTGCTGCAGAGGCAGATACTGTCCCATGTGTCCAAAGTGATAGGTCCAAGTCGGTAGCATCTTCTGAATCTGGCCAATCCATGGAATAGCAGCTCCAATACACGCCCACAGCATACTTCAAAAATTCAACTTCATGACACCCATGAATTTGCAACATTGTTGTGGCTGGCCAACTGAATTCACTGCATCAGACTCGTTGTAAATTCAAAAACCGCATCCGTTGCCATGCCAGGCCCCAACCAATGCGTGCACACCGATCGGACCATTGCTGTACAACGCGTACCCGCGATACAACGCGTACCCGCTCACATTCAATGCAATGGTCCGAGCGGGCACACCGATCGGACCATTGCTGTACAACGCGTAACCGCTCACATTCAATGCAATGGTCCGAGCGGGCACACCGATCGGACCATTGCTGTACAACGCATACCCGCGATACAACGCGTACCCGCTCACATGCAATGCAATGGTCCGAGCGGGCACACCGATCGGACCATTGCTGTACAACGCGTACCCGCTCACATTCAATGCAATGGTCCGAGCGGGCACACCGATCGGACCATTGCTGTACAACGCGTACCCGCGATACAACGCGTACCCGCTCACATGCAATGCAATGGTCCGAGCGGGCACACCGATCGGACCATTGCTGTATAACGCGTACCCGCGATACAACGCGTACCCGCTCACATGCAATGCAATGGTCCGAGCGGGCACACCGATCGGACCATTGCTGTACAACGCGTACCCGCGATACAATGCGTACCCGCTCACATGCAATGCAATGGTCCGAGCGGGCACACCGATCGGACCATTGCTGTACAACGCGTACCCGCGATACAACGCGTACCCGCTCACATGCAATGCAATGGTCCGAGCGGGCACACCGATCGGACCATTGCTGTACAACGCGTACCCGCGATACAACGCGTACCCGCTCACATGCAATGCAATGGTCCGAGCGGGCACACCGATCGGACCATTGATGTACAACGCGTCCCTGTACAGGTCACATGCATGTGTCACCATGCTGGTCAATGGTGAACCTATGCCAGCCACATATACTTTCCAGGGACTCTGGGGCACACCTACTACACCACACCCAGTCCACACTGTATCTAAGGCATGTGTGGCAGCATGACCTTATCTGTGTATGGGTGTGTACATGTTGTTTTTGGGCTGGCACTTGGGGGCAGACACACCCAGGCTGTGCACATGTTAATGGGGACAGGGTCCTTTGTGTGTCGTGCACATGACCACTGGGATGTGCAACTGTTCATTTTTGGAGCATGTTGCATGGTCACATTTCCAGGTTGTGTATATGTATGACATGTCACATACCCCAAGGCTCATGTGGGAAAGCATGTACATCACAGGGTGGCCCATTGCCACAATAGTCATGTCCCTCCGCAGTCTGTGTGCATGTTGTGTTTCACATGTCTGACTCCATGTGCACAATGGGAGACAGTCTCCACATCCATGTTTTTTGTGCATGGACTTAGATGTTGTGTGTGTGTGTCACTGACGTCCATGTCTGTCCTGCAGAGGCTACAGGGGGCACTACCTGTGGGAGTCATGTGTGATTTTTCTGACGTGTACATGATACGCCATGTCATGCCAGTGTCCATTTGGCAAGACAGGCTCCCTGGGAATCTACCTGTCAATGAGTTGAGATGCCTGTGGCGCATCTGTCCAGACGTCACTGTGGTATGTGTGTGGAATGTGAGTGCAGTAAATGGGTACTGTGACACAGCCAAATGGTTTCACATAGCACACCCTAGGACCTGTGGTCCACACATGTCGTACAGAGATGTTACATGATGTCCATGTGGGTGCCATATGTGTCCAAACAGAACGAGACACACATCAAGTACTAGTGTTTGCTGATGATGTAGCATGTGAACTACAGTATGGTGAATGGCACATATGTGGGGTGACTGACAATCTTGACTTCTTCACCTCTGCACTGCAGGGTTCCTGCTGTCCATCGACCATTCCCAGACCTGGCAACGATGGTGGAACGTGACAGCATCCGACGGTACCGCTTCACCAGGCAGCTGATTGAGGATTTGGCAGTGCGGTTGGACCCACATTTGCAGCCTGGCCGGCCGTATCCGACAGCGCTGACCCCCAAGGTGAAGGTGATGGCAGCCCTACACTTCTTTGCCACCGGTACCTTTCAACACACTGTGGCATCTACTGGTGGTATGTCACAGACTATGTTCAGCCGTGTGCTACGCGATGTTTTGGTGGCGATGTTGAGATGCCTTAACCAGTACATCTATTTCCCACAACGTCACCGACTCACTGACGTCAAGAGTGACTTCTATGCAATGGGGAGGATGCCACATGTCATTGGCTCCATTGATGGGACACATGTGGCTTTGGTACCACCACAGGCACATGAGCAGGCATACAGGAACAGGAAACATTACCATTCTGTCAATGCTCTGGTGGTATGTCTTGCAAACATGACCATCACACATGTTTGTGCCCGTTTCCCCGGTTCTGCACACGATGCCTACGTGATGAGGAGTAGTCGCATCCCGAGGATGATGTCACAGATGCCGAACCAGCATGCTTGGCTTGTCGGTGTGTACTGACTTTGTACCATTGTGTGTGTTGTGCTATGTTGCTTTCCGCACACTTTTCAATGTTGGGTAATGTGCAATTGTCTGTCTGCAGGTGACTCGGGATACCCCAACATGCCGTGGTCGCTGACACCCCTCAGGAACCCTGTGACACCAGCCCAGATGCGCTACAATGAGGCACATGGTCGGACCAGGAGGGTGATTGAGCGGACCTTTGGTCTCCTGAAGAGCCGCTTCCGCTGCCTGGACAAGACAGGAGGCGCCCTCCCATATGCCCCAGCAAAGGTGTGCAAGATTATCATCGTCTGCTGCATGCTCCACAACCTGGCAGTGCGGAAGGAGTTGCCTCTCATCCTGGATGACGATGACCAACATCCGCCACCTGTGGAGGATCCAGGCCTGGGCCACGATGCCAGTGATGATGATGATGATGGTGATGGTGATGTCCGCACACAGCTCATCACCAACTTCTTCAGCTGAATGTGAGTATCCAGAGTGTTGTACTATCAATGAATTTGATTTGCATGATATGTGTGTGTGGTGCTCTGGTGCTGTTTGAGTGTGGCCATGTGCAACTTGACTGGATGCATGCGGAGATGTGTCCTTGCAGGTGGTCTGTACTTGCCAACAGTGTAGACATGCTAACTTGCTTTTGTGTATTTAACTTGTGACAGGTATTAGACATGAGTATTGCCATTCTGTGCTGTTCTTATGTGCTTTTGAGTGTGTGTCATGTCTGTCCTTCACAGGGTGCTGCTGGAGTTGTTAGAACATCTTGGATCCCCCGAATCAATGATTCAACTTCCAAGGTGGCAGCAGTTGTTCCCCTACAGGTGATGTGCCACCCACCCCTGGACTTTCTATCTTCTGCATTGTTTGACTTTGTGGCCACAGCCAGGTGGGATTAGCTTGCATTTGTAGTGGAAACAACATGTAGCAAATGTGTAATAAACCTGTTCTACATTTTGGGGTGTGCGTTGTCCGTAGTCACACATCTGAGTGACATTTGCTTACTGCACCTGTGTTGTAGTTGACACAGACTGTGAATATGTGTGGTGTCTGTGCATTGCACTGTATTTCCAGGCAACATCAGTGTAGGGGATGAGTCATATGGCCCTGGTGTGTATGTGTTGTGTGGCCCTAGTGGTGTGTCTCCCTCATATGTGTCACGTCGCCATGACTGCCATGACGGTGTTGGACTTGCTGTAGCAGTCAGCATGCACAGTGTCATATTTCTGATCACCATCTCCATGACAGAGACCACGTTGGAATCACAACAGAGGCAGATATGGTTTTTTGGTGAGTTTATTTACAAAAGGTGTGGGGATGGTGCACAGGATGGTGGGTGCTGTACATAGAAATTGGAATCCAAAGTTCCCATGTGAATTGGAAGTCCTGGTGTCCAGGGTATAGTCCACAGTCATCTGATGAATTTGTACAACTAGAGCTCCCCATGTCATGTGGGCGAGTTGGGTTGCCATCAACAGGGCGTGCAGTTTGCACACAGAGGAAAAGTTCCAGAACAGGTGTTGGCTTCCCGGGGGATGTAGCTGGCCAACGGCCTCTCAGTTTGGCCTCCTCGGACGGCCCCTCTTCTTGGGGGGGGACCCTCAGGTGCAGGCTTCCGCGGTGCAGGGTACTCTCCGCCAGAGTCCTCCTCCCTCCCAATGGCTGTTGCAGATGTAGTGGCAACAGATGTTGTGGGCGCACAGGGAGGTGAGGCCATGTTGGTGCTGATCTGGCGGAGGCATGTCAGTATGTCCCTATGCACCGCTGTGAGTTCTTGCAATGTGTCCCACTTGGACTCCATGCGAGACATGTGTGTCTTGACACGGGACATGTGGGAGTCCAAGCGGGCATGATGGGCAGCCTGCTGCTGTTGTATGTCCTTGAGGATCCCCACTACCTGGGTGACCTCTCCGGTGCTGGTCTGGTACGCATCTGCAATGCGTGCCAGTTGTGGGTCATCACGCAGTCCTGACCCCTCTGCAAATAGCGACCTGTGTCTACCACCCCTCCCACCACCCCTGGCAACACGTGCAGGGCCTGCGGTGCCACGCACAGGTGACCGTGTGCCCACTTGGGTGTTGTTAGTGGGCTCGATGGCAGCGGCTCCAGTTTGGTCTTGGGTCCCTGCGCTGTTGTCACCTGTGGTCCTTGGTGTGTCCGTGTTGGCAGGGGTGGCCTGTGTGTTGGCAGTTGTTGGAGGGGTGGGTGCAGGGGGTGCAGATGTTGGTCCTGCTGGTGCTGCATGATGACTGGCACCGGAGGGTCCAGCTTGTTGTTCGCCATCCGAGGAGTGCAGAGGCTGATCCACACCAGTGAGCTCTGTGTCCCCCGGAGCCTGGGACAGGGACTCCTCCTCATCTGCTGCTGAGTCCCCATCTTCACCTGTTTTGGGGAGAGACACAGATTGTATGGTATGTTTCTACAGGCATTAATTGTTAAAACACCGGACAGTTGTGACTGTACCTCTGGATGTGGCCCTGGACATTGCATTCTACTCAGTTATGACAGTCAGAGAGTGATATTGGTGTAGCACATTGTCCTGCCACCTGTGGCAGGTCAATGTGAATGTTGAGGTGTGTGCCTGACCAGCATTGGTGGTATTTGATTGCCATCCGGGCCGACTTCTCCCCCCAGCCCAAATATCCCACCATGGAACATGCTTCCATTGCAGGGAGTGCAAGTTGTCTTTGAGGATGTCAGTCAGTGGTGTCCTGCTGTTGGTTGTTGCACAGTTGCCTGCAGGGCCTTGTGCTCCCCCAGCAGTACCCAGTGTCAGCCATCTTGTGAGTCCTTTTCCACTCCCTGTGATGTGAGCATGGTTCAGGGTGGTGTTGATGGGCCAATTGTGAGGCTGAGCAATATCTGTGACTACCACTCCCATCATGCTATTGCCTCCACCCCCTTCCCAGCATGCCCATCCTTCCTTCCTTTTGACTCTGCTTCCCTGTGGGGTGGGGTGCCTGTGCTGACAGGTTGGCTGAGAGTGTTCTCCTTGCGGTTGTTTGGCTACCAGTCCCAAGAGTGTCCCTGTGCTTCACACAGCATAACCCAGGGTGGTGGTTCTTTGTGGGATCTTCAGTTAGGATGTGAGGCATTGCATTCTCCCAGGTGGGTTATGTGGAGTTAGTGTTGAGGGGGTGTGGGAGGGGAGGTGCTTGTAACTATGGTCAGTGCTGTGAGTCCTCCTTCCCACCCAGCCCAGTTATCCCACCATGAAGCGTGCTTCCATTGCAAGGAGTGCAAGTTGTCTTTCAGGATGTCAGTCAGTGGTGTCCTGCTGTTGGTTGTTGCACAGTTGCCTGCAGGGCCTTGTGCTCCCCCCAGCAGTACCCAGTGTCAGCCATCTTGTGAGTCCTTTTCCACTCCTTGTGATGTGAGCATGGTTCAGGGTGGTGTTGATGGGCCAATTGTGAGGCTGAGCAATATCTGTGACTACCACTCCCATCATGCTATTGCCTCCACCCCCCTTCCCAGCATGCCCATCCTTCCTTCCTTTTGACTCTGCTTCCCTGTGGGGTGGGGTGCCTGTGCTGACAGGTTGGCTGAGAGTGTTCTCCTTGCGGTTGTTTGGCTACCAGTCCCAAGGGTGTCCCTGTGCTTCACACAGTATGAGCCCGGCTGGTTGGTCTTTGTGGGATCTTGAGTTAGAATGTGAGGCATTGCATTCTCTCAGGTGGGTTCTGTGGAGTTAGTGTTGGGGTGTGTGTGAGGGGAGGTGCTTGTAACTATGGTCAGTGCTGTGAGTCCTACTTCCCACCCAGCCAGATATCCCACCATGGAACATGCTTCCATTGCAGGGAGTGCAAGTTGTCTTTCAGGATGTCAGTCAGTGGTGTCCTGCTGTTGGTTGTTGCACAGTTGCCTGGAGGGCCTTGTGCTCCCCCAGCAGTACCCAGTGTCAGCCATCTTGTGAGTCCTTTTCCACTCCCTGTGATGTGAGCATGGTTCAGGGTGGTGTTGATGGGCCAATTGTGAGGCTGAGCAATATCTGTGACTACCACTCCCATCATGCTATTGCCTCCACCCCCCTTCCCAGCATGCCCATCCTTCCTTCCTTTTGACTCTGCTTCCCTGTGGGGTGGGGTGCCTGTGCTGACAGGTAGGCTGAGAGTGTTCTCCTTGCGGTTGTTTGGCTACCATTGCCAAGAGTGTCCCTGTGCTTCACACAGTATGAGCCCGGCTGGTTGGTCTTTGTGGGATCTTGAGTTAGAATGTGAGGCATTGCATTCTCCCAGGTGGGTTATGTGGAGTTAGTGTTGGGGTGTGTGTGAGGGGAGGTGCTTGTAACTATGGTCAGTGCTGTGAGTCCTCCTTCCCACCCAGCCAGATATCCCACCATGGAACATGCTTCCATTGCAGGGAGTGCAAGTTGTCTTTCAGGATGGCAGTCAGTGGTGTCCTGCTGTTGGTTGTTGCACAGTTGCCTGCAGGGCCTTGTGCTCCCCCCAGCAGTACCCAGTGTCAGCCATCTTGTGAGTCCTTTTCCACTCCCTGTGATGTAAGCATGGTTCAGGGTGGTGTTGATGGGCCAATTGTGAGGCTGAGCAATATCTATGACTCCAACTCCCATAATGCTATTGGCTACACTGACTTTACCAGCATACACAGAATTCCTTCCTTTCAGTGATCTTCCCTGTGAGGTGGTGTTCTAGTGATGTTAATATATCTGTGAGTGTTTGTTGGTTCTATTTGTGCCACTGCCTTGCTGTATTTGTTGTTAGGTTTGTAGATGTCATGACACAGTTAGATGTCACTATGAGATGGCAGGTATTGTGTTTGTCTGACTGGCATTCACATCTTGGGATGAGTATGTTTTGTTTGCTGTGTATTTGGTAAGGGTGCATGGTTTGCCTATCCCTTTGAGGGTGCTGTGTGTGTATTGTCACACCATATTGTGTATATAAGTTGTGTACTCACCAGGCTCTGGGATGTCTGTTAGCCCATATACGCTCACTGGTGGTAGGATGGCCCGCACCTTCTCCTCCCAGGGCCTGAGGTATATTGGTTTTGCAGGAGGCCACTGCCGGTGCGCTGGCTGATGATGTAGTCCTTTTTCAGTAGGTCCCGGACCCTCCTGCGCACATCATACCACCTGTTCTGGATGTCTTCCTTTGTGCGCAAACATGGTGATTGTGCATTCACCCTGTCGACAATCCTCGCCCACATCTTGGTTTTCTG
This sequence comes from Calotriton arnoldi, assembly GCA_963921515.1. NCBI lineage: Eukaryota > Metazoa > Chordata > Amphibia > Caudata > Salamandridae > Calotriton > Calotriton arnoldi. Next base: position 1,417,482 of record CAWUFW010000386.1, read on the forward strand.
CGACATGGGGGTCTGTTGTACCAATGTACCAAACAACTGTGGCTCTACCCTGAGTATCTCGTCTACCAGGAATTCCAATTCACAATCTAGGAACTTGTGGTTCTTCTTTGGGGGCATGGTGATGGGTGGTGGTGGTGATTGATGTGTGTGTGTGGAAGTGGGGGTGTGTGAGTGTAGGTTTAGCTGGGTGTGTGTGAGGGTGCTATTTGTAAGTGTGGTAATGGTGTGTGGCTTGTGTGATGTATGAGCTGTGAGTGTGTCTGTGGTTGCTGTGTGATGGTGTTGTTTGCTGGCAGGTCTGTGGAATTTGCAAAGGCTCATGGTAGGGATTTGTGGCCTTTATGTAGGTGGGGTTGGGGGTGTGTCCTTGTTCAATTTTTTCCCCCACCCCCAGTATTTATTGGCTTTGTGGTAGCTTGTTTGGCCATTTTTTTTAACTTTTTTCCCTTGGTGCTTTGGGTGCATGTAGGAGTCGTTCTTGTGTCCGAGTCGGACGCTGCTGTTGTCTGGTGCGATGTTGTCCGACTCGTTCCCGCTGTGTTTCAGGTTGGTTTCATGTGCGGCGTACGAGTCGGTCGCGGAGTATTGTGTTGATTCGGTTGGGTTTTGTGTGCGTGTGGTCGTACGGCTTGTGCTCCGTGCGAGTCGGTCGTGTTTCGCACGCATAGCATCGTACTACGCGGGTCGGAGTTCGCGGGTACGTTTCGTTCGGTCGCTATCCGGGTGCGTGTCGGTCGGTTAGTTTCGAGTGTTTTTCCGGCCGGATGGCTTGTTTCTGTCCGGCTCGGTCGTTCGTTTTGTATTCCGTCCGAGTCGGTCGGGTTTCACATGCATTTCATCGTACTACCCGGGTCGGACGGCGCCGGTTCGTGTCGGTCGGAATAAATTCCCGCACCGAGTCGGGCGGTATGTTTTCCGGCCCGAATCGGAATCGACCCCTAATACTTTTTACTTATGAACCTCCAATGAAGAGAACTCTTGATTTTGGCGCAGCAATCTTTTGCATAATGCTATTGGAATTGGTCACCTTGTGCGTGCTGTACCGCATGAACTTTGCCCGTAGATTTGGCTTTGTATTAGTGCCCATGTATTTTTACACCCTCATCTTGAGGTGATTGTATGTCCAACTTTTCTTGGCTGTGTAATAAAACCACTAATCCTTAATTCGGCGTCTGTATTCCTTTAGTGACATGGGCAACGGGAATGGTAATGTATAATTGGTCGACGATTTTCCTCCCCTCCAAACTTTTAGGCAGGCTGCAACGAGCCATCGACCAGGGGTTCCAGAGTAAGTCTAGAACGCGGAACCCAGCTCCTTCAGTTAGTAGCAGTGTAGGATTGTTGCCTCTTGATGTGAGGGGAGAATCTAGAAAATTCTAGAAAAGATGAGACCCATAGAGCCCCAAAGAAAGAGAGCCCCAATGATCGAGAACAGAGAACGGCGGACTTTGGCGGAGACCAACGGAGATTGACGGTGCGGCGAGAACAGCGGTGAACGGTGGAGTGAGTATGAACAGGGATGTTGTGTGTCAGAATGCGGGGATGATTTGATTGTGTGATGTCTTGTGGAGTTGGGATGAGAGTCGAGTGAATGTGGTTTCGGGCCAGACGCGCGGCCCATGAGTTTTCTTTTTGTTTTGATGTCAGGCTCAAGAGTAGCCTAAGATCCCGGGATATATTTGTGGTGTAGAAAACACTGATTTGTTGTAATTGTCTGACCATTGGTTTGTTGGGAACTCGTGAAGTGCTATCGACAACCCACCTGAGACAGGGAACTTTGTGTGAGTGAATTTAATAGAATCGGGTGGAAAGCCTCATGCGCAGAGGTGGACTACAGCGCTTTGAAGGGCCAGCGCAGGTCGTGGGTCACGGTGCATGAATGTTCTTGAGTGATTGAATTCTATTGATCTTTTAGTGAGGCAGACAATTACTTGTTTCTGTGACTGTCCGGTCATTTGGAAGGAAGACAGTTACTTGTTTCTATGATTGTGAGTGTGAATGCATAAAGTGAGATTGAGAACGAGGGTGAACCACTGTTAGGGGGAAGAGGTGACGTCAGAGTGTGCCACCCTGTGATAGGTTGGGTGGTGTAACGCCGTGCTGGGATTGGTTGGTAGTCATCACGAAGTTGAACAAGGAAATTTTGTTGATAAAATAATTTGGTTTAATCATGCAATGCTTTCAAGTATTATGGGATCTTTGTAGTGGAGATAGAGGAGTAGAAACTCAAGTGGGTGAGGAAGCACCACCCGAGGATACCCCTGCACATTACATGGCCATGAATGTAGGACTCCATACCTTAGTTTGGCTTAAAAATTGGCATAAGATTACTGAAAAGGAAGGCGATTTGGCTTTTTCATGTTATGGGTCATATCGATTGGAGGTATTATATCAGTTGAGGGGAGTGATGTCTTCATTATGACCCTCGCCTAGACCAACACAGTTTGAGGCATTAGATGCTTGGATGCGAGCAGCACAGGCAAAGAGCAGGGAAAAATGTCAGGGAAGGATGAAAAAGGCGATGAAGGCATACCAAGATGCGCGATGGGACGCACAGTTGAAGAGGTGGAGAGTAGACACCATTGAGGGAGAGAGATTGTACCCACTGTTAGTGAAGGAAGGAGATGTTCAGAACAGGAATGGGGATGATGAAAGTGACACTGATGACAGCTCGCTAGATAGATTATTAGCGGAGCGTCCTCCACCATACAATCTAAATTCAGAAGAAGGGAGATGAGAATTGCCAAATGCAGCGAGCATGGAAAGAATGGTAGTGCCACAGATAGATCCTAGTGCGAGAGTAGTGGGAAAGATTTCAACAAGGACAGAAGAGATAGGGATGCCAGCACCAGGAAGTACAGAACAGAGTGGAGTCAACGTTGCTATGCAGCTACCAGAAGCCCTTACGGTACCGGTCACCATTGGACCTGTAGTGTCAGTGTATGACCCAAGTCTAGGGGAAAGTAGTAGTCAGCCAAAGTCGGGATTGGGAGAGAGGGTCAATTTAGGAGGGAATGTGACCGTGAACGGAAATGGTCCGTTTTTGGTGCCTGTGGAAGTTAGTACTCCATTACCGGCCACCGCGACCCTTCAAGGGAGCGTGTTGGGTCTAGTACAGTACGATCAGCTTCACTGGCAGATTTACATTCTGATTTAAGGATGTGGGAAGCTTCAGTTAGAGGACCCATGGGAAGAATACCAGAAGTAGGTACAGATCAGGGAGTTTCAGGAGATCGGCATGTCTCGCAGATGACAGTAGCAGGAAATCACCAGAGGAATCAGAGCAGTGAAAGAGAAGAACAGAGTAGTGTGTCAAGTCAGGGAATGATCAAGACTGCAGTAAAGGCAAAATTGTTAGATGTAGTGGGACTGAAGGCAGAAACAGACGAGATAATCAGCAGGAGTTTGACTCTGGAAAGGATAGAACTTTTTGAGCAGGACGAGTTGCTGTTCATGGCGAAGGATATTACTTGAAAGGCAAGGCGATCACATGAGAAATTGACAGAATTGGCCCAGAAGTATGATGTGGATCTGTCCAGAACGAAAATGTTGCAGGGAAGTCATTGAATTACAGTGATCAGGAATTGGAAGAGAAACGAGTCATAGGCTTGAAAACACACATTCGAGAACTGGATGTGGGGATACGCGCATGGAGCATGCTTGATAAATGGGAAGAAAGATGGTCAAAGAAAAAGAGTGTCAAGAAGGGAATAGGAGATACGCCACCTCCAGGGGGAGGGACAGTTAGAAGCTTACCCATTGCGAGAGGTACCGGGTGGAGGTTATGTACATGTACCTTGGAGCAGGGGTGAATTGGCAGCATTTATAAATGATTTTCCTCGGCTGAGGAAGACACCTGCTGATAGTTTTGTGAAGATCTCAAAAGTGTTGTGGATTGATTTGAATACACTATTTGACATTGTGGTACCTAGTGATCTGTGGTCTGCTTGTAAAATTGCTGTTGATTGGCCATCTGCCGAACCAGATAGAGACCCCATAACACATGGTCCTTCACCTTTGGTCATGAAAAAGTTCGAGCAGGTAATCACATGGTTAAAGTCTAAGATTGCCCCACAAGATATTGATTGGGTTAAGATAGATCGAACCACTCAAGAGCACAAGGAGTCAGTACATGCCTATTACGAAAGGCTGTTGCAAGCCTTTAAGCAGTACAGTGGGTTGGATACTCTAGATTCGGAGGATATGGGACAGTTTGTTTCCAAGCACGTGTTGGGACTGAGACCAGAGATTAGCTTCATGATCCAACAGCATTTGATCTGCTGGCAAAACAAATCCGTGGATGAGATCCTGGGGTATGCCAGGTACTGTAGTGGCAAGGTGGACTCTAAGCATAGGAAGATAAAGGATAAGCTGATTCTGGTCCAGATGAGGAATGCAGATAGGTTAGAACAAGCACAGATGAGTGGAGGAACAGTGGGTCGAAAGCAGGGAAATAATCATGGAGGGATCCAGAATGCGTCAACTCACACAGGACAGGGAAGAGGGAGAGGAATAGATCCCAATACAGGAGTAGAGGTTGGAACCCTAAAGAAGACCACTGCTTGCCATTATTGTCACAAAATCAGGCATTGGAAGCGCGAGTGTTGATCAAACCCAGCAAATCAGTTCCAAGATGCAGAGATAGTGCAAGTCCCTGAGGTCATAAATACTGTGGCGAGACCTAGATTTGTCATGGGAGGGGGTCTGAGTCAGCAAGTGCAGGTACCCCAACTTCTGAGAATTCCACAAGGGAGACCAGTGTACCAGCAGTTGCCCTTTATCAAAACTCTAGACGAGTTTGATCCGTATCCGTTGCAATGACAGTACCTGAGGGGGAGGAAGACTGTACCCTTGGAGCAGTCTTGGAGGTAGACTAGAGGGGACTGTATGTGGGAGCAGATGTTGACGGGCATCCCATTACATTCTTGATTGATACTGGTGTTACCCGTTCCACTGTGAGGTATGCAGTAGTCCCAAACCTACCCCTCTCGGGACAATCGATCCAAGTTGTAGGAGTTGCAAATAAAATAATGACAAATCCATTGACTGACAAGATACCTGTGAGGATAGGAACATTCCAGGATCAACACTAGTTTGTGGTATGCGATTCGAATCCAGTCTGTTTGTTGGGTCGTTACCTTTTGTGTAAACTGAATTGTACCATCTATTGCACTCCCAAAGGAGTAGAGTTGTGGACTAATGATGATTACATTGCATTTAAACTGGTGAATCAGAATCTCTGTGTAGAGATGTTCCCTGTGCTAACGGTGGATGACCTGCCATATGACTTGAGAGACTCCGTCTCTCCGGAGGTGTGGGACTTCACGGGGGAAGAAATAGGACTGATTCGAGGGGTTGAGCCAGTTAAAATACAGATCAAGCCGAATGCTGAATGTCCAAGAACCCCTCAGTATAATCTGACCCCGGAAACAGTGGCAGGAATTACACCTGTGATTGAGTCAATGATCGAGCAGGGCATTCTGAAGTAAATCATGGGGAGCCTGTGCAATTCATCCATCATGGGGCTGCAGAAACCTAGTGGAAAGTACAGGATCGTGCAGGACCTACGAAAGGTCAACACGATCATAGTTCCATGTTGTCCTGTGGTACTGAATCCATCTGTGATCCTATTCCAAATCACTTGTGAGGCTGAATGGTTCACTGTGATTGATCTATGTCAGGCATTCTTTTCAATACCCCTACACGAGGAAAGCCAATTCTTATTTTCTTTCCGTCTGGAAAATTGTCTGTTAACGTGGTGTCGTATCCCACAAGGTCATACTGAGAGCCCATCAATCTTTAATCATCAGATCCTGAAGAAGAACCTTGAAATTCTAGTACTGTCACAGAGTTCAGTACTCGTGCAGTACATTGATGACCTCCTGATTGCATCAGAGACCGAGGAGGCTTGTAGGGTTAATACTGTTGCTCTGTTAAACCACCTGGCAGAAAACGGGCACAAGGTGTCCCCAAGCAAACTGCAGTACTGATTGCCTGAAGTCCAGTATTTGGGTCATCACATTGAAAAAGGCAGGAGGAAGGTGTCACCAGACCGCATTGAGGTGATCATGAAAATGAATGCGCCTACCATGCAAAAGGAAGTCAGGATGTTCTTGGGAATGGTTGGTTACTGTGGCCAGTGGATTCTCAGCTTCTCCTTGAAGGCGAAACCTTTGCAGAGGTTGACACACAAGGAAGTGAGTGATCCTGTACCATAAGATAACGACTGTTTGGTTGCCTTCCTGGAGCTGAGGGAAAGCCTATGTCGTGCTCTGGCTTTAGGAATGCCTGATTACAACAAAGCATTTTTAATATTTTGCTGTGAGCGGGAGGGTGGTGCACTGTCTGTACTCACCCAGACACATGGGGGTGTCCGTAGACCAGTCGCCTACTTCTCAGCTAGATTGAATCCTGTAGCTTCAGCACTGCCCGGATGTCTCAGATCCATTGTTGCAACTGGTGTCAGCATTGAAAGATGTGACAGCATTGTGATGGGTCATCCTCTTACTGTTTATGTTCCACATTCAGTTGAGCTCCTAATGACGAGAACCAAAGCACAGCATTTGACCAATAACTGGCTCACATGTTATGAGCAGGTTATTCTGGCCTCTGAGAATGCTACCTTGATGCCTATTCCAAATGTCAAAGGGGCAGATTGTGAGGACCATGACTGTCTGGATGTGACTGAACTTTGCACCAAACCGAGGCTCGACATTGTTGATGAACCTCTGCCTGAGTCAGAAGAAGTCATTTTTGTTGATGATTCATGGTTAAGAGACAATGCGGGTTGTTTGATAGCAGCATTTGCTGTCTGTACCATCTCTGGAGTTGAGAAAGCTGCTTGTCTACAAGGAGTACACTCCGCCCAAGTAGCTGAAATCATTGCTTTGACACGTGCATGCCTTGTTTCTGATCAAATCCGAGTCACCATTTACACCGATAGCCAGTACGGGTTCGGTGTGGTTCATGACTTCGGACAGCTATGGTCACAGAGGAGGTTCTTAATGTCATCAGGATCTCCCATCAGAAATGGAGAATATGTGAGACAACTGCTAGAAGCTTTACAACGACCAAAGGAAATAGCTGTGGTTAAGTGCGCTGCTCATGGGAGGGGGGAAGACTTCATCACATTGGGCAACAGGTACGCTGATGACGTTGCACGCTTTTGTGCCAAACAAAGTTGCATTTTTAATGGGGATTATTCAGGAGAGAGCACAGAGAGAACCGAGCTCAGCATGAGGTTAGCCATAGCAGACACTTGGGATGAGGTCAAGCGTCTACAGGGAGAGGTGTCAGACCAAGAAGAAGATGGTTGGATTAAAGCAGGTTGTGAGAAAAGGGATGATGGCATTTGGGTTGCAACGGATGGTCAAGCAGTGTTGCCGGATTGTTTACTGAGCCCTATGGCGAGGCAGATTTATGGAGCAGTTCACATAAGGCGAGATGCCATGGTGCGAGTGTTCAGACAAACTTGGTTTAACCCGAGGTTTTGTGTGTTTGCTGAAGCAGTGCATCACAGATGTGTTAAGTGTCAACAGATGAATGCTGGAAAGAAAACTGTGGTTGCACTGAGTCACATTGGAAGGTCAGGGGGTCCTTTCAATAGAATCCAACTTGATTTCATAGAGATGCCTAGATGCAATGGGCTGAGGTATATTCTGTTTGTGGTGTGTGTCTTTTCACGATGGATAGAGGCGTATCCAACTAGGAGGTGTGATAGTCTTACATGGGCAAAGCTATTGCTTAGGGAACTTATTCTGTGCTTCGGATTTCCAACTTCATTGGAGTCGGATAGAGGAACGCATTTCCATAGTGAGATTGTGAAGCTGTTGTGTATTGCCTTACAGGTTGACCAGAGATTGCACTGTAGTTACAGGCCGGAGGCGTCTGGCCTAGTGGAGCAGATAAATGGGACTCTCAAGGCCAAGATGACAAAGGTGTGTTCTTCAGCGTCTTTGAAATGTCCTGATGCATTGCCTTTGGTGCTAATGAGTGTGCATAGCATTCCAGCTAGGAGAACAGGACTCTCGCCACACGAAATATTGATGGGGAGGACGATGCGCTTGCCAGCGGTGCCATCTACAGCACTGATAAACATCACCGATGATTTGATCCTTGATTATTGCAAGGGACTGGCTGACGTGGTCCGTTCTGTGTCTCACCAGGTTGAAGCTGCGACTGCATCGACCTCGAAGGACCTCTGTCGACTGGATACTTGTCCGGAAGGGATCACTGACAGAATATCGAGCTGCCAGAATATCGATGAGAAAATATCGAGTGACAGAATATCGAATTCCTATCTACAAACAGGTAAGTACAAAAATATTGAATCCTAAATATCGTTGTAAATAATATAGTTTGCTAAAATATCGACTTTTTTAAATGTCTTAAAAGTAATATAAAATTAACTAAATAATAAATATCATTAAGTAAAACATACTTAAAAATAATAATAAAACGTTAAAATTAATAAATAATAAATGTAATGTAAAAAAAATAAACATGCATTTTTATTTTTATTATATATATTAACTTAATAATATTAAAAATAATTAATATTTTTAATTATAAAATGTAAAAAACAATTTAAAATATAATTACATATATATATAAATAAACCTATCATATTAATATAAAAAAAAAAAATATGATAAGGTTAAAACATTCAAATAAATATTTTTAAAAAAAATAATATTTTACACTACATTAAATATAACAATACTAAATACGTTACATAGCGTAAAGGATAAAATTACTATTACCACTCCAACAAGTGGTACAGTAGGGAAAGTGTTGGATAGCGGGTGGATAAAAATTACTATTCCCACTCCAGCGAGTGGAGCAATAGAGAAAGTGTTGGATAGCGGGTGGGTAAAAATTACTAATTTTAAATACTAAGGGGGTCATTACGATGTACGGCGGATCGCCACCGCCCGCATGGCGGTGGCGATCCGCTGTACATTTCCCTCCGCCCTCCACCCATTTACCCCCCGCCATATTAGAATGGCGGGGGGGTCAGCGGCGGACAGAAAGACCGCCCGCCGCTTTTCCGCCGGTCGACTTGTCGACCATGCGGAAAACGGGTTTAATATGGTGGCGGTGTCTGTGAGACACCGCCATCCATATTAGGATGTAGGCGGTGAGGAGCCTTTTCATGGCGGCATTTCCGCCATGAAAAGGCATGCGGTATTCGCATTTGGGGGCCTGTTGCGGGCCCCCAGGATGTTGGGGGGTGGGGGGACCCATGGGGGGTACCTATGGTACCCCCCTGCATTTGCATGCACAAGGTGGCAGGCACCGCGCGGTGCCTGTCACATTGTGCATGCAAAAGCACAACATGCATTTTGTACATTGCGGCGGGTGCTGCTGACAGCACCGCCCGCCGCAATGTAAAACATGTGGGATGCGCCCGCCAGTGTGGTGGGCGCATACTAATGTGCCTGGCGGGACCGCCGCGACTCGGTGGGCGGTCCCTGGCTCCGTTGCGGTGGCGGGCGGACAAAGTCCGCCCGCCATCGTAATGGACCCCTAAATTATTAATTAATAAAATAATTAATTAATGAATTTCAATTAAATTACTTTCCACCCTATTCCCCTATAAACCCACAACCCGCTACAGAATTAAATTAAGCAAAAAGTAATTAACATATAATTAATTAATTCTAAATAATTCTTAAAAAATATATTATAATTAAATTACTTACCACCCTATTCCCCTATAAACCCACAACCCGCTACGGAATTAAATTACGCAAAAATTAATTAACATAACATTCATTACTTTAAAAAAATTCAAACACACATTACAAAATATATACATACTTTTAACACAAATACTAACATACAAAACACAAAAAAAAAAGTGATATTATTAACATTGATATTTTGACAATCGATATTACTAACTTCGATATTATTAAAATCGATATTTCTTACCTGCATGTCGATATTCTTAACCACTATATTTTTGCAAATCGATATCCTTCTCCACTCGATATTAAAAACTCGATATTTTGTCCATTCGCTATTTTTAATTCGATATTATGACTAGTTACCGTCCGGAAGCATCTGAGGAAGAATTGTCTTGATGCCCGTTGGCGAGGTCCGTACCAGGTGATCTTGTTGACGAAAACAGCTGTAAAGTGCGGAGGCTTGCCAAACTGGATTCACGCCCCCCATACCTTCAGAGTTTCAGGACCCTCTGAAGAAACAGCTCCCCTCCCTGAAGAAAATCCAGCCATGGTTGCGAGGCCACTGGAGAGGGCAAGTCAAGCTGTGGGGGTTCCTGACAAGGTTGTTACCCACCAGGACGAGCTGAGGGGGGTCACGCTACACATGGCCCAGATATTGACTCTGGGGGAGATGGTAACGTTGTGAGTGGTATAGAGTCAGACTCAGTTGAAGACAATGATGAGGAAAGTGGTCGTGTGCAAAGGAGAAGAGCAGAAGTCGCAAGAGAATCATGGCCTGTGAGACAGAAGAGGCAAAACTTGAGACTTGCGCCTGAAAGAGATCATGCCCCTATATCTGAAGCGTCTGAATTAGAATTGAGTGACACAGGGCAAGCACAAGGGATCTTGAGAAGGTCGAGGAGAGTAAGAGTACCATGCCAGAGATACTGTGCCCCAGAGTGGACTTATCTGATTACAGATGCCGGGAATAGTGAGGTCCAGGAGGCTGAGATCTGGACGAGTGACGCGCAGAGCTTCAGAACTGATAATTCAGATCGAACTGTTGGTCCCTGAAATAGAAGCTAATGAAATGTTGGCATTGACTGTACCAAATCCTCCGATATTGAGTGGCTTGCGAAGTTTGATTCTGCAAGATCTTTCATTTCCGACCTTTGGATATCAGCCACCAGCTCAGGAGATTGCAGCTCTTCGCCTTGAGCTTCTACACAGCGTGTTATTGATGAAATTGGCTCTGATCTCATAAGGGATGTCGATTGAACTGCGAATTGTAAATAAAAAGCTTTAGTTCTAAAGAAGATAACCTAGGCCCGCGTGGAAGAAGAATAAAATTAGGGATCTTTCCCTAGAAGAAGAAAAGAGGACTAGGGAAGTCTTTCTGAACTGTGTAAATAATTGTGCACTGAACTGTGAAACTGTTTCCGAGACTTCAAGGAACTGTGTATGAACTTTGTTGACCCGCAGTGAGAGCCAGAGAAGAGACTTTGCAGTGGTCCTCTTGCTGTGGCATCTTAAAATCATTTGAAAATGAAGTCTGTAAATTCGAACCGTAGAGCGAAGTGTGTAATAGGCACACTTATGGTAGGAGTGGTTGTAGTCATAGCAGTAGTTATTATTATGTCTGTTAAGATTTCACACGAAGCAGAAGCTGATGGGGTGGGAGTACAAGGGACATCCACACCTACCACTTCTAGCACAAAAGAGGGTACATTAGGAGCTGATAATGCTATGATTGAGAAAACTAGTCGCTTGTTGCATGTGGATTTGTCTAAAGGTGATTTTACGTTTTACGTGGAGAGGTGTGGTGCAGCGGCCAGGGCAGCTGACTTCAGAGCACAGGGCTCACGGTTTGATCCCCGGCTCCGGCGGCAGCTCAGCTCAGCACCATGTGATTCTGGGCAATAACTCACTTAATTTCTACGACGGCCCCCAGCGCCTTGAGACCCGTAAGGGTGAGTAGTTCACGCTTTACAAATACGGATTTACATTTTTACATTTTACGTTGAATGCTTATGCGAAGCTGTTGTATGAGTATGTAAACACGATGGATATGAGTGATTGTTAAGTGTACATTCAGTTGCCTGCATCAGTTGAGGAGGGGATTCGATATCATCACCTGCCGCTGATGTATGGTATTACTTGTAGTTTGCTGCTTAGCATGTTTTATGGCAAGGGTCATTATGAGTATTACTTTTCCAATGATGACGTGGTGCTTTCAGAAGTTCCAGCTTACAAGCACCTGAATAAGTATGATTATTATAAGCAGGAAGAGAGGATAGGGAAGTACTTCATATCTACTGTAACATTAGATACGGCTCACGCACATCGACACAACCTAACATGCATATTGACTGACATAGAAAAGAAGTTTGTAGACATAGACAGTTAGCAGTTAAACTTAACAATAGAGAAGGAAAATTTGAATGGACCAAGGAGGAGTTAACACATAAGTCGAAAGGGAGTTATGGTCCAATAGCTTTAGACTTGGATCAGAGAGGAAAACTTTGCATCAGACAGATACAAACCAATTATGAGAAGATTTTTATGGGACAGAGTGTGTGGGATCACATTTTCACAATTGAAGCCACTGCAAAGATTTTCTTGCAGGAAGCGGTACAAGTGGTGCCAAATGTGTACTTCGTGAGTGGGAAAAATGCATATGTTCGTTTGCCACTGAATGGGTGTTGGACTTGGCCCTATTTGCAGGGCTATCCCCAAACTTTTTGCTTCTTCCTCCTATTTTTTCCTGACCTGCTGTTGTTGGATTTAGGACTCTGGGCACTTTACCACTGCTGATCAGTGCTAAAGTGCATATGCTCTCTGTGTAAATTGTTATTATGATTGGTTCTCCCTGATTGGCATATTTGATTTACTAGTAGGTCCCTAGTAAAGTGTACTAAGTGTGCCAGGGCTGGTAAACCAAATGCTACTAGTGGGCCTGCAGCACTGATTGTGCCACCCACATGAGCAGCCCTGAAAGGATGTATCAGGCCTGCCACTGCAGGGCCTACGCACAGTTTGCTAACTGCCATGTCGACCTGGCAAGTACACAAACTTGCCAGGCCCTAACCTTCCCTTTTCTTACATGTTAGTCATCCCTAAGTAGGCCCAAGGTACTCCCCTGGGCAGGGTGCAATGTATGTGAAAGGTAGGACATGTACTGATGTGTGTAACATGTCCTGATAGTGAAATACTGCCAATTTCGTTTTTCACTATTGAAAGGCTATCCTGCCTAGGACAGAATGGGGAATGCTTTGTAACATTTTACAAGCATATCTTACCATAGGTATAAGATAGAAAAATAAAGTTTAGGCTCTCTGAACTCAGAATTTAATAACACATCTTTTACTAAAGATGGTTTTTAAATTGTGTGTTTGAAAATATCACTTTTAGAAAGTAGGCAGTTTCTTGTTTAACCATTCTGTGTGCCTCGGCCTGTTTGTGTATTGACTGTCTGGTTTTGGAGTGACAGGGGTTGGGGAGGTGCATTCTCTCAGACAGCCACCGGAGGGGGGTGGGGCGTGATGTATGTCCTGCCTTTCCTGAATGAGTCAGGGCTGGGATGAATAGACCTGGGCTGCATTCAGAGTAGGGGGAGGAGTTCTCACTAGCACCTGAATAGGCCCGGTCTGCATGTAGAGTGGTGGGAGGAGATTTCCCTTGCACCTGAATAGGGCCTGTCTACCTTACACAATGCTGTCTCAACCTCCTGCCGGGCAGCTGCACAAGAGAGGACAGAACTGGTTTGGACTGGGCTCAGAGACCCTTGCACAAAGAGAACAAATAAATGTTGGGGTATAAGTACTAGACCGAAAACCCCTGAACTTTAGACTACTTCTGGAATCAAGAGGAACATTTGCTAAGGAGAAGAGCTGGAGAAACTGAGGAAAAGTACTGCCCTTGCTGTGTGTCTGGGGTTGGCATGCAGTTGCTGTTTCTGCCAAGGAAAGGAGAAGGACTTTGCTGTGTGCTGTGTCCCCTGCTTGAGGAAAGTCTCCAAGGGCTTAAATAGAGCTTGCCTTCTGTTTTGAAGTCTCAGGCACACAAAGACTTCACCCCCAGCTCCCCTGGACTTCCTTGCTGGGAGTTCTGACCTGCCAGGAGTGCCTGTGGCTGTGTGTGGCCTCTGAAGGTTGTTTCTGCTACTGGGAGCTGGAAAGCAACGAACAACACGAAAATCGATGCATCGCTCTTCTTGCAACAGTTTTTCCGACGCAACGCTGTGGTGCGAGAAGAATCTCCCCGCACCACCGCATCTGTGCTGAAACCGATGCAGCGCCTGTCACCGCGGCAAGAATCGACTCATCAAGGGATTGCGGCTGAAAAGGTTGACGCAGCGCCGCCGCATCATTTGCAGACGCATCCCGGATTTCCACGCATGGCCCTGTGCAGCAAGTTTTCCCCGACGCATCACCCGCGGATCGGAGTCGTCTCAGAATCGACGCATCCCTTCCCCCTACAGACCGGACCCGACGCATCGCTCCACTGTGTACAGCGGAACTGTCGCACGAAGGTCTCAGGAACTACGCATCTGTTTGTTTTTCAACGCTTCTCATCGATGTAGCTGTTTGGCTTGGTGAATTTGTCGCAACAACAGGTACTTTGCAAGAACTCGCGCTTCCATAGTTTTCTATGGACTCAGTTGCTATGACCTTTTGAAAGTCATTTTCCTTAATACTTGTATGTTGGATTTTTGCCGTTTTGGTCTTGTTAAGTTTAGATAAAGATACTTTATTTTTCTAAATCGATGTGGTGTCCATTTGTGGTATTATCACTGTGTTACTGTGTGTTTTGAGTACAAATACTTTACACATTGCCTTTGGGATAAGCCTGTCTGCTCGTGCCAAGCTACCAAGGGGATGAGCAGGGGTAAAGTGTGTATCCCCCTTACCCTGACTAGAAGCAAGGGTCCCTATTTGGACAAAGCTACTTACCTCTGCCAAATAGAGACCCCCATTTCTAACAATGGGTATGGCACGTCTTATGTGGATGTTGTGTTTCCCAAGATATAACATGTAGAGGATTTGGGACCTTTGGAAGGGAAGCCATCACATAGAGAAAGGCGTGGTACAAGTGCTGGAGAGATCGTTGGAGATGTATTTGGAGCAATGATACCAAGGGGCCGATTACGATGGCGGTCGGTGTCAGTACCGCGGTGCCGGCGGTGCGGAAAAATGCCTTTTACCGCCCGCCAGCAGCGGTCCTCACGGCCGCCATATTATGAAGGGCAAATATGCCCTATTTCCCGACCTCCGCGGTGCAACGCCGACCGCCATGAAATTGCGCCCGCCACCACGCCGGTGGGAGCCAATGGAGACTCACCGCCGTGCGGAATGACGTCCCGTCCGCTCAACAAATTAGGATGCGCCAAACAACCCGTCGAACCGCAGGGGAGAAACCGCCCTTCCAGACACGGCGGAATCTTGACAGCGGAGCGTGAAACGAGACTTCCGGAGCCCTCCACCCGGAGCCGAACGCCATGGATCCAGCACTACACGTCCTCCCGGTGCTGTACGTGATACATCACCAGGTCAACATCGCCCGCCGTGGACGCCGCCGCAGGTACGTAAAAAAACACAATACAACACAAAACAGAACACAAATTCCACGGGCTGAAACAGGGCACCTGGCCACACCAGACACACTGGTGTGGACAGGAACACATCCATCAGTGTACCCACACATGTCTCATCTGGCACCAATTCACACCCTGCATCAAGCCCACCAAATTACCGCGAACATAATGTAATGTGTTGCTGACGACACCGCAGCGGTGAGTATGCGGGAAATCCATCGCACAAAGCAGAATGCATGTACAGCAACGGACAGGCCAGAAAGACCACAGGCCACCACCACCACCCACCACCCACAGCTCCGCCGCACACAGCAAGAAACATGCCAATCCCCCCTGTGCACCCCCATGTCCAACACCAAGCGAGCTAAATCCACACCCAGCAGCACACAACTAACACCTAGGGAGACAGACACAGCAGCATTGGGTTTAGATTAACACACAGCACAGAGGCACAGGCCCAGGGCAACACACACACACACCACAACACCACATACATGGCAAGAAAGCAGAATACAAGCACAAAATTAACATCCACACACACAAGGAACATACAGACTACTGGACACACACCCTGCCAACTCACACAGACATACCCCACACCGACACACAGCCACATACACAGACTACATGCCACCAGCAATGGAGCACAACATAGAGGAAAGCAAAAATGATGTGCACACAAATGGGAGGGCAAGGAGACAACCAACAACCAGGTGAACAGACACATGCAGGACAAGGAACCTAGAACAACATCCACACCCCTTCCAAGCACATGGCTGGCACAGTGAGTGAAGTCAAACAACAGTCACCTCAGTGCAACAACTCAGGGAGACAGCAAGGTAACCCATGTATAGGGACAGGGATGAAAGGAAGGACCTCAAGTCAAACAGTGAACAGCAAGTACACATGAGTATCACACAGGGCACATTGGCACACTCAATGACCGTCAAACACAAGTAGGAGTCCCCAAACATACCCCCTCATATCTGCAGCACACAACCCCAATGCCAGACACACAGAAGGGCCTACATAATGTCCAGACAAGATACAGACAAACAATCAAACCCCCTGGGGGCATCCACAAACATCACACACACACAGGGATTTCAGTACCAACGTCTGCACCAAAACAAAAATGGCAAACACAATTCAAAACAGAAACACATACAGAACCACAAAAATAACACACATCACCTGTGCAGCCAAACTAGGGGAAGGCAATGGGAGCACACACACAACAGGAGTGCACCACCTCATCAGTCAGGAAAAATGCATAGGCTACATACCACAACACAGACAAGAAGTGCACCATCACAGAACAACACAGACACATCAAACACACAACAGATGCACAACACCACAAAGCACATAGCAAACACAGCAGTACATCAGGGGATGTACACTAGGACAGCACAAGGCAACATACACCCACAGCACTGAATGCACAACAAGCAGTGTGTGCACACAAACACACAACAGTCCCACACAGCCATGAGTCACACGCCATTAACACACACATCAACACACACGACAAAGCCACAACCAACACACCGTACAACCCTTGACCACCCAAATGCACACCATGTAAGTAACCGTTGTGACTAGGATGACTGCCCATCACAACATGACTACACATCTACACTGCTAGGCATACATGAAAGCAAGAACGCACATACATGTTGAGCCTGGTCAGCCTGCCTGCAATCCCGTGTATATGACCCCTCTATGTGTTTGCAGTGCCCACATACCAGGATGCAGTAAAACATAGCCAACAGCAACAAGGAAGGAACATGAGTCTGGTATGTCACCGAAAACAACATCACTGACCCCACAAGTATCCGAGTCATGAAGAACTGAAGTCCCCGTCACCCCTGTAAAATAAATGATAAGTCAAACAAGCCAGTGGCACAGTTAAAGTGGCACACAGAGCATGTGGCCCAGTAAATGTGAGACATACAGGAAAAGCCTTATTCAGTAAGGACAATGACACAACTGACAACATGAGCAACTGTTTTTATTCACAAATAGCACTGATAGGCAACAATATCAGACAGGACCAAGGCACAAGATGCAGAGCCTGAACATGAGAAGCTGCACAGGCAGGGGGCAAACTGCAAGGCCAGTGGCCAGTCCAAGGTGCAGACAGAGTCAATGAGAAGCTGCACAGGCAGGGGGCAAACTGCAAGGCCATTGGCCAGTCCAAGGTGCTGACAGAGTCAATGAGAAGCTGCACAGGCAGGGGGCAAACTGCAAGGCCAGTGGCCAGTCCAAGGTGCTGACAGAGACAATGAGAAGCTGCACAGGCAGGGGGCAAACTGCAAGGCCAGTGGCCAGTCCAAGGTGCTGACAGAGACAATGAGAAGCTGCACAGGCAGGGGCAAACTGCAAGGCCAGTGGCCAGTCCAAGGTGCTGACAGAGACAATGAGAAGCTGCACAGGCAGGGGGCAAACTGCAAGGCCAGTGGCCAGTCCAAGGTGCTGACAGAGACAATGAGAAGCTGCACAGGCAGGGGGCAAACTGCAAGGCCAGTGGCCAGTCCAAAGTGCTGACAGAGTCAATGAGAAGCTGCACAGGCAGGGGGCAAACTGCAAGGCCAGTGGCCAGTCCAAGGTGCTGACAGAGTCAATGAGAAGCTGCACAGGGAATGTGTGTCACCAAACTCCGCAACACAGTCTGGTGTGTCACGATGGGCAGCACAGGTACCGGTGTGGGAGAGACAGGTCTGTGACATTGATCAACATTCAGACTTGGCTGTCAGTCTGACTGGGAGCTGACTGTGTGTCGGGCACAGTTGGACCACTTGACTGGGGAGTGAGACGCCCAGCTGAGGAAGAGCTATCAGTGGCCTTGGACGCTGGAGGGCTGCTTGGACCAGGTGGTGTAGTGGCACGTGGAGGTGGACTCAGGCCGACGTGGGACACAGTGTGGGAGGGAGACAGTGGAGGGGTGCCTTTCCACTTCTTGGGGATTCTAAATGGCTTGCCTGTCTTGGTATCAATGGGAAGTGGTGTGGACACAAACGGCACACTCATCACCAAGGCTGCCGCAGGTGCACACGCTGGACCTCCCTTTGGGGATGTGCTGGATCCAGAAGGACGCTTAGCCTGGCATTGCCTCTGCCCCTCCATCCCCTCTTTACCCTGTGTGCCCCCTACAGTGCCCTCCTGTCCCTGCTTCACTGGACTTGGAATGGGAGTAGAGGTAGTTGGTGAAACAGCTTTGGATACCTTACTATGTGTAGCCTTGCCAGGCCCCACCTTCACAGTGGGCATGGAGAGTGTCTGCATGCCTTTGCGAGACGTTTTTGGGACCACAGAGTCTGTGGCCGGGGATTGCTCTGAGGCTTGTGACCCTGAGTACTTCCTCCTTGAATCATGTGCCTTTGCAACGCCTGACGGGCTCTTCCCTTTGCGCTCTGGGGTTGTTTTTTCTTCGTAGGGGAAGGTGTCTGTGACCTTGACCGCTTGGGCTGCTGCTGCTGTGTGCTACGTGTGCAGTATCGTGACGTTGAGGTGTGTGAAGCGTGGTCACCGTCGTCAGATGTCGCCACTGGCATGGGGGTGGACAAAGGGACTGGAATTGGACTACGAGATTGAGCCAGTTGAAGTGCAGCCGCCATTGTGCAGGACATTGTCTGGACAGTGCGGTGCAGCACACCCACGTCTGAATGTATGCCCTCCATGAAAGCTAACACCTGTGCCAATTTGCGGTCGTGGTCTGACAATGCATTGAGGAGCCCTGTCTGCCCCACACACAGCTGGCGCATAAGGTCCACACACTCTGCACTGATGGCAGCAGGGGGCACAGGGGCAGGGGCAGCGGTGCCTGGAATGAAGGACACTCTTCCCCTCTTTGTGGTGCGAACACGGGCAGCAACAGAGGAAGTGGCTGGGAGGGTGGGCACTGCACGCTGTGTGCTGGAAGATGTAGCAGACTCTCCGTTCCCTGTGTCCTCCAAGATGTCTGCACCACCGCCGTCATCAGATGATGTTGAACTTTGCGTCTCGGGCTGTGATTCCTCCAGCATACTCCTATCCCCCTCCGAGGCGCTGGTCACATCTGTGTCACTGGGATCCTGTGCAGCTGTTGTGCTTGTTTCACCACCACTGGTGTCCGTCCCCTGTCCCTCCGTGCCCACGGGAGATGCTGCATAACAGAGAGACATGTAGGGTCAGCAAAGTGACAGCAACAGGACAAACATATTCAAGCAAAGCAACACTGAGGATGACAAAGTCTACATGTTGCAGGCCACCCCGTGCATTCTCACCATGCAGACACACTTCACTACCTCAAACAGTGCGTACAAACATCTAAACACGGCATAGCTGAGCCATGTGATGGGCAGACAGCACAACATCATGCATGTTGGGGCGTACAAACACTAACACCAATGGACCAGGCCTGCAGCACACCACCCACAATGCCATTGAAATTCCCAGGATTGGAAAAACATCAGTAAGTGCATGTATGTAAAATCCGTGACTGCCACACCAAGCACAGGGGCCACTTACAACCCACTGCATCACAGTAACCACATCACGTACACCAGCGCAGGTACAGGCTTGGTACACATGCAGCCACTCACAGACAAAATCAACCTTCACAGAATACTCACCCCTAGCTTGCTGTTGATGCTCCTTCAAACGTGCGTCCAGCTCAGGCTGTGTCACAGCCAAGATGCGGCACATCAGTGGTGTCAAGCTGCGTCGTGACAACCTGCAACTGCGAGGGAGTATCCCCAGTGTCATCTCGGCAACGTTCTTTGCCAGTCGTGATATGTCGTCCCACCTCTTGTGGCAGTGGGTGCGCCGGCGGTTTGACACTCCCAGAGCCCGCACCTTGGTTGCAATGGACCTCCACACGGCCTTACGCTGGTGTACCTTGAGCTGCAGATGTGGGAGACAAGAGGGGAAAACATCAGTGACACACTCTCATGGTAAAACCTCTCTCTCTGAACAGTGGCATGACACAGACTCATCTCCACACGGCAGATATGGGTCATTGATGTACACTCATGCCAACCACACACGTATCACACTCTGTACAGTCAGTGATGTGTCCTTGTCACATTGGGCGTGGACAGTCCATGCCAGGTAGAATCACACAGAGATGGACAACGAGGACCCACACAAACAGTCACATGAACAATAACTGTCCCGAAACATGCATCACCAGATAGCTGTCACACCATATGGATGTGTACACAACACATGTCCATCCACCCTTCATGTCCATGCATTTAATGTGTGGGTTGCATACACCCCCTTAACAACTAGGAAACAGCATGTCAGCCAGTGCATTACACAACCCCACACTCTCAGGCACATACACCATCTGATCGACTACATGTGTGCCCCCTTGCACTCACACCCCCACTGTTGGAGACTTACCACCACATTTGGGCCACCATATAGCCGTGGGTACTGTGTCAGCACCTCGTCCACCAGGACATCCAGCTCCTCGCTTGTAAATGGACTGGCACGGATCTTCTCCGTCCTAGCCATCACTGTGGACATGAGACGTCAGCGGCGGCAGTGGGCGGTGAGGGGTCCCAGGCAGCAGTCCCTGGAGGCAGCAGCAGGTGAGGGGTCTCAGGCAGCAGTCCCTGGAGGCAGCAGCAGGTGAGGGGTCTCAGGCAGCAGTCCCTGGAGGCAGCAGCAGGTGAGGGGTCCCAGGCAGCAGGCTCTGTGAGCAGTGGAAATGTGGTGCTCCCTTCCACACATATATAGGGCCCTGGACTCGTTTCAGTGGTCATAGTCCTCTGCCATTGGTGTTTCAGGTCAGCCTTCTTCAAAAGCATCCAATGACCGCCTCCGCGGGGCGGAGCACGCCTACCGCGATTTTTGAATCTGCATCATGCCACCGCGATAGCGGTCCCCATTGGCTGCAAGGGCATGGTTCATGGCGGTGACACACCGTGGGGTCCTGGCCGGCGCTACCGCTGTTTGATTGCCATAGAGTGACATGGGTGACCGGGATGTGGCTGGTGGAGCATGACAAACGCCATCTGCAGCTATGTAGAGGGCCATCACTAACACCAATGTGTCATGTGCAGCACATGACACACTTGCGTCAGTGGTGGGCATCGACACAGGTACAAATGGTGGTTGGCATGCTCCGCCACCCAATTCACGGACAGTATGTGCGTCCGCTATGGGGAATATGCAGCATCACATCGTACACTCTGTGCGTCATTGTGTTTATGGGGCACGTTTAAGGCACCTACGGACAGTTCTTGTTGTGTGTGGATCAATGGTCATTACTGTACTACGCACAGTGGATACGTACAGTGGCACATGGCACTGGATAACATTGATATGGTCTCCTGTCACAAATGTCAGCCACTGTGTAACGTCTCACACCAAATGGAACACTGTACTCCATTATGTTGAGCAATATTTACACACAATGTCGTATCTGCCACCCATGCTGACCACTATCTCACACCTGAGCCCATGTGTTACACTGAAAACCCAGATGAACTCATTTATTCAGCATGACTGTCATCATTGGAAACAGATGTCACCCTGTTGTGTTATTGCTAAGACCAATTACATGCCGCATGTTATGTCTTTGTACACACTGGCAACTCCTGCAGTGTATGTCCACATGTACAGGGGGGCTCGACCTGCTAAAGGATGACGAGTACTTCAGCACCACACCTGGCATCCATTGCATTATTATTGTTTGTCACTTGGGTAGACGGCCAGAGCAGATGTCTTTGCTACATGTCTGCCACCTGTAACCACAGGGACCTATGTGGTAGTGTCAGGTCTGTGCTCATGTTGTTTGGACTGTTGTATGTGAATCAGTGACATGTACATTTCAACAATGGTGCTTAGCTACACTATGTTTTTGAGTGTTGTGCTGTGTTCCGGTGCTACTCACCTGCCACCAGTGCATGTCCATTGTTCACATCAGGAATGTTGCGTTGGCAGATGGACTGCATGCACGGTTGTGGATTGTGCTAACTGTATGGAATATAGTATGCGACATTTGTCCACAGGCTATGGGTGTCCAGTTTTGCCTGTGCAATGTGTGTGCACTGATTAGCGGGAATTGTCTGCAATGTTGGATGGTCAGCACAAGTGGCACACGTGTGCAGTGTGTTGCCACCAACACTAGTGTATGTGCATGCTATGGGGTGCTAGCCATCCTTGCTCACCATCTATTCCAGCACTGTGTGGGTGGATCACATCTGCTGGTGTATCAGGATGGAGTGGGCACCCAAGACAGGTGAGATGTACCTTGACTGTTGTGCCTGTGACACTCATCCAACTCCGACATTTGGTCAATGTGAGGTACCAGTGTCCCACTACTCATGCACAGCCAGCATGTTTGTTAGATGTGGGATATTGATTGTATGCTGTGTTGGGCCTGACAGCCTGTGTGGAATGAGGGTCAGGATGCATGTCCTTTGGGACATGTGGTGTAAAATTACATCCACTGGTGTCAGGTGTCTGAGCCAGTAGTCCATATGTCATGCATACAGTATGTTCATGCGTGGACTTGTTGGCATACTGGCTTGGCATTGTCCATGTAGTGTTGTATGTATGTGTTGTGGCACTGTTGTGTCTTGAAACAGCTGGATGTGTATCACCATGGTATGTGTTGTGGTGCACATGTGTCCTTGGGCAGTCCCTCCTTGATGCTGCATGTAAATGTCCAAAATGGGGGAAGATTAAGGGTGCATACAGGCCCTGCTGATCACGTCCCTCATCTATTGTTAATGTGTGCCACATTGGCTATCTGTGTGCTTGTAGAGAGTATTGGGCAGTGGGGTAATGGTGGCCTGTTACAGTGGTACACATACTCTGCACAGGCGTGACATCATCTGTCACTGTCCGACTTTGTATTCAAGTCAGCAGCAGATATGGCCTGTGTACTGATGACATTGGCACATGTATGGGTTTGGGATGTGAATGTCATTGAATTTGAGTGTGTTCGAAGTGGCACTGAGTACAAAGACAATCCCAATGATCTATCCACATTGTGTTGTTGATGTGTCCCCTGCAATTATTGGCCAAGGAGGTGTGGCAGGTACAGCAGCAACGTGGAAGCCAGCAGTGTCTCTGCTTCACACATGTCCTGTGTCATGTACACCCAAGTCTGAGTCCACCTCAGCTCGATATGTGACTCTTGGCATTCACATAGACAGTGTTCGTATTGTGTCTACTGACTGTGCACATCCATGACAGTTGTACAATTAATCTGTCTCATGTTGGGACAACACTGAATTGCACTGTGTGCTTTCAGGGATGACAGTCAATGTTAGCGCCGTGACAGGACAGACTTTATGAATTTGTGCACATCCTAATTTATGTTGCTATGACGTGTCCCCTTTCATCTCACCTAGGAGGCGACCTAATGTGTTTCGTACCTTCACCCTGCTGGCTAACATGGAGGATACCGACATCATAAGGCGATTCCGTCTGGATCGGACAAACCTCCTGGAACTTTGTGCAATATTGGAGCCACACCTGCTTCCACGCAGGACATACCCAACAGCACTCACGGCAACGGCAAAGGTGATGGCATTCCTACATTTCGTGGCTACGGGATCCTTCCAGCAAACTGTGGGCATTGCAGGGGGATGTCCCAACCAACATTCAGCATGGTGCTACGTGATGTCCTGTTGGCTATGATGCAACACAGGGACCAATTCATACATTTCCCCAGGCGGCATGAGTTGGCGGATGTGAAGGGTGAATTTTATGCACTTGGACACGTTCCTAATGTAGTTGGTGCAATAGATGGCACACATGTTTCCCTGATTCCACCCCAAGCACGGAAGCATATTTACCGAAATAGGAAACATTATCATTCCATCAATGTGCAGGTGGTGTGCCAGGCAGATATGGTCATCTCACACGTCTGTGCAAAGTTTCCAGGATCAGCCCACGATTCACACATAATGCGCAACAGCATTTTACCACAGCTGATGGCCAATCTGGCGCCGGAGCGGGCATGGATTGTGGGTGAGTACAAAGGGTCGAGTCGTGTGCTGTTTGTGTGCCATGCTGTCCTGGGACACATGTCAGACACTCAATCTGTATGTGTCTTTCACACTTAGGTGACTCTGCATATCCCAACGGACCTTGGTTGCTGAGTCCACTTCGCAATCCCAGGACACCAGCTGAAGTGCGCTACAACAATGCCCATGGGAGGACACGTCGGGTCATTGAGCGAACATTTGGACTCCTGAAATCACGTTTTCGATGCCTCGACAAGACCGGAGGGGCTCTGCAGTACTCACCCGTCAAGGTGTGTCAGATAGTGGTAGCATGCTGCATGCTACACAACCTGGCCGTGCGGAAGGGGATCCCCTTAATCCAGGATGATGATGACCAGCCACAGCCCCCACCTGCAAACACCCAAACGTCAAGTGACGAGGATAGTGGAGAGGAGGAAGGTGTTGGACAGCGTCAGCAGCTCATCAACAACTACTTCACTTGATGGTCAGTGGCAATGTCAATACTGGCTGTTGTCTGATGATGTTGTGCTTGGTGAATATGTGTATGTGAGTTTTGTGACTTCAGCATGTTGCAGAGTCAGTGCTGGCTGCAGATGTGTATGGCAAGGGATCTTTTGACACAGCTACTTGATGTCTATGTTGGTACAGTTGCTCCTTGTGAGATGTGCAGATTGTCGTACCTTGATGTGCTGTGTTGTGTGATGGTTGTTAGTCCACCACCTGAGTAGCAACTGATGTTCTGTTGAGTTTTCCTAGGTCCCTTCAGCCTCTACTTGCCTGCGGAGTATCCCTGCTCCTGTGACATTGTAATCATGGGTGTGAGTTAACATACTGTGATGAACATGGAACAGTGACAACTACATTGGTGCGTTATTAGTGTTTATTTACAGTGGATACATGTGATGTAGATGTGGATATTTACAGATTTATGAATGGTGAATAACAGATTTGTCAGTGATGGTAGATGAGACAATAGAGTATACACTAGATCAGTATGGTAACACAGTCCAACAGTCATTTGCCATTCCCACGGCATTGTGTGTGGGGACAGTCTGCAGGGTACACAGCAGGGTGAAGAGGGGTGCCATCATGGCTGGCTACTTGACTGGCTTTTGCCAGGTGCTTTGCCACGGGATGCTCCCAATGATTTTTTCGGGCGGCCCCTTGCTCTTTTGGCAGGGGGGACACAGGTGCATGGCCAGTGGTGTCTGATGAGTCCCCATGCTCGCTGGACGCAGGGGAGGGTGGGGGTCTGTCATCCTGCGTCACAACGGAGGGAGCTGTAGGTGTTGGCGGTGCCGCATGCCTGTCCCTGAGGACCCCCACTAGCTGGCCCAGGAGGTCCCTGATTTGGCCCATGCAGGCCACGAGTTGGCCCATGCGGTTGTCAATTGAGCGCAGCATCTGTTGTTGCTCACGGGCATCCTGCTGAGCCTGCCTCAACTGTCCCTGGGCGTGTTCATAGGCCCCCACAACTCTGTGAATGTGTGCCAGTGATTCAGTGGTAGGGTCTTCTTCCCTTTGGGTCAGCCTTGTCCTCACACCTGGCCTGCTGTCACGGCCCTGTTGACCCCCTCCTGTGGGCACCGGCCTACTCTCCCGTACCTCCGCAGTTGTTGTGGTCTGGTTGGCCTGTGGAGCAGGGCGAGTGTTGCAGGCAGCAGTGGTAGTGGTAGTGGTGGTGGAGGTGGTGGTGGTGGCACAGGTCATTGCAGCAGGGCTCTGCGTTGATGTTGTTGCTGAGGGTGGTGGGGCTGTGGGGTCCTGGGACACATTACGCCCTGCCACACCAGATGGTCCGGGTTGGTCCTCCTCATCATCATTATCCAGGGAGTCTGCATCCGAGGGGAGATGTTCGGGAGATGGTGACTGGCTGTGCTGGTTGAGGTTGTCGTCCTCTGCAGTCAGTTGTTGGTCACCTGTGGGACAGGAAGTAGATGGTAATTGCCTTACACACCTCAGGGTTGCTGTGTTTGATGTCTCTTATTTACATGTTATGCTACACACAGTTGCCTTTTTCACACATTGTATGTCTGCACAGTGATGTGCCTCATGCCATGAAGTGAAGTTACATTCATCATTTCACAATGGTGTGACCTGTGATTGGTTAGCATGCCACACGTCTAGTATTGGTGATTTCAATGTGAGGTTGTCATCTGACAACTGGCATGACTACAAGTTGATGTTCAGCATCTTTGCTGATCACTCTGCCTGGCAGACATTACCTGTGTGCATGGACTAGCCATTGTCATCACATGCATACCATTGACATGTCCTGTGCTTGTATTTCTTTATACAGCAGACCATGCTAGTTGGGTTTTCCCATGGTCCTTCATGATCAGCACCCATGTACGCTACAGAGGGAAGTCTGGGTGATGCATGTCAGAGGCCCGTTTGCTTGGACATATTTGTTGAGAGTCACAGTTCTGTTTCTGTCACAGTTACGTACGCTGAGCTGTCTGCATCCTGTCAATGGCTGTGCTTTTCTTTTCTATTTTTGGGTGAAGTAGAGCCTCATGTTGTCATGTCTCTCAATGCTTTTGTTGAGTGATGGTGGTGTGCATGCACTGTCTGATTACCTGTGCAGTGTCACTTTGGTTTTTACTTACAGACACATGCTTCTGGGTGGGGTGCTCCAACCTGCTGAGGGGTGTGAGAGGGGGCCTGTTGGGAGTTGTAGTGCTGCCTCCAGATACACATTCCCCAACCCTGTGAAGATGGCTACCTACCTGTTAGGTGGTGGGGGAGCGTTCAATGGCTGACACATGCTTCTGGGTGGGGTGCTCCATCCTGCTGAGGGGTGTGAGAGGGGGCCTGTTGGGAGTTGTAGTGCTGCCTCCAGATACACATTCCCAACCCTGTGAAGATGGCTACCTACCTGTTAGGTGGTGGGGGAGCGTTCAATGGCTGACACATGCTTCTGGGTGGGGTGCTCCATCCTGCTGAGGGGTTTGAGAGGGGGCCTGTTGGGAGTTGTAGTGCTGCCTCCAGATACACATTCCCCAACCCTGTGAAGATGGCTACCTACCTGTTAGGTGGTGGGGGAGCGTTCAATGGCTGACACATGCTTCTGGGTGGGGTGCTCCATCCTGCTGAGGGGTGGGAGATGGGGGCCTGGTGTGTGTTGTAGTGCTTTTTGTCTGTACACATGCATCCCAGTTGGTTTTGTTTAGCTTTGTGCTTTTTCAGGTTGAGTGGTGGTTACATCTGTGTGACCTGTTTTGGGTATTGTGGGTCAGACGAATGTCCTTTGGCCTAGGGGTTGTAGGTTTGAATTTGTGCAAGACGGTACATGGCAATGTGATGATATACATTGGTTTGTACTTACCAGCTTCCAGTCCCCGCGGATTCCTTCAAGACTCTCTGGATGTAGGATTCCAAGGACCTTCTCCTCCCACGGACTGTATGGTTTGGGTGGGATGGGAGTGCCTCCACCAGTCCCGTCAGCCAGCTGACGGTTCTTGGCCCTCTTCCTCTTCACCACGGTCTTCAGGTCATGCCACCGCTTCTGTATTTCCTGCTTGTTGCGGGGGTGGTCCCTACTGCATTGACCTTATTGACTATCCTCACCCACATTTGGGTTCTTGTGGCTAATGGGGTGTGTTGGACCATGTTGCCATAGAGTTGTGGTTCAACTCTTATTATCTCATCTACCATGACTGCAAGCTCTGCATCAGTGAATTTTGGCATTTTGTGTGGTGCCATGGTGTGTGCTGTGCAGATGTTCTGTGGTGCAGTTGTGTGGGTGTTGTGGATGTTGTGGGTGGTGTAGGTGGTGTGTGTGTTGTGGTGGTGCTGTGTGCAGGTTTGCCTCTCCTTTGTTCTCTGGGGTTGGGACCTTCAGTTGTGGAGTGTAGCAAAGGATTGTGGTCAGGGAGGGGCTGGTTTTATGCTCGGCTATGGGGGTGTGGCAAGCTGGTATGTTGTTGTCAGGTGTGTTGTGTGTGTTGTCCTGTGATTGGTTATTTTGAAATTTCTGGGGCTGTTGTCATTGGGCACTTTTGGTTTGTATTGGGACAGGTCTACTTCAGTGTGTGCATTGTTTATTTTTTTTTTTTTGTATTTTTTCTACGTCCGCCATTTTTTTTGCGGTTCCTCCGCAGCGGTTCCTCGGCAGCGGTGGCTATGCTGCAGCCCTTCCGCCGCCTATCGGATTCATCACTGTTCGCGCACAATGCGGTCGGATTCATAGGTAGGTACCATGGTGGTAGCGGGGATGTCATAATGTCACGGGCGGTTACTCCGTGTGCATGGCGGCGGTTCTTGGCTTTTCTGCTGAGTATCCGGCCGTTGCGGTCGGATTTTCAGCTGGTCCGGCGAGTGCGGGCGGTTTTTCGTTGTCTCCCGCCGCCGCGGACGGATTATTGTGCCGGTTCATCGTAATGTATCCGGCGTTTTTCCCGGTGGCCATGCGGGCGTTTTTTTGCCGCTGCCATGGCGGTCGGTATGTTTTTCCGACCGCCATCGTAATCGACCCCCAAGTTTGGGAGTGGTTCTGAATGACATAAAGATTAGAAGGTTATCAACTATATTGGATAAGTTGTCAGCAAATACAGCTCAGTCTTTGTTGCTTGTAGATGGAGAGATGGTATCAATAAGAGCTATGGTGATGCAGAACTGTCTTGCTTTAGATGTGCTGCTAGCAAAGGAAGGCGACGTCTGTAAAATGCTGACGGTTCAACTGTGCTGTACTTATATCTCAGATCATAGCAGGGATCTGAGGAAATATATAAGTAACATTACTGAAATACACCATGAGATACATGATCTGGCATCAGAGGGAGTTTGGGATAAAGTTGGTAAAGGATTTGGAAAGGTTAGAAGTTGGTTTGCAAATCTTGGGAGAGGATTTCTTGGTTATATCTTGAAGCCAATCATAATAGTCATGGTTTGTGTGATCTTGTTGCTTGGAACAATAAGAGCTTATAAGTGGCATAAGGCAAGACAGGTTGAGAATTCTCTTAGTCAATGAGAGAGGAGAATGGAGAGACTGCAGGACAGTCACTATGCGAATCTCAAAAACCTAGAAATGTTTCGACAGGGCAGACGGTTACAGCTTCTGTTTAGTTCAGTTCTTTCTACATGCAGATGCAATTGATGGTGATGGCACTGGTCATCACAGGGGAGACTGATAGAGCGCAATGGTGCTCTTAATTTGCAGGGGTGCATTATAATCATGGGTAGTTCGCATTGACACATATAATCCTATGTCGTGCTAACTATTGGTCATTAGAATATGTAATGTAATAACATGTAAAGTGAAGTAATAAAGATATTTCTGTACAACGTGGAGAAATTAACATTGTAATTGTGATCTACATGATGAAGCCTTAATGTTTTGATTTTACAAGTGACTAATGAGAAATTAACTCCTTGTTATGTAATGCATTGATTTAAACGTGCACAGTAATAACGTTCATGTATACATATACCTAATGAGGTTCACTGATAGAATATCGATTCTAAAAACTAACCGTGGGCGGAGAGCTCCGCTCCGCCCGCGGAGTGTGCAGAGTTTTGCCTACTCCGTGCTTCGCGAAGTAGGCGGAGTAGGCAAAACTCCGCACACTCCGGGGCAGGGCAGAGTTGACCAGCCCCCGCCTCCCACCCGCCCTATTAACATGCGCAGTTGTCATCAACAAGTCGCGATGGAGGAAGAGGGCAGCCCGGGGACGCCACAGCTCAGGTAAGGCGTTTTTAATACTTTATATTGTTTTTTTAAGCTTGTATAACAATTGTTAATAGGGTGGGTGGGAGGCAGGTGGTGCGTAGCGGAGCTACGCGGAGTGTGCGGAGTTTGTTTTAAAATCCGTGGCGCTCCGCGTAGCCCCACTACGCCCACTACGCCCAGGCTTACTAAAAACATCGATGGTAAAAATATCGAAAAAATATATAGATTGTAAAAATATCGACTCCCTATACTTAAACAGGTAAGTACAAAAATATCGAATCAAAAATATCGAAGTTAAAAATATAGATGTAAAAAATATTGATTTAAAAATATGAATAAAATAAAATAATATATATTGAATATATAAACTATTAATATTATCTTTAACAAAATAAATTACATTTAATATACATTTTAACTAAATATAAAAATTAAACTTAATTTAAAAAAATATAAACATGCAAACATAATAATTTATACATATACATATATTTACTTTAAAATAATTTATTAACTATTATCTTTATTACATTTTTAAACTTTTAAATTATATAAAAATAAAATATATATATCAATAATTTAAAATTAAGAAAATGCTATAATTATTTAAAACATTAAACTATTAAAACAAAATTAAAACGTACATTTCGCAATACAATAAATACAACAGTAGGGAAAATGTTGGGTAGCAAAATAATTAAATTTACTATTCTAACATCAATGAGTGCAACAGTAGGGAAAGTGTTGGATAGCGGAGGGGTAAAAATTACTATTCCCACTCCAAAGAGTGCAACATTAGGGAAAGTGTTGGATAGCGGAGGGGTAAAATTTACTATTCCCACTCCATTGAGTGCAAAAGTAGGGTAAATGTTGGATACTAGAAGAATTAAATTTACTATTCCAACTCCAGTGAGTGCAACAGTAGAGAAAATGTTGGATAGCGGAGGGGTAAAAATTACTATTCCCATTCCAGTGAGTGCAACAGTAGGGAAAGTGTTGGATAGCAGAGGGGAAAAATTACTATTCCCACTCCAGTGAGTTGCAACAGTAGGGAAAGTGCTGGATAGCAGAAGGGTAAAAATTACTATTCCCACTCCAGTGAGTGCAACAGTAGGGAAAGTGCTGAACAGCAGAAGGGTAAAAATTACTATTCACACACCAGTGAGTGCAACAGTAGGGAAAGTATTGGATAGCGGAGGGGTAAAAATTACTATTCCCACTCCAGTGAGTGCAACAGTAGAAAAAGTGTTGTATAGCAGAGAAACAAAAATTACTAATAACATTTAAACAATTTAAAAAAATTAAATAACCTTAAAAATAAATAAACAATATTTTAAAAATATACAATTAAATATATTAAACATATAAAAAGAACACATATTATAATGTTAATTACATATAACAAAAAGGTACAAATATTATATAAAAGAAACTAATAAATACGTTTATAAACAATATTTATTTAAAAGGAGCAAATATTAACAAACAAATTATTTAAAACATAAATGTATTTATTTTATTTCCTACCCTATAAAACCACACCAATAAAAAAATCAACATTTTTATTTAAATTTATTTCCATAATTAACATTATTAATAATGAATTTAAAATATATTATTAATAAAAAAAGATAATAACATTCATTGAGTACACATTCTTTAACACTATAATATCCACAACACACACCTAAAATTAATTACACAATTACCATAATTAATTACTAATTAATTATTTTAAATTAATTACCAAATAATTAATAATTCATCAATAAAAAATAAATTACTTCCCACCCTTCACACTATAATGTCACAACAAATATTAATAAATAAAAATTATTCAATACATTTTATATAATTAAATTACTTCCCACCCTATTCCCCTATAAACCCACAACCCACTACGGAACTAAAAACGCAAATTTCAAATAATTTTTTTTTTAATAACTACTATAAATAATCAATAACTTTTATATAATTAACTTACTTCCCACCCTATTCCCCTATAAACCCACAACCCGCTACGGAACTAAAACGGCAAATTCAATAAAAAAAAATAATAATAACTACTAAAATTTATAAAAATAATAAAAATACAAACAATTCTTATACAAAAAAGCAAACATCGCACACATAAAATATATACTAAAATACATAACATTAATTAAAAATCAATATTTTTAGCAACTATATTTTTACAAATGATATTAAACACGTCGATATTTATTAAATCGATATTACTTACTTAAACTCGATATTCTTGACCATGAGTATTTTTCTGTCGATATTCCTGACCAACGATATTTTTACCACGATATTTGTGCAATTCGATATTCTTTCCCTGCACCACCTAAGGAAATCGCATGTCGTTTCTTATGTTAGCCGAATTTGTAGGCCTCATGTGTATTTCTCCCTGGCTCTCTAGACGAGTTTGCTAAATGATTCATGTGTATGCGGAAATTGCTTGTTCTCATGTTTCTGTTGCAGGTGGAGAAATTCATCTTTGTTAGTTAGAATAACGCTTTTGTTTTAGGAGTTAGGCTTAGGGAGGAGAGGATACATTTGAACCAGCGGCGCTGATAACTTGGGATGGTGTTCATTCTCTCTGGAGAAGGCCTGGGAATCAAGGTCATCGAGCAAGAGCATGGGAGCGTCGCTGCCGCATGGAAAGTCATCTATGAGGAGGTGTCCAGCTAAATGGGATGATCGCATGATGTGATGATGGGTGTGTCTTACGATTCTTTTGTTGGGGTTAGGGACAGAGTCCAGGGACTTCGGCCGGGGTTAGAGAGGAGAGAGCATCTTAGAACAAGCTCTGTAGATTTATGCTACTTGACCCATTCAATGTGAGTGTACTTCTAAGGAAGTCGTCACGCGCTGAAACCTTTTCCTGTGCTTGCCTGAGGAATGCTAAGTAGGGATGTTACGTTAGTGGTAGTGTAGGGACAAACTAATGCTTTTTACTTACGAACCTCCAATGAAGAGAACTCTTGATGTTGGCACAGCAATCTTTTGCGTAATGCTTTGGAATTGGGCACCTTGTGTGTTCTGTACCGCATGAACTTTGCCCGTAGATTTGGCTTTGCATTAGTGCCCATGTATTTTTACACCCTCATCTTGAGGTGTTTGTATGTCCAACTTTTCTTGACTTTGTAATAAACCCACTAATCCTTAATTTGGCGTCTGTATTCCTTTAGAGACATGGGCAACGGGAATGGTAATGTATCATTGGTCAACAATTTTTCTCCCCTCCACACTTTTAAGCATGCACCAACGAGCCATCAACCAGGGGTTCCAGAGTAAGTCTAGAAGGTGGAACCCGGCTCCTTCAGTGGCATTTAGTAAAATATAGTGACATGGACTCCTCATTAAGAATTATCTTCGAAAGCGGAGATAATATTTGCTGATGGTCTTCTCAGATCAAATGGAGCTTTTGGAGAGCAGTACTAAGTTGGTGACATTTTTGGATGGCCAAAGCAGCTGGAGAAGTGCCAATGTGTACGAAATTCTAGTGCACCCACCTTGCTGGCATTAGGGGTGGAGAGTTGATGAAATAGCACTTACTTTAAAAGTAACAGGGTGTGGGGGAGGGAAACGTCCAAAGGTAGGGCATTGGTCAGAAATTATTAGAATTTCGTTTGAAACTTGGGCATCACCTTTAAAGGGGCGTGGGGGAGGGGGACGTTCAAACTAAAAAGTAGGGCATTGGTCAGGAATTATTTGAATTTTGTATGAAACTTGGGCATCACCATTGCCATAGAAGGGGATTACACCAGAGTCTGCCCCAGGGTTCAGATTCATCCTTTAAATACACATGCAGCCTTCATGTCTCCCTAAACTACCAGTAAAAGTTTCATGTCACATAAGGAAAGATGGACATGCCGTTCCAGTAGGCCTCGGAACCAGCAGGCCTGGTTCACCTCATGATAATTGAACATATAACAGTGATTAGGGGACCCTGCCTGCTTTGTAGGCTTACCACAAGCGCAGTCCCACGAGCGCAGCTACTGGTTCGCAGGCAGTTGAAAGGAGTATATAAATCATGATCATAAACAGAAAATCAGATCTTGTCAAAAAAGTGGTCTGCTGTACTTATTTTTCCAAAACGTTAGTTTCTATTCATTCTATAGTTTATTTTTATGTCTCACACAGTGTTACTGTTGCCTCAAGCAGTGGCACCAAGCTTTCCATAGAAAAGTAACAAGATCCTCTAGAGGATATTGGAGGCATAATATAGAAAGAACTATACCACATCTAAAAAGGTTCGAGAGACAAATAGGACTGTGAGGAGGCACCGCTTTGAGGGCTATCTGGAACAGGCAGGTGGCAGAACCCTGATATGAGATCCACTGCAGAGCCCAAGCCACCAGAAGGAACTGCTAGGGACAGTCTCCTCAACACAAGCAGTTCTCTTTGGCTTCTTCCCTCAACAGAACATGTTTGTTCGCCAGAATATTTCCATCTATGTTTGTGACTCATTGCTCGCTTCAAGATTCATGTCTGAGTGAATATTGCAAAGAAGAACATAATGATCTCATTCTTGTAGCACTTTTGGGGAAACATATTATGACCTGCAATAATATTGTATTTCCAGTCAGGCCCTCCCATAGGGCACACTCCTGTTGGAACAAAAGTCAAGTGCAAATACTTGTTCAATTACATTAGAATGCTTCTGTATAATGCAGTGTCCACCATTTTTAATAGTCGGTTGGCACTTTTGGCTGACCTCTCAGTCCAGCTAGCTTCTAAATGGGACTACTAAAATGGGTACTTAAAGGTATCGAATTAACTGTGGCATTAAACCCAACTTGGTGCCCGAGTCGAATTTTATGTTACTTTTGGAGAAAGGCAACTTTTAGAAAGATGCCCTTCTGTTGCCCAGTTTATCTAGGGGGCCTTCACAGTTGCTGGCCACCAGTCAGACTCCTGCCCTCCTGGGGAGTAGTGTACATGACTCCCAGGCTCAGAGACAATAGCGGCCTGCTACAGAGGGAGGCGTTACCTCCCACTCGCAGGAAGCCACTCAGGGTGTTGGCCCAGAAGGCAAGCATCAGAGCAGAAGCCACCTTTGTTGGGCAACTGACGATCACACTCATGTAGGGCTGCCCCTTTGTTCAGGTAGACAAGCTGGCAGTAGGAACAGAAAGGGGAGACTAGTGGCCAAACCGATTTTCCAATGGGCATGAAGCCCACAGGCAGCAACACCTCTAGGGTGGGCTATCAAGCTTCTAACATCCAAGAAAGGGTTTAGACATCTTGAAAGTGGGCAGAATAGTGCACTCTGGGATTGCTAGATGCCACACATAACCGAAAGTTGTCACAGGGAGGATGCCAATTGGATAGTGAGTGCATTATCCCCCCAGGGCACTTTTTGGGCATAAATATGACACCCATGTCAACCTGAACCTCAGATCACGAAGGAACTGGAGAAGTACAGAAGAAGAACTGCCCTGCTGTCCCCGGACTTAGTAAGAAAGGCTGCATCGACTGCTGGACTGCATCTGCACACCTTGGGCTAGCAAAGTGAGGAGTCTGCCTGTGGCTCATGCCTCGCGGAAAAAGCTGCTCCAGAGCCCCAGATCAAAGAAGTGGCTCCAAGGGTCAGACAGCTGAGCCCATGGAACTGGCACCAGGGCGATAGAAGCTGAAATAGCCCATTCCGGCAAGTCAGTAGCCACATTCTTTAAATCACCCCTGATCCTTGACAGACTACCCAAGAGACAAATCCTCAATGGGCAAAAGTTGCACCTGAGTCTGCTGGTCCCAGGAGTGTCGTCTGAGTCTAGATTGGTTCCCAAAGACAGACACCAGCCTTCACCAAAGGATACCGCTGGACCCGCTATGACCTGAGATCGGTAGCCCAGCCACAGCTGGACTTCTGCTGGCTCAAAGAGGACTCTGACCGCCATGGTCAAAGTTGCCCACCCTAACTCGTGGACCAAGGAATAACCCCAGGAAGGCCCCCATCGACCCCATTGCACCCATAGCATCTTTCAGTATCCTCAGCATCCCGCCTCCCCAGCATCAGGATCACTCCATTAAAGTGTATGGTGGTCTTGATGTAAAGTGTGGAACTGGACTTGAAACTGCTTTGTTGACCAGGGAACTGTTCAAATACTCCTTACTGGCCTCCCTGTCAGAAATGGTCGCCCAACTTGGGTCGGAGTAGCCAAACTCAACTTTTTAAAACTTTGTAAATTTTACGCATACTAATGCTTGTTTACGCTTTGGACTAAAAAGCTGGCATTTACATTTTACTTAAAAATCTATATGTCTAGAACCTGCTGGTGGATTTTGCTCATCTTGGGCTCTTAAAATTCATAAAAATATAATCTATTTTTATAAACTGGTGTCGAATTCTTTTGTATTGCGTGACTTTAATTTTTCGCTGTTTGGTGCTTCTAAATGCTTTACACTAGTTGCTTTGTTTAAGCATTGCTGCTTGAAGCCATATCTACGTGGCGCCGGGAGAGACATTGAAACAGTGGCGAACCCACCTTGAAGAATGTGTGACTACAGGGGGTTGCCCTCATTCCCGCGCCAGTTCAAGCAGGTTCCACAGTGAAACTCGATCCAAATTGGAGTGTGATTACAGGACCTTAATAAAATTACAAATTACAGGTCTAGTAATCAAAATACAGATTTAGGTATATTAGAAAGGGAGTAAGAAAAGGGATCTAATAGTCCTGAAGAAAGCCAGGAGAGACACGATATCCGGCTGAAGCATGTCGACTTCTTTGCAGAATGGAGGGGTGAATGGTGCATAATTCACTAGCCTCACCACCATCCTTAGGTATGGAGATACCTTTTAGCTCTAACAAGGGAGTCCGCGAATAAAATAGATATTGGGATAAACCTGAGTTAGTTTTAATTTATTGTCTGCACTTACTTTTCTTTAGATCCTGACCTTTTCTATATGTTTGTATTATCTTCCCCACCCTATTGCTCCACCTCATGCGTTGGTCTGCGCAGAGGTGTTTGTAGCAGCACTATGATGAAGCATGCCACAAACCTTTGTGGGTGAGGGCAGTTTTTTCAAAGCATTGCACTTGCCAATTTTGATCTCTCTTAAAAAGCGATCTACACTTCCTTACTTCTCAGTGTGTGAATATGAAGCCATAGCTACCCAGGGCTGAGGTAGAGCTTTTACAATGAGCCAGACTAGCCCCAAGACATTTTCATGAGTGTATTACATGGTAAGGTCGCACAACCATACCATATAATACATCACAATCCTCAAACTGAGAATTTGAGGCAGGTGTTGTGTGATGAAGCCCCTACCTAGACCAGCCGAATATGAAGCCTGGGCGTGTGTAGCACATGCGAAAGAGCAGGAAAAATATCATAATTAGACCAAGAGGACAGGTAAGAGTAGGATGGAAGCGAAGTGGGATGCAGGCAGCAGGCATGGAAGACAGAGATGATTGAGAGAGTTGGGATATACCCGGTCATTACTAGTGGAAAATCTGGAAAAAAGAAAGCACAGGAGGGGGGTGAGACTGAAATAAAGAATGAAGAAGGGATGACTTTTTGAATGCTCTATTGGCTTCCTGACCACCCCCATATAATGTAGTTTAACCAGCTGGGGGAGATCAGCCATCTATGGGACTCCTGTCGCCTGCAGATACAACTGCTAGTGCGCCTGCCGATCAGATCCTCCTTGATGGGGGAGTGCCTCGAACCCTTTCACCTCCACAGATGACACCTGATCAACTCCCAAATTTATGATTAGCGGCTATTCCACTTCCAGGTTTTCCAGATAATGCCATCGATTCCTTTACCACCTTCACCAACAAGGTCCCAGGATAAGGCTACTGTTGTTATAACACTTGTCACACCTACAATTACCACTACTACTGTTGTGTCTGGGAGTGATGCCCTTGTAGAGATGGGAGCATGACCCCGAACAAGAGCAGCTCCTCTTGCACATGTGCTAACTATAGACATTGATAGCTCCGAGTCATTAGAGATTGACACCCCTCTAAGAACGTTAGTTGTGGTAAGGGTGAAGATAGAGTTGGAAAAAATCATTAAGGGAACTCTTGATTTGGGCTTCTTAGATGGGTACAATGAAGAGGAATGTTCTGCATTCTGTCCATCAATTGTTGTTTTTGCATTTGTCACCCCGAGTGGGACGGGTATGCCCAGACGTGGGTCCCGTGCTCTCCATGCCACTGGAGTCAAGCTATCCTGGCTGATGAGGGCTGAAAGCCCATAACCGGTCCTAGGATGCTTGTTTCCAGTCCAGGGAGGACCTGGCCTGGCAGTTCGGGCTGGACTGTTCCCATTGGGCGCAGGGTCAAGACTGATTTGCATATGGCTGGGTCCAAACTGGAATGGCATGGTGAGCAAAAAAACGATGGATTTACGCCCAGATCTCTGTACTGGGGTGAATGTACGACATTGTTCTGCATTCTGTCCATCAATTGTTGTTTTTGCATTTGTCACCCCGAGTGGGACGGGTATGCCCAGATGTGGGTCCCGTGCTCTCCATGCCACTGGAGTCAAGCTATCCTGGCTGATGAGGGCTGAAAGTCCGAAACCGGTCCTAGGATGCTTGTTTCCAGTCCAGGGAGGACCTGGCCTGGCAGTTCGGGCTGGACATTTCCCATTGGGTGCAGGGTCAAGACTGATTTGCATATGGCTGGGTCCAAACTGGAATGGCATGGTGAGCAAAAAACCGATGGATTTAGGCCCAGATCTCTGTACTGGGGTGAATGTACAACATTGTTCTGCATTCTGTCCATCAATTGTTGTTTTTGCACTTGTAGAGATGGGAGCATGACCCCGAACAAGAGCAGCTCCTCTTGCACATGTGCTAACTATAGACATTGATAGCTCTGAGTCATTAGAGATTGACACCCATCTAAGAACGTTAGTTGTGGTAAGGGTGAAGATAGAGTTGGAAAAAATCATTAAGGGAACTCTTGATTCGGGCTTCTTAGATGGGTACAATGAAGAGGAATGTTTGCATCTGTGTAATGAGGTCACTAGACACGCTTGTATGACACATGAGGATCTTAAAGCGATAGCTAAAGAATTTCTTATTCACCTGTTAAAAATTGTAACCCTAAGGAAAGGTTTTAGAATGTTCATGACTGAAGATGCACTCAAGAACATGTGCACCCCTAGGGTAAAACTGCAGCTAAGAGAACTAATCAGCAACATTCAGTTGTGGAGCACCACACAGAAGTTTAGAGATAGATTGTTTCAGAAAAAGAAAGATGACGAAAGAGAGACAGAAGAAGCAGGGACTACGAGTGATTTGGAGGGCAAAGATTATCCATTGAGGGAAGTACCTGGAAGAGCTTATGTGCCTTGAGTCGTGGTGACCTTTTCACATTTACAAACCAGTTTCTTAAGTTGAGAGAAAGTCCTGATTAGTGGTATACTCAAGTTGATAGGTTTGTGAAAATTTCAAAGGTGCTTTAGGAAGATCTGAATACTTTTTTGCCATTGTTGTTCTCAGTGATTTGTGGGCTGAGTGTAAAGTGGCTGTACAATGGCCAACTGCAGAGCCACAAGGGAAGTACCATCAGGTGAATAACTTTTTTTAAAACTAAGGGGGAATTTACAATAAAATGTCGGAGCGCGGTGGTACTCCAAAATTGGTAACACGGCACCGAAATTTTTTAAATGCAGGGATGCGCCGCATTTACAAAAATACAGCGCACACCCGTGTTTCCCCTGGCGCTAAAAAAGCAGCCTAGCGCCTGCGCAGGCACCCTTGCGCCATGTTGCAAGGGTGCCTGCGCTGCAGGGGTGATTGTTTATATACAGGAAGGGAAACCTTCCTGCACATAAACAATCTTGAAAGGCGATTTACTGTTTCTATGTGTGCCGCAGAATGCAATACAAGGAGAAATTAA
Source organism: Calotriton arnoldi (assembly GCA_963921515.1). NCBI lineage: Eukaryota > Metazoa > Chordata > Amphibia > Caudata > Salamandridae > Calotriton > Calotriton arnoldi. Next base: position 1,457,258 of record CAWUFW010000386.1, read on the forward strand.
TAAAAGTTTTACCTGGTCTTTGTTATGGGTGTTGTGGTGGAACACCCACAGCAACACCCATTGCCCGCCCTTTTGTCGCAGCCGACTGCTGCGGTAAGGGGCATATTTACATGGTGGCGTTAAGCCACCTTAAGTGGCTTAAATCCACCTTGTAAATATGGTGTAGAGAGCAACACCACCACAGCGTCCGAAAAAGTGACGCTCCAGTGGTGATAGGGACTTGTAAATGTGCCCCTAAGTTCCCCAGAAACAGATTAATTGACTGAGAATCTCGAGAACTACTCAGGAAATGAAAGAGTCCGTACATGCCTATTATGAGTGGCTTATACAGTTGACTGAGAAACTTGAGAACTACTCAGGAAATGAAAGAGCCGTACATGCCTGTTATGAGCGACTTATGCAGTTTTCCCGTCAGCATAGTGATGTGAATATCCCGAGAGGGGATATTTCGGAAATGTTGTGTCCCATTTTGTTCTTCGTTTGCACCCAGAGTTTGCTCAAATATCCAGCAAAATGTGACTTGCTGGCAGTCCTAGCCTCTAGACGAAATCCTGCAGTATGCTAAGTACTGCAGTAATGACTTGGAAGCCAGACAAAAGAGAATTAAAGGGAAATTCATGTGGGCTCAGACTAAATTAGACCAGAAAGGATTTCAGAATGTTCCACACCCAGCAAATTCTGGATATGGTTCTAGCGGTGGAAATGGAATGCAGGGAATTGGATATCAAAGTGGTGGTCAGATGATGCAGGGTGGAAAACGGTGTCCCAAATGGTAGAGGGCAAGGAGTGCCTGTTGACCCTAATTAGGGAATGGATATAGCCATTCAGAACACTACATGAAGCACCTACACTTTGAACTACGCATCACAGCGTCCTACTGCCTGAGGGGAACCCTTGTCTACCAACCACCGGGACCACGAGCCACTTTCACCAACAATATCGCTGACTTTGTCACCCTCCTCCCATCAACTCAAACAACTACATCATACTCAGAAACTTTAGCATCCATCTGGAAGACAGGAACTAAACCAATACCTCTGCACTCCTTAAAAACCTAGGAAACCTGGGAGTGACAACATTTCATCGGATCCACACACTACACCGGATACACTCTTGACCCTGTCTTCATCACTTTCAATGACGTTGAAATCACCTCAACCAAGCCTCCCACCTGGACCAACCACGCAGTCATATAATTCCGAATCAGCATTTCCTGCCAAAGAAAATCCGCCACCATAAGTATGACCAAACACAGCTGGACCAGTATCCTTGGACACCCTGGCCCGGAAACAGCCAAAACTTAAGGATGAACTTGACAGCTACATCAAACATCTCAACAAATGGATCAAACTATGCGCCAACTTCCTGGCACCTCATAAACACAACACACAGAGGAGAACATGAAAGCCGGCCAATTGATATACTGAGGAACTCTGCACAACAAAACAACACTGCAAATAATTGGAAAGAAAATGTAGAGCAGACCACCGTGAAAATGACATAGACATACAAAGCAGTCCTGAGACGCTACCACCAGCAAATCAAAGAAACCAAGAAGAAGTCCCTAGTAGAATGCATAGACAACAGCTCAAATAGCAAAAAAGAAATCTTCAGAATCATCAAAGACTTCACCTTACCACTGTACACCACGAACAACATCACCCCCTCTCAAGAACTATTAGACAACCTCTCGGACTTCTTCAGCAACAAAATTAAAGCTATCTCTAAAAGCTTGGACTCCCACCTGAACCCCTGAACCCTCACCACAAGCCTACCCATAAATATACACAGAAAAACCCTGACTGCCTGGGAAACTTTCACCACAGAAGAAACAGCCAACATCATGAGGACCATCCAGTCAAGGTTAAAGGACCTCTACCCCCACCAAATCTACAATATGCAGTGGCATAGCAAGGGGGGGGCGGTGGGGGCGGACCGCCCCAAGCAGCACGAGTTTTGGGGGTGGATGTTGGCCACCCTCCCCCCGCTCTTACCTGCAGCCGACGCAGCTGCATGAATCGCCAGCTCCCCCCACTCTTCGATCAGGCCGCCAAGGGTGGCAAACGCAGGGGATGCCACAGGCGGCCTAAGGCTTAGCTACACCACTGACAATATGGGTGCCTCACCTATCAGGAAAGTCCTCACCCACATCCTGAATAACTCCATCACCTCTGAGATGTTCCCAGATACCTGGAAACACATGAGGGTCAACGCACTGCTTAGAAAACCCTGGGCATATCTCACTCAACTAGCAAAATACCATCCAATCTCCCTTCTACTCTACCCAGCCAAGGTCATGGAGAAAGTCATCAATAAGAAACTCACTCCTTGCACACCACTCCTAGACGCCACACAATCTGGCTTCCGTCCCAACCTCAGTTGACTGTCCTCATCTCCACGACAGACGACATCAAGCTGATCCTCGACCATGGAGATACAGCGGCCCTCATAATGCTCAACCTCTCAGCAGACTTCGACATGATCTTCCACTCCAGCCTGGTCAGGAGACTTCATGAAACTGGCAGCCAAGAACCCGCCCTCAACTAGATCTGCTCCTTCCTCACAGGAAGAACCCTAAAAAATCAACTTGCCACACTACACGTTGGAGATCTTCATATGCAGAGTCCGCCAAGAATCTTTCCTCGGCCTGAACATCTGCATGACTCTGCTGGTGGACCTCATCAGATCAAACAACATCAGCATACTCTCCTATGCAGATGACACCCAAATGATACTCTCCATGTTGGACAAGATCCGACAACAAAAACCAACTTCGCCAGCTGCATAACCGTGGTAGCAACTTGAATACAATAATAATAATTCATGTTTGTGAAGCCCGGACATGTCACCCCTTTAGGGTATCAGGGTGCTGGGGGCCATCGGGGAGATTAAGTGAGGTATTGCCCAGAGTCGCATGATGCTGAGCTGAACTGCCGCCAGGGATCAAACTGTGAGACCCACGCTCCAGAGTAAGCCGCTTTGCCCGCTACGCCACACCTCTCCTTGGATGGATGAACTCCAAGTGCCTTAATAGCAACACAGACGAAACTGAAGTGGTGAGCCTCAGAAGAAAAGCCTCAACCTGGTGGCCAATGGACGTAAGTCCCACACCCACCCCCTCACCCACGCCAGATATCTTGAAATCATCCTGGCCAACAAGCTGGACATGATTGCCCAAGTAAACACAATATCCTCCACTTGCTTCACATCCTGCGATGCTGAGAAAAATCTTCAAATGGCTACAGGTAAACACCAGCAAGACAGTTACACAGGGCCTGATTACCAGCAGAATTAACTATGGCAATGCACTTTACACAGGTATTTCTAAGAAGCCCCTGAACAGGTTCCAAATCATCCAACATGCCACTGCAAGGGTCATCCTTACCCTACCTCACCGCATCCACATCACCCCACATCTCAGAGAACTTCACTGGCTCCACATACGCAAACGCACTAACTTCAAACTCCTCAAACACACACAAAGCACTACATGATATGGGACATGCCCACCTCAACAGCTGCATGCACTTCCGCCTACCTCCCAGGTACCTCCGCCCATCCGGACTCTTCACTAGCACACGTACCCCGCATCCACAAAGCGACAACTGGAGGCCATGCTTTTTCCTACACAGCCTCACGGCATGGAACGACCCCCCCACACCACATCAGGGCCTCCTCTTTATTACTCAAGTTCTGCAACAAGCTGAAGACCTGGCTTTTTTAATAGTCACTCCAAGGAGGCAGTTGTTATTTTCACCTGCGAGGCGCCTCAATACCCTCATGGGTGATTAGCACGCTATACAAATAAACATAACATATGTTGAAGAAAATGGCACCATGCCATTATTGTAACAAAATGGCCCACTGGAAACGCGAGTGCAGGTCTAACCGTAACCCAGCACAGTTTGATGGCCAAGGGCCTAATATGAATGTTATGCCAGCTCCAAATGTGCAAATGAAAAGAATCCCTAATCCTAAAATGCACCAAGTCTCTTCGATGCAGCATAATCTAAACACTGCAAAGTTTAATGCAAATACAAGTACTCAAGCTCCACAGTACCCCTTCTAGAGTTCAGATACTTTCCAGCAGTTCCCGGTCTTCAACATGTTCGAAGATTCAGAGTCTGACCAATCACAATGATGTTGCCTGAGAGGGGATGAAGATTGCATGCTTAGCGCAGTTTTGGAGGTAGACCAGAGTGGCCCATATGTGGACAAAGAGGTGAATGGTCACCCGTGACCTTTTTCAATAGACGTCAGTGCTACACGTTCTACTGTTAGGGCAGTGGAAGTTCCAAACCTACCTGTCTTGGGAAAACAAGTCGAATTTGTAGGCACTGCAAACAAAAACCTATTTCTGTCTAAGTTCATGTGAAAATAGGTCACTTTGAAGTAAACCATCAATTTATAATATGTGACTGTAGCCCTGTTAGGAATACGATCAGTTGGTGTCTCTTGCCTAACCCATTCCTCCTGGTTTATCACAGTTCGCCATTTTGAAACCTCTGTGGATGCTGTTCCAAGACAATGGTGATAAGGGGTTGCATTCTGCTCCCACATAGGTATTTGGGCCATGAATGGTACGGAAGAACTTGTGATAGCATGGGAAGATAAGGATGGTATTTGCACTAAACAATCTAGGCGCAATCAACAGTCTGTGCCACATTTACTCGGATGTGCTATGTTCTCGAACTGAGGCTTGCCATCATCAATTTGAACATTTTGGTCACAGTGAAGCATATTTTACCTCACAATAAAACCAAAGAGGAAGCACATTTTAAAACTATAAAGGTTTATTACAAATTTGTAGAATTAAAATCTCAAATCCGGAAGTTCAATCTCATGATTGAACTTCCTGATCAATAATCACCTGGTTACAGAACAGTCGAATATCAGCCAGGCAAATCCAGTAAGTAATACAAAGTTCAGTTATTTAAAGGCAGAAGTTAACTGCATGAAGATTCAGCTCCCCTTAAGGGAAATATCCTATGCTAATCTAAAATGCCAACCAGAGTTGGGGAATTCAGAAGCAGCAAGTGTCAGTGGACATCGAATTGCAAATAGAACCAACTGAAGGTTTCAATCAAGGAAAGGAGAAATGTGCTCGCTTTAGAAAGTAAGGCTATGAGCAGAAGTATAAGGATCATTGGTCTCAAAAGATGAAAGGAAGGTCTGCCTGCAAAGGTGAACAGGGTCAAGCATTCTGACGAACTGAGTCAGTTCGCACAGTTAAAACATGAAATTAAGTAAAAAATATACATCCTACAGCTTCCCACCGAGTGAGAACCAATCTGAAATCAGTGTTTCTGCTGTCCTTAGTGTCAGCCTCGTTCTCATGGATAATACAATGCCGACGTCTTCCCTCATCTCAGCCTTCACAATAGCTCACAAAGGAGTATTCACCTCCTCAGTTTCTCATCCCATGCAGGGGCTGAAGGTCTCTGTCCAAACTAGTTAATTGCTACTGTACGGCCACCAAACTGTAAGCTAACAAGAAATAACATTTCTAAATGAGCACACAGTGACTCTGGGGCACAGCAAGCAGAAACACAATGTTTATTTAAAAAACGGAGTAAGGAACGTAGGCGTACTCATGATAATATTAATATTAAGATGCACATATGCTAAGGTTAATCAAAAACATGTGGTTCATTTAGTTTACTAAACTTAAATATAAAACAACATCAGGGCCGGACTAGCCGTAGCGGGCACCGGGCATTTCCCCGGTGGGCCGCCAGGACTGGGGGCCGTTTTTGTTACAGGGCCGTTTTTGCACCATAGCTGCAATATCGGCCCCTGTAACAAAATCAGCCAAAACCGGCCCTGGCAAATCGCTCGGCTGCACCCCCAGATCCCTGGGGGGGGCCGGCCGAGCACTTTGCCAGGGCCGGTTTTGGTTCCCAGTCCGGCCCTGAACAACATGTAAAATAATGTGGGAAATGATGAATAAGTCATGTGTAAACCAAGTGAGTAATGGTTATGTGGGTTACAGATTAACATATCATTAGGCACAAATAAATGATGACACCAATTTTCCCCTCTAATGGCTCTGTGAACCATTACACAAAACAGCCACCATTTCCTTGCATGCCAATTCTAGAAATCCACCATAGATAGTCTCTGTTTATGTCTAGATTCCTGCAGCTCCTTTAACTTGGTATAGACAAAACACTGTGGGGCATATTTACAATGGCATTGCGCCACAGGAACGTCACTTTTAATGACGCTCATGTGGCTCAATGCCCTGCTCCATATTTACAGGGAATTCAATCACTTGCTAGTTCAACTTGAGACTTCACCATATTGATCAACATATTAAACATTGATCCTCCCTGAGAGACATAAAGAATTGACTTACGAATGGCAATTCACCTTCAAGAACTACTCTGGTGCTGGGCTTGCTCGGTCCACCTCTTCAAGCCAAACTACAATGTATCAAATCACAATGCCTCCTCTCACAAAACCTTTAATGCAGCCTTATCAGTACCAGCAGCCATCTCACCACTTATGACAATGGGCCACCGAACTAGGGTTTTGTTGCAGAGACATCTTTTGGGGACAGTGTGGAATCATCCTGGAAATACAATGAGATAAGGGGCGAAGGCTCATGGTCTTGGACTCAAACGTTACTGTTCTCAATTGGTATGCACCTTGTGGTTTCTTGACATACCAGGCAAAATATCATGGACACACCATATCGGGGAGCAGAGTATTGCCAAATAAATCATTCCCTGAGGATATCCTTAAGGCACCTGCCTCTGAACAAATGGAACCAATTAGGAGGTTGGGGGCAAAAGGATGTGGAGTTTTGTTGGACTGATCTTCAGCAGAAAACATTGGATCAAATTAGGTCAGAAAGCGCTCATGCACCCACCTCAAAGAGATTTTGTGTGGGATATAGTTGTATTGCAACAGAGGATGCTAGTACTAGTGTTGGACGTGGTTAAACAAGGGGAGGCTCTGAGAAAGTGCTCAAAGGGGCAGTGGGAGTCAGTACCCTCCCAAGGCAGGATGGAAGCGCTGAATAGTCCCCCTTCCGCTTCACTGTCCTCTCCTGAAATGGCTTCGGCAGTTTCGGGATCAGCCCAAACTAAGGCCTTGGACACAAACAATGGCGACCTGCTAGAGGTAAACCCAGTCTGTCAAGTTAGGGCGGACAATGACAGCACAGAGCAAGTTATAGTCTCCGAGGAGCAGGGAATTGCTGGGCCTTCAGCAGCTTCGATGGAGGCTCTCTTCTCTTCTTTATCTGTGGATATCAGGAAGGGGTTTTCTGTTTCCGAAGCAAATCAAGGGGAGATCCGGCTGTTCTGTGAATCATTGGAGAAGAAAATTGACCTCCTAAACTCCAGGACAGTGGCCTTAGAAAGCTCAGTGGGAGAAAAAAGGGACGATCTAGGAGTCGCTAGATCAGAAATCGCACAACTCAAGAAAGATGAGGTATCACCCCGGGACAGGCTTGAGATGTTAGAAAACAATTCACGGAGAAACAATTTACGTCTCTTGAATGTCCCGGAAGGGAGAGAAGGAGATGACATCAAGTCCTTCATTGTGACCCTTATAAAAGATTCACTCCAGATAGAAGAATCAGAGGAGGACTTGAAGAAGGATATACAGAGGATCCACAGAGGATCCACAGGGACCCTTTTAGGAAACATCCTAATCGGTCCAAACCAAGGAAGATTCTCATAAACTTTCTCACGTTTTCCCTGAAGGAAAAGATCCTAAATTGTGCCTTGAAGCAAAAATCCTTGAAACCCAGGGATTTTTCTTACGAAATTCGCTCTGACTTGTCTCGTGCGACGTTGGACAGACAATGGGAGCTGGGCAGGAAAATGGACGAATTTAAGAAACTTGGTGCGGTTGCCCAGCTGAAGTTCCCTGCACTCTTGAAAATTATGTACAATAATAAGATGTACAATTTAAAATCAGTCCAAGAGGCAGATGAGCTTCTGGAAATCCTAGGCAAGGCCACAAAATAGTTTAGTAACGGAGACTCACATAATCACTGCACAAGGTTCTTCGGGGCTCTCGGGGGTAGTTCCAATTTTAATTTAAGTTTAAAGGCTCCTGAGAGATCAGACACTAGAGAAATAGGTATGATATACTGACCTATCAGTTAACCATTGCTAAGCCTAAATTTATGGAGTCGTGTCCAGAAGCTAATCTAAAAGAAAACCGGAGACAGGGTCTTCTTTTGGGCCTCGGTTTATCGCCCCTTTTTCTGTGTAATATTTTGAGCATAGAGGGATTTGATGGGTGCCCCGGTAGCAAAATCTGGACTAGTAGTCCAGGTAAATGGGGGTTGGGTTCTCCAGGGAGGAAGCAGGGGTAGGTGCTCCTGCAGGGCAAGAGGGGGAGCACAGGGTGGGGAGCATTGGGGTAAAAAAAAGAAAAAGAATTCCTCATTCGCCTTTTAGTCCGATTAACTCACACTTGTTATGTTTAGCCTGCGATTGGTACTTTGGGAGATGTAGCACATTAAAGGTTTTGGTGTTTAAACCGCCATGAGTAGCATTCAGTTTCTATCCTGGAACGTTAATGGCCTGCGAGTAAAAACTAGGAGGGCAAAGATTCTGCAGTATCTTAAAGATTCTTCCGCACAAATCATTATTCTGCAAGAGACTCATCTTTTGAAGGAGGAATTGTCAGAGATTTTCAGAAGATTAAAATGGGTTGAACACCTTATTAGCTCCAATCAGAGTGCTAACATCAGAGGTGTAGCTATTCTGGTCAAAAAGCAAGTGAAGGCTCGGGTATTAAATTCTATGGTAGACCCAGGTGGCAGGTGGGTCATAGCTAAAATGTCTATTTCAGGTTTTCTGATGACAGTGGTGGGCTATTATGGCCCGAACCAATATGATCCTTCCTCGCTGAAAACCATTTTTTCAAATCTTTTGGAATTTCCAGAGCCCATTATAATGGCAGGTGATTTTAATATAGTCTTTAATCCTTTACTAGATAAGTCCCCAAGCAGCAGGGCGAACACATCGCCTAAGTCCCGGACATATCTCCAAACGATGATGGCACAGATGGGACTGTGCAACGTGTGGAGAGAGAGATCAGGCTCTCAACTAGGTGTCTCTTTTTATAACAACAAGTATCGCCATAAGTCTAGAATTGATTACATATTGGTCAGCCATGACCTGAGGGGTAAAATCAAGGACATGGGCTACTCGACTCCACATTTGTCCGACCATGCGGCTGTATGGTTGGATTTAGTTCTGGAAGAGAAAGAACATTCAAGGGTATGGACATTTGATCGTTCTCTACTACTTGAAGAACCTGAAGTCAAGTATTTATCTCAGGAATCAGAGTCTTTCTTCAATACGAATGTGGGTTCTGCTGAGATCTCTGTGGTATGGGATGCCTGGAAGGCTTTTATAAGAGGTATGGTCACTAGCAGGGTCTGTTATAAGAACAGGAAGTACAGAGCGGAGGTGGAGCAAACAGAGTCTGAGATGAAGGCAGTGGAGTTGAGTTTAAACAAGGAAATGGTCCCCGCAATCTGCCAAGAACATCTGGCGAAATTAGCTAGTTTGAAGGATCAGCTGGATACCATTATTCAGTCAAGGATCACTAAAAGATGGGAGGCTAGTAAGCTTGCCCATTTTGAATATGGAGAGGGGGCCAGTAAACTCTTAGCATGGAAGGTCAAGGCCGATAGGACTCGAAACGTAATAAGGCAAATAGACAGCGAGGATCACAGCACCTCGGTATACACCGATGAAGAGATCGGGGATGTCTTTTTTGCCTTCTTTCAAGACCTATATGAGGAAGACAATGTAGTTGATAAAACTAGTGCTAGTGAGTGGTTAACTAGAAGCAGGCTCGCCTCCCTAAACTCTTCTCAGCGAGAAAATCTGGAGCTAGATATATCCCAGCAAGAGGTCAGAAAGGCAATCTCTGCCTGCAAGGGAGGAAAGGCTGCAGGGCCTGATGGGCTCCCAGCCGAACTGTATAGATCCTTGGGGGAGGCAGTAATCCCGACCATGACTGCACTTTTTAATAAGATTCTATCTGAAGGTGGCTTCCCGTCTCGTGGGGAAAAGCCACCATTTCACTGATTTTGAAACCAGGGAAAAGTCCGGCGGAATGTGTGTCTTATAGACCCATTTCACTTTTAAACACAGACTATAAAGTCTTCGCGAGGATCCTAGCAGATAGGTTGGGAGCAGTAGCCGGTGGACTACTCCACACCGATCAGAAGGGCTTCATGAGGGGTAGGAATTTATCTAATCTTACCTATGATTTTATTGGCGCTATTGACCTGGCCTCAACCTTCTCACTACCTCTTGCAGCAATGACACTCGACGCTACCAAAGCCTTTGATAGGGTCAATTGGGTATATCTCGCGGCAGTAATGGATAGGTTTGGTTTCGGAGTGAAGTTCTGTCGAGTCATTCAGCTTATTTACCGCGATCCCTCGGTGAGACTCCTAGTCAATGGCAAACTGACTAACCCTTTCAAAATCACCAGGGGAACTAGACAGGGCTGCCCCCTCTCCCCGCTTCTCTTTGACCTGTATATTGAGCCCTTTGCTCAGCGTTTGAGGGACGAGCCGGGCATTTCATCTTTCAGGTTTGGGGCGTGGGAGAGGAAGGTAGCTCTCTATGCGGATGATGTTTTGATCCTTTCTTCCGACTTGGAGACATCTTTTCCTCAGGTTATTAGGTTGGCACAAGACTTTGAGCAGGTTTCAGGCTATGAGGTTAATGCTGGAAAGACGGAGATCATGGCGTGGAACCTGCCGGATTGTCAGCACCAAACCAAGAGTGAAATAAGATATCTGGGGGTCAGGATTGTCCATAATATTGACAAGATTTCAGGGACTAACCTGTCCAACTTTTCCAGAGAATGCCAGAAGCTTATGAAATCTTGGGCTCATCTCCCACTGACCATTTTGGGTAGGATTAATTTGATAAAAATGGCCATACTTCCGAAAATCACTTTTCTTTTTGACACCATTCCTTTACACTTTGATAAACAGGGGATCGACAAACTTCAGCAAGCAATTAATTCATTTGTATGGGCTTATAGGGCCCTGCGCCTGAGCTTGGAAGAAGCTCAGGGGCAGGAGGGAGAAGGGGGGCCTTACACTCCCGGATATACAGTACTACGCTTGGGCTTTTCAGTTATCTCATGCAAGAATGCTGCTAAAGGACAGAGAGAGACAGAGAGAGAGCGAGTGTGTGTGTGTGTGTGTTTTTGTTTGTTTGATTGATAATGTTGTTGCTGAGGCCCTAGGGTAAAGGCTGCCAGTGAGATGATTTCTAAACTGGCACTTTTTTAAAGTATTGTTTGGTTGTTTCCAGGGCACACAAGTAGGCCTATATTTGGTGCGAGTAGGTTGTCCTGACCAGTGCAGGAAATTAGGGGATCCAGCTGCTTCCGCATCAGGCAGCTACTATTGAGCAGGATCCGGGCAGTTCCCAGTGAAATATGTTGAATTTGTCCTGGTGTGGGGACCATTCAACCATGGCATTTCGGGGTAGTAGCTGCGACCCCTGGCTTGCCCCTTGTGACCCCTGGCCTCAGAGGTGGCAAAATCAGTGTCAAGAACACAGTGGCAGATCTGCATTTATTATTGTCTGCCAGTTTTTTCCTAATACTAATAGTGAATAATATTATTTTATTCACTCTTAGTGTAATAAAAAATGGAGCACACTTAGGACCCTTGGTGCCAACTGTGGTAAGTAAAAATGGTTTTAAATGTATGTTGTATGCATGCTTACAGGTGAGAGTGTGTTTAAGTGAGAGACAGAGAGGGAGAGTGTATGTGTGAGCAAGTATGTCTCTATGTGTAAGCATGTGTGTGCGAGTGAAAGTGAGTGAACATCAAGTGACTGATAGTGAGTGAGACTGTGTGAGAATGTGCCCCAGATTTTCTATTCTTTGATGCAAGACAAGACAGAAATAAAGGGGTATATTTACAAGAAAGGGCGCTCTGCTGTTTTGCCGCAGCAGAGAGTGAAAAAGTTTACCGCTGCAGTACGACACTTCCTAACGCCATGTTAGAGTCGTATTTACAATAGGGCGTTACATGGCGTTAGGAAGGTTTAGCGGCTGAAAAAACTGATGCTGAAGTGAGTATCAAGTCAATAAAAAAATGGATGCTACGGTACAAAAAGTGACGTTCGGCCAATTAGCGGCTAGAAAATACACACTAGTCGGCCTAACGTCACTTTTCTGCACCTAGCGGGAAATAAATAACAAAAAAGCTGCTAAGAGTACATTTTTTACACTTACCTGAAAGCAGCCTTGGAGCAGTCAGGAGTGAGCACAGCACAGGATAACAATTCCACCAACCCCACTACCAGCCAGGATGACCTGCCAGAGTCCCAGCGGAAGAGAAAGTGCAAGTTCAGTCAGGAGGAGAATGAGATCTTGATCACGGAGGTGACGGAGCACCAACACCAGCTCTTCATCAGCTCCAAAATGCAACTGGGGAAGAAATAGACCATATGGCAGTCCATAATGGACAAGGTGAACAGCGTTGCTGAAGTCAAGAGAACAGTGAAGGACTGTAAGAAGCACTGGCATGATGCCAAGCGCAAAACTAAGAAGAAACTGGCAAACAATCTACAGGCAGCATTGCAGACCATGGTGGTAGTCCAGCACCTCAGGAGGAGCTGGATCCCTTGGAGGAGCAGGTGTCCGCTTTCATCTCTGAGGAGTCGGTGGTTGGAGTTGAGGGAAAGGACAGTGCTGACTATGATGAACTACAACAGCAACAGGGTAAGTCCCAACAAGGGTCAATGTGGGGAACTATATAATGTCGTGCAGTGCAGGCAGCTATGTCCCAGCGCTCTGCTGCACTGTCTGCAGGACAAACGGGAGGCACCTGGCTCATCTATGCTTAGACGTGCATTGACATCAATGTAAGGCTCATTGGCATTTTGATCATATGTTGGCATACAGCAGCATAGCAAGCCTTCTAGCTGGGCTATCCTACCTCAAAATTAAAGGGCAGCAATGTGCAGTTTCTACAAGATACGGCACATTCCTGTGTTAACTGCCTGCGCTGGTGCACAAACAGCAGATGAACACCAAAGCAGGCACCCCTGCATCACGGTTCAAGGGTACCTGGGTTGGTGCGAGGCAGCTGAATGCGCACCAGCAGAAAGAAAACACAGGGATGTGTTGTATTGTCGTAAACACAGGGCAACCCTGCACTTTCCTATTCATATATCTTGGCGCAGAAAGATAGTTTCTTGCACTGCGTTGCACCACATGTCTATGAAAGATGCCCCTCTGTCTCATCTGGGCCCATGCACATTAACCTAGCCTCCAAATTCCTAGCATACAATTGGTATCTCACAGGAGAAACAACACACCTGAGGGCTGGGGATAGGTGGGCCATAGGTAATACCTACATATAGGGGCACTTTAAGAGTCACATCCCCTAAATTAAACTACCTGGTATTTAGCTGCCCTGGCATGCAGGCTCAGAGCCCACAGGTGTCCTCTGCCATGGTAGGGACCACCTGAACTCCTCTCATCTACATATATGTGACTAGGTGTGGGTGTGAATGCAAGTTATGTACACCAGCGAACCATGGTCGAACCAAAGTGAAAAGGCGCAGGGTATCGATGCTAATAAATCTGCAGCACTGAGCTGCATCATTTCACAAATGCATGGATGGGCTATATTTACTGGAATATGTGCCGTTCTTGTGCACACCCCAGCGCTGCTGCAAAAAGAACAGCTGTGTGCCAATGCAGGCACCCTTGCACCATGGCGAACAGGGGTGTCTGTGTTGGTGCTTGCCTGTTATTATTGGTGCCAGCGCAAGGGAACACACATAGGGTGCTCTGTGTCCTCATGAATACGGTGCTTTCCTGTGCTTGTGGAATGATGCAGCATGCCGCAGCTAAATTGCTTGCACCACCATGTTGTGCCATTTCTATGTGAACATGCCCCTCGGTAGGTACATGTCACCATTCCCAGCACTACTATCATCTGGGGTTCTGCCTGACACATGTCACTCTGTTACAGCCGGCCATTTCATGGCCAATTTGAGTTGGCCATGCATAAAGTAGGTGTCGTAGGCACATAAGAGTCAATGTATGATTGAGGTCCCATCACTGTGTGGCAGCACGTCGACTGCCAGGACCAAATTTGGAACAGCCAGAGGGGGCATGTACACATACAAGTGCATGGGTCCGATGAAAACGATGTGTGACACCCTGCAGATAACTAACTCTGATCATGATGAAATGGCATGAAGGTCAGTGAATTGAATCTGACTGCTATGACAGGGCTCATCCGAGTAGGCACACAGTGGTAGTGATGACAATGCTGAGATCCATTCATCTGAATGGGAAATACAGTGCTATTTAAAATCCATACGCTTGCATAACAGCTGTCCTACGCATCAATGAGGAACTAAAAGTGTAATGTAATGCACCTTGTTTGCCATCTGCTTTAACCATGTCAACATGTAGAAGACATCACCAATAGCGTTTCCACATTTCATTGCAGAGGATGAACCTTCACCACCTGTCCAGCACCCTGTCCCGGACATCAGTGATGATGGCGATGAATGCAACCTATCAACCATTGATCATGACACCCTCCAAGAACTCCTGGACTCCATTGGGACATCATCTCTGCACACGGGGAGGGTCAGCAGTGTTGTGGTGTCTCCACATCACCAGCCTAACAACCAACAGGCACCACCTGCCACCCCACCCAGAACCCTGGTCTCCGAGGACCCACATATTACCTTCCAACGTGCTGTGGTAGGGGTCCACCCGAAGTTAGCAGATAAGGTGCAGGCGGGGATGGAGACTGTAGCGGCTAGAAGGAGTTTGTGGGTACCTCAGTCCCAATAGGGACAACACTGCTGCCATCAGAGGCACCTACTCTCTGCTCCGTGGCCTCCAGCAGTCCTTGGCTGACATCTCTGGTGTCATGCGGCAGAGGCATCAACAACTGCCCTGCCAAAGTGGCACCAGCGATATGGCCAAAGAGCTGGGGGCAATCAGAACCATCTTAGTGTCCATGCAGCAGAAGCAGGACTTCCACATGGCTGCCATGACTGCCTAGCACTGCAACATTGCTGCTGTGTTGCAAAACCAGCAGATCCTCCTCGCTGCTGTGCTGCCTCATGTATTTGCACAGATGAATGCTACCACTGGCACGGTATCCACATCTTCCGCCCCTGATGTGTGTGTGCCACCCTCGGCTGCCGCATCTATAACACCACCCTCATGGGAGACACCGCACACATCAGAGGAGGAAGATGTGGACGGAACCTCTTTCCAACGAAGACGTGTCTGGTTGCATTCATCTGTGCCATATATAAAGTTTCTCCTTAGCCCTATGCTGATTATCATGCCAGGGAAGTCATTTTGACTTCGCCCAGTTCACCTTGACCATTTTTGGACTGCCAATGTGGCCTACCCTCCCTAATGACATTGTGGTCATCTTCCTGACTGAAGCACTCCTCTTCTCAAACATGTCCCATGACATGTTCCCTACATGGACTCTGTCTGGACATCCACTGGCTCTAAACATCCTTTGGGGTTGTTGTCCAATGAACTTTACCTGTGAGCCACTTCAACATTTGCACTTGTAAATAAATGCACTAATAATTACTACCTCTGTGTTGTGTGTCTCTAGGAGTCAGGACAAGGTTGACCAATGGCCATTCTGAGAGGCAACTACACCAACTACTTGCCAAAGGGACACGTGTTTTGTGGAGTCTGGACAATGCTAGGCAGTGAGAGTGTAACATATTTTGTGATCACTATTTGTGTAATGATTAGCAAGTGCTTATTCAAGGTTGCAGGCATTAAGTTCAACTGGTGTCATGCAGTCAATGTGAATGGTGAATAAAGTCACCCCAAAAATGCCGGGTCCACCCATGGTTACTGTAAGCAATCAACATTGGCCTGACAAGTAAACACTGAAAGCCATCAGTGTATGAGTACAAAAACCTATTAATTAGGCAAATTAATTTGACCACAACATCCCTCCAATGCATGTTGCATTAGCAACCCACACATAGATATTGTATGTGAACACATGATTAGCATTGTGTCAAAATGCAATCATTATTGTCAGGTCCACTGCTCAACAATGTCTTATTGTAAGATGATGTAAAGTCAGGGCCAGCCTTACAGATCCCTGTCCATAGGTAAGACACCTACTCACTCATATTGACAAACACTACTAGCAAAGACAAATGCATGTAAAATACTTTCCCTGAGCATGCATGCTAACTCCTACACATTAAATCATGACGTAGACCTGTATGTAGCAAACAATGACATTTCATGTCAATAGAAAACTTAAATAAGAATAAACTACCTACTCTATACTAACTACCTATCCTAATCTATCCTACACTATCTTAGCCTACCTACTATCTAAAACTCCCTTAACTTAACTTAGCTTACTCTACACATTTAGCATGACATGATAAACATCAACACCCCACCCCCCTTAAGACAAGTCTTCACACAAGGACAACAGAAACTACACCTAAACATTAACTACCTACACATAGAGACCTAAACAATCATATATTTGTTTGTTTTTAAAAAAAATGTTTTTTGTTTTGGTGGTATTTTCTATTTTTTATACACATAAAACACATCAACCCACACCCCCAAATATCCCAAACTACCCCCACCCACTAACAATCTAACCAACACCTAAAATACCCCTAAAATCACTATCCCTACACTATCACTATAACTACACTAACCTAAAATAAACTAAAAACACATTATATACAATACAAAACTATATGAGCAGGGGAAGGGCACAAAGGGTCCCTGTATCTATGGGTGCTTTGAGCTTGCCACTGCCTGCTTAATCTCCTGAAGCAGGGCTAAAGCCTGGTCCATTTTATTCTCCAGGACTGCCACACGCAGTTTGATGTCTGAAATGTCCTTACGAATGTCCTTCTCATAGTTGGTGGGCCCTCCTGTGGACTGAGGTGTGGGTCCAGGGGGGATCGATGGGCCACTGGTGGAGGTACTGGCAACAGCTGGCTGGGACGTACCTGCTCTGGACTGTCCATGCCTGGAAGAGCTCCCCTTTGCGCTGGTTGGTGGTCCCATTGGAAAGCTCGACCACTTGCCCTGGGTCTTCTCTTCCTCATACCTTCTCTTCATGGTCCTGTGTGCTTTGGTGACCCATCAGAGGTGGTGGTAGCACTCCTTGCGCTTATTGTGTTGCCTTAGCTCTTCTGGGGTCATGTTGTCTGTTGAGGCAATGAGGATATATGTCAGGCAAAGGGTGACTAGGAACAGGCATCAACATCATGTAACATCATTATTGACATACCATCTGAGGTAGCAGCCTCTATTGCCTAAATTCATCTAGCAGCTTAGAGTGACCATACACATACCTATTATCTATCTATCAGATGTCCCCAGCCCTAAATGCAAAGGCAGGCCAATTGTTACCCAATTCAATTGCAACTACATTGGCACATCTAGGTATGACCATGTCAGTACTGAGTATGCTTGGGAACAAAGCTCTTCGGTACCCATGGGATGGTACACATTTCACTTTCACTGTAAATTAGTGTGCCCTCTGCATCCTGCAATGGCCTTTATGCCATAGGCATTTGCCACAGTAAGATGTGCAATGTCTTGACAGTACCTGTGTTGTCTGACAACATAGTGTGACATATGGCAAGTACCCAGATCAGGACACAATGCTACCTATACTGAAAACTTGGCAGGTAGGACATGTAAACAAGGGACGCAGGATAAGTACCTCACGTCATACAGAGGCATATGTAACTTCTCATATTTGAGTTGTAGCAAGTCCATGGTGGACCATGGACATGCTCCCAATTTCATTGCATGTGCAAGTGACATGCATTCTGTATTCTTTACACCCACATCCATTTTCAGATGTGTATCCGCTACCACATATCTTTGCATGGTCAGCCACTTGGATCATGGATCTCCTGTCAAGCCACTATCATGTCGTCCATCCCAGATTGGCAGAGTGCTCCTTGACATTAGTCAGAGGCTGATAGACATGCAACACGTTCACTCAAAATTTAATTACCTAATTACCTTCTTCCAAATGTTCTATTGTGATGGGGATGCACATTGATTCTGGCAATTCCCACCACATCTGATATCACACTCAATCCTTGCACTACACAATTAGCATTGATGAAGGCACTCACTGGTAAATTTGGGGTCCTTGAAGTTCACCACCTCAGGTTTTGTGTATGATGAGGGTCCAGCTACAAGACATCCATCATCTCCTTGTGTTTGCTTTGTTCACCCTAAGTTGGCAGGGTATGCCCAGACGTGGGTCCCTTGCTCACTTTGCCACTGGATTCAAGCTAGCCTGGCTGATGAGGGCTGTTAGCCCGAAACCGGTCCCAGGATGCTTGATTCCGGTCCAGGGAAGACATGGCTTGGCAGTTCGGTCTGGACTGTTCCCATGAGGCACAGGGTCAAGACTGATTTGCATATAGCTGTGTCTGAACTGGGGTGGCAAAGTGAGCTAAAGAATGATGATGGATTCAACCCAGATCTGTGACTGGGGGTGAGTGTTTGAAAAGTTTCAGCACTCCGTCCATCATCTCCTTGTGCCAGCTACAAGACATAACATGTAAATCACATCAGTAAATTAACTACACATATTTGATGTGCAACAAAAGCACAGTGCATATGCATGGCTATTGGCTATGTAACCATTCAGGTTGTAAGTGATCAAATGACAGTTTACATGCATGACAGATACACATCAGTGAGGCCGGCTGAAGTGAACAAACATATAAAGAACCAAAACATGCACCTGTAGGCCAATTTGCAAAACAGGTCATGAACCTCATCACTACCAAATGCCACTATGGTAGATGACTTTGATGATGCTCTGCACCTTCATAATTCACATGTAATACTCAGAAAGGTGTTGCTATACAGAGGCCCTTTAAATGCTGACACCAGGAAATGAGTAAGCTACGTACATCTCACTTTATGCGTACTGGTTTCCTAAGTTAGGTGAGTACTGTGCCTGTCAGTGCTGCTGAGTGCATGATATAGTGCACATATACCCCAAGCATCCCTAAGTTGAAATGTACAAAAATGAACTTTCACATGTGTGGGATATGTTGAGATGTGTCTGATTCAGGCTAGCATACCCTTGGAAACTGTACCATGTGAGCGGGCTCCCATCTGACATAGATTGGGCCTCTCATACTAGAGGTATATACTATGTGAGTCTCATATTTAAGGGCAGCCCCAGTGGCTCTGGCCTCAAAAACACCTCCATGAGGCCATGCAAAGGGAGCATGTGGGATTTGCTCTGCAGTCAGTGGTATGTAGTCAGGCAAGCCAATGTAAATCAAAGCGTAGCCATAGAAGACATCAAGGAACTATACCTATCACATAAGAAATGCTGTTCAAGACCAGTGTTATGTGTATTTCCTTATCCAGAGGTTAGCTAAGCAGTATAAGCCATGGCAGGCCTCATTAATGGCTGACAACTCAGTGGAGGTATGCCAATGAGGAACATCGGCACATTGCTATGGGGCTTCTTTACAAGGCTCTTGCGCAGCCGGTGCATTCGTTTTGATGTTGTAAGAAGTGACATGCCAGCGGTGTAAGGGTCTTGTAAACAAGCCTCTTTATGTAGGATGCATGTTCTGTGATGGCCATCACAACTGTACATGACAAATGCCTGTTGTGAAATAAACAGCTCTGGAGCACATCTGCACTACCTGCTCTATCATCATATGAGTTGTCTGGACAGGCTATGGCAATGTAATTCAGCTCCATGCTTCCCTGGGACTCATCCCTGTCACTTACAGTAACACTGATACTAGTATGGGCCACACAGTGTCACAGATAGCACTGGTGCACATATGTGCCAGCACTATAGGCACGGCATTTGCCCCTTTTTCATGGGGGCATGGCTAAGTTGAGCCAAACTTTCTTGTGAGCCATACTTAATGGTTCCACAAATCAACAATGGGTACATGAGAAACATAGGATAGCAGACACATTATGTGCACTTACATTTCGCTCCAACCTCAATGCCCACATAGTCTAGGAGGTTCGATTCCCTGCCAACCACATCTGCCCAGCGATGCTTCAACTGCTGGGTGTCCCGGTCCACTCCATAAAGCCACAGCATCTAGAGGCATATGCATTCCCATCAATGCTTGCGGACCTTCACAGGGTAGCCCTAGATAAAATGGCTCCAACTGGCTAACATGTTGGGCAGGTAATGGCAGACCAGCCACCACATGAATGCCCCTAACTCCTGTTCATTCATGGGGCACCAACAACTATGCCCGGCATGATCCCACCCACAATAATCAAACCCAAACACAACAAAAAGAAAAAAAACACACTACTACTCCTATAATAATTATAACCCCAAAAAACAAACACCGGACAGTATACAGGACAAAAAACAACAATATACTACAAATATGCCCAAAAATGACTTTTGGGACACAACAGGGACCACCACCACTCTCCAACACTTGCACAAGATCACCACTCCCAAGCTCAGACAGTAAAACTGAAACTTATTGTGAAAGTGAAAGTAACTTTACAGTTCCTGGTTTGCAGCATGCAGGATCCATTACATCACTTCTCTTTATCCATTACGTCACTTCCTGGGCGGATGCAGCACGTGTTCTGCTGGTGCATAGTTTTTTTACAATACTGCTCAATGCCTCTATTTCACAAAAGGCCTGACAATAGAAAATACTGTTTATATCATGCATTGGCAGGGAAGCGATATTTTTTACTGACGCAGTGGCTGAAAAAGTTCCCACTGAATATTGTTGCATCGTTTTTTTTTTTACGCAAGAGGTCTAAATTATTTTTGGGTCTTTTTGGGATATGCAATTCATGTAAAAATAAACAGTAAATGCAGTGTTGTGTATGAATAGTGGAGTTGACCTGTTTACAGTGTTTGCATTTGTTTCATATGTGTGTTATGAATTGTACATATGTGTGGGTTAATCCTGTTCAGGGGTCAGCGTTTCAGTCTCCATTGCCGACGCGCACGCCCGCGTAGAAAAGGGGCGGATGGCGCGGCCGCGCAGCGGTGTTCATTGATAGAACGCGAGCGAGGTTCATAGAGCGATCTACATTGTTTTTAAAAGTGGTTTTAACGTGTAATTTTTAGAGGAAGCTTACCTGTTGTCTTTAACTTTTGCCACATTTGCACGTCTCTCTTCACTTTCTCTGTTTGCACTAAGGAGCTGTGTTATAGCTCCGGGGGGAGGAACAGCAGCTTACGGGGGATTTGACTTGCAGGTCAGCGTTTCAGTCTCCATTGCCGACGCGCACGCCCGAGTAGAAAAGGGGCGGATGGCGCGGCCGCGCAGCGGTGTTCATTGATAGAACGCGAGCGAGGTTCATAGAGCGATCTACATTGTTTTTAAAAGTGGTTTTAACGTGTAATTTTTAGAGGAAGCTTACCTGTTGTCTTTAACTTTTGCCACATTTGCACGTCTCTCTTCACTTTCTCTGTTTGCACTAAGGAGCTGTGTTATAGCTCCGGGGGGAGGAACAGCAGCTTACGGGGGATTTGACTTGTAGGTCAGCGTTCAGTCTCCATTGCCGACGCGCACGCCAGAGTAGAAAAGGGGCGGATGACGCGGCCGCGCAGCGGGCGCGCCTAAGGAAAGCCCGTCTGTGCCCGTCCGTGCCCGACTGGGTCCAGGGGCCAGAATCCCTGCTGGTCTTACTAGAGAAATGCTCTCTTATTCCTCGGATCAGCTTCATCACATTAGAGAAACCACGAGAAGTAAGTGTGGTCATATAATTTCGCTTGACAACAAGGGGAATCATTGTCCTCATTGTCTTTTTAAATTATGTCCCCCTGCTAAAACCACCCCACAGACTTCCGGTTATTGCTGGAAGAAGAAGAACCTGACGTTCTGTTTTTAACAGAAAAATGGTTGACCAGTATGTCTGACCCTGTCTCTGTTCAAGTTCTCCCTTCTGGATATTTGATGCAGAGACTTGACGGAGATCTTAATAGAGGAGGTGGTATAGCGATTATATATAAAGCTATATTCAATTGCCCTATACTACTAAGCCCTATACCTGATTGTGAGAGCCTCTCCTTTGCAATTGGCTTATCTCATGTTTGTACCTTCTCGGGGGTTCTAATATATCATCCCCCAGGGGCCCTTGGTCAATTTGGCAAGGAACTACCTGAGATAATAGCCAATTTAGCCAGCTCCCTACCTAATTTTTCTATATTAGGGGATTTTAATATTCATTTTGATGACACTTTATCTCCTGTCACAGATGAACTGATCGATAGTTTGGGGTCCCTTCTACTCGATCAAAAAGTGAGAGGTCCTACTCACCTCAAAGGCCATTTACTCGATCCGATCTTTTCTAATATTAAAGATCTTTTGGTCGGGAATTCGATCCCGGTACCCTGGTCTGACCATCATTTGATCCCATTTTTGTGGGCCCCACAGGTCACCAGTACGTCGGTTGTGACAGCCAAAAAATTGGTCTGCAAATGGTCAAAACTATCTACCAAGTCCTGGGTGCCAATTCTCAACAACACCAGACCCATGTTTGATCCTAACCCCATTATGGCGAACGATAAGCTTGATAAATGGCTTGAATCCTCATTAGACACTGTGCTCCCCAAAAAATGGACTAATAATAAGATTGGAGCCAATAGAATAGCATGGTACACTCCAAAGCTTCGAGAGATTAAGCAAAAGTGTAAATGCCTGGAGAGAAGATGGAGGAAAGATTTCACCACTATTAACAAAACTGAATACAGGGAGGCTGTAAAAGCATATAAGGCAGAAATCAGATGCGCTTAGGCCCTTTATTATGAATAAAGGATCACATCAGCTTCCAACTCCCCACGTGAAATCTTTCGCATTGCGAAATCCCTCCTTCTTTTGTACCTGATGATGCGCTATTGCGTTGTAATAAACTGGCAACATTCTTTTTTAAGAAAATACAAGACATTTATTCCTCGTTCCCCCAGACCACAACACAACAAAATGCTCTATCTTTGGTTAACCAGTTTCGAACTCAAGATCGTTCCTTAGCGGAAATTCCTCCTTTGAATTTGAATCTTTTGCAAAATCTTCTCAATCAATTGAAATCTGGTTCCCCTAGAGATGCGGCCCCTCCCACCATTCTAAACCAGGTTACCGACATGGTATCCCCTATCATCCTCGACCTGATTAATACTACATTTTCAATTGGGCTTGTCCCCCCTTTGTGGAAACGAGCAATGGTTAAAGCTCTTTTTAAAAAAAACGAATCTGGATCCAGAAGTATTGGTGAACTACCGTCCCATCTCTCTATTGCCAGGAATTACCAAAATTGCTGAAAAATATGTTAATTCTGTTCTTTCTGCATTTCTGGAGAATAATGATTGTCTCCATCCTTCACAAACTGGTTTTAGACCTCAACAAGGCACGGAGACTACTCTTCTGGTAGTAGTAGAAGAAGCTAGAAAAATCCTGGATGCCGGAGGCTGTGCTGCGATTGTTCTCTTAGATCTAAGCGCAGCCTTCGACACGGTCAACCATCAACTGCTCATCCAGAGACTTAGGGAGGTAGGAGTGACAGGGACAGCTCTTAAGTGGCTGCAGTCCTTTTTAGAGGATAGATCATTCCAAGTATTTGAAGATGAATGTATCTCTGAATGTATGCCACTTACATGTGGGGTCCCTCAGGGTTCGTCCCTGAGCCCCACTCTTTTTAACGTTTACATGAGACCTCTGGCTGAGGTAGTGAAATCGTTTGGCATTGAGATTGTCACCTATGCTGATGACACTCAGCTGATTGACTCTTTAAACCAGCTTGATAAAGCTGGGTCTGACCTAGCTGGCTGACTCGAAAGGGTGTCAGTCTGGATGGAAGGCTCTTATTTGAAACTCAATGGAGCAAAAACAGAGCTGATGTTGCTAGGTAAAACCCCCTCACTGAATGTAAGCTCATTCTGGCCTGGTTGTTTTGGTCCAATGCCCCCTCCCAAAGAACAGATCAAGAGCCTTGGCGTATGGCTGGACCACAATTTAAACTTCAAGGAGCAAGCACGGAAGGTGGCAGGTAGTTGTTATGGGATCCTTGGGATGATACGCAAAATCCTCCCCCTGCTGCCTTTTCAGGCTAGGAGACTGCTGGTCCAAGCATTGATTCTCTCCCGGCTTGACTACGCCAATGCCCTTTATTTGGGATCCCCTTGTTCGACTATCAAAAAACTGCAGATTGTACAAAATTGCGCAGCAAGCCTGCTCATGAATGTCTCTAGTCGTGAATCTGCAAAGCCTTCTATTGCCACTCTTCATTGGCTCCCAATTGCGGAAAGAGTACAGTTTAAAGCTTTGTGTATTGCACATAAGGCAATGTCAGCTAAGGGTCCACCCATTATTCGGTCTATTATCTCTCCCTATTGTCCAAATAGGTCCCTGCGCTCAGGTAACAAGCACTTGGCGTCAGTTCCCATGATAAAAAGGTCCCGGAGTGGAGGCCGCCTGTTCTCCTATAAGGTTGCGAAGTTGTGGAACCAGCTTCCCACTCACATTCGTCTGGAGGCCAATTACCTGACCTTTCGAAAACTTATAAAAACTTTTTTGTTTCCTTGAAGACCGTCTCGGAGTTCTATGAATGGACCGCTTCAAGCGCTGGGATGCCTTCGGGTAGCCATGCGCTTTTAGAAATGCTGATTCATTTATTCATTCATCTTACTATGTCTAGTGCCAAACACTGTGGTAGCACAATGGAACCCCTTACAGGAGGTGCCCTGTGTGCTGAGTTATTAATAGCACCCATTGACATTGTATTAGCTTCCCACAGGGATACTAGAAACTACCACTGCCATGGGGTCAGCTTACCCACATCTACGACTGCTAAGCTTACTGCTAAACAGTGCTGTGTCCCACAGAAGGCATCAGGCTGTGTTGAAATTTGGGAGTGTGCAGCAATTGGCTGCACCCACATGGAAGGGAATGTATAGCTGGTGCCATTTGTTTGTTAAAGTATTTGCATTCCATATCAAAGTCATATACCCCACAGGTAAGTGACAATGTCATATTTTGTGTCAAACATGATCCTCAATCATGGTGATTGTGCTATGGTAGATCACCACGCATGCCTTGGTGTGACCTCCTCCATATGGCTGATAGTAAGGCTACGTAAATCACACCATTTCTACACTCTGCATCAAGGCGGTGCTGCTTGTGCATAGGAGTGGGTGTTCACATGCAACGCTGTTGGACTGGCAAAGTATAGTATGTAGCATTTGTCTATGTGAGATGTGATCACCTAATGGATTTAACATGTGAGTACAGTTGTTGTTGTAGCATATGTAGACTGTAGTTTTGGGACTGTGTTCCCATGTACATACCATGTGGAACACTTGAAATTCATCATACTATGAGTGGCATCTACTATCCTCCACAAGTATGAGGCCACACATGGCTAGCATCAGGAGAGAGAGACACACACACACAGTCATTGCACACTATGTACATGACCACATCATGATAATTGTGGATGGCAATAGAGGAGTATCTTCTACAGGTAGTTGGCTTGCACACTAAGTCATTTGTACCAGATGTTGGTCAATGCTGTTTGTTGCACATAGCTACATACATTATCTGTGTCACAAGAAGTAACATGCAAAATGTGAATGTTTAGGTGTTTACTTTGACTATGGAATAAAAATGCATACACAGTGGTAGTTCTCAGAAATTTCTTTACAGATTGATGAACAATGTGTGATATTTCATCAATATTGGCTATGATTTTGAACATTCATGGTTCAGTAAAAAAGTTATTTATAATGTTGTCCCTCTGCCGTGTTGCGACAACTGTTGGTCCAGGTTGCTGAGGCTCCTCATCTTCCTCCTCCTCATTGTCTGGCATTTCCTGCTCCCCATTTTCATCTGCCCATGGCAGATTTGTCCTGACACAGATAATGTGCAAAATGCAGTAGACCAAAATAATATTACACAACTGGGGGGGTGAGCAGAGCAATCTGCCCCCAGATATGTCCAGGTTCCGCAAGTGGGATTTTAATACTCCAAATGTACACTCAATGATGGACCTAGTGCGGCAAAGGGCATGGTTGTATGTCTGGTTGACTTCTGTATGTGGGTTCTTGACTGGAATCATGACCCACAGCATCAGAGTGTAACCTTGGTGTGATGCAAAGAAAGGAGGTATCATATTAGTTAAGAGTCATGACAAGGGATAGCCCAACATTCATTTCCAATCTGTTCTGTGTCCTGCTTGACTCATACACCTTGCTTACAGTAATAGATGTGCTATGACATAAAGTGACATGCACGCAAGTAGGTATTGGAAATGGCTGACACTGAGCTACACATACAGCTATGCTACCCTCTGTGATTCACTTACTATTCACTTATTATTTGTCATTCTGATGAGTACCAATGCCATGCAAGTGACGCATTCTCACCAGTAAGGAGAGTCAATTTGCCATTGAGTAGACATATGTCTCAAATTCATCTATTGTGTCTATTAATGGCTACTAATGTCTTTACTGAACTGATACTTGTCTGATTTGACAACATGTAACAGGAGCAGGTGATGTATGTTACTTCAGTCACACATATATTGCATAAAGAATTGGAGTCAATATTGTTCAATGTGCTCCGCCACGGGAAGGATAGTGAGTGGATATAAATGTGGGACTTAGAAGTATGCACATGGCAGTGCACCGTGTCCACTATGGTGACAGTAAATAAGGGGTTATAGATATGAGTCAATATTTCACTGTACAGTGCAACTGGTGGACTAACTACACTATAGGGCCTTATATCTTGTGGACAGTTTAAGCTAAATCTTCCACATGATTCAGTGTCCAGGGGTCTGTGGCTGTGGCTGTGCAGGCAGAACCAGTGCACCATTGCTCCAAGAAGGTCACATTATTTCCCTGAGAACTGTATTGTTGGCTGTCATGGGAGATGTAGTTTGTGCATGAGGCTGCACCTTGCTGCACAGTCAGGTGCCTTGGTTGAATTCTGTAGTGGTTTCTGCACAAATACAAATGTTGTGCACATAGTATATCACATATGTATATATGTTGAGGGATATGATGTCGCATGCTAGAGCTGATCCTGTGAGGTTCATATATGACCATATATCTCAGTTTCACAGGTCTGGGATACATCTTTATGCCTCCTGACCATGGGCTTTACATGTGAAACACAGACTAGACACAGGGATTGCCTTGCTTCAACAGGGTATTTGGAAGCAGCATTATACTAGTTATTGAATTTGTGAGGGTGTTTGACACTATTGAATGCACACACAGGGCCTCGGGTAGCATTTGTTGCCACTGGGCAGCAACAGATGAGAACTGGCTGAGCTGACCTGCATCCAAAGTGAATTTGTGGATTGTGCCTTTCAGTTGACATACAGCACATCCACGGTTTGTCCACATTCGTAAAATCACATGATAGTGAATAGTGCTACCACCAGCCCCCCTTGCACCATAGTGCATGTGTGTCCTCACATGACGTCATGCTTTAAGGGAAACATTCCAGCACCAATAACACTCCATCTATGCAATTCCTTCTTCTATGTGTCATGCAGAATGCTGGACACATAGTTATTGGACATGACAAAGAGACATGAGATTGTGTATCCTCAATTCACCTCCCCTTGGGAGGCACACTATGTGCACACTGTCCCATGGTCCCTGAACCTAGGTTATGTGTAAATGTGTGTGTTAATCATTGGTGTTGGATGGGACAGGCCACCGCAAGGCCATGGTACATATCCTTAACATAGGGTTAATGAATCCTACACTTTGGCATGGCTTGCTTTACTGCACACCAATGAGGCCATATAATGTCATGCAGACAGACTTTGCATTGCCACATTGATGTGATTTGGGAAGCTGCCCCACTAGAGCATCATGAATAGTGATAGTCCATCAGCACAGTTCTCTAATACTTGTGGCCCACAGTGGCGTAGGCGATGTCGACATGTGTGACTTTTAGGGTTGTGTTGCACATAGGCCATGTAGTATGGTGCAAGTATGTAGGCCCACACCAACTACGTATGCACTGTCTCATTCAACTCAAGATTGACATGTCAACGTATTCCTACATAATTTACTGCCAAGTGGTCTGTCATGTGTTGAGGTATACTTACCAACCAGTAGGCCATTCCCACAGGTCCGATTCTGGAAATGCTTATTGATGGGGCAATGCCGGAAGAAGAATGAGTCATGTGCACTGTCTGGGTACTTGGCAAGGATGTTGATGAAAAGGCCCAGATAGTCCACAATTGTCTTCCACGTTCATGGAATATGTGTGCTTCCTGTTGCGGTTGATACGGGATGTTGCTGCTGGAGGCACAAGTTGCACATGTGTGCAGTCCATTGCCCCCAACACATGTGGGAATCCTGCAATAGAATAAAAGCCTTGCTTGTTCCCCTGTTGATGCTGTGCTGTGATGGGGAAGTAGAGGCTTATGATGGCATCCAGGATGGTGAGGAGGAACCTGGAGAAGGATGTCTGGGATATTCCTGCCACTCTGGCTGTGGTAGGTTGAAAGGTTCCAGACGCCATCATGTGGAGTACAGCGAGTAGTTTGGGCTGCGGAGGGACATTGGTGTAGTGCTGTGATGTTGTCTGCAGCCTTGGGGCAATCTGGTGCAGGAGGTGGACAATGGACTCCCTCCTGAACCTGTAATGGGCAATGACATCCTCCTCCCTGAGGTCAATGAGGGTTATCCTCTGGCGGTATGTCCGCTCCCTTCTCCTGCGCTGCCTCTGTGTTGGTTGCGGTGGTGGTCTTGTCAAATCACTTAGGGTCTATTCTGCTTTTCTACCAGTGTGCTAGAGTCATTTTTAAGACCAGCATTTCTCTAGCTGTAAAAAACTGCCGTTAATGGGACTTAGCTGCAGTTTTTGTTGGGATGTTAGGGTCATGCAAACTGCCTTCCTGGAACAAAATCAGGTTATGGTGTCATATGATTTCACTTCGATGTCATTAAGGTCAAAGTGTATGTGATGTTACTCCACTACCCCAGGAACTTTGGTGAATCGATGCCAATGCACTCTGCAACACCTGCACGTTGTCTGCTTTCTGTTGGACTCAGCAACCTGTAGGCCATGAGGGGTCTTTCTTATTTTCGGGCTCAAAACAAAGGCCTGTTTTAACAGTCAATAGCAATCCCAGCTGGAAGCTATCTAATAGCTTGTTATCACGCCACAGGTACTTAAGAGAAACTATGGTTTGGAGGCAGGATTTTAACCCAATTTATGGCTTTACAGAGTACTTTTATCCCAATTCCAGCACTGATCCAGTCCTGGTTTATACTCTGCTTTCTGGTATCTGTAGCATTGCTTTTATAAAGTGAAAAATAAAACGAGTTACAAAATGCAAAGATAAATCCAGGTTTAGGTGTGCAACGCACACCC
Source organism: Calotriton arnoldi (assembly GCA_963921515.1). Classification (NCBI taxonomy): domain Eukaryota; kingdom Metazoa; phylum Chordata; class Amphibia; order Caudata; family Salamandridae; genus Calotriton; species Calotriton arnoldi. Next base: position 1,486,660 of record CAWUFW010000386.1, read on the forward strand.
GACATGGGGAAATTTGAAATCACTTTGTTTCTTTCCGGGGCTTAAACAATGCATCTGTTCCCGGCGTGGAGAGGAATACATTTCCCTCTTTCGAACCACATCCAGAGTGGTCTCACAGTGCATCTGTACCTTGACCCATGCCATGCACCGCTATCACAATAGGGAGATACTTAGGACATCTGTAAAGCTCTCGAAATGCATCTCGATCCTGACCTGCACCATGCAGTGCTGCCCCAATTCTCACACACCTGAAAATCTCCCACAGTGCATCTATATCCCTTCATGCACCATGCACTGCTGTCCTAGTATTGACACATCTGGAAACCTCCCACAGTGCCTCAGAATCCGGACATGCACCATACATTGCTGTCCCAGTACTCACACTTCTGAAAAAAAACCATAGTCCATCTGTATGCTGACATGCACCATGCATGGTTGTTCCAGTACTGACACATCTGAAAATCTCCCCCGGTGCGTCTGTATCCCGACATGCACCATGCACTGCTGTCCTAGTACTAACACATCTGAAAACATCCCACAGTGCATCTGTGCGTCTGTATCCGGACATGCACCATGCACTGCTGTCCTAGTACTGACACATCTGAAACCTCCCACAGTGCATCTGTATGCTGACATGCACCATGCACGGTTGTCCCAGTACTGACACATCTGAAAATCTCCCAAAGTGCATCTGTATCCTTACATGCACCATGCACTGCTGTCCTAGTACTGACACATATGGAATCCTCCCAGAGTGCATCTGTATCCTGACACGCACCATGCAACGCTGTCCACGTACTAACACATATAAAAACTTCCCACAGTGCATCTGTACCTCGACATGCAATGCTGTCCTAGTACTGACACATCTGAAAACCTCCCACAGTGCATCTGTGCATCTGAATCCAGACATTCACCATGCACTGCTGTCCTAGTACTGACACATCTGGAAAACTCTCACAGTGCATCTGTATCCAGAGATGCACCATGCACTGCTGTCCTAGTATTGACACATCTGGAAACCTACCACAGTGCCTCAGAATCCAGACATGCACCATACATTGCTGTCCCAGTACTCACACTTCTGAAAAAACCCCATAGTCCATCTGTATGCTGACATACACCATGCACGGTTGTCCCAGTATTGACACATCTGAAAATCTCCCCCGGTGCGTCTTTATCCCGACATGCACCAAGCACTGCTGTCCTAGTACTAACACATCTGAAAACATCCCACAGTGCATCTGTGCGTCTATATCTGGACATGCACCATGCACTGCTGTCCTAGTACTGACACATCTGAAACCTCTCACAGTGCATCTGTATGCTGACATGCACCATGCACGGTTGTCCCAGTACTGACACATCTGAAAACCTCCCACAGTGCATCTGTTCATCTTTAACCGTACATGCACCATGCACTGCTATCCTACTACTAACACATCTGAAAACCTCCCTCAGCGCATCTGTATCTGGCCATGCACCATGCACTGTTGCCCAGTAACAAAACATCCAAGGAGCGCTGACAATTTGGGGCATATTTACAATAAACTGGCGGAGTGCAGTGTAGCCCCAAAACCTTCCTGCACATGAAAAATCACTGGTGGCGATTTGCGCTTTCTGTTTGCTGCACAATGCAGCACACACAGAAACAGCAAAAATGAGGAGAAATTAATAATTTCTCCCCATTTCGCCAGGTTAAGACCAGGTTTTCCTTAGTCTTATTTTTGGCACTGCCCCATATTTATGCCTCCCTTGTAAATAGGGGGAAGCGTCAAAAGCAATGGGTGTTGTGGCGGAATGCCCACCGCAACACCCAATGCCGGCCCCTTTCAGGTTAAGTGCTGCGTGAAAAGGTGCCTTGTTTACATGGCAGAGTTAAGCCACGTTAAGTGGCTTAACGCCACCTTGTAAACAAGGCAAAGGGCTTATCGCCACCAGAATGCCATAAAAAGTAACGTTCTGCTGGTGCTAAGCGCTTGTAAATATGCCCCTTGGTTTCTATCCTAGCCTGCTATTCCCTGAGACCTCCCACCTTGCGTCATTAGCTTGGCGAGCATCTTGCACTGTTGTTGTAGTGCCTAAACCTCCAAGCGAGCTCCAAATGCATCTCAGTTGTGAGCGGGAAAATGCCCTGTTGTTCGTGTAATAAAAAACAAGACAAGCAAGTTCAGAAAATGTGCCACTGTTCTACCGGGCTGTATGCACTGCTAGACTAGTACCATGGCATCATGCTGCAGTGTCCCAGACCGTTTCAACCAGCTCCCATGATGCACTCTTCACCTGACCTGCACATCTATTTTTATGCCACCACTGGGATAGTGCCAGGACTTTCACAATGCACCCCTATCCTGATCTTAATCTTTACCATCCACAGATCACCAGGAATCTACAGAAGATTGACGAAGGACCTCTGTCCTGACTGACAGCATGCCATGTTAAGCCATGTCATGTCACTGCGGTTTGTGTAGCGCACAATCTGCCGCTAAGATGGCTTTGCGTTGCTAGCACGCATTTATTTCACTAGTGAACCTACTACAAAGCTTTCGCAATCCTCTGCTGCCCTAACTTCCAGATCACAATGGTGCCCGGTACTCAGAAATGTATAACCCCTATAATACACCTCTATCCAGAATTGCATTATACACAAGTACTGCAACACACAAAGAACACTCACAACAACAATACCTGCTACAATACAATACATGTTGTGTAAGGAATTTCAATATAAATGTGCTATACAAATCATTTATACTGTGTTCTCGAGCCGTCGTTAAATCACTTTATACAATAGGTCTATAAGAATGAATTAGCAACTAGTTAAGGATGGCGGACTCTGTGTGGTATGGAATGAGCTTAATAAAGGTGGCAAGATAGCTCATTGAGTTAAGCACGAGCTTATGGTTTCAAGCTTTCCTCTTTCAGATCCACTTTCTCAGACTTTAGATTGAGGGTCGATCAAGTATCCTGGCTCAGTTCCACCATCTTTAACATGTACGTCTCATCTATGGCAGGTCTTGTCTGCTCTTTCGGGTTCTTGTGCATGACATATGCACATGATATCCACAGCCTTCTTTGGTAGGACACATCATTACCATAAAGTTGCACCAACTTTCAGAAATGGCTCATTGCTGTCTTCAGGATGAACTAGAATTACTTAAAGATCAAGATGGATAAAACCAAAATCTTAATCATCGCTCAGCACCCTTCTGCTTCCAATGACAAGCCATATGATCGGTAATGCGCTGAGCCGTGCTCATCCCCGACCCTGGGTGAATAAGTCTGGAACTTGGTCTTCTGGTTCAATCAAGCCCTCTCTCTGTCTCCACAAATCAGAAAAATCTCTTCCTCTTGCTTTTTCTACCTCCAACTCCTTTGCAAGATTGTCCCTTTTCTTTCTCCTGCTGCAAGGAAGCTGGTTGTTCACACCATCATTCTTTCAAGACTTAATTAATGCAGTTCTCTTTATCTTGGCCTTCCTGCCTACTCCCTCAACCGCATTTCTATTTACAGCACACAGCTTTCACTTAATAATCACTCTTCCTAAGTACGACAGCATCTCCTCTTACGTCTTCTCCTGCACTGGCTCCCAGTTCCTAAAGGCATCTTGTTTAAACCTTATGTCTCTTGTTCACCATGCCTTCCTTAAACTTTTGACACTATCACCCTCTTTATGTATCCTCTTTCAGACTACTGTCCGTCTATAAGCATAACGTATCCCAGCAGGGATACATTATGCTTAAATTTAGAGTACTCGCACTCAGACGCACTCTGTATGACTCAAAGAGATACACCAGACTTGAACGTTAGAGCACCAGGGTATCGACGTACTTTGGATATGCCTTGTTCAAAAGTTAGCACACTAGGTTTTAGCTGTACTGTGTTTGATTCATAAGGCTACACTACACTTGAAAGTTAGTGTACCAGTGCATGGATGTACCTCTGTCTCTCCAATCAGATTGTTGTATTCAAATGTGTATGAAGTGTTCTGTTGGATTAACATCAGGAGAACACTTACCCATGAGATGGAATGAAATGGAACATGAAGAGTATCATCTTAGGATTTTAAAACAATGCTGAAAAATGGTATTGGTCAATTCTTACTTGGACATGACTTAGAAATGTAACCAAATCTATTCTTATTCTTCTTCAGGTTGTCAGCTGATTATATATTTTAGTAATTTAAATGCACAGACTGTGACATCTCGAAAAATGACTTACTATCACACAGTGCTTGCTGCACTTTAATTTTCCACTGGCCCCTTGATATATCCCTCCGTAAAAAAAATTGTTGTCCAGAGATTTTCATTTTTGATTTGTGTTTTTGTATCATTAGAGAAATAATTTAACCTGGATAGACATTGCTAATCCGGGCTGAATTTTTCTGGACGACATTTTTTAAAAAGGCAGATGTGCTGCAGTGATGATGTAATATTTCAGGAACCATGAGACCTATATACTTCATTTTGGTGTCAAAACATAGGTTTTGGAGGCCAAGTAGTCTTATAGAGACAGAAAATAACTTCTCAGAGCAACCCTTCTGCCATTTTCAAAAATGGCAGCGCTATAATGATGTGTTTTAGCCATCATATTGGTAATTTATTTTTATATTGTTTTTGCTTCAATGTTTTCCATTGATTCACTTCGTAAGCATGAACGAAGCAGGTGGTAGCAGAGGATCTCTACCTCCTGACAGAGTGTTGCTGACTACAAAATCTGAGGACTCCTTCAACAAAGAAAAATGTATCATATGCCAAACTAATCTGAAAGAAAAGCTAACTTGAAACTGATGGGTGAAGAGGATCAAATATTTTATCATTGTAACAGCAAGTGGTGCAAGTCATACACAATGGAAAAAAGTCTGGAAAAAATGTGTAAAAAAATAGCAGAAACCAGTGAATCACAAGAATCTGAGTCTTCTGAGAAAGCGACGACTATCAAACCCAATGCCAACCACTTAGAAGATCGATGGCTACCCCTTGTCGACCTCCAACAACAGATCAGAAAGCAGAGGACCTTCAATGTGTTATCTGTGGTTTAGCCAGAACAAGGGCCAAATGGATTGATGAAAGGACAAAGTACAGAGTATGTGAGTCTCAAAGGGAAAACGTTTTTATCTGCAGCTAGCTTCTTCCAAGATGAAGTTTTCAGCCGAATAGTTGATCTAAACAGCGAGGTGAATGTATTTGCAGCAGATTTGTACGCCCACCCAAACTGCATGCATGCATACTTTAGAAAATATGAATGTACAATGAGCTTCCAGCAGCAACGTAACCGCCAGCCTTCAGTTAAGTTTGCACTCTTTGAAAAAAGCAAATTAAGTTTTAAAGCTACTCTTGAGTGCTGGCTACGGTTTCTCTGTGAGATCAGAAAAATAATGGTCAACATTGATGAAACTGTATTGATCCATAATAATGAAATTAAGATTTTTCTGGTGACAATGTAAAATGACAGGATATGTTTTTGTCAGTCTAACAAAAAGAATGAGCCACTTATGGTGTTCTCGGCTGATTTGACTCCTGAAGTTTTTGCTGGCAAAATAAGATTGCATAAAATGCAATGCAGTAAAATCAGCAGGAACCATTTTAAGAAATGTTCTGAAAGATTTAGATTTTGGACTTAATGACACATTTTGTGATGCCTCAGAGCTCCACAAATCATGAGAGTCAACAAGAATGCCTGATGATGTCTTAACATTTCTTACATCATTGTTTAATATCAGCAACATAAAACTGATACAAACTAAAGTTCTTGAGTTTGGAACAGAAGCCGACAACATTGATGAAGGCTTCGAAGATATAAGCGAAGAAGTGGAAGACAATTGCATGAACCGACAGGCCTGTGCTGTGCAAATGCACTGCCTTTTCCAAATCATGATTTATGATTTACATCACAGCAAAAAGAAAACTCTGGTATACATGGTGACTGCCTATGCAATCTATGGCAAGTGCAAAAGCAGACAATGAAGTAGCTGCTGGAAAACAAACTGTGTCAGCTGTAGGCATAAACAAGCAAAGTTGCAAACTTATAGCCCAACTGCCTTGCCAACGTGTGCAAAAACACTACAAGCCATCAAAACGTCTTAGTCTACCAAAAAATTTAAAGTGGCTGAGGACATGGATCTTCTCCTACCTGGTGCTGCGGTCCACAAAGCTGATTTAACTGAATTTATCATATCGCTTTTCGGTGCGGACTGAATGATTAGGAAAAGCCAGTTCCTCCATGAGCTGGAATTCATGCTCTGATCTCCCAGAATACCTGTCCCACTGAAGAAGGTTGGGTTTTTACCAGTAATCCATCTCCAGTCACAAACTATGCATCAGTATACACAGCTCTAAAAGATTTCCAAAATGTGTATGCTCAGCTTGAAGACCAGCCAATCCTGACAATTTTCTATGAGGAAGGTGTTTTCCGCATTGTAGCTGACATTTTTATGAGCAATCCAGTAGAATTTGATGATCTTTATCCAATGATGGGCATTTTCCACATGGAAAAAGTTGTGTTATGGTGTGCAGGAAGTTATCTCAGTGGATGTGACATAGACGATGCACTTATTGAGGCTGAAATCTTTACAAGCAAAACTGTCAAGTCAGAATTGAGTGGAACCCATTATGTTTGTTCATTACAAGGTATGCTCATCATATCTGTGAACAAGGCACAGGGTGCACTTCATTCAAAAGACATAATGTAAAGCCAGACAATGTTCAATACACTCAGTTCAAAACCTGAAAACCAAGTTCGTAGAGTTTGTCAAAGAATGTGAAAAAAAATCAGGACTTTGCAATTACTGTGGAAATGTTTTACACGTGATAGCTCTAGTGAATAACGTGGTACCTGCTGATCGGAAAGGTGTTTGAGAGCTGCACGTGAAGACTGTGGAGTCAATGATTTCTGTGTTTCACGAATTCGATTGCATAAACCTCCTGAGATATGGGTCCTGGTATTTGGAAAGAGTCAAGAAGCTAGGGGTGGAAAAACCATACTTCTACAGAAAATTAATCAAAAAACATTTTATGGTGAAAGACAGAGAGGGATGGTTCAATGCTGTGTGGCTCCAGATATGAAACTGGAACAGACGATCCAGAGATCACAGTAAAGCTCCAAGGGAATTGTTGGTCAGACACGTAAAAGTGAATATGTTTCTCAATGGCAGCTAGTTTACCATGAAGTCCTTTCTATTTGTTTTTTCAAAGAGATGACAAATTCAAAATTAGGAGACCATTGTGAAACTGTTCCTCACCGCAAACTTGTGGGAAAGAGAGGGGAACGTTTAAATAAACATGGTGACAGCCTTCTTCATATCATGCAGCAGCAAGGAAATCCCTTTGAAATGACTGAGCCTGTGCGACTACACAACTTTGTGACCAAATGATATGTGGATTACGATATAAAGACACGTCTACTAGATGTCCTGGAACATGGATCGAAACTATATGCAGAACTGAAGCAGGAGAGATGTGTATTGAAAGAGAAAAAGCTCTTTGACATAATCACTAAAGCTAAACTTCCAATTAATTGCCATAGTAAGAGTTTTGTCTAACCAGCCAATACAAAACAGGTTACAAAAAACAACTTTCGCAACGACATAGTGAGATGAATGTAGCAAAAAAAAGGGGTGAATTTATCAACGGCATTCTGTCGCATGAGCTTCTTCCAACAAATGCATTATTTGATGGAGATGCTACAACCAAACCAGAGAAGCACAAACTTGTACAAGAGCTCAAAAAAAAGCTTTCACCTGAAGAATTTCATTTCGAAAAGGTGTCCTCATTGAAAACTGCTGTTGTTGTGGACTATGTGTCACAATAGTGAATGGTCAAGATTTCATCGGAGAGGTCGTTCAAACTGTTCTACAGATATCAAAGTCAGTGTGCACCTTGCAAGAACTGCACATTGTCTTTGACGGTTATCTTGAACGATCTGTCAAAGAATGTGAGAGAATCAGATGAATGTCTAGAAGTGGATCAATTGACCTTGCCTGCATCAAGAATTTGACACCTATGCCTGTGCAACTTGATCAATTCTAGTCATCAACATAGATCAAGAAAAACTTGGAGATGTTAACTCACGAAAGCATTGCTGATGCTTCAGTGATCCCTGAATTTCCAATTATTGAAAGTGGAATGATTGTAAATGAAGAGTTGGTGCCTGCTGAGATATATTCAAAAGGTAAGGGCCATATTGTTCAAGAACTTAACAGCAAATCGGAGGAAGCTGACCTTCGTGGTCTTCCACATGTTGAGGGCTGTTCGAAATGCTTCCAATCAAGTCATTGTACTGTCAAATGACACAGATGCTAATATTGTGCTACTTAGATTTGTTGCAATGTTCATAAGCAGTGGCGTAGCAAGGGAGGTGTATGGGCCGGCGGCATCCCACTGCTCTTACCTGCAGTCTTGGGGTGGGCACCTCCCCTCGCTCTTCAATCGGCTGCTGCAGGGTAGCAAATGAACCAGAAATCTTCCCAGCACCCTCCCACCCCCGCTCTTCACTCCGACTGCGCGGGCGGCAAAATCAGGGACCACCACGGGCAGCCAAAGGGCTATCTATGCCACTGTTCACAAGTCAAGGATTGTCAGAGTTATGGATAAGTTATGGAACAGGCGAGAAAAGACACTTAATCCCGCTTCATATTCTGTACAAGAAACTTGACCCAGAGATGCCCAGTGCTCTTATCAAGGCACATCTTCTTACAGGTGATGACACTATGAGCAAAATTGGAACAAAGCTTGGAGCTTTAACTGCTGAACCTGTGAAGTTTCTAAAAGGATTTGCTGAGACAGAAGAAGAATGTAACTTTAAAGACATAGAAAAATACCTTGTGGATGTGTGGAAAATGAGTTCTGTCTGTCACACATTTGACGATCTTCAGTACAAAGAGTTCAAGAGACCAGTCCCGCTAAGTGACATTCCACTGATGTCATATTCTGTGCATGCAAAAAATCAGAAAGAGGGGAGAATGGACCACTTGTCCTGTATAACCAGGGTCTTGGTTGTGTGGGAACCGTCATAAAAACCCTCATATACGTACACAGGCGATTGGCGGTATATCTTGATTTTCCGCCTTAGTGTACTGTTACAGCATCATCATTGGGTCTTTATTATTGTATCTATGCTGACCTCCACCTGGAGGAAGACCAACTGGTTTGTCAGTAGGGTCCAGAAATGAAAAGAGAGGGTGTGTGTGTGCTCTAGTGCAGTGAGATAAAATTCCCTACATCACTTTGTCACAGGCATTTATTGGAGAAAGTTGTGATGTGGGAAATTAAAAATAAAGTGGTGCGTGTGTAGATCCAGTTACTAATCTACCGCACTGTTATTGGTCAACATGTATCAGCCTCGTGGTATATTCTAGAGGCTTTCGTCAGGACCGAGGTGTGTTTAAGAGCACATTGTGGCTCCTAATATGGTGGTAAACTTACCACTCTTGTTATGCGAAGTCAGATCAATAGTATCTGTAACTCGTTATTGCTGTACTGGGCCCTGGGGCACCGCGCACAGAGCCAGAACAAGCCAGTATCTTGCAGGAACCGAATTGGGTTTCCACTTGCTCATCGGCACCCCGAGGAAGCCCATGGCCATTGGCCTTGACTGCTAGACATACTACCCCTGGAAAGTCAGATCTACAAATGGAGTAACTTGGTTATACAATTAAAATGCAATGGTGTCCAAAGCCCTGAGACACCAGCAGTAAACTGCACCCACCACTAATAGTGCCCAGTACTCTAAGACTGTCCCAGGGCTCAGAGGAAAGGGCTCCTAGTTACCAAGAAGTCTTTATGGGGAGTACGGAATGACTCATCTTGTGAGTTACCACCAACCCGGACAGGTATGCAGATATGAAGGATGCAGGATATGCTACTGGCTTTGTCGTTGGTATGTGATGTTTGTGTCAGTGTCACGTGGTTCATAGATGGCAAAACAACCTTTCTGTGGCATCATCCATGGACTGCTGGTCCCTGAGTATTCTCACTGGCCTTGTGGGGACAGTGCCAAGTAGTGGGCACTTGATGTATTACATCACTCTTTGTCACACTGTTTGATTTTATAATTTATAAAGTTCATCGTATGCCCAGGGGCATCTTGGTGCTGCAAATGACAGATATTATGGTGTACAACAGTATTTATTCATTGCTGAGTAATCAGGTTTTTAATGCTTTCCTGAACCTAAGTAAAGAAGTGGAATTCTTTAGCTCCAGAGGCAGACGCTTCCAATTTGGGCTGTACTAATGACAAAGCTTCTGCCTCCCCAGGTAGACAATTTACAGGTGGGGACAACCAGATCTCTAGAAAAACTGGAGTGAAGAGTCCTGGTTGGTTGATACCATCTAAGTCAGTCTCTAAGATAAGCGGGGACATGACCATGAAGTGCTTTGTAGGCCATGCTAGAAACAATCCAGTTTCTAACAGGTCACCAGTGCGATCTTTTGATGGCTTATAAGGCTTAACCATATCTGGAGAGCTTCATCATCTTCCAAGCTGCTGAGTTTCGCAATAAATGCAGTTTGTACAAAGATTGTTTTGGCAAATTTTGGTAAAGCTCATTGCAGTAGTCTACTCTAGAAAGCACTGATGCAATGACAACAGTCTTTAACATGTCAAATGGTAAGAATCGTGCAATTTTCCTGACAATTCGCAAAGAGAAAAAAGATGCTGAAATGACTTTGTTAACTTGCTCTTTGTATGAAAGTTTGTCATCCACCACCAAGCCAAGGTTTTTTTTACCTTTCTGACCGGTGTAGGAAGAGTGCCTAGTTCCTCCGGCCACCATGCAGGAGACCAGAAGGTGGGGTGGTTGCCAAACAGAATAACTTCTGTCTTGGATGAATTGAGCTTTAGACAGTTTTTATCCATCCAAAGACTCATGCAGCTCCAAAAGGAGGCACTCATGTCAGGACCCTTATCGGATAATGAAACCACAATCTGGGTGTCGTCAGCATAAGATACCAGTGACAACACAAACAATTTGATTAAAGCTGCCAGGGGGTAACGTAGACATTGAACAATGTAGGGCTCAGTGATGAGCCCTGTGGTACCCCACAACACAGCTTGAAGGGATCAGATGTATAATTCCTGAAAGAAACTGATTGAATATGATCCGTAAGGAATGATCGCAGTAAGTTCAGAGTGGTACCCTGGATCCCCAAACTCTGTAACCAGTCAATCAGAAGGTCATGACTGACTGTGTCAAATGCCGCAGATACGTCAAGCAGGATAAGGGCGGCATTATGGCCCTTTATCCACTGCAACCCTGATTTCCTCGATGGCCACAATTAGTGCTGACTCAGTACTGTGACCACCACAATAGCCAAACTGCGTGTCATTGAGCAGACCGTTGTTCTCCACAAAAGCAGCCAGCTGAGTGTTCATGGCTTTTTCCACCATTTTTACTGAAAGGGGGAGCCTTGAAATAGGATGCTAACTGTTCGGGTCCTGTTAATTTAGGTTTGGTTTCCTCAGGAGTGGAAGTACCAAAGCAACCTCCCACTGCTTAGGAAACACACCTGAGCTAAACACCGCATTGACATTTTTCATTAAAACTGGGGCCAATGCATCAGGGACTAGGTGAAAAATACTGGGCGGACAGGGATCCAGAGGAGATTTGGAGTTTGTCATGGGGATAGCCCGAATAACTTGGTCTTCCATTAGTGGGGCAAAATCAGTAAGGATAGATTTGTCAGAAAGCCCAACATTGATCACATTATTAATCTTAAGGTAGAGCCACTAAAGGCAAATTTTGTTAAAAATGACAAACTTTTTGTTGAAAAAAATTTGCCAAAGAATTACAGAAAGCTTGGCTACATCCCACCGTGTTACGCGAGTCAGGTACGCGAGACTGTTAGTCTATTCCTTGTTTCAGTGTTGGTTTGTTGAAAGAACTTTGCCCAGGAAGACTGGAGATACAAGTGTGTCCCTCCAGCTCCTTTTCCCTAATTGATGTATTTTCCTGCAGAACACAAAGGTGGGAGTAGGGTAGGAAAAAGGGAGAGCTAGGGGAATATGGGTTCCAAATTTCTCTCTGAATCCAAGCTATTAGGAAAAGAGGGAGATCAGGGAACAAGGTGGAGATCTTCACAAGGTTAATAGGAGACATACTTCAGTGATGTCTGATCCCAGAGTGGCATGATCTAGCTGCCAGTGTTAAGGGCTTCACCCAAGGCAGCTGGTGTGGCTGATTCCGTAAGGTCCCAGTTGCCTATGTCCATAAAGGCCTGTGGACGCATTAGTCACTACTTCATATTAATAAAGCTACTATGTAGTTCATCAATACCACACAAACCCCTACATTATTGTTTTTTTACATCATTTTCCCTAATTCTTTAAGTGCATTAAATTATTTTTAATCAGTTTGTACTCTTTTCTTTTACTAATAGAAGCTTAATAACTAATATAGTTTAACTTTAATTGATGTAATTTATTTACCAACCTCTCACCTTTTAGGATTAAATTACCTAAACCTATCCTTTGTAAATGTTTCAATAACTTTTAGTCAACAGAATTGAATAACCTAACCCTTAACAATATTTATTTTTAAATTCTTGTTTTTTATTAATGCAATTCATTAACCTAACAATTTTATTGTACTTTATTAATGTAATTTTAATGTAACAACCTAAACCTATACTTTGATTAATTCAGAAACCTAACTCTTACCTTTTAATATGTGTCTTATTTTTAATTATTTAAATCCATTGACTTAGCTGTAACCTTTTGTATATTTAATTTAATGTTCATAAACCACCCCTGGCCTTTAATTCTTTTTATTTAGTTTCTATTTTAGTTTTTCATTAACTTAAACTTACCATTTCATTTTATTGATAGTTTTATATTTTATATGGCTTTGAAAGTTAAAATGAAATTTGTGAATATTTTCCATTAGGAATAACCCTGACCTTGCTTCAGTTTAGGAAATAACTGATTACATATCCCCTTAAAGAACACTACAGTTTTCCAGTACTCTCATAACCAGGCTCCCCCTCAAATCAGTCACTTTATATTTACCTTGCCCTTGTACAGCGTTCCACTGCCTTTCAGCTATGTTCGCACCATGCAAATACCACACTAATTCAGTAACTTTTAGGGGTGGGTAGGAGTCCAAACGCCCTCTTTTTATTATTTATTAGTTAGTTCCTTTAAAGTCTTTACATTTTGTTAAATATAATTTACATGTTGTACAATGCAGTGACTGGTGATTGTTTGGTTGCTGCGATGTAGTAATCAAACTAGGTAGTGGAGGCAAGTACTGGGAGTGAACAGAATACGGGCTGTGCTAGAGATGCAGAATGCTGGCCATTTCACACAAGTACTTCGAGGAGAACAGAAGTCAGTACCAGCAAGCTGGTAAATAGCTGTAGTAAATAACTCACGTGCCACAGGTAATAGTTGAAGTGAGTTTATTCGCTAACTACATGGTAGTAGAGCCCACGCAGCGTAGGCTCCACAAAACACAGCTCTTGCCTCAACAGTCCCACTGCAAGTGGGTTCTCAACACCTAGGAAACCAAATACATTCTAAACAATGACATCAGAATATGTACATTCTAATTAATGACATCAGGTTGTGAAAGTACACAGGAAGAGATACTACACATCTTCCTTCCTTCATAAAGCCAAACAAAAACAAAACAAAACAAAAAAACATTAAAAAACAAAATACAGTAAAAACCAAAAACAGTGTAGGATCTAAATCTGGTAGGTTTAACAATCACTCTGGTACTTTTCCTGGGAAGCTCCTTTAGGGCAGAACCCTTCTCAGGAGATCAAGAACCACTGGAATGTAAAGGAACAATGGAACTTTCTTTATGCACAACCTTTGCAACCTTGGACAAGTTCCACCAATGACCACCCTCCACCAGCACAGCATTTCCCATCAACTTTACAGCTTTGACAGGAGCACTGTACTTACTCTCCCCTTTTTTAACATGCACCGAAGATTTAATCCTGACCAAATCCCCAACCTGTAGAAAGGATAACTTAGCACCTTTCTTAGAGTCAAACCACTCCTTCTGCTTGGATTGAGTAGCGCACATATTCTCTTTGACCAAAGACATCAATTTCAGCATATCAGATTCGGACTTCAGAACTCTTGACATCCACCCTGGCCTAAAACTGGTGTTGGCTTTCCTCCCTCTCAAAAGTTCAAAGGGGGAAGCTTTGGTGGACGAATGGGGAGTAGTACGATAGAACCAAATCATGCTGTCTAACGCCTCTTGCACATCACGATTACCAGCTCTCGCCCATCTGACACACTCCCCTACCACACGATTTATCCTCTCGACAAGACCGTTGCTTTGAGGATGATAAGGGGAACTCTTCAGATGCCTGATCCCAGATGCTTGAAGAAAACACTGAAATTTATCACTCATGAACTGTTTCCCATTGTCAGTGATGGAGCAAGGTAAACGAGAAAATTTTGAACCCCCTAATATTAACATTAATAAATAATACAATTGTTCGTTTCAATAAATAACCAACAACGTATGTTTTCCTTATAAGTGTTCTTGGTAACATGCAGTATCTGTGCAAACTAATCTACTTACAATTGTTAATGTAAATAACGGTAACATAATGATTTGCGTACTAATTAGAATAATATTGCCTGATTCGTGCTACGTAGTAAATTGTATGGTGGCAAAAGAAAGTGGTTGGTAAGTAAGAAATAGCTTTATATGTCGCTTTTGCTAGGTAACACCTAACTGGGGTACGTAGAATGACGGGAGGGAAACGAAAAGGCTTATTTTCTTTATTCTTAACTATTATCTGTTTGTTTCTATGATATTTGGTTCAAGCCTGCTAGGCCGTGCTGTAAAAATGGCTGCCGAAGCAAACAAGCTTAAATGCGCAAGCGCAAGATGGCTTCCAAGCGGAAGAAAAAGTTGTGAACAAATGCATCACGTGGGTGCTTCCAAAGCCTAGGATGGAAGAGGGATCAAGGTTATGATGACCTTTCTGCCCAAGCGTGTGCCAAGGGGGACTCAGCAAAAGAGTGTGAGAACCAGAAGTGTGTCCTTGAATTGACAATGAACTGTTTAAAATGAAGTATCGGAAAGAAGATACAAAGAAAGAATGTCAATTGGATTGGTAATGTCCTGAACCCGTGAGAAAGGACAAAATTATATACATTTTCCAGAACTGGTTTGAGCAAGGAGGGTAATGAGGAGATGTTTGCCACCCCTCCAATGGACAAATTAGAGTGAATCTCGCCCCCAAAAATGAAACATTTCTGTTTAGTAAGCTGGTATAAGAGGACCTACTCTTAAGTAGGAGGAGCGCTGCTTTTTACATATTTTTATTGAGCACTGGACGCTGACGCTGGAGAAGCCACTGCTATTTTTCTATAGGCCTTTATATTTTAATACGCTTAATCTTTTACTCTTAATTTTGATTGAGAAAGAACGAGATTGTGGCGGAAAACCCGTATAGGTGGTCCGTCGAGGAAGCCTATTTAGCAGGACAGACAGTCAGTTTTGGGAGTTCTATGCTGGGATCTGAATTTAACAGCTGTGACGAACTTTATTTTTCCATCTAAAAGGGTATGCATTGCAATTTCAATTTATTCCTTATAATGATAATAAATGTATTGATCTGATTAATAAAACTGATTTTATTCATGCTTATAAAATTTAGATAAACTATATTATAATTAAAACTACGAGTCTGTGTTCTTTAGCTCAATAATAAATGTAAATGTTTAAAATGAGTTTATAGTGATTGGGCTGGTCTTAATCACCATCAACTGATTCCTACTAGTTGGTCCATCGACCAATGAGCGGAATACCTTAGAAATTTGAGAATTATCATGTTGATTTAAAAAGATATCCCGTCTCCTTCCAGCAAGTCATTAACTTTTTCTCCTAAGTAAAGGCGGATGAGTTCCAGGGAATATATGAGAGAGTGAATGTTTATGCGGTGTTATGGGCCCCACCGTCATATTGGTATAGTTGTGAAGAAGAATGTTTTTCAACCTGGATGTCAATGCCTAGAGGAGAAGAAATTTTATTGATAGCGCTGGATCATCAGAAACCAGATACTCTGGAAATCCCTCAAGCATGCACACATCATTCAAGAAGGCGATGATGCTTTCAGCATTAGCTTCTCTCACTAATTTGACCTCAGGCCATTTGGAAGCATAGTCCATAATGACCAAAATGAACCTAGAACTTCCCCAAAGGGCATCATAGGGACCCATAATGTCAATCCCAAACTTCATCCAGGGCCTGTCCGGACACTCTATGGGAAGAAGAGGAGGAGTGAACACTTTGAGATGCTTATCAGCAGAGGCACACACACAACAACTCAAAACAAACTCCTCGATTTCAGTGTCCATTCCAGGCCACCAAAAGGTGTCACGAACACGACGTTTAGTCAAGGAAACTCCCAGATGGCCTTCGTGACATCTTTTGATGATGTCATTCCTGAACACCAAAGGTGGAATGAGAGTTTCAACTCGCAAAAGCATACCATCTTCTAACGAGATTTCACTTTCAACTTTAGAGTAAGGCTGCAACAAAGGTGGCAAAACATTTTCTCTGGGCCAACCTTTAACCACATGTGCACAAACATCTTGCAAAACAGAATCTTCTTGGCATGCAAGCCGCCATTCATCCTCAGAATACCAAGTCAACTTAGGTATCTTTAAACTGGCACCCAAACAATCCTCACAATCCTCCTCTGCCAAATCCTTAAAATTGATGAGTTTGGACTCATCACAAGTGGAAGGAAAGTGTGACAAAAAATCAGCTCTGGTATTCTTTCCCCCCGCAATGTGATGTACATCAAATTGATATTGAAGTAGTCTGGTGACCAATCTTACAATTCTTGGATTACAGCATTTAGACATGTTCCCACTCAAAATGCTTACCAAAAGTTTATGGTCAGTAAGAAGCACAAAACGCTTACCTCACAAGAAAGGACGAAATTTCTCAATGGCCCAACAGCATGACAATAACTCCTTTTCAATTACTGAGTATTGAAGTTCAGCTGCCCTTAGTACTCTGGAGGCAAAACAAATAGTGTTTTCAATTTTGTTAATATTTTGAGTCAAAGTGACTTCCCGTCCCACTTGACTGGCATCTACGGTCACACAACAAGGGTAACTGGGATTGAATGGCTTGAGAGCTTTGCAGTCTTTCAAAGAAGACTTGACATCCTCAAACGCAGGCACACATTCCTCACACCACAGAAACTTGAACCCCTTTTTCAGAAGGTTGCTGATAGGCCGAACTAAGGTGGCAAAATCAGGAATGAACCTCGAATAATATTCACAAAGCCCCAAAAGGGACTTAACACCGTTCTTATCAACGGGTGCTGGGGCCTTGGAGATGGCATCAAGTAAACCAGGTTTGGGACTGACACCCTCACGAGACACAACATGCCCCAGATATTCCACCTCTTCGCTGAGAAATTGACATTTTTCTGCTTTAAGGACATCACCATGTTCGAGGAACAACGAAAGGACTTTGTCTAGAACATCATTGTGAGAACTGACGTCCTTGCCGAAAATGAGGACATCATCTTGAAAGACAAGCACACCATCAAAATCCTTAAGGATATTGTTCCTCACCCTCTGGAAGACCAAGGCCGCAGAGGCCAAGCCAAAAGGCATGCAGTGATATTGGAAGGTCCCCAAAGGAGAAATAAAAGTGGTAAGATGGCGGGACTAAGGGTGAAGCTCGACTTGGTGATAGGCACTGGCCAAATCAAGTTTAGAGAAAAATTTTGCACCTCTAGTAGCCGCTAACAAGTCACTAATCTTGGGAAGAGGATGCGAATCAACCCAGATTTCTTGATTGAGAGATCTCAAATCCACACAGACCCTAAGTTAGCCGCATCTCTTGCGGGCTACAACTAATGGAGACAACCACAGTGAAGATTCAGTTGGTTCGATGAGTCCTTTTGCACAAAGATCCTTAAGCTCTTTGTCAAGAACACCTCTAAGCTTGTGTTTGATGGGTGTGGCCCCACCCTTGACAATGATCTTGTGTTCGAAACCTTTTATCTTTCCCAAACCAGTACCAAACACTGACGGGAATTTCTCCTTCCACACTTGCCCAATGTCATCTTCATCGGAACTCACCAGTAACACCTGTTCAACTCTCCCTGACCTTAAAATCATCCCAAACAGCCCCTGGTGGAACAAACCCCAAAATGTTAAGACCTTTAACAGCAACGTAAACTTTCCCCCTTATCTTTCTCCCCTTGAAAACCATATCATCTTCAAAAATCCACAAAGTTCAATCTTACGCCCCTCATAAGAAACAGGAGAGCGATCAGGAGGAGAAAGCTGCAATGTATCTCCCCATACCTCTTCGAAAAGGTTTTGGGCAATCATGGTTATGCGTGCTCCTGAGTCAACTAATAATTTGAGGGTTTTCCCTCCCACTTCAATGTCCACTATGGGATCTCTACACGAAGAGGGGTCAGTATCAACACTTGTTTGAACAGGTGCACAAAGATTATTATCATCCAACACAACAGAGATTACTTCAGAATCGGAATCAGTGTCAGACTTTACAGTAGAAACAATGGTTTTTTTGTAGCCCCTCCTCTTTAAACAAACTTTGGCAAAATGACCAATTTATTTGCAATAGTTGCAAGTCACGTTAATAGCAGGGCAACGGGCATATTTAGAATGGAGAGAAATACCACATCTCAAACAAGTGTTGGAGGAAATGGAATGTTGTTGAGAATCTGTCTTCACCCCCTTGGTGAAGGTGGAAGAACTTGGACGCACACTCTTTGCATTTAATTTGGCATTATTGACAATACTCACGCGTTCCACACTCTTCTCATCTAGTTCTTTAAGAGAAAACATAGAGATTTCAATGCTCTTAGCAATTTTGATAGTTTCATCTAAAGTGGGATTACCTAAGCTTAACAATTTTTGCCTGATATGCTTGTCCTTACAATGGCAAACAAACTGGTCCCTAATGAGTTGGTCCATAAAGTTTTCGAACTTGCAGTCTGAAGCCAACCTTCGCAAGATGGATATGTAAGAATCAACGTCTTCTCTTTCGCTTTGTTTCCTAATGAAAAATGTATGCCTAAGGACCATTAGGCTAGGCTGCTTGTCAAATCTGTTCTAAAGTTTGAGAACCGTTTCGTGCTACTCATCAGCACCGTCAAGTTCTTCTGGAGATAGGCTGGGTAAATGTTTGAAAATAGACCTTCCTTCGAAACCTAAGGAATGTAAAAGGAGACATTTTTTCCTATCTGCGCTAAATCTTGAAGCACCAATTGCTCCTAAATAAGTCTCGAAAGCATCATGCCAAATTTCCCACCTGACAGGTGGTTCACCTGGGGAGTCCAAAAATGATGGTGGAGGACTGACAGACTGTAAAGTACACATGAGTAGATGTTACAGTAGAAGAGACTAAGCACAAACAAAATCATTTTAAAAACTGGCCTAGGTGTGTGTATTACCGTGTGACACACAATAAACTCACAGCATATATGTAGTACTGTGACACTCCAATGGCAATAAATGAATGTGCGTGTCGTCGCAGAAAATGTAACTTAAACGTAGAGAAGAAAATTACTCACAAACCAGGTGTGTGTGTCACCAAAAGACACACAAAATGGATGAAGACACAGGACGTGTGTGCCGTCGTGTTATCGCTGAGTGAAGAGAAATGTCTATTGAATGTGTCTTGTAAGTACTTATAAGACTCTTGTATATTCACTGAAGTAGATTGTAGGAGTGAAGGTATGAAAAAAAATGGCCGCCGTAAATGTGATGAGTAAAGAGCAGGGACACGCACTAGATGCTAGCGTGTAAAACCGCTGAGGCACGAAGACTGTAAGGAAGTCTTGCGACGTCACAAAGAGGAAACATGGTGGCTTGAAAGAGACAGGAGATCCAGAGGGAGTGCTCTAGTTTATTTACGCAGAGGACGCCGCCGCCACTGACGTGACAAAGGCTGGAGAATGCTCACCGCGTTGAGGTGTAGTGCAGATCGGGACAAACAGCTGACGAATAACGAATGTTGAGGAGAGCGTGCCATACAGTCAAAAGTAAGCACAGGCGTGAGCTTGGAGCGAGGTGCACCAACGGCTTAATATAATGGTGAACGATGGCGCAAGCACAAGACGAAGCACATTTAAGGCAGGGCAGTTTGTAGAGAGTCTGAGGAGGAGTAGCGCAGCAGAATCAAAGGGATAAGAAACTTAAAATTGCAGCACAGTACCTTCAAGACGCCTCAATGACCTTGAAACTTGAATGAAATTCCCAAATTAGCACGCTGGGGTGCACCATGTAGTCAAGATCGTCGCCACAAATTTGTAGTAATCCCATCCTTGTCGTCACAAATTTGTAGTAAATAACTCACGTGCCGCAGGTAATAGTTGAAGTGAGTTTATTCGCTGACTACATGGTAGTAGAAAGCAAACACAAGGAGATGATGGACGGAGCGCTGAAACTTTTCAGACACTCACCCCCATCCACAGATCTGGGTTGAATCCATCATCGTTCTTTAGCTCACTTTGCCACCCCAGTTCAGACACAGCTATATGCAAATCAGTCTTGACCCTGTGCCTCATGGGAACAGTCCAGCCCGAACTGCCAAGCCATGTCTTCCCTGGACCGGAAACAAGCATCCTGGGACCGGCTTCGGGCTGACAGCCCTCATCAGCCAGGCTAGCTTGAATCCAGTAGCAAAGTGAGCAAGGGACCCACGTCTGGGAATACCCTGCCAACTTAGGGCGAGCAAAGCAAACACAAGGAGATGATGGACGGAGCGTTGAAACTTTTCAGACACTCACCCCCAGTCACAGATCTGGGTTGAATCCATCATCGTTCTTTAGCTCACTTTGCCACCCAGTTCAGGCACAGCTATATGCAAATCAGTCTTGACCCTGTGCCTCATGGGAACAGTTCAGCCCGAACTGCCAAACCATGTCTTCCCTGGACCGGAAACAAGCATCCTGGGACCGGTTTTGGGCTAACAGCCCTCATCAGCCAGGCTAGCTTGAATCCAGTGGCAAAGTGAGCAAGGGACCCACGTCTGGGCATACCCTGCCAACTTAGGGCGAGCAAAGCAAACACAAGGAGATGATGGACGGAGCGCTGAAACTTTTCAGACACTCACCCCCAGTCACAGACCTCGGTTGAATCTATCATCGGTCTTTAGCTCACTTTGCCACCCCAGTTCAGACACAGCTATATGCAAATCAGTCTTGACCCTGTGCCTCATGGGAACAGTCCAACCCGAACTGCCAAGCCATGTCTTCCTTGGACCGGAAACAAGCATCCTGGGACTGGTTTCGGGCTAACAGCCCTCATCAGCTAGGCTAGCTTGAATCCAGTGGCAAAGTGAGCAAGGGACCCACGTCTGGGCAAACCCTGCCAACTTAGGGCGAACAAAGCAAACACAAGGAGATGATGGACGGAGCGCTGAAACTTTTCAGACACTCACCCCCAGTCACAGATCTGGGTTGAATCCCATCATCGTTTTTTAGCTCACTTTGCCACCCCAGTTCAGACACAGCTATATGCAAATCAGTCTTGACCCTGTGCCTCATGGGAACAGTCCAGCCCGAACTGCCAAGCCATGTCTTCCCTGGACCGGAAACAAGTATCCTGGGACCAGTTTCGAGCTAACAGCCCTCATCAGCCAGGCTAGCTTGAATCCAGTGGCAAAGTGAGCAAGGGACCCACGTCTGGGCATACCCTGCCAACTTAGGGCGAACAAAGCAAACACAAGGAGATGAACTGGGGTGGCGAAGTGAGCTAAAGAACGATGATGGATTCAACCCAGATCTGTGACTGGGGGTGAGTGTCTGAAAAGTTTCAGCGCTCCGTCCATCATCTCCTTGTGTTGTGGAAAATTAATTTGTATCGATAAACATTGTCTGCGCCATCTTGCCCTTTTTCCCAATGCCACACTTTCGTCGTCCGCGGCGGCCATTTTAGCTACCTTGATCAGACCCACTCTCTGCACACCGCTAATCCCCAGCGCGGCTCCACATCCTCGCAAGCCCCCCCGCACTGGTCACCCTCTCTCTCTCTCTCTCATGCACGGGCCATTAACCCCCTCCAACTGCGCTGCACTTCCCTGGGAATCTCACCCCGGGCCTGCCCGACACCTCCCTTTCCTCCTATACACTATCACACCCTCTGACACCCCTCTTCCTCCGTATCCGATTGTCCAGGCCGGTCCCAGGCTATCACCTAGCCCTGCGGATACAGTTTATGGCCCCGACTGTAAGGAATCGCCCCTCTTCAAAGGAGTTACAGTAGATCAAGGCCCCCACCCCATGAGATCCGTCACACCACATGCATTCCGGGAACCGGCGGAATGCCCTGCTGATCCTGCCGTCTGATGACGATTCTGTATGGTGAATGGGGAGGGGATTCTCACTGTAAGGGTGCGTGGGAACGGGTCTGAAGCGGAAGATCCCAGGGATGTCTTTCATACTTCAAAGTATCTTTACTGTAATAAAGAATGTCTTCCTGCCATAAATGCGTGTATAAGAGGCCAGGCCTCAGAGATGCAGTTAGAGCACCTCGAGAAGATTCCCTGTTGGTCTGATCTGACGTGTTCTCCTCCGGAGAGAATAAACCTTTGTTTCCTGCCTTCCAGTCTCCAGCGCCTGCCTCTTCATTGATAAATATTTTGGGGAATAGAGGCGACATCGCCGGGCAATACTTAAGGTTATTCCATTCGTCGATTGCCTTCCTGTTTTACAATTGGCGTCCCAAGCGTGGGGCCCATCAGCGACACGTGGATCCAGTGGGAGAGGTCCTGACGACAGAGTGAACGACTGCAACGATCGGGAGAGCTCCTGTCCGATAGACCCTCGTCTGACAGCCGATCATCCGAACTTCACTGGTTCCGAACAGACCTCTCTCGAGTGATCTACGGTCCTGACTGGGAACCATCAGGAGTGCCGCAATAGAAGATAGAGGACGATCGGGCGCTGGATTCGGAAGACAAGAAACAGCCCATGCGGTCCGGGTAAGGTCGTACAAAACGACAAATTGTGAAACGATAACGGTTCTTTGAGACATTTGCTGCTTACAAACGAGGAAGAGTACAAATACTCTATCTTCCTTTGTGAACAGTGAAGGGTGGGTAACGCGGACTTTTGTCCCCCTTTGTAATCTGTCGTACCTATCTTTTCTCCCCACTGATTGTTTGTTTGATTGATTGTCAAGGGTAGCTCCCTTTTTCTTTGAGTATCAGAGTAGCTCCTTTTGAGGCATTCCCTGTCTACAAACGGCGAGGGATAGGAATATTCTCTCTCCCTTTACAGATAGTGAAGGATGGGTAACGCGGACCTTTGTCCCCCTTTGTAATCTGTCGTGCCTATCTTCTCCCCACTGATTATTTATTTGGATCTAGTTCTCTTGAAACATTCATTGTCTGCAAACAACCTGGAATAGCAATATTCTGCCTAGTCTTTTGCAGGTAGTGAAGGGTAGGTAACGCGGACTTTTGTCCCCCTTTGTAATCTGTCATGCCTATCTTCTCCCCACTGAGTGGTAGCTGGTTCAGCCCGGACCGCTTGTTAGAGGTGGATCATCCAGTCCCACTGGAAGGCACCCCTAACAAAGACATGTTCACAAAGCATGGACTAGTCGCTATAGCATATTGCAAATTATGGCACAGGTATACGAAGAAGGAACCCCAGAGTCAGTGGCCACTGATAGGATCCTTTGAAGAAAGCAAACTAGATGCACTAGATGAAGCCCTAAAAACTCGTAGAACGACACCGACCATGCTAGACAGCGTTGGCCTGTGGCGCAAAGAAACTGTACAGCGAAAGAAGAAAGAGGAAGCTAGGTTAGACAAAGAGCTACGTAAAGCAGCCCACCTAGCTGCAAAGAAACTAGAGGAAGAAATAAAGAAGAGAGAGGAGGCTAAGCGAAAACAAGAGATCGAAACACCGAGCCAGTGTCCTGTTAGAACACCCTCTGCGCTCTACCCTGAATTACCTTCGAAACAGCGAACCAACGATGATCTCTTATTAGGTCCTCCGATCATCTACATGCCCCCTCCATATGCCCCTTCCCAACCTTCAGCGCAACACTCGCGACCCCCAAGCACAGACGAGAGTAGCTCCAGGGCCTCGGCCCCCAAGGCCTCCGCACCGGCGGAATCCCTCGCACCAGATACAAAACAAGCAGCAATATTAGATGACCATGAGGCCCGAAAGACAGAACCCACAAGGACGAACAGGTTGGGCAAAAACGAGCAAGAGAGGATTGACAAGGTAGTCAGGACACTAGTAGAACGAAAGGAGAAGGAGGAACACGTTATGGATATATTCAACTCATATGCGGGAAGCCACAGACGACACTTTGTCGTACGATTATGTTATCATGTCCTAAACGCTTATGAGGACCGATATCGAGATAGAGGTCCCGAGAGCCTAACGACTCTGTATAGAAAAATTGATATCGGGGATGAGGGCGAGTGTGACGTGACGGACCTCCTTGCGCGTACACTTAGGGTTTTCTGCCACCTCACTGAATCAGAGGTGGAAGCTAAACCTACGACATCCGTAGCGGCCGAACCACGAATAGAGCAACCTAGCACCATGATGCCGATAAGAGAGGCCGCCCCCTATTGGGTCCCCCACGAGGTCAGGGAACACACGATGATGTTAACCATACGGATGCAAAAGGGAGGATAGTGTACAACTGGGTCTACCAACCATGGGATCGACAGGATATTCTGACGTTCCGAAAATCTCTGCCCGATTTACGAAAAAACCCCACCGCCTTCTACACTGAACTAGGTACAGCCTTAGGTTCCACTATCATGACCCTAACGGACCTCGATTTGTTCTTCGGGTTATGTCTGCCAGCTGATGTGTGGAAGCAGATCCGCAAGGTCGACCACCTTGAGCTGTTCGGACATACCTGGAAACAACTCGATGAGTTCGACAAGCAACGAGGAGCCGGGCAGAAACCCGTAACGGCCATCCTTGAACTCCCGGACAAGATCGTCCAGAAACTCAAGACCCTGATTCCCGAGAAGAAAATAGACTGGTCAATAGTGACGGCCTGTAGACAGAAACCACAAGAAGACGCTTCGGAATACTTCTCTAGGTTCGAAACGGTGTTCTCCGACTACAGTGGCCAAGATATGGCCACTGCAACCGGACACCACTTGTTCGTTCAGAATTTCGTGAAAGGCCTGGTGCAAGAAGTTTCTCAAAAATTGCAGGCGAGCGAAAGCAGCTGGGCAGCCTCTAAACCCGCGGCTATCCTCCAGATGGCCCAATACTATGAACATCAGAAGAATGAGAATGATAGGGCATCCGAACGTAAAAGAAGGAGTTGAAAGAGCGGGTCATGATAGCTCAACTGCAGGGGGTGACGATAGGTAGGTAACCCTCCAAGGGGAACTACCAGCCGACAGCCCCTAAAAATACACCCTCCAGAGAACGAATGCCCGTACCCTATACAAGCCGAAGGGACTTAGATGAAAACCAATGCGCGTTTTGTAAAGGATACGGTCACTGGAAGTCGCAGTGCCCGGTCCTTCATGAAGCAAACAAGAACCGAGAGGCTAGGGATGGGACAAACGGACAAAAGAACAGGGACCAGGGACGGGGACACACCAATGATGCTAACTATGACAGACCAAGCCGACCTAACACATTTGACCGCCCACGACAGAATCAGTATCAGCAGTCCGATTGCGAGAACGTCCGCGATTTCGCATAGGACAGCCAGGGACAAGGGAGGGATCCAGTCGAGCTTTGTGTTGACCAGCAAGGTCCTTATGTCACTGCTAAGGTCCTGGGTACGAAGTCCCCATTTTTGGTGGACACTGGGGCAACACGTAGTGCATTATCCAAACGACTGATTCCAAGGGCACCCTTGTCTGGCTCACACGTGACATCAATAGGCTTTGATGGAACGCCCTCTACTAATCCCTTATCTACACCGATTCCCTTTGACTTAGAGAACAACATCACGGACACGACCTTCCTGCTATCTTCCAACACCCCCGACGCCATTATGGGTCTTGACCTCCTGAAGCACTTTCGAGCCACCATTCGATGTTCCCCAGACAGAGTACGAGTCATACTGTACGATAACCAGAATCTGTTCAGACCTTGTCCCACCCGACGCATGTTTTCCATCACTGACGCTGACTTGTCCTTACTAGACACTTTACCCCCGTACCTTTGGGCCAAGACCGACTCAGACGTAGGACGCATGATGATAGACCCTGTGCACATCACTGTACGGTCAGACGCTATGCTCCCAAAGCTCCCACAGTATCGGATATCGCCCGAGGGCGAGAAGGCATTGGTAGGAATCATTCAGTCCTTAGTCGATGCAGGAGTGGTAGAGGAAGTAGTCAGTAATATCTGTAACAGCCCTATCCTACCCATTGTCAAGAAGCAAGGCGAGGGAGATGAGAAGGCTTATCGCTTCATCATTGACCTCCGCGAAGTAAACAAAGTAGTCGTACCTCAGTACCCAGTAGTCTCTGACATCACCACCATCTTGACCCTGATCCCCTCCACTGCCACTGTTTTCACCGTCATAGATCTCAAAAATGCTTTCTTTTCTATCCCCATCCATCCAGACAGCCGATACCTCTTCGGCTTCACCCTAAAAGCCCGTTCATATAGATTCTGTAGAGCACCCCAGGGCTACACTGAGAGCCCCAGCATCTACAGCCAGGCTCTCAAGAGACAGCTGGACGCAGTCCAGCTCCCGGACGGAGTGGTGTTAATCCAGTATGTCGACGACATTCTCCTGGCTGCCGACACTACGCCACTTGCCACCACAGCCACCATCCAACTCCTGCACTTCCTCGCGGAGAATGGCCACAAGGTCTCCAAGAAGAAGCTGCAGTTCTGCCAACCACAGGTGACATACTTAGGCCACCTCCTGTCCAAGGACGGGAGAAAGCTCACACCCGATCGGATCCGGACCATCCTAGAGACCCCCGTTCCCAAGACTCAAAAGCAGGTTCGCTCCTTAGTAGGCCTCACGTCCTTCTGTCGGCAGTGGTTGCCAAACCTTAGTCTCATAGTCAGACCTCTACTCTCTCTGTTAGCGAAAGACGTTCCCTTCCCACTCCCTTGGACCCCTGAATGCCAATCCTCCTTTCAAGAACTACGAGATGCCCTCTGCTCAGCCCCTGTTCTAGGAACCCCTGACTACACCAAGCCCTTCTCCCTCTTCACCCACGAGAGGGAGGGGTGCGCTTTGTCTGTCCTAACGCAACCCATAGGTCCCAAACAACGCCCTTGTGCCTACTTCTCTGCCACTCTTGACCCTGTAGCCAGAGCTCTGCCCGCCTGCCTTCGAGCGGTAGCTGCCGCTGCCGTCTCTATCCGACAAAGTGAGGGGATCGTACTTTCGAATTCCCTCACTGTGCTGGTCCCCCATGCTGTCGACACACTCCTGAACCAGACCAAGACTCAGCACCTGACTAGCGCACGACTGACTGGTTACGAGTTAACTCTGCTTACACCCCACATCACGTTGAAACGATGTACCACTCTGAACCCTGCCACTCTGTTGCCCCTCCCCGATGACGACCCCAATGTGTCCCCTATGCATGACTGTGTGACCCTCACGGACGAGCAAACTAGAAGTAGAGCTGACCTCCGTGACACTGCCATCCCAGACCCTGATGGAGAGCTATGGGTAGACGGCTCGTGCATTAAACTCCCCGACGGCACGACCTCGGCTGCCTATGCAGTCACCACAGCCCGGACGGTAGTTGAGACGGCCCGCATCACCCAACGGTCCGCACAAGCGGCAGAACTAATTGCCCTCACACGTGCATGCGTCCTAGCAACAGGCAAAGTCGCAAACATCTACACCGACAGCCAGTACGCCTTCGGGGTGGTTCATCATTTTGGGCTCTTATGGAAGGAAAGGGGATTCCTGACTTCGCATGGCACACCCGTCCTTCACGGAGATCTAGTCTCTGCCTTGACCGAAGCAGTCCTCCTCCCCGAACGACTTGCAGTCATCAAATGCCAGGCACACAAGAAAGTGACAGACATCATTGGACAAGGAAATGCACTAGCCGACATCACTGCTCGAACCACAGCTGAGAATAGGACGACGACACGCATGTACGTGACTAGGTCACAGACGGAAAAATGGAAGGACGCTAGAGAGCACATTAGAGACATACAAATGGCCTGCTCCCCCAAGAACTGACTGAATGGGCACGGGTGGGACTGAAAGATGATGAAGGCTGCTGGTTGACAAAAGACACGAACAAATGGCTGCTACCCAATTCCTACTTGATCCCCATACTGACTATGGCACACTCCCCAGCACACATAGGATCTGCCCCCATGATTGAACTCATCACCCGAGTCTGGCACAACGACAAGATTCCCGACTCTGCTAGACGCCTAGTTCAACAATGCTTAATCTGCTTGCAACACAACCCAGGGAAAGGAACTGTTGTCCCTCGGGGTGGGTTCGGGGTCCCCGACCATCCCTTTGAAGTCCTACAGATGGATTACATTCAGCTAGACCGTTGCCTGGGTTTGAAGTACGTCCTTGTTGTCGTGTGCGCCTTCAGCAAATGGGTGGAGGCCTATCCCACACGCGACAACACTGCCATGACCACTGCCAAAGTCCTGTTAAAAGAGTTTTTCCCCGATATGGCCTTTGTCGGATTTTATGGAGTGACAACGGCCCCCACTTCATAGCTGAAGTCATCCAACTTATCTTAAAGGGATTGGGTGTAAAACAGAAATTTCACGCAGTCTTCCACCCCCAATCTGCAGGCCTGGTCGAGCGACACAACGCCACACTCAAGCTAAAAATCTCTAAGATTGTTGCCTCCACCGGACTGAAGTGGCCTGATGCCCTCCCATTGGCATTGCTATCAATGCGCTCCACCCCCAGTAAGCACCACTTGACCCCTTACGAAGTAGTATTCGGGCGGCCAATGAATATTTGGGCCGCGCCTAGGCCAACTTCGATCCATGACGTCCCAGACGTCCTAATGTCTGACTATCTGTGCACCCTCACTAAAACCTTAACTGTCATCCATCAACAGGTGCTACAAGCCATCCCAGACGCTTCCAGGGGCCCAGGACACGACATTCACCCAGGGGATCACGTCTTGATCCGCAACTTCCAGCGTGCCAAAAGCTTGGAACCTCGGTGGACGGGCCCCTGGCAAGTCCTGATCACTACACGGACGGCCCTTCGAGTGGAAGGCAAGCGTCACTGGGTGCATGCGCACCATTGTAAACGCGCCCCCAACTCTGACGACGGAAGAAGACATCGCGACTCAGGAAGAGCTCCTGACAAAAGACAAACCATCGTTGAGCTGTCACACCGACACAGAAACGCTAGAACTGGCAGAGTTTCCCGATCCCACCGTACCGTCCAGGGAAGGGTACAACCTACGTAAAAGGGAGGAGCTTCGGCAAAGCAGACCACTGACTGGGTAAAATCTCAGAACGGTAGCCTAACACACTCAAGGTTGCCCGAAGAGAAGTCAGAGAAAGTCGGTGGTTCTGCCCGCTACCGAGCACTCTGAAGATGATGGAAGCGCCCGACTCCCCAATGATGGAAGCAACTGGATATCCGAAGAGGACCTACCGAAACCCAAAGACTAACAAACTGCACAGCTCAAAGACTATAGCCGTTTTAATTACCCTTCTCTTTTGCCTCCTCCTCATGACAACCTTCTGGATCATCGAAGAAAGCACACCCGCTCACAAAACATTGCTCCCCACTGAACTGCCGATAACTACCAAGGAACACTTCCTGATTGCCCTTTCTCCACCGCTCCGAGAGAGACGCAGGGAGTTCTGGAATAACTCTTTTGTGCAACTGCTGCACCAACACAACCTTGCCGCTAATGCCACTAATTGCTGGATCTGCGGGCTGCTGCCCCATGCAGCCGGACACTCCATCCCGTTCATTCCTTCGCCCTTTTCCATCCACGGCTCCTGTCTTGCCTGGCTGATTCTTCTGCAAGAAAGCTTTAAAGACAATGCCACATCAGAAAGAACTGTTTCGCATTTCTACCACGAGGCATGGCTGAATAAGACTGGGCGAACCGCTACTCCTTTTACCCTCTGACCTCTGGTACCTCTATTCACATGGACATCCCTGCCAAAGAACGAGTGGAAATGCAAGTTTTCCATAACCCAGCCAGACCCACTTTCTCCTACCTCCGGAAACGAACAGCCACCACTCTGACAGTGGCCTTGTCTGTTGTCAACGTCTCGGGCCTTGTGTGCATCGAAGGCCTGGGGACGCAACTGGTGGGCCGCAGCGCCTGCGTCATCACCAGAACACTGGATTCATCCGACCCTCCCTCCTTTGTTGCTTCTCCAAATATGTACTTTGTTTGTGGCACCAAAGCATACACCTGGCTCCCCAAAGGTTGGGGGGCACATGCTACATTGCCTTCATCCTCCCACCTACGTATGTGGCCCCAGCAAGCCATCACCGGCAAAAGCGTGCAAGGGACATCGACCAGGCCGACTCGACAGGAGCACAGTTCTTGGATGCCGCGAAAGGACTTGTGCCATTCTGGGGTCCGATGACGAACAGCCGCGCCATCCGACACTTGACCCAGGCAGTTGAAACCACCATGAACATCACAGCTGGCATCTTGACCAATAACACCGCAGAGCTTCAGGCAGTCCGCCTGGTGGCTCTGCAGAACCGCCTTGTTCTAGACGTGGTTCTGGCAGACCGAGGAGGAGCATGCCGCATCATTGGGTCCAGCTGTTGCACCTACGTGCCAGACAATTCACCTTCTGTTTACAAAGCCATCGAACACCTCCATAGACTGTCCTCTGAAGTACACCAGGAGCAAGAAGGATGGTCGCTTGGGAGCTGGTTCTGGGACTTACTGAAAGCCTGGGGGTGGAGGTTGTTCACATTCATTCTGATTCCGATTGTGGTGCTATGCGGGTGTTGCTTAAGTATCCAATGTCTGCCTCCTCTGTGTTCATTATTTTCAAATTGCATTTGCCCAAAGACTTTGGACTTACAGGCTGAACACATGAAAACTTTGTATGAGACAGAAATACGTGGCATTATGGGGATCGACCCGAATTAACAAGTTGGCGAGAAATGTTAAAAGGGAGGACTGTGGAAAATTAATTTGTATCGATAAACATTGTCTGCGCCATCTTGCCCTTTTTCCCAATGCCACACTTTCGTCGTCCGCGGCGGCCATTGATCAGACCCACTCTCTGCACACCGCTAATCCCCAGCGCGGCTCCACATCCTCGCAAGCCCCCCCGCACTGGTCACCTCTCTCTCTCTCTCTCATGCACGGGCCATTAACCCCTCCAACTGCACTGCACTTCCCTGGGAATCTCACCCCGGGCCTGCCCGACACCTCCCTTTCCTCCTATACACTATCACACCCTCTGACACCCCTCTTCCTCCGTATCCGATTGTCCAGGCCGGTCCCAGGCTATCACCTAGCCCTGCGGATACAGTTTATGGCCCCGACTGTAAGGAATCGCCCTCTTCAAAGGAGTTACAGTAGATCAAGGCCCCCACCCCATGAGATCCGTCACACCACATGCATTCCGGGAACCGGCGGAATGCCCTGCTGATCCTGCCGTCTGATGACGATTCTGTATGGTGAATGGGGAGGGGATTCTCACTGTAAGGGTGCGTGGGAACGGGTCTGAAGCGGAAGATCCCAGGGATGTCTTTCATACTTCAAAGTATCTTTACTGTAATAAAGAATGTCTTCCTGCCATAAATGCGTGTATAAGAGGCCAGGCCTCAGAGATGCAGTTAGAGCACCTCGAGAAGATTCCCTGTTGGTCTGATCTGACGTGTTCTCCTCCGGAGAGAATAAACCTTTGTTTCCTGCCTTCCAGTCTCCAGCGCCTGCCTCTTCATTGATTCATATTTTGGGGAATAGAGGCGACATCGCCGGGCAATACTTAAGGTTATTCCATTCGTCGATTGCCTTCCTGTTTTACAGTGTTTGCTTTGTTCGCCCTAAGTTGGCAGGGTATGGCCAGACGTGGGTCCCTTGCTCACTTTGCCACTGGATTCAAGCTAGCCTGGCTGATGAGGGCTGTTAGCCCGAAACCGGTCCCAGGATGCCTGTTTCCGGTCCAGGGAAGACATGGTTTAGCAGTTCGGGCTGGACTGTTCCCATGAGGCACAGGGTCAAGACTGATTTGCATATAGCTGTGTCTGAACTGGGGTGGCGAAGTGAGCTAAAGAACGATGATGGATTCAACCCAGATCTGTGACTGAGGGTGAGTGTCTGAAAAGTTTCAGCGCTCCGTCCATCATCTCCTTGTGTTTGCTACATGGTAGTAGAGCCCACGCAGCACAGGCTCCACAAAACACAGCTCTTGCCTCAACAGTCCCACTGCAAGTGGGTTCTCAACACCTAGGAAACCAAATACATTCTAAACAATGACATCAGAATATGTACATTCTAATTAATGACATCAGGTTGTGAAAGTACACAGGAAGAGATACTACACCCCCGGGACTCTCCCCTTTACACCACTCCTTATGACTCATTTCGGCTCCTCTTTTCAATGTCTGAGAGTCTCCAATCAATGCCCCACAAATTGCAAAACCTGACCCAAATGGGCCCGTATCCTGGTCTAAGAGTCACGTGAAGAGATGAGGGTCGAACCTACCCATAGATTAAGTTACAGGGAAAACCAGGAGGCGTTTTTGCAAGGACAGGCTACTGTCTTCACACTGACAGATCAGAGCGTGCAAGAAAACAGACTAGTTAGTATTCAGGCTAATGCTTCATGACTATTCCATGCATGTATGCATGTCTCTAGGTAACTTAGCAGGCATCTGCATGTCTGTCTGTCTAGCTATCTATCTATCTATCTATCTATCTATCTATCTATCTATCAGACCCAGATAAGTATGAAGTCAGCAATGCCTCCCATGAATGCGCTTTATCAAATGAACTCTAGTCGTCACTCACAACAGGTGTTTGTCTTTGACAGAGTCTGGCTCTGCAGCGCTTAGTCTCAGCAATGCTTAGCTCAACAGTGTTCCTAGTTTGCTGATGCCCTATTCTTACTGATGCCTACTGCACACAATCAGATCCCGGACCATCACAGATTCACAAGTCTATAATTTAACAATGCGGCTCTGTGGTTTCACAAAACCATCTGCCTAACCTCTCTGTGCTTACATTTGTTTCTGAGCTCTATGTTCACGTTGGGAATTTTGGAATCCTTGCCTGTATTCTTGATGGTGGGTACACCTGTAGTATTGTGGTACTGGTAAACCTTAGCAGTTCAGGTAGGGATCATCCAGTGAATACCCAAGTGTTTTTGACACATACATTTAAAATAAAGATATTAGGTGAGTATGTCCATTGCCTTGGGGATGGAAGGGGTTGACAGTATAAAGATGCATGGCTAGCCAGGTAGAGATACAGGGGAAAAGACAAGTAATAAGTAAACATAGAAACAGAAAGACAAATAGGTAGGAAGACAGATTGATAACTGATTTACAGGGATGTGTAGGTTTCTGGGAAATCAATGGGAAACAAGAGGATTGGCCATGCGGTCTTCCTGGCCATGGTTTGGACGAAGTATTCTGATTCATGGAAAAGGAATAGACAGAATAGTGCCCCAAGGGGAGTTTGTGCAGGGTTCCCACCCTGGTGCATAAGGACAGTGTGCATCTATAAGAATAATTACGTTCATACAGACAGGGACCTAACCAAGACAACAGACTACTAAAAGGGAAGATGAGATAGCACCACCTGGCCTGAGACAACCTGTGGCAAAAAAACATTTGAGTAAGACATGTAGGAAAAACCAAGTGGAAAAAGGAGGTATGGAATAAACAGGATTTGTTGTCTCCACCTGTGGGCAGGTAAACGTTGGTGCAACAGAGAAGTAAACTATATAAAAGTCCACATTAAGGACCCTGATACTTTGCTCTTTCCTCAGCCATGTACTCCTTTCCCTAGTGTTCAAGCATGCTTGTGATCACAGTTGAGGCCCTTGTAAGAAACCTGTGTACTGATATATGCAAATAATTCAAATCAGGTGGTTTAGTTAGTCTATACCAGTAGTGACTGAGACCATAGTAGGATACAGGTGGGGGTAACGGGTTTGGGGGGTATGAGTAGGTTGGTACCCAGCGAAGAAGGATCAACCATGGTATTCCAAGGTGCACAACAAATTGCAGAAAGCAGGGGGCCAACTCTCCTCTAGAAGTGCAGCATTGTCCTCTATGCTTTCCACCCTGGGAGGATGCTCTGCATGAAGAAGCAGTCCCAGGTTTAGGCAGCAGTGTCCTTTATGCTCTCCACCCTGGGAGGATGCTCTGCATGAAGAAGCAGTCCCAGGTTTAGGCAGCAGTGTCCTTTATGCTCTCCACCCTGGGAGGATGCTCTGCATGAAGAAGCAGTCCCAGGTTTAGGCAGCAGTGTCCTTTATGCTCTCCACCCTGGGAGGATGCTCTGCATGAAGAAGCAGTCCCAGGTTTAGGCAGCAATGTCCTTTATGCTCTCCACCCTGGGAGGATGCTCTGCATGAAGAAGCAGTCCCAGGTTTAGGCAGCAGTGTCCTTTATGCTCTCCACCCTGGGAGGATGCTCTGCATGAAGAAGCAGTCCCAGGTTTAGGCAGCAGTGTCCTTTATGCTCTCCACCCTGGGAGGATGCTCTGCATGAAGAAGCAGTCCCAGGTTTAGGCAGCAGTGTCCTTTATGCTCTCCACCCTGGGAGGATGCTCTGCATGAAGAAGCAGTCCCAGGTTTAGGCAGCAGTGTCCTTTATGCTCTCCACCCTGGGAGGATGCTCTGCATGAAGAAGCAGTCCCAGGTTTAGGCAGGCTTGCCAGTCCGATGGAGGCATGAGAACCAAAAGTAGCTCCCTATGCCTTTCCGGAGGACAACAGTGAGGCAGCAGACCATCCTCCGTCTTCGCTCATTCTCTAAGACTTCCAGGAGGTCATCAGACCACCTGACTCCAGAGGGTCTTCATAGATCAGAAAAGCACAAAACGAATGGTCAATCAGAATTATGTTAAAAAATATTTTAAACTATGGCTTACAAAAAAGCCAACATTTTTGCGTATCTCTATGCAATCGACCGTCATTAAAACATCTGCAAAAATGTAAAACCAGTTTGTATTCTTAGCACAATTGCTCAAGAAAGCAAGACTGGATACTTTAAGTTGGTGTCAGGGTCATCACTCACGAATTGCTGTACCTAAAAGGCCGGTATGAATGTAAAAGCACTGCTAATTCAGAAAGACACAGAGTAAACGGGCTGAGTGCATATATGGATTACAATTCATGACGCAGATAGTACTAGACCAGAGGGAGGAAGGAGAGAAAGCGGGAGCTTAAGCCAAATAACTTTAAAAGCAGAAATACACTGGAAAAAGTGCTTTGATCAATTTCATTTCCTTATACAAGGAGCACTAGACCGAGAGAACACGATAGCTTTAGTAGTAGTGCAAATATTCTGGAAAAAGGTGCTTTAGTGCTCTGGCTTAATATCAGTTCCTCATACCGTAAATACTAGGTCAAGGAAAAGAGGACAGCAGAAAATATTCATAATAAACAAGCGCTCCTTTAAAAAAGGGCTTTAGTGCGCGGTCTAAATGTCATTTCCTCATTCCATAAACACCAGGTGAAAGGATGGGAGAACGGCAAGGCATAATCGCAATAAACAAGCTTCCTTCACAATTCTATCTTAGCCAATTTAGCGTCTGCTATGTGTATGCGTGAGACGTTTTCCACATAACATCGCGGCCCCCTCCTTGAAGGCGGCTATTATCGCTTGCCAACAAGTGCCTATGTACAAAATAAGGAATACTAAATAAAAACTGCATGAGCTGAGGGAAACTACAAAAAAGTAAAAAAATAAGTGGATCTGAGGCATACTGTGTCCCATAGGAAAGAATGGCGTCTCGCTGGCTGCTCGTGGTCTATACACAGGCGAGTGCTAAAATCATGACCTTTAATCTTCTGGACTCTAGGTCATTAAGTTTTCAGGTAAATATTCGTGGAAAAGGAAAAAACTTTGGAAAGAAACTTTTCTAAAAGTATTCTGGATATGTAAAAGAGTTTTTACAGCACTTCAGCTCATTGTCAAATATATTAGGAATGATTCTGAAATAGGCAACAGCCGTAGACCACTTACACCACAGTGTTATGATAACATCAGCTATTTTTAAGCAAGCATTGGCAAATCCACTAACTCTGTCTTTAATATGCCAGTACGTGTAAACACATGCATTTACAAATACAGTTTACTACACTAAAGCCAGCTCTATTGGTGTTGCCAATGCTGGGAACAAGATGGAAAAAAGATTGCTTTCTGTATAGAATGTAAATAGGAGCCAAAGAATTGCATGTAACAAACAATGTGATGATTGTGTACTTTTCCGAAGTAAAATAAAACCTCTTGTATTCCAATAGAAGCACTTCCTGGAAGGTGGAATGATACACCAATCAGCCAAAAAAACGAGATGAGAGAGGGACATTGCTATGAGTGGCCCAAAGCTCGCTAGTTTTTGATTTGAAAGAATTGGTAACTCTATGTCAGGCAGATACATTCTTTGCTAAGCTAGACCTAAAAAAAAAAACATTGTAAAAGCCAACATGTCTGGCATTGGCTGTCAGCATTTTGGATTTGTTTGTGCTTGTATTGTTTTGTCATGGGTTTTGTCAAACTTTATTGTAGTGGGAGCTGCCAGACCTTTGCCAATTAAAAAAAATAACATTAGCTAAAAGCAAAAGTATTTTTTTATTCAAAAACCACACATTGTCATAGTATGTGGCCCTAAAGGGAACCACTTTCTGTGGAGATGTGCTTGTTGTGGAAGAACTGAACGCTGCATCTCAAAATAGGGTTAGCCAATGGCTAAAATGGGCTGACACATTGCCCCAAGGTATATACTGTAGAGGGCGTAAGAAAAATATGAATGAGCCAGCAACAGGCCAATGGATGAAGAGGGTGAAAAGGGCTGGATGAATTCCCCTGTAAGCATATTATACATCAAATGTATCATTTTAGTAAGATCAAAAGTCTTGGCTAATGACAGACCTCAAAACTCCTTTAAAATTTGTAAAAAGCTAGTAAAAACATTAAACATTTCATAGATAGAAACATGTATACAGGTGGCTCCTCCTCCGTAAATTGTCACAACAATTGTCAACTATGATGACAATCCTCTTGGAAATATATTTTATTGATTCCATAAAATTCACACATTCAAACATAGAGAAGAAAATGTCTGTTTGTAGTATCCAAGTACAGTCTCTGATTAAGACCTGGGGACTGTTGCAGGGTTCAGCGGTAACAGAAGTGCTGGACTGGAGTGCAATCACCCCGTGCAGTTACCGAGCCATATTAGGCCTCTGGTAAAGGAATTCTGCAGCTCTAATCATTCATTGTTGTAAGTGAATTTTTCGACAGCGCAGTGATTTCATGATGACACGGTTTTATCAAGTTTCCCCAAAAGTATAAAATCATCACTAAGGCCAAGCCGTAGGTTCAAATTTGATTCCTACACTATATGTATATATATTTTACAGGGCTTTAAGTGGGATGAAAAAACTGGAGGGTCTCTCAAAGGGGCGTGGCCAATGTAATTAATGGCGTGGCTAAAAAACATGTAAGCTAAAACTGTGTGCTTAGCATAGTGTGCCGGCCAACTTGTATTTTGCTGTTTCTGTGACTGCATCCAGATATATGATACAACAAGTAACATCATACCTACAACAAGTCAGGACTATTGGCTTTGCCAATGGTTGTTAGTTGCATGAGATAAATAAGCAGCAACTGTGGCTTGCATATAATATTGAAAAAGCTTCCACTTAAAGCCCTGGTGACACCATGACAATGTTGCTGCTCCTGAGTTTCAAAAAGAGAAGGGAAATCCAGAGAGAAAATGACTCTCTTTAAAGGATTTCC
This sequence comes from Calotriton arnoldi, assembly GCA_963921515.1. Classification (NCBI taxonomy): domain Eukaryota; kingdom Metazoa; phylum Chordata; class Amphibia; order Caudata; family Salamandridae; genus Calotriton; species Calotriton arnoldi. The sequence goes on from CAWUFW010000386.1 coordinate 1,524,525, forward strand.
CTCCCCCTACAACGCTCACCGGCATGACGTCATGCCGTAACTTTTCCACTAGTGAGAAGAAAGTAGTGTGAGCAGACACACAGCACATCGATGTGCCTGCTGTCACTGCAGTCCGGAAAAAAACGGACCGCCTCTGCCAGGGCACAAAACAGAGCCCGATTGAGACCCATTTCGAGGCCCCCTTTAAAAAACTGCAGTGCTCAGTGCCAGTGAGACCCGGCCCACTTAAAGCCCTGTATGTATGTATGTATGTATGTATGTATGTATATATATATATAAATATATATATTTTAAACAGATACGTACTTTACGCCCATAGACACAACTTGAACCCATATTGTTCTGACTGTTTGTGAAGTAATGGCTTGTGTCACGGTTATCCGTGCAAACACAAGATAGATCGAGACGCTATACAATTAATACAGTAACACACACATTAAACGTACTTTTTTGCATGGAATAGTCATTTCCAAGTCAAAACAACCACTTTAAAGACAAAAAGAAAACACTAGCATTGAATAGTTATTTATCACCAAGTGATCAGGTGCGTAACATAAGACCCAGCGGTCCGGGGCCCCCTCAGCAAAAGTGCTAGGCGGTGGGCCAAGGTTGGGGCCTCTGTGTACTTCACAAGGGCCCCCCCCAATTTTCCTTACCTCACTGCAAGTGATCTGGAATAAAGGCTAAACGCGACTCTGCTGGAGCTGGGGTGCTCAGTTTCCAAATAAACCTTTTCAGTACAATGCTTTGCTGCCCTCTGGTGGGTGGCTAGATGAAGGTAATTCTTCATTTTGACTAGCAGATTAACACAAAACAAGAACTGGCAATGCTAATAGTCTTAGATTTAACCTGCTGTGTAGCAAGCACTTAGAGAGGCACACCCAGTATTTAATTTGTAAAAGAATGACTGCCGGTGCCCAAAGCTCTGCTCCAGCGGCGCTATGAAAAATCGGCACGCTTAACTCACTGCCAAACACAGCTGCCCCTTTATCTCACTCTTGCCGGTCCATGCTTTCTCCTTTTGTGCCAGTTATTCTGTCTTTCTTTTCTTGCATCTTTTTGGTTTGTGTGTTTTTCTCTCTCTTGCTTGCGGTCCATATCTGATGAGGAAAAATAAGTGCTGGTCCCCAAACGACGAGTGCCTGTGGGCCCTCCCGGCAACCACTGCTCAAATTAAGCACTGAGTACTCCACTTCTCCTGTGCTCATATAGGCAGAGTATTTTACTTCTGGTGTACTGAAAAGAGGAGCCAGAACCAAGGAAGAGTGTTTGCTTGCTCTGGTTCAATGGAACATGGGCACAGCTAAGAGTGCATGAGAGGAGGAATACATTATGGGAGAGGGCATGTAGGGATGATGCTGATAACGAAGATATTCAGGACATCATGCAAAGTGACTTAAAAAACATCCATTTGTTCACTGGCAACCTGTGGTGGAAGTCCAACTGGGATTTAACAGAAGCGTGCAGAGATGAATTAAGTAACAGATGAGGCAGCTACATTTTGCACAATCTCACCTTGACAGATAGGATATTTAGGCAAACCACGCAAGACTGCATTCCTACAATTCAAACGGGATGAGAGAGCTGCCTGCCTCACCAACCTTCTCCTTTCAACTCGGAGGCAAAGAAAAAATATTCTTCGGCTCTTCAAAAGGGAGTACCATGCACCAGCGATATTGTTGATATTTGAGTAGAAGGTAAGATCAACGTTGATAGTAACACCAACATTTTTGTTCGCAGGGGCAGAGTGTGAACCATAAGCTAGAGACAACTAAATGAGTTTCAGGTATAAGGATGATTCCCCAGAAACAACACCTCAATTTTACCTACATTCAACCTCAAAAGGTTATTGGTCAGCCAACATTCAACTCAAGCAACACACTCACAAAGTTTAAGAGGAAACTCAGAGTTACTACACATTGTTGTCTTGGAATTGAGTAGAAAGAGTGTATTAAAAGAAAGCAAAAAGAACAAATAAAGCAACTAAAGGGTTAAATAGACATTAAGGAACTCTACAAAGGACACAATAATTCTTAAGAAATCAATCAACAGCGTTTTTACTTGAAAAAGTAAAGGTACTTTAATTCACATACAACTAAATACTAAGCATTAACATATAAATGTTTTTAAAAAAATGAGACCCTGCTACATCACCTGAACTACCCATGTCAGAAATTGTCTTGGTGCTGAACAATGTATAGCATCCCCCTGTGGTATTCATCAATGGGTTCACATCGGAAAGTTATTCCTTGTGTAACTGGCATCACACCGTAAAACCCGACTCTCAGAATAATAAGGTAGAGCAGTCCAACACTGAGCCAGTGAGGTGTTTTGGGCTACAAATCCAGAACTGAGCAACACACAATAAATCAGTGTCCAACCAATGTTTTTCTTTTAAAAGGAAAAGTACTTTAATGCACACACAGCGAAAGACTATCCTCAAAAGGACAATGATATACAAGATTTCAGGTGGAATTACAAATTCCCCGTAGGGGTCTTGCGATTAATCATGGATCAAATCAGAAGCCCTAAAGAAATGTCACACTGGCAAGTAACCCAGTAAAAATAGTCTGCTCTCGTTATCTGTGAGGTAGTATAACACTAGCTAACCCAATTCAGCCAAAGCTAATCTAATCCTAAAAACAAGCACTGCTCCTATATGAGTCTGCTGGAAAACATAAGTATTTTCATAATCAAAGTGGTTAAACCTGCAGATTCTTTCAAGTCATTCACAATGTAAAATGAGAGGACTATTGCTTTTTCACTACATTTAATACACAATAAATATAGTTGTTGGCTTTAATGTGAAAATAAATAAGTGTGACCATGTGGAGCTTTCCTGGAGAGGCCCATCAAACATTTTAGAATGCCTCAATTATACATTGACATGAAATCTAAATCTTCCTCTGAAAATATTAAGCATTTTCTGTTGCCAGACCATTTCTACTGTATTTGTCAGAGACTTCACAATCTAAATTAGTATGTCCAAATAGTTAAAAATGTAAAGACCGGTCATCTGAGGATTGCCACAGAGTTCACGATCTAAAGCCCGTTCCTATTATGCATGTCAGAGACTTCACGATGTAAGACTTTACAACGTAAAAGTAATTCCTGCTGCATTTGTCAAGGAGTTCACACTGTAAAATCCCTTCCTACTGAAGTTGTCAGAGAGTTCACATGTAAAACCTCTTCCCATCATATTTATCAGTGTTCACAACCCGTTTGTATTGTATTTGCGAGAGACTTGACAATGTAAGATACCTTCTTGCAGGATTAGTCACTGAGTTCACAACTTTTACTTGTGGAGATTTTTAGGGAGTCACCAATTAGATTGTCATCCTTTTGTATTTATCTGAGAGTTCTCAATGTAAATGCATTTGAAAAATCTGGTTTGGGATGTCCAAGGGTAGTTGGTAGTTACTACACCCCAATTCTGTCAATGGGGGTCTCCTTTAGTGTCCTGGAGTGTCTGTACCCTGGTACCGCAAGCTAGGAATCAAGTACCTCGTATACACATGAATCGCAACCTAATGAGGCTCAGCATTCCAAGGCTTGCACGGGGAGGTGACATGGGCTTAAAAACCATTAACCTAGTACATCTAATCTGTTCCAGTTAACTGTGTGGTACCAGGTGACTATTTGTGTACCAACAGGCTCTAACCCTAAAAAAATAGCGATTCTCCCTTTATGAACCTATAGTAACACATAAAGCTTCTCAAATCAGCAGGTTTTGTCAAGTCGTTCATAATGTAAAATCAATAAGTAAGCCTATTGGCTGTAACATTTACATAAACATGACCATGTGGTCACTGCTACAAAGACCCATCAAACATTTTAGGCAGACCTAAAGTATTCATTCACAGGAACATTAACTGTCCTTGTGAAGGCACCATATATAATATGAATTACAACAATGTTAAACCCAACAATCACGGGGGACCTGGGGTTCTCAAAATGTAGAAAACGGACAGGGGATCCTAGTAAATAAAGGTACTAAATTCAATTTTCATTGAAAACAAGCACTTAATCACAAACATCACAACAGCATGAAAATCAGAGCAAGTTATCAGCATCAGTGAGGAAAACGTGCTTGTGCTTCAGTGTGACACACAAGGAAATGTACACACCTTGGTGTATCATTATTCGATATACGACCCAAAATGAGAACATGAGAATTGTAAGGGTTTGTTAAATGAAAAACTTGATGGTGTTTCGATCACGTATCAACATGGATCATCATCAGCAGTCTGTCTAATTTAAGGAGCCCGAGGGCGTTAGGGAATCATGAGCAACACGTAAAATAGATAAGCTGCGACAAGGTGCAGAGAAAGACTCAAAGAAGACTGAATACATGTTCAGTCAAGTGGTCAGGACTGGGAGGAGGGACTTTCCCTTAGGTAAACGGCCCACGTTTAAAGAGATGTGGGTGGGGCCGGCCAGTGGTAATCACTGGAAATGAATTCGATTTGACCTCAGGTGAAGGTCTCCATCAGGAATCAAGGACGAGGTGGAAAGACATCCTTAACAAGTTCAAATTTCCTGGCTGGAGGCCGAAGCTGGAAATAAATGTGAGGTGATCAGGGTGGACGTTTTCATCAGTGACTAGGAAAGGGGGGAATCCTAACAGATGTCTGGTGAGATAAAGTCGGCATAGATGGGGATTAAATGGGATGTGAGGGCAATGTGACCCGCTTGTCCAGACCCGTGGGAAACCTTCTGGGTTGCAGATGAAGGCTCCAAGCCAGACCAGAAAAAACCTCTGAACTAAACCTCTCCTAACTGCATTTGTTAGAGAGTTCACAATGTAAAACACTTTCCTATCCTATTTGTCAAGTTCAAAGTGTAAAACCCCCTTCTTATGTCAAGGAGCCTCGAAAGTGAAACCCCTTCCTACTGAGGGATCCCAAAGTAAAACCTCTTCTTATGGTGTTTTACAAACAGATCACAAGAGAAAACTCCTTCCCTCTGTATTTTCCAGGGAGTTTACAGTGTAAAATCCCTTCCTATTGTATTTGAGAATTCTGGTTCAGGAGGTCCCAGGGCTGTCAGACGTTATCCACCCCAATTGTGTCAATGAAGATCTTTCACCACTGGTATCCTGGGGCATCTGTGACCCAGACCTTCAGGCTGGCTACCATGAGCACTTTTTAACGAGGTAGAGCAGCCAATGCCTCAGGGAGGGACTGTGGGCTAGAAAGCCAGAACACAACACCCAATATCACTCAATACATTAATGTCCAGTCAGTGCGTTTTCTTTAAAAAGGAAAGCATTTTAAACATATTTACAAGATTTAAGATAGAATTTCAAATTGGAACCAGTGGCGTCACTAGGGTTGGTGTCACCCAGTGCGGTAACTCCCGAGTCCGGGGGTGCGGGGGGTGCGGACCGCACCGGGGCGGGTGACACCATCACATGGGGTGACACCGTGAGCCTCTGCTTTAAATCGCTACATAAATCAGGAGGAACCCAACGGGTTCCTCCTGATTTATGTAGCGATTTAAAGCAGAGGCTCACGGTGTCACCCCATGTGATGGTGTCACCCGGTGCGGTCCGCACCCCCCGCACCACCCTAGTGACGCCACTGATTGGAACCCCTCTTATTGGGGTCTTGCAGATTAACTAGCATGCAGTTTGCAGGTAAACGTTCATGGAAAAGGAGAAACTTTGGAAAGAAACTATTCTAAAAGTATTCTGGTTATGTAAAAGGTTCTTACAAAACTTCAGTGCATTGTCAAATATATTAGGAATGATTCTGAATTAGGCAGCAACCCTAGACCACGTACACCACAGTGTTATGACAACAGCAGCTATTTTCAAACAAGCATTGGCAAATCCACTAACTCTGGCTTTAATATGTCAGCATGTGTAAACACATGCATGTACAAATACTGTTTATTACACTAAAGCCTGCCCTATTGGCATTGCCAATGCTGAGAACAATACGGAAAAAAGATTGCTTTCTGTATAGAATGTAAATAGGAGCTAAAGAATTGCATGTAACAAACAATGTGATGATTGTGTACTTTTCCGAAGTAAAATAAAACCTCTTGTATTCCAATAGAAGCACTTCCTGGAAGGTGGAATCATACACCAATCAGCCAATAAAATGAGATGAGAGAGTAACTCTATGTCCAGCAGATACATTTGTTGCTAAACGAGACCTAAAAAAACAAACATTCTAAAAGCAAATATGTCTGGCACAGGTTGTCAGCATTTTGGCTTTGTTAGTGATTGCATTGTTTTGTCATGGGTTTTGTCAAACTTTATTGTAGTGGGAGCTTTTGGACCTTCAGCAATTAAAAAAAACAGTAGCTGAAAGCAAACATATTTTTGAATCAAAAAACACACATTGTCATAATCCCTGGCCCTAAAGGGAACCACTTTCTGTGCAGATGTGCTTGTAGTGGAAGAACAGAATGTCGCCACTCAAAATAAGGTTAGCCAATGGCTAAAATGGGCTGACCCATTCCCCTAAGGTGTATACTGTAGAGGTTGTAAGAAAAATATGAATGACACAGCAAAGGGCTAATGGCTGAATTCCTCTGTAAGCATATTACACCCGATTCAATATCTACATGGCCCCGCTTGCAGCCATCATCAGAAGCCACGGACTCAACATCGTCTCCTACGCTGACGACACCCAGCTGATTCTCTCCCTCACAGACGAACCCACAGCTGTCAAGGGCAAATTCCACAACGGGATGAAGGCAGTCGCCACCTGGATGAAGGACAGCTGCCTCAAGCTTAACTCAGACAAGACCGAAGTTCTCATCCTGGGCTCCACTCCTTCCGCCTGCGATTCCTCCTGGTCGCCCGCAGCGCCCGGAGCCCCCCTCCACACCCACGGACCATGCACGAAAGCTCGGCATCATTCTGGACTCCTTGCTCTCATTGAACCGCCAAATCAACGTAGTTTCGTCCTCCTGCTTACAACTTGCTCTGCCTGCTTCTTAAGATCTTTAAGTGGATCCCCACCAAGTCTAGGAAAATGGTCAGCCATGCTTGTCAGCAGCAGACTCGACTACGGCAACGCACTCTACGCCGGCACCACCCAGAAACTCCAAAATAAACTGCAGAATATCCAGAATGCCTCCGCCTGACTCATCCTGAACATTCCACACTGCAGCCCTATCACCGGCCACTACATATCAACAAAAGAGTTACCTTCAAGCTCCTCATGCATGCCTACAAAGCCCTTCATAACGCCGGACCTGCATACCTCAACCACCGCCTCTCCTTCTACACTCCCACCAGACATCTCCGCTCCTCCCAACTGGCCCTGGCCACCATTCCACGGATCCGCAAGACCACGGCTGGAGGAAGATCCTTCTCCTACCTCGCTGCGAAGACCTGGAACTCCCTGCCTCTGCACCTCAGCCAATCAATATTGCTGCCGCAGTTCAGGAAGGATCTCAAGACCTGGCTCTTCGTCTTCGACTGAACCGCAGATCCAACCCCCCCCCATTACTCAGTGCCTTGAGACCCTCACGGGTGAGTTGTCATGCTTTATAAGAAACCTGATTGATTGATTTATACATATAATTTATCATTTTAGTAAGATCAAAAGGTCTTGGATAATGACAGACCTAAAAACTCTATTAAAATATGTAAAAAGCTAGTAAAAACATTAAACATTTCATAGATAGAAACATGTAAACAGGTGGCTCCCCCTCCGTTAATTGTCACAACAATTGCCAACTATGATAACAATGCTCTTGGAAATATATTGTAATGATTCCATAAAATGCACACATTCAAACATAGCGAAGAAAATGTCTGTTTGTAGTATCCAAGTACAGTCTCTGATTAAGACCTGGGGACTGTTGCAGGGTTCAGCGGTAACGGAAGTGCTGGAGTGGAGTGCAATCACCCGTGCAGTTACCCAGCCATATTAGGCCTCTGGTAAAGGAATTCCGCAGCTCTAATCATTCATTGTTGTAAGTGAATTTTTCGACAGCGCAGTGATTTCATGATGACACAGTTTTATCAAGTTTCCCCAAAAGTATAAAATCATCACTAAGGCCAAGCCGCAGGTTCAAATTTGATTCATATATATATATATATATATATATATATATATATATATATACATATATTATCTACTGGCGGTCGCCAGTAGATAGTTATAGTTACAACCTATTATCCATAGTAAATCCGCGACATTCTATTTGAAATAACTCTCTTGCCGGTTGACGTATCTTCGCAAAATTTTCAAACTTTGTGGCCCGCTCCGGTCCGCTCCTACCCTGAAAGTCTCGGGGGATTCGTCAAGCGGGGCCGAGAAAAAGGGGGTCCCAAAACGCGTTTTCCCCATGCAATTTTCCATAGGAAACTTTAGACACGGCTACAGCCCGAACTGCTGAACGGAATTACACCAAATTTGGCAAAGAGGTAGTTCTTGGTTCAGAAAGAACCCTTTTGTTAAATGGTGTAAATCCGTTCAGTAGTTGCTGAGAAAATCAAAAGAAAAAAAGATAGGTATATCTAGGGCCGCGGATCCTCCCGAGCACGAGCTTTATGTTAATTGGCTGTCAACACTCCAAATCAGGAAGTGTTGGCAGCCATTTTATCCCTCGGTAGAACCGAGGGACAGAAACTAAGTGCGCAAAGCGCACAAAGGGGGCAGGAGTAGAAACACCCTGACCCCTAGGTCTGCTCAGGGGTCCCACAAGGACCCCCTGGGCAAAAATTATTATTATTTTTTTTTTTTAAATCGGCAGGATGCGCTCAGGGAGCGCAAACCCTGCAGGAAAAAAAAAATCGAGCGCGGTCTCCCACGCTTCGATGTTAATTGGCCCCGGGTGGGCCAAGTCCCGAGGGCATGCTGGGGGGTTAATTTTATGTGTGGGGGCCTCTAAGGGCCCCCAAGCCCGAGGACCACCACCCCCGGGGCTTTATGGATAATGGTGCGGGAGGGCTCTGAGCCCTCCTGCAGCCCCGAGGACCACCACCTCCCGGGGCTTCTTTTTTATATTTAAAAACCTGTGTGGGGGCTCCAGCCCCCACACGCCCGAGACCACCACCTCCCGTGGCACTAAGAAAAATGAAAATGGGGGTCCGTTTTGGACCCCCAAGCCCGGGGACCACCACCTCCCGGGGCTTTCTCGATGTAGGGAGGGGGCCGCGCGGCCCCCTCCTGGAGCCCTTGATGGCCCTGGGGACCGCCACCCCCAGGGCCGGCTCCTGCAGTGTCCCGGGTGCCTACCCCGGGACACTGCTGTTTGCAATGACAGGACGGGAGCCTCGCGGCTCCCGTCCTGTCATTACAAACTGCTTTGGATATTGGAAGAGAGAGCAGGAAACCTGCTCTCTCTTCCAATATCCAAAGCCGACAGCTTTCCACATGGGGAGCAGCATGTTAGCTGCTCCCCATGTGTAAGCAATGCCGGCTCCCGTAGGACACGGGGAGCCGGCGGGACTGTGGGGGTTTGGGGACCCCCACAGTCCCCAACAGAGGCCAGGCCCCGGGGGATGGGGTCCCCGGGGCCTAAAAATAGGAAAAAGGAAGGGGGCCACACGGCCCCCTTCAGAGAGAAAAAAAAAACGATCGGCCCGCAGGCCCGCCCCTTCCTTCACCACTCTGCAAACGCGCCCCCTGGCGCGTTTGCAGAGGGGAACAATTCCCCTTGAATACTGGGGGTCCCTGAGGGCCAACTAGCCCACCAGGAACCTCCAGTATGCGCCAGGAGCTGCCTTGCAGAGAGGTGTACAGAGGCCACGCCCTTTTACACCTCTCTGCAACGCAGCTCTGTGGCGCTTTTGGAGGAACATGGTGGGCTAGTTGGACTCCAGGGACCCTCAGGATTCAAGGGAGTTAATCCCCGACTTAAAACGCGCCACGGGCGCGTTTGCACAGTGGTGAAGGGAGGGGCGGGGCTTCAGGTGACATGTGTGCAAACAGGCCCCGTGGCGCGTTTTAAGATGGGGAATTAAATCCTCTTCAATCCTGAGGGTCCCTGGGGGCCAACTAGCCCAACAGGTACGTCCAGAAAGCGCCACAGAGCTGCGTTGCAGAGAGGTGTAAAGGGGTGTGGCCTCTGTACATGTCTCTGCAACGCAGCCCCTGGCGCATACTGGAGGTTCCTGGTGGGCTAGTTGGCCCGTAGGGACCCTCATGATTCAAGGGGACTTAATCCCCCAACTTAAAACGCGCCACGGGCGCGTTTGCACAGATGCCACCTCAGGCCCCGCCCCCTCCCTTCACCATTGTGCAAATATTCCTCTAAAATCAGCCGAAATACGAATTCCGATTTACTCACCTGTTATCAGGAGAGACCTCAGTGCTGCATCTTTCAGCCCAGTACTGATCCTCAAAAGTAATTTTAACCGTACTTACCGGTAACTTGAATTTCCTTCATAGGCTAACATTGACTGGTTTCACTTGGAAATTCTTCTAAGTGTGGAGTTTTGGAACTTTAAAATATTCATCTAAAATCAGCCGAAATACGAATTCCGATTTACTCACCTGTTATCAGGAGAGACCTCAGTGCTGCATCTTTCAGCCCAGTACTGATCCTCAAAAGTAATTTTAACCGTACTTACCAGTAACTTGAATTTCCTTCCATAGGATATCATTGCCTGCTTTTTAATGAAAAAGTTTCTAAGTGTTGATTTTTGAAACATACAAATATTCCTCTAAAATCAGCCGAAATCCGAATTCCGATTTACTCACCTGTTATCAGGAGAGACCTCAGTGCTGCATCTTTCAGCCCAGTACTGGTCCTGAAAAGTAATTTTAACCGTACTTACCGGTAACTTGAATTTCCTTCATAGGCTAACATTGACTGGTTTCACTTGGAAATTCTTCTAAGTGTGGAGTTTTGGAACTTTAAAATATTCCTCTAAAATCAGCTGAAATACGAATTCCGATTTACTCACCTGTTATCAGGAGAGACCTCAGTGCTGCATCTTTCAGCCCAGTACTGATCCTCAAAAGTAATTTTAACCGTACTTACCAGTAACTTGAATTTCCTTCCATAGGATATCATTGCCTGCTTTTTGCTGAAAAAGTTTCTAAGTGTTGATTTTTGAAACATACAAATATTCCTCTAAAATCAGCCGAAATCCGAATTCTGATTTACTCACCTGTTATCAGGAGAGACCTCAGTGCTGCATCTTTCAGCCCAGTACTGGTCCTGAAAAGTAATTTTAACCGTACTTACCAGTAACTTGAATTTCCTTCCATAGGCTAACATTGACTGGTTTCACTTGGAAATTCTTCTAAGTGTGGAGTTTTGGAACTTTAAAATAGTCCTCTAAAATCAGCCGAAATACGAATTCCGATTTACTCACCTGTTATCAGGAGAGACCTCAGTGCTGCATCTTTCAGCCCAGTACTGATCCTCAAAAGTAATTTTAACCGTACTTACCAGTAACTTGAATTTCCTTCCATAGGAATCCATTGTCTGGTTTTCAGCAGAAAAGTTTCAAAGTGTCGATTTTCACAAACTACAAATATTCCTAAAAATCGCCTGTATGACTTAAACGCATTCTTTCAACTGTTTACAGGAGATGCACCAGTGCTGGATCCAGGATCCAACACTGAGTAAGAAAAAGTAACGATAACAGTTTTTAACTTCTAAGTGAATTTCCTTCCATAGGATAACATTGGTGATTCTATGAGAAAAAGTTTCTAAGTGTGAACTTTTAAAGTACAATAATATTCCTTAAAAATCACGACTGTAACCAAAACGCTTTTACTCAACTGTTTACAGGAGATGTCCCAGGACTGAATCTAGGATCCAGTAATGTGGTTAGAAAAGTAATCCATAAAGTAACTAATTGCATTTAACTAGAAATTCACATTGAGCTGAATGTTGCATTGTGTTTGAAAATGTGTTGCCCATTGCAACAACTGTAACTACTGTACTTAAAAGTCTATTGCCTATGTGCAAAGTAATTAAACTAAAGTAATTCATTCTGAGAAAGTATTTTTTGTAATGTAATGTATAATGTAATTACAATGTAATTTAAAAAATAAAATATGTAAAAAAAAATTGTTTCTAAAAATTTGGAAATCAGTATGAAAAAAATTTATATAACAATTAATACATTTAAAAATTGTCATTTACAAAACCTTTGAAATTCACTGAAAAAACTGTAGGTTTCAGACATGTTATAGTTACAAATTAGCATTTAAAAAACCTTTGAAATTCACTGAAAAAACCATAGGTTTCAGGGACGTTATAGTTACAAATTAGCATTTAAAAAACCTTTGAAATTCACTGAAAAAACCATAGGTTTTAGGGACAGTTATAGTTAGTTGGACATTGCACTCGTACAAAACCCGTGAAATTCCCCGTTATAGTTAGTCCAGCTAACTATAACTCGCGCCCAGCAATGCACTGCTGATGACGTCACATATTACATCACTCATGACATGGTCAGTGACATCACTGATGACATCACTGATGACATCTCAAATGACATCACTGATGACATCATCCACGTGATAATCTGATGCACCTCCTCACACTCTAATATAACCTTTGATACACCCACTCTAAATTACAGACTGCCATTCGCAAAACCATAGACACTCCAACACCAATAACTACATACCCACTCACTGATTCTTAGGTCTACGCACACATCCACTCACTCACCCGTACAGTCACTCATACTTACGGTCACTCAGTACAGGACTATCATATGCACTCATACTCCTATATAGACACTCAAACACCGCCACTCATCCATAGAGGTACTCACACACCTAGTCAGTCATGCAAATAATTAAACACACTACCATTTACTCACCTATACAGTTATACACACACCAGCTCACTTACTCATACAAATAGTAGCACATTCTTACGCTCTTATACAATCACTGATACAAGCACACACTCATCCATACAGCCACTATCACAATCACTCACTCTCGCTTATAGCTATTTATATACTCCAACACACATATATACTGCCTTTCACATATGTAGTTACTCACACATGTACCACTGGGACATACATTCACTCACTAACACACTCTTACACACACTTACCCACCCATACAGTCTATCACAGTTGCACTCTTGAAACCATCCACCCAGTGAATCACCCACTCACACATCTATGCACAGAGTTGCACACACCCTCCCACACAAACACTCAGGCACCCATACAGATACTCAGACAAGCATTCAATAACTCATATAGACACTCATGTAGCTATTCACAAACACATGCAGCCACTTACACAGCAACAGACAGACGGATACAGACATTCACCCAGTTTAGTCACTAACCCATGCATTCAGTAAGATACGTTAAATCACTCACTTATAGAGTCAGTCACGCACCTACTAAATCATCCATACAGACACTTACACACCCACTCATTCTTCAATACGTCTTTTCCTATATATATTAAAAATATTTAAACTTTACAGAAACACACAGTCACTGGATGATGTCATCAGTGATGTCATTTGAGATGTCATCAGTGATGTCATCAGTGATGTCACTGACCATGTCATGAGTGATGTAATATGTGACGTCATCAGCAGTGCATTGCGGGCGCGAGTTATAGTTAGCTGGACTAACTATAACGGGGAATTTCACGGGTTTTGTACGAGTGCAATGTCCAACTAACTATAACTGTCCCTAAAACCTATGGTTTTTTCAGTGAATTTCAAAGGTTTTTTAAATGCTAATTTGTAACTATAACGTCCCTGAAACCTATGGTTTTTTCAGTGAATATATATATATATATATATATATATATATATATTTTAAACAGATACGTGCTTTACACCCATAGACACAACTTGAACCCATATTGTTCTGACTGTTTGTGAAGTAATGTCTTGTGTCACGGTTATCCGTGCAAATACAAGATACATCGAGACATGTTATACAATTAATGCAGTAACTCATACGTTAAAAGTACTTTTTTGCAAGGAATAGTAATTTCAAGCCCAGCAGAGGAGATGCTACTACAGCAAAGTTGTGACGGCTGAGGAAGGGATTCAGAGGGGGACAATTCCCCGTTCTGATCGTGCCGGAGGACGAGCATTATCTAAAGGCCATCATGGTATGTGAGCACCATGCAAAATATAAAATCACATGACTGATTGAGTAAAGACCCACAGCAATATTTGATGCATATACTGTGAAATAATTTCAAAAATTGAAAAAAGAAATGAGGTTCTATTAAGACTCCATGTATTAGTTTACATCAGCCAGTATAATGCATCATGGGGAATGTATTTTAAAGAGACTGTCATGTGACTTTCAAGATAAAAAGCATGCACGTATGCACTTTGCAGTTCATTATCTCCACCTGTGATCAAGGCAATTGACGCCGAAACGCGTAAGGACATGGAGGATTAGACGCGCTGCTGTGCCTGTGATTAAAATGCTGTGACTCCGGTATTGGGCCTCATCGTGGTTCTTTGTCGTGATGATAATTGATGGGCTGCTCCGTGCCCATTGTCTGAGGCCGCCCTATAGGGTCGGGGGCTACTTGTGCTCGGAGTCTGTTATGTGATATATATATATATATATATATATATATATATATATATATATATATATATATATATATATATATATATATATATATATATATATTTTAAACAGATACGTGCTTTACACCCATAGACACAACTTGAACCCATATTGTTCTGACTGTTTGTGAAGTAATGTCTTGTGTCACGGTTATCCGTGCAAATACAAGATACATCGAGACATGTTATACAATTAATGCAGTAACTCATACGTTAAAAGTACTTTTTGCAAGGAATAGTAATTTCAACGTCGGAACAACCACTTTAAAGACGAAAATAAAACACTAGCATTAAATAGTTATCACCAAGTGATCTGGAATAAAGGCTAGACTCCGCTGGAGCTGCGGCACTCAGTTTTCACATAAACCTTTTCAGTACTAATGCTTTGCTGCCCTCTGGTGGTTTGGTGACAGTAATTCTTCATTTTGCCTATAAGATTCACACAAAAACAAACAGTGGCAATGCTAATAGTCCTGTATTTAACACCCAGCACTTAAATTGTAAAAGAATGACTGCCAGTGCCCAAAGCTCTGCTCCAGCGACGCTATGAAAATTCGGCACGCTGAATATCTGGGCTGCATAGTGTTGAATTTACCTAGGTCTCTTTAATTCACTGCCAAACTCAGCTGCCCCTTTATGTCACTCTTGCCGGTCCATGCTTTCTCCCTTTGTGGCAGTTTTTTTCTTTCTTTTCTTGCATTTTTTTGATTTGTGTGTTTTTCTCTCTCTTGCTTGCGGTCCATATCTGATGAGGAAATATAAGTGACGGTCCCCAAACAACAAGTGCCTGTGGGCCCTCCCGGCAACCACTGCTCAAATTAAGCACTGAGTACTCCACTTCTCCTGTGCTCACATAGGAAGAGTCTTTTACTTCTGGTGTACTGAAAAGAGGAGGAAGAACCAAGGAAGAGTGTTTGCTTGCTCTGGTTCAATGGAACATGGGCACAGCCAAGAGTGCATGAGAGGAGAAATACATTATGGGAGAGGGCATGTAGGGATGATGCTGATAACGAAGATATTCAGGACATCATGTAAAGTGACTTAAACAAGATGCGTTTATTCACTGGGAACCTGTGGTGGAAGTCCAACTGGGATTTAACAGAAGCGTGCAGAGATGAATTAAGTAACAGATGAGGCAGCTACATTTTGCACAATCTCAACATGACAGATAGGATATTTAGGCAAACCAGGCAAGACTGCATTCCTACAATTCAAACGGGATAAGAGAGCTGCCTGCCTCACCAACCTTCTCCTTTCAACTCGGAGGGAAAGAAGAATTTTCCTTAGGCTCTTCATAAGGGAGTACCATGCACCAGCGATCTTGTAGATGTTTGAGTAGAAGGTAAGATCAACGTTGATAGTAACACCAACATTTTTGTTCACAACAGCAGAAATAAGGCTAGAACCATGCCCTCACAACCTTGGTTCACAGAGGAGCTTAGACTTCAGAAACAATCCTGCCGCAGGTTGGAAAGAAAGTGTAGGACTAATTATAGCATTACAGATAAGGAGATATATAAACAATCTCTAGCAACTTATAAAGCTTTAATTCAAACAGAGAAAACCTATTTTTATACTAAGAGAATTGAAGCCTCAAAAAACTCAACAAAAGAACTATTCGCAACTGTAAAAAGTCTTGTCAAGCCGCCGGAAATAAAAAACACAAATGTGAGTCAAGCATTCTGTGATTCGCTAGCTATGTTTTTTCAAGATAAGATAAAAACCATCTATAACAATTTCTCACAGAACTCTGCAGCTGCTGTAACGCTTATGGAGGCTCCTCTGGAGGACTCTGATATGTGCACCCCCAGCTTTGACTCCTTTCCGATGCTTGCAGAGGCAGAAGTCACAAAGTTAATCTATCAAACCAAGTCGGGGTCGCCACTTGATCCCTGCCCCCTGAAACTGGTACACTATCTTCAGACCTTATTGGTAACTGTTTGGTGTAGGGGTCTCCAACCAGTAGCTCGTGAGCTACTGTAGCTCTCCAGCTACCTCCGAGTAGCTCACCTGTGTGCAGCCCATCTTATTAAATTAGAAAGTTTTTGCTTGGTTGAATCAATATACATATAAAAAAATTGAGATTATACAACACTAATAATATTAGTAGCTCTCAATGTGTTTCATTGAACATAAGTAGCTCTCAGTACAGAAAAGGTAGGAGACTCGTGGACTGGTGGATATTTTTAATCAAATGTTTACCTCTGGCATATTTCCCAATAAATGGAAATTGGCTTCGGTCCTTCCCCTCCTGAAAAAACCCAGTTTGGATCACTCAGATCCAAACAATTACCGACCTATATCTAGACTCCCTTTTCCAGATAAAATTGTCAAGAGGGTAATGAATGTGGAAATTTAAGCTTTCCTTAAAACTAACAAACTACTCAAATCAACGCAGTTCGACTTCAGAGGCCAACACAGCAACGAACTGGCCTTGATCATAGCCACAGAGCACGTGGGACTAACTGTCAACGCTGGAAGCAATGCGGCATTAGTCCTATTGGACCTATCCGCAGCGTTCGACACAGCCAATCATAACATACTTTTGGATCGTCTCGCCACTATAGAGATGAAGGGTCTCGCCTTATCGCTACTTACCTCCTTTCTTGAGAATCGTGAGCAGTTTGTGGGTCTGGAAGATTATTGCTCCCCGACCTTTTCCTTATAATGCAGCGTACCATAAGGGTCGTCACTGAGTCTCACTCTTTTTTATGTTTATGTGGCCCCGCTGGCTAGACTGATTAAACCCCATGGATTTACGGTGGTATCTTATGCCGATGATACACAGATAGTGATATCGGTAGCTAGCAACCCCTAATGAGACTGCTCTCCATAGCCAGGACTGTATGCTGGAAGTGGGAAAATGGATGGCCTCAAATTGTTTAAAGCTCAACTCTAACAAAACAGAGGTCATACTGTTTGGAAGGAAAACTACTTTCTGGTCCCCTATTTGGTGGCCACAGAAATTGTGAAATTTAACTACCCTAGTTGACAAAGCAAGGAGTCTTGGTGTGGTCCTTGACAGCAACCTATCCTTTGAGGGACAGGTCAACTCTGTCACATTGGCCTCTTTTTTCACCTTAAAACTCCTTAGAAAAATATTCCCCCTGAGCTTAAAAAAAAGGTGATAACTGCCTTGGTACTTTCAAGATTGATTATTGCAATGCCTTGTTCATAAACATCAGGAAGAAATCCTTGACTAAACTCCAAATTGTACAGAATGCGGCTGCTTGCCCTCTTCTAGGCATTCCTAAATATAAATCTGCATCTTCTGCACTCATTCACCTACACTGACTTCTAGTTAAAAAGTGTATAGAGTTTAAAGCATTGTGTATTGCCTTCAAATCCCTTCAGGGCAATGGCCCTGATTATCTCAGGAACTTCTTTCAATGGTATATCCCACCCCGACCACTCCGGTCCACGGCAGAACTCAATATCATGGTGCCTAAATTTAAGAAAGCCAACTGGGTGGCAAAGGCTTTGTTACATGCACTACCAGATTGTGGAATTCTCTCCCTCGCACGTTGAAAGGGGCCACCAATCTGCTAGCTTTCAGGAAGGGACTTAAAACATGGTTATTTAACCTTTAATTCTATTTCTCCTTCTCTACACATCTTACCTATCTGAGGCCAGCGCCTAGACGCCTTTGGGCATTAGTGCGCTTACATAAATCCCTTTTTCATTTCATTCATTTCATTTCAGTTACTGCACTTTGTTGGGTCGGGAATTGAGTAGAAAAAGTGTATTTGAAAAAGCCAAAAGAAAGAATAAAGCAACTAAAGGGTTAAATAGACATTAAGAAACTCTACAAAGGAAACAAAAATTCTTAAATCAATCAACAGTGTTTCCACGTGAAAAAGTAAAGGTAATTTAATTTACATACAACTAAATACTAAGCATAAACATTCAAATGTACACAAAAGATTAGACTCTGCTAACGTCACCTGAACTACCTACGTTAGAAATTGTCTTGGTGTTAAACAATGCATAGCATCTCCCTGTGGTATTCATCAAAAGGTTCTCAGCAGAAAGTTATTCCTAGTGTAACTGGCATCACACCGTAAAACCTGACTCTCAGGCTAATAATGTACAGCATCCAAGGCTGGCCCAGTGAGGTGTTTTGGGCTACAAATCCAGAACTGAGCAACACGCAATAAATCAGTGTCCAACCAATGTTATTCTTTTAAAAGGAAAAGTACCCAATTCAGCCAAAGGTATTATAATCCTAAAATCAAGCAATGCTCCTATAGGAGTGTGCTTGAAAACATAAGGCTTTTCATAATCAAAATGGTTAAACCTGCAGATTTTTTCAAGTCATTCACAATGTAAAATGAGAGGCTTATTGCTTTTTCTCTATATTTTATAAACATTAAATATAGCTGTTAGCTTTAATGTGAAAATAAATAAGTGCGACCAATTGGTTCTTTCCAAAAGAGGCCCATCAAACATTTTAGAATGCCTGAATTATACATTGACATGAATCCTAAATCTTCCTCTGAAAATATTAAGCATTTTCTGTTGCAAGACCATTTCTACTGTATTTGTCAGAGACGTCACAATCTAAGTTGCTATTTCCTAGATAGTTAAAAATGTAAACCCGGTCCTCTGAGGTTTGTCACAGAGTTCACAATCTAAAGCACGTTCCTAAAATACATTTCAGAGACCTCACGATGTAAAACTCCTGCCAATTGTATTTGTTCACAACGTTAAAGTAATTCCTGCTGCATTTGTCAAGGAGTTCACACTGTAAAATCCCTTCCTACTGAAGTTGTCAGAGAGTTCACATGTAAAACCTCTTCCCATCATATTTATCAGTGTTGACAACCCGTTTGTATTGCATTTGCGAGAGACTTGACAATGTAAAATACCTTCCTGCGGGATTAGTCACTGAGTTCACAACTTTTACTTGTGGAGATTTTTAGGGAGTCACCAATTCGATTGTCATCCTTTTGTATTTATCTGAGAGTTCTCAATGTAAATGCATTTGAAAAATCTGGTCCGGGATGTCCAAGGGTAGTTGGTAGTTACTACACCCCAATTGTGTCAATGGGGGTCTCCTTTAGTGTCCTGGAGTGTCTGTACCTTGGTAGCTCAAGCTAGGAATCAAGTACCTCGTATACACATGAATCGCAACATAATGAGGCTCAGCATTCCAAGGCTTGCACGGGGAGGTGACATGGGCTTAAAAACCATAACTCAGCAACACAAAAAAATTAACAAGAAATCAATGTCCAGTCAATACTCCTATAAAAAGGATAAGTACTGCAATGAACACATAGCTTAATATTAAGCACAAAATTATAAATATATCCAAGATTTCAAGTGGAATTACAAATGGAAACCTCTTCTAAAGAGGCCTCTCAGAATCATAGGGTGCAAGTTACTTACCACCAAGAGAAATCACTGGTGGCAATTAACCTGGTACATCAAGGGGGGGATTTAATAAGATTTGCGCCGTATTTGCGTCCCAAAAGTGATGCAAATCGGCGCACAATCTTTTTTTGCCAATTTACTTTCCAGCGCTAAACTTGTTTAGCGCTGGAAATAAAGGAAAAGTTACGCAAAGCAGCACATAGCGCTGCTTTGCATTACTTTGCGCAGTGGGGGCGTACCATGGGTGGAGCATAGGCATTCCCATGCAGCCACCCAAGGTTTCTCACACTAAACCCAATTTACTAAGTAAAGTAGATTTGGTTTAGCGTGAGGAAACTGCGTCCTTTTCAAGTAGGGGCAAGGAAGGAGCAATGCTTTCAGTTCTCCTTCCTTTTCCAACTTTGCATGTGTGCTGCACGGTACAGCACGCATACAAAGATGGAAAAGGTTTGAAGTAAGTCTCAGCATAGTATTTTGTACTGGAAGGGTACCCTTTCAGTACAAAACCTATGCTAGACTCACGGAGACACCCTTGCACCAAGGCGCAAAGGTGTCTCCGTGGCGCACGGCAGCTGATTTCATCGTCGGCGCTGGTGAGAGGGGAGGGAAGTGCCTCATTTTAGTAAATAGGGCACTCTCCTCCTCTCTACTTTTCACGTAGCGCAGCGCAGCATTTGCGGCTGCTGTAGTGCGCTACGTGAAAAGTAGGTAAATCTCCCCCCAAGTATGTTCCCGTTATACCAGGTGACTATTTGTGCACCAACAGGATCTAACCGTAAAAAATAGCAATTCCCCCTTTATGGGCCTGTAGCAACACATAAAGCTTCTCAAATCAAATCAGCAGGTTTTGTCAAGTCATTCATAATGTAAAATGAAAGGCCTACTGCCTTTTTCACTACATTAAAAAATCAATAAAGTAAGCCTACTGGTTGTAATATTAACATAAACATGACGATGTGGTCACTGCCAAAAAGAGCCATCAAATATCTTAGGCAGATCTAAAGTATACATTGACAGGAACATTAAGTGTCCCTGTGAAGGCACCATATATGATATGAAATACAACAATGTTAAACCCAACAATCACGGGGGACCTGGGGTTCTCAAAATTTAGGAAACGTACAGGGAATCCTAGTAAATAAAGGTATCAAATTCAATTTTCATTGAAAACAAGCACTTAATCACAAACATCACAACAGCATGAAAATCAGAGCAAGTTATCAGCATCAGTGAGGAAAAAGTGTTTGTGCTTCAGTGTGACACACAAGGAAATGTACACACCTTGGTGTATCATTATTCGATATACGACCCAAAATGAGCACTTTCCTATCCTATTTGTCAAGTTCAAAATGTAAAACCCCCTTCTTATGTCATGGAGCCTCGAAAGTGAAACCCCTTCCTACCGAGGGATCCCAAAGTAAAACCTCTTCTTATGGTGTTTTACAAACAGGTCACAATGGAAAACACCTTCCTACTGTATTTTCCAGGGAGTTTACAGTGTAAAATCCCTTCCTATTGTATTTGAGAATTCTGGTTCAGGAGGTCCCAGGGCTGTCAGACGTTATCCACCCCAATTGTGTCAATGAAGATCTTTCACCACTGGTATCCTGGGGCATCTGTGACCCAGACCTTCAGGCTGGCTACCATGAGCACTTTTTAACGAGGTAGAGCAGCCAATGCCTCAGGGAGGGGCTGTGGGCTAGAAAGCCAGAACACAACACCCAATATCACTCAATACATTAATGTCCAGTCAGTGCGTTTTCTTTAAAAAGGAAAGCATTTTAAACATATTTACAAGATTTAAGGTAGAATTACAAATTGGAGCCCCTCTTACTGGGGTCTTACAGATTAACTAGCGTGTAAATCATGCATCCTAAAGAAATATCACAGGGGACAACTAACCCTGTTTATGAAGTCTGCCCTTCATATTGTATTTGTCAAGTACAAAATGTAAATCCCCTTCCTATGATTTGTGATAGTATTCACAGTTTAAAAAAAAACCTTTTTATTGTATTAGAAAGGAGGTTTACAATGCAAGCCTCTTCTTATTGCAGATGTCCGAGTTTCACTGTAAAACTCTTTTCTATTGCACTTGTCAGGGGATTCACAAACTATGGTGTTTGGCAAGGAGTTCACGATGTAACACCCATTTTATTGGATTTGTCAGAGAGTTCACAATGTAAAGCTACCTTGTATAGTTTTGGCAAGAGACTTTAATGTAAAATCTCTTTCAATAATATTTGTCAGAGAATCCCTCTGTTACTGTATTAGTCACAGTGTTACGCCATGCAAAGCCGCTTCCTACTGAATCTGACCTGAGGTCTGCATAAGCAATGTCCTGATCAGTTATAAGCAATGGAACTACTTGTTAGGTGGACTAACTTGGGGGACTCCATGTTTGAAAATACTTATCTACAAGTTTCAGCACAGTGTAACAACAATACACCCATAAAGGTCTATTGGCTTTAACATATGCTTTTCACAATAAATTATATAGACCTAATAACATAGAAGCACCAATTAGCACATACAAATATTTAGGTCCACAACTATGCCTACATGTATAATTGCATGGTTTCACAAACACTCACCACAGATCTGCATGCAGATGTAGACATACACCCACTCATAAAATGACGCTAGGAACAACAATGCACAATTGCACCATAAATAAGTAGACAACAACAAATGAAAACAAAATTCACAGGCAGAAATCTTTGGCCCAGCTGAAGATACATCATTTATTGCCCCAAAAAATGCAGATACCCAGGGGTCAGTATTTATAATGTTCGATAAATAACACCAATCACAAGTTTTCCCCATCCAAATGGGCAATGGCGTGAATTGTGGTGCAGTAACTCCAAAATTCATATGTCTCGGAGTTTTCCAGGCATTTTTCACCTGTTAAATTTTGGCAGTTTTGGCCTGCTTTAATTTAACTCTTGGTGTCAGAAAACTCCAACTAACTTATAAATTGTACAATACTTGTGCCAACAGGTATTGAGGCAGAGGTTGCAATACACCAGGTAATTCGTAATGAAAGCCTATGAAGTGCTTAAGTTGAGCCGGTGGCTGCCAGTGGAACCCACCGCACTTATTTTTAGGGACCAGCACTTATTGTTCCTCCTTGGATATTCAAAGAGAGCAAGAGAGAGAAAAACACACAAGCAGGAAAGAAGGAGGAAGAGAAAGAGGGAAAAATATGATAAAGGGAGAAACCAGGAACCAGCTAGAGGGAGCTAAAGGGGCAGCAGTGTCTAGTAGTAAATTAAAGAGGCCTAAGGTGGAATTAAGGCAGTCAGCCTTGGTATTCGGCACCTCAAACTTCAAAGAGTGCCGCCTGCGGGCTTCTGAGCAGAGCTTTGGCACTCATTTTTGTTACAAGTTAAGCACTGGGCCTATGTGTGTATATCAGGGGTCTTCAACCTCTTCTGTAATGAGAGCTACTTATGTGCAACAGAACTCATGAAGAGCTACTAATAATATTAGTGTTGCAATAGTGTCCACATCAGACAAGGTTCCATATACAAGTTTACTACCAGCAATCACCTCAGTGCATGAGGCATTGTTGCCAACAGGAAGGTAATAAAGGCTGTCTCCATATGAAATGCCTCTACATGGATAATACGTAACAGCCAGAGCAGCAATGCCTCTGCTATCAAGATAATAACATTTATCACTGAAATATCAATTTTACTTATATTTTGGAAATTCACCCATTTTTCTTCAAATGTCAGCTTATGAGTTCTGAACAAACACATTTTCATTTAGAATACTCAATCACTATTGTGGTATATGTATATTAATTCAACTAAGCAAAAGCTTCTAATTTGCACACAGGACAGCTACTTACTGGTAGCTGGAGATCTACCAGTAGCTCACGACCTACTAGTTGGAGAAAACTGGTGAATATTATCGCTGCGTAACTCATGTGAACGATTTGACGATGAATCCACAGAAGATTGGCAACACGTAGGCAATTCTGCTGTGAACACACATTTGGTGAAACATCTAGAGGAGAAACTCCACATGGAAAGGGTGAACTCTCCCACACCCATGTGCAATAACCATAATCACAGGAATAGTGAGAAGTTACAACCAGAGTTCTCTTCAACTCAGCTGAAGATTACTGCATGCATAGCCCTGGAATGGAGTGTCTTGGGAGTTGAACGGGGTTTTATCCCCCCAAAACATATTTATAATACATGGCACAATGTGGTGAGCTTTTAAAGGCTGCAGAATATGTAGTAGTATTTTCAAAGCATTAGCATTATTTTACCTTTACTAGTATTTATGATAGGTAGTAGAAAATAGTGCCCTTTAAAGCACAGTGGACCAGGACATTCTGATCAGGTAAGGAAATGTTTCAACTGGTGTTTTGAAGCAATTCTGGCAAGTAAATTAATAGAAACATAATAGAACATAAATGCAATTCTGCATGAGGTTGCGTGTCCTCCCTCAAGGCATCTTTGTGAAAATGTATGGCAAATACTGCATTTCTTGGCACATTTTACTAATAACCAGTGATTATAATCCAATGGGTTTTAAATGTAGTTCTAAACTCAGTGACATATAGTTATGAGTACAGGCATGATGCATACAAAAGCATAGTCTCCCAGTCACTCTGAACTGCAGACTGTGCCTGGCTCCTTCAAGAAGGACAGCTAGATAATACAGGCCTAGAGGGGGCACGGGCACAGAAAGGGAGTGAGTGTGGTGATGGGTTCCTACAGGAACAGGTGGCTACAGGTGGTGGACACCAGCACTCATTTTGGGGGCCTGAATTTGTTTTCTCATTATCCAACCTTGATCCAGGCCAAACAAGAGAAAAGGTAAAAAGAGAGAAAGAAGTCTGAAGAGAAAGACAGGCAAACAGTGACAAAGAGGGAACCTGCAAGAGTAAGAAAAATAAAGTGTAGCATGGTGGAAGTAAGAGGTACGAGATGGAATCAAAAATAGGTAGCATTTGTATTTGGCAACCTGTACATACAGCAGGCATAATCTGATGGTAGCTCCTCTTTTGGGTCAAGCATGTTGTCTTCTCCCAGTGTCAGAAACCACAAAGGTCTACTGTGGGAATTAACATTAGCTGAATCAGGGGCTGGCGTTATTTGGGCAGGGCTGAGGGGTCATTGAGTGTGGAAGCTGCTACGGTGCCTTATTATCTTAAGAATACATTTAAGAAGATTTGCTAATGGGCACCATTTGACAACCACATATCGTCTTGGTGCGGAGAGCTGTGAAAGAACAGTGTTGTTTAGTTTGGGACATAGACTTGCTTGTTTCTATGTCCCGGGTGCAAAAATCTGTGGTCCTCCCAATCTGGTTCCCTGATCTCGTATTTGTGTCCACACATTAATGTGCCATTGTTCTCCTGTTCCACTGTGAATTACCTTGAATAAGTTTCAATGTATAATTCAGTGACCCTTGTCCCCATGTTCTAGTGTCAGTGTTAGTATCTCCATGTCGGCGTCAGCCACCGTATCTGCCAGTTTCCCCATATCATGGTCCAGATGTGAATTTCTATGTATAACTGTAAATGTCCCTGTGTCCCTTTGCCAGTTTCAGTGTCCCCGTGACAGTGTCCCAGTTCTAAGATTCCCATACCACTGTCTGTGGCATTGTCCCAGTGCCACCATTCCAATGTCAGTGTTCCCATGTGTTGAGACGGGAATGGCCTCTGCATGGTATACGGATATTTTTCCCTAGTAATAAGTGCCCAATGCATGTGTGTCTGGTATCCTTCATTTTATTTTAGCCCTGTGTCATGCTAATCTAAGCAGGAGTGGAGAGGGCTGGGACTGCCCCTGGCTACGCAAGGTCCTGGACCTGTCCTGTGACCTGGAGGGGCACACCCAGCATGCCTACAAAATGAACATAAGACTCTCCCTGTCGTGCATACAGCACATGAAGCGGTAATGGCAGCATACCATGTTTTGATGTTGATTGTGTGACCAGAACTTTTTATCTGTGTCACGGAGAGTGTGGCTACAGGCCACTCTAGTGTAGAGGTTTGCAGCTTAACCTTGCACTAACATTGTGTGTGTGTGTGTGTTAACTGCATGTATGTAGGAAAGTAGGATCTGCTTCTATGGTTACCCCCGTTTTTTGCCTGGTGCTAAGCTGTATTTGACTAGTCTGACTGGGATCCTGCTAATCAGGACCCCAGTCTATCTGCTTTCTCCCTAAATTGTTGTGTTCAGTACTTAGGTACATCCCAGATTGGATACTGGGGTACCCTTATAAGTCCCTAGTATATAGTACTAATTTACCCAGGGCCTAGGTACCTCAGAGGTCTCCCATGGGCTGAAGCATGTATTATGCCACCCATGAGAGACCATTCAAAATGGAACTACAGGCCTGCCATTGCAGCCTGTGTAAGCTGGTGCTAGCACCACTTACTAAAGATATAGGTTTCCTATAGCTAGGGTCACTGCACTTAAAACATATAAGTCACCCCTATAGTAGACCTTTGCAATCCTGAAGGCAGGGTGCTTGGTTCTAAGTGAGAGGGTGCCCCTGCATGAGCAGGACACCCCTGCAGCCTACGGAGTCCATTCTCCCGGGTTGTCAGTGAAGCAGCCATATACTATATAGAGGGGCACCGCGTAATTACGTGATGACCATCTCGAAAACGGCTGCAACGAATCCTATAATGTTTGTTATCAAACATGTTGGAATGATACCCCCACACCGTAAACGGTGTGGGAGGTATGATTCCAAGCGCTGGAAGAGCCCTCCGTTAGGCTCTCCATGTCCCCAGAACCAGTCTTCCAGACTCGGACAGCAAAAATAGGTTTCTGCCGACCAGAGACATGATTCTGCCCTCCTGCTGCTGAGCCAAGCTCCAGCAGGGGAAGGCAGAACAATAGGCATCCTGTCACAGGGAGGTGTGACCACCTCCCAGACAGGATTTAGTGTATTGGGGCAGGGTGGGTGCGCCTGCCAGCGCCACTCAGTGTGCATGAGGGGCACATTTGGTGTCCCCATGCATAGTCCAGTTCAAACCAGTCCTGGGAGTCGTTGGCTCCCGCTCTGGTGCGAAACTGGACAAAGGACATGGGAGTAACCTCTCCTCTGTCCTGACCGTCCCTTGGGAGGGTCCCCTGATTCATCCCAACCCTTTCCCTACGGTACTTAAGGGCTTACCTGGGTGTAGGTCCCTAGATTTGTCATAAGATAAGATGCAGATCAGACACCACTTCTTCTTCTACCGTCTGGGCACTCTGGACTTCGTTGGACTTCGTTTGGGCTCGACTTCGTCCCCCTTCCAGTCTGCTGCATCATCTGTGCCTGTGCATCATACAGGAACCTATCAAGGCCTGTGGGCAGCAAAGACACCTGAAGGAATCTCCCTTGAAGTTATGGAGTCACTTCCCTGCATCAGCAGGCACCGCAACTAAGTCGACTGGTCTGCTTATCCTGGGCTCCTCCGGACTACAACGGCTCTGCAACACAGGTGGTGTTTTTCCACAGCTCCCGAGGCCTGCCCTGTCCTCTCACCAAGTTTGAGGCCAGTATCCTTCGTGGGGGTTGCAATAACCGAACCCCTGTGCACCACACCAACTTGCAGTTGCAAAGGCTTTGTGACTTTCTTCCAAGAAGATTTTCGAGCTCCAAGTAGCACAACCTCGAGCACCTCCAGTGACCAGAATCTTGGGCCACACCACATCGTGTGCACCGTGGCCTGCATCTTTTGGTGAGCTGCTTGAGGTCCTCTCGCAACTCCAATACCTCCGGCCTGGGGGTCCATTTGAGGGTCACCTTTACTTCTCTTGGGCTCCCCTGATTACTTGGGGCCTGCCCTGACTCCCCTGCTTGTGGTGCATCCTCTGGACTTTGCTGGTCCCGACATTGCTCCTTCTTCAATTCCTGCATTGGTTGCATTTGCCAAGGCTTGTTGGTGCTCCCGCCGGACACCGTCCCCTCAGCACACAACATCCTTTGTCGGACAGCTCGTGCATGGCTCCTGGTCCTCTTCAGCATTGCCTGGTCCTCACAGCTGCAGAGTCAAGGTCATCGTCACCCATCCTGCAACACCAGACATCGGAGGGCATTCTTCTTCCAAGTCTACTGGTCACTCCTGAGTGACATAGACTCTGTCCCCTCTGCTTGCAGGTACCTCTCATCTAGAATCCACCTTCGGATTCCACAGGACACTTTCTCCTTCTTCAGCAGCGGCACTTTCCTGAAGTCCTCCATTGGATTCGACGGCGGTTTCCGATACCACTTCACACGTATGCACCCGGCTTCCCTGGTGTAGGTAACGTGGGTACTAGGGTATCCACAGGTGGGGTGGCTCTCCAACCTTCTGTCTTCCACTGTGTTTCTTCAGGGTCCACTGAGAAGGGTCCTTAATCTTTAAAATCCAACCGCGACTTACACGTAGAGTTGTACGGAGCACGCGGTCGTGTTTCCACACTGCACACGCTCTCCGTGGGGTCGCTATCTACTCACCTTGGGTGGTTCCTTGGGTCCCCAGCACTTCTACGTCCTCACAACCTTGTCTTGATCCGAGTCGTGGTTTTTATACCACTTTCTTAGTATATGGTTTGATCCCCCCCTAGGGTCCACTGTGTATTTCATGCTATTTACTGTGTTTCTTTGCTAAAGTATTATGTGAATTGTGCATATCTCTGGGTAGGAGATATTTCTATGTGTTAGAGAGTATTAAATACATATTTTTATAAATACTTTGTGTGGTTCTTTTTCACTTAAGCTATACTATAAGATTGCATTCTGATAAAACAAGGTGCTTTAAACTCCATCTGGACTAAGCCTGAAGGCTGCTCTCCACAGCTACCACTTAGAGAGCTTTCTAAGGTTGTCTAAACCCTCTTGAATCAACATAAGGGTTGTCTGGACAGGTGCAAGGTGTCCACTTACATAAGTGTACATCATATACCAGGCCAGCTTCTCACAATGTACATATGCAGTGTGCATGTAGCACTTGTGCAGTAGTAGGAGTGCGTGTGGATGAGTTTGAGTCTGAAGCCAGTGGGGTCTATTTTGGATGCCCCTGATTTGGCATGGCAGAAGATGGAGGTTGAGGACAGCTTCCCCAGACAGTGGAAGTGTATTGCCTGCATTTCCGTGGCTTACTCCAACCACCTCATTTTGTTCCAGTTCCAAGTACTTCATGACAAAGGGAGTAAGTACTCAGCACAGTACTCAAAGGACTGCTGTGTGGCCAGGGCTGGTGTCTGTCTGAAAGTCAGTCACCCACATGGAAGGGGACATTACATGAAGTCTGCACTTTCTGCTGGAGGAGCTGAAGGTCTGTCTAGTGTCAAGAAGCCTGTCTGCCTGCTGAGATAGGTATAGGCCTGCCTGGTCCAGCAAGAGGAGAGATTGTCAAGGCCGAGAAGCCCAGAGTGGCCCTTTAACAGAGGTACACCCAGAGAAAGTTGACTGCATGAGAGTGAAGCCAGGAGCAACCCGTGCTGCAGAGATTCCCTTGGTCTCTCAGAAGGTTCTTGGCGAGAACCGCTAAAAGTCTACAAGAATGCATCGGCACAGGCAGGGCTACAACAGCCGTTATGACTTTGTCACCCTTGTTGGTGCTCCAACTGATGTGGTGAGTGTGTTGCCGCATTTGGGGCTACAGCTGCCCTGGTGATTGTGTTAGTCTGGTTGGGACTGCAGCTGCCTTTGTGAAAATATCAGCCCTGTTAAAGCTGTAACTGCTCTGGGGATTGTATTACCTGGTTGCAGACTATACGTGCTTTGCTATTGGCCAACAGTCCAAGTAGGGCTGCATCCATCTTACCGGCAGATGGGGCCACAGTAGCTGGACATGAACCTGTGCACCTCTAAACTGGACCTGGGGAGCCACCTGAGATGAGACACCGGTCGTGCCCAGCCTCCTCCACAGCAGTAAAAGCCTGCCTCCAACTCCTGTGGGCCTCTGCCTGTGGGGGGGAAGACTAAACCACCAGATCCATGCCAGTCGATCACAAGAGTCTCAGAGACAAACGTCCTACCTACTACGGCACCAGAGATAAGAACACACAAAACACAGGAGCTGATTGTACACTTGACTTGGAGGGCACCTGAATGTGCCTGATTCATGCTTCTGCCTGATTCATGCTTCTTCCATAATTGATGGGAGACAAGCTCTTCAAGGGTCACTGTGATTGGATGCCCTACTCCTCTGGACCTCACATGGAAAACCCCTTCTCTTTACAGGCTGCCCTTAGCCTCTTTAAAGACGATCCTTCTGAGACTGGGGAGGCGGATTCTATGTATTGGCCTCCAGATCAGCTCCAATACAAAGAGACGTGTAAAGGGTTGTGGCCCTAGGCCCCCATGCATTATGACTAACGACACAGACCCAGTGGCTTACATTGTAGAACTGGCCCAGGGTACGTGCGCCCGGCCCCTTTTATTGGCAGGGTCACATGGCCTATGGCACCTGTGATAGATGGGTGTGGGGTGGTAGTGTAAGCCAGCCCTCGGGGACTGGCTGGTAGAAGAAACACTAGAACAGTGACCAGCCGATCACTATATCCCTGCCAAATTTGATAAAAAATGGAACAAGTCCAACCAGTGGGAGAGAACAAAACAACAGAAAACTTCATAGAGTCTATTAGGCTGCTTTCCGGACAGGATGAATGTACAATTGCAGCTGTGATCACCAGTTCTAATTGGACTGTGGATCCTGTCCTACCTGGACTCAATGCATGGAAGTCTATAACCAATGTCTATATACACTGTTTGCTGTGACGGTGCATGTGGAGCAATAGTGAAGTCGGTGGATGTTACATTTTCAAAATACGTCCTGGCTCCATGAACATCAAGCCTCCTAAGATGGATGACATCTTGGTCATTGTTGACAAGTCTTCCTCAGATGCCGCAGTGCTTCCAGCTGCATGATGGTGGAGTAAACTGCGACATCCTTCTCTCATCAGGATTCCCCTCTCTTACCAGGATTCCCTTCTCACCGAAGTCCCCTGAGGTCCTCTTCACCAGGCTTCCACAGGACTGTGTGAACTTCACTGTGTCGCTCCAATGCCATACTATAGGCTCATGGAGGAATG
The DNA here is from genome assembly GCA_963921515.1 of Calotriton arnoldi. NCBI lineage: Eukaryota > Metazoa > Chordata > Amphibia > Caudata > Salamandridae > Calotriton > Calotriton arnoldi. Next base: position 1,555,448 of record CAWUFW010000386.1, read on the forward strand.
GCTAAGAGTCCCACCTTCAAGTCACTCGCTCTGCCTAGAGGGTAGTTGTATTCCAGCCCTCCTGACTCTGGGGCACCGGAATTGACAGGACAGTCTTTGGAGTAGCCAGCTTCCGACACAAGATCTTCATGCTTCCTGGTACCTGCGGGGGAACTGCTGCAGACGCATCTCTCATGTTGGGATTCCACTCTCACCGGTGATCCCTGAGGCCCTTGCCCATGGATCACTACGGTCCAGTGTGGATTGGTCGGATCCTCTTTTAGACGCCACGACCGAGGTCACTCAGGACGTCTGAGCAGGACCACAATCCAGTCTCACGTATGACCCCAAAGGTGGATGGTACAAATGGTCCAGCTTGCTCTCTTCCTCACTGACCTCTGGTGTTACATAGGTGCAGTTCTTCACTCAAGATGTCCAGCAGCTCCTGAGTTGTTCTTGGAGATGCACTTGAACTCAACAACACTCACAGTATATGGTGTGCCAGGTGTCGACTCCACACCATTCTCTTCTTGTTGCTTCAATTCTTCCTCTGATTTAAACTTGTGACCTCATGCCACTTCTATACTTCATCTTCTTCCTCTTCACGATGCGGTCTGGTCCCTTCTCGCCTTACTCTCTTTCTTTTGACCAGGCCTCTCCATGTGACGTGCACTTCACATGGGTCTCCCTGGCTATGTCCTACCCCTTGGACTGAACCTTCTCCTCATCCACTGATCAGACGTCTCGTTGTGACCTTCTTCATTTCACAACTTCACCTATGTCTTCTTCCTTCGACTTTTCGCAAATCTTCTCTCCGACCACTCACAGGTCATCTTTTCCGACCTCTCACAGGTCATATTCTCCGACCTATCACAGGTCATCTTCTGTGACCTCCTGCAGGTCATCTTCTCTGAGCTCTCGCCGGTCATCTTCTCCGACCACTCACAGGTCTCTTCTCTGACCTCTCACAGGTCTCCTCTTCGACCTCTCGCAGGTCTCTTCTCTTAAGGACGCACTCCTTGCGCCTCAAGACAACGCTGATGTGGCACTCTCTTCAGCCTCCTCGCAGGCAGGCAGGCTTCGCAGGGTCTATCACACCCTGTAACGACATGGGCCCTCTTCCTCGCAGGGCACTCAATTCGGGCTCCAGCCCGTACTGTCAGCTTCTCTGACCTGGTCTTTGGCGCACTTTGGACTTTTGCGCACTCCGTCCTTCACTTGAGGGTGCTCCTTCTTTTTGCGCCTTGTGCACCCTGTTCCTCCTCTTGCAGTGGCGGTACATGACCGCAGGGGGCGCTCATTTCCCACCTTCTTCTTCTGAAGGCTTTCGCTAGTCTGGGGCCTCTCTGCTTCGATCAAAACTCTCCCCGCTTTCTCCAGGCCCAACAGCCGGTGGCTGTATTTTCAGAAATTTACACCACTTCCTTGTTTAAACTGCCTGGTAGTCTTCTTGGCTAAACACTCCACTGGCAACATGGATCACTGCACCGTCTCTTCTCTGGCAATGACTGCCTCCTGTATCCCAGGGGTGCTTCTTGTTTCTGGCTCAGGCAGCCTCAAGCTACTTGGGGTCCTCTTCAATGGTGGCACATCATGACAGTTCTTTCAAAAATCCCTGCTGCTATGTGCTGCCCCCAGCTTCATCTCTGTGCCAGGCAGCCCTCCACATACTGCGGCCTCACTCTTCCGCAGGGATATTTTACTGTATGCAGTGACCACCTGTGGCCACCAGGTGTCACTCCATTGTTTCTGTATGCCCCTGCTTCTCTGTCCACTGAGGTCCTTGCAGGTTATTCACTGAGGAGTAAGGGTCGCCCTCCCTACAAACATGGCCTGGTGACAAGGCCTCAGCTGGGCTGCATCTTCACTTCATGCAGAGGCACATGCCGACTGTGGGTTGCAGTTGTCTTTCCTTCACTGCAGTCTCTTTCTCATTGCACTATTCACTGCAGTCTCTTTCTCATTGCACCAGTATTTATTTTCTTTTTTTTTTCAGCAGCTACGGTACTTTACACGACCAGTAGGTGGCGCTGCCACTGCTTCTTCCACACGGCCTGCATCTGGTACAACTCCTCATGATACCTCATGCTGCCCGCAGCACTCCTGCTGGCCACGCGCTCGCTTTACTCGCGGGCGGGGCACCATTGCTGAAGGCTGCCACTGGTCTTCACGTGCGGCGGGAGACTTCCCGCAGGGCAGCAGCACCTCCTCCCCTGCACGGTAAATTTGTTTTTTCATTCGGGCCATGCCGGAGGGCACAACAGGCCTCAGCAGTGACGCGGGGAGGGTAATACAATCCTCCTGGCTTTTCTTATATACATTACTGTGTAGCCGACAGTCGCTCACTGTCTCTTCAATTGCTCCCGCCCCTCCGCAGCAGCCTCTCTCATCTCATGGGCTGCATGGGGGTTTGTGCTGCAGTCGGGGAAACTCTGGTGCTGGGCCTCAGCATTCTGCAGTCAGGGGTGCAGACGGGCATTCCCTCTTCAGGTTTCTTCATGCACTCCGACCTGCAGTGAATGCTGATCTACACCACCTCCAAACACACAGCCGCCGCGCCTCTTCACGCCAGCTGTCCACTCACCGGGATCAGGTGAGTACTTGCAAAGGCCTCATCAGCGGACGTCGATGCATACATTGGGCTGCCTTCAACTCAGTGTGTGTCAGACATCTACTAGCTGGCAGTAGGTACAAGGGTGAAGTCATGGACTCCTTGCACACTTTTCCCTCACCACCAACGCTGCTGCCAGCTAACACATTCGGGCCAATTCCCCCTCGTCACTAATGTAAAGGGTTGGGGCCCTAGGCCCCCATGCACTATGAGTAACGGCACAGACACATTGGCTTACATTGTAGAACTGGCCCAGGGCACGTGCGCCCGGCCCCTTTTATTGGCAGGGTCCCATGTCCTGTGACACCTGTGAAGGATGGGTGTGGGGTGGTAGTGTAAGCCATCCCCCGGGGAGTGGCTGGTACAAGAAACACTAGAACAGTGACCAGCCAGTCACTACAAGACACATGATGCATTCGTGGAAGAGGAGCCAGAGCCTCGGAAGCCATTGATACAGACAGAATGCCAGGAAGACAGCAGAAAAGAGAAGCTGTGAGGTCAGAAGAAGAACGGGAGGAGCGAGTCACCTGGAAAACAACGCAGAAACAGGAAGGAGGTTGAGAAGAGGCGAGATGGTCCAACCTCTCAGAAGAAACGGATGACAGTATACAGAAGGACTGTGTACTCTTTTCCATCCAAGAGCCCCGCCGGTAGGCCAGTTCTCCTAGCCAATCTCCAGGAGGAGCGTGGCTTCTCCAGGTGCATGATAGGGTCAGTGGTTGGGGCAGACCAGCTGGTAGGAGAAAAGGCTTTGGCGTCGCAGACCACTCATAACTACTGTTAGTGCCAAGTAGTGGTGTGACTTTACTTGCTTCGTTTATTTGGTGCCATTTTTATTTTATGTTATCACTCCTCATTCAGGGACATCAGTATACGCTAGACATGAACAAATGCTACTCTTTAAATGCTTTATGATCCCCTCCCCCCTTTTTATTGTAAGTCTAAACGGTGCTCACTTTCTGTATGGACTTTGAGAGTGAATTCATGAATCACAACCTTCCCAAAATATTGGGAAGGTGGTGGTTTGTTACCCTATCCAACATTACCAAAGAACTTACCTGTTCTTACCTTGTTTTTCTCCAGAGGGACTGGTGGGGTGCTCCGAAGCCTGAACCTTGAAGAACAGGGATGCGTACCTTTGATTTTGTGGACCCTATATGTTGCAAGGACTATATAATAATAAAAGAAGAGAAGAGATACCAAAATATTATGGTGTCCTGAGCTTTTATTTATACTCATTAAAGCTGGAGGATCACAGTCACCCAGGTAGGAGATTTCACAAGGGGATGGGGGTGATTAGCGTCTGTGGCACCACAAGGGAGAATCATAACCAGTGGAACTGCCTTATATCCTGGGTTGAATTGTGTATTTTAATATTACTTTGAGATTAAAAAGTACTTTTGTTTTCCTAAAAAAGACAAGCACTGGGTTGTATACTGAAGATACTATGTCTATTGGTTGATTATTGTCTGAGTTTGTGCACTCACACTACCTCCCTGAGAAGCATGTGGCTGTTCGCCTTCACTACCCTGAAAGTCACGTGCCAAAAGGATTGTACTTGGCCGGTTTACAGAGCCTTGGTTGCACAGATCCCAGGATAGCAATGGCAAGCGAACTCAACCACTATGGTTGGGGCACAGTAGCCCATGTCTGCCCGGAGTACTGCCCCGAATAGGGTAAGAAACCATATATCAGTGCTTTTTTGTCACTGTCCCTGTGTTAGTGCCTGCACCATCAGTACCATATGCATGAGTTGGTGTTGGTGTTCCAGTGTTTGTGTCACCCCTCACAGTTTCCTAGTGACAGTTTTGGTGCTCTACTGCCAGTGATCGAGTGTCAGTGCCACCATGGTGGTGCCCTTATCTTGGGTCACCTCATAGGGTAGTATCAATTTCCATGTTTAGCATCCCTGTGTCAGTGTCCTAAGGCTCGTGTCTATGTGAACGCATTTCAGCTTTAGTGTGTGTAGACTTGCGAGTGTTTCTGGGTCAGTAACCCCATGTCATTATTAGAGCACGTGTCAGTGTCACTCAGTTAGTTTCCCACTGTCAGTGTTCCTTTATTAGTGCCCCTATTTCCCCATCAACCAGTGCCACAGGGTCAGTGCACTGGTGTCAGTGTCCCAATGTCAATGCCCCATGCTAGTTTCAGGATGTCTTTGTCAGTGTCCTCTTCTCCCAGTGCCAGGGTACCCAGGAAGTGTTGCTGTAGCCATTACCCCGGCAGTGTTGCACTGCCCAATGTACATGTCAATGTCCTAGTGTTAGTATCAATGTCTGTGTAACCATGGCAGTGTCCTTGTGCCAATATCCCAGTGTCACTGATCAATATAAATACCCCAGTTAATACCCTTTTGTTAGTGTCCCTGAATTGTGCTACTGTCCTCCTGTTTTGTCCAGACATCAGCACCTTAGTGTCAGTATCCCAGTGTTCCTGCGTCAACCTCCCAGTGTAGAAGATGTCAGCACGTTGGATGACACCTTTATTAGCACTGCGTGGTAATGAGACAGAATATCGAGGCGAAAAAATTCAAACTACATGAATATCGAGTTGGAAATATCGTGGAGTGGAAATATCGAGTGCAAGAATATTGTTGTCAAGGATATCGATTTGAAGGTAAGTAATATCGATTTTACAAATATAAAAGTCATTAATATCATTTGCAAAAATATAGTTGTTTAAAATATCGATTTTTTAATTAGTGTTATGTATTTTAGTATATATTTTAAATGTATGTCTTGTAATTTTTTTTAAATAAGTATTGTTTACAGTAGCGGCCCGTGGTGGGAGTGCTGCCGGGCGGTGACGTGGGGCGGGGGTAGTAAACTACGGAATACGGCCGAATAGAGGAAAGTAAACATATAAATAAATAAAGCGAATTCCGTTGCGCGCGCTGCATCGCATTTGGCGATGCAGCGCGCGCAACGAAATTCGTTTTATTTATTTATATGTTTACTTACCTCTATTCAGCCGTATTCCGTAGTTTACTACCCCCTACCCTGCCCCTCCCCCGCCCCACGTCTCCGCCCGGCAGCACTCCCACCACGGGCCGCTACTGATTGTTTATGTTTTTAATATATGTGTTACATTGCTAGTAGTTCTAACATTTAATTTAATTAAATTTTGTGTCTTTTAGTTCCATAGCAGGTTGTGGGTTTATAGGGGAATAGGGTGGGAAGTAATTTAATTATAATAAATGAATGATTATTTTTTATTTATTTATATTTATTTAATTGATATTTAATAGTGTTAATTGTGCTTTTAAATTTTTTTGGGGTCAATTTTACGTTTGGATTGTGCGGTTTATAGGGATAAAAGGTGGGAAGTAATTTATTTGTAATTAATTAAAATTTAGTAAATTTTACCCCTCCGCAGTCCAACACCTTCCCTGCTGTTGTACTGACTGGAGTGGGAATAGTAAATTGTACCCCTCCGCAATCCAGCGCTTTCCCTACTGTAGCACTGACTGGAGTGGGAATAGTAAATGTTACCCCTCCGCAATCCAGCACTTTCCCTACTGTTGCACTCACTGGAGTGGGAATAGTAAATTGTACCCCTCCACAATCCAGCACTTTCCCTACTGTTGCACTCACTGGAGTGGGAATAGTAAATTGTACCCCTCCGCTATCCAACACTTTCCCTACTGTTGCATTTACTGGAGTGGGAATAGTAAATTTTACCCCTCCCCAATACAACTCTTTCCCTACTGTTGTAGTGACTGGAATGGGAATAGTAAATTTTACCCCTCCGCAATCCAACACTTTCCCTACTGTTGCACTGACTGGAGTGGGAATAGTAAATTTTACTCCTCTGCAATCCAGCGCTTTCCCTACTGTTGCACTGACTGGAGTGGGAATAGTAAATTTTACCCCTCCGCAATCCAGCGCTTTCCCTACTGTTGCACTGACTGGAGTGGGAATAGTAAATTTTATCCCTCCGCAATCCAGCGCTTTCCCTACTGTTGCACTGACTGGAGTGGGAATAGTAAATTTTATCCCTCCGCAATCCAACGCTTTCCCTACTGTTGCACTGACTGGAGTGGGAATAGTAAATTTTACCCCTCCGCAATCCAACACTTTCCCTACTGTTGCACTGACTGGAGTGGGAATTGCTTTTTTTTTGTAAATTGTAAATTTTATTGCTGTGTTAAGTGTGGTGGGAATAGTAAATTGTAGTATTTTGTAATGTTATATTTTATGTAATTTTATATTTATTGTAGTTAGAATAGTAAATCTTATTTTAGTGTGGTGTAAAATATTTTGTTACTGTTGTGTTGTTTTAGGTGGGAGTAATTATGTTTATGTTTATTTGGTTGAAAAATGTTTTCTTTTTAATGTGGTGGGAAGTGTATATATATTTATTTTAATTTGTAATAATTTATTTTATGTTGCAATTTATCTAATTATGTGTTTGACTTATTATAATAATAATATTATAATTTGCAATATGATTTGTTTGCAACTTATCTTTAAATAAATTGTAAAATATGTGTGTTATTTAATTTTTATTTTAAATTAAATTGATTAACTTTTTAATATTTTATGTTTTTGGTATATTTAAAAATGTTTACATATATTTTTGATAATATTATGCTATTTAGGATTTTTTTAAATTATATTGTTAATTAAAATATTCGTTTATATTTTTATATATGTATGATTATATATTTATATATATAAAGTTAGTATTTAATATATGTTTATTTGAATATTTTAAATTCTGTATATTTTAAATTCGTTATTTAATACAACTATATTATTGTAAACTATATTTTTGTTTCAATATTTTTGTACTTACCTGTTTAAGTATAGGGAGTCAATATTTTTGCATTCTATATTTTTACCTCGAGTTTTTTAACATCTATATTTTTGTGGTTGATATTCTGTCAGTGAACCGCACTGCGCATGTCACTTCCGACACTTACAACACAGATGTGGAGCCGAACAATGCTGCCTAACGGCATGGAGGTGTACTGCTCGAAAATTTCCAGATGCAGTCTAACGCCTGGGGAATATTTGAAGGAAAGGAATCTGTGGCTAGAAGTCTACATCAGATTGGATCTCACACATGAAATACTGTTCTATTTGCAACGTCTCAAGTTTGAGCTCCTCATGCTGATATTAAAATGTGCTCAGCAGGGAATTCATGCAAATCTTTTACACACAGGTGACTGTCATCACCTACACTGTCGATATCTCTTGACAACCTTATTCAGTGTACCACGTACTATCTTGCCTCAGGTATACCACAGCCCACATATAAACGTATGGAATCTCTTACAGGACCTTTTCAAAATTAATTTCATGAACCTTTTTAAAAGAGTACCAGGCAAAATATACCCTGGTGTATAAGACATACAATAGTTCAGTAAGACATAAAACACATGAATATAAACTTGTTTGTGCATTCCAGCTTACTTCTACTCAACCAAGATTTCTCGTTCCACCCACAGCCTTCTCCACTGCTAAGCCACGCATCTGGTCTGTTTTGCTACCATACGTGTTACTGTACACCTAAAGCATGATAAACAGGATGTTTGCTCCCTAGCTGTAACTCATATATCGTATTTCTACCATTAACACACTCTGATGTCACCACATTCATTACTTTGTTCTGTTTTCATTACAAATGAGCCATAAGTCTTTACATTTGCACAGTGCCCACCTCCTCGGATGCCAGTTTTCTAATGAGGGAGTCCCTGTCTTCTATTATCTTGTCATTGCCAGCTTTGCAGCCAATATAGGTTAAAATGTCAAGGACCAGTCTTTCCATCTCACCCCGCTTCAGCTGGACTGACTCCAGACCCACGTTTGTTACAGCTCGGGTCTGGGATGCCAGGGTGGCTGTAGCTGGCAGAACTGCCTTCCAATATCCAATATTCCAGGGCATGTCACTCGCACTTGGAACCCCACACCGACGCTTTCTCCAGCACCTGCCAACTATCTGTCCCGGGGTTACTACAGTGCAGGTTATCTAGCACACCATCACTGGTGTGTACACTGTCTGGACAGACATACTGATCCTCGAGATGTCTCTCCACATGTAGCCTACTGGCCGAGGGTGATTCCAAGCCCAAGAGCCCCTTCCCATTTCCCCTTGTTTGCCATTCTCGAGCTAGCTGTATGTCCACCAAGTTGCTGCTTAGGACCCATCCTTTCCTTTTATCCTAAGAAATATTGCCATTTGAAGGTCTCACATGGTCTGTTGCTTTCAAGCATGAGCCTATTGCCCTACAGTCACCTCCTTGTTCTCAGGAAGGTGGCCTCCCTGCTGTCGGCTGATAAAATAGCAATTCAAGCCTTCATTAGGCTACATTAGACTATTGCAAATCTCTCTTACTGGCTCTTCTCTGTGTCAAATAAGCATGAAGATCCAGCAGTCAGATCAAACATGCATTCCATTGTGTGCACCCATATTGTTTTGTTCGTTCTTCCTGTGTGTGACACCAGCTGCTTGTTAGTGAGTTGGTGCATACTTCGAATGTCAATACATTTGCATTTGTGATTATACTAACCAAGCAGCTATATGTTGCTGTAGTCTCTATCTGGCAGTTAAGCAGCAAACGCTGAGTACCACAGAATGTAGTTGTCATGTGTTGCATATAGCCAATTGACATGCACATGTTTACTGTGTCCTGTAGTACAAATGGAATGTTGCACTGATAGAGTGCCGATTCTGAGGCATGTTTAATGGGTCTTGGTGGGACCAGTCCATTGTATCAAGCGCTAATGGGGAATGAGCTTCAGCGCAGAACAATAGTGCCATGCATTGCTTGGCTGGCATTGGCTATGGCAGGGTGACATACCACTTCACATGGTTGTTGACACGTTGCCTCAACTAGCATAGACTGTCCAGCCAGAGAGAAGCCTGCTTTGATACAACCAGGAATTTGTACAAAACATGTACCTTGACATGAGAAGGAGGGGTGTGCAAGCAGCAGCAGTTGGTAATTGGAGTTCACCCTCTCAATCCAGAACCATGTCTAAGATCACAGGTGGCAGAAAGTAGTTCTTCAACTGCCGTACAGAAGAGTTTGATCTTTGGCAGGAAAATACTCTTTGGATTCTGACTCTAGTAGAAACATCCAAGTTGGCCAAGTCTACCCACAAGACATGTCTGGTTATTGATCCTTCTCTCTTTTTATTCATATTTTCATAGGAATCTTCCTAATGAAAGCAGCAGTAACTGCTTTACCCCTCACGAAAAGGGGACATGGCCTACACCAAGAAGCCTGTTAGCCTACTGATAGCATGTACTTATGCACAATACTATCATTTTGACTATGGGCTGGGCAGAAGAATTAAGCCTATGCACGTAGGTCTATCATTGTCATTTGATCGGATTTACCGGTGGTCCTAATTTAGTCAAGATAATGCTGAGGGGTTCTTTACATCGAGAGAGAGAGAGAGAGAGAGAGAGAGTGTGTGTGTGTGGGGGGGGGGTGTCTGTGTGTGTGTGTGTAACGCTCTGCATGTTGAACAGGGGAATCAGTGGAAGCGAAATAGTGAATTATATCAAAATGCAATTTATGTGAAGAAATTGCTTGTAGTTTGCTTGCCTTTATGGCTATTGTCATGGTAAAAAAGAAAAGAAACCCAGCTCCGAGATGTGCTGTTGAAGAGTAGGTGTATGCATATGTTCAAACGAAGAAATCATCAAATTTGAGAAGGAAATCAGTGCTAAAGTTTTATATAAAAAAATAAGTACAGGTACTCAGAATGTTTCTTAGGTACGTGCTGTCCCCTTTCCCCACTGGTACTGCCCACTGCCTGCATAGAGCATGTCAATATTGGAGTGAGCAAGCAAAGCGAGCGAGCTAATCTCCCACAAGGGTGTCTGGTAAGAGGTCCACCGACCCCCAAAAGATTGTATTTCCCCTCGGCACCTATTTCGAAAGCTGTGTAGTTCCTTCACACGTTTCCAATGCGTTCTAAGTGCAATTGGCACATATAGGACTGTCAAGGGTTGGAGAAGAGAGTTAACTTACCTCCTGGAAGGACCGGTTTTAAAGACTGGAATCCAGGAGCGCCCACTGAGGGGAAGGAACTGGAAGGGAATACAGAAGAGATTAGTGTAAAAGAGGGACTAAAAAGAGAAAGATTAGAAAGATGATAAAGGGAAGCAGAAGGAAATGGCTGCGGAACAGGGAAGAGGATGAAATAAAGAACAAGAAATACAAAAGTAAAGGCTAATAATTATCCAGACAGAAAGAGGAAGGCTGTAAAAATGAGAGATATGGAAACAACGGGGTGGCAGAAACGAGCTGGCAGCCGAAACATCGACTGGGAGCTGCGTGAGGCACAAACGGAGCCAATCCGGCAGGAGCAAACTGAGATGGTATGGAGCGAGGCGAACAGGTCTGCGCCAGAGGTCTGGAGAAAGAAAGACCCAGAGAAGTCGATGGAACCGGACGAGATGCAGAAGGAGTTTGAGTTAGGGGACTGGTGGCACCCACAGCTCCACCAGGAGACTCAATTTTACCAGAGGTCGGATTGTGGGCCATGCAAGAACCTAGGGGCGAAAGGAGGGGGAAGAAGTTGAAGGTAGCGAACCAAACTGCAGGCATATGTTGCTATTACTCTATAAAAGAGAAGATATTGGGGTTTTTTCTTATTGGACACATTAGTTCTTTCCCACCTTTACACCCTTCTAATTATTTCAGTTTTGGAAGAAGAGACCCCTATAACTCACACTAGAGACGGGGGAAAGAGATAAGGATTTGAGAGCTAAGGAAGTGAAAGAAAAAGAAAAAAGACACAGACAAAAGGAAAGGCTTCAGAAATAACTACATTAGAAGTAAAGAAAGGAGAAGGAACCAAAAAGCCTAACAAGGATTTAATTAACTAAAAGAGGATAAGTAGTCACTGTTTTATTTTCTTTATTTAATTTTTTCATTCTTCTATCGACTCAGTTCTACTTGTACCTTCTCGAAGGCAATGATCCAGGTGGAGGTTAGATACCCTAGAACCATGAGGTGGACAAAAAAGACATGAGAGAGAAAGGAAAAAACATATGCAACAGCATTTTACAGGCCAAGGACTAAGAATAAACAAGTAGGAGCATTGTTAAGTTGTCGAGAAATAAATCATTGTTTGCTTGTAAAGTTAAGGACTTGAGTATGGGTCAGACTCAAAGTCTGTTATTAGGTCTCACCTACACATCGCATGTGCTGTGCTGCGAGACTTATTGTTTACAATTCAGTGGACTTACAACTCACCCGTAGCATACCATTAGTTGCTTTTATTGTCCCTCATTTCCAATCTTTCGATTGCTTAGCTCCTATAGGCTTTCCTTCCTTTCTTGTGTTAGCTTCTACCTGGAGCATGGAACGAGTTCATGTGTTCTTCCCCGTCTTTGTTCTTCCTCATCTTTTTGCAACATACTATTTTTTATTTTATAAGCATTTCAGTATTATTCTTGGACGTGCAATGTGCTTTCCTACTTTTAACACAGGCATACAGCTTCTTATTCATGTTGTTTTTACCCTACCTGCCACCTCTATTGATGCTTTAGTTGCTGATACCCACAACTACTCTACGTCACTCTACGCTATGTCACTTCACTCTGTGCCACTCCACTCTATATCACTCTATTCTACGTCTCTCCACTCTACTCTGTGCCACTCTTTTTTTTGCCACTCCACTCTATGCCACTGTACTCTACGCCAATCTACTCTATGCCACTCTATGCCATTCTATTCTGTACCACTCTATGCAACCCTACTTTACGCCACTCCATTGTATGCCACTGCACTCTATGCCACACTAGTCTATGCCATTCCACTGTACCCCATTCCATTGTATGCCACTCCACACCACACTCCACTCTGCACAACTCCATGCACCTGTACTACATGCCACTGTACACTATGCCACTCCATGCCACTCTACGAACTCTACGCCACTTAACTCTATGCCACTCTCCTCTATGCCACTCTACTGTACGCCACGCCACTAACTTTTAGTCATGTTGAACAGCAGCCACTCTGCTGTACAACATGGCTAAAAGATATTGCAAAGCCAATAGCTCTCAAGTAGACGAGACCTATTGGCTTTGCCAATGATTGTTACATACTGCTGTTGCTGGGCACCCACCCCCACATAAAGCCCTGGCTCACACATATTCAAGCTCATACATTTTCTCTTTCTCTCTCATTCTACAACCAACCTAGTAGTTTTGGGCAAACAGGGCAGTACAAGTATCTCTTTGTATACAAAACACTCACTGGCTGTCGGAAGGTGTTTTTTTCATCAGGCCTGCGGACTGACACCCACAGGAGGGATCAAATTGTCCCAGTCTTCTAAAATAAGTGCATGCGTGGCCCAGCAGCAAAATTTAATTACTGAAGTCCTTCTCATTAATGGGCTGATTTTCTTTAGACTCCTTACACAATCATTATTAAATGACAGGGTTGCTAGAGCGGAGATTTGTAAGCCAGGTTTTGCAAAATAAAGAAAAAATGGTAGTAAGGCATGATTCTGACACATTCATGGGTCAATCTTATTTTAGGAGCAGAATTTTTCTTATCTAAAAACAAAAAAAAGATTCTGTCACCAGATTCTTCACTTGCTTTCAAATCTGCATGTGGTGAATTATTCCGGAGCCAGGTGGTTAATTTCAGTAATGGAAGGCTGTAAAGGAGAATTCTGCTGATGTCCCTGAATAGGAGAACCGGTCTGTAGGGTAATCATGTGGCTGTTCATACTGACTGAAGAAAATACCTGTGGTGAAGCCAGTCTAGGGATTTGAGAAATCTTGTCTTGAATGGTTTGAGTTTGATAACCATTTTTAGAAGCTCAGTAGTGAAGGAATAAATGGGGAAAAAAAGCCTCAGGGCTTCAAAGTTGTTCTCCCTTTTAGGTGAGATAACATATGTTTATATGCTGTTTGTGTGTTTCATAATTATGTCAGATGAGGCATATTTTAGAAATTATTTTAGGGCTAAATGAACATCTCTCAATTCCAGCATGATGTTATGCTTTGATCACTCTTATCAACCAAGTTCCTTGTCCTTTCAGATAGTTCACGTGAGTGCTCCACCCTAACATGGATACATCCATCACAATCCACTGAGTGGGAACTACTTCTGAAAAGGAGACCCTTTTAATATTGGTCCACAAACGGAGAGACTGAAGATCTGCTTGTCTTCCCATTTTCTGATAGCCTACACCACTGGTCTTTCAGGCATATCGTGTGGGGGCCCTGATCCTTTTGGACTTGTCTTAGATCTTGGAGACCATTGACTATACCACCCTTTCCACTACACTCAGCAAGGCAGGCATCACTGGAACTATGCTCAGTAGGTTGACTTCCTTTCAGTCAGAGCGGGTCCAATTGGTCACACATCCGCCCTTTAAATTCAAAACCAAAGCTCTCATTCGTGGTGTTGAGCAAGGGGCAATATTGTCCGCTCTATTGAACAACATCTATATGCATCCTTTTGCCCAACTTGTCAAATCGGTTGCAGGCAGAAGTTATGTGTACACTGATTACACTCAATTATTCTCTGTGTTTTCTTGGATGTTAGAGTATTGTACTATTTTAGCTGATAGTCAATGTTTGTTTCGCCGGTGGATGTCTGAAAATTTGATTAAATTAAATCCCACCATAACTGAGATTCTTATCACCTGTTATGGAGCTATGCTACCAGATGAAGCCCTCTGGCCATCCATTATTCACCCCTGACCCACTCCTGATTAAGTGGTTCGTAATTTGACCATTCATCTTGACTCCAATCTATCTCATTCTACACCCAGGTATCAAAGATTACAAATCTTCGTAATTTTTTCAATTGAAGACTCTTCACCACATTCTCCCCGTCATTAAAAAAAAGGATTTCACGTCCCTGTAATTAATACAGTGGTTCAATTCCACTGGACAATGGCAGTGCACAAGAAAAATTCTTGAACTGCCGACAACTAATTTAAGATACAGCTTTCTACTGTTCACCATACATAGCAGGGTTATCTTCAAGGCAATGCTTTTCCATATAACCGTTTACCAAGGCTTCCCCTATTTTATGGCATCTACGTGCACATGGCACAAATCTTCAGGATTTTCAGTATCTATCAGCAGTTTCCACTCAAAAGTCCTAGATTTAAAACTATTACTTTTGGAGACTGTTCTTTTTCCATGGAGCTCACCCTCTTTGGAACTGCAAATGTAATCTTCCTTTAGATGTTCTAAGAAAATATTAAAAACTCATTTATTTGATTGCTAGCAGACAGGAACATGTGCTATTGTGTGACTATTTAGTTACATGAAACTATGGCATAGATGCGCTTAATAAATGACCCCCAATGTAACATAACATAAATACCACCTTGGCATACAATAAAGTTATTGGAGAAAGACATTGAACCCAGAAAAGGTGTGGACAGTTTCTAAGGAAATACAGCATTTTAAAGTGCAGCATTGACCGAGCGGCTTCTCTGCACTGTGATCTAATTACTTCTAAGGGCTGAGATAATTTCAACAAAAAAGGTGTGTCCTGAGAGCTTTCCTGAACAAGCCGTAATTACTGATCTTTTGCAGAAATAGTGAAAGATGGTTACCAAGAGAAGGGGTGATTACAGAGAAAGTACAACTACCAACATGTGTTGGCTGGAATTATTGAACATTGAATAACAGAGAAGAAGCAGAATGAAGAGAGCGAGTGGGTGCAAAGCTTGTGTATTTGTTAAGGAACAGACTTCAACCTGAGTTATTAAAAGCCTTATGGCCAAAATGATAAGGTGGTAAACTGAACAAACTAGGTTGTAAGAAGTCAAAAGACCTTCCTGCAGGCTTACAATACTCTGATGGTTTTCCTGAAATGATATAAACCAGCCACACAGCTATATCCTGCACTCCATGCAGCCTTTGGAAAAGAGCTTTCAGGAAGGCCCTTGTAGCATCCATTAGCTTAATTCAGCCCTGAGGCAATAGCTGCACTAATGTCTAAAGCTGTAAGATTCGAGGGAATAAATGGAAGAATTTTCATAAGAAGTCTCATCTGAAAAAAGGAATAATCAGTGTGTTTGAATTCAGGTATCTATTAAGTAAGAAGCAAAGACCCTTCAAACTCCCAGGGGAATAGGAATATCACTCATAATGGAGGGCCAAACACTAGGGGCCAGGCAGACTCTTAGCCAATGAAAGGAACTTCCATTGTAGAAGAACTGAGCTACAAATATTTTGAATTCAACCAATTTATGATTTCTAAAAAGGAGCAAATAAGATACTCCTTTATTTGTTAAACCGATTAATCAATTCTCAAGAAACATTAAGTTTCGTCAGCATGGAAAACCATCTCCTACAATTAGCCTAGATTAAACTGGCATGGGGGTGCATAAAACAAAATAGGAGACAAAGAGGTTTTCTACAGCACTCCACATGTCCGTGCAGAGAGCTTAGAGCAAAAGGGGGCCATGGCAAAAGAATGAGATCTACCAGATAAAAATGAGGCTGAGCCTCGGAGACTTACTCTGAATGAGATTGGAATGGTTCACTGAATTAAAGGCAGCAGGTAGGCCAAGTAAAATAAGACATGCAGCAGGGTCCTCAAGTCCCTCTCTAAGCTCTGTAGGACCACAATTTAAGCAGTTTCGGTGTTCATTCCAAGATTGAAGCCCATTTGACTAGGTTCCAAGAGATGATGCTCTTCCAGGTACACTGAAAGCCATTGTGCAATACATTTCTTGCTCCCTTGAACACTGCAGGATGTACAGAAATTGGCCTGTAGTTGGATTCCACCAACAGGGCTAGATCAGGGTTCTTCAGTAGAGATTTAATTACCCCGTCTTTCCAATGTTCAGGCACAATGCCAGCAGATAAGTTGGCATTCGTGATAGTCGGGTGGAGCATTGTTTTCAGAACTCACTTAGAGTGAAGGAAGAGTTATTTTCATGTAGTCTTGCAGCTACCAACTCCAGCAAAATCATAAAAGACCATTATCAAGGTTCATGCTATACCAGCTCCATACAAAGAATTCTCATATGTATTCAGCAAGAAAGGGCGGATTCTCAACCTCCACACAAAGAGTATGTTTGCTCTATTGACCTTATCCCAGGAGAACCTTCTCCTCGTGAAAGTATCTATCCACAGACTGTGAAGGAAGATGAAATCCTGCAACAGTTTTTAAAAGAGAATCTGGACACTTGACTGGCCAGAGCACCTTTCTTTTTCATAGTAAATCCAAACGGTGATTACAGACTCTGTATTGACTATAGGAAACTGAACACAAAATCACTTATCACACTCAATTTCCTTTCCCCTCATCTCTGATCTTCTTGATCAGGTGTAAATCGCCAAAGATCTTAACAAAAGTCAATCTGGGAGCAGCACATAATCTAGTGAGTATTCAAGAAAGGGATGAGAGGAAAATGGCTTTCAATACGCAATATGGTCATTTTGAATATCTTGTAGTACCCTTTGGCCTTTATAATGCACCAGACACCTTCTAACACCTTTTGAAAAACACCATTTAAGATCTTTGGGATATATTTATCGTAGTTTATTTGAACAACTTATGTACACTGATAACTTAGATGATCATCGTCAGGTGCAGGGGGTTCTTTATTTATGCCAAAGCTTAAAATCTCTTGTTTGTGGTGCCCATTATTATCCTCCTAGGTTTTGAGTGTTCTGGAAAATGTTTCAGCATGGATCCTTTGGAAGTCAAAGCAGTGCTTGAATGGCCCACACCGCGAACTGTTAAAGAAACATTTTCTGCAGTTTATTCAGAACTTTTCCACAATAATACAACCAATTCTTCAATTAACAAGAAAGACTGTGAAATTTTGTTGGGGGTGAAAAACAAGAGCACGTTTTTCAGAGACTTCAAATCACTTTCACATGTACCCCAATTTTTAGACACCTGATTGAACGTCTTCCATTTTTGGATGAAACAGATCCTTGTTTGCTATTGGAGCTTTGTTATTGCAACAAAATCTCGAGACATCCACCAAGAAGTACATTGAAAGATGTGTTGTATGTGCACAAGCCAAAGCATCTCATATGCCTGCAGCAGGGGTTTTGCAACCTTGTTCCATTCCACATCAACCCTAGAACATGAGCTCTCTGGACTTTATCACAGAGTTACCCCCATCAAATGGCTACACCACCCTACTTGTCGTTATTGACTACTTTACGAACATGAAACACTTGAATCCACTCACAAAACGTCCTAAAGAATTTGAGTTAGCTGGCATTTTCAACATACATAGTTTCTGTGTACATGGCCTTCCAGAAACAATCATCGCAGACAGTGGAACACAATTTACAGTGCTTTCTGTAAAGAACTAATAAAAAGAACAGATACCAGACATTTCAAATCTGCTAGATAGCATTAACAAACAGATGGGCAATCGGAAAGGCTAAATCAATCAAATTGCTGGTACCGGTGGACTGCCTTAGCAGAGTTCACATACAATAAATCATTGCATTCATCACTGGGAAGCTCTCCCTTGTTTTTTTCTTATGGACACCACCCTCGGATGTTACCTCACGGAAAGGCAAAATCAATCAAATAAATGGTACTGGTGGGTGCCTTAGCAGAGTTCACATACAATAACTCATTGCATTCATCACTGGGAAGCTCTCCCTTGTTTTGTTCTTATGGATACCACCCTTGGATGTTACCTCACGAACGAGCCCCCTTAGTCACGTAAGATATTACCGTGATAGGCACACCTTTACTGGATAGCTTTATACCTAATTCTCTTTGTCCTCTTCCAGTATGATTCCCATACAGACAATAGAATGACCCCTGAAATCCGCTTCCAGCATTATTTAATCTTTCTGCTACACTCCAACACATTTTTCTTGTTTGATTTGTATTGTGTTTAATTTTCGGTTTCTCATATAGTCTCTGCCTTATTTTGTTCTTGTTCATTGAAGGGTTGGATTGGGGAAGGGGGGGTACTTTCTTTTTGTGTATAGTTCATTGTGGAAATAGTACTTCTCTTTCTAATGCATGCCAGACATATTCTTACAGACACAGTGAAGATATAGGATTCTGTGTAACACATGTATGCTGATCTAAGGTGTATTTGTTATATCAAAGTATAAAACTTTCATTAAAAATATTTAAACAGATGTTACCTCAGAAGGTCATGCCTTTCACTGTTCTCTCAGTGACTGTCATCCTGCAAAGACTTCAAATCATGCAATAGGCCGCACTTCAACATCAGTTTTTGGCAAAAGTAGCATTTAAAGGCTTTGCACATAAACAGGAAGAAAAGCCCCTATCAAAAAGGGAATATGGTTTGGATAGCCACAAATTATCTAACTATTGCCAGCTCACATCCAAATTTATACCCCAGTTTATACGCACTTCCACCGTTTTAGGGATGGTATTGTACTCCGCTTTACAACTGTTACTACTATCACATTGGCACATATACCTGTCTTTTCATGTATCTCAAGTTAAGGTAGCATTTTCAGATATAGTCAGTAAATCACCATCACTTTTATTAGATGGATCATCATCGTATGAAGTCAAGAAAATTATTGACTCACACATCCTTAGAGGCCAATTGCAATACCTGGTGGTACAATGTGTCTGAAGGGTCGTGGTAACCTACAGATTTTGTTCATGCTCCCTAAATGGTGAGAAGGTTTTATAAATAACATCTCTTGAAACCTGGGCCCAGCATTACTTTCCAGCGGGAGGGGCGCCTTTCATGAGGAGTACTGTTAGGATTCAGACTAAGTGGGGACACACAAGCAGGCATAAGGTACATGAGGGATGGAGACAGTGGAAGACGGGTCAGCGGAAACTGAAGATATTGGAAACACTAGACCGCTAACTGCCTGAAAGGTTAGTTACTCACTTCCGGCTTTTGGGTCACATGCGGGTTACTGGTGGTAGAACTGTAATTTAGGCTCTTGGCGGCTTATGCCATTTGCCTGATAAAATGTCATGATTTGCAGTGGCTCTTCGTATTCATAACAATTCGCAGTTGCATTCCTCCCTCAGGTTTGTTGTTTTCTTCCCATTCGGTTATTCTATTAAGCCTCCTATCTCTTTGTGCTGTTTTTGTGGGCTTCCTTTCTCACTTACCTCACAGCTTCTGACTGATGAGCTTGCGGTGGCATCTTGGGGCCTTCAGCTAGATGTCAGGTTGGAAAAAGTCTTATCAAAGCAACACCAACTTTAGGAACTAGTAAGCTTCATTACTTACATGTTGTCCTCTGTTGCGCCTTACAGGCAGTTTAGAAAAGCCTGCCCCGCAAATCAAAGGGGCTGTGTTTGTAGGGCTTCAGGTGAATCTATTTCGTCAGGCAGGTAGTGGTAGAATAAAAAAGATGCCATTGTACTTTCCATACTTTCAGCCTCTCAAGCTTTAAAACAGAGATAAACCATAGATTTTATAGATCACAAAACCAGGCTGAACCGGTAAAAAATCTAATCTAAACAGTTTATACATTCATAATACAACAACTCTGAGTTTGAAAGGCCTGCATCATCATTCCAACAATCATTAATCTGATCTATTACTAGACTCAAGTTGAGCTTGTTCCATGCATAAATACATTTTTCATGCCTCTTAGGACAAAGATTGGAGAATTTCTTATGTGTTAGCACTACAAATATTATAAGGGTATGGTCAGTCCAGGGAAAGGGCAAAGTCTTAGTGAGGTTTATTGAATCATACGGGGCACAAATGAGATAAATCACATGACCTGCATCATGGGTGGGGCCTTCAACCATATGAGTTAAGCCAAGGGGCGACATATTCTACCAAAAGATAGCAGAATTTGTTCTGAGACAGATCCTATGCTGGGTATTAAAATATTCCAGAATAATGGTGTTAACTAATTTAATAACTAATTTGCCTGATAGACTATAGAAGCCATCAAGGAAAGAGCTATGAGAGTGTGGGGGAGGGGTGGGGTGATAAACTAAAATAAAGGTAAAGCTAGATGGTAAAATGAAACAACAGGCCATCAAAACCTTTTGCATAGTTGATTCCAAAGTAAGCTTCAGGTCAGAATAATAAACTATTGCACCACTGCCTCTTATTCTTGAGGTTCTTTTAGGCTACATTATCACATACCCCTGAGACAGAGCCATAACAATGTCAGGCCCAGATGTTTCATACAGCCACATTTCTTTTAGAAAGATCAGATCCAATTTGTTAACTGAGATACGGGGAAAAAGTTTCCAGTGGTGCTTAGCACTAGAGAGTATATTCAACAGGGTGGCTGAAAGAGATTGATTTGGCTTAGAGGCACAGTATTCTGATACTCAACTGCCTAGAAGGAGGCCATGTCTATGAACTATATCAAGAAAAGCAGAAAAGCAGAAAAGCAGAGAAGCAGTCTACAGAAAAGCAGAGAAGCAGTCTAAAGAAATATAAAGCTCTGGGAAGAATTACTTAAGGAGGTATTAGTCATACTATACTTGAAAGAGTGGAAGTGGGCAGGGTCCTAGCAAATCGGGCTGCATTTGCCACTGGTCTGTGCAGTCTTGGAGTGGATGTGTGCAGAATGCTTTACATTTGGCACACCTTTGCCATCCGGCCAGAATGCCTGCACACACTGAGCAAGCATACAGCAGCCCTTCCTAAGCAAGCACCCACGGTTTGGCATGTAACTCGAAGACTACATCACTGCCTTCAAGTTGACTGCAAAGACAGAGGAGAGTAGAAAAAAAGAACAGGCTAGAAATACTAAAGTTGACTATCTTTCCACTTTATTTAAGGAAAACAGAGTGTTTTCTTAAAATAACCCTCACCCACCAAGAGTCCCCTTGGTGGCATGCTTCATCATTGGGTTCTTCCCCTCCCGCTGCGGAATGGGGCGGGCTACGACCAACGAAGACGTGGGAGCACTTGTATTGAATACTATGATGAGTTTGATGGTATAAGAGTGGGAGGGTCTAAGTTAAAGATAAAAATACCTGGCTAGGTAGGAACAACAGAAAAAAATGTATTCAGACCTCCTGCTGGTATGGTTAAAAAGGGGTGTTTTTGAGAGGCAAACGTTATTGTGTCTGTATCTCAAGGTCTACATATTTCAAGCCTATACCCCAAGGCTTTTCTTCAGGAGCACAAGATCGATCCCTGTAACCACTCCTAGTGCTGAACGACTTTGAAAAAGATTGTTAGTCTCTGTGGTAGATACCAGAATAAATACGTAATACGATACCCAATTGGTAATCTTATTTTCTTTAGATCTGGAAAGACATGATAAAGTTATTATATTGTATAATAATAACATGTATAATTTGTAAAACACATCACCATTGGTGGGGAAACGTGATATATTTTTCTATGTTACTTTAAAAAGGGCTGTGTCTGTGATACCCAATGTTCCCTACATATAGGTAGGACTAACAGGACAAAACAACATAAAACACACTCAGTTGTCCAAATACCCAGTGCCAGTAAGAAAATGTGGAACTGGACAAATCTAGTTTGCAGTCATCAATTAATACTGGAAAACAAAGAAATTTGTAGGAAAACCATGATGTTATCATTTTTGCGAGAGCGGAACGGAAAGAACCCAATGATGAAGCATGCCACCAAGGGGACTCTTGGTGGGTGAGGGTTATTTTAAGAAAACTTTCTGTTTTCCTTAAATAGAGTGGAAAGATAGTCAACAATATCATAGGGGACTCTTTTTGGTTGATTACAGCAAAGACAGGAGGCCGAGTCCTCTATTTCCAGACCTCTCTCTCCTTCTCCTTGATTTGCTGCGTAGGAATACTAAGGTCAAAATAAAATGCATGCAGATTGCTCAGAAGAGTTCCTACATATTACATACAATAAAAATCTTTAATAAAGTTGTCTGAAAAACAGTTTCTAAAAGCTTTTTTACAAGAAAGGGCTCGATAGGCCTGAAACCTGGACCGTCAGTGTCCCTAGGTAAGTAAATAGTAGGAAACAGGACAAACAATTTTCTGAAGAAAAGGCATTGCATATTATAAAATGTACACTTTTGCATTTTTTTGTTTGCAATTCAGCCTCCATGCATCCTCCAAAATAGGGAAGATGTCCACTTGTGATTTATTTAACATCTCAGATTCCAGAGGCTGTTTGATGTTATTTGGAAATCTTCCTAAGTCTTTCTGTCGTGAATTGGCTTTCAGTTACCAATCATGTAAGTATTAGTGAATGAATGAGCGAATCACAATTATAAAGGGCTAACAAATACCCAAATGCATTCTGGTGCTTTCTGAAGCAACTTGTCTCCACCCCTACTCGCACAGCAGGACACACACTCGACCCAATCTTCGCCGGAGGGAACAACATTCGCTTCAGCCACACCACGGAACTGCTCTGGACTGACCACCACTGCATCCATTTCTCCTTTACGAAACCCACTGCACACAAGCACCGCGCTGCCTCCCACGCAGAAGCTGGAACAAAGTCTCCGAAGAACACCTTGCCTCTGCCCTCACCTGCACTCCACCCCCAACTACGACAGACGCCAACACAGCGGCAAGCAACCTCCACCAATGGATCGCCAACTGCGCCAACACTCTCACCCCCATCCAGAACACCACGAGACGACACAACAAGAAAGCCAACTGGTTCACCATGGAATTCCGAGAATCCAAGTGCTCCTGCTGACGACTAGAGAAGACATGGAGAAACAGCAAAACCCCGGAAGCACGCTCTGCCTACAAAACAGCCATCACAGCACACCACCAACTCATCAAATCAACAAGGAAAACCTTCATCCAAGACAGAATCCTCTCCAATGCCCACAACTCCAAGGAACTCTTCACCATCATACAAGAATTTGCCAAACCCAACAACCGAAGTCCCTCCCTCCCAAGACCTCTGCAACAAACTCAGCTCCTTCTTTCACCTCAAGATCGGGATGCTCTACGACAACTTCGACAACCAAGACCGCTGCACCGTCCCACCCCAATGAGGCCACCCAACAGACCCTTCTCACCTGGACCCCTCTCACCAGAGAAGACACCTTAAAGTCAATGAAGAGCATCCACTCCGGAGCACCTTCTGAGCCCTGCCGCCACACATCTTCCACAGGGCCGCCATCGCACCCCCGAACTACACCGAACTATCAGCTGCTCCCATGAGACAGCCACATTCCCCGACAACTGGAAGCGCGTCAAAGTCAACCCCCTCCTAAAGAAGCCCTCCACCGACCCGACGGACCTCAAGAACTTCAGGCCCATCTCACTGCTTCCTTTTGCAGCCAAAGTCATCGAAAGGGCCATCAACACCCAGCTAGCACACTTCATAGAAACCAACAACATCCGAGACACCTCTCAATCCGAATTCCACAGCAACCACAGCACCGAGACCACCCTCCTCGCCGCCACCGACGACATCCGCGCCCTCCTCGACCAAGGCCATACGGCAGCCCTCATCCTCCTGGACCTATCAGCAGCCTTCAACACCGTCTTCCACCATACACTAGCCACCAGGCTCCACAACGCCGGTATCCAAGGAAAGGCCTTAGACTGGATAGGATCATTCCTCTCAGGCAGAACACAGAGAATAAGACTCCGCCCTTCCTCTCTGAACCAACAGAGATCAGATGCTGAGTACCCTAAGGATCCTCCCTCATCCCCACACTCTTAAAGGTCTACATGGCCCCCCTCGCAACCATTGTCAAAAACCACAGGCTCAACATCCTCTCCTACGCCGATGACACCCAGCTCATCCTCTCCCTCACCAAGGAACCCGACTTCACCAGGCACAACTTCCAAGAAGGGATGAAAGCTGTCACAACCTGGATGAGGAACAGCTGCCTGAAGCTCAACTCGGAGAAAACAGAAGTCCTCATCCTCGGCACCACCCCCTCTGCATGGGATGACACCTGGTGGCCCCCCGCCCTCGGAAACCCACCCACCTCAATGGACCATGCACGTAACGTAGGCATCATACTCAACTCATCACTCATCACAAATCACCAGATCAATGCCGTATCCTACGTATGCTTCAACACCCTCCACATACTCCGCAAGATGTTCAAGTGGATCCCCCCAACTCCAGGAAAAACGTCACTCACACACTCATCACCAGAAGACTGGACTACAGCAAAGCCCTCTACGCCGGAATCAACAAAAAACTCCTCCACAAACTTCAGACCGTCAAGAACACCACAGCCAGACTTATCCTCGATATCACACGGCACAACCACTTCACCCAACACCTCTGCGAACTCCATTGGCTCCCCGTTGAAAGAAGAATAACATTCAAGCTGCTCACACACCCCTACAAGTCCCTCCACAACACCGGACCTCAACGGCTGAATCTCCTTCCATGCCAAGAGAAACTTCAGCTCAGCCGACCTCTCCCTAGCCACGTCCCACGTTTTTACAGGACCAGAGCAGGTGGAAGATCCTTCTCCTACCTCGCAGCCAAGACCTGGAATGAACTCCCCCTTCACCTCCGACGGAGCCCGACACTGCACCAATTCAGGAAGGACCTCAAGACCTGGCTCTTTGAATGACCCCAACGGAGCTGCTCACACCCACCCCCTGCGCCTTGAGACCCTCACGGGTGAGCAGTGTGCTTCACAAAACCCTGATTCATTGATTGGTGCAAAAGGGTAATTACCACAAACAGAGAACGAATTTAAGGACGTGAAAACAGCCAGGTTTTATTTAATTTTTTTCCCTAAAAGCCAAGCATTCAGGAGTGTTGCGCATATCAAGGGGAAGTTAATTCAAAGATTTAGCAGCTAAATAAGAGAAAGATCTACCAAATTGTCATTTTAGGGAGCACAAATCGGCACTGAGTAGCAGATGTTAGTGATCTGTTAGGAGAATGGTGACGAAATTTAATGTCAAGATAGCTTGGGCCAGTCTTTATAAAAGCCATGTGGGTCAGGCAAAGTACCTTGAAAAGAATCAGTTTACAGATCGGAAGCCAGTGTAAGGAAGAAAGATGAGCATATACTGATTTCGTTTTTAGGAGTCCATGGATAAGACAGGCAGCTGCATTTTCCACCTTTTGCAACTGTAGAGAGACATATTGCGGTATGCCCAGACAGAGGGAATTGCAATAAACAATTCTACATTCAATGAGGGCCTGAACATCAGTCTTACATAGGTTGATTTGGAGAAGTGGAAAAATCTTGGAAAGTATGCACAGAAGACAAAAACAAGTTGGAGCTAAGTGATTCACCTGAGCAGCAAATAACATCTTGTTATTAAAGATGATACCAAGATTCCTGGTTGAATTCACTGGATCCAGAGGGGTGCTGTACGATACGGGCCACCATCGTGAGGACCAGATCTTGGCTTCCCTACCGAACAATAAGATCTCAGTCTTTTCACAATTTAATTTAAGGCAGCTCACATTCATCCAAGAAGCAATGGCAGACATGCAATGCAGAAAGCTGTCTTCAGTAGAAGTATAATTCTCAGAAATAGATATCAGAATCTGAGTATCATCAGCATATGAAGAAAAATGAAAACCAAAATTGTTGCAAGTTTAACCAAGGTAGACATTAAATAATGTCAAACTTAATGAAGATCCTTGTGGGATTCCTCAATTAAGAGTGAATGGAGAAGAGTGATTGAGAAGAACAGATTGAGACCTATCCACAACAAAATCCTAACTTCAGCTAGCCTATGAAGGAGTATGGTGAATGACACAGATCGAAAGCCACATACAGATCCAATAATGTAAGTACGGCAGAGTTACCTTTATCCAAGATGAATCTAATGTTATCTGCCATAGATAGTAAAGCTGTTTCAGGGCTATGAGATTACCTCAAAACCCATCTGATAGGGATCCAGCAGCTCATGATATTTCTCTCAATCTTAGCTGGTAGTGGAAATATGTAGAAAGGCCTACAGCTGGAAAACCGTTCAGGATAGACTATGTTTTTTTGTTGTTGTTTTTTTTAAGAAAAGGGAGGGATCAATGTCTGATTCCTGTTGTTAAAGATAAGTTGCACATTTTTAACAATGTAGGGCAGATGTAATTCTCAACATTTTGGAGAATGGAAGGGGGACAAAGATCTAGAGGAGATCCTGATTTTACAGACTGAAGTAGTTTACTAGTCTGGTTTACTAGCCAATTAATTTGAAATGATCAAAAGAAGTTGCTGACATCACGTACTGTGTTGCTTCTAGAAGATCAGGTCGAAGGACAGCTGAATTATTATCAATTTCTAAATAGATATTTTCAGTTTCATCTTTGAAAAACATTTCAAGATTGTAGCACAGAGATTGTGAAGGAGAGATTGTCATATCATTGGATTCAGGGCGCGAGAGTTGAGTAATCAATTTGAAAAGATCATAGGACATATTTTTGGAACAGCTAGTACGAGAAGAGTAATAGTCTAGCAAGTTTGATAGCAGATTTAAATTCCTAAGGGTGTCTGTACACCAAATCGTACCTTTGTCTCTGGATACCTTTTACTTTTTTTACAAGTGTTCTTCATCTCCTGCAGTTCATCATAATACCACAGGGCTGCTGGCTTATTTCTATTCTTTTTGTACCGTGTTTAGGCACCACAGAGTCTAAGGCCTTTTCTAGTCATTCATTAAAGATAATGAGGGCAGTAGAGATGTCCTCACCAATTACTGGAGGGTAGTCTTGTAAAGTGTGTCCCAGACTAAGATAATCCATTTTGGCAAATAGTTTACAAAAGATAGCGTTGTTTTTGATAGGCATGAATTTAGAGGAAAATATTACACATTTACCAAGAATAGCATAACGATCTGGCCATGTTAGAGGAAGCGGTGTCTCTAATTGAATTCTATTATTATTACAAAAAATAGCATCCAATGTGCAGCCCGCCAAATATGTAGGATCGTTGATCAATTGTGTGAAGCCAAAGACTGAATGAATGCAAATTAGTTTCACAGAGTCTATGTCTATGTACTTTAGCATGATAATTAAAGTCATCTACTATAACAAAATTGGCAGAGACAATAATAAATGGCTCTAGAAAAGTCCTCAAATGATTAGTGTAGTAGTGCTTGTGGCTTTACACCCTGCGACAAGGAGGCAACCTGCACCCCACGCAGCCTCATCCATTCGGCGGTGGTCCCCGCTGAGCACGCTGATGCGGCGCACTGCCACGGCCGGTGTAACCACCCATGTCCCAGCTGCTGCCATTCTTCACCCATTCGCCTCCCCTGGGCCAGCCGTATTAAGAAGGGCGCAGCAGGGAGCTGCCAGACTTAAAGTCATACAAACAGCAGCCCATCCATCCCACTTAGTCTCCATAGGGTTCAGTTAAGGACTTTGTAATCAACTCTTAATGTACCTCAGCTTAATTGTTAGCACCCCATCAACCCCCTGCCCTCCTCCCATCTTCCTCACACCTCTTGCCATAATACCGAAATGACCCACCACCCCCGGAACAAACACCAAATTTTCTTTCTGCCCAGGGAGCTGTCATGATCAATCTGATTTAGATCGACCCTGCGCCTCCCAAGCTCTGTCCCAAATCCAGCTGGTTCAGTCACGAGGCACAGTCTGTGGGAGCATAGGGCTGAGCCTCCCCCACTGCGCCGACATCTGCGGGGCACGTATCTTTGTCCCACCTTGGCAGCAGGAGAGGGGAGTGTATCTGCCCACATCCGAGACTCGGCAGCAGCCACTTGAGGCCAGCCTGTTGCCCATACCACATGGGAGGTCTTGATTGAGGACTGCCAACACCAACTGGTGGCTAAACTGATGTATTGCACCCACTCAGTGCACTGAAGCAACCATCCTGTCCTTCATGACCTGCCAGGGAATATCCAGTGCCATCCTTGGTTCCCTCAAGGGAAGAAGCCTCAGTGGTGCATACATGCCAATAGACCCAATTCAGGTGGGAGACTCCCAGTTGTTGAAGCCAAAAATGGCATTATTTTGGTTGTCTCCCACCTTCAATAGAAGTCAATGAGAGAAATTCATTCTCCCGAATATTTTTTCAAAATCTCCCTCTTTCCTCTTCTAAAATGTTGCCATGTATAATCCATGGACTCACTTGAGCCTAGACGTCTGCAGCTTTCCGGATGAGAGGTTCACTGTCATTGATGCACACTCGAAGTACCTGGTGGTTGAGGTAGTACACTCCACCACCTTCTGAGTGGTGAGGCTGGTACTGGAGAAACTGTTTGCCCTTTTCATTTCGCCGAAAGAGGTCAAGACTGACAATAGACCACCATTCCAGGACGAGGACTTTGGGGACTACCTCAAGGGCATGGGAGTGCGACACTGAAAAATCACAACACAATGACCTCAAGCGAATGGAAAGGCCGAGTGATTTATAAGAACCCTTAACAAAATGCTTCAAATTGAGGTCGACCAAGAGGAAGATCTGGATGGATGGCGTCACTGTTTCCTGATAGTGTACCCTCAAACACCCCACAGCACAACAGGGTGTGGCTTCATCTATTGTTGAAGCATCCGGCCTGAGACAGCATCCCCGCCAGCACAGGGTGGCTGCCTCAGGAAGTGGACACAAAAGTGGTGCAAGAATGGCGCAGGGCCACCAACTAAAGGGCCGGCAAGAACGAGAAGCCTACTGCACCAACGCTTCAAGCTGGAGATGTGGTATTCATCAAGGACCGACACCCTGACAACAAATTCTGAACTACATTTAAGACAGAACCATTGTGAGTCACTGAAGCCTCAGGGACTATGATCACTGCTGCCCACCAAGGTGAAACAGTAACCTGGAATGTATCCTGTTTTAAGGAGGCAAGGGAAGCTGATGGACACAAGCCACGGGTCCTGCAGGACCATCAGGAAGAACATGAAAGAAACATTTTCCTGGATGTCCCGTAGCCAGCGGGGCCCTCAGTAGGTCCTACCTTGAGAAAGTGGGCATCGTACCCGGTCCTCCTCGCTGACCAACTGTTCGTGGCACCGTCTGATCAGAGCAAAGTGAAATACAGAGTGATCCTCATGGGTCGAGCTCGAGAGTAGTGAGGCATTACAATCTAAGACCCATCCTGGAACCCATCCGGGTCCTGAAGGACTTTGCATGTAACCTGGAAAGTGCTGACATACCTGCTCAAAGATGAGGCGTACTTACGAACTGACTTGGGAGTGACATACACAAGCAATGTCTTGTATTAATTAGCATGAGAGCTTGGTATCAGTGGACATCATATGATATGTCTGGTGACAAGGCTGTAAGTTTCAAAATGCATTCTTCACATTAGAAACAGAGCTCTTCACAGTCTTCAGACCTGTATGTGAAGGAAAGTGCTTTGTCAGGTGCCATTAAGCATTTCGGATGAGTAGTCAGTGGTGGCCGGTAGGGAAGGAGGGTGGCAGGGTAAGGGAAGGCAGGGTTTGAAAAATATTTTTAAAAAACACGTACATTTTCCGCTGTCTCTCCTCATCGTCTCCGCTTCTCTTCTCTTCCTGACTCTGAGTCCAGAAGAAGCAGGAAGCACACAGGCTCCCCTAAGCCAATCACAACACTGCAATACAGCATTGTGATTGGTCTGAGCGCCGTGGTTCGGCGTTCAGACGGAGACAAGGAGCCTGTGCATGTTCCCCAACCGGCTGTGCTTTACAGTCTGGTGAGGAATATGCAAAGTGTGCATGACTGTTTGGCTAGCCCAAGACGGCCGGCCAAACCGTCATGCGCACTTAAGTGCATGAACCACTCCTTCTCCCTGTGCCACCAGCCCCGCCCGCCCTGTCCCACCCCGCAGCAATGAAAAATAAAATGATAATAACGTTATTATCATTTTATTTTTCCCTTTTCCACTGCTCTGAGAGCAGTGGGGGGACGCTCCTCTGCCTTAGCGGAGGAGCCGCCCCTGCAAGTAGTTACGTCTGAGCTGAGGGTTCAAAAAAGCAGGCTTCTGTCGCCAAGCATAATCCAGGTGCAGTCTGGGAGCAGACAGCTTGTCTGCAAGTAATTCCCACCACAAAAGAGGGGGTATGGCTAGAAGTAATACACTATTATGTCTCAAGTTGAAAAAACCAGAAGTGAAAAATAAAATATGAACTAGAGTCGAGATACTCTCCAATTTCCCTGAAGGCTGCCCTCTGGGAACAAGATAGAATCAAAACAATCCAAGTAAAAAGCGAAAAGTAACCCATAAAATGATTTAGAAAACCCTTTAAAGAAGGCGACCGCTAAATGTGGAGCCAGGTGCCTTCAAATGCCTAAAAGGAAAAATAAGGTCGCGCCAGGCTTCAAGACGTCATTGAGCAAGTATTCAAAAAGAGATCCCATCTGTGATAATTTCCAGCCTAGGCGTGCCCCTGCTCTGCAGATAAAGGCCACCATTGAAGAGGGGGAAGAAGTGAGCTATTAACACTGCCATGTACTGGAAGGAGATGGTTCCCTGCTCCAGTAAAACCCTCCCCAGTGTTATATTTTTGATACCAACTCTGTAGAGGAGGCTGAGAGGACAGTCATCAAAGATCAAGAGCTGTATGATGAAGAGCTGGTAAGAATGTTTTACATTTTCCATTGTGGGATTATAATTATATAATATAATTATATGATGACCGCTAAAATTAAATTACGAGTAGTACTCGTACATGGGAGAAAAAACTAAGAGAATGCAACGGATGAGTTACCAGGACTGGTTTTAAAGGCATCTTGCCCCACTAATGAATCTGCTTCAGCATACAAATGAATGCAATAATGCTTGCTAAAAATATAAACTAACCTTCATGCAGGGGCTCATCCCATCTCAGCAATTGCTACAGTAACTAATGAGGTCACTTAAGCTGCTTAACCAGAAGTATACTAAGCCCTATAATTTACGAAAAAAAGGAAAGCTTTCTGTTTGCATTTTGATAACACAATTTATGAGGCACTCTATAGGGTCGATTCCGATGTCGTGCGGAAGGCCCTCCCAGATGTCCGTAGGCGAACAGTACAACCGACTCGTACAGGGAGCCGGTTAAACCAAACGACGCATTACGATGCACAAAACCCTTTACTTACCGGACGACACGGTCACTCCAATTCCGTCCTCATTGTCCAAACGATAAGCCTCCGGAAACGCAGAAAGGAGTCGTCCGGAGGCATTTCCAAACCTGATTCCGTACGCCGAAGTACGATGCGTACTTCCCATGCGCCGAATACGTCGCTACAACCAACACGTCAGAGCAGCCGGAAGGGGAGTATTTCAGCCCCGACTGGCACCACAACACGATTCCTGTGAACGAGACAGTGCAGCCATGAATCCGATCGTGCATGTCATCCCCATACTGTACCTCTTTTAGCACTACTACACCCGCTACAGACGCGTTCGCCGCAGAAAGTAAGTCCGACGCCTACCCATACAGCATAATGTAAGTACCCCGCGATAGACAACACAACAGACAGCAGGGGTGCAACTACAGCCAAAAGGGATGGGGGTGAATATTACTTGCATTGTAGTGTCAAATTGGTGGTTGGGGGGCAAATACCCATAGCAATGTAGAGTCAAAAGGGGGTGGCAAATACCAACAGCAATGTACAGTCAATAGGGGGTGAAAAATACCAACAGCAATGTTGAGTCAACAGGGGGGCAAATACCCACAGCAATGTAGAGTTGATAGGGGGGAGGCAAATACCAACAGCAATGTAGAGTCAACAGGGGGTGGCAAATACCAACAGCAATGTAGAGTCAATAGGGGGTGGCAAATACCAACAGCAATGTAGAGTCAATAGGGGGGGATGCAAATACCAACAGCAATGTTGAGTCAACAGGGGGGAGGCAAAAACTAACAGCAAAGTTGAGTCAATAGGGGGGCGGCAAATATGAACAGCAATGTAGAGTCAATAGGGGGAGGCAAATACCAACAGCAATGTACAGTCAATAGGGAGTGGCAAATAACAACAGCAATGTTGAGTCAACAGGGGGGTGGCAAATACCAACAGCAATGTAGAGTCAATAGGGGGGTGGCAAATACCAACAGCAATGTTGAGTCAATAGGGGAGGCAAATACCAACAGCAATGTACAGTCAACAGGGGGGTGGCAAATAACAACAGCAATGTTGAGTCAACAGGGGGGTGGCAAATACCAACAGCAATGTAGAGTCAATAGGGGGGTGGCAAATACCAACAGCAATGAAGAGTCAATAGGGGGTGGCAAATACCAACAGCAATGTAGAGTCAACAGGGGGGTGGCAAATACCAACAGCAATGTACAGTCAATAGGGGGGAGGCAAATACCAACAGCAATGTACAGTCAACAGGGGGGTGGCAAATAAAAACAGCAATGAAGAGTCAATAGGGGGTGGCAAATACCAACAGCAATGTTGAGTCAATAAGGGGGAGGCAAACACCAACAGCAATGTACAGTCAATAGGGGGGTGGCAAATACCAACAGCAATGTAGAGTGAATAGGGGGAGGCAAATACCAACAGCAATGTTAAGTCAACAGGGGGGTGGCAAATACCAACAGCAATGTTGAGTCAATGGGGGGTTGGCAAATACCAACAGCAATGTAAAGTCAATAGGGGGATTGGTCAAATAGACACAACAATGTACAAGCAAATCTGTTGTTGGGGGTAAATACCTCCATACATGTAGATGCCTATCTGTTGGGGGGAAATACCCCCATATGTGAAGATGCCTATCTGGGGTTGGGGAGAAATACCCCCATATGTGTAGATGCATATCTGTTGTTGGGGGTAAATACCCCCATACGTGTAGATGCCTATCTGTTGTTGGGGGGAAATACCCCCATACATGTAGATGCCTATCAGTGGTTAGGGGGGGATTAACTCCAGAAATGTGTATATGAACAATGTAACTTAAGGGGGCGTGGCTAGGCGCCGATGTGAGGGGAAGCGGACACCCGGAGCTCCTTCTGTGGCTTTCCCCCAACAACAGTAATCCTGGCTATAAACTAAGGCCCCGTATCTCTATCCGGGTGGCCGAACGTCTGGAGGTCACACCGGACTGCAGGCGGCAACTTTTGGTACCTACACGGCGCTGAAATCGCAGTTTTCTCTCCCGACTTGGAGAAGTATGCAGAGACCCAAGATGGCGACCGTGGACTGACGGGGCGGCCCCTGACATTGGGAGAGGTTGGCTGACTGTGCTAGATGAGTAGTGGGCGAGAACTGGGCAGCAAAAGTACAGAGGGCAGCTCCAGGATGGTGAACAACCAAAGCTGGGGCCCCGATATCAGGTTAGAGCGATGCGGGCTCCCAGTCCTGACAGTTCTGCCCTGCTGACGCAAGATGGCGACCAGGGATTGCAGAGACGGGCCCTGACGGCAGCGAAGGCACGCTGAGGGCCGGGGAAGCAGAGGCAGAGAATCTTGTGAGACGGAGAGGTCGGCGCATGCCACATAGCGAGAGAGACTGGGTCTGCGGCTCATAAGCCAAGTTAAAGCGCCGAGAGGTGAGGCGCCCTCTCCGGTGCCACTTTAGCAGGCTTTGCACTTGAGGAGGACTGGGAGACAGATGCTGGTGCTGAAAGGAGGCCTTCGGCCTATTGAGTAGCTTTCAGGCAGCCCGTGGAGGGCGAGAGCCCACTGAGATAATCCAGGGGATAGCTGAGAGGGGCGATACAGCTAATGTGCACGACAGCGCTACAGTGACCTACGAGGGCTCATGAGACGGCCTGACCAGCACACATCTAAATACCATCAGGATCTAGCCCTGATTTAAGGCGCTTGAGGAGGAGCCTTATCACTGTACCAGGAAGAGCCCGGACCTGGAGTGTGCAGCGTTACGGGGGCCACTGAGCTGGGACAGAGTGCTCCTGGGACGCCATCTGCTCGCAACTTGGGGATACTGAGGAGCTGTGGTAGCAGAAGATACCGAGACTTTGAGTTCCGTCTGGGGGCCCGCTTCGATGCGAGGGACTAAAGAGGGCTGATTACACTGTAAGGCGTGCTGAGGGTGAGGAGTGTTGAGGCTGCTACTGGGCCCCAGGACCCGTCCTACTCCTGCACCGGCCACGCTACCAGTGATCCTCGATCATCAATAGCGCCACTCAGAGGTAGACTACCGGGCGCATACAGGACTCTAACAATGGAGAAAGTGTCCAGAAAAAAGGGATATGCTGTCCTCAACGTGGAGGCTACAGGTCATCAAACGGATGATGACGACGAGACAGCAGAGGTGAGGAAGGATACTGCCCCTGAGGGGCCCATCCTAGCGGATATTATGCAGGCCATCACCTCCTCCAGGGAAGCTCTGGAGACGAAGATAGACTCAATTGTAACAGAGCTTAACCTGTTGAAAGATGACCACCGCAAGCTTAAGGAGAGAGTGGGGCTCAACGAAAAAACTTTTGCGGAGATCCCGGAAGCAGTTTCCACGTTACAACGGTCCTTGAGGAACGTGGAGGCCAAGGTCAAGGCACTAGAAGCGAGAGCGGAGAACAGTGAAGGTCGGTCCCGTAGAAATAATTTGCGCATCATGGGGGTTCCGGAACGGGCAGAAGGGGCTGATGCGGTGCGATTCATAGAGGACTGGCTTAAGGCAGAAGTGGCCCCGGAGGGCCTTTCCCCTGTTGTATTCCGCTTTAGGGGTCCGTATATAGGTTTTCCTGAATCATGTCCTTATATAGGCACAATTCGCATTGCCCTTATATAGGCATAGAATCCCTGTCCTTATTAGGCATTAACCGTGCACTCCAAATACAGGCATGGTCACCGACATCCGTCCACCCTAACGTCACAACGAGTTCTTAGAAACCAGACCCTTAAGCTTCGGGAGTTCCCCTAGCACAGGACTATTGATTTCTCCAAGAACTCATCTATTATGTATGAACCGTTATACCTTAAGGGTTCATTCCTGACGTCTTCCTCTGTCCGACTTCACATCAATGCTAACATTCCAAGACACCTACCAGGTATAAATACACCTTCCCTTGCCAAAGCAAGTTAGAGGAGACCTCGACTTCAGAGGAGCCCGTATCCCGGCCTGACGCACTGAGAAGACGCTGTCATTCCTAAACGCAGACGAATCCAGCTTCCAGTGTTCTGACTCCCTTCGCGGGGTGATAGAGTTCCAGATCCGGCTAGAGATTCCCACCTCTCTCATTCTCAAGGTATGGAGCTGACTAGAACCTAGAGGGACTCTTGGCATATCATACTTGGCATACTAGACTTAACATACTCTTAGTATACCAGACGAGAGAATACTCCGCCTACTTCTACCTTTCCCTACACCTAGACCAGGTTAGGTACATTGGGGTAGAACTAGTTTAGGGACGCATCGTATGAGTACTCGCATTTTTAGCTCATGTTATTTATGTACATGAATATATGCTAAAAGATAATGCTAGCGCAGTATTATTTATTTCTACTGCTTACGCTGTACATTATTTATCTTGCATACTGTCTTGTGATCATAACAGCACATATCTATTACACGAGAAACAAGACTGTTCAATAAAACCCTTTTATTGAAACGCCCGTCTTTCCTTTCTGTGTAACTCTGTAGAAACTAAGCATGCACGATTGACTGAGTGAAACTGTTATCTATTGTTTCCACGATTCTGAGACATGTTCCGCTTCTAAAGGGAAACAAAAGTTGTCATGTTTTTCGGTTGCCAGAAACTACTCCCTTCTTGTTCTCAAGGAGTTTCTAGTGGCCTCTGAGCTAGCTGGCACAAGTAATTAAGTTTAATATACTCGATAGGGACATACCGACCTTAGTCCTATGTCAAGCCTATAGGTTATATTATTCCAATGCGCAGAGCCTATTAGGGAAATAGGAACTACACTACATGGCGCCCAAACGTTTGGTTAGGCAGTAATTTAACGCTAGATACTGAGTAATTCAGTCGTGCTTTTCTCAGAGACCCCTACTCACATACTCCATAAGACGTCTGGAGTGGGTAGGGTTAAATATCCGCCATAACTAAAATAGGGAAGCACCCTATATATTAGTTGTTTGGTTTGTTCAATGTTGAAGGATACAGTGTTCCAAAATATTGTGCACCTTATCTTTTGTTTCCTTGAAACTTGTTCTACATTTTTCAAAAAACAAATGTCCAACAGGGACAATGCCACCGACACCGGTGGAGCTGCAGCTGACCCAGCCATAGCAACAGTTTTTAACTTTACAGGTTTAAATGAACCTGAGGAGGGTGTTATAGACATCAATCCAAACTTAAGAAGAGCCATCACTCTAAAACTTATAAAACATGGCCTACCACCAAGAGGCGGTAGAGCAGCTTTCGTGATAGAGGCACACGAATCTTTTCAGACAGAGGTATTCTATTCATGGGTAATATTTTCTGAATCAAATTCAGTAACAAGACTGTTTCACTTCTACAAGAAGATGAACAACCAGAGGAATATATTCCTTTCGAGGATATTGAAATTCCACTAACATACCAGGAGCATCAGCTCTGGTTTAAAGGCGCCCTAAAACATCACAAAAACATTACCAGGCTCGGTCCACTAGGTAGACC
Source organism: Calotriton arnoldi (assembly GCA_963921515.1). Lineage (NCBI taxonomy): Eukaryota > Metazoa > Chordata > Amphibia > Caudata > Salamandridae > Calotriton > Calotriton arnoldi. The sequence continues at coordinate 1,592,302 of CAWUFW010000386.1, forward strand.
AGGAGCAACATGGCCGATTCTAGCCAGCTACACACCTCATCCTGACATCGAAATAATGTCAGGCGAGGAATTACTTACTCAACTTACAGAGTTAATAAAAATTTACAGACAATTAGTCCAATATGTCATGCAGACTTTTACAGTCGAACCACCATTAACCATTCCAAATCAAACTCCTCAACAGGGGATTACACTAAAAATTACACCACAGACTCTATACGCAGTCATGGGTAAAATGCACACAAAACGTGAGCAAATACCATTCTGGATAGCTCAAAAAATTGCAAGTATTTCCAAATACTAGCCCTTATGAGAAACACAGAATCCTAGCAATCTGTTTACCAATGGGGATCACACCACAACTGGAAGACTGCACCACTTGGGGCTCAGTCTTTGCTGCCATCTATACTAAAACACATGGTATTCCGTAATTGCAGTAATACCTGATGTTCTGAAACAAATTCAAAACGAATACGGGGCAGAGCCTGCTCTGAATTTAGGTATGAAATTACTGAAAAATTTTGACCAGGTCTCAACAATAATATTATCTAATATTAAAGGGGAGGCAGCAGCAGTGGCGATCCGCCAACGATTAAGGGAATTCGATGTTACAGAACATCAAACAGGACTACCCAGAATAATAGAACAATCTTATTCAGAATTAGGCAGAGATAGTTTGGGTGGAAGACCATTAAAGCCAAAACTATCTGAAAGTCCTGAGAAGGACTCTATTAAACAAACTCCTACATCTTCTAAAAAGAAGTGGGAAACTAATAAACATAATTCAAACGAGAAACGTTCTCAATCCCGAGGTAGGTCTCCTCAAAAGGAGCCCTCTGAAAGGAGGTATAACCTCAGGAATAGGGATAATTTGAAAAAGCATGACAGGTATCAAGATACTGATACACGTTCCTCTCGTACCTTTCAGATCTCGTCACAGACATCGGAAAGAAGAGGACGATCAGAACATAGAGAAGAACGCGCGAAATTGAAAGACGACAAACACGTTCCGAAAAATAAATTAAAACCTCAATTCTCAAAAAAGAAGGTAGCAGGTCTGAAGGTCAGACATGCCGAGGATACTGAGAACACAACTCAAGAACGGAGAATGGGCTCAGACAATGCTGGACAGTGCAGCAGAAGTCACAATAGCTTGCCAGAACCTAAAGGAACTTCTGGAGATAGTGGACTTGAATGAGTACATTACAGTTGAGACTGTAGACACCAGGGTTAGTACTCCACAAAAGTTATATGAAATAACACTCCGGATGGAGGGAGACATACCTAGACAGGTGAAAGCACTCTTTTGGGAAAAACTTTCAAGGGGCTATGACATACTTCTAGCAGAAAAAGACTGGCCACCACAAATTTTCAGGGAGTGCCCACATGGTGAGGACATTATTATGCCTGCCTTCTCCAACCATATTCCAATTCATCTAAAATATACTTATGCCAGGAAATGGGCAGTTGCCCAGGCCCCAGCATTATACAAAAATCATGTAGGATGGGATGAGGACTCACCTCTAATCCTGGGTGTAGTTCACGTGGTAACGCTACGCGTAGCTACGCGAAGTGCACTTCACACTACGCGAGCTACGCGTAGCACAACGCGAACTGCGTAGTGCGGTAGAAAATGCTGTTCGCAATGATTGCACAGTGCCGGATGCTTGTCCGCACTGTGCAATCATTGCAAGCGGCATCTTGCACAGTGCAAGCGGTCGTTTTTTGTCGCTCGAGTAGATTTGTACTCGAGCGGCAGTTTTCTCAACGCGGACTGGTAGTTTCTCATCGCGAGCGGTCACGAGCATACGCGACCACTCGCAATGAGAAACCTGACCTCCCCGCGTTGAGAATCTCGCCGAGAGGTTTATTTTCCACGCTCGCGATCGGCAACTTGATGTTGCTGATCGCGAATGAGGAAAAAGTCTCGCCGGGATGTCATTTTGCTCGCTCGCGGTCGCCAACTTGACGTTGAGGACCGCAAGCAAGCAAAAAATGCCTGCTACGCTACGCGTTTTTGCACTGTGCTACGTGCAATTCGCGTAGCGCGTAGTTGCGCAAACTACGCAAACTACGCGAGCGTAGCATAGTTTTCCGCCCAGGCCTACTCACCTCACCATAAAATACATCTAAAAAATGAACCTACTGCACAAAGGCAGTATCCAATAAAGCAAGAAGCTAAAAAACAGGTCAGAGAGATCTTAGATCAACTTGAATACCAAGGGGTGATTGAAGCATGCACCTCTTCAATGAACAATCCTTTGTTTCCTGTCTCCAAACCAGACAACACCTATCGTCTAGTTTTGGATTACAGACATTTAAACACTTGTTCTAAAACATTTGCAGTGCAAAATGCACACAGTACAGCATTAATGAATAACATTGTGCGTAAAAAATATAAAACCACATTGGATATCTCAAATGGTTTCTTTTGTCAAAACATAGCACCTGGAAGCAGGTACTTAACAGCATTCTCAATAATGGGGACCCAGCGTCAATTTTGTCGACTCCCACAAGGGTTCAAAAACAACCCGGGGTTATTCTCAGCGAGGGTAACGGAGTTACTACAAATTTATGATAATGAGGCATTGTCATATGTCGATGACATCTATCTGACAGACGATGACCTGGACAAACACTTGAACAGGGTAAGTACCATTATACTGGGCTTCGCCTCTGAGGGCTATAAGTTCAACTTTAAAAAATCCAGAATTGCCCATCTCAATGTCCTCTTTCTAGGATATGAGCTTTCAAGTGAAAGCAAGAGCTTGGCAGCCAACTTTTTAGAAAGGTGTGCGCTGCTCCAACCTCCAAAGACGCTGAAAAATTTACAATCCATCCTGGGTTTCCTAAATTTTGGAAGAACATACATTCTAAATTACGCAAAAAGGGTTAAACCTCTCTACGCATTAATCAAACCTGATTTTTCAATCAAAAATTGGACACAGGAACACACAGAAATCTTGCGTTCACTCCAAGCTAACATGTTAGCAACAAATCACTTACAAACACGCGTAAGTCAACGCAATTTAGTGATCCGAATAATTTCGGGTCAATGCGGATTCACCTACTTAACATTTAATGAGGGTGAAAAGGTACCAATTGCATACAAATCACATTTGTATACACAAGCAGAAATGCGCTTCACTTCAACTGAAAAAATACTGACAGCAGTTCAAACTGCAGTAGCAAAAGAAAGAGCTCTAGCCCAAGGGAAACGCATTATTGTCGTAACCCCAGTTCCGGCCTTAGAGGCGGTAACTAAAGCGAGCTTTCCAAATGCTAAAGCATTACATCTGAGATGGATACAATGGGTTAATTCTCTTGCTGCAACAGATGTTGAATATGTTTTTGATCCTGATCTAAAAACACAAGTGTTCCTGCAATATGAACATGAATGTCCTCTGCCCACTGAGATTCTGCCTCTCGATCAGTACGAATTCATAATTTACACTGACGGATCCGCACAACCCGCAACAGGGAGTAAGCAAGCTTACAGTGCAGCGTGCGCAATCGTTAAAGGTTGCATGTGCGATGGCAACTTCAGACCTATGGTCACTAAAACTCAATCTCTAGGAGATTGCACAGCTCAGCGAGCTGAACTACAAGCATTCAAACTGGCACTTGAAAGTACAGATCGAGAATTCCCCACACTAATAGTGTGCGATTCTTTCTACTGTGTACAGTCGTATAATGAATATATACAAACTTGGCTTGAAAACGGGTTCAAAGATGCAAAAGGTGGCACAATAAAGCATAAAACGCTTTGGGAACAAGTAGTTTAGTTAAAAAACGAACTACCAAAGGCTCACGTGATCCATACACTGAGTAATCAACGTGATGGCATTCACGTTGCAGGGAATTCATTGGCTGACGAAGCCGCAAAGGGGGCTGTTTAGACGGCTTCCGTAGCTGCGATCACTCGTTCAAAAACAAGAATAGACAGTGAGATAATGTTGGCTGTCAATGCTACGAGCAAAGGCAGTGGTGCAGCGTTACCAAAAAAGTTTCCACTCAAGTACTCTTATGTAATTGATGCGAACAACGTTCCTTTTGCTCGAATCCCTGGAGTGGGGGATAAGGTAATTCCAAACAAGGAACGCAGATTAGGACTAATCCTAGCAGCACATGAAGGGATAGCCTCTGCCCATGCAGGTATTTCTGCAACAGTATCTTTACTAAAACAAAGATATTGGTGGCCTGGCATTAGGAAGCAGACCAAGAACTATGTTCTGGAATGTGAAATATGCCAACAGATGAAAGTCTCCACAGTGAAACGTCCTGCGCAGACACCCCTATTAATTTCAGACAAACCATTAGCTTGTGTTTACCTGGACCACTGCGGTCCCTTGCAAAGGGACGGTAACTATAAATATATCATGGTCGCAGTGGATTCTTGCTCTAGGTTCCTATGGATATGGCCTCAGCGCTCGGCTGACGCTCGAACTGTTATAAAAGATTTGCGAGTCTTTATCGGCACATACGCAATAGGCACGCTACATTCTGACCAGGGCCCTGCGTTTAGCTCTCGAGCTTACAAAGAAGCCATGGCCAGTCTGGGCGTTGCATTGCGGTACTCCTCTCCGTTTCATCCTGAGGGAAATTCTGTTGTGGAAAGGAAAAACCGGGACATAAAGCAGTCTATAACAGCTAGGGTATTAGGTTCGGGTGATGGGTGGGTCAAACATCTTTATGGGGTCCAACGCTCATTAAACAATTTGCCAAGAAGTTCTCTAGGGGGTCTCTCCATAGGAGGTCCTATTTGGGACAAGAATGTGGGTGCCCGATCTAGAATGTAGTGGCACAGTGGTGGAAAATAAACCCTTTGATATCAAAGATCGTTTGGCTGTTTTACAGGATCTAAATGAACTAGGATCGAAACAAAGCAACGTATTCCTGCAGCCAACCACCACTGGGGAAAACCGGCGGTCCCAGCAAGGCCTGTCTGGATTCCAAAAGTTGGGGATCTAGTCAGAGAAAAAATTGCGGACAAGAAGGAATTTGGACCTTCTTACAGACAACCAGTACCTGTCCTAGCCATACACGGAACAAGAACAGTACTTCTGCCGCCCCTTGCTGGAAAAAAGGAGAAAAGATTTGTGTCCATCGACCTGATCAAACCACATGATGTGGCCAATAATAAATAGTAGGCCTCGTGGACTCCGACCTAGTAGCAGACGCACTCCTCTCGCTACTATCCAAGAGGTTCAGACTGAAAGACTGATAACCATCGAGAATTCAGCAGTAACTGATGAAGGACTGAGCAACGATGCTATGGAACTCATCCCTCTTGAAACTCAAGTAACAGTTCGTCCAAATACACCTGTCTACACCAATGTAACAAGTGATCAACTGGTTCCAGCGATTTCTACAAATCCTGATGCAATTCCAACAATTGACAGAACTGCTTCTGGCTATTTCATTAACTTTGATACGTTTTCTGAGGATCTGAGTGAGCCCGAGACGTCGCCAGCATCAAAAACTTTTAAACAGCAAGTACAAGACTTTTACATTTTTTGAAAAAGACTTATCTGGTTTCACCATGGATTGAACTTTGGGTTATTTCTGGAATATTTTTCTTCCTGCTTTGGCTAGCTTTGGTTATGACTATGAGCGTGCTTATCAGTGGCAGATACATCCATTTGGACACTGAAAGAAAAGAAGTGAACTTACTTTTCAAACCTCACAAATCATCCCATCGTGAAACAAGAGACTTGTCTGCAGTGAACATCACAGCCATTCCTATACAGGATGGTATAGTGTGGGACAAAACAGATTTCGATATTTTTGGCCTGACGGAACATTTGAACATTCCACATTTATTTAAGATCTCACTCAGTGATTTTGTTTCATCCAGTACCTACTCTGATGATTGGGACTTTAAAACTGTAAATAACATGATGTTTGACCTAGAAAAATCTGCTGCATTTTCTAATAATGAATATTTAGAGGGTTCATCAGACTATGAACAGCTGTATTGCTATAACCACTATGGTCATCATTTTTTGCATAAATCTGCAACACCTAGAAATGTGTTTATGTTTAACCAATGGGAACATTGTCCTACACCACCAAAAGGTAGTTCAAAAACATTTGCTAAAAAGTTTCCATATTTTTCAGGATACAATACATCTGATCCAGAAACATTTTACTATAGAAGTGTAAACAAAACAGGACTGAAAATTATGTTAACTAATACAAAACAGATTTACTCTGCAAAATGTATTGCCCAACTGTCTAGACATGGTTTCGACTTGTGGAAAGAGACAATAGACACAAAATCTGTCTGGGGTACTAAAGATTGGCAAGTACAGGGGATGGAAGCTTTGTTTAGAGCCTGTATCGTCCCTCAACAAATAATGTTTTTGAATGACACTGTGCAACAAACGTCTTGCCTTGGGTTAGCCAAGATTAAAGACATGAAAACACCTTCTGTACCAACACCTGCAAGTGATAATAATACACAGGCAGCGGTTACAGTTGACACCATACTACAACTCAACAGAACAAATCCTGATTGGAGAAAATGGTTGATCTGGCCCACAGACACAAACAACTGTTAAGAGAGATTCCTGAATAAAACACAGGGGTTTACTATTCATAGGCCAGACCCACGATACATCCAAAGACAGCATCCGGGGTAGTAACAACATACAGTGTAGGAAAATTATGCCTCGATTGGCTGCAAAAATCTACACTTAAGGAAGTGAAACAACACTTATCTTTACTTAAAGAAGACGCAGACCTTAGGGAATTCTTGCTTGGACCAAGAAAACCGCGTCAAAAACGTTTCATATATGCCGGCATTTATGCTGCTTATAATGAAGCATGGAAGGTGTCACAGATGGAGGCCGCAGAACGAATATGTGAACTTGATCGTATTAACTTAGAGAAAACTCTCTCTGTGGTCGACAATGAGTTAAAAACTTTGTCCTCCAGAATTTATTCATTGGACAGTATTGTATCCTCTGCTATCAACATACTGGAACAAGATTTAGCCATGTTACAGCAAGGCCAATCTCAATTACGTTCTATTATGTTATTAAGCTGGACGCTGCAATCTTTGCATGCGGGCTATGTGCCTTGGCGTTTTATCAACACAACGGCTCTGTTTGCAGAATACAATCTAACTGATAAACAGATCGAACTGGCACAAAGGGGAACAAAGTATACAGTACTGAGCATTGAAAAACTTAAAAAATGACCATTCACAGTGGCAGAAAAACCAGCTACAGAATGGCTTATTCATGGCAAAATTAGTCTACCTGTGACTACTTTCCAGTTTCAGTATTGCCTTAAACAGATGCAAGCAGGCAAATATGAAAGGTTGGGTAAAGAATACATTAAGACATCCTGGAATTTACCATACACATATAGATGTTGGAGTGGTGATCGTGAAGTGTTTCTAAGCGGTACACACTGTGAAAATGCACTAAGCGGTTCACTGATTTGTCAGGACATTTCTTTACACGGGGCTTGTAATGGTTCTGTGGCAAATTTGTCCTGCCACCAGCAGGGTACACCAGCTGTTGTGATTAATCCAATGTTTGGCCAACTGTCTAATGGGAGTTACCTCATGTTGAAGGATCAGAGTTGCTGTGGCATGTTGCCAGGCATCCCATATCTAGTAACGGTCAACTCCAGAGTCACTTGCTGTATGCAAGTATTGTTTGCCCCAATAGACACAGTCAGGGAGTCGCCTTTATGGCCTTCGTTGAATGTCTCTTTTATACGATTTGATACTTTAAGCAGAATGAAAGCCATGCTTATACAACAATCAGTGCCTTTGACCTCGGCCAAAGAAACCTATGATCTACAAGTTGCAAGGACTTCGGCTGAGATACAGAATTTAATTCGTACAAACTGCCCTATACATTTCGTAGAAATGATAGGACGTATCTTTAACATGTCAGAAACAAGCGGAATTGTACAGGTATTTAAGACCATCTGTTCCGGACTATTAGCACCTTTCCATGCTGTCCTCGGAATCATCCCAAACTTCGCACATTCGGTGTTTGGTGGTGTGCCGTTAATTCTAGCACTTGTTGCAGGAATTCTGTTTCTATTCCTCCTACTACGCTATGGCAAGCCTCTTCGCCAACATCACTCCGAGCGATGTGGAGAGAGCCCTCCTTGAATGGAAATGCCGAGAGCGAATAGTACAGCTTTTGGGCATGCCTCGTCTACGGGAACTTAATACAACGTGGTTCCTGTCATTCAGACCAATCTGGCAAGATTGCATCTTACCTGTTCTACGCTGCCTGTTTTGCGGTGAAGAATGCGTGCTAGACACCTGTCTAACACTTCCATCAGTCATGCCAACGGATATCGATACTCTGCTGGACCCGATAACGGCCCATGCTGTGTGTTGTCCCCAGAGGCTACCAATCCTGATGACGGCATTTATTGAGATATCACAGACGCTTCCGGCTGCTGCTGAGGTACGAGATGGATCAACAGGCACACAGGTAACAATGGACGCGAACATTGCATCTTCTGCTGAAGGCGATGTTTCTCATCTCTGTGCAATTAACCTTCTGAACGAGGTGTTCCAAATGTCAATCAATCAATCAATCACAGAATTTGTAGAGCGCACTACTTACCCGCGAGGGTCTCAAGGCGCTGGGGAGAGGGAAGGGGGGATGCTGCTACTGGTCGAACAGCCAGGTCTTGAGTAGCCTCCTGAAGGTCAGCAGGTCTTGGGTCTGTCGTAGGCTTAGTGGAAGGGTGTTCCAGGTCTTGGCGGCGAGGTGTGAGAAGGATCTGCCGCCGGTGGTTGTTCTTCGAATGCGAGGGACGGTGGCGAGGGAGAGGTCGGCGGAGCGGAGCTGGCGGTTGGGGACGTAGAAGAAGAGTCGTCTGTTGAGGTAGGCTGGGCCAGTTTTGTGGAGTGCCTTGTGTGCGTGGATGAGGAGTTTGAAGGTGATCCTCCTGTCGACGGGGAGCCAGTGTAGGTTCCTCAAGTGGGGGTGATGTGGCTGTGGCGTGGTACGTCGAGGATCAGGCATGCGGAGGCGTTTTGTATGCGTTGCAGTCGCTTGATGAGCTTGGCCGGGGCTCCCGCGTAGAGGGCGTTCCCATAGTCCAGTCTGCTACTGACGAGGGCCTGGGTGACTGTTCTTCTTGTGTCTGTCGGGATCCACCTGTAGATCTTGCGAAGCATGCGGAGGGTGTTGAAGCAGGAGGAGGAGACTGCGTTGACTTGCTTGGCCATGGAGAGTGTTGAGTCGAGGATGACTCCCAGGTTGCGTGCGTGGTCGGTGGGTGTCGGGGCTGCTCCCAGCGTCGTTGGCCACCAGGAGTCGTCCCAGGCTGAGGGGTTGGAGCCGAGGATGAGGACCTCCGTTTTGTCCGTGTTCAGCTTTAGTCGGCTGATCTTCATCCAATCGGCGACGGCCTTCATTCCTTCATGGAGATTGGCTTTGGCGGCGAGGGGGTCCTTGGTGAGGGAGAGGATCAGTTGAGTGTCGTCGGCGTAGGAGATAATGTTGAGGTCGTGTTGTCTGGCGATGCGTGCGAGCGGGGCCATGTAGATGTTGAACAGTGTTGGGCTGAGGGACGATCCCTGGGGTACGCCGCAGATGATCTCGGAGGCTTCGGATCGGAAAGGTGGGAGGCGGACTCTCTGGGTTCTGCCGTCGAGGAAGGAGGTGGTCCATTCCAGGGCATTGTCTCGGATCCCTGCGTCGTGGAGGCGTGCGCGTAGAGTGCGGTGGCAGACAGTGTCGAAGGCAGCGGAGAGGTCCAGCAGGATGAGGGCTGCGGTCTCACCATTGTCCAGCAGGATCCTGATGTCGTCGGTGGCGGCGATGAGGGCAGTCTCAGTGCTGTGGTTGCTGCGGAACCCTGATTGGGATGGGTCCAGGATGCTGTTTTCTTCGAGGTATCGGGTTAGCTGTTTGTTGGCGATCTTCTCGATGACCTTGGCTGGGAACGGAAGCAGAGAGATGGGCCGGAAGTTCTTGAGGTCTCTCGGGTCCGCCTTGGGTTTTTTGAGTAGGGCGTTGATCTCTGCGTGTTTCCAGCTCTCTGGGAAGGTCGCGGTCTCGAAGGAGAGATTGATGATGTTGCACAGGTGGGGTGCGATGGAGCTGCTGGCTTTGTTGAAGATGTGGTGCGGGAAAGGGTCTGACCGGGAGCCGGAGTGTATTGTGCTCATGGTCTTGATGGTGTCCTCGATGTTCACGCTGGCCCAGGCTGGCAGGGGGTCGTGGTCGATGGTGTGTGGCGGGTCTGGTGCATCCATCTTAGTTGGGGCTGTCTGGGTGTTGAAGCTGTCGTGGATGTCGGCGATCTTGCGGTGAAAGAAGGTGGCGAGGGAATCGCACAGGGGTTGCGACGGCGGGATGTCGTTGGTGTTGGAGCTGGGATTGGAGAGTTCCTTCACGATGTTGAAAAGCTCCTTGCTGTTGTGTGCGTTGTTGTCGAGGCGGTCTTTGAAGGAGATTCTCTTGGCAGACCTGATGAGGTGGTGGTGGTTACGGATGGCGTCTTTGTGGGCTGTGTGGCTGTCCGGTGTCTTATCACTGTGCCATTTCTTCTCTAGTTTCCGGCAGGTACGCTTGGAAGCTAGGAGTTCCGAGGTGAACCAGCTGGCTCTTTTGGTGGTGTCGCTGTAGGTGAGCTTTTTCAGCGGGGCGAGGGTGTTGGCACAGTCGTCCATCCATCGTCTGAGGTTGCAGGCAGCGTCGTCGGTGTTGGATGGGTCGGAGGGAGGGCTGAGAGCGAGGGTTGCCCGGAGTTGGTCTTCGGTGACTTTGCTCCAGCAGCGGCGTGGGATCTGTTGGGTGCGGTGGTGTGTGGTGGGTTTCTGGAAGGTGAAATGGATGCAGCGGTGGTCGGTCCAGAGGAGTTCCGTGGTGTGGCTGAAGGAGACGTGGGAGCTTGAGGAGAAGATGGGGTCAAACGTGTGGCCGGCGGAATGTCACCAACTTCCGTGGACGATATTTTGGCTACGGACATAGATGATCTAATGTTTACACCAGACCCATACACTGACTTTGATTCGGCTCACAGTGTACCAGGGCACCATTGAAATTTGGCCTTCATATTTTAAAAACTTGGAACTATTCCCAGAAAACATGGCAAATGAACAATCTGCTTACAGTAGAACAAGTCTTATAAAACGGACTTCTTTGAATACTTCCAGGGACACATTGTCACCTTACTTGTCTAACATTTCATTTAATTCTATGATATGCAATGGCTTTGATTTTGAGAACTTATCGACCATTTCGTCATATGTATATATTTCTGTTTTCATTCACGTTGCATTTTACTTCCGTTATATGCTTAGAATGGAAACGATGCTTTAAATGTACAGTACCTATTGCATTTCAACAGTTTTGAGCTACTTTTACAATGCTTTTAGAAATGTTTTTAGCAACATGTGGTACTCAATTTTATGTTTAGCATTTAAATGTTTAGCATTTAGTATTATCGTTCAATCGAAGATGGAGTGGGTGTTGTATTCCGCTTTAGGGGTCCGTATATAGGTTTTCCTGAATCATGTCCTTATATAGGCACAATTCGCATTGCCCTTATATAGGCATAGAATCCCTGTCCTTATTTAGGCATTAACCGTGCACTCCAAATACAGGCATGGTCACCGACATCCGTCCACCCTAACGTCACAACGAGTTCTTAGAAACCAGACCCTTAAGCTTCGGGAGTTCCCCTAGCACAGGACTATTGATTTCTCCAAGAACTCATCTATTATGTATGAACCGTTATACCTTAAGGGTTCATTCCTGACGTCTTCCTCTGTCCGACTTCATGTCAATGCTAACATTCCAAGACACCTACCAGGTATAAATATACCTTCCCTTGCCAAAGCAAGTTAGAGGAGACCTCGACTTCAGAGGAGCCCGTATGCCGGCCTGACGCACTGAGAAGACGCTGTCATTCCTGCACGCAGACGAATCCAGCTTCCAGTGTTCTGACTCCCTTCGCGGGGTGTTAGAGTTCCAGATCCGGCTAGAGATTCCCACCTCTCTCATTCTCAAGGTATGGAGCTGACTAGAACCTAGAGCAGAGGTCTTCAAACTTTTGTAGGTTGAGCCCCCCAGCTGAATTTTTTAGATGTTGGGCCCCCCACCGCCTGACAGAAATTTCAGGAATCTGGTACACTACATAATCGACCGCCACGCGCATATCACGGGCCATATCCGGCAAATAATGTTCAACACAATAAGAGTGTTTATTAAACTGCAGGTTTGTGAGTGGATGTGGTGAAATGACAGAGGCTTATTACACAGCTCAAAACACAATTTTTCAAGATAAAATGTGCGTAAATTGTTTTTACTAGGATGCTTTGTTTTACACATGACATAGATTAATAATAACACCACCAACATAAATGTGATGGGTGTGCCAGTTTTTAGCCACATAGACTGTCAATCTGTGGATGGATTTTTGCTACTGCCATCCTCAGGTTGTGCTCCACATCCAGTCTCGAACGGTACTTAGTCTTTAATACCGCAACTGCTGAGAACCCAATCTCACATAAATAGGATGAGCTGAAAGGCAAGAGAGTTTTGATAGCAGTTTCTCTCAAAGCTGAATATTCTGCAAACATTTCAGCCAAAACAGTGACTGTAAGGGAGACAGTGTTATTAGATTTTTCGAGCACTCCCTAGCTCAGAGTTGGTACACGAGAAACAATTCTTCTCTGGAAACCATTAACAAACGTTTTAGGCAGCATTATAATGGGATAATTGCCCACCAACCAGTTATGGATCCGAAGACAAAGGTGAAAATCCACAGAGAGGGCGCTGAACGAACACCTAATTGAGAATTCCTTAGTGGTACGATAAGTTGCTTGCCTGAAGCAGTTGGGGTTTAGGACACGTCGGGCTTATGTTTAAAAAAATAGAACTGATAATAAATGAATAATGTTGCCTATTTTACTTCAGAGCAATGTTGTCTAACAAACTTTGTGGTGGCAGGGACATGTTAAGGATTTTGGGTGCCCTGGGCCAATACTATTTTGGGGGCCCCTGTTCAGAACAGCTTTGAGATTAAATGATTCACTTTCAGCTCTGCCATACCCTCTTTAGCCAGGATACTAACGGTGCACAGGCGCTATGGTCGAAATTCTAAGAGTTTACATCTAATATTCAGAGATAGTGATGTGTGTTTTCACTGTTGTAACAAAGCAGCAGCCCACTAATTTTACAGCAAATAATATCTGTGATATCCTCCAATTTCTCATATGTGAGGACCCGTTTTGATCTAAAATAAACTTTTTATGGTTGTTGCATGAAACAAAAACATTTCTCTGCAAATAGTAATAGAGTCTCTCACATCAATCACATAAAAAGAAATGAAACAAAACGGTATTTACAAGAATCTGTTTAGGAATTATTCCAGGCCATCAGGGCAAAAACAGAGCTGCCTCTATCAAGTGGCCCCCTGAAAGGCTGGATTGCAGTGCATGTATATGTGTCCTTTTGTAATTTAGGACAAAAACCTTGATGGGGCACGACATGCCCATACTTGTGTACAGGGGCGCAACTAGACCCGAACTTCGGGTGGGGGTTAACACTCCCAGCCAGGGCTGGCCCTAGCACTGGTAGCACACAGTGGAACGGTCTGTTTTGGCGCCCCCTCCCCCATTTGCTCCTTCTCCATGAATTTCCTCACTACCACTCACCAACAAAGCACCTCATCTCTCTATAGCACCTTTCTGGCAAACATTTCATTTTTTATAGCACTACTCGTAGTTTACTCACACTCAGTTCTTTGATCTGCATGGTACACTTTCTTTGTAGCAGGCACATTAAACCTCTGCACTGTGTGGGTGGCAGGAGTACCCATGTGAGTGCAGGGTGAGCCATGCAACAGTGTGAGAGTAGGGTAAGAGGAGTGACTGCAGGGTGAGTGAGGTGACCATATGAATTTGGGTGCGGGTGTAAGTGCAGAGTGGGATGAATTAATGTATGGTTAGTGATGGTCTTATTTGAGTGAGATTGCAGATTGAGCTGTCAGAGGGACAGGTGGGTGAAGTGTCACATGAGTGCGGGTGAGTAGGGTGCTTGTGTGACTGCAGGGTGAGGTACAGGGTGAACAGCGCAAGTGCATTGTGAGTGCACAGTGAACACTGTGAGTACAGGGTAAGCGGGTGAATGGTGTGAGTGCATCGGGATCAGTGTGAGGGCATTGTGATCGCTGTGAGTGCAGGTTGAGTGAAAGTGAAGGGCGAAAATGAGGAACGAGTTGTCTGAATGCAAGGCTCATTTCCAGACACTTGAAGTAACTCAGCAGGTTATTGACGGCAGCGTAGGGTTTCAGATATGTTAAACTATTGCTATTATGGCATTAACCAGGGATCAGGGTGGAGGAAATAAATGTGCTGATCTTACAACAAACTTCCAGTTTTATGATTAGGGTTGCCAGCTCATTATTTTGATGTCCCAGGCAGAACAAAAATAAACAGTCACCTAAAGCTGTATTGTCAGCACTTGTGTGTGCATACTTTGAACAGAAAATATAAATAGAAGCACTTTTAATTGTGGGGCTGCCTGAATGATCCATGCCTGATAATAAAATGGAACAAAGACTGAAAAGTCACATTACAAATGTATACATACTTCTTTATAAGCATATTTAGTGTCAAGACAATCAATTTGCAGGCTGTTGAAACAACACAAGGGTGGCTGGCATTTTTCTTTTGGCAACTTGAAGCCCTGTGGGCGTTGCGCGCCTGCCTGTGTAAATTTAAAAGAAACTTTGTCTCCTTTCTGCTCAGAGCTAACCCTCCCAGGACGGGGGTAAACTGGTAGAGTTGAAATGCTTCAGCTGCAGTGGGAGGCAGGATGTCTCCTCTGCTAAAACTGAAAGAAAGGAACAGGCAGTCATTTCAGCTGCAGTGGGAGGCATGGAGTCTCCTCTGCTATGAAATCGAACGTGAAGGAACAGGACTGTCTGATCGTTTGTTTTCGGTTTTAGCAGAGGAGACCCTGCCTCCCACTGCAGCTGAAGCATTTCAGCTCTACGAATTAACCCCCTCCTGGGAAGGTTAACTGTTAGCTCTTTACATAACAAAAGCACGGGCACGTCGTGCCTTATCTATTTCATCTCCCTCCCTCCTCCAACCCTCTGTTACCGGAGCTCTACAATAAACAATTCCCATTTGAAATGGGTGAAGACTTGCGAAGTTGCGACGCGGGACAGTAAAAGACCAACAAAGGGAAGATCTTAGTGCGGAGTGCGCGCCCCCCCTGAGATGGTGTCGCGCCCCCCTGGGGGGGCGCGCCCCACAGATTGAAGAACTCTGACCTAGAGGGACTCTTGGCATATCATACTTGGCATACTAGACTTAACATACTCTTAGTATACCAGACGAGAGAATACTCCGCCTACTTCTACCTTTCCCTACACCTAGACCAGGTTAGGTACATTGGGGTAGAACTAGTTTAGGGACGCATCGTATGAGTACTCGCATTTTTAGCTCATGTTATTTATGTACGTGAATATATGCTAAAAGATAATGCTAGCGCAGAATTATTTATTTCTACTGCTTACGCTGTACATTATTTATCTTGCATACTGTCTTGTGATCATAACAGCACATATCTCTTACACGAGAAACAAGACTGTTCAATAAAACCCTTTTATTGAAACGTCCGTCTTTCCTTTCTGTGTAACTCTGTAGAAACTAAGCATGCACGATTGACTGAGTGAAACTGTTATCTATTGTTTCCACGATTCTGAGACATGTTCCGCTTCTAACGGGAAACAAAAGTTGTCATGTTTTTCGGTTGCCAGAAACTACTCCCTTCTTGTTCTCAAGGAGTTTCTATGGGCCTCTGAGCTAGCTGGCACAAGTAATTAAGTTTAATATACTCGATAGGGACATACCGACCGTAGTCCTATGTCAAGCCTATAGGTTATATTATTCCAATGCGCAGAGCCTATTAGGGAAATAGGAACTACACTACACCCCCTTTTATGTGCTTGAACGTGCTCTCAGAGTCCCGGCCAGACCGCCCAAGCCTGGAGCCCCACCTCGTCCGCTAGTGGTGCAACTTCTTCATTTTCGGGATCGCGACCATATACTGCAACAAGCCCTACAGAAACAGGACCTGCAGATTGGGAATAATAGGGTGATGATATTCCCGGACTTCACCAGGGAAGTGCAGCACCAACGAGCTTCATTTATGGCCTTCAAGCGGAAATTGCGACAATTACAAATCCCATATGCAATGCTGTTTCCAGCGCGCCTCCGGGTAGTCGACAAGTCAGAGACGCACTTCTTCACTACCCCGCATGCAGCATGGGAATGGCTAGAGACCCGCCAGAACAGAGAGGCTCGCACTCCATCTCCGGATTTAACTCAACAGCATCTGACCAAAAATCAGCAACCTGCGAGAGCTCCTTCTCCTACAGAACGTCGACTGGAACGGCACAAATCCCTGCAGGCGATTGCGGAGCTTAGCCATGGAGGCACTAGCCCAGGATCGAACAAAAGTGGCCCCAACATGGACAGATCTGAAAGCTCGCAGCCAGGCAGCGCAAACGAGGACTCTGAAACTGATCTCCCGAATGTCACTCCTCAAACAGCTGATGAAATAGCCTGACAGAAGAACCCCATGTCGTATTTCAGAGAGTCCCAATGTAGAGGGGTCCGTCTTATGTTGAGATTCAGGCATCATAGCAGTCGACTGAGGATGCTGATATGACCATTGGGTTTGGCAGCCGTATCAAGATGTTGGGGGATATAGCCCGGGGGAGATCTGGGTCCGGTAGGGTCAGCTTCACACCCCACCACTTTCAGTGAGTTTCTTTTCACACGTTTCAGTTTGGATGGGAACTTGTTTGTTTGTACCTGTCCTGGGGAGGGAGAGTTGGGGGGTTCTTACTGTTCAGGGATTTTTGTTTGGGGCCAGGCATGTCGCTTTAGGGGAAGCTGCTAGGGATATGACACGGCCATCACAATGGGATCCACCGTAGGCATTAAATGCTTATCTTGGAACGTCAGGGGGATGCATATCATGTTGTGCTGACATAAAATCCATGCGTACTTGGTCAGGAGAGGGGTGCAGATCGCCATATTGCAGGAGACTCACTTATCAGAGAAGGAAGGTGCTGCATTACAGCGTAGATGGAGGGGGCAGGTGTTTTATACTACTTATTCAGCCTTCGCCAGGGGGACTCTGGTCTGGGTGCGGGCGGGAGTCCCTTTCCAATGTAACAGACAAATATTTGACCCAGAGGGCAGATTTGTTGTGATCTCAGGGCGCTTGGACGGAAGGGACATAACGATTGGGAGTTTATATGCCCCTAATATAGAACAGCCTGCATTTCAAGCTCAGCTCTCACGGACGTTAGCCTCAGTGTTGACAGGATCGGTACTACTAGGGGGCGACTTTAATTGTGTTATCGACGTCAGATCGGACCGATCTCACCCACCACTCCCTGATGCGCCCATACATAGAATTGCAGAGGCCAGACGTAATTGGCAGCAAAGATGGGGGTTGACCGACATCTGGAGGGCCCAACACCCAGGGGAAAGGGATTATTCTTTCTTTTCAGCATTACACGAACTGCATGTTCGGCTGGACGTGATCTTGTGTTCTCTGGATGTGCATGGGGGGGTTAGGATGAGTGAATACCTGACCAGAACGATCTCTGATCATAACCCGATGCTGGTGGCATTAGACTGGATTCGTGATAGACCTAAAATACCCGTTTGGCGCTTACGACCGGAGGCACTAGAAGATCAGGTATTTCGGGCCACAGTGGGTTCCGCTATTGAAGATTACTTTTTAGACAATGCTAATACGGCGACAAGCCAACTCATTGAATGGAATGCTTTTAAGAGTGTTATTAGAGGTCGCTGCATTGGGGAAGTGGTGGGGGTATGGAAGGTCCTTTTGCAAGATGTACAAAGAGCGGAACAGCAGCTCCGTGAGGTGGAAAGAGACAGACCGGAAAGGGTGGACAAGCAGGCAGACCTTCTCGCGGCTCGGGAAGCAGTGGCAACACAAGTAGAACGGCTGCGATGCTTTGATTATAAGGCTTACGCAGCCCGGGCCCACGCTGACAGAGATAAATCTGGGGCGCTGTTAGCTTGGTTGGCTAACCCAGCACGTAGGGGGGCGGCGATATTTAAGCTCCGAGGGCGGGAGGACGAGATCTATTATCGGCAACAAGATATTAACGCCCAGTTTCTGGAATACTACACTGCCTTATATCACAGTAGGCTAGCTCCCGGAGAAGAGGAGGTAATCGAGTTCATGGGAGCTGTGGAGCTTCCAAGCGTAGATGCAGAGGCGGCGGAGGCCCTGGTCAGCGATTGGGGAGGTGCGAGGGGCCTTTAAACACATGGCCAGAAATAAGACACCGGCGACAGATGGGTTGCCAATAGAATTTTACTCGACGTATGTAGATGTTCCGACTCCCCAACTAGTGGCGCTGTATAATAGGGCAAAACAAGAAGGCTATCTGCCAGCTTCAACAAGAGAGGCGGTGATTATTCCACTCCTAAAGCCCGGCAAACCGGCTTGGGATAGAACTGCTTATCGCCCACTTGCTATGCTCAACTTGGATTATAAAATACTAAGTCGTATACTGGCCACCCGCCTGCTTCCGCATATGGCGACGCTAATATACACTGATCAGGCGGGCTTTATCCCAGCCAGGAATACGGCGATGAATATACTTAGGCTATTGCGAATTTTAGAAGCGGACACATACCAGAAAGACGAGGCGTGTATCTTTGCAGTTGACATCGAGAAAGCTTTTGGTAGCCTCGAGTGGCCATATCTTTTCAGAGTCATGAGGGCATTTGGGCTGGGGGAACGATTTGTGGAATGGACGGCTCTCTTGTATAAGAATTCTACTGCTAGGGTCAGGACAGGAGGACTGATCTCGGATGCCTGTGAGGTGGGCCGGGGGACAAGGCAAGGCTGCCCGCTGTCGCCCTTGTTGTTTGCCCTGGCAATGGAGCCTTTGGCTGTGCATGCTAGGTCAGGACGATATTATCAGGGGTTGGCGGTGACGGATCAGCTTCAATATATAGCACTATATGCGGACGACTTACTGATGTTCCTGGCTAATTCGGGGGAGGCTCTCCGAGGAGCCAAAGAGCTCCTGAGTGTCCTGGGGAGAGTAGCAGGACTTCGAGAGAATTGGAATAAGTCGTGCCTCTTCCCGACGCAATCAGACAGAACTGGACGACCGGGGACGGGAGGTGTGAAATGGGAGGATAGATGCCTGCCTTATTTGGGTACCCAAATATATCATGCCCACGGGGACCTGCTGGAGGGCAATATAGGACGAGCGTTGCGAAACACCAAAAGTAACTTCGATTTCTGGGGGAACCTCCCACTGTCTGTGGCGGGTAGGGTCGCACTTTTAAAGATGGTGACACTGCCTCGACTCTTGTATTACTTTGGGTCGCTTCCACTCTGGATACCGCCTAGACTATTTACTCAGCTCAAAACAATGGTCACGGGGTTCTTGTGGGGATCTGGGAGACGGAGGGTGGCACTCACTACCATGATGAGACGTAGAGCGGAGGGGGGATTTGCAGTACCAGACTTTGAGGCCTATTATCTTGCAGCGCAGCTGCAGTGGTTCACGAAATGGATGGCGGGGCGTCTTCGGAACACGGATGACCACGGAGGCAGTGATCCGAGTTTGAGGATCCTCTCTCGTGTGTTGCTACGGCTCCCCATGAGGGGCCGTTCGGCCCCCTCCGACCTGAGTACAGTGCACAAGTGCTGGAATAGGTCCCTTAGACGGGCGCAGATTCGATGCCCCTATGCACCAGACATTCCACTGACCATATGCGAGGCCTTCCCTCACGGTGGGAATTGGCATAGACTGCAGGCATGGAAAGAGGCAGGAATCTCCACAATAGGAGACCTATACGAGGAGAATACTTTGCTCCCCTTCAACGATCTATTAGAGCGGCATGATCTCCCAAGAGGAGATTTTCTTCTGCATGCCGCCCTGACAGCTGGCATGCGAAAGCACTGGCAGGAGGTGATTGCTGAGCCTCAGACTTCCACAGTTCGTCAATACATAGTGGTGGCTGCTGGAACTTTCAAGGCGGTTACTTGCCTTTATAGGCGCCTAATGCAGGAGATAAGCCGGCCTCTGACTGCCTTGCGCATCAAGTGGGAGGGGGATCTGGGCGAGGCTATAGATGAGAAACCATGGGGGGAGCTTGTGGAGAGGGCCTGGAAGAGCTCCAGGAATGCACGATTCCAGCTGATCCACTTCTATGTTCTGCACAGAGCATACCTCACCCCGGGCAAGATCAACACATTTTTTGGTGTTTCGGCCGCCTGCCCGCGTTGTAACACGGAGGGGGCGGGGTTTTTACATATGTTGTGGGATTGTCCAAACTTGGGAGATTTCTGGAGGGGGTCACTGCAGTATTGGCGACTACAACGGATAGAGAAGTTGTGCTGAACCCAGGGTATTGTCTACTACACTGGTTCCCTCACACAGCCAGGACCAAGGTCACTAGCAAGTTCATAGATTTGGGGTTGGTGTTGGCTAAAAGAGAGATCACTAGCCACTGGAAGGCGAGAAATGGCCCTAATGTACCCAGATGGACGAGGGAATTGGTGAAGTGGGTGGAATGCGAGGGGACATTCAGACTGCAAATGGCCCAAAGGACAGGGAATGAGAAGACGCTGGAGGCAGAAAGGGCATGGATGGCACTAGTGGAACTCCTGAGACAACCGCTGAAGATAGGGATGGAAGCCTGGATGGAGAGGGCCCTAATGGGGGTGACTGATCATACGGCGTTCCTAGTGTTCCTGACTGATGATCACACAATAGGCCTGCCCACTGTATTATACACCCCACGCTGTACTACCAATGATACATGCTAGATGGAGTGGCAAATAATTTGCAATATGGGGTCGCGCTAAGAGCACGTGTAGTTGAACTGATCATAAGCGGCATGCCTGGGGGGTGGGGAGGGTGGGAGTTTGGGGTGGGGTGGACTGGAATTATACGGGGCGCACTGTGATTGAAGAAGAGCCTCGAGGGGATTGATAAATATTATATTACGTTGACACTTAGCAAGGGGCAGAGGTCTGGAGGATGGCCCAGGCCTACATTGAATACTATTCTCATGTGTCACAGGCAAGAATGCTGGACAATTGCAATTGGAGGAACTGTGTTTATTGTGCTCAACTGCTTCCTTACGCATCTGGGGGCTCTCATATAATGCTAACAATTTCAGAGATTTGTTTGAGTGTGTCATTTGAAAACTCAATAAAATCTGTTTAAAAAAAAAAAATGAACAATGTAACTTAGGATCAAACACAGTCCCTAAATCACTACATGTGGAGTACATGGTGCAGGAATGTCTACATAAACAATCACAAAGGTATTTTTCAATTAAAGACATTCACACACTGTTGCAGTAAAAATAACTGGCAACATTGAGGAATGGGTATTGTGGAGATGCAAGTGCTCCAGGGAACCTTAACAAACAAACACCGACTCTTCATCTACTAAATGGTCTCTTACAAACCTGTGAAATAGTGGGGACTGATATGCAAACAAGACAGACAAACCAGCTACCGCAGATCAAGGCCTGTATGTGAGTGTGGGGAAGCTGTCCTAGCCTGGGATGACTCACATGATGGGGGGCTGAAGCCCATAGACCCCCATGTGTGTTGACATCCAATCGGAAAGTGTTCAGCATACCCTTGAAATTGCCATGATGGCATTAGCGCATTGGTTGAGGGGCAGGTGCACCAGGGTCACCGGTGGTCCATGGTTTGGTGGGCCTTCATATACCACACCAATGGAATTACCCACTTACACAGTCCCTACCAGGCCACTGCAACATTAGGCATCGATTTCCATGGATCACCAGCTGTTCTGTAAATAGAGGCTGGGGGACAGCCTTTGGGGCATAACCACCAAGGTGCACTGACTTACATGCTCTGATAGAGGTAGTGTCATCTCCACCACACAAACATCACTTTCAAGTCATGGCAGGTGCAGGAAGTTTGCGTTGAATGTAGGGTCCTTGCAGGGAGGGGAATCACAACTGGACAGTGTGACCTACATACCACACCCTTTTTGCAGCAGCAGTGTTCATTTTACTACACAACCTATTACTGGTAAAAGCACAGAGGGCAGGTTCAAGAGTGATCACAGATTGTGTGCAAATTACTGTCTGAGGCCCTGAGCATCATTGTGATCACAATCCAAACATGGGTCAATAGCATGTCGTGTATGTACAATGAGGGAATGTCACCATCAGGTCGGTACAGTTAGCACGCTAAATACTAGGGGAATCACACATTTGATGCAGGACAATGAATTGCAATAAACACACATATGTGTGTATCCCAAAGTGAATGCATAAGTCCACAACAACAACCACAGAAACATCCCAGGACAATACAACTCCAATGTACTAACAAAATTATGACATTGTGATGCATCTGTGTACAATTAAGCACAGAGGATATTTGGACAGACAACACACATGTCCACAGACACAGCCACTCAGTACTGCGTCAGTGTCTCCAACTACAACAACACAGAAGTGGTTGTGTCACAGTTGTCTGGGAAATATGTCTAGTCAAAATCATTATTGTTTTTGAAAGAAGCATGGGCCAACAACAATGTCGTATTCATTCCCCATGTGTGGACTGGTGCCGCTGTACACAAATAGCAATTTGCATGTGTATACGGACATCTTTTGAGAATGTCATTTGCAGCCAATCTACATCTAGCACCTCAATCTGTACTGTATGCCTGAAAAAAATAATACCATTTTGAATGTGCAGAGTGTGTCCTGCATAGTAGTAGGAGTATGCATGAGTCACAGGACATAGGATCAACAAGCAGTGTTGGCTTGTCTAGTGCACAGCTCATTGTGTAAGATAAGCTGCCAGCACGGGTGAGGATGCTGGGGTGGTGGTTCAATCTGTGGCTCAAAAACACAAGTGACATAGTCATCTTGAAACTAGGATATATGGGCACAACTTGTGATGATGAAAGACGTGCAGAATTAAGTCCGCTTTGTCCACATTTTGCACTAAAACAATGTCCGACAATCTATTGAAACACCAAGGAGACTTTGTACAAACACATATTTCTATCCGGATATAAATCAGTATTTAATGTGCACAATGGGAGCCCTCATGGACACACACACGGGCTACCCTTGTGAAACCAGATCAGAGGTTACAAAAGTTGTGAGAATGCAAAAACTCATTTGAACTGGGTGTACTGTTCCAGTGTCAAATGAGTGTTTGTTCACAGTGCAATGTGTTTTCTTCCACACAACAAGAGACATCATCACAATGACACCATCTCCCTTGGTGTCACCATACTTCAGATATTCAAAAATAGAAGGCCAGCAATAGCCATGCATGTGTAGTGTACTGGCACATGTGGGGACGCGTACCCAGGATAGTCTGACCCCAGGTAGAACAACAACACACATTCATTACTTGGACATTGATGGAGCTGTATCCCTCAAAGGAATGGACTGCCATCCAATGTTCCAGATTCATGACATTGCAAATGTAGCAATCACCACATCCATCCCTGGGCACTTTCAAAGGCCAACAATTACCAATTAATGAGTACAAATACCTACATTCTATAATTTCATTCATTTCGAGTACAAATACCTACAAAGGGTTAAATACCACATATGCCAACACACAACTCAAACAAGGCAAGGCTAGGTTGAGGCAACTTTTATAGTGATGCCAATCGGTCTTGCATATGACAGTGTACTCAAAGTGGGCATTCACACAATCAGTCATGAAAATCCATTGTCAGACAGCAAGCAGCAGACAACACATTCCACATCTCTACCAATAGGAAGGTGCACCAGGAAAGAAGTCCCTGTTCAATTTAGGTGTTGCATCATCTTCTTAATTGATCACAAGAAATATATAAATTAAAATTCAGCCCACGCGTTTAGTTCCGAGTTACCAAGCAACTTCATCAGGGCTCTAAAGAGTATGATAAGGTCATATGTATATCTCGTAATATGAAGTCACCACGTCTTCAGGGTAGTTTTCCTCATAAGTCAAAATCACAAAGGTACCACAGAACAATATCACGTCCAAAAACAGATACCTGGAAGTGGTGATGTTTATAGAGAAATGACACTACACTTTTAGTACACGTCATGTTTTAAAACATCCATGCACTTAGTGGACATGTGGTCATCTTACATCTGTTGGCAGATAGTACGAGTCACCATGGCAGGGGAAATGACCATCTTGGGTATCCGTTTTAGGACTTGATATTGTCCTGTGGTACCTTTGTGATTTTTTTGTTCTTATGAGGAGAACTACCCTGAAGACTTCATATTAAGAGATTTACATATGACCTTATCATACTCTTTAGAGCCCTGATGAAGTTCCTTGGTAACTCGGAATGAAACGAGTGGGCTGAATTTTAATTTATATATTTCTTGTGAACAATAAAGAAGATGATGCAACACCTAAATTGAACATGGACTTCTTTCCTGGTGCACCTTCCTATTGGTAGAGAAATTGTCTGTTCTGATTCTCAGTGGCACCCAACAGCGGCAAGTGCTGGAAGAATTGTGCACGGGACATTTACTTAGATGCAACTAAAGGTTTAGGTGTGACAGTAACAGTCCACCACTGCGTTTCTAATACATTCCACCTCTTCATATCTACTCTGACAACTGTATTTGAATACTTACAGAAACAAAAACTACACATATGTACAAATCAACATTACCTCATGGCCTGCATGAACTATACTTGTGCAGGCATGACTCCTCTCACATCCACCCCAAAGTACATGATCAAATATCAACACTAGAAAACACACAAGCATGTCATAACCCACCTCTGCTGCAGCTAGTTGGAAAAACATGTTTGGCCCGCAAGCTACAGCCTTGTACTCCAACTGTTCAAACACAATTATCACAAGCTCACTCATGCACTCCTCTACTCACAAACACACCTACATGTACAGCACCACTCTTCATCACTATGTACACAACAACTCGCACATACATGACATGCACACTATGTACTGTACTCATCACCTCCTCAGCAGACGACAAACTTTACATGGAAAAATGACCACGTTCATCACTATAAGCACCCTCTACAATGTATTTGGAATGCACTCATGTCACAACGTGCAACATCACTGCCCACTCTGACATGTAAACTTAATACATCACAACTTCTGACAACAAGACACTTACATTGCTCAATGGATATGTCCCTAGTAAGTCACATATCATCACACACACACCCTACTCTGCTTAAGTTACCCATATTGTCATTTCTACAACACATGCATACACAGATGCTATAACAACATACATCAACTATATGTCACTACACATTTTACCTTTCTGCAGACTACAGTACACAACTGGCATATACCCTTCACATACACTCAATCAATCAATCAGGGGTTTCTAAAGCGCGCTACTCACCCGTGAGGGTCTCAAGGCGCTAGGGGGGGGGTGCAGCTCCGAAACAGTCGAAGAGCCAGGTCTTGAGGCATTTCCTGAAGGTGTGCAGAGTGGGGGAGCGTCTGATGTTGACTGGGAGCTCGTTCCAGGTCTTTGCTGCGACGTAGGAGAAGGCTCTTCCGCCTGCTCTGGTTCTGCGGATGCGTGGGGTCTCTGCCAGGGCGAGGTCGGCGGAGCGGAGGTTCCTTTTGGGTACGTGGAAGGAGACTCTTTTGTTGAGGTATTTGGGTCCGATGTTGTGGAGGGATTTGTAGGCGTGAGTGAGTAGCTTGAAGGTCACTCTCTTCTCGATGGGGAGCCAGTGGAGGTCTCGTAGGTGCTGGGTAATGTGCTTGTGTCGTGGGGTTCCGAGGACGAGTCTGGCTGCGATGTTCTGTATGGTTTGTAGCTTGTGTAGCAGGGTTTTGTTGATTCCGGCATAGAGGGCATTGCCGTAGTCCAATCTGCTGTTAATGAGTGTGTGGGTGACGGTCTTTCTGCATTCGGGGGGATCCACTTGAAAGTCTTGCGGAGGATGCAGAGGGAGTTAAAACAGGTGGAGGCGACGGAGTTGATCTGGTGGGTCAGGGTGGAGTCTAGGATGATGCTGAGGTTCCGGGCGTGGTCCGTCGGGATGGGTGGGTGTCCGAGGGCAGGGGGCCACCAGGAGCTGTCCCACGCCATGGGGGAGGGTCCGAGGACCTCTGTCTTCTCCGAGTTCAGTTTTAGGCAGCTGTTGCTCATCCAGGCTGCAACATCTTTCATTCCTTCTTGGAAGCTGAGTCTGGTGTCTTCGGGGTTCTTCGTGAGAGAGAGGATGAGCTGGGTGTCATCGGCGTAGGATACTATGCTGAGCCCATGCTGTCTGACGATGGCGGCGAGGGGGACCATGTAGATGTTGAAGAGGGTGGGGCTGAGCGAGGATCCTTGGGGTACTCCGCAGTTTATCTCAGTAGGTTCGGAGAGGAAGGGAGGGAGTCTGATCCTTTGCGTTCTGCCGGAGAGAAAGGAGCAGATCCAGTCGATGGCTTTTCCCTGTAATCCGGCGTCGTGGAGTCTGGCTGTGAGAATCCGGTGGGAGACGGTGTCGAAGGCTGCGGAGAGGTCTAGTAGGATGAGGGCCGCAGTGTGGCCCTGGTTGTGTAGCATGCGGATGTCATCGGTGGCGGCAAGGAGGGTGGTCTCGGTGCTGTGGTTGCTGCAAAATCCGGACTGGGAGGGGTCGAGGATGGCGTTCTCTTCGATGAAGGTGGTCAGTTGGGTGTTGATGAATCTCTCGGTGACTTTGGCTGCAAAGGGAAGGAGAGAGATGGGCCGGTAGTTTTTCAGGTCCGTCGGGTCGGCCGAGGGTTTCTTGAGGAGGGGCTTGACCTCTGCCCGCTTCCAGTCGTCAGGGAAGATGCCGGAATTGAGGGAGGCATTGATGGTCTGGCCTAGTTCGGGGGCTATGGCGGCGGCGGCTCTGTGGTAGATGTGCGGTGGGCAGGGGTCCGTGGGGGCTCCTGAGTGGGTGTTCTTCATGGTCGTGGTAGTGTCTTCAGTGGTGGCAGGTTTCCAGGTGGTGATGGTTGGCTGGTTGCCGGTGGCGGGGAGGGGCGCGGTGTCCGGAGTCTATTCGCTGAAGTTGTCATAGAGGGCCTTGATTTTCAGGTGGAAGTAGGAGCTGAGCTTGTTGCAGAGGTCCTGAGAAGGTGTGATGTCCGTGGCTTCGCTGGGGGCTTTGGTGAACTGCTGAATGACGTTGAAAAGTTATTTTGCATTGCTTGCGTTGGTGTGGATTTTGATCTTGATAAAGGTCCGTTTGGTGGCTCTTATGCGCTGGTGGTATTCATGGCGTTTCTGTAGTTGTTCTAATCTTCAGGGGTTTTCCTATTCCGCCAGAGTTTCTTGAGGCATCTGCAGGAGCGCCTGGCTTCTTGGAGGTCGGTGGTGAATCAGGCGGCCATCAGGGCGCATTGTTTGACGGGGCGGAGGGGTGCGAGCTTGTCAGCGCAGTCGGCGATCCAGCGGTGTAGTTTTTTGGCTGCGGAGTTGGCGTTGGTCGTGGCGGAGGGGGGGCCGTGGAGGAGAGTGGTGTTGAGGTGTTCTTCTGTGATCTTGCTCCAGTTTCTCCATGGCGGGCGCGGGGCTGGTTTGGGGGTGGTGGTGGTGGTGAAGGTGAAGTGTACGCAGTGGTGGTCTGTCCATAGGGGCTACGTGGTGTGGCTGAAGTGGATGTTTGTCCCTCCTGCGAAGATGGGGTAAAAGGGTTGTCCGGCTCTGTGGGTGGGGGTGGTGACGAGCTGCCACAGTCCGAGGTTGTCAAGGAGGGTGGTGGAGTCGGGTCACTGCGGTTGTCGAGGTGGAAATTCAGGTCTCCGATGAGAATGTAGTCCGTGGAGGCAATGGCTTGGGGTGAGGTGAGGTCGGCAATGGTGGTGGCAGAAGAGGCGCGGGGTCCGGGGGGTCTGTAAACGAGGGTCCCGCACAGCATGGTTCTCGGGCTGTTCTGGATCTGGAAGTGGAGGTGCTCTGTGTTGGAGAGGGGGTCGCTCGTGCTGGAGGTGGAGAGTCGAAGGTAGCTCTTGTGTGAGATGGCGAGTCCTCCTCCAGGGCGGAGGGTGCGGTCCTTTCTTTGGATCTTGTATCCGTCGGGGATGGTGGTCGCGATGTCGGGGGCGGAGGTGGCGTTGGTCCATGTTTCCGTGAAGAAGGCGACGTCAGGCGAGAGAGTGTCGAGCAGGTCCCAGATCTCCGTGGCGTGTCTGTGTAGGGAGCGTACGTTGAGGAGGATGCACGTCAGGGCTTCGGTGGTGCGGGTGTCCGTCGTGGGTTCTGCGGGCGTGGGAGAGCTGTTGATGGTGAAGGATAGTCGGCAGTGTCGGCAGGAGAACTGGCCGTGGGTGGAGTTCGGCGTCGATCTCTGGCAGTAGTTGATTCTCCTGGGGTTGAGTGCGTGGAGGGCGGCGGCGGTGTAGCGGTGGGAGGTCGTAGATCCAGGGTCCCTGGCGCTGGCCGTGGTCGGGTCGCGGACGGGCGCAAACGGGCTTGCCTTTGGCGCGCCAGCGGCACGACCGCACAGCGGCTGCCATTAAAAAGGGGAGGGGGACGGGACGAGAGGTAGGGAGGCGGGAGCGGGGGCTGAGTAGGGGGCGGGCCGCAGGTGCGCAGCAGCGGGAAAACGGCGGAGCGAGAGGACTGGTAGGGAAGACACCTGGTGGGGCAGAGGAGAGGGAAATATAAACAAATTAAGAGGGCAAAAATAAAGAAAGGAGGGCGGAGAGAGGGCGAGAGATGAGATCAGTGAATAAAGGGAGCGAGAAGCGGAGATGGGTGCGGCTCCAGGCAGGAGTCAGGCAGGAGACAGGAGCGGTCAGCCGGCTCGAACCCTCACCAGGAGGAGGATGCAGAGCTGCTGGGGAGAGAGCTGGCCTGGACCGGAGGTCAAGGTTTCACTTATCCCCTTTGTCACAAAGGACAAGTTGAACGTTGTCTCACTGTGGCTCTGTCACATCCACATGTTACTTACATGCCCAATAACACCATTGACTACTTTCACATCAACAACTATCCTCACTCATTTGAAGATGCCTGGTCACAGTCATACCTCACTGTAGACACACAGACTACAGATCACCAGCTGCCCAAATACGACCTTGTGTAAGTGCTTCAACACCTATCTCATCTACCCATCCATCTCATACCTTGCACAAGATTCAAACTGTTGCATACTCGGAATCACATAATTGTATCTGTAAACACTCACATAGGGGGAATGTGGATACCTCATGTCTCCTACACAAGATCTGCCTATGCATTCAACTCATACCTCACACCCTCTGACAACCACTAAATTTGTCCTGCTACCATGACGTATGTATCTCCACTCACACCAATACTTTAAATACTAGTCACTCTCACCTTATCCTTTGTTCAAGCAAGCTCAGCACATGCAACATGAACCACTGACTATACATCTGCAGTCAAGACGCATATTTCCATCAACACATCCTCACATGTGTGGCAACTAAGAGCATGGTGGAGACTCAAGATCTGGGAGCATCTGCACAGTAGACAGACACACATCCTTTCTGTGCACTCACTGTCCACTTGCCTCACCACATGTACTACCTGGCAAGTCAACAGACATCACAGCACTCATAATACAGCTTGGTGTGACATGGAACAGTGTCAATATAAGCTCAAATCAACACCCTTGTCAGTCATTCTCAAAATACATATGACACACAATTCATATGCTCAACTACGACTTGTGTCCATCAATGTTAATTGTCCTGATGAGCTTAGAGCATCATACCCATCTAATCTTGCCTGC
Organism: Calotriton arnoldi; assembly: GCA_963921515.1. Classification (NCBI taxonomy): domain Eukaryota; kingdom Metazoa; phylum Chordata; class Amphibia; order Caudata; family Salamandridae; genus Calotriton; species Calotriton arnoldi. The sequence goes on from CAWUFW010000386.1 coordinate 1,622,070, forward strand.
CCAAATTCCTGCAAGGGGACACCTCCCCTGGGAGGGGCATCTTGGGGGCATGCCAGGCACCAAAGGGGACAAACTAATGGGGACTGGGTTGTGTTTTCGGAGCGATGGGATCAGGAGGGGTGTCACTGTCCACTGCAGTGGTAGGGTCTGATGGCGGGGGGTGGGACTCCACTGCAGCGGTTGGCTCTAATTGTGAGGGGGTGCAGCTGTAGTGGGATGGTCAGTTGGAGCTGGGGATGGGGTGACCTTAACTAATTTTGGGATTTTTTGAGGGTTGTGTCGGAAATGCCGAGGGAAGAGGTAATTTTTGTGGGGGCTTTTGTCAATTTAGAGGTACTGGGCTTGTCTGGGGATCCAGGGGTTGTAGGAGTGGATGTTTTAGATTGGGACCGGAGGGATTTTCTGTGAGGAGTTGTTGCCTTCTCTTCCTTCTCGGGGGGGGTTGCAGATGCCACTGGTGGGTCATCCTGGAGGTACTTCCTCTTCTTAGGAGGGGGGGTGTATGTTTGGGGAGGGAAGAATTCAATGGAAACAAGGTGGGGAGCCTGGGCTGAGGGGGGAACAGGAGAGGAAAGGGTAGGGGTTGTGGAGGCAGAGGGTTGTGAGGTATGCGGAGTGTCACTGGATGCATGTGTGTTGGGTGCTGTCTCTTCCTTGGGGGGTGAGAGTGTGCTGTCTGTAGCATGAGTGTGCGTGTGTGTGGTTTGCAACTTTGGTCTGTGTGTTTGTGTGCTGCGTGTGGATGTTATAGTGTGTGAATGTGTGTGTTTTCATGTGCTTGGGTCTGGGAGGGTAGTTGGGACAGTGGATGAGGAAGAGGTAGGAGGTACTTCTGGAGGAGAGACAGTGCTGCCGTTAGTGTTGAGGCCATAGCCTGATTTGATCTCTGTAGGGCAGACATGTTTGAGTGAATGCCCTCCATGTACGATGACATTTCTGTCAAAAGAGTGGTGTGTGCATGGAGGACACTCAGCATGGATGTCTGCCCCACAGAGATCTGCCTCAGGAGGTCGTTGGTCTCAACACCAGGCCTGGGCGTAGTTCGCAGAGTGTTGCTATGCGGAACTCTGCGAAGTTACAAAAAAACTCCGCGAAGTTCCACGAGTGGCAGAGTGCAGTGCGAACTGCAGTTTGTGCTGGTATTCCTGCCGCTCGGGTAGAAATTCTACCCGAGCGGCAGCTCGCGCTCGCTAACTTACCATTCGCGCTCACGAACTTACCGTTCGCGATCACGAACTTACCGTTCGCAATCGCGAGCGGGGAAAAAACTCTGCTGCACATCACGAAGCGGAGTTTTCTGCACTCCACGAGCTCCGCGGAGTGCGGAGTGCAGAAAACTCCGCAAACTCTGCGAACGGAGCGAAGTTCACCGCCCAGGCCTACTCAACACTGACGGCAGCGGGGGAGACAGGTGCAGGGGGTGAGGTGCCTGGCCCAAAGAAGAGTTTGCCCCTGCCACAGGAGCTGCCACGGACACTGTATCTGGGAGCAGCTGGGAGGGTGGAGATGGTAGTGGTGGTGAAGGTAGACTCTGATGTTGTTGATGCAGTATCTGTGTCCCCCAACCCCACATGGGAGTCCTCACTGGAGCTGTGATCAGATTCAGAACATGCAGATGGTGTTGCAGATCCACTCCCAATGAGACTCCCCCTCACCATCTCCGTCACTGGGTCCCCCCTCCGATGACTCTTCACTGGACCCAGTTTGACGTTCTGCTCCCACAACATCCGTGGCACTGTCTCCTCCTGTGGCCGCTGATGATGCTGTGACCAAGAAAGACAAAGATTTCCATGAGTCATCCATATCTAGTTGACACATGTTAGCATCACAGATGTTCTCAGATATCAGACATAACATTGAGTTGTGCTATTAGCGCATGTTGCATTAACATAAATGGGACTTGTTACTCTGCCACTTTCACATTGCTCAATCACACATGATGTGATCAGCAACATTGCGTGTATCAACATCAAAGTACAGAACCACAAGGTTGACTAATGGAGTTTGTGGTAGGGAATATTTTGTCTTGTGCTCATGATGGACTTGTGTACTGACATTACTGTCTCCTCTCTTGCAAGTGAGTAGAGCCATCAAAATGGAAATAGGAATCTCAGATTACATTGAGACATGGTACACATACTGCAATCCTTAGTCATCAAATGTTGAACCATTGGCTCATATGTCACGGCTCACATGTCTACCTTGTCAAACATGCACAATGCATACTTATTGCATGAGTCATGTTACACAGTTCACAGTGATTAATAACGTGTTCATTAGCTTTGCTTATCCAATGTCAGCTCACACGTATGAGTGTCATCCTGGAGACACCAAGGCAGAAAGCATAGCTGGGCTGACAGGCATGTAGCACACTGTCCTGTGTCATCTATGAACGGTGTCATGTAGCAGAATCATAAAGATTTGAATATTAAAAACAAATCAAGTTTCATAGATGTAATAAATGGTCTACAAACTTCCACGTCTGATAACTGCAGCTTCACAATGCCTCAGGCGGAACACCAATCCACTGGCACATCTGGGTGCAATGACTGGAGGGACTCTAGTAACTGAACCCATTTCCAGCATGAGTACAGTCAACACTGTTGAACAGACTTGGCTACATTGAAAAAGTCCACATTTGTATGGACAAAGTCTGACTGTCCCTCCCTTTGATTACACAGTATGCACACTTTGTACTGCTGATATTTCTCATGTCCAGCATCTCATGTGGGTGACAAACTTAAATTTGGTGCATATTTGACATCTCAGAATCAGACAGTGATGCCAAAAAAACATTGTTTAGCAAGTCATCAAGTTGGAGTATTCAAGACCATTAACACACATGTCAACAGTTGTGACTGTGTACTTCACATCATACCTCACAAATGCTGCCATGTTGCGATCAGTAACAACCTGTGTTTGACACTGAATGGCTTGTGATTTCACCATCACAAACTCCTACACATGGACTCACTCTTCCGAATGTTGGTTATGGATTTTTTACAAAACATCATGGGTAAGGTCTTTGTGACATGCAACCAGAGTTACCCTAGCTGTGACTGTTCCATGGGATACATGTGATCACAATTAGCTGCACGCTTGGGAAAAAACATTTGCACACGGACCAAGCCAAACCAATCTAGGCCTTAACATAGACACATCATTCTGCCAAAATGTTTAGCATGTGATTTCCACAATTGAAAGCTCCAATCACAACATGCTTCAATGATTTGTTCAGACTACTCTGAGAACAGGATCACAGATCAGTGAATGTGCAGACACTTGTCAAGCTATGGGATTCATGCTGAAACTCATACACACGTCTTGTGAAAATTAGAATGCACACATGTGCATGTCACTACTGTTACTACCCTGAACATAACTCACTCACATGTCCCTGATGAATGGGGCATTACATGTCATCTATTGATCCACAAGCATTTTCATCTTGTGAAAATAATTGCACGTTTGGCAGACTTACGACCTGTAAAAGTGCCATCAGGCTCAGATCTCAAAACCTGCCTGAATAAAGACAGAAGTGCAACATGTAACTGACTCACCCCCTCCTTGCTGCTGTTTGGCCTTCAACTGCCCATCCAGGTCAGGGAAGACCACTGCTAGGATGCGGAGCATGTGGGGGGTCAAGGTTCGCCAGCCACCTTGCTTAACCGGTTGTGTCAGGCCCAGCTGGACCTCAGCAATCCTCTCTGCCCAGCCACGAAGGTCCTGCCACCTCTTGTGGCAATGACGGACGCAACGAGATGTGACCCCCACCTCACGCACCTTCTTGGCGATGGTCAGCCACATCCTGGACTTTTCATGGGAGTTGACGTGTTAGGATGCATTGGTGATAGTCCCTTAGTTTCCATGCATCATGTTTCTGAGTCATACACTACTATACATTGGTCATGGTCAGTTTTGCAAAAATAACTAAGGGGAATGCATGTGGCATCATGTGTATCAGTCCTGTGTTCAATGAGATCTCTCTTCCATGAGAACAGTGATGACATGTTTGCCACAGTACACACACTTCCACAGCATCGTGCCTGCCCAAATCAGTTCCCTACACCCAGTTAAACTTGCAAAAAGCCTAAAGGAATTTCTATGATTGAGATTCCTACTGCCAGTGATGGGGGGGTTATTGCACATGTCCAAGGGCAATGCACTGTTATCCTCACTCACCCGCTCCTCTGGTTTGCCATACATCTGGCTGTGTAGTGGCAGGAGTGTGTCCAGTAGGGCCTGGTTCTCTTCCTTACTGAAAGCTGGGTCCCTGGGCTGTGTCCTTGCCATTGTGGCTACCAGAGGATGTTGTCACAGCAGCAGAGAGATGGTGAGGTGCAGGAATGAAGCAGGTAGTGTAGGCAAGTGCAGTCTCTAGGTATCAGACAGACTTATATCTCTACAGCAGAGGTGGTATCAAATCCATGAATCCAAAATGATAGGTTCGCATCGGTCGCATTGTACAAATCGGTCCAATGCATGAAATGTTTTGCAAACGACACGCCTACCGCGACGTTCAAAAACTCTTCATCTGACTGCGAGTGACTTTGATACATTGGTGAAGGGAGGTAACCGAGTTAGTTTCCATGCGCTGAAGACATGAGCCCAAACGCGCATCACTCACCATAACAACCAACAACCAATGGCTGTGACCGAATTGTTTCGGATGCGGCTAACGCGTCCTTTGAATACTCACCTGCGTCTTTCACCATAACAACCAATAGCTGTGACCGAATTGTTTCGGATGCGGCTAACGCGTCCTTTGAATACTCACCCGCGTCTTTCACCATGGCAACAAATGCTGTGACCGAATCGTTTTGGAGGCTGATTACGCGTCCTTTGAATAATCGGTCTTCAGAGCACACACTGCTGTGATTGATGTATTTTTGTACATTACAAGTGTGGATGCACTTTTTAAATGAGGAAAGTGACCTTTACATGTATAATACGCACTCCCATGAGGAGCTAACCTTAAGGGACGCATGTCACACAGTTCTATTGGCATATACAAGCATGTCAGGAGATAAATCCTGTTATCCACATTGTATGTATCACAGTGCCCATTCTTTTTTGTGTGGATGTACATGTGCATTCTTTTATTGTCACTGCATTTGTGTACTGTATGATCCATTGTACAATTGTTGTCATTTGAGACTGTAGATGTCTATTGTGTAAGTAATGGCTAAGGCTTTTACCATTGGATGAGTAGGCAGTGAAACCAATCTGCATCTTCAGCTTGTTTGTGAAATGAGAATTACTAGTCTATCTGTGTGCCCAAAACTGCAGTGTATGGTGTTATTACATATTTTAGCATACTCAACATTGAAAAAATATCTGTGTATGTCATTGTATGTGTAATGTAGACATTACTATATGACAGTGTCCAACATGTGACAGTGGTGGGCATGACTGAGTATGTGGGATGATATGTATATCAGGTGTGACACATCTCTTACATTACATGTTCCTAATCTGTCTACCTATTCGCAGAAACATTACAGTTCAATACATTTTCTGTGTATCCTTAGAATATGTGATGCTTGCTGACATTTAGGATGTCAGACACTAGTGATTTGTACACTACACCACTGTAATTACTCGGTCACCATACCTTGGTCACATGTCTGTGTAGGGTACTGAAGGAGTGAGATGTATCTAAGGGCATACTTTTAAATTTAAAACAGTTTTTGAAATGATCTGTAGCTTCAGTTGTGTTGACATTTCTTGTTCTATTTGTCTCTAAGCATTTTGCTTTGTACATTGTGACCTGACACCAACTGTGTTTACACTGTACACATAGGTATCGCAGACGACCTGCAGTCCACAGGCCCTTTCGAGACCTGGCAACTATGGAAGAACGTGACACCATCAGGAAGTAACAATTCACAAGGACAATCATTGAACAGTTGACTGCGCAGTTGTCACCTCATATGCAGCCTGGTCGGCCATATCCAACTGCACTGACGGCCAAAGTGAAGGTTATGGCAGCTTTACATTTCTTTGCCACTGGAAGATTTCAATACACAGTGGCAACATCTGGTGGGATGTCACAAACCATGTTCAGCCGTGTTGTGCGAGATGTTTTGGGGGCATTGCTCCGTTACCTGTGCCAATACATTAAGTTCCCAACACCTGGAGAATTGGCTGACATCAAGGGGGAAGTTTATGCATTGGGACGGATTCCCCATATAATTGGCTCCATTGATGGCACCCATGTTGTATTGATGCCACCACAGGCTAATGAGGTTGTGTATCGCAACCGCAAACATTACCACTCGATTAATGCCCAGGTGGTATGTTTGACCGACATGACCATCTCCCATGTCTGTGCACGTTTCCCTGGATCAGCACATGACGCGTATATCATGAGGAACAGTGCCATCCCCCGTTTGATGTCCCAGCAACAACCTGACCGTGCCTGGCTGGTTGGTAGGTGACGTGGCATGTGTGTGCTTTGTTGTGTGTAGATTGTATGTCAGATAATGCTCTGTCAAGCAACAACTGAATCTATTCTCTGTTTTCAATGTAGGAGACTCGGGGTACCCCAACCAACCTTGGTTACTGACACCACTCCGTAACCCAGTCACCCCTGACGATATGCGGTATAATGAGGCACATGGTAGGAGCCGGCGGGTCATTGAGCGGACATTTGGCCTCCTGAAGACAAGATACCGCTGTCTTGATCAGACGGGAGGAGCCCTACAATATGCACCATTGAAGGTGTGCAACATTATCACCGCTTGCTGCATGCTCCACAACCTGGCTATACGGAGGGAAATTCCACTTATACAGGACGATGGAGACCAGCACCCGCCAGCGAGGGAGGATCCTGGACTGGGACATGACGGCAGTGGGGATGATGAGGATGGCGTGGATTTGAGATGACAGCTCATCAAGAACTTCTTCACATGAGTGTAGGGATGCAATGAAAGTTGGGGACTAGCACCAAGTGTGTGTTGATGTGTTGCTGGTGCACAATGTGTATGAATGTTTGTGAATGTACGAAAATTGCCATGATGTTCGTTGTATGATGAGTTTTTGGTGAGACGGAAAAGTTGAGATGTACAGTGTTACCATGAATCATAGCTAGTATCCACACTGAAAATCTTGTGCTTATGATGACATTGTTTGCTAAATTGAACAGTGCCTAACTCTGTTCTATGTTTCTCCTTACCAGGGTACTTTGCCGTGTCAACCATGCAAGTTGTGACCTCACCAGGACCTGATTCTGTGACCTAGTTCAACATTGGACTTGTTTGTAAATCCATGGCACACACTTCCGTTTGGACTGATGGACATTTTTCTTCACTTTAGAGCATTTTCTTACTGTGTAATGTCCTTTGAAATTGTGTTAATGCGCCAGGTTGTATCAGGAAAATAAACCTAGGCTACACAATGACTTGTGCCTTGACTGATTTCACACATCCAAAGGTTATTTTTAAACTAAACATGTTCCATGATGCACTGATTTGCTAAAAATGTTTGTTTACTGTGCTTGAATATGGTGCTAGTATTTTAAGCAATAGACTTGCATTGCATCTGTAACATGTCTTATGGGTTGTGCCATGACCTGATTGTGTCTATATATCATGTTGTGACAATGTTCATATACTCACAAGCCAGCAATGTAGTTTTTCACAGTGATGTGTTACCAATGTTGTGGACACTTTCTTCTTTAACTTTTTCTACATCATTACAGATATTACATTTGTTATTCAAAGTAACGACATGACCACATTTTTGGTGCAGTGTGATTTATTTTGGTACATAATGTGAAGATATCAGTCCACATCATGGTGGTGTACTCAACTTAAAAACATTTAGATAAGTGCAGATAGGAGTTGGTAGTGTTTGTAGATGAGGTATTTCAAAGTAGATCCACAGTTATTTGAGTCCATAGTCCAACTTAGACCCTCTAGCGAAAGAAGTGAGAGTTCATTGACAGTCAACAAAGTGAATGCTTGGCACACAATGGAGGATATCAGGAGCAGGTAGTCACTTCCTGGGGGTGATGCGTAGCCATCTGTCTCTCACCGTTTCTTCTTTGGACGACTGACTCCACGTTTTTCTGGAGGACCCTCAGGTGCAGGCAGCGACGGTGCAGGGTGCTCTCCACCAGAGTCCACATCCCTCCCTGTGGCTGGTGCAGATGTTGTTGCACTGGATGTGGTAGGCACACAGGGAGGTGTGGAGATGTTGGTGGCAATCTGGCAGAGACAGGTGACAATGTCCCTGTACACCGCAGTCTGTTAATACATTTTGTCCATAAACCTGTCCATTTTTACGTTTTGCTCTGCCTGCTGCTCTTGCATGGTCCTGAGGACCCCTATGACCTGGCCCATCTCTCCTTGTGAATCCTCATATGCATGGAAGATTCTGGAGAGGTGTTGGGTCTCCACATCAGCAGCACCAGCTGCTTGATGGTGCCTGTCCCCACGACCCCTCCCACCACCCTACCCACCTGAGCAGGACCAGTTGGTGCTGGCACACTCGACACTGAGCCTCCTTCATTGTTGGTATTGGTGGTGTTGTTGGGCAACTCAAGAGTGCCCCATGTTGCTGTGCTATTGATGTTGTCCTGGGCTACTGTGTCGGCGCGGGTAGGGGTCAGGTGGGTGTTGGCAGCTGAGGCGGGAGTGCTCGCAGAGGATCCTAATGTTGCTGCCACTGATGCTGTGGGGTGACCCATACCAGAAGGGCCAGGTCTGTCGTTGTCGTCCGAAGAATGATGAGAGTCATCAACGCCGGAGGGCTCCTGTTCGACCGGAGTCTGGGCCTGGCTGTCCTGGATGGTTCCAGTGGTGTCCTCAGCTGGCCCTGTAGGTACAAACATAAAACAATGACAGCTATGAATGTCCACTGCCCCTCAAATCATACACATTACATAGGCTACAGAAGTTCATGATGAGTTACTGTAGATAGATTTGACTCATTCATCCATGATGCAGGCCTATTTTTTGGGATGACTATGTTTTTGGGACAAGAGGAGTATTGATGGACATGTGCAGGTATGTGCATTTATGGGCCTGTTGTGTTTAGTTAACATTACATGTCGGTAGACATTGACTGGTTCCTGTGAATGACACAGGCGTGTTTAGGTTGTCCACATCTTTACTTTCACAGTGAGATACATACATTTTCTCTCCCTATGTGGGTACTTTTTTGTGCCTGTCTACTGGCCTTGGTGCATGTCTTTACCAGTCACATTGGTGTTCCTGCCTGCACACTCACATTCTGTTAACTTAGCCAGGAACTTGTGGGAATTGAGAGAGGGAGGTGCTTCTTGTTATCATCTCATTCTACACATATGAAGGGCTGTAAGTAGCAAAATTGTGTGACTGTTGAACTTTGTGGCTACACAGATCCATGTACTTTGTACATTGACTCCATGGTCAAATGATTTCACAAAGTCAGCTTTGTGCCATTTTTTGACAAAGAACTATGATATACTGTTGTTTAAGCGCTTGTTCTCTATTTTGTGAAACGTACACCCCTCCTCCCACCCAGCCCCACCAGGCCACCAGGAAGAGTGTTGTCCAGACGGTTTGTAAGTGTATTTGAAAGAAATTTGTCTCTGCTGGCTGGTGTTTGTAGCACATAGGCAAATGTGGCAGTTGTGATAGGTTCAGACAGCATTCCCCAGTGTCTGCCATCTTGCTAGTACACATGAACTCACTGTGAGATAGACATAGCCCTCGATGAAGTGGTTGTGCTGTGTGTATAGGAGTGTTTGCTGTTCTTTCAACTCCCATCAGGGCCAGTCCTACATACACATTCCTGCCCAGCGCAAAAAGGCCAACAGGACATAAGCTTACCTCAGTGTGTCAGTATGTCCCTGCCGGCTGACTGGCACTGGTAACTGGTGTCTGACTTGAAGACAACTTCCCTCATGGCCTTCTGCTCCATACACCAGGCCCCAGTCTCTGCCATTTCATAGTTGGATGTCCACTCACTGTCAGGTAATCATGATTCTTAGTGGTGTTGTATGGCTGTGTGTGAGGAGGAGTGTTTGCAATGGCCAGACATCCCATCAGACCCTGTACTACACACACTCTTTGTTTCGTGCTAAAACCGCATCCCTGGAACTATGCTTTCCTGCGAGTGAGTGGATATGTACTGACAAAGATGGCTGGCACTGGTGCCTTGTGTTCAACTTGAATCCAAATCACAGCAAGGCCTTGTGGACAAAACACCATGCATCAGTGTCAGGCATCTTGCTGTTGCACTTCCATTCACTGTCAGGTAGGCATAGGCCCAGATTAAGTGGTTGTTCGTGGTGGGTGTAGTAGTGTTTACCATTTCTCCTGCTCACACCAGGCTCTGTCCTTCACACACTCTTCCCACCCAGAAACAACTCACAACATGTCAGAATGTTTTGTGCTAGTGATTGTTAATGCATTATCAAGATGTGTGACACTTCTGCCTGGTCTCTGATTTGGCCACACATCCCAACAGTGCCTTGTGGTCCACACAGCAGTCCCCAGTGTCATCTATCTTAGCAGTACATATCCACTCACTGTCAGGTAAGCTTAGTCACAGGGGGGCTGTTTGTTGTGGGTGGATAGTGTGTGTGTAAAACAGGGCCTGCTGGGAGATGTAGTCAGGGCTCACTCCTCCTTCCACCCATCCTAAACAGCCCACAGGGAACCACGCTTACCTGACAGTGAGTGTAAATGTACTTCCAAAATGGCTGACACTGGTGCCTGTTTGACTTTGGCTACAACACACAACAAGGCCTTGTGCTACAGACACCACACAGCAGTATCCGCCACCTTGGTAGTCCACTTCCCCTCACTGTGAGGTAAGCATAGGCCCAGAGTAGTTAGCATGGCTGTGTGTGAGGATGAGTATTTGCAATGGCTACAAGTCACATCAGGCCTTGTCCCCCGCACACCTTCCCAGCTAGCAGCAAAAGCCTACCTGTAACTCAGCTTCCCTGACAGTGAGTGTGAATGTACTTGCAAGTTGTCTTATACTGATGACTGGTGCCTATTTGTTCACAACTCCCATCAGGGCGTAGGTGTCAAGACAGAAGTCCCCAGTGTCAGCCATTTCAGCATTAGATTTCCAGTCACTCTGAGGTAAGCATGGTTCTTGGTGGTCTGTTTGTGCTGTTTGGGAGGAGGAGTGTTTGCCCTGACTCCATCTCCCATCAGGCTCTGTCCTCCACACACCTTCCTAACCATCCTAAATATCTTACCTGTGAGTCTACTTTCCTAACAGTGAGTGGCAATGTGCTTCCAAAATGTCTGACACTGGTGACTGGTGTCTGATTTGTCCACAACTCACCAACAGTACCTTGAGCTCCAAACAGCAGTCCGCAGGGCCAGTCATCTTGCCAGTACATTCTCATTGACTGTCATGGGAGCTCAATTCTATGTGGTCTTGTTGGTCTGTGTGTGAGGATGAGTGTTTGCACTGACTTCAACTTCCATCATGCCCTGTCCTACACACACCTTCCCAGCCAGCACAGACAGCAGACCAGGGTCTATGCTATCCCACATGGTGAATAGAAATGTACTATCAAGATGGCTGACACTGGAGACTGGCGTGAGGAGCACAAGTCCATGATGGGAGTTGTGGTCAACTCTGATACCATGCAGCAGTGTCAGCCATCTTGCTAGTACTTTCACAATGACTATGAGGCTCGCACAGTCCCAGTGTGTCTGTGTGGGCTGTGTGTGTGGAGGAGTGTTTGCAGTGACTACAAGTGCCATGGGGCCTGTGGCCACACACCCCTTCCCAGCCATCCCAAACAGACTACCTGTGACTGAGCTTTCCTGTGAGTGAGTGGAAAAGTACTGGGCCAAGATGTCTGCCACTGGTGCCTGTAGTTTGACTTGACTACAACTCCCCTCAGGCCTTGTGCTCCTGACACCATGCAGCAGTGTCAGCCATCTTGCTAGTACTTTTCCACTGACTGTGAGGCTCGCATTGTTCCAGTGTGTCTGTGTGGGCTGTGTGTGTGGAGGAGTGTTTGCAGTGACTATAAGTGCCATGGGGCCTGTGGCCACACACCCCTTCTCAGCCATCCCAAACAGACTACCTGTGACTGAGCTTTCCTGTGAGTGAGTGGAAAGGTACCAGGCCAAAATGTCTGACACTGGTGGAGGTTGTTTGGAGCAGAAGGCCTTGGTGTGAGTTGGTGAGAGGTATGTACGTGGTTATATTTTAGTGCATTTACAATATCATTTGAGGTATTTTTGTTAACAATCTGACATACACATCACATGGTCTTAGAATCTAGTACATTGTGTATAATTATACTGTCATTTGTTTAACTGCATCCTTTACAATGATGTCTCTAGGGGTGTGAGTAATGACTTTATTTGAATGTGGATTATGTACTCACCAGACTCTTGTGATCCTGGTATTCCATAGACGCTCTCCAGCGGAAGGCTGTCACGCACCTTCTCCTCCCAGGAGGTGAAGTGGACAGGTTGTGCAGGAGGGCCACCGCCAGTCTGCTGGCTTTGGAAGTGTTCCCTGGCCATCAGCTTCTTGACCCTCCTTCGCACATCATAGTACCTGGTCCTGATATCATCCATTGTGTGCAGGCAAGGTGCTTGAGCATTCACCTTGTTAAGTATCCTCTCCCACATCTTAATTCTCTGGGTAAGGGGGGTCTTTTGGACTAGGTTCCCAAATAACTGTGGCTCTACTCTAACAATCTCATCTACAAGCACTTCCAACTCCTTATCTGTAAAACGTGGCTGCTTCCCTTTGGCCATGGTGAGGGTGATTGTGAAGGTGAGGGTGGATGTGGATGTAGGTGTGAATATTAGGGGTGGGCGGAATTTGCGTAGTCGCGTTACGCAAAGTTCCGCGAAATGGTAAAAAATCTCCGCGAGCTACGCAGAATTCCGTGAGCACGCGGAATTGCTTGTTCCGCCCGTTCGCGATGCGTTTTTCCTGTTCGGGGACGCTGTTTGCGTGCTCGGGGGGAAATATCTCATGAACTTGCCCATGCAGTCGCCAATTGGCGCGGCCATCTTGTCCCGCCCGCTCGCGATGTGTGTTTCCTGTTCTCGAACGCGTATGTCCCATGGCGCGTCCGAATGACGTGTTCGCGATCGCACACTCTCGCGGGATTGCGCGGCCGGCTACCAAAATCTTGTGGCGCACGCGAACGGATAGGAAAACTCGTCGGCGAACGCAGGGATCCCGGTAAGTCGCTCCCGCGCGTGCGAACACGCATTTTGAAAGCGCAAACAAGGAAAAATTGCCGCTACGCCGCGGATCGCGGAATTTTCGGCAATTCCGCGTTCTCCACAGAACGCAAAATTGCCAAAATTACGCAAATTCCGTGAGCGGAGCGGAATTTACTGCCCAGGCCTAGTGAATATGCAAAAAGGTGTGTGTTTGTGTGGTTTTGTATGAAATTAAATCTGTGCAAGGTGTGTGGTGTGTGAGGTAGAGTCAGAGAGCAGGGAATGTGTGGTGGTAGCTCCTTGGACCTATTAGCAGTTGTGGCAAAGGATCATGGTCATGGTGCTGGCCCTTTATATAGATGGATTTGTGGGTGTGGTTAATATATTTTTTTTTTGCAGTAGCCAATGGTTGTTTTGACTGTTTTTGACTCCACACCCTTGACATTTTATACACTGACCGACACGTTTCCGTAACCGAGTCTCTTGCAACATCATCTGCTCGCGTGTTGATACGAGTCGGATTCGTGACCGGCATGCTATTCTTGAGCGTCTGCAAACGTGTCAGTCGCATCGGTGCGGTTTACGGAGGCTTCGTTCGGAATGATAGCGTTCCGTACGACCGGTTGTGTTTAACAAGAGATGCATCGTACTCCGTCGGTCAGAGGGCTCGCGGTCGAGTCGTATGGAAAGCATTTCCAATCCGAGTCGGACGGGATGCTTTCCGGTCGAGATCGGAATCGGGCCCTGCATGTCTGGTTATACTTTGTCCCTAAACTGGAGGCCCTGTTACCAGAACACCATTAGCCATAAAAAGCTATTTACGTTTATTAGGTCAAGCCTGGGCAGCTCATGCGCTGCTCTGCGAGGCATGCTGTATTCAAGTATGGACTTGAGCTCCACCCACTCTCCGTCCATATTTTTCATTGGCTTGTGTCATTGCCCTTTGTAAATGCTGGCTTGTGATTCATTAATTTGCTTGTAAGTCCCTCCTTGGTACTGCCTTGTCTTCATTTGTAACCTCCCATGAGGACTGGCCCTTTTACTTCTTTTGTTACACAGGATGTCTTATTTAGTCTGTAAGCACTATTTTCTTTAATGAGTTTCTCCTCCTGCAGGCATAACATGCTTTCCTGCAACATTCAGTGGGCCATGCGCGCTTTCACTTTCCAAGCAGCCAGGGACAATGGCAGCATTTGAAATGAAACAGGTCTCACATTTTCAAGAGTTTGAGCTATTGGCATTGTAAATGACAATACCTTTTATTTATGTGTTAATTATCAAAACAGATAAATAAAAGGCACTGTCATTTACAATGCCAATAGCTTAAACTCTCGCAAATGCGAGACCTATTGCATTGCAAATGCTTGGTTTTAAATAGGTAGTGTCTCAAAGCCTGCTTCCCATGTAATGAATGCAACAATTGTTCTACTGGGGTTGCTAGGATATAAAACTGCAGACCAATGCACTGATTACAATGGAAAGATGAAACTACTTTCAGAAGAAAGCAGGACGAGTATAGAACATCACCTTATCCACATTTAAATGTATAATGCTGTTCTATTGACCAAGTCTGCAATTCACACACCGTCCCAGGTGATAATATTATCAAAAAAGCTAATGCTGAAGAAAAGATTTGAATATCTGACTTATGCATTGATTAAGCTAGAGATTTCATTAATTTGGAGTTACAGCACTCAATCCCCACCCAGGTGCAGGATTCCCAAGTAAGCTAACGCTTTCGGAAGACCTTCTGAAAAGTCTTTCATTAAAGGAATGAAAAAATGAAAGTTGTGAAGGATTCTTTCTTTATGCAGGAATAGCTGACAAATACATACGCAAGGAAAAATAACGAAGTCCTGATTTTGAGAAATGGAGACCATATAGCAGGAAATGTGTCTTTCTTGACATTTTAGCATTTCATACGTGTTAGAACTGGGGGTCTCTAGCTGGCAGAGGTAGGTACCTTTGTCCAAATAGGGACCCTTGCTTCTAGTCAGGGTAAGGGGGATACACTAATAAAATAACACCTGCTCACCCCCTTGGTAGCTTGGCACGAGCAGGGAGGCTTATCTCAGAGGCAGTGTGTAAAGCATTTGTGAACACATACAGTAACACAGTGACAACACTACAGATGGACACCACACAGGTTGTATTATAAAAATAAGTATTTTTATATAGACTTAACACAAGACCCAAAACGACAAAAATCCACAATACACTATGAAAAATATGACTGTCAATGGTAGAAAATAGTTCAGTTCAATAAAGATGATAAATGCGACACTCTACGTTCAATGTACCTTTGGATGCGTAACGCGATACAAACAAAAGAGTTGCAGGGAAGGTGATGCGTCGGTTCCTTACACGCAAGAACGGTGATGCGTCGGTTCCTTGCTCCGGGGGAGGTGATGCGTCAGTTCCCTACTGCTGCGTAGGGGACGGTGATGCAACAGTTCCTTACCGGAGAGGAGGTGATGCGTCGGTTCTTCACTGCGTGGGGAGGTGATGCGTCAGTTTCTTACTGCGCTTCTGTGGTGATGTGACCAGCAGCGCCTCGATGCGATGACGACCCGGTGCAATGAAACAAAATGGCGTCTTCTGCTCAATGCGACAACGAAGGGGGCGGTGCATGCACGCCGACGGCCGTGCGGCGACTCAGTGAATCTTCTGAGCCGCAACAGGCCCTGCGACACGCTTCTCCAATGATGCGACGGCGTCTGCTGCGATGGCGACACTCTTCTCCGGTGATGCGAGGCGCTTCGGTGATGCGATGGCGACAGCGGCAGCGGCGGCACGCTTTCTTGGCGATGCGACGACAGCTGCTGCGGCGGCGACACGCTTCTTCTTCGTGAGTCGAGCTTCCAGCTCCCAGCGACACGCAGTCTCTCAGAAGGCCCAACACAACAGTAGGCACTTCAAATTCCCAGCAAGGGAATTCAGGGGAGCTTGTTGGTGAAGTCTTGTATCCCTGAGACTTCAGCAGGAGGCAAGCTCAATCTTCAAGCCCTTGGAGATTTTCTGCAAGATGATGAAAGTAAGCACAAAGTTCCTTTCTCCTTTCTTTGGCAATCAGGCAACCACTGCAGGCCAATCCCTCAAACAGCACACAGCATAGGGATAGTCTCCTCCTTCAGTTTCTCTGGTTCCTCTCCTCAGCAAAGGTTCTTCTTGTTTCCCAGAAGTGATCTAAAATCTTGGGGTCTGGGTCCCAATATTTATACTAGCAAATACTTTGTCCTCTGAAGGCAGAGGGTCCTATACCTAGTCCAAACTAGTTCTGGGTGCATTCTGCCAGTGCACACCTTTTTCCTTTGTCAATGTGGGCCAGGGACATCAGACGCACCACAGGAGGTGGAGCCAGCATTGTGGAAGGCAGGCACAGCCCTATTCAGGCCCAGGTGCTACTCCTTCCACCACTCTACATGCAGATAGGTCTATTCAGCCCTGTGCTGACTCACCCTGCCTCCTGGAGTCCCCCAGCCCCTGTCACTCACAAACCCAGACATACAATACACAAGCTAGCAGAGGCAGGCTGGATGGTTAGGCAAGAAAATACCTACTTTCTAAAAGTGGTATTTTCAAACACAGAATGTTAAAACCAACTTCACTAAAAGATGTATTTTATCATTCTGAGTTCAGGCATACTAAATTCGTTTTTCTACCATGTTCCCTGGGTCAGTTAGGATTATAAGATGTTATAATCAAACTGCCCATTCTGGCCTATGGGGACAGGTAGCCTTGCAATAGTGAAAAACGAAATTGGCTGTAATTCACTATCAGGACATGCCACACACACCAGGGCATGTCCTACCTCTTACATACAATGCACCCTGCCCGCAGGCCTACCTTAGGGGTGACTAACATGCAGAAAAGGGAAGGTTTGGGCACTGGTAAGTGGGTGCACTTACCAAGTCGACATGGCAGTACCAGACTGCACACAGGCTCTGCAATGGCAGGCCTGAGACACACTTTACAAGCTGCTCCTGTGGGTGGCACAACCAGTGCTGCAAGCCCACCAGCAGCATTTGATTCACAGGCCCTGGGCACAAACAGTGCACTGTACTAGGGTCAGACAGTGAATCAAATAGGCCAAACATGGAGTCACTAATCCATACATCAATTTACCATAGGGAGCACTTGCACTTTGGCACTGAATAGCAGTGGCAAAGTGCCCAAAGCATCTAGACCAGCAAAAACATATCAACAACAGTGGAGGCATAGTGAAAAAATGGAAGGGAGACCCACGCCAAGGATGCCAGGTCTAACATGTGTCCCCTCCAGCTGAAATGTGGGTGGAACTATCCTACCTCGAGGGAGTTCTCATCACTAAGGCGGAAGAATCTGGACAGACCATCAGCATTGGCGTGTACTGTACCAGGGCGGTGTTCCACCGTAAAGTCCATCCCCTGTAGGGAAATGGACCACCTCAACAGCTTTGGATTCTCACCCCTCATCTGCATCAACCATCTGAGGGGCCTGTGGTCTGTCTGAACCCAGAAGTGAGTCCCAAACAGGTATGGTCTCAACTTCTTCAGCGCCCAGACCACAGCAAATGCCTCACGCTCAATAGCACTCCACCTCTGTTCCCGTGGAAGTAACCTCCTACTGATGAAGGCTACAGGTTGGTCTAGGCCCTCCTCATTTAACTGTGCCAGAACAGCCCCTACACCATGCTCTGAAGCGTCTGTTTGAACAACAAATTCTTTTGAGAAGTTGGGCACCTGAAGCACGGGGGCCGTGCACATGACAGTCTTCAAGGCGTCAAAGGCTCTCTGACAGGTGTCAGTCCAAATCACTCTCTTGGGCTGCTTCCTGGAAGTCAGCTCTGTCAAGGGTGCAACGATGCTGTCATACCCCTTGACAAATCTCCTGTAATACCCGGTGAGTCCTAGAAAGGCTCTCACCTCTGTCTGGGTCTTGGGGGGCTCCCAAGCCAGAATGATATCAATCTTTGGCTGTAGGGGCGCCACCTGGCCGCTCCCAACCTGGTGTCCCAAGTACACCACGGAACCCTGCCCGATCTGGCACTTACTCGCCTTGATCGTGAGGCCTGCCCTCCGCAGCGCCATCAACACTTCCCAGAGGTGGCGCAGATGTTCTTCCCAACTGGCGCTGAACGCTGCGATGTCATCCAGGTAGGCGGCACTGAAATCTTCCAGTCCAACCAACACCTGGTTGACCAACCTCTGAAAGGTGGCAGGGGCATTCTTCATCCCAAAGGGCATAACCCGGAATTGGTAGTGCCCATCTGGTGTGGAGATTGCTGACCTCTCTTTGGCCCCTTCAGTCAAGGCGATCTGCCAGTACCCAGACGTTAAGTCAAACGTGCTGAGGTACCAGGCAGCCCCTAACCGATCGATGAGCTCATCAGCTCTGGGGATGGGGTGCGCGTCAGTCCTGGTGACTGAATTGAGTCCTCGGTAGTCCACAGAGAACCGAAGTTCGGGTGTGGCACCAGGCGCGGCAGCCTTTGGGACCAAGACCACTGGGCTGGCCCAAGGGCTGTGAGAGGACTCAATCACCCCCAATGCAAACATCTTGGAGACCTCCTCCTTGATGCAAGCTCTCACCCTGTCAGTCACTCTGTAAGCCTTGTGCTTCACTGGAGGACTGTCCCCAGTGTCCACATCATGGACGCACCAATCAGTGACACTAGGAGTCAGGGAAAACAGGTCAGGAAACTGTCCCAACAGTTGGCGACAGTCTTCCTGCTGCTCAGGTGTCAGGGAGTTAGAGGTTCACACCCTCCACTGACCCATCTTGCTCTGTTGCAGACAGGAGGTCAGGAAGAGGTTCTGTCTCCTCTTCCATTCCATCATCTGTTGCTAGGAGCATGCCCACTTCGGACCTCTCAAAATGGGGCTTTAGGCGGTTGACATGTAGGACCCATAAAGGGTTCCTGGGAGATCGCAAGTCCACCAGGTAGGTGACGTTACTCTTGCGCTCCACCACCTCAAATGGTCCGGTCCACTTATCCTGGAGCACGCAAGGCACCACGGGGGCCATGACCCACACTTTCTGCCCAGGCTGAAACTCGATCAGAGTTGCATTCTGATCATACCACCGTTTCATCTCCTCCTGGCTGGCTTCCAGATTCGCCTCAGCGAGTTGTCTGAATCGCCTAGTTTGGTTTCTAAAGGCCAGCATGTAGCTAAATACATCCTGGGGAGGTTTACTGGGAGCTTTCTCCCAGCCTTCTTTCACCAAACTCAGAGGTCCTCTTACCGGGTGACCATAGAGCAGTTCAAAGGGACTGAACCCTAAGGACTTCTGTGGTACCTCACGGTAAGCAAAGAGAAGGCATGGCAAGAGGACGTCCCACTTACGCCTCATGGGTTCTTCCAGACCCATAATCATGCCCTTCAGGGTCCGGTTGAATCTCTCAACCAGCCCATTTCCTTGGGGGAACTTATAACTTATGTTAACTTATAGGTAACACCGCACTCCTGCCACAGGAACCTCATATACTTGGATATGAAGTTTGTACCACGGTCACTCACCACCTCCTTGGGAAACCCCACACAGGAGAAAATCCCCATCAGTGCACGTCCCACCACGGGGGCCGTCACTGTCCGAAGAGGGATGGCTTCCGGGTACCGGGTGGCATGGTCCACCAAGACCAGGATGAACCTGTTGCCCATGGCTGTCTTGGGGTCCAGTGGCCCCACAATGTCAATACCCACCTGTTCAAAGGGAGTGCTGACCACAGGGAATGGCTGGAGGGGAGCCTTGTGCTTCCTCCCACTTTTTCCACTTGCTTGGCAAGTCTGACATGTCCTGCAATGAGTGTCTGAACTCTTGTGCATCTGGGGCCAATAAAAGTGGGTGACAAGCCTTTCAAAGGTCTTGCCCTGCCCCAGATGTCCTGCTAAAGGCACATCATGAGCCAAACCCAGTAGGAAGGCTCTGAAGCGCTGGGGTACCACCAGCACACGGGCTGACCCAGGCTCAGCAACCTTAGGCTCGCTATACAGGAGACCATTCTCCCAGTAGATCCAATGTGATCCAGACTGATCACCTGCTGCCTGGTTTGTGGCCTGTTGCCGCAAACCCACAAGAGAAGGGCACTTGTTCTGCTCCTCACAGAACTCCTCCCTGGAGGGTCCTCCTTCTTGCTGCCAATGGGTCAGCTCAGGCAGGTCCCCCAGTTCGGCCACTTGCTCCCCTGTAGGTTCCAGAGCATCCCCCTCAGGTTCTGCTTCCTCCTGGACCGTGGGAACAACGGGGGCCAGTTTCCCGCGCCCCCTGCCTCTTCTCTTCAAGGCAGGCACCTGGGCCACCCTCTCAGGCGCCAGGTCCTCTTGAGCACCTCTACTGGCTGCCATAGACCGAGTGGTCGCACACGCCCACTCAGGCAGACCCAACATCTCTAGATGAGACCTTCTCTCCACCTCTGCCCAAGGTGAACTTTCTAAATCGTTGCCCAACAGACAGTCTACAGGCATGGCTGGCCTCACAGCTACTTGAAATGTACCTGAGACCCCCCCTCACTCAAAGGGAACCTGAGTCACTCTGCAGTGGCTCTCTGAGTTGTCCGCGGCAACTACTGGGCAGAATGCATTGGGGATCACCTGCTCTTCAGACACCAGCCGACAACTGACAGCTGTCACACTGGCTCCGGTGTCTCTCAGAGCCTCCACCCTTTGGCCATTGATGGTCACCCACTGCCTGTATTTCTTAGTGTTATCAGGCAGTTGGGCCCTGGTGACCATCTCACTGTCTCCTAAAGAGACCAAGGACATTGGTACGGGACCCCACCCACCTTAGGCACCCATCTCCTCCCCCAGGGCTACACTAGCTACCTGCCGGGGTGGTGCATCAGTGGGTGCTGATTTTCCATACAAGGGACATCTAGTCTCCCAGGAGCAGTGGCCCACTTGACCACACTTAAAGCACGTCTTGGGCCCCCTGTGAACAGGCTTATCTGTCAGGGCCCCTGGCTTCTTTTCAGGGGGAGGCTGGGAACCCTTCCCTTGGTTCCCTTGGGGATTACATTGGGGCCCTTTATGGAACTCCCTCTGTTTACCCTTGTCCCCCCCACTCCTCTGCTGGGGACCCTGCCCACCTTTGGCGGAGTCTCCCACGTGACCCTTGTAGACCCGGGTGCTCACCCAGCGGTCCGCGTCCTCAGCAAGCTTCCTAGGGTTAGTCAGCCTACTATCAATAAGGTGCTGGCGTAGCTCTGGAAAACAATTTCCTGACAAGTGCTCCCATGCAATCAAATCAAAGAGCGCTTCAAAATCACTCACTTTGCTAC
The DNA here is from genome assembly GCA_963921515.1 of Calotriton arnoldi. Taxonomy (NCBI): domain Eukaryota; kingdom Metazoa; phylum Chordata; class Amphibia; order Caudata; family Salamandridae; genus Calotriton; species Calotriton arnoldi. The sequence goes on from CAWUFW010000386.1 coordinate 1,643,481, forward strand.
CCTTCACCCAACCATCCAATGCTCTGCAAAAAAAGTCACATATTCTACCCTAGTACTGCCCTCCAACTTTTTGCAATTCCTGAACCTCTGCCTATACAGTTCAGGAGTCAACCCATACCTGGACATCAATGCTTCTTGCATATGACCATAAGAATTGTGGACTTCAGAGGGCAAGTCTAATAAGGTATCCCGCCCCTCACTAAGGAACCGCCCCCACAACCCCGCTCCCCAATCCTTCTCAGGGACCCGGTGTGAGGTCATAGCTAACTGATAGGCTTTAAACCATTGCCCAATGTCATCATTTTTATAAAACTCTTTCACCACATCCTTAGGTATATACACCCTTGTTTCAACATAACAGGCATGGACGGTGTGCTGCCACCAGAGGGAGTTATCTCTAAGCTCCTAGCTTTCAACTCCAACTCCCTCAAACTTCTCTCATGCTCCATTTGCATCCTCTTTTCCTCTAGGGCCAATTTCTTAATTTCCAATTCTAACTGCCCACACATCTTAAGCTTGGTCAGCTCCATTTCATGCACCCTACTTCTCTCCCTGTCCTCCAGCTCTCCTGGGGACAGGCCCTTGGAAGAAACACTGCTACCTGCTGGGGAAGGTGCTTTCCTCCCCCCTGGACCCAATAGCCCATCTAGCTGCCCTCCTGCATCCTCAGCCCCCTCCTCATGCTCTTCCACATGCTCAGGGGTACTCCTTGCTTCCACCCAGACCCTCAGCGCCTTTTGGAACTCATCCTTCTTGGAGAGACCGGTCATAGCAACTTTCAATTTCCTGCAGAAGTATTTCAGCTGTTTTACAGTGTAACTTTTCAGCTTTTCTTCTTCAAAATCTAAATCCACAGATGCGATGGATGCTGTTTTGCTCATGGTGACTAAACTTGGCAGTTCTTGGCAAAAATAGAAATCCCAGGAAAAAACAATCTACCAAAAATGTAAGTAGTTGTGTTTGGTCTGCACTCACTAGTAGTGTACACCAATCACTGTAAATGAGTCACAAATGCAAGTCCAGAATCCCCACCGCTGACCACCAATGTTAGAACTGGGAGTCTCTAGTTGGCAGAGTTAGGTACCTTTGTCCAAATAGGGACCCTTGCTTCTAGTCAGGGTAAGGGGGATACACTACTAAAATAACCCCTGCTCACCCCCTTGGTAGCTTGGCACGAGCAGGCAGGCTTATCTCAGAGGCAGTGTGTAAAGCATTTTTGAACACATACAGTAACACAGTGGCAACACTACAGATGGACACCACACAGGTTGTATTATAAAAATAAGTATTTTTATATAGACTTAACACAAGACCCAAAAACAACAAAAATCCACAATACACTATGAAAAATATGACTGTCAATGGTAGAAAATAGTTCAGTTCAATAAAGATGATAAATGCGACACTCTACGTTCAATGTACCTTTGGATGCGTAACGCGATACAAACAAAAGAGTTGCAGGGAAGGTGATGCGTCGGTTCCTTACACGCAAGAACGGTGATGCGTCGGTTCCTTGCTCCGGGGGAGGTGATGCGTCGGCTCCCTACTGCTGCGTAGGGGACGGTGATGCATCGGTTCCTTACCGGATGCGTCGGTTCTTCACCGCGTGGGGAGGTGATGCGTCTGTTTCTTACTGCGCTTCTGTGGCGATGCGACCAGCAGCGCCTCGATGCGATGACGACCTGGTGCAATGAAACAAAATGACATCTTCTTCTCGATGCGACAATGAAGGGGGCGATGCGTGCATGCCCAAAGGCCGTGCGGCGACTCAGTGAATCTTCTGAGCCGTGACAGGCCCTGTGACATGCTTCTCCGATGATGCGACGGCGTCTGCTGCGACGGTGACACTCTTCTCCGGTGATGCGAGGCGCTTCGGTGATGCGATGGCGACAGCGGCAGCGGCGGCACGCTTTCTCGGCGATGCGACGAAAGCTGCTTCGGCGGCGACACGCTTCTTCTTCGTGAGTCGCGCTTCCAGCTCCCAGCGACACGCAGTCTCCCAGAAGGCCCAACACCACAGTAGGCACTTCAAATTCCCAGCAAGGGAATTCAGGGGAGCTGGTTGGTGAAGTCTTGTATCCCTGAGACTTCAGCAGGAGGCAAGCTCAATCGTCAAGCCCTTGGAGATTTTCTGCAAGATGATGAAAGTAAGCACAAAGTTCCTTTCTCCTTTCTTTGGCAATCAGGCAACCACTGCAGGCCAATCCCTCAAACAGCACACAGCATAGGGATAGTCTCCTCCTTCAGTTTCTCTGGTTCCTCTCCTCAGCAAAGGTTCTTCTTGTTTCCCAGAAGTGATCTAAAATCTTGGGGTCTGGGTCCCAATATTTATACTAGCAAATCCTTTGTCCTCTGAAGGCAGAGGGTCCTGTACCAAGTCCAAACCAGTTCTGGGTGCATTCTGCCAGTGCACATCTTCTTCCTTTGTCAATGTGGGCCAGGGACATCAGACGCACCACAGGAGGTGGAGTCAGCATTGAGGAAGGCAGGCCCAGCCCTATTCAGGCCCAGGTGCTACTCCTCCCACCACTCTACATGCAGATAGGTCTATTCAGCCCTGTGCTGACTCACCCTGTCTCCTGGAGTCCTCCAGCCCCTGTCACTCACAAATCCAGACATACAATACACAAGCTAGCAGAGGCAGGCTGGATGGTTAGGCAAGAAAATACCTACTTTCTAAAAGTGGTATTTTCAAACACAGAATGTTAAAACCAACTTCACTAAAAGATGTATTTTATCATTCTGAGTTCAGGCATACTAAATTTGTTTTTCTACCATGTTCCCTGGGTCAGTTAGGATTATAAGATGTTATAATCAAACTGCCCATTCTGGCCTATGGGGACAGGTAGCCTTGCAATAGTGAAAAACGAAATTGGCTGTAATTCACTATCAGGACATGCCACACACACCAGGGCATGTCCTACCTCTTACATACAATGCACCCTGCCTGCAGGCCTACCTTAGGGGTGACTAACATGCAGAAAAGGGAAGGTTTGGGGACTGGTAAGTGGGCGCACTTACCAAGTCGACATGGCAGTACCAGACTGCACACAGGCTCTGCAATGGCAGGCCTGAGACACACTTTACAAGCTGCTCCTGTGGGTGGCACAACCAGTGCTGCAAGCCCACCAGCAGCATTTGATTCACAGGCCCTGGGCACAAACAGTGCACTGTACTAGTGTCTGACAGTGAATCAAATAGGCCAAACATGGAGTCACTAATCCATACATCAATTTACCATAGGGAGCACTTGCACTTTGGCACTGAATAGCAGTGGCAAAGTGCCCAAAGCATCTTGAACAGCAAAAACATATCAACAACAGTGGAGGCGTAGTGAAAAAATGGAAGGGAGACCCACGCCAAGGATGCCAGGTCTAACAATACCTTTTCCCAAAGTGCCAAAGGCAGAACCTGATCCACTTATAGCTATAGTTTTTATGGAAAGCTCCTTAATGTCCTCCAATAGCTGTAAAAAAAACTTTAGAAACAAATTTAAGTGCATAAACTACAGGGTATTTGACGTGAAGCTATCAAATTCAACAATGTCGGATTGTGCAAATGGGGGCAATTAGTATCAATGTTGTATGAGATTTCTCCACCCTTTAAAATATCATGGGACAGGAACCTCCTGCCGGTTTGCCAGGCACTCTCTGCCAGATTCTAAGGTGTCCACATCAGTGGCAATGAGAAACTCTGTACTCTGAAGTTGGGAAACATTCTGCCAACTCCCCTTGCCAGAATTAAGACAAGACCCGCAGGATTTTGCTTTGACCAAACAGGAAATGCTGCCTGGACTTTGCATTGAGAGAGAGAAAGCTGTCCAATTGTTGAGGAGAGAAATTGGAGGTATTCTTGCATAAGAGAGATGCTGCTCAGAAGAAGAAAGGAGCCCATATGGCATCGTATGAGGGACGCGCTGAAGATGTCCATTCTGTAGTCGGCGATTTTGCACTGCTCTGGAGCAATATATGTGAATTAATGGAAAAACGAAAAACTGAGAAACCACACTGGAACAAAACCAAATCATGGAAACTCAATTTTAAGTAAAGACAATTTTAAGGAAATATAAATGAATCGAAAATTACAATAAACATTTTAAAGAAAAAGTAATTTTAAGGAAACATCCAAAACCACACACTTGGTTGAAGATTAGGGGGTAGGCAGGGTTTTTTGGGTTCAGGGATGGGTGATGTTCAGGGATGATGAGGGTTTTTTAGGGTTCAGGGAAGGGTGGAGCTTAGGGTGGTGAGGGGTTTTAAGAGTTCACGGATGAGTGGAGATAGGGGTGGTGAAGAGTTTTTAGGCTTCACGGATGGGTGGAATTTAGGGCTGCCGAATTCTTAAGGTTCAGTGATGAGTAGCGTTTTGGGTGGTGAAGTGTTTTTAGAATTGGGAATGGGTAGAGTTTAGGGTGCTGCGGGGAATTAAGGGTTCAGGGATAGGTGGAGTTTATATGAAGAAAGGGATTTTGGGTTCAGAGATGAGAGAATTCAGGGGTGGTGAAGAGTTTCAAGGGTCATGAATTGGGTCGTTTTCAGGAGTGGTGAGGGTTTTTTTAAGGTTCAGGGATGAGTTGAGTTAAGGGGTGGTGCAGAATTTTAAGGGATTAGGGAGGAGTGAGGTTTAGGCATACAAAGGGTTTTTAGGGTTCAGAAATGGGTGGAGTTTAGAGTTTTAGGTTAAGAGATGGGTAGAGACTTTAAGGGTTCAGGGATCTTTGGAGTTTAGAGAGTCAGAGAAGGGTGGAGTTTAGGTGAAGTGAGGGTTTTTTACGGCTCAAGGATGGTTGATGTTTAGGGGTTAGGAAGGGCATTTAGGGTTCTGAGATTAGTGGAGTTTAGGGGTCAGGGACAGGTGTAGTTTATGCATGGGAAGGCATCTGTTTAACAACTTATTATCAATTAATTAAAAATAAATAACTTCCTACCCTTTACCCAAATAACCCCACAACCCATACAAAAAAATACACAATTAACATAATTAATTATTAATTAATTAATGTTAATTAACTAATTATGAATTAATTAAAAATAAATTACTTCCCACTCTTTACCCCATAACCCCCACAACCCGCACCTAATTATTTTTTACACAATTACCATAATTAATTATTAATTAATGTTAATTAACTAATTATTAATTAATTAAAAATTAATTATTTCTACTCCTATAATTCCCACAATCTACACTTACATTTTACATAAAAAAATTAACAGAACAATTAACATAAATATATATCAATTAAATAAATATAAAATAAAAACAAATTCATTAATTTATTATAATTAAATTAGTTCCCACCCTATACTCCTATAAACCCACAACCCGCTACGGAACTAAAAATCACAAAATGTAATTAAATGACATTTTTTAACTACTACAAAATTAACAAATATATAAAATATCATAAACAATAATAATACAATTACCATCACATACATGTAAAGAATATACTAAAATACATACCAATAATTAAAAAGCGATATTTTAAACAAATATATATTTGCTAACGACATTAATAACTTCAGTATTTTAACAATCTATATTACTTACCTTCAAATCGATATTCTTGCCATCAATATTCGTACTGATGATATTTCCATGTCACAATATTTTAAACTCAATATTTCTGCAGAACGATATTTTAAACTCAATATTTTGTCTGGATACCTTGTATCTTTCATAGATTCACATGCTTGAATCTTCCCCGCTGTCAAGGTGGGATTCCAGTTATTCTTTGAACCGCCAGAAAACATCTGAGGTACAGTTTGGTGGTGTGATTTCCTATTTTTCACCATGTCTGAGGGTTCCAAAAATAGGCTTTTCAGGCCTTGTAAGTCCTGTGGGAAATCAAGACTCTTCTCTGAAGACCCCCACAAGGTTTGTACTGCTTTTACCCTCAGCACAAGCCTAAGGAGTGTAAGTACTGTTATACATTCTCAGCTAAGACCCTCAAAGATCGTGAGGCCAGACTGCTTCTTTGACTCCTGAAAAAGAAAGCCCAGTCTGAATCAGTGTCTAAGTGTGAGTAAAGGGGACATTTCTCTTCAAAGAAGTGAAAAAATGAGGGCTTCTCCTCATCTGACAAAGACTCAAAAAGGGCTAAATCCCACGGTAGAGTGACTAGTGTTGAGAGGTCAAGAGGCAAGAAGCTGGCTGGTCCTTCTCCCTCTCACAGAAGATCTGCCTCCTCACCTCATTCTGCTCCTGTCACTCCATTGAAAGGGCCATTGACAAAGGAAATCCGTCCATTGTCGGATCTGTCAAAGAAAATCACCCCGTAGATGACAACTTCGTTGTCTCGGGTATCCCCTTCTATGCCGATGTCTACAGCGAGATCCACAACGTCGACAACCAGGACCACGACGACCATATCTTCGTCATCGACGAAGACTCAGACGACGGCATCGTCGTCGATGAGAGCATCACCAATGGCACAGATTTTGGCAGCAGCTCCGTCGACGACATCAACTACATCTGAAGTGCTTCAGTTGATAAAAATTCCATCCGGGGCTACGTCGTCAACAACCCCGTCGATGGTAGTAAAGAAAACTTTGTTCATCTCAGACAAGGGCATAACTACACCTATGCCACATGATATTTCAAAGGTTTCACATTTACCCCTTGCGCACCTGCTAGAGATGCAGGAATCAGGGGATGAAAGTCTCTTTGGGCCAGCATATAGCCCTTTTCAGTTAAATGTAAAGTGCCAACAGACTGAGGACGAAGATGCAGACCAAGGTCCTTCTGGATTTCTGGAGGGTGAATTTTCTGTTCGTGACAGAAGTCAGGAATCGGCTCAGGAGTATGACACCTTCCAAGTACACTACCCATAGGACAAGCCTGACGGGGAACAGCATCAGGCGCTTGGGTCTCTATTGCGATCCCTATCTCCTTGGTCACAGATCTGTGCATGATGTTGAACGATTAGTATAAAAGGTTTCCCAAGGCCAATGCCCCGATGTAGCAAACTACACGGCATCCTGATGTCCCAGAGACAGTATTTTTTCCGAAGAGCCCGATCAGACCACAATGAAGGGAAAGACCGGTGCTACCCCCTATTACAATCAGAGTCTCATTGGGGAATAGCGATGGTGACCAACAGCCGGAGGAAGGGGAAATCCCTTTTGAATCTGCAGAGGATCACCTGGAATGGGACGACTACGTAGCACTACTATCTGCTTCGCCTACCCCAATTCTGGTGGATTCACTGCAAGCTGATATTGTTGCTTTTCAGGACATCTTTGCGCGGGCGTCCAAGTGTTTTGATTTCCCTCTACCAGCTAAGCAAACCGAATGCTTTCTCTACAATTTTAAGGGCGCTGCTCAGTGTACTATCAGATCTATCCCTATCGTTGGGGGTGGAAAAACCTCCCATGTTTTCAATTGGCTCCTGTTAATGCCCTTTGTAAATGGCTGCTTTGCATTGGTGAATGCGGTTAATTTGTCCCGCCTTTTGCTGTTCCGGACCCTCCCAGGAGACTGGCCCTCTTACAAGTATTCTTCCTTGTTTTTTTTTTTTAGGTTTGTTTGTGGCACTATTTTCTTTTTGATCTACTGGGTGCCTATAACATGCCGGCTGCGATCTCCACACTCTTGCCAGCGCAGGAGAGGGTTTCTGCTCTTCACCCTCCTAGCTGACTCTCCACCCACCCCAGCTTCCCCGCGCCGCACCGCAGCTCCTCTGCCCACTTGTATTTTTTACATTTCTTGCTGGAGCGGACTCCAGTAGGGATCGGTGGGCTAATTTTAACGCTCATTGCTGCTGCTTGGATTCCACTATTTTACTTGTGTTTTAGCTGTGTTTTAGCTGCTTTTATTTGAACTATTTGCACCTTGCTCTTGCTACTTCGCGCTGGGGAGAGACTCCGGGAATTAGTGGTTCTATCTGCATTGTTGCGAGTTGCAGGGTGCAGTAGACCATTCCCTGCTCTCTCTTCCCGCCCCCTCCTACCGGGGATATTCACTGGGTGAAGGCTCCCTCCTGACACTGAGATCTCCCGCACCCATAAGCGGCCATCTTTCCTTCTCCCGAGTGGGACACTTACAGGCGCCATCTTGGGTCGGCGGTCTAGTTTTACTGCCTAACCTCAAGATTCCTGGGAGCCGTGACGCGGACGCGCAGCGGGCACGCCACTGGTGCGCCAAAGGCAAGCCCATCTGCGCCCGTCCGCGTCCGGATCGCGGCCAGCGCCAGCCATGCTCCCCGTTCCAGACCCTCAGCTAGAATTGTCTGGTCTAAGGAGCAGCTACTCGATCTGACCACAGCGGGCTGCCCTAGACCTGCCTGCTTTGATCTCTGCTCGTTGGGGCGGGAGTGGCACGATCAGGAGCTACATTGTAATTCATGTTCCTTCTCATTGGGGTTGATAGAGGGAAGAAAAAGCATTGGCACTACTATGGCAATGTCCTCTGCAGCACGTACTAAAGCCTCTAAATCCGACATTAGGGCTTGTTTAATTAATTGCAGATCTTTCCCCAAACACGCGGATGATATCTGGCTTACCCTAGAGTCGAATTCTTGGGAGAGCACCAACCCTGACATACTGCTGGCTATACCGGACGGTTTTAGGATATCTACGGTTAACCGGGCTGGCAATAGATTGGGGGCCGGGCTTGCTTTTATCCTGAGAGATGGCTGGGAGATCTCGTGCAAGAGAATTGAGAGCACTGGGTTGATCGAGGCGCTGTACTTTTGCATCAAAACCTCCCCTGCTTCCTCCATTGCTGGAATACTGATTTATAGACCCCCTGATTCTTTGTCTGCCCATTTGCTGGAGTTAGGTGACATTATTGCAGATCTATCACTGAGGCATGCCAACTTCATAGTCCTCGGTGATTTTAATGTCCACATGGACAATGACAACTGCTCCTTGGCCTCTCAGCTGGCTGACACGCTCAAGGTGTTAAACTTGACTCAAAAGGTATATGCGCCCACCCACACGGCTGGCCACACGCTGGATCTCATTTTTTCGAACGATTCCACACTGAAAGTAGAAGTCCCTATTCCTCTAACCTGGTCGGACCACCGGTTAGACCCTTTCAGCTTGACCAGCACTCTCTGGAACAATAGTGCCAGGTCAACGTATGAGGAAAGGAGAAACTGGAGGAAGGTCTCTCCTGAGTCCATGGGTCCAGTATTACAAAGTGCCCCTCCTCAGCTCACGGGAGACCCCAGCTATGATGCATCTACTTTCAACTGCTGGGTCACTTCAGCCCTTGATAGAGTAGCCCCGATTAAGACTATGAAACTGGCCAGGAATAAACCATCTGCCCCTTGGTTCACGACAGAACTCCGTTTGGAGAAAAGCTTATGTAAGAAGCTAGAGCGTGCTTGGCAGAAAACCTGTAATTCAGAGGCCAAGTGCGCCTACAGAGCAGCGCTAAAACAATTCCATGGGCTAAAACGTAACACCATCAGGGACTACATTGCCAATCAAATTAAGTCTTCTGATAACTCTGTCAAAGAAGTCTAAGATTGTTCAGGGCTTTATTAAGCCGCAGGCCTTGAAGAGTACCATTGCTCCTTCAGCTACCCTATGCGAAGATTTATCTATCTTCTTCCAGGAGAAAGTTCAGGCTATCTACTCCTCTTTCACCTTGACGGGGTCTCCTTCCACGCCATTACCCACTCTCGACCATTCCGGCGTGTGGTCCGAATTGCGTCCATTCTGCCCAGAAGCGTCCCTGCTAGAACTGAAGAAAATTAAATCTGGTTCGCCCGTTGACCCTTGCCCAGCTAGGTTTTTCAAGCTGCTGGCCCCTTGGCTCAATCCTCAACTAAACCCTATCTGGAATTCTTCTTTGAAAACGGGCAGTTATCCATCCACTTGGAAAATGGCATATGTCCTGCTGATCCTCAAGAAAGAGGACGCAGATCCGGCAGAACTCAAGAATTTTAGGCCTATCTCTCTCTTGCCAGCACCAGCCAAAATCCTTGAGAAGGAAGTTCAGAAGCAGCTATCTGACTTCCTGGAGTCTAACAACTATCTCCATGACTCCCAATCTGGCTTTATATCAGGCTATAGCACAGAAACAGCTCTGCTGGAAGTGGCGGAAACTATACGTGAAACTTTAGACCAGGGTACATATGTAATGCTTGTACTGCTGGACTTGTCCGCAGCTTTTGACACGGTATCTCACCGGATTCTGCTGGAGAGACTTGAGCATCTGGGAGTGACGGGTACCACTCTAGCCTGGTTCCGCTCATTTCTTAAGGCCCGGTCTCAGCAAGTATTTCTCCGCCCCCATGTCTCTTCTTCTAGTCCTCTCGTGTGCGGAGTTCCCCAGGGTTCAGCTTTGAGCCCGACTCTTTTTAATGTCTATCTCACCCCCCTTGCATCGTTAGTCGAGCAATGCGGTGTGAGAGTTGTCTCGTATGCTGACAATACTCAGCTGGTGTTCTCTTTTAGAGAACACGCCGAGGCAGCGTTCGACAATTTTAAGCACTATTTGATCAACATCTCGACTTGGATGAAGGACAGCTGTTTGAAATTAAATACCGATAAAACGGAGGTATTGTTCTTCAATTAACCTTGTCCTCCACGGTCCGAACTCTGGTGGCCGGAGGAGCTAAATCCTCCACCTATCCCAGTTGTTTCAGCTAGGAATCTTGGGTTTAAATTTGATTCTAACCTCTTCGGCAAGGCCCAGATATGCCAAGTTTCCTCATCTTGCTTCTGGAAACTGAAAGCCTTGCGGAGATTCCTTCATCTCCTGCCGATGGATTGCAGGAAAACTGTGGTCCACGCACTAGTTACGTCTCAGCTTGACTATGCCAACAGCCTGTACTTGGGTCTTCCAGCTTATTTGATTAGAAAACTGCGAACTATTCAAAACGCTGCTGCTAGGCTCATTAGAAACGTGCCACTCCGCCACCACATCTCCTCCCATCTGTATAGCTAGCCTCCATTGGCTGCCTGTCAAAAGGAGGGTAGAGTTCAAGGCGCTGTCCTTTGCTTATAGAGCAACTAGAGACATTGGCCCAGGATACCTGAAGCAGAGACTCCAGAAATACCGCCAGACCAGGGCTTTGAGATCTAATTAACAGGACTTACTCCGGATTCCTCACTTCGCAAAAGCCAGGGTTGGTGGTCGAGCTTTCTCAGTGAGAACTGCTTCTCTCTGGAACTCTATGCCTGACCACTTACGGAAGGCTGAGTCAGAACTTATGTTTAGGAAGGCTTTGAAAACCTGGCTTTTCAGCCTACCTTAGTCCCCCCCCATTCCCTATCTGCTGTAACCACTGTTAGCGCCGTTACACCTCCGTTGGAGGTAGCCGTACGCTGTATAAATGTAAATGATGATGATGATCATTGATTTCATCTGCAGGAGGAATTAAAATTGATGAAAACACCAGCTTCAGCAGCAGCAGTCGTTCCAAAGCTAGACAAGAAATATAAGGCTCCTGACAGTTTATCAACTTGCCTTATAGGTCAGTCTAGTCCAGACTCTGTAATAATGCAAGTGGCCCAATGATGGGCTAAAAATTCATCTTCACCTTGCACTGCCCCTCCTGATAGAGAGGGTCGCAGACTGGAAAACATTGGTAAGAGATTCTCGGCTATGGCAGCAACTTCTGTCAGGGCTTCTAATGTACTGGCCATCCTTGGGAGATACGGCCGTCAGTTGGGGTCTAACATGTCAGCATTCCCAAGTATCTCCCTGAGGGCAAGAGAAAAGAAGCCCAAGAAATTCTGATAGACGGGGAGAAGGCCTCTTCAGAAATGATAGACGCTGCCATGAATATCTCCTCTATGGCCTTTCGACAGTTAGCTGGAGCAGCAGTATTGCGTCACCAAGGGTGGCTGAAAGCGACGTCGTTTCGCCAAGAGGTGCAGGCAAAAATCCTAGACATGCTCTTTGATGGGGAAAACGTCTTTGGAAAGCATGTAGACAACACCTTGCAGTCTATAAAATTGGAAACCAAAACCGCTCATTCACTGGGCACGTTACAACAGCGGCAATTCCAGGGTTTTTGTGGCAGAGGTCAATTTTCTTCTCAAGTGCCATTCCGGCAAAGTAGGTATCAACCCTATTCCCAACAAGGTTTCCGAGCTTCATACTCTTTGCAACAACCTTACAGAGCAACCGCAGCATCCTCCTACTCTAAGCAGCCAATGCATCGACGTCCTTCAGCTGGAGGAAAGTCGCAGGATGGTCCCAAGAGACAATGATGTTCTGAAGGCACCTGTCACTTTAGTCCCACACCAACAATTCGGCAATCTCCTCTCCAAATTCTACAATCGATGAACAAGCATTTCTTGGAAATGGAAGAGGTCCCGCTATGTCAACGTAACACAGGATTTTATTCCAACTTCTCCTCATCAAAAAGAAGTCAGGAAAGTGGAGGCAAGTAATGGATCTAAGGCTCTTAAACAAATTCATCAAGAAGCAGCCTTTCATGATGTTATCCCTACAGGAGATTCTGCAGCTAGTAGATACAGGGGATTACATGACCTCCTTGGACCTGCCGGGTGCTTACTCCCATATTCTCATCCACTTAAAGCACAGAAAGTTTCTGCGGTTCAAGGTGGTAGGGCGCCATTACCAATTCAAAGTGCTTCCTTTCGGGTTAAGGTTGGCTCCTAGAGCCTTCACAAAATGCATGGCTCCAGTGGAGGCTTTTCTCAGAAGATCAGGATACCAGGTTTTCCCATACCTGGATGACTGGTTAATAAAAGGTCCTACTTTTCACTTGGCAAAGCAATTCAATCAGACCTGTGTGTGGCTTTTCAAATCTCTAGGTCTCAACTTGAACAAGGAGAAATCGTCCCTAATTCCATCCAGACTGGCTGTGTTCCAGGGAGTAATTCTAGATACGAAAATGTCTAAGGCTTTTCCCATAGAAGACAGGATTCAACGTCTCAAATCTCTCACAGAATCCCTGGCTGCATGAAGGTCCATTTGTGTAAGGAAGTACAAGTCCATCATGGGGATGATGTCTTCCTGCATCCCATTGATTCTGAGATGTTGTCTTCAGATGCGGCCATTGCAGGAAGAACTGGGCAATCAGTGGGTCCAGTGCTAGGGCACCTTCGAAGACACGATTTCGGTTACACCACAGATGAAGCCGGCAATGTCTTGGTGGATGAATACAGATAATATCTCCCAGAGTCTCTCATTCGTTCCCATATAGTCACATGTAGTGATGATGATGGACGCCTCCTTAGAAGGCTGGGGAGCTCATTTGCAGGACTTGGAAGTGTAGTGTAGCTCCTATTTCCCTAATAGGCTCTGCGCATTGGAATAATATATCCTATAGGCTTGACATAGGACTGAGGTCGGTATGTCCCTATCGAGTATATTAAACTTAATTACTTGTGCCAGCTAGCTCAGAGGCCACTAGAAACTCCTTGACGACAAGAAGGGAGTAGTTTCTGGCAGCCGCAAAACATGACCACTTTGTTTCCCTTTAGAATCAGAACGTGTCCCAGAGTCGTGGAAACAACAGATAACCGTTTCACTCAGCTCAATCGTGCATACTTAGTTTTCCTCAAAGTTACACAGAAAGAATAGACGGGCGTTTCAATAAAAGATTTATTGAACAGTCTTGTTTCTTGTATAAGTAAAATGTGCTGTTACGATCACAAGACAGTATGCAAGATAAATAATGTACAGTGTAAGCAGTAGAAATAAATAATACTGCGCTAGCATGATCTTTAGTAGATATTCATTTACATAAATAACATAGACTAAAAATGCGAGTACTCATACGATGCGTTTCTAAACTAGTTCTACCCCAATGTACCTAACCTAACCTAGGTGTAGGGAGAGGTATGAAGTAGGTGAAGTATTCCTTACTATGGTATACTAAGAGAATGTTAAGTCTAGTATGCCTAGTATGCCAAGAGTCCCTCTAGGTTCTAGTCAGCTCCATACCTTAAGAATGAGAGAGGTGGGAATCTCTTTCCAGACTCAAACTCCAACACCCCGCAAGGGAAGTCAGATCACTGGAAGCTGGACTCTCTGCGTGCACGGATGACAGCGTCTTCTCAGTGCGTCAGGCCGGGATACGGGCTCCTCTGAAGTCGAGGTCTCCTCTAGTTTACAAGGGCTAGGGAAGGTATATTTATACCTGAGAGGTACCTCATAATGTTAGCATTGACGTGAGTCGGACAGCGGAAGACGTCATGAATGAACCCCTAAGGTATAACGGTTCATGCATAATAGATGAGTCCTTGAAGAAATCAATAGTCCTGTGCTAGGGAAACTCCCAAAGCCTAAGGGTCTGTTCCTCAAGAACTCGTTGTGACGTTTAGGGTGGTCAGATGTCGGGGACCATGCCTGTATTTGGAGTGCACGGTTTAATGCCTAAATAAGGACTGGGATTTTATGCCTATATAAGGGCAGGGCGAATTGTGCCTATATAAGGACATGATACAGGAAAACCTATATACGGACATCCTAAGAGGAATACAACACCCACTCCACTTTTGAGTGTACGATAATAACATAAATGCTAAACATTTAAAATGCTAAACATAAAATGGAGTACCGCATATTGCTAAAATATTTCTTAAAAGTATTTAAAAAACCGATTAGAATGCAAAAAGTACTGTACATTTTAAGCATCGCTCTTCATTTCAGGCATATATTTGAAAATAAAATGCAAATCGAATGAAATAAGCAGTAATATTTACATGTGACAAAAAAATGATCGATAAGTTGTACAAAATCAAAGTCATTTCATGTCATGGAAATTAATGAACTTTTTAGACTAACACAATGATAAAGTGTCTGAGGAAGTACCGCGAAGTCCGTACTATAAGAATAGTTCTACTTCAAGCAGATTGTTGTGCCATTTGATTTGAAAAAATGGGAAAAAGTTCAATTTGGGAAAAGTTCCAAGTTTGTGAAATATGAAGGCCAAATTGTTATTGCATCTCTGGACCACTGTGGGCTGAATCAGAGTCAGTGTACGGGTCTGGTGTAAACATGAGATCATCTATTTCTGTAGACAAAATATCGTCCACTGTAGCTGGTGACATTCGGAACACCTCGTGTAGTAGATTAATTGCACAGAGATGTGAAGCATCGCTTTCAGCATAGGATGCCGCAGCAATGTTCGCGTCCGTTGTTACCTGTGTGCCTGTAGATCTTTCTCGTACCTCAGCAGCAGCCGGAAGCGTCTGTGAGATCTCAATGAATGCCATCATCAGGATTGGTAGCCTCTGGGGACAACACAGAGCATGGGCCGTTATCGGGTCCAGCAGAGTATCGATATCCGTTGGCGTAGCTGATGGAAATGTTAGACAGGTGTCCAACACGCATTCTTCACTGCATAGCAGGCATCGTAGAACAGGTAAGATGCAATCTTGCCAGATTGGTCTGAACGACAGGAACCACGTGGTATTAAGTTCCCGTAGACGATTCATGCCCAAAAGCTGTACTATTCGCTCACTGCACTTTCGTTCAAGGAGTGCTTTCTCCATTTCGCTAGGAGTGATGTCTGCGAATAGGCTGGCCATAGCGTAATAGCAAGAAGAGAAATAGAATTCCGGCAACAAGTGCTAGAATTAATGGCATGCCACCAAACACCGAATGTGCAAAGTTTGGGATGATTCCGAGTATTGCCTGGAAAGGTGTTAACAGGCCGGAACAGATGCTCTTAAATACATGTACAATTCCGCTTGTATCAGACATGTTGAAGATACGTGCTATCATTTCTACGAAATGTATAGGGCAGTTTGTACGTATTAAAGACTGTATCTCAGCCGAAGTCCTTGCTACTTGTAGATCATAGGTTTCTTTGGCCGAGGTCAAAGGCACTGTTTGTTGTAAAAGCATGGCTTTCATTCTGCTTAAAGTATCAAATCTTATAAAAGAGACGCTCAGCGAAGGCCACAAAGGCGACTCCCTGACTGTGTCTATTGGGGCAAACAATACTTGCATACAGCAAGTGACCCTGGAGTTCACCGTTACTAGATATGGGATGCCTGGCAACATGCCACAGCAACTCTGATCATTCAACATGAGGTAACTCCCATTAGAAAGTTGTCCAAACGTTGGATTAATCACAGCAGCTGGTGTACCCTGCTGGTGGCAAGACAAATTTGCCACAGAACCATTACAAGCCCCGTGTAAAGAAATGTCCTGACATATTAGTGAACCGCTAAGTGCATTTTCTACATTGTGTACCGCTCAGAGACACTTCACGATCCCCACTCCAACATCTATATGTGTATGGTAAATTCCAAGATGTCTTAATGTATTCCTTACCCAACCTTTCATATTTGCCTGCTTGCATTTGTTTAAGGCAATACTGAAACTGAAAAGTAGTCACAGGTAGTGTGATTTTGCCATGAATAAGCCATTCTGTAGCTGGTTTTTCTGCCACTGTGAATGGTAACTTTTCCAGTTTTTCAATGCGCAGCACTGTGTACTTTGCTCCTCTTTGTGCCAGTTCGATCTGTTTATCAGTGAGATTGTATTCTGCAAACAGAGCCGTTGTGTTGATAAAACGCCAAGGCACATAGCCCGCTCGCAAAGATTGCAGCGTCCAGCTTAATAACACAATAGAACGTAATTGAGACTGGCCTTGTTGTAACATCGCCAAATCTTGTTCCAGTATGTCGATAGCAGAGGATACAATGCCTTCCAGTGAATATATTCTGGAGGACAAAGTTGTTAATCCATTGTCGACTACAGAGAGGGCTTTCTCTAAATTAATACGATCAAGTTCACGTATTCGTTCTGCAGCCTCTATTTGTGACACTTTCCATGCTTCATTATAGACAGCATAAATGCCGGCATATATGAAACGTTTTTGACGCGGTTTTCTTGGTCCAAGCAAGAATTCCCTAAGGTCTGCGTCCTCTTTAAGTAAGGATAAGTGTTGTTTCACATCCTGTAGTGTAGATTTATGCAGCCAATCGAGGCATAATTTTCCTACACTATATGTTGTTACTACCCCCGGATGCTGTCTTTGGACGTATCTTGGGTCTGGCCTATGAATAGTAAAGCCCTGAGTTTTATTCAGGAATCTTTCCTGACAGTTGTTTGTGTCTGTGGGCCAGATCAACCATTTTCTCCAATCAGGATTAGATCTGTTGAGTTGTAGTATTGTATCAACTGTCACCGCTGCCTGTGTATTGTTATCACTTGCAGGTGTTGGTACAGAAGGTGTTTTCATCTCTTTGATCTTGGCTAGTCCAAGACAAGATGTTTGTTGGACAGTTTCATTCAAAAACATTATTTGTTCAGGGATGATACAGGCTCTAAATAAAGCTTCTATCCCCTGCACTTGCCAATCTTTAGTACCCCAGACAGTTTTAGTGTCTATTGTGTCTTTCCAAAAGTCGAAACCTTGTCTAGACAGTTGGGCAATAAATGCTGCAGAGTAAATCTGTTTTGTATTTGTTAACATCATTTTCAGTCCTGTTTTGTTTACATTTTTATAGTAAAACGTTTCTGGATCAGATGTATTGTAACCTGAAAAATATGGAAACTTATTAACAAATGTTTTTGAACTACCTTTTGGTGGTGTAGGACAATGCTCCCATTGGTTAAACATAAACACATTTCTAGGGTATGCAGATTTATGCAAATAATGTTGACCATAGTGGTTATAGCAATACAGCTGTTCATAGTCTGATGAACCCTCTAAATATTCATTTTTAGAAAATGCAGCAGATTTTTCTAGGTCAAACATTATGTCGTTAACAGTCTCAAAGTCCCAATCATCAGAATAGGTACTAGACGAAATGAGATCACTTAGTGAAATTTTAAACAAATGTGGAATGTTCAATTGTTCCGTCGGGCCGAATATATCAAATTCTGTTTTGTCCCACACTATACCATCCTGTATAGGAACGGCTGTGATGTTCACTGTTGACAAGTCTCTTGCTTCACGATGGGAAGATTTATGAGGTTTCAAAAGTAAGTTCACTTCTTTTCTTTCAGTGTTCAAATGGATGTATCTGCCATTTATAAGCACGCTCATAGTCATAACCAAAGCTAGCCAAAGCAGGAAAACAAATATTCCAGAAATCATCCAGAGTTCAATGCATGGTGAAACCAGATAAGTTGTTTTCAGAAAGTGAAGAAAGTCTTGTACTTGCTGCTTGAATGTTAATGATGCTGGCGTCGTTTCAGGTTCACTCGGATCTTCTGAGAACGTATCAAAGTTAATGAAATAGCCAGAAGCAGTTCTGTCAATTGTTGAAATTGCATCAGGATTTGTAGAAATCGCTGGAACCAGTTGATCACTTGCTACATTCGTGTAGACAGGTGTATTTGGGCGAACTGTTATTTGATTTTCAAGAGGGATGAGTTCCATTGCATTGTTGCTCAGTCCTTCATCTGTTACTGCTGAATTCTCGATGGTTATCAGTCTTTCAGTCTGAACCTCTTGGATAGTAGCGAGAGGAGTGCGTCTGCTACTAGGTCGGAGTCCACGAGGCCTACTATTTAGTATTGGCCACATACTGTGGTTTGATGAGGTCGATGGACACAAATCTTTTCTCCTTTCTTCCAGCAAGGGGCGGCAGAAGTACTGTTCTTGTTCCTTGAACTGCTAGGACAGGTACTGGTTGTCTGTAAGAAGGTCCAAATTCCTTCTTGTCCGCAATCTTTTCTCTGACTAGATCCCCAACTTTTGGAATCCAGACAGGCCTTGCTGGGACCGCTGGTTTTTCCCCAGTGGTGGTTGGCTGCAGGAATGCGTTGCTTTGTTTCGATCTCAGTTCATTGAGTTCCTGTAAAACAGCCAAACGATCTTTGATATCAAACGGTTTATTTTCCACCACTGTGCCTACGTGATCGAGGTCTGGTACCCACATTCTTGTCCCAAATAGGACCTCATATGGAGTGACCCTCCCTAGAGAACTTCTTGGCAAGTTATTTAATGAGCGTTGGACCCCATAAAGATGTTTGACCCACCCATCACCCGAACCTAATACCCTAGCTGTTATAGACTGCTTTATGTCCCGGTTTTTCCTTTCCACAACCGAATTTCCCTCAGGATGGAATGGAGAGGAGTACCGCAATGCAACACCCAGACTGGCCATGGCTTCTTTGTAAGCCCGAGAGCTAAATGCAGGGCCCTGGTCAGAATGTAGCGTGCCTATTGCGTATGTGCCGATAAAGACTCGCAAATCTTTTGTAACAGTTCGAGCGTCAGCCGAGCGCTGAGGCCATATCCATAGGAACCTTGATTCAGTATTTGTGGGATTGCATTTGTCCAGAAGGACGCATGCGCATAGATAGTCTAATGCTGTCTAACAATGGTGTCTGTGCAGGGCAGCTACATTCGTAGCATGGTGTCTGGTGGCGTTCTGCCTCACGCTGTACCTTACAGTCTATGCAATTATTGATGAAGATGTGGATTTCTGTATTCATTCCAGGCCACCAGTACATCTCTTTTAATGTCAAGATTGTTTTAGAGATCCCTTGATGTGACAGACCTTCCCCCAAATGTGCTTCATAAATAAAAGCTGCTCTACGTTCCATGTTTGGAATTACCCTATCCCCCACTCCAGGGATTCGAGCAAAAGGAACGTTGTTCGCATCAATTACATAAGAGTACTTGAGTGGAAACTTTTTTGGTAACGCTGCACCACTGCCTTTGCTTGTAGCATTGACAGCCAACATTATCTCACTGTCTATTTTTGTTTTTGAACGAGTGATCGCAGCTACGGAAGCCGTCTGAACAGCCCCCTTTGCGGCTTCATCAGCCAATGAATTCCCTGCAACGTGAACGCCATCACGTTGATGACTCAGTGTGTGGATCACGTGAGCCTTTGGTAGTTCGTTTTTCAACTGAACTACTTGTTCCCAAAGCGTTTTATGCTTTATTGTGCCACCTTTCGCATCTTTGAATCCATTTTCAAACCAGTTTTGTATATATTCATTATACGACTGAACACAGTAAAAGGAATCGCACACTATTAGTGTGGGGAATTCTCGATCTGTACTTTCAAGTGCCAGTTTGAATGCTTGTAGTTCAGTTCGCTGAGCTGTACAATCTCCTAGAGATTGAGTTTTTGTGACCATAGGTCTGAAGATGCCATTTCGCATGCGACCTTTAACGATTGCACACGCTGCACTGTAAGCTTGCTTACCCCCTGTTGCGGGTTGTGCGGATCCGTCAGTGTAAATTATGAATTCGTACTGCTCGAGAGGCAGAATTTCAGTGGGCAGAGGACATTCTTGTTCATATTGCAGGAATGCTTGTGTTTTTAAATCAGGATCAAAAACATATTCAACATCTGTTGCAGCAAGAGAATTAACCCACTGTATCCATCTTGGATGTAATGCTTTAGCATTTGGAATGCTTGCTTTTGTGACCGCTTCTAAAGCAGGTACTGGGGTTACGACAATGATGCGTTTCCCTTGTGCTAGGGCTCTTTCTTTTGCTACAGCGGTTTGAACTGCTGTCAGAATTTTTTCTGTTGAAGTGAAGCGCATTTCCGCTTGTGTGTACAAATGAGATTTGTATGCGATTGGTATTTTCTCACCCTCATTGAAGGTTAAGTAGGTGAATCCGCATTGACCCGAAATTATTCGGATCACCAGGTTGCGTTGACTTACGCGTGTTTGTAAGTGATTTGTTGCTAACATGTTAGCCTGTAGTGAACGCAAGATTTCTGTGTGTTCTTGTGTCCAATTCTTGATTGAAAAATCAGGTTTGATTAATGCGTAGAGAGGTTTAACCCTTTCTGCGTAGTTTAGAATGTATGTTCTTCCAAAGTTTAGGAAACCCAGGATAGATTGTAAGTTTTTTAGCGTTTTTGGAGGTTGGAGCAGCGCACACTTTTCTAAAAAGTTAGCTGCCAAGCTCTTGCCTTCACTTGAAAGCTCATATCCTAGAAATAGGACATTGAGATGGGCAATTCGGGACTTTTTAAAGTTGAACTTGTAGCCCTCAGAGGCGAAGCCCAATATAATGGTGCTTACCCTGTTCAAGTGTTTGTCCAGGTCATCGTCCGTCAGATAGATGTCATCGACATAGGACAATGCCTCATTGTCATAAATTTGTAGTAACTCTGTTACTCTCACTGAGAATAACCCCGGGCTGTTCTTGAACCCTTGTGGGAGTCGACAAAATTGACGCTGGGTCCCCATTATGGAGAATGCTGTTAAGTCCCTGCTTTCAGGTGCTATGTTTTGACAAAAGAAACCATTGGAGATGTCTAATGTGGTTTTATATTTTTTACGCACAATGTTATTCATTAATGCTGTGCTATGTGCATTTTGCATTGCAAATGTTTTACAACAAGTGTTTAAGTGTCTGTAATCCAAAACTAGACGATAGGTGTTGTCTGGTTTGGAGACAGGAAACAAAGGATTGTTCATTGAGGAGGTGCAAGTTTCAATCACCCCTTGGTATTCAAGTTGATCTAAGATCTCCCTGACCTGTTTTTTAGCTTCTTGCTTTATTGGATACTGCCTTTGTGCAGTTGGTTCATGTTTCAGATTTATTTTATGGTGAGGTGAGTCCTCATCCCATCCTACATGATTTTTAGGTCTCGCCTAGCGATGCAGCGCCATGCGTTGCTCGCTATGCGAGATCTATTGTTGCCGACTTTTGCTCCGATGCGGGACATGAGATGCGCACACGCTTAAAAGACATCAGCTGTAAACGCGTACGGCGGCGTTAGCTGAAGTTGCAGGACAGGATATGTGCACGTGCATTACTGATGCCGCGTTAACACGCCTCCTGCTTGCCGCTTTGCTTTGTTAAACATTAGCTATGAACGCGTACGGCGGCGTCAGCTGTGAACGCGTACGGCGGCGTTAGCTGAAGTTGCAGGACAGGATATGTGCACGCGTATTACTGATGGCGCGTTAACACGCCTCCTGCTTGCCGCTTTGCTTTTTAGACATCAGCTGTGAAAGCGTACAGAGGCGTTAGCTGAAGTTGCAGGGCCGCGTTAACACGTCTCCTGCTTGCCGCTTTGCTTTGTTTTAGCACCTCATAAACAGGAGACGCAAATGCGTTAGGCTGGCGCCATGTCGTCGCACCTATTGTTATTTGCTCGTGCTTGGCTGCTTAGCATCTTACACCTACAAGATAAGTGTGCGTCTTGCTGGCGCCATGTCATCACACTTCTTTTTTGCTCAGTACTTTACTTCCCAAGCACAAAATAAGGACGCGTCTAAATGGCGCCATGTTTTCAAAGTGCTTACTGTTTACCATAACCATATATACACGCGACTGTTGCTTAACATGTCGCAGACACAAATTGACCATGCGCTACAGTGGTTCACAAGATGAAATATGTACGTGTGTCTGCATGGCGCCATGTTCGCATGCTTTTTCCTGTTCTACTACAGTCCAAATATTCTAATATGCATGCGCAAGCGTACACGTTTTATCAATACGTGTTCTTTATCGTTAAACAACTGCTAGATATATACATGCCATGGTTGCAACTTTCACATTTACAGCATTTATGCGTGCGTACCGGTTGTGGCGTACGCAATAATATAATGCTTTGCATTTTTAGTTGTATAACACACATTTACCCTTTACATTTCTGATCTTAAACGTACCGGGTAATTTCTACATTTCATACAGCGCCTTGCCATACAATAACAATTTCCGTTTTTTTTTTCTTACGCTACAACTAATATTTTCATTGCGTTATGTGTCGCACCAATACAACCAAATGCGTTTTGCTTCGAAACTCCTCTTTCATCCTATGCGCATTATGTGTCAACCTTGCCAACATTTCTCTTTCCATACGTTCTACGAATTCACCTAACATATTTTGTCTGCAAAGTGCTTACTGTTTACCATAACCACAAAAAACAGTTAATATATACACACGACTGTTGCTCAACATGTCGCAGACACAAATTCACTATGCGCTACAGTGGTTCACAAGATAAAATATGTACGTGTGTCTGCATGGCGCCATGTTCGCATGCTTTTTCCTGTTCTACTACAGTCCAAATATTCTAATATGCATGCGCAAGCGTACACGTTTTATCAATACGTGTTCTTTATCGTTAAACAAGTGCTACATATATGCATGCCATGGTTGTAAGTTTTACATTTGCAGCATTTATGCGTGTGTACCGGTTGTGGCGTACGCATTAATATAATGCTTTGCATTTTTAGTTGTATTACAAACATTTACCCTTTACATTTCTAATCTTAAACGTACCAGGTAATTTCTACATTTCATACACTGCCTTGCCATACAATAAAAATTCCCGTTTCTTTTTTCTTCCTTACGCTGCAACTAATATTTTCGTTGCGTTATGTGTCGCACCAATACAAACAAATACGTTTTGCTGCAAAACCCCTCTTTTATGCTATGCGCATTATGTGTCAACCTTGCCAACATTTCTCTTTCAGGACGCTCTACAAATTCACCTAACATATTTTGTCTGCCTAAAGACCTTTGTTTTTATTAAAGTTTCCCACGCTATTTACTAACACTGAGCCATCTTCACACCATCGCCATGCATTTCCCGTGCCACATGTGTTTTACTATTTTATTACTCCTAGAGATCGCTATCTTTCCAATACAACCAAATGCGTTTTGCTTCCAAACTCCTCTTTCATCCTATGCGCATTATGTGTCAACCTTGCCAACATTTCTCTTTCCGTACGTTCTACGAATTCACCTAACATATTTTGTCTGCAAAGTGCTTACTGTTTACCATAACCACAAAAAAACAGTTAATATATACACACAACTGTTGCTCAACATGTCGCAGACACAAATTCACTATGCGCTACAGTGGTTCACAAGATAAAATATGTACGTGTGTCTCCATGGCGCCATGTTCGCATGCTTTTTCCTGTTCTACTACAGTCCAAATATTCTAATATGCATGCGCAAGCGTACACGTTTTATCAATACGTGTTCTTTATCGTTAAACAAGTGCTACATATATGCATGCCATGATTGTAAGTTTTACATTTGCAGCATTTATGCGTGTGTACCGGTTGTGGCGTACGCATTAATATAATGCTTTGCATTTTTAGTTGTATTACAAACATTTACCCTTTACATTTCTAATCTTAAACGTACCAGATAATTTCTACATTTCATACACTGCCTTGCCATACAATAAAAATTCCCGTTTCTTTTTCTTCCTTATGCTGCAACTAATATTTTCGTTGCGTTATGTGTCGCACCAATACAAACAAATACGTTTTGCTGCAAAACCCCTCTTTTATGCTATGCGCATTATGTGTCAACCTTGCCAACATTTCTCTTTCAGGACGTTCTACAAATTCACCTAACATATTTTGTCTGCCTAAAGACCTTTGTTTTTATTAAAGTTTCCCACGCAATTTACTAACACTGAGCCATCTTCACACCATCGCCATGCATTTCCCGTGCCACATGTGTTTTACTATTTTATTACTCCTAGAGATCGCTATCTTTCCCCTTAGTCCTCTACTTAACACCGATGCAGTAAACATTCGCAAACCCTTTCAGCACCACTGCCCTATACATCGCTGAAGCCCTACATCTCCCTGTCGAGAACTTCTTTAAAACAAGTAAGTTTTGCCAAATACAATTTTACGTATTCTTACCTTACGTTGCGTTTCCGTTAAACTAACATATATTGCCTATGTTTGCTCCTTTATTACAAGCTTCTATAACACCTATTTTATACGCTTTTCATGCCTTTTGTCTCGTTCGCATTCCGTTTGTTTTTTTCACTGCCTTTTATCTCGCTCGCATTACGTTTGGTTTTCTTTATTAGAACAACACTTTCTGTCCTATACTTCCTACACACAATATGCTAAATCGGCTACTGCTTTTATTACCTGTTTTTTTCCAAAACAATAATGCGCTTTTTTGCTTCCTTTATGTACACAGGCCACAACCACTTGGAATCTTTCCAGCAAACACAATTATTAGCAGGAATCTTCCACGAGCCGCCGATCAAAACTACAACTTATTCAAAACAACGGTCAGTACTCAAACATTTTACAGTCTGAAACTTTCGTTTTTATCGTAGTACCGCCATTCTCCCTTCTTTACATACAACTATAATATACATAACATGCTACATTTACAACTGCTTTTCGTTACTCTTCGGTATAAACTGCAGTTCTCATTATAATATACCAGTTTAAACATTCCTCCTAATTTTTTAGTACCTGCTACTTTTATTTGTAATTGTCATTATTTGTATGTTCGCCGTTTGCTTTTAAGAGCATCCTTCACAATAATTTGCTACTCACAACCCCCCATATACTTGCTGCTTTCGCTCTCTACGTTGCCACCTGCCAACACTTAAAGCACATTTTACATTACGTACAGCTTTTACCAGCACAATGCCGTCATACAGTTTTACCGTACTAGCAAGCAGTAACTAAAAAACCAGCATTCCCATTCCCACATTTGCGACCTTTTTTCATACTCAAAACAAACATCTAATTCATATAATTCAGAAAAACTTACTGTTCATATGCGTTCACAAATTTCTCGCCTGCAATTGCTAAATTACCTCCACAGCGCACAAAATATCTCAATACACACTAACGCGCCATTATGCACGCGCACTGCGTCGTCAGCAGCACTCCTACAGCAGGAAATATGCGCGCGGACGTCTGCCGCGTAATAGCACGTCTGTTTCTATTTGCGTAGCACGCGCACACTATCCTTAATCCCCCCCTATATCATACATAAAAATACGCGCACATTGCAATATTCGTATCACAATAAATATTTACATGCTAAAAGTAACAATATCAAATATTGCCGTTCAGCAGCTCTTAAAGCAAACGTCAAACGCATGCTGCGTTCCCAAATACAATGCGCTAAGCACAACTAAATACATGTATTAATACAATATATGCATCCAAAAACGTTCCATTTCCTATCATGGTAACTTACGCTAAAGCATACCTAAAAAGTTTTTGCTACCACCCATCCGCCTTGCCATTCTCCCTCCCACGTCGTCACCACACAACACTCATATTACCAACACCTCGTAATAATTACACAAGCGCGTTCAAAACCACACCGCGCATACTTCTTTTACTTTTACCCTCTAAAACCAAAACATTACACTTACCCGCACTACATAAAATAGCTTTTTGGATACAATCTTCAACATACTTCCCACAATAAACACATTGCTAGCACCGACACTAAACAATAATACAGTTTTACCGTACTACCAAGTACTAACAAAAAAACAGCATTACAATTCACTCTTTCCAACCTTTTTTCATACTAAAAACATTTTTTTAATTACTTTAATTACAGAACACTTACTGTTTATATACTTTCACAAACTTCTCGCCTAAAATTGCTAGACTACCTCCACCGCGCACAAAATATCTCAATCGCACTAACGCGCCATTATGCGCGCGCACTCCGTCGTCAGCAACACTCCCACAATAGGAAATATGTGCGCGGACGTCTGCCACGTAATAGCACGTCTGTTTCTATTTCCATAGCACGCGCACACTATCCTTAATCCCCCCCTATATCATAAATAAAAATACGCGCATATTGCAATACTCGTATCACAATAAATATCTACATGCTCAAAGTACAAATGCCAAACATTGCCTTTCAGCAGCTTTTAACACAAACATCAAACGCATAGTGCGTTCCCAAATACAATGCGCTAAGCACAACAAAATACATTTTTTTTATAACATATTTACTTCATTTCAGCAACCCTACTTTATTAAACGTTTTATACGTGCTACTTTTTGCAACGATAAAGTGGTTGCTCATTAAAGTGCTCCCAAACAGTGTCATTAATAACATACACGCACAATATCACATACTAGTATACATATGTACGCCGCATATAGGTAAAAAAAATTTACATACGTATTACAGACCTTATTAAAGATACTGCAATATAAAATTCTATATACAACACAAAAACTTATACAAAAAGGTTCCTTTCCCACATTACAATTGGAATCTTACCTATGCCTTCTGTTTCCCTTCCTATTTCTTACTGTCTTACAATGCTTACTTTGTGCACGCAATACTTTTCAATAAAGTTTTGCACATATTACAATTAGCAGGCAAAAAAATATGTGTTCCTGTATGTGCTGCTTTACCAGTTTTGGTAAAAAATATTTACATACGTATTACAAACCTTATTACATATACTGCGATATAAAATTCTATATACAACACCAAAACTTATACAAAAACCTTCCTTTCCCACATTTCAATTCGAATCTTACCTATGCCTTCTGTTTCCCTTCCTATTTCTTACTGTCTTACAATACTTACTTTGTGCACGCAATACTTTTCAATAAAGTTTTGCACGTATTACAATTAGCAGGCAAAAAAATAGGTGTTCCTGTATATGCTGCTTTACCATTTTTCGCTACAAAACACACATTTTTCATGCTCAATGTTTGCTTCGCATACACTGCCTTAACCACAATTTGCTAATCCCCCCTCCCTACATACTTACTACTTTCGCTCTCCGTGTAACCGCCTAGCAGCACTTGCAACAAATCTTCGAACAAATACTACATTCGTAAATGCAATGCACTAACACCAACATGCATTTTATTTACAGTTTGTTTCCTTCATAAAAAACTACACCTATTACTTGCAACCCCTCTCCTCTTTCCCACTTGCTTTTTTTTCCCTCTACAAATCAATACCCAACACCACTAACCGCAACAACGCGATGCATTTTGTTTATGCCATCTTTTGTTCCCAAAGCCAATCTACCCATTTTATACTAGCCCACCCCCTTACCCCACTTCCCTTTTCTCTGTCCACATCGCTCAATTCCTAACCATTATTTACTACTCTCCTCCTTCCCCCCCACTTTCTTTTTCACTCTCCATTTCACGTAGTAGTAGCACTTACAACACTCTATAGCGTATACTGCATTTCCAGATACAATGCGCTACGCACAATAAAACACAATTGTTTTCCAATATGTTTCCTCCGTAAAAGCAAGCTTGCCTTCTTATTTATTACCTGCCTCCCCTTAACAAATTAGTACTTTTGCTTTGCACGTCCCCTCCCAACAGCAAACTCACAACTTGCTACTCATACATAACACAATTACATTTGTGCATGCCCCTTAAATCTTTATCCATAATTAACTACATAAACCTCCGGCGCTATATTATTTTGCATTCCTTTACCGTTTTACTTTTATCGCCTTCATTAAACATATGCTACAAAGTTATCTATCACCGCAATGGTGCCACGCACTAACGCACAAAAGTATACACAGCAGTAATAGGTACTATCCTATATATCATAACAGTAAATAAGCACGTTAACATGCAATAAATATGCCAATTTACATTGCACACACTACATTCCATATATCAATACAATATATACGTCCCATATTGATCACTTTTATATTGTTTTCACTGTAATCAAACCATGCTTAATACGTTTTTGCTACCACCCACGCACCTTGCTATTCTCCCTGCCACCTCGTCACCTCACAGCACTCACATTACCAACAACTCATAACACAACACACAAACACGTTCAAAACCGCACTGCGCATACTTCCTTTACTTTTAACCTCTCAAACCTCAAATTTGCACTTACCCCCACTACATAAAATACCTTTTCGTACACACTCATTAACATACTTCACACAATAAACACATTGCTAACCCCAACACTAAACAAAATGCAGTTTCACCATATTACCAATTACTAACAAAAACTACCATTACAATTACCACGTTCACACCCTTTATCTATGCTAACAACCATATATTTAATAAATATCGTTTACCAAAACTTACTGTTTATTCTGCTTCCACGAACGTCTCGCCTACAACTGCTCCACCACCTCCACCGCGTACAAAATATCTCAATGCGCACTAACGCGCCAATATGCAGCCGTACAGCGTCGTCAGCCACACTCCCACAACAGGAAATATGCGCGCTGACGTGTGCCACGTAATACACGTCTGTTTCTATTTCCGGACCACGCGCACACTATCGTTAATACCTCTATATTACACACAAACAATCCACAAATATTGCTATACTCGCATCACATTTCCCTTCCTATTTATTACTGTATGCACAATACTTCCTTTCTGCACACAATACTTTTCAATAAAGTTTTGCACATATTACAATTAGCAGGCAAAACAATCGGTGCTCCTGTATATGCTGCTTTACAAGTTGTCATTACAAACAACGTATTTTTCACGTTCAATGTTTGCTTCACATAAGCGGCCTTACCTATAATTTGCTAATTCCTCCTCCCTACATACTTACTACTTTCCTTCCCCGTGTAACCGCCTAGCAGCACTTACAGGAAATTTCCTAACAAATACTACATTTATAAATACAATGCGCAAACAACAACAACATACATTTTGTTCACAGTATGCTTACTTCTTTAAAAAATCTACACCTACTATTTACAACCCTTCTCCTCTTTCCCGCTTGCTTCTTTTGCTCTACAACTCACCGCCTAACACCACTTAACTATAGTGTGCTCAGTGCTCTGTGCTATGGTGGTGCTAAATGATGCTATGGCAGTGCTCAGTGATGCTATGGCAGTGCTCAGTGATGCTATCGCGGTGATAAGTGATGCTCTGGTGGCGCTGAGTGATGCTGTGGTGGTGCTAAATGATATTGTGGTGGTGTTGAGTGATGCTATGGTGATGCTGTGGTAGTTTTAAGTGATGCTGTGGTGTCGCTGAATGATGCTGTTGTGGCGCTCAGTGATGCTGTAGTGGCACTGAATAATGTTGTGGTGGCGCTGAGTGATGCTATAGTGGCGCTGAGTGATGCTGTGGTGGCGCTAAGTGATGCTATCATGCCGCTAAGTGATGCTGTGGTACCACTGAGTGATGCTATCGTGGTGATAACTGATGCTGTGGTGGCGCTGAGTGATGCTATAGTGGCGCTCACTCATGCTGTGGTGGCGCTGTGTGATGCTATGGTGGCCCTGCGTGATGCTGTGGTGGTACTTAGTGATGCTGTGGTGCCCCTCCGTAATGCTGTGGTGTCCGTGAGCGATGATGTGGTGGCTCTCAGTGATGCTATGGTGACGCTGAGTAATACTATGGTGACGCTGAGTGATGCTGTGGTGGCGCTGAGTGATGCTGTAGTGACACTGAGCGATGCTGTGGTGGTACTAAATGATGCTCTGTGGTGCTGAGCGCTGCTGTGGTGGTGCTAAGCGATGCTAAGGTGGCGCTAAGTGATACTGTGGTGCTGAGTGATGCTAAACACAACAAAATACATTTTTTTTATAACATATTTACTTCATTTCAGCAACCCTCCTTTATTAAACGTTTTATACGTGCTACTTTTTGCAACGATGAAGTGGTTGTTCGTTAAAGTGCTGCCAAAGAGTGTCATTAATAGCAAACACGCACAATATCACATAGTAGTATACATATGTACGCCGCATATAGGTAAAAAATATTTACATCCGTATTACAGACCTTATTGCACATACTGCGATATAAAATTCTATATACAACACAAAAGCTTATACAAAAAGGTTCCTTTCCCACATTACAATTGGACTCTTACCTATGCATTCTGTTTGCCTTCCTATTTCTTACTGTTTAACAATACTTACTTTGTGCACGCAATACTTTTCAATAAAGTTTTGCACGCATTACAATTAGCAGGCGAAAAAATAGGTGTTCCTGTATGTGCTGCTTTACCACTTTTCGTTACAAAACACGCATGTTTCATGCTCAATGTTTGCTTCGCATACACTGCCTTAACCACAATTTGCTAATCCCCCCTCCCTACATACTTACTACTTTCGCTCTCCGTGTAACCGCCTAGCAGCACTTACAACAAATCTTCGCACAAATACTACATTCGTAAATGCAATGCACTAACAACAACATGCATTTTATTTACAGTTTGTTTCCTTCATAAAAAAAACTACACCTATTACTTGCAACCCCTCTCCTCTTTCCCACTTGCTTTTTATTCCCTCTACAAATCAATACCCAACACCACTAACCGCAACAACGCAATCCATTTTGTTTATGCCATCTTTTGTTCCCAAACCCAATCTACCCATTTTATACTAGCCCACCCCCTTACCCCACTTGCCTTTTCTCTAGCACTTACAGGAAATTTCCTAACAAATACTACATTTATAAATACAATGCGCAAACAACACCACCATACATTTTGTTCACAGTATGCTTACTTCTTAAAAAAATCTACACCTACTATTTACAACCCTTCTCCTCTTTCCCACTTGCTTCTTTTGCTCTACAACTCGCCGCCTAGCACCACTTAACTATAGTGTGCTCAGTGCTCTGTGCTCTGGTGGTGCTAAATGATGCTATGGCAGTGCTCAATAATGCTATGGCAGTGCTCAGTGATGCTATCGCGGTGCTGAGTGATGCTCTGGTGGTGCTGAGTGATGCTGTGGTGGTGCTAAATGATATTGTGGTGGTGTTGAGTGATGCTATGGTGATGCTGTGGTAGTTCTAAGTGATGCTGTGGTGGTACTGAGGGATGCTGTGGTGTCGCTAACTGATACTGTTGTGGCGCTGAGTGATGCTGTAGTGGCGCTAAATAATGTTATGGTGGTGCTGAGTGATGCTATAGTGGCGCTGAGTGATGCTGTGGTGGCGCTAAGTGATGCTGTGATGCCGCTGAGTGATGCTGTGGTACCACTAAGTGATGCTATCGTGGCGGTGAGTGATGCTGTGGTGGCACTGAGTGATGCTATAGTAGCGCTCAGTGATGCTATGGTGCCACTGTGTGATGCTATGGTGCCCCTGCATGATGCTGTGGTGGTACTTAGTGATGCTGTGGTGCCCCTCCGTAATGCTGTGGTGTCCGTGAGCGATGATGTGGTGCTCTAAGTGATGTTATGGTGACGCTGAGTAATACTATGGTGACGCTGAGTGATGCTGTGGTGGCGCTGAGTGATGCTGTAATGACACTGAGCGATGCTGTGGTGGTACTACATGATGCTGTGTGGTGCTGAGCGCTGCTGTGGTGGTGCTAAGCGATGCTATAGTGGCGCTGAGTGATGCTGTGGTGGTGCTAGACAATTCTGTGGTGGTGCTCAGCGATACTGTGGTGGTACTGATCGATGCTGTCGTGCTGCTAAGTGACCCTGTGGTGGTGCTGAGTAATGCAATGTTGCCCCTGAGTGCTAATGTGGTTTCGCTGAGTGAAGCTATGGTGGTGCAGAATGATGCTGTGGTGGCGTGGAGTGATGTTATGGTGCTGCTGAGTGATGTTATGGTACTTCAGTGATGCTCTGGTGGTGCTGAGTCATGCTGTGGTGGTGCTAAATGATATTGTGGTGGTGCTGAGTGATGCTATGGAGATGCTGTGGTAGTTCTGCGTGATGCTGTGGTGGTACTGAGGGATGCTGTGGTGTCGCAGACTGATGCTGTGGTGGCGCACAGTGATGCTGTAATGCCGCTAAGTGATGTTGTGGTGGCGCTGAGTGATGCTGTGGTGACGCTCACTGATGCTGTGGTGGCACTGAGTGATGCTATGGTGCCGCTGAATGATGCTGTGGTGGCGCCACGTGATGCTATGGTGGCCCTGCGTGATGCTGTGGTGGTACTCAGTGATGCTGTGGTGCCCCTCAGTAATGCTGTGGTGTCCGTGAACGATGCTGTGGTGACTCTGAGTGATGCTGTGGTGACGCTAAGTGGTACTATAATGGCGCTGAGTGATGCTGTGGTGACGCTGAGCGGTGCTGTGGTGACACTGAGCGATGCTGTGGTGGTACTAAATGATGCTGTGTGGTGCTGAGTGCTGCTGTGGTGGTACTGCGTGATGCTATGGTGGCGCTTGGTGATGCTGTGGTGGTGCTGAGCAATGCTGTGGTGGTGCTGAGCGATGCTGTGGTGCTGCTAAGTGACCTTGTGGTGGTACTGAGTGATGCAGTGTTGCCCCTGAGTGATAATGTGGTGTCGCTGAGTGAAGCTATGGTGGTGCTAAATGATACTGTGGTGGCATGGAGTGATGTTGTAGTGCTGCTGAGTAATGTTGTAATGACGCTGAGCAATGCTGTGGTAGTACTGAGTAATGCTGTGGTTGCACTGAGTAATGCTGTGGTTGCACTGAGTGATGCTGTGGTTGCACTCAATGATGCTGTGATGGCATTCAGTGATGCTGTGATGGTGTTAAGAGATGCTGTAATGCCGTTGAGAAATGTTATATTGGTACTCAGTGATGCTGTGCTGCCTCTGATTGATGCTGTGCTGCCTCTAATTGATACTGTGCTTGCACTAAGTGATGCTCTGGTGCTACGGAGTGATGCTATGGTGGCGCAAGCGCTGGTGCAGGCCGAGACCTAACAAAAAAGCAGTTTTCCCATATTGGCAATTACTAACAAAAACCAACATTGCGATTACCACGTTTACAGCTTTACCCCATACTAACAACCATATATTTCATAAACAACGTTTAAGGAAACTTGCAGCTTATTGTGCTTTCACAAACAACTCGCCTAAAACTGCTCCGTTACCTCCACCGTACACAAAATATCTCAATGCACACTGACGCGCCATTATGCACCCATACAGCATCGTCAACCACACTCCGACAACAGGAAATATGCGCGCGAACGTCTGCCACGTAATACACGTCTGTTTCTATTTCCGGACCACGCACACACTATCGTTAATCCCCCTATTTCACACACAAACAATACACGCATGCTGCAATACTCGTATCACAATAAATATCTACATGCTAAAAGTACAAACATAAAACTTTTGCTTGCTACAAGCTACATGCTAATTCTTCTGCTTAGCACTTACAGTATAATCCTCATCATGTTACACCTTCAAGCTGCTCCACTCCCTGCAACACAAGTATAATGTCTTTAAGCATTCAAACACAGTGTAATGCACGCAAATTGCATCATTGCAAACAGCCCCCCTCCCTCCTCTTCACTTCCTTCTTTTCCTTTTCCACGTACCCAACACGCAGCGCTTTCTCAACTTACCGCCTGGCACCATTTAAAGCACATTTTATACCGTGTTCAGCATTCGCAAACACAATACAATAAAGGCAATACAATGCGTCTTATTTATGCAATATGCTCTTCACATAAACTATTCTAACGTGCTATTTCCTAGAAGTTGCCGCTCACCAGTACTTAATCAAACGTTATACTGCATGCTGCAATATCAAATACAATACACTAAGCACAACACAATACATTTCACTCAAAACATATTTGCTTCATCTCAGCAATCGGACTTTCTTATATACTATCTCTCTCCCCCCACCCCTTTCCCACCCCCCATCTTCCCCCTTTCTTTCTCCCCGTCCTCAACAAGCAGCAATCTCACAATTTACCGCTCGTACATACCATACTTACATTTACCCATAACCTCTCACTGTCTGCCTATAATTAACTATATATACTTACCTATACTTGCTCCTACTGCACAACTACATTTGTACATGCTTCTTAAATATTTAGCCATACGTAACTACATAAACCTCCGGCCCTATATTATTTTGCATTCCTTTAACGTTTTCCTTTCAACACCTTCGGTAAACATATACTACAAAAGTTGTCTATCGTCGCAATGCTGCCACGCACTAACGTACAAAAGTATAAGCAAGAGTAAAATGTATTAAGCTATATATCACAACAGTAAACAAGCACCTTAACATACAGTAAATATGGCAATTTAGGTTGCGCGCACTACATCACATGTATTAATACAATATATGCATCCCAAATTGTTCGATTTCCTATCATGGTAACTTACGTTAAAGCATGCCTATAAAGTTTTTGCTACCACCCACCCACCAAAATGTACCAAATTGTAAATCATATATAGAAACGCCCTTTTAGCAAAACATTTTGTTGTGTATCTCCCCCTTTTATTATCATAGTTTAATACATATGCTCTCGCTACACAATGTGTTCACTAATATAGTGTATAAAAACCATATAGTGCTTGGTTTTTATAAAGCACATAATATCTGGTTTGATAAACGCATGGTGTACAATGTATCTATAAGTGCTTTCTGTGCAGACAAACTATGTACTTGTATTTCACATGCTCTACCTATCTTTTTTATGTAAGTTTTCATGTTTAGAAAATATAGTTTTTTTGCCGTTATACTCTGCAAATTACTTTCATAAGCAACCCAATTTCTTACAACTTCAAAGTATTGTTCCTGTGCTGCATAGTTGCTATTAGTAAACCTGTGTACTCTGCAAGTTTTATGATTTTACTTATTAAATTGTGCCTATAATAGCACTGAACTACCATTCTTTACATGCTTTACTCCTTACTACTCTTTCTGTACTCCACCACTCTCCCCTTACTCCTCGATGTGCTTTTCACCTCTAGGTGCCACTGTATACACTGTGCACCCCTCATTACCTTTCTTCACTATGCACTCCTAGTGCCACTCTATATGCTCTGTCCTCCCTAGTGCCACTGTATTTGTTGTGTAACTCTATGCTCTCTCCCCATAAGTGACACTCTATATGTTGTACTTTTCTTAGTGCCACTTTCTTTGCTCTGCCCCCACTGTGCCATTATATGCGCACATCAATACCACTCTATACACTTTACCACCGTTAATACCACTGTATAATCTCTACCTCTTTAATTCTACTCTGTGCACTCTCCACTATAATGCACAATGTGCTCTAACTGTCTTAGTGCCACTTTATGCACTCTGCACCTGCCAATGCTATTATATGCGCTCTACACCTCTACACTCCCATGCATACTTTGTGCACTATATACAGCTTTGCATTCTACAACACTTTGCTTTACCCCACTTTATTCTACTCTTGTTCTCTCTATTACACTATTGCTCACCATAATTTTCTCTGCAGTATTCTGTCCCACCCTCTGATGCTCCCCTAGCTAAGTCCCACTCTTATTTACTCTACTCAAACCACTTTTACACATGCCAAACAGCAGCCACAGTGCTCTACAAAATAAGTAAAGTACCGCTCTATATGTTGCACTTTTCTTCGTAACATAAAATACTCTGCCCCCACTGTCCCACCATATACTCCCCCTTGGTGCCACTATATACACTCTGCCCCCCTAAATACCCCTCTATGCACTCTACCCCCTTTATGCTATTCTATGCACTTTACTTCCTTAGGGCACAGTGCATATTAACTCTCTTGGTACCACTCTATCCATTCTGCATCTCTCACTCCAAATCTATGCACTCTACACCTCTACACTCCTATGCATACTTTGTGCACTCTATGCACCTTTGCTTAATTCTCCAACACTTTCCTTTTACACACTTTACTCTGCTCTTCTTTTCTTTGCTCCACTATTGCTCATTATAATTTACTCTCTGCTACTTTCATCCACTCTGCAATGCTCTCCTTTTACTAAATTCCACTCCCTTTTACTCTGCTCAAATCACTTTTACACATACAAAACAGACACAGTACTGTAAAAATCAGTAAACCAAGTTACTCAAGTCAAAAAGTACTGTACACACATGTTGCTTTTCACAAAACCACTTCAACATCCATCAAACATAACAAATGTTATATAAATACAAACCTTTCTTTTCCTATTATCCCTTTGCTATTTTTTTCCCCAAAATAGCTCGCTAAAAAACACTACTACATTACTTTCATTTTTTACCATATTAACTACCAGTGTTCCTTTATAGTCTACTTCAAACTGTACTTACAGAACCCATTGCACACAACTAGCGATATATACATATCAACATTTCTTACACGTCTATCATACTGGCATTATTCTAAATTTGCATAACTGCCTAATTTACCCACCACTTAAAATATACTTGCATATTCACTATGTTAATTTAGCACTAATACATCCCTAATAAAATTAAAAATAGCTATTATTACAGTAATAAAAAATACCACTTGCCTTTACAAACACCATCACAAAAGCAACAAACTACACAATAACTATATAATACATATTGTTCTAGGCTACGTGCCATAACGCATATTTAGTACACATTGCTTATGCTCATACTTCTATGCACTCTACCCTATAACTGCCACTCTATCTGTTGTACCCTTCTTTATGCCACTCTATTTGCTATGTCCTCACTCTGCACCATATGCTACCCCTTACTACCGCTCTGTGCACAATGCCCCCTTTAATGCCACTATACCAACTCTGCACCCTTAATACTGCTCTGTGCACCCTACCTTCTCCATGCATTGTATGTGCTCTAACTCTCTTCATCGCACTGTATACAATCTGCAACTCTCAATCCTAATCTAAGCACTATACATTGCTACTCTTTTATGCATAGTTTCTGCACACTTCGCAACTTTGCTACATTCTACAGCATTTTTCTTTTACTCACACTACTCTAGTATTGTTTCCTCTACTCTACTCTTGATCCTCATAATTTACTTGTGACACTCTATTCACCTTATAATGCTCCCCTTTTGTAAGTACCACTCTCTTATACTCTACTCAAATCACTTTTACACATGTTAAAAAACAGCCACAGTACTCTACAACATTAGTAAAACATGTTAATAAACTCACATAATTGTAAATTAGCATACTATTCTTCACAAACCTACTTTACTCTCTATCAACAGCAACAAGTACTATATAAATACAAACTTTTCTTCCTCTATTATCCCTTTGCTATCTTTCTTATTCCAGATAGCTCACTACAATCCACCATTAAATTACTTTTGTTTTTTACTATATTAATTTAACACTATTCCTTTATATGCTTCTTCAGTAGTGTACTTAAACACTCCATTAGACATACCAAACAGTACATACATATCAACATTTTTTCCGCCTCTATCTTACAGGTATTATTCCAAATACACAAAACTAGCTAAATTATGTACCACTTAAAATATACTAGTATATTCACTATACTCATTCACCACTAATACTTGCTTATACAAACCACAAATAGCCATTATTACAATATTCAGCACAACACCACTTGCCTTCGCAAACAACATTACAAAAAACAACAAACTATACATAAATATATATTGCAGCAAACTCTACTTTACATACTTATAATACATATTTAATATATTAGTACACATTATTCATGCTTATAAATATATGCGCTTTGCTCCATAAGTGCCACTCTATGTGTTGTGCTTTTTTTCATGCCACTCTATTGCTGTGCTTTTCTTATTGCCACCTTATCTGCTCTCTCCACAATATACCACCATATGCTCCCCCATGGTACCACTCTACGTGCTATGTTCCCCTTAAAGCCACTCTATGCACTATACCTTTTTCATGCTACTCTGTGCACTATACCTCCTTCGTACACTCTATGCATTCTAACTCTCTTGATGCCACTCAATACATTTGGCATTTCTTAATCGTACTATATCCACTCTACACCTATACACTCCTATGCATACTTTCTGCATTCTATGCAACTTCACTTAATTCTACAGCACTCTACTTTTACTCTCTCTACTCTACTCTTCTCTTTCTACTCTACTATTGCTCATTATACTTTATTCTAAAGCACTTTGTTCCATTCTGCAAAGCTCTCCTTTTGCTAACTCCTGCTTTTTTACTCTACTCACATCACTTTTACACTGCCAAATAGCAGCCACAGTAATGTAAAAAAAAAGCAAAACACATTAATAAATTCGCATAATTATTCAGTCACATGCTACTCTTCACAAAATCACTTCGCATGCATCAATAATAACAAGTGCTATACAAATACAAACATTTCTTCTTCTATTATGTCTTTGCTATCCTTGTTCTTCCAAATACATTACTCAAATACACC
Source organism: Calotriton arnoldi (assembly GCA_963921515.1). Taxonomy (NCBI): domain Eukaryota; kingdom Metazoa; phylum Chordata; class Amphibia; order Caudata; family Salamandridae; genus Calotriton; species Calotriton arnoldi. The sequence goes on from CAWUFW010000386.1 coordinate 1,682,129, forward strand.
ACTAACTTCATTGTATTTTTAACCATATTAATTTAGCACTATTCCTTTATAGGCTTGTTCAATAGTGTCCCTAAACACCCCATCAAACACAAAGAAGCATTATATACATATCAACATTTTTTACACTTCTATCCTACTAATTATTCCAAATCCAAATTACTAACTAACTTATGCACCATTTAAAATATTATTCAATGTTCACTATACTAATTCACCATTAATACTTGCCTACACAAACCAAAAATAGCTATTATTATAGTGTCAAGCAAAACACCACTTGCCCTAACAAATACCATCAAAAAAGCAACAAGCTATACATAAATATATATTATATATAGCTGTACCATACATACCCATAATACAAATTTGGTACACATTACTCATGCTAATACCTCTATACGCTCTCTCCTGTAAGTGTCACTTTATATATTATGCTTTTCTTAATGCTGCTCTGTGTTCTGTCCAAACTGTACCATTATATGCTTCACTTCGGTACCACTCTACATGCTATGCACCCCTTAGTGCCACTTTATACACTACACTTTCATCATGCTCCTCTATCACCTCTACCTTTTCAATGCCCTGTCTGTACTCTAACTCTCTTCATGCCACTCTTTACACTCTGCACCTTTTAATACTAATCTATCCACTCTACATCCCTACACTACTATGCATACTTTGTGCACTCTATGCAACTTTACTTAACTCTACACCACACTCCTTTACTCACTCTACTTTACTCTTGTCTTTCTACTCCGCTATTGCTCACTATAATTTATTCTACACCATTCTATTCCACTCTGCAACACTCCACTTTTAATCAATCCAGCTCCCTTTTACTCTACTCAAATAAGTTTTACACATGCTAAACAGTGGCCACAGTACTGTACAAAATAAGTCAAACTGTCAACAAACTCACAAATTCTACAGTGGCATGCTACTCTTCACAAAACCTCTTCAACATCTATCATTAGTAACAAGTGCTATATAAATACAAACCTTTCTCTCATATTAACCCACTGCTATCCTATTATTCCACATACATCGCTACAATCACCACTGCATTACTTTCAATCTTTACCATATATATTTATCACTATTCCTTTATGGGCTACTTTAATATTGTACTTCAACAACCCATCACACATAACAAGCAATATATACATATATATATATAACAAATAGTATACATATTTTAAAAACAAAACAAAAAATTAGCAACCACTTTTTTTTTTTACAAACTGCACTGCTTTTACTCATTGTATATACACTACATAAACATAAGCCATCCTGTATCATAATTAAACGGTATATAGTAGCATACAAAAAATATACAACTTAATCACTTTCTTCTTTATTATTTGCAGATATTCTAGATACTAACTCAAGAAAGAAACCATCAAAAGGTAAAAATCTTTTGAGAACATTCTGCATGCACATTTTAAGCACAATTTCTTTAGAAAATATCTTTATGCTACACTTACAATACAAACTTGTCCATACTTTACAATACTGCTTATACCACATATAAATATATTTACAAAAAAATACATAAGCACTATACAAATTTTTATTTTTATAGCTACATTTAAATATACATTTATATATAAACAAACATATATAGTTACAGCAAACAAAAAAGTATAATTAGGCAAAAAACAAACTAAATAGCAATACTAAAAAATAAGGAACTACTTAGGGTACTATATAAAAATGCAAGCACTTATACAAGCCGATTATCATCAAGGGCATGAAAAATTTTCTGCCACTTCAAGGGGCAAACAATGTTTGCCAAATAGCACATTTGCAATAATACACAACTACTACAAACCAGCAAATATATGGACTATTGAAGATTTACATTATATAATGGACCTTGGAGATGCTTTATATACCGAAATGCATTCTCTTAATAAACAAGATTTTATGCATCCTGATGATTTACCTACTTACATTAACCACATTGACAATGTATACTCTATCAGGCTTTCCAAACCATTCTATGGAAACACATTAAAGCTCTTTGATACATTATATCCAGATATACGGCAAGCATTAACTATGTCTTTACCTTCTCATTCAGGAACTTTACTTTGTATGGGCGCCTATGTTATTTCCATTATGAGCAATAACAATACATATATTATTTTTGACTCGCACAGTCGCGCCACCAATGGGATGCCCCACCCAAATGGAACATGTATAGCTCTAACAAAAAATACTTTTGATGACCTAATAAATTACATTTTTAATTTAGCTAAACAATTAAAAGTACATCATGCAGATGATATCCCATTTGAACTAACTCCAATTACTATTAATACTATTAAGAAACACTCACTACAAAAAGCACAACATAGGAACAAACAAAAAACAACGTCTACAACAATAAACAAACTTTATGTACATAATACTAAAACCTATGCGAATCTTATAACAGCGGCTAATCACTGTAGTAACCAAACTTCTCCAACACAGCTACAAAAACCAGATACCAATACTGCAAAATGTATACAACTAACAAGTTCACCATTAAATACCACACATAAAACAACAATGCATAAAAACACAATTAGCAAACGACAAAATACAAACACAGCAAATGTTAGTACACCCAAAAAAAGTAAACAAACAAAAACACTAGATGATAAGTTGCTATTATATAATACACAAAGTAATGCAACACATACAAATAGTATTAAAAATACGCTAGCATTACCTGCACAAGTACACAATGTACTATTGACTACTACTAACAACTTAGCACACAAAGATGATTTCAGTACAGCAATAGATAATACACATTCTAGTAATACAATTTCGCATACACCGCATACAAAAAAAACTATTACACACACTCACAAAATAGTATCCAAAAGTAATACTGTGCAAAATGTATCACCAGCAGGCAATAAAAACCTAATAGTTCCACAAGTGCAACAACAAACACAACAATCACCTAGTATTAAAAAACAAAGTACCTCTACCACTAAACATGCTACTAACATAATAATACAAGCAGATTATCATTTAAAGAATGCAAAGTTTAAACAGAATACAAACAGCAACCCATGCATTACCAATAGTATATTTGCTATTATATATAACTACCATAAAACTGCATGTACATGGGCTGCACAAGATCTACATTATATTATGGATCTAGGCAATGCCTTATATATAGAAATGCAATGTATACATAAAAAAATGTTATGCAAACACAAGATATACCTAATTATATAAAACACAATAATACAATATATTCTATAAAGCTTACCAAACCATATTTACATACAATATCAGTACATAATACATTACAAGAACAAATAACATCTACATTATCTTATGCATTAACTACACAATATGCTATATTAGTATGCATTCACACAGATATAATTTCTATTGTTAAAAGTGCTAATTCCTATTTTTTATTTGATTCACATAGTAGAAACACAAAAGGGATGCCATATACTAATGGGAAATGTATAGCAATTAAATTCAGCACCTTTAAAAACCTTATAGAACATATAACAAAACTAGCTATAAACATAATGCCCCCTAATACAACTTCTGTATTACTACAAATTATACCTGTTAATATAAACACTATTAAACACACTTCCCTTAAAAAAGCACAAAAAAGAAGCATTTCAAAGAACACAAAAAACACTTCTAAAAAAATATATATTCATACTGCAAAACACTATCAAGATACACTTCCAAGTATTTTACAAACTAATATAGAAGCAAATGTGATTAATATAGAACATCATAACAACTACAAAATAATAGATACCACCATTCCATATACACCAATACTTACTCACCAATATGATAGCTGTATTAATAGAAGCTTATTACAAAACACAAAAAATACAAAAACAAAGCACAAAAACAAAGCCAAACGCAATACAAATACAACACATACAAACATAAATATAACAGCTGAAAACGATATCATTAGTAATTTTCATGCTCATATACAGTATGGGCCAGAATACATTTGTACTATTTGTAATCAGATGTGGCATAAACAAACAGTACAAGGAACACATATTATCCACAAACATCCAAAATTTGTGGAGTGTAATATTAGCAAACACAAAACAGACTATATATGCACCACATGCTATAAATATATTATTCAGGGGAAAATACCGCCCGTTTCTGTTTATAATGGGATGCAATTTCCTGACATACCACCTGAACTTTGTTTACATAATTTAGAAGAGAGATTAGTATCGCCAAGAATACCTTTTTACAAATTAGAACGCTGCCACGTGGTTTTCAAAAATCATTATCGGGTGCTGTTATTAATGTACCTGCGGATGTTATGACAACTGTTACAATATTACCAAGGCAAATCAATGATAACATGACAATACCAATAAAGTTAAAACGTAAATTAAGCTACACATCATACACACATTTTGAAAATGTAAGACCAAACATAGTAAAAAAAGCAGCACTATATTTAGCAAACAATAGCGAATTATACAAAGAATATGGAATAACTGTAAACACAGATTGGGAATACACATTAGAAGAAGCAACCTATCATATAACCAGTTCAGAAACAAACAATACATCTAGTTCAACAGAAAACATACCAGCAGGTAATTTAGATACTTTATTAACAAATGAGACAATAACAGAAAATATTAATATTTTAAGCTTAGCCCCTGCAGAACATAACACACCACGCGGTTTATATGAAGATAAAGAACAGAATATTTAGCATTCCCAACACTATTTGGTGGAAAACGTAGACCAACAAATAAAGATAGACATATACCAGTACATTACAGTACAATATGTCAATGGGAATTAAGAAGCTGTGACAGAAGAGTAGCTAAATGTATAACTAATATATTTTTTAAGCTAAAAAAATTACATATTAAACAAATACAAGACAAGATATACATATCGCTTAAAAAGCATTTTAATAGTGGCAAGATTATAACAGTAAAAGATATAAAAGACAATCTGCAAGGTATTTTACAATACAATGAAGGATACAAAATACTCAAAACTATACGTAGTTCCCCACCATACTGGGAGCATTGCAAAAAAGAAATCTTTGCAATGATAAGACAATTAGGAATACCAACTTTCTTCCTTACTTTATCAGCTGCAGAAACAAAATGGTATAATTTAATAAACATACTATTGCGCATTGACAATAAAAGTCAATGTACTAGAGAAGAATTTCTAAATATGTCCTGGGAAACTAAATGCACACTCATACAACAAAACCCTATTACATGCGCACGTCATTTTGACTATCAAGTAAGAAAATTATTCAATGGAATTTTATTACACAAAAGTAACCCCATAGGCAACATAACAGAATACTTTTACAGAGTAGAATTTCAGCAACGAGGATCACCACATATACATGCTTTATTATGGGTAGAAAATGCTCCACAATATAACAAATCAGAAGATCACGAAGTAATACAATTTATAGACACACACATAACATGTACAAAAACACAAAACACACACATAACGCCTTTACTACCATTACAAAGACATGGACATACTAAAAATTGTCGCATAAAACATAAGAAGACATGTAAATATCAATATCCTAAGTATCCTATGCGACATACTATTATACTAGAACCATAACAGCTAGACAAAATAGATAAAATGCTAAAGCAGCATATAGAATTAATACATACAACTATGAATACTCAACATTTTAATAGCTATACTTTTGATGAATTTTTACAATATATGCAATTAACTGAAGACCAATATATAAAATGCATACAATATGTTATACAAAAAACAACAATAATTTTACAAAGAACACCTGCTGAATGTTTTATCAATAACTATAATCCAATAATTTTACAAGCATGGCAAGCAAACATAGACTTACAGTATATATTAGATGCGTATGCTTGTGCTGTATATATTGTTTCATATATTAGCAAATCACAACGTGGATTAAGCAAAATAATCGCACAAGCTACAAAAGAAGTATATCATAATCCAAATATAAAAGACCAATTAAAGCACATAGGCAACAAATTCCTAAACTGTACTGAAATAAGCGCACAAGAAGCAGCTTACCTCATTTTGCAAATTCCATTGCGCAAAAGTTCAAGATCATTTGTATTCATTAATACAAACACACCAGATAAGCGAACATACTTAATGAAAGATATGAATATAATAAATTCATTGCCAGATACATCAAGTAATGTACAATTTGACAATATAATTGTTAAATACAGCCGTCGCCCAAAAGCTTTAGAAAAATGTACTTTAGCTGACTATGCTTCTAATTACAATATAACCAATAAAAAAAACACACAAATATACAAAACACCTATGACAATTTACTTTTAGAAACCGACTTTTATAGTTCAGACGAAGAGGAAATTCAAATAAAACCATTACTTAATGACAAAACTACCACCATATATAAAAAGCGGAGACAAACAAAAATGATCCGCTATTGTAAATTTAACAAAACTAATGACTCTGAGAATTATTACAGGGAATTACTAATGCTTTATTATCCATGGAGAACAGAAACTAATATAATTAATACTGAAGACACATACTATAAAAGATACCTGCATGTTAAAAACATAGTTGATACAAACTATAATACATATAATAAACAAACTGAAATACTTGCTGATCCTAATATATCTACAAACGATGACCCAATGCTTACACCTCCAGTATCACCATTAACAGCGGTCTCAATTGATAATATAGACAATAATTTACAATTACATGAACAGCAACTACATTATGACTTAGCATTAGATTTAGGTATTAGAAGTACTACTGAGGAAGAAATATTAAATAACTATATCCTACCAGAAGACAAATACAATAATATCATGCAAAATTTAACACCTGAACAGCTTAACTTTATATATCACCACTTTAAATTGGATAAAAACAAAACAAACACCATGCTATACTTTTTGTACTGGTGGTGCAGGAGTGGGAAAAAGCTTCCTTATAACTGCACTTTATCAAACATTATTACGATACTACAATACTAAAGCAGGGGAAAATCCAGACAATATTTATATATTACTTGCAGCACCAACAGGAAAAGCAGCACATAATATAAATGGAAAAACACTTCATAGTACATTCAAAATTCCAGTCTCACAAACATTAACATATAAACAGCTAACTCATGAAAACAGAGGTACACTTCAAATGCAACTAATGCATCTAAAAGTACTAATAATAGATGAAATATCAATGGTAGGTACTAATATGTTCAATTTTATACATAATAGATTGCAAGAAATAAATGCATCAAACCAGCCCTTTGGAGGAATATCTATTTTAGCAATTGGAGATTTTTATCAATTAAAACCAGTTTTTGACACGTATATATTTGACAATTCCAAACATTTATATGGACCATTAAGTACAAACTTATGGCAAACACATTTTATATGATATCAACTCACAAAAATTATGAGACAGCTAAATGACCTACCTTTTGCACAAATGCTAAATAGATTAAGAATAGGTGAACATACACATGCTGATATAGCAAACATTAAATTACGTGAAATAGAACCACACCCCAGTATTACCAAAACTATACCATATATAATGTCTACAAACAAAGAAGTAAATACAGTAAATAATGAAGTATTAATGCATCATATACAACAACATCCTGTTTTTACAACAATAGCAATTGATACAGTTGCTTCAGATTTAAGTGAAGAAGTAAAACAAACAATCCTACGCCAATTGCCAACAGACCCCACAAAAACAATGGGCCTGTCATACATATTACATATTGCAATAAAACTGCGCTATGATTTGACTTCTAATATCAATGTCAATGATGGGTTAACTAATGGCGCTACAGGAATAGTACAATATGTTGAGCATACAAACAACACACCTATTATAGTATGGATAAAGTTTGATAATTCCAATGTAGGTAAATATACTAGACAACAAAACAACCACTTGTATCACACAAGCATTTCAAAAGATTGGACACCAATACTACCTATATCAAGACATTTTCAATTTACAAAAAAATATATCACAATAATACGAAAGCAATTCCCATTACGGCAATCATCTGCACGGACTATACATAGGACACAAGGCGAAACAATAGAGCCCCTATATATACATTTTAACAATAGCAAAATACATCATTTACATTATGTAGCTATAAGTAGAACAAAATCCTTACAAAACATATATATAAAAAACTTTGATGAAACAAAAATATTAGTACACCCAAAAGTGCATGAAGAAATGCTACGCTTACAAACATATATGTTATTAGAAATAACAATACCACAAATTTCACAATATAAAAAAGATTTTACAATTATAGTACATAATGTTAGATCTTTGCAAAAAAATTATAAATCTATATTAGCTGACACTAATATATTAAATGCTGATATTTTGTGCCTAACAGAAATAAACACAACGCGCAAAGCACATACCAACAGCTTTGTAATTGATCATTATCATTTAATAATATTTGACAAATTCCACAATGAACATACAAACCATGGCATTGCAATATATTACAACAAAAAACACCTCTTACAACCATTATATACAGCACACCAGCAACTTGACATTTTACAATTTACAAAACATATAAAAAACACAAACTACTTGATAATAATTATATACAAACCACCAAATGTACCAATACAAACATTATTCCAAAAATTAGCAACAATAATAAATACATATCCTAACTATAAGTATGTAATAATGGGAGATTTCAACATAGACTTATATACAACAACACACGCTACTTCTATATTATTAGAATACATGAAAACACACTTTAACTGTACACAAAAAATAGACTCATTTACAACAGACTACAATTCTTTGCTAGATCATATATATACAAATGAAAATGCCTCACATTATGGAACGTTAGAATCATATTATGTGATCACAAACCAATATGGATAGCTATTTAAATGAATTATGAATTTAACCAATGCATTTCTCTTTTCAGATGATTTCTATTCGAGAACTAAAAGAATTGAAGCATGAAGAAACAAAGCCATACCAAAAGGCTATACGTGTAAATATCATAAAGTGCTCAACCAAAACCCATTATCGAAATGCAAAGCAAGAAAACAAGATTTTGTATCATATGGCTTTAGCAGATGAAAGTGGCTCCATAAAAGCAACATGTTATAATGATCACTATTATACCCAAACAAAAGAACAAAATGGACTGCTAATTCGCAATTTTCTCATCAAAAACAATGTTTTAATTATGACAAAGCAAACAAAAATCTCAAGAATGCCACCAATTACTGTACCACAATCTATAATTCAGGAAGCTGAATATATTTTGCAGCCACCAGCTCCACCGTTGTCTCCGATAAAGGCAGTCAGAGAATCGAGCATAAAGACACTGTTAAGTGTTTCAGGGACAATAACAGAGGTAAGTTGATTATCTTAATTTTTAAATGCACTTTTGTCCTAATGTTACTTTTGCTAATAATACCTAAACAAAGTGATGCAATAGGCCTATGCTTATAAGCCTAATAAATATGTTACTTTTTAAAAATGTTAAACAACATATCTATTTGTAGCAATATATGTTACAGTATGTATCACAAAAGTAGTTGCTGTCTAATAAAGGTAAGTAAATTCATTACATATATACAAATTGCATAATAATGTTTGTTTCACACAGAAAACAGGCATATTTATATATATATATATATCAGTTACCAATTATATATGTAAATATATATATATATATATATATATATATATAGCAGCAAGTGTTTAGTAATTTATAATGCAATTCATATATATATATATATATATATATATATATATATAAAAATATTATATATATCCATATATATTAAAACAGCATACTTTCTCTAAACAACACATTGTGATATTAATTTGCATCTCACCTTTCCCGCTTTAAAACACTATACTTATACAACACCAAAACATGCCGCAAAATTCAGTTTTTTGTTTCGGCGTATATAAAATATATGAAATATATTTATATATATATGTGTGTATGTATATATATATATATATATATATAAATATATATATATATATATAAGCAGCACCACAGTCCTGTCAACTCCAAATCTTCATATGCAGGTACAGACTACAACGTGCCAACAAGTAATTATGCAGTGTGCTTTATTACATGCAAACCAGCATGCCGCGTTTCAGCCGTGTCCCCATATATATATATATATAAGGCTACATACATCTGTTATCATATTAATTTATATCATACTACAACAATATAGCTATATCAAAAATACAAATAATATATGCATATATATATAAACACATATAAATATATATATATATATATACATATATACTATAAGGAACTATACCTATGTAAGCAATATAACAGGTAGGTAAACCTATATAACGATGTTTGCATATCAAAAAAAAAACTACAAGTTGCCTATATTGCTTTCTTCAAATACAGCAGTACTTACTATAAACATGTGTTCCAGTGCCACGATTAATTATTATATTTTGCATAACTTGTATTTCACTTCTTTCCAAACTAATCTTTATAAATGCTAACTATAACGCTTTACCAACAAACCTCTACCATTATATTTTTAATCATGTGTGTTTTCAATTTATGTATTTTGCAGGTATTTCATATCCTAGCTCAATTTCTATACTCACATTTTATATGATTTTACGCATTATGCTGTCAAATGAATATGTAGTGTGTTTGCTATGTCTATTGCTGCTATCTATCTGCATTTGCACTTTAAATAGAGGTCATCCCGCCCCACACGCTCACATGTGATCACAACCGTCTCTTCCGCCCGAAACACATCATAGCGACATAGTAATTACTCATTAACAATCACTGCAACAAATATGGGTCTACTCTTGCCTTATTCACAATTAATATGAAGTAGTGGGCAAGTTTGCTAATATATAGCTACCTATATATATATATAGCTTCTCCTTTTCCAAATTGTTGTATTTTAGAAAATACCAAGCCCAACTCCATATACGTACAAACAGTATATGTTTAACTCAAAGGCAAACATGCACAACGCATTCCAGAACAGCCGTTCCTTTCTCACAGGTCAATTTCAGTTTGTGAACAACCAGTAAATAAAATGATCACTGCATGTAATACAACATAAAAGTAGGACTGCTGTATCCCATCAGTACAAAAAAAATCAAAAACAGGGCAGCCATTACAGATTGATACTTCTAAACATGGTTTGTTATTGCCACTTCACATACATTGTAAACCCACAATTCATAATAGGCTTAATACTGTCAATTACATTTAAGTACACAATATTATTATTTTAATCAATATTCTCAAACAATTTCATTTTTAAATTATACATAGCATTTTAAACACAACATTCGAAACTTTATTATTCTATTCCACCCCAATGGGCATGCACCTTCACCTTACATATTACTAACCTGTGAGTAAAATGCCAGTATACTATTTCATAGTTACACAGAACTAGTATTACAATTCAGCCCCAGTGGGCTCAACAGCTTTATTCTTCAATGATCCTATTAACCTGGTATTCCAATTCAGCCCCGGTGCAATAAAATACAAATATAATGGTCAGTAAACACATATAAAAACAATTAAAATTCAAACTGCAACAGGACGCAGCACACTAAATCTATACCATATTTCAACCCAAATTTACTAACAACTCTTCATATGCGTTCACTGACCGTTATATCTATATTTTATTGTAGGAGACAAAGACATCATCATCATATAATAAAAAAGCATAGAAGCTAAAATATTAAGACAGATGCATAGTTTAGTTGCAACAGGATTTAGATTGTATCATTTAAGAAGCCTTTACAGTCATATAGAACTTTAACAACTAAGCTTTTTTGCCCACTAGGCTCAATTGGAATACCAGGTCAATAAAGTTATTTAAGAATAAAGCTGTTGAGCCCACTGCAGCTCAATTGTAATACTAGTTCTCTGTAACTATCAAATAGTATACTGGCATTTTATTCACAGGTTAGTCATATGTAAGGTCAAGGTGCATGCCCACTGAGGCGGAATTCAATAATAAAGTTTACAATGTCCAATTCAATATTCCATGTATAATTTAAAAATTGGATTTCTCGAGATTATTGTTTACAATAATAATATCATGTATTTAAATGTAATTGACAGTATTAAGCCTATTATGAATTGTGGGTTTAAAATGTATGTGAAGTGGCAATAACAAACCATGTTTAGAAGTATCACTCTGTAATAGCTGCCATGTTCTTCACCTTTTTGTACTAATGTGATGCAGTAGTCCTACTTTTATGTTGGATTTCGTGCAGTGATTACTTTATTTACTGCTTGTTCACAAACTGAAACTGCCCCATGAAAAAGGAACGACTGTTCCGAAACGCGTCGGGCATGTTCGCCTTTGCATTAAACATATACTCTTTTCACGCATATGGAGTTGGGCTCAACATTTTCTAAAACTCAACAATTTCAAAAAGGAGAAGTTGTGTGGAGGTTCGCTACCTCGCCACAGCCCGCCGCCAATTGTAGCACAGCGTTCGCAAAATGTCTCGCTGGATATATATATATATATATATATATATATATTTATATATAAAAAGCACCATATGTATATGTAAATATATATATAGCATGCAGCAAAAAAATATATCAAAAAAGCAAATAAAATGTCTAAATATATATAAATATGTATATATATATAGTAAGCCAAAATACTATAACTAAAGAAACAATATAACAGGTAAGTAAATATATAAACTAATGTTTGCATTCAAAATACAAATAAAACATTTATAAAGTTGTATATTTAAAAATGAATCTTTTATATAAATATATGTATGCATAAAAATATCAAGTTACAGTATTGTAAAACACAATATAACTGGTAAGTCAAATGTTCTTACATACTATAATTATTATAACTAACACTAACAAAACTGTCAATTACAGAGTGGCTCAATAAAACTTTCCTAAACATTACAGGTAAGTATACTTTAATTTTCTAAACCCATACTTTAATATACAAATATCCCTATATAAATGTTTCTGTAACAAAATACATATCATCTAAACAAAAAACAAACGCAAATACTTAAATATTTTACACAAATGTAAAATTTTAAGTGCATTGGCAAAATGTATTACAAGTATATTAGATACATATATATATATACATATATATATTTTTTTACATATATACATGTATATATATATATATTTTTTTTTTTGTCAGCAACTACAAGCTTAACCATAAAAGCTATATAACAGGTAAGTAAACTTTTACCATAAAAGCATTTGCAAGGTTTTCTTTCAATGACCACAATGCGTCATCTAAATATCAGCAAAACTTACAGCCATGCATTAAAAAAAAGCATATTGCAAATTCCTAATGTATTATGTAAAATACATTAATCCATCATATTTAAAAATGCTTACAATGCATTTATTTAATAAAGCTTCTTTCAAAACAATTCACTAAAACTGCAGTATGCATATTAAACATATGTAGTCAGTTTTTTTACAAATGTTATTATTTAAAATTGTACACCATTATAGCAATCGCATGCTACATATTCTTTAAAAAACGACTAACCAAAACATATTATTTCTTACAGGAAGAAACAACAAAAACAATATTCATTGGAGGACAAGATACTAAGCTGAAATCCATAACGCTAAATGATACAACAGACTCCGTAAAAATAACGTTGTGGAGAGAAGCAACAGAATTTCCTATTGAGATCGGAAAATATGTAAAAATCACCCATTTGACAGTTCATGAATACAATGGTGAAAAAATTCTATACATGACTCGTCACACACAACTACAAGTAAGTTTACATACAATTTTGTACTTTTAAAAAAACACAAAAAAACTTGCAGCATAGCCATTAATTGTAATTTTCCTCAATAGGTAATACAACCACCAGAAGAAAATATCATTATGACGTTATACGGCTTGGAAAAAACAAATACCGAAATAAGCACTGTAACAGTACAAGTGCAAACAACTGAACATTTCCAGTCAATGGATATACACAACACCACTTTAATGGATTTCCTGGATATAAGTCCTGACATTGAAGACTTTGGCGACGCATTAATGCCACACTTGCCGATAACACTAATAAGGGGCCGATTCCGATCTCGGTCGGAGGCGCACCCAATACCATTCGGTCGGGAAAAAAGCCATGCGAATGCCTGTTTCCCGACCGATCCGTACAGCAGACCGAACGAGTAAGTACGATGCGCACAACAGCACAGAATCCGGCCGAGTCGTACTCACCCAATCCAGGTCCTGTTCTCCGACCGAGGCAAATCCGGAAACGCTGAATCGAGTCGCACGGAAGGGAAAATGCAGCTCCGTCCGGCCGAACAAGTACGATGCGCTTTCCGTACGCGCCGAACCCGTCGCTACGCACGGCACGTCAAAGCATCCGGGAGAGGCGCACATAAGCTCCGATTCGCGCCACAACACGATCCACGGCTACGAGGCGAACACGCCAGCGACGAGGACGACGCGAAGCAACGAGAAGGACGAACGACACGAACCAACCATGAATCCCTTCGTCCCGATCATACCAATATTCTACATTTACTACCGGAACAGGCACGGATGCGTACGCCGCAGAAGGTAAGTCAGATACCAACCACAAAACACATACAACACGTACACGACACATCACACACACACAGAGGGATGCAGAATTTACTTACACCAGCAACAGCAGCACCATAGGGGCGGGATGCCCATCACCAATGCCACATATGCACACAGGGGCCTGAATGCGCACCACCACCCCTACCCAGGGGGGCCGGATGCCAACCACCACTACCACCCTTAGCCAGGGGTGCCAGATGCCCACCACCACTACCACCCTTACCCAGGGGGCTGGATGCCTACCACTACTACCACCTTTAGCCAGGGGGTGCCAGATGCCTACCACTACTACCACACTAAGCCAGGGGGCTGGATGCCAACCACCACTACCACCCTTAGCCAGGGGGTGCCAGATGCCCACCACCACTACCACCCTTAGCCATGGGGGTGCCAGATGCCAACCACTACTACCACCCTTAGCCAGGGGGGCTGGATGCCTACCACTACTACCACCCTCACCCAGGGGGCTGGATGCCTACCACTACTACCACCCTTAGCCAGGGGGTGCCAGATGCCCACCACCACTACCACCCTTACCCAGGGGGCTGGATGCCTACCACTACTACCACCCTTAGCCAGGGGGTGCCAGATGCCTACCACTACTACCACCCTAAGCCAGGGGGCTGGATGCCTACCACTACTACCACCCTAAGCCAGGGGGCTGGATGCCAACCACCACTACCACCCTTAGCCAGGGGGTGCCAGATGCCCACCACCACTACCACCCTTAGCCATGGGGGTGCCAGATGCCTACCACTACTACCACCCTTAGCCAGGGGGGCTGGATGCCTACCACTACTACCACCCTCACCCAGGGGGGCTGGATGCCTACCACTACTACCACCCTTAGCCAGGGGGGTGCCATATGCCTACCACCACTACCACCCTTACCCAGGGGGGGCTGGATGCCTACCACTACTACCACCCTCACCCAGGGGGGGCTGGATGCCTACCATAACTACCACCCTCACCCAGGGGGGGCTGGATGCCTACCACTACTACCACCCTTACCCAGGGGGGGCTGGATGCCTACCACTACTACCACCCTTACCCATGGGGGCTGGTTGCCCACCACCACTACCACCCTTAGCCATGGGGGTGCCAGATGCCTACCACTACTACCACCCTTAGCCAGGGGGGGCTGGATGCCTACCACTACTACCAGCCTTAGCCAGGGGGTGCCAGATGCCCACCACCACTACCACCCTTACCCAGGGGGCTGGATGCCTACCACTACTACCACCCTTAGCCAGGGGGTGCCAGATGCCTACCACTACTACCACCCTAAGCCAGGGGGTGCCAGATGCCCACCACCACTACCACCCTTAGCCATGGGGGTGCCAGATGCCTACCACTACTACCACCCTTAGCCAGGGGGCTGGATGCCTACCACTACTACCACCCTTAGCCAGGGGGTGCCAGATGCCCACCACCACTACCACCCTTACCCAGGGGGCTGGATGCCTACCACTACTACCACCCTTAGCCAGGGGGTGCCAGATGCCTACCACTACTACCACCCTTACCCAGGGGGCTGGATGCCTACCACTGCTACCACCCTTAGCCAGGGGGGCTGGATGCCTACCACTACTACCACCCTTACCCAGGGGGCTGGATGCCTGTCACTACTACCACCTCTACCCATGGGGGGCTGGATGCCTACCACCAACACCACCCCCACTCATAGGATGGACAATGCATGACACAACCAGCACACCACAACCTAGGGAATGCAAGAAAAAGACATCCCCCAACACCATGACAAGCGTGTGTAGACTGTGTCAAATGCCTACAACACTGAACATGACTTTGAACATACAATGTGACCCCCTAGCACATGTGCCACACATATATGTGTGTGGCCCCCACAATGCAAGCAGGCCATGACCATTGTGGCAATGGGGTCCAAACCCCCATCATCACAGTGACCAAAAGGTAAGTGTGGGGTCCATACCTGAAGCACATTTTGAACAGTGTGGCAATGGGGTCCAAACCCCCATCATCACAGTGACCAAAATGTAAGTGTGGGGTCCATAGCTGAAGCACATTTTGAACATTGTGGCAATGGGGTCTAACGCCCCATCACCACAGTGACCAAAAGGTAAGTGTGGGGTCCATAGCTGAAGCACATTTTGAACATTGTGGCAATGGGGTCCAAACCCCCATCATCACAGTGACCAAAATGTAAGTGTGGGGTCCATAGCTGAAGCACATTTTGAACAGTGTGGCAATGGGGTCCAAACCCCCATCATCACAGTGACCAAAATGTAAGTGTGGGGTCCATAGCTGAAGCACATTTTGAACATTGTGGCAATGGGGTCTAACGCCCCATCACCACAGTGACCAAAAGGTAAGTGTGGGGTCCATAGCTGAAGCACATTTTGAACATTGTGGCAATGGGGTCCAAACCCCCATCATCACAGTGACCAAAATGTAAGTGTGGGGTCCATAGCTGAAGCACATTTTGAACATTGTGGCAATGGGGTCTAACGCCCCATCACCACAGTGACCAAAAGGTAAGTGTGGGGTCCATAGCTGAAGCACATTTTGAACATTGTGGCAATGGGGTCTAACGCCCCATCACCACAGTGACCAAAAGGTAAGTGTGGGGTCCATAGCTGAAGCACATTTTGAACATTGTGGCAATGGGGTCCAAACCCCCATCATCACAGTGACCAAAAGGTAAGTGTTGACAAAGAAAGAGCTGCAACTGCCAAACTGCATGGATGATTCCTGGTCACAGAACATAAAACACATCAGGGGCAAAGTAGTGCATGTGTCCCATTGCAATATAAATTGGGGGAGCCAAATACTGCAGTGCAAATAAGACATACCTTTGGCCATGTGCAGACAAACAACACCCATGGGGGCTGACACTGTCAACATTCATCAATGACACAATGACAGAAGTGACCATCAGAATGCAGACCCACATATTTGCACCAATGGGCACACAAATGCAGATACCCTATGGAGACTGTAGATGTGAGGTGAACAGATACCATACCATGGCAGCAATGGGACACACAAACCATGATCATTGTGCTGACCGATGACCTAGGAGTCCCAGGGACAGCAGGGGAAACCCACCAAACTACATACAGCCAATGGCACACCCAAGATATGCCAATGCAGTGGTGCAGATGCACAAACACAAACAGGCAGACCCACACTGCACATCATACACAACAGGTGAGGGGGTGCCAGTGTCCCCAGGCAACCACACAACACATGAGGAGACCTGAATACCAATCATACAGATGTGCATACAGTGCCACACAAAGGTAACTCATGGATCCAAATCCCCTATGTGGGCAAGCAGGCATTGTCAGATGAGAGGGAGCACAAATCACACATGTCACACAGGCACGTAGGAACAGCAACTGACACAGCAAGACACAGACACACCACATCACTACCCCCAGGGCACCCACAATGTGGTGACCCTGGGCTGCATTACAATCCCACTGTGATGACAAAGCTAAATGTCGTTCACACTGTGAACCACAGTCATGTGTCCTGAGCAACAAACTACCATCACACCTACACAAGCACAAATCAATCAGCATGGCCAGTAAGCCAAGGCCAACATGGAGGCAGGGGCCTAGCCGGGCAACAACTCTCATCTGCACACACTCAACACCACACCCCTCGACCTCCAACAATGTGCAGCAGTGAAGCACACATGCACTGGTGACATTGCACATGCACCCATGACTATTCCAGGGTGGTGGGTGGGAACCAAGGTGCAGAAACACATCACACATGGCCACTCAACAAGACTCCTGAATGTCTGACACACTGCACACTACGCTGTACATGGACATGACGGCAATACCACACCAACCAATGGGATCCCAGCCACAGTCACACACCAATGAAGAAGCCAAGGTCACCCACAAAGAACACACATAGACAACAACCAACATTGCAGCCCGGACCCTGAGGAGTGCCAGCAGTCACACACACAACGTGTCACAATCACTGAAAGATAACACAAACTGGAAATCACATGACAGGGGCAAACAACAAGTGCCAAGGGGAAACCTGACTGTGACCCATCTGCGTCTGCACACAAACTCAGCCCTGACAGCAAACACACCTATGGGTGACACCCTGATGACCAGTAATGTGCCATGCACCCACATCACAGAGAACCCAGGGAGAAGACTTTGGGGGAACATAGGTCAATTCAGCAAGCATCACAAACAGGTACAACACTAGGGATCACAGCATGCACAGCTAAACGGAAGTGAACACACAGACATGCACATACAACACACACCTTGGGCGCAGGCAATGTCACAGGAGTACACACTGCCATGAGGGGACTCCACTCCTGTGTGAGGAAAGCTGTGCCATATGTTGCCTCAGTAGGGCCCCATCATGTCAGCTGAGCACTTGGTCACACAATCAACAATTAGCACCAAATGAGGGCTCCCGTCACATCAGCCTGGTCATGGAAGTGCCAACGAAATCATCAGCACAGATCCAACACACTTGTATAGCAATGTTGCACCGACAACACAGATGAGTCCTTCCCCATTGATGCCCAAACCTGCATGTCCAGTGGAGATGGCCACACGGTCAGGGAAGTAGACGAATTGAACAATGGCAGGCACAACAGATGTGCAGGGGTGGAAGCCACAGATGTGAAATAGCTAATCTAAGTAGGAAATCCCATTGCCAAATACTGAACACATGACACCCTCAGATGCTGCTATGGATGACATGGATACACCACAGGATAGGACACATTCCCCCTGGACCACATGGGTTCCTGCACAGTAACACTTCATTATCATGAGACCAAATATCACCATCACTGCAGCAAGGGCATGGTTAGCATCATCAACAACATGTACATCAGAAGCATAAGCACTAGAGAACAGAAAGTTGCTTTATTCAGCATATGTGTGTAATGAAAACAAAGTCCAGAAAAAACACAAAGGCCAATGGCCAGTCCATTGTCAAAGTCCAAACAGGGTGACAGTGGCAGATGTCACCCTACGCATGCCTGCACAAAACCAGGGACAATCCACTAGGAGGGGCAACCGGGGGCAGGCCAGGCACCGCAGGGACAGTATCAGGGCTCACCAGGAGGAAGCAGGGAAGGGGTGGTGGGTGCTGGAGAGCCACTGACAACTGCAGTGGAGGTGTCTGACATGGTGTGTGCCGGCACAACTGGGGGCATGACTCAGATGTTGTGGGTGCCGGCACGACTGCAGTGGACCCTGCAGATGGAGTGGACAGGTCCGCCACTGCAGTGCCCAAGTCAGACAGGGTGGTAGTGGACTCTACTGCAGTGCCTACCACCAGGGGAGGAGAATGGGGAACAGGCAAGGTGGGCTGGACAGAGGGGGAGGACACCCTCACCACATCAGTGGCACAGACAAGCGCAGCGGGAGGTGTGGTGCCGGGAGAGCAAGTGGCAGGGGGAGAAGGCCGGATCTTCTTGGGGATGGTATATCTGTGGGTGGGGGAACCTGGGGCAGGGTGTGGTGGGGGCACCTGTGGAGTGGGGGCCTGAGGGATGGAGGAAGGAGACCTGGTGCCTGAGCTGCAGGGCGGCGGCGGGGTCTTGCTCTTATGACTCCGGGGGACTTGCGGGTGGGGGCCTCAGTCTGTCTGCGCCTGGGGGAGGGTGTCCGGGGGCGAGGGGCACTCTGCTCCGTGTGGGTGGGCTTCCTCTTCCCCCTGAATGCTGTATCAGCTGGATCGGAGGGGAAGAGGCCGAGGTCACTGAGGAAGAGCCGCTGGGTCTTTGGGGTTGCAGGTGAGGCAAGGGAGGGTGCTTTGGAGGGAGAGGCAACTGAGGACTGCGCAGTGCTCGTGGATGCGCGTGTGTGTTCCAGGGCCCCATCCCCTGTGAGTCTGGTTTCAGTCCCCTGACTGTGCGTGAGTGTGCGTTTTGTTTGTGGCGTGTGTGTCTGTGTGCTGGATGTGTGTGTGCTGGTGTGTGCCTGTGCCGGTGTGTGTGTGCTTGGGACGGGTAAGGTGCTGGGGAGTGTGGATGGAGCAGAGGCAGGAGGGGTGAGGGACTGTCTGAGGAGGGACACTGCTGCCGTCAGGGAGGAGTCCATGGACCTATTGCCCCTCTGTAGGTCAGACATGCCCGATGAGATGCCCTCCATGAACGACACCAGCTGAGTCAACAGAGCGGTGTGCGCATGGAGGACACTCAGCATGGCTGTCTGCCCTACATGGAGCTGGCGAAGGGGGTACACAGACTCCTCACTCAGGGCAGCAGGGGACACAGGGGCAGGGGGTGCGGTGCCTGGCCCAAAGGAGACACGCTCCCGAACATGAGAGCCTCCACGGACCTGGGGAATGGGAGCCGATGGGAGGGCGGTGGTGGTGCTGGTGGTGGCGGGGACAAATGCAAAAACAACAATTGATGGACAGAATACAGAACAATGTCATACATTCACCCCAGTACAGAGATCTGGGGCTAAATCCATCGTTTTTTTGCTCACCATGCCATTCCAGTTTGAACCCAGCCATATGCAAATCAGTCTTGACCCTGTGCCTCATGGGAACAGTCCAGCCCGAACTGCCAGGCCAGGTCCTCCCTGGACTGGAAACAAGCATCCTAGGACCGGTTTCGGGGTTTCACCCCTCTTCAGCCAGGATAGCTTGATTCCAGCAGCATGGAGAGCACGGGACCCACGTCTGGGCATACCCGTCCCACTCGGGGTGACAAATGCAAAAACAACAATTGATGGACAGAATGCAGAACAATGTCATACATTCACCCCAGTACAGAGATCTGGGGCTAAATCCATTGTTTTTTTGCTCACCATGCCATTCCAGTTTGAACCCAGCCATATGCAAATCAGTCTTGACCCTGTGCCTCATGGGAACAGTCCAGCCCGAACTGCCAGGCCAGGTCCTCCCTGGACTGGAAACAAGCATCCTAGGACCGGTTTCAGGGTTTCACCCCTCTTCAGCCAGGATAGCTTGATTCCAGCAGCATGGAGAGCACGGGACCCACGTCTGGGCATACCCGTCCACTCGGGGTGACAAATGCAAAAACAACAATTGATGGACAGAATGCAGAACAATGTCATACATTCACCCCAATACAGAGATCTGGGGCTAAATCCATCGTTTTTTTGCTCACCATGCCATTCCAGTTTGAACCCAGCCATATGCAAATCAGTCTTGACCCTGTGCCTCATGGGAACAGTCCAGCCCGAACTGCCAGGCCAGGTCCTCCCTGGACTGGAAACAAGCATCCTAGGACCGGTTTCGGGGTTTCACCCCTCTTCAGCCAGGATAGATTGATTCCAGCAGCATGGAGAGCACGGGACCCACGTCTGGGCATACCCGTCCCACTCGGGGTGACAAATGCAAAAACAACAATTGATGGACAGAATGCAGAACAATGTCATACATTCACCCCAGTACAGAGATCTGGGGCTAAATCCATCGTTTTTTTGCTCACCATGCCATTCCAGTTTGAACCCAGCCATATGCAAATCAGTCTTGACCCTGTGCCTCATGGGAACAGTCCAGCCCGAACTGCCAGGCCAGGTCCTCCCTGGACTGGAAACAAGCATCCTAGGACCGGTTTCGGGGTTTCACCCCTCTTCAGCCAGGATAGCTTGATTCCAGCAGCATGGAGAGCACGGGACCCACGTCTGGGCATACCCGTCCCACTCGGGGTGACAAATGCAAAAACAACAATTGATGGACAGAATGCAGAACAATGTCATACATTCACCCCAGTACAGAGATCTGGGGCTAAATCCATCGTTTTTTGCTCACCATGCCATTCCAGTTTGAACCCAGCCATATGCAAATCAGTCTGGACCCTGTGCCTCATGGGAACAGTCCAGCCCGAACTGCCAGGCCAGGTCCTCCCTGGACTGGAAACAAGCATCCTAGGACCGGTTTCGGGGTTTCACCCCTCTTCAGCCAGGATAGCTTGATTCCAGCAGCATGGAGAGCACGGGACCCACGTCTGGGCATACCCGTCCCACTCGGGGTGACAAATGCAAAAACAACAATTGATGGACAGAATGCAGAACAATGTCATACATTCACCCCAGTACAGAGATCTGGGGCTAAATCCATCATTTTTTTGCTCACCATGCCATTCCAGTTTGAACCCAGCCATATGCAAATCAGTCTTGACCCTGTGCCTCATGGGAACAGTCCAGCCCGAACTGCCAGGCCAGGTCCTCCCTGGACTGGAAACAAGCCTCCTAGGACCGGTTTCGGGGTTTCACCCCTCTTCAGCCAGGATAGCTTGATTCCAGCAGCATGGAGAGCACACGACCCACGTCTGGGCATACCCGTCCCACTCGGGGTGACAAATGCAAAAACAACAATTGATGGACAGAATGCAGAACAATGTCATACATTCACCCCAGTACAGAGATCTGGGGCTAAATCCATCGTTTTTTTGCTCACCATGCCATTCCAGTTTGAACCCAGCCATATGCAAATCAGTCTTGACCCTGTGCCTCATGGGAACAGTCCAGCCCGAACTGCCAGGCCAGGTCCTCCCTGGGACAGCAACACTAGCTGGGGTGTGGTGGCTGCTGACACCCGCCTCCATAAGGGAGTCATCCTCCGAGTTGCTCTGGTCCTCAGCTGAGGTGGATGGTGCTGAGGACTCCTCGGTGTGGCTCCCCTCGCCCTCCGTGCCACTGGGTCCCTCCGACCACTCCTCGGCTGCTGACCCAGTCTGGCTCTCCGGCTCCTCCTGGTCCGTGGAGCTGTCCCCTTCCGTGGCCGTGGATGTATCTGCAAACAATGGGGAAACAGACAGACATCAGTCACCTGCACCAAACGCACACACCATTGTGAGCACAGCACATTACAGAGCAAGCCCTGGCATCATTAGTTGCACACTGCTAAAAGTGCCCTAACTGAACAGGAGAAGCCAATTGTCAGTCTGATGCCAACCATGGCACTCACATCCCACATGGCCTTGCACCCATCTGTCTGGTGTCTGTTGGATAGCAACACCCCAGTGTGGACACATGCACCAACTACACAGTAGTTGGACAGTGCAGAGGACACGGTGTAGCATGTGGACATGCACACATCACAACTCTTGCCACTGAGTCAGTACAGGTTTCCGGATGAAAGGGACGCCCAGAGTCAAATAGGAAATGCATGTGATGCATACCAGCGACAGACACCATGATGCACCCATGTCCTGATAGCCATCGCCACAATGGTGTGCATGTAGCACATGTCACTCCCCTGCAGGATCACCAATAAGTAGACACATGCCATGGCGGAGGCATGACTGCTAAGTCATACATCACTGTCTCAGTGATGTATGACTTGGCAGCCAGACAACAACACTCTGCACTGTGTCACAATAGTAGGTCATGGGGAATGCAAGTCCTGGAGCTGCACAAGTGCACATGTACATCCCCCACACAACACATCCTCTTAACCCTCATCTGTCCAGGTCATACCGATTGGACATATGGGAGACCTGTGACACTACCCTCTGAACCTGAGCCCCTCACAATCTGCTGTGAATGGGGAACAGCTGCCTGAACTTCACATTCGCATACCCCGGTCTGCACGGGCAGCTGATCAAACACCTATGTGACACACAAGTATCGTCTCCTATGGTCACATCTCCAGTGGCATGCTGAGCCCCTACCGAGAAACACCCCAGCAGTCCTGGCAACAAATCCACAGCACACTGACACAGAGGCAGACACCTGAGGGGTCAAATCACTGCGCACAATGTGTCAGCTGATACACGGGAGTGGGAGTACAGAGTGCATTGCATGGCCTGGAGTAGGCATGACTGTCCTGCCCCACATGAATGAGGGATGAGCCCTGGACAGTGGATAGCTGGCTATGTATGTGTGACACACGTAATCTGCACACTCCTGGGGCCCAAACATTGTTCCCACCCGCTGCATGGGTGTGTGCCACATACCCCAGGCACATGTGGTGGCTCAGCTCAGCAAGTGGACCGCATATCAAAGCAACACGCAGATTACATGTCCGAACACAGGCGTTGTGTGAACAATGGACCCACCCATGATGCCCACAACAGAGTTAGGGAAACAGATGCTGTCCCCCACCTTTAGTGAAGCAGACTGCAAGGACACAGTCCCAAGTGACACAATTCCCTGAATGTAAGGGCCACACCTGGGTATCAGATGAGGAGTGGGCAGTGCACAATAGAGGGACATGGCTCCTGGACAACATGACTGCTGTACTGTGGCAGTTGAACCAGGCCAGAGGAGGGCACATAGCATGTAATACAGAGTTCACAGTGCAGTCTTTGACTCACTCCCTCCTTGCTGCTGTCTGGCCTTCAGCTGCCCATCCAGGTCTGGAAACACCACCGCCAGGATCTGGAGCATGTGGGGGTCAGGGTCCGTGTTCCGCCCCTCCTGCGAGGAGGCGACAGCTTCAGCTGGACCCGTGCAATCCTCCGGGTCCAGCCCCGAAGGTCCTGCCACCTCTTCTGGCAGTTGCGAATCCGGCGCTTGTAGACCCCCACGGACCGGACAGCCCGGACGATGTCCTTCCAGATCTCCTGCTTCCGATGGGCATTAACCTGTCAGGATGACAAAGTGAAAAGGCCATTACTACACATGCAACATATCCGTGCATGACACAGTTGTATATACATGTCTCAATCACAGGGGCACATGATGTACACAGGCAGTGCAAAGCTGCCCATGGACAGTTTGCCAGAAGTCACTACATGGTATCATTGCATGGGAAGTAAAACCTTGTTCAAATGCACTGTCACTGCACCATACCTGTCCAGTGCATGTCACTACACACTATGGGGGTGACAACTACTCAGTGAGCCTGCTAGCCAGTGGCGTGCAGACTTTCAGCCTTGCTAGTCAGAAAAAATGCACATTCAGAAAGGCAGTGCACAGAACACTCACCTGCTCCCCTGGTGTCCCATACAGCTTGCTGTACTGTGGAAGTAGGCTGTCCAGCAGGGCCTGGTTCTCCTCAAGGCTGAAGGCTGGGGCTCTCTCCACAGTACGTGCCATTGCAGGGTCCAGAGGGGCAGAGACAGCAGCAGTGCAGTGGCAGATGTCGTCCTGGAGCATGTAGTGCAGGCAAGTGAGCTCTCAGGGGAACAGCCAGCAATATATATGTGCTGGAGAGGCAGATACTGTCCCTTGTGTCCAAAGTGATAGGTCCAAGTCGTTTGCATCTTCTGAATCTGGCCAATCCATGGAATAGCAGCACCAATTCACGCCCACAGCATCCTTCAAATCTTCAACTTCATGACATACATGATTTTGCAACATTGTTGTGGGTGACCAACTGAATTTCCAGCAACCGACTCGTTCGAATTTTGAAAACGCGTCCGTTGCCAGGCTAGGCCATTGTCAATGGGTGCGCACCGATCGGTCCATTGCTGATCAACGCGTACAGGGGTACAACGCGTACCTGCACACATTGAATGCAATGGGCCGGCCGGGGGCACCGATCGGTCCATTGCTGATCAACGCGTACAGGGGTACTACGCGTACCTGCACACATTGAATGCAATGGGCCGGCCGGGGGCACCGATCGGTCCATTGCGGTACAACGCGTACAGGGGTACAACGCGTACCCGCACACATTGAATGCAATGGGCCGGCCGGGGGCACCGATCGGTCCATTGCTGATCAACGCGTACAGGGGTACAACGCGTACCCGCACACATTGAATGCAATGGGCCGGCCGGGGGCACCGATCGGTCCATTGCGGTACAACGCGTACAGGGGTACAACGCGTACCCGCACACATTGAATGCAATGGGCTGGCCGGGGGCACCGATCGGTCCATTGCTGATCAACGCGTACAGGGGTACAACGCGTACCGCGCACATTGAATGCAATGGGCCGGCCGGGGGCACCGAGCGGTCCATTGCGGTACAACACGTACAGGGGTACAACGCATACCCGCACACATTGAATGCAATGGGCCGGCCGGGGCACCGATCGGTCCATTGCTGATCAACGCGTACAGGGGTACAACCCGTACCCGCACACATTAAATGCAATGGGCCGGCCGGGGCACCAATCGGTCCATTGCGGTACAACGCGTACAGGGGTACAACGCGTACCCGCACACATTGAATGCAATGGGCCGGCCGGGGCACCGATCTGTCCATTGCGGTACAACGCGTACAGGGGTACAACGCGTACCCGCACACATTGAATGCAATGGGCCGGCCGGGGCACCGATCGGTCCATTGCGGTACAACGCGTACAGGGGTACAACGCGTACCCGCACACATTGAATGCAATGGGCCGGCCGGGGGCACCGATCGGTCCATTGCGGTACAACGCGTACAGGGGTACAACGCGTAACGGGGCACCGATCGGTCCATTGCGGTACAACGCGTACAGGGGTACAACGCGTACCGGCACACATTGAATGCAATGGGCCGGCCGGGGGCACCGATCGGTCCATTGCGGTACAACGCGTACAGGGGTACAACGCGTACCGCGCACATTGAATGCAATGGGCCGGCCGGGGCACCGATCGGTCCATTGCGGTACAACGCGTACAGGGTTACAACGCGTACCCGCACACATTGAATGCAATGGGCCGGCCGGGGGCACCGATCGGTCCATTGCGGTACTAACGCGTACAGGGGTACAACGCGTACCCGCACACATTGAATGCAATGGGCCGGCCGGGGGCACCGATCGGTCCATTGCGGTACAACGCGTACAGGGGTACAACGCGTACCCGCACACATTGAATGCAATGGGCCGGCCGGGGGCACCGATCGGTCCATTGCTGTTCAACGCATCCCTGTACAAGTGACTGGCATATGTCACCATGCCTGTCTCAGATGGACATATGCCAGCCACAGATAGCTCCCAGGGAGTGAGGGGCACACCTACAACACGACAGCCTGTCCAAACTGTATGATAAGGCATGTAAGGCTGCATTTCCTATTGTGTGTATGTTGGTGTACATGTTGTCCTGTGGGTGTCACCTGGGGGCAGCCACCCCCAGGCTGTGCACGTGTTCATGGGGACAGGATCCTGGGTGTTACGTGTACATGACCACTGTGATGTGCAACTGTTCATATCTGTGCATGTGCCATGGTCACATTTCATGGTGGTGTATGTGTATGTCATGTCACATACCCCGTGAGTCCCATGTGGGACGGTATGTTTGAGCCAGGGTGTCCCAGTGGCACAATAGTGATGGTCCTCCACAGTCTGTGTGCATGTAGTGTTTACAATGTCTCTGATTTCATGTGCACAATGGGAGACAGTCTCCACATCCACGTTGTGTGTGCATGGACTTTGATGTTGTACGTGTGTGTGTCACAGACGTCCATGTCTGTCCTGCAGTGGCAAGTGGGACCACTACCTGTGGGGGTCATAGTTGTTTTGCTGTGGTGTATACATGATACTCCATGTAATGCCAGTGTCCATGTGGCAATACAGGGTCCCTGGGAATGTACCTGTCGTTGAGCTGTGATGCCTGGGGCACATCTGTCCTCACATGTCACTGTGGGGGGTGATTGTGACACGGCAGCAGGAGATGGGAACTGTGACATGGCCTCATGATATCCAATGGGTCAACCTGGGACTTATTGATGCCACTTGTTGAACCGTGATGACAGATGTTGGCCATGTATGTACCATACATGTCCTTACGGAACTGCACACTTCATGTAGTTGTGCCTCATAATGATGTATGTTGGGATATTGAGTGTGTTCAATGCCGCATATGTGGGCTGACTGACAATCTTGCTTTCTTCTCCTCTGCACTGCAGGGCTCCTGCTGTCCATCGACCATTCCCAGACCTGGCAACGATGGTGGAACGGGACAGCATCCGATGGTACCGCTTCACCAGGCAGCTGATTGAGGATTTTGCAGTGCAGTTGGCCCCACATTTGCAGCCTGGCCGGCCGTATCCTACAGCGCTGACCCCCAAGGTGAAGGTGATGGCAGCCCTACACTTCTTTGCCACCTGTACCTTCCAACATACTGTGGCGACTGCTGGTGGGATGTCACAGACCATGTTGAGCCGTGTGCTCCACGATGTTTTGGTGGCAATGTTGCTATTCCTGAACCGGTACATCTATTTCCCTAGACTGCAACGACTCACTGACGTGAAGAGTGACTTCTATGCCCTGGGGAGGATGACGCATGTCATTGGCTCCATTGATGGGACACATGTGGCTTTGGTAGCACCACAGGCCCAGGAGCAGGCCTACAGGAACCGCAAGCACTACCACTCGGTCAATGCACTGGTGGTGTGTCTTGCAGATATGACCATCACACACGTGTGTGCCCGTTTCCCTGGTTCAGCACACGATGCCTTTATGATGAGGAGTAGTCGCATCCCCAGGATGATGGCACAGATGCAGAACCAGCGTGCCTGGCTTGTCGGTGTGTACTGACTTTGTGCCATTGTGTGTGATCTGATCTGTAGTATTCCGCCCACTTTTCCAAGTCAGCTAATGTGCACTTGTCTGTCCGTAGGTGACTCGGCATACCCCAACATGCCGTGGTTGCTGACACCCCTCAGGAACCCTGTGACACCAGCCCAGATGCGCTACAATGAGGCACATGGTCGGACCAGGAGAGTGATTGAGCGGACATTTTTTCTCCTGAAGAGCCGCTTCCGCTGCCTGGACAAGACCGGAGGGTCCCTCCCATATGCCCCTGCGAAAGTGTGCAAGATTATCATCGTCTGCTGCATGCTCCACAACCTGGCAGTGCGGAAGGAGTTGCCTCTCATCCAGGATGACAATGACCAACATCCGCCAACTGTGGAGAATCCTGGCCTGGACCACGATGCCAGTGATGATGATGATGATGATGAGGGTGATGTCCGCACACAGCTCATCACCAACTTCTTTAGCTGAATGTGAGTATCCTGAGGTGTCATGTCAATGATGTGAGTTGGCATGATATGTGTAGGTGGTGCTCTGGTGCTGTTGGAGTGTGTCCATGGGCTACTTGACTGGATGTGTGTAGCGATGTGTGCTTACAGGTGGTCTGTACTCCCCAACAGTGTTGACATGCTAACTTGGTTCTGGGTGGGTATCTTGTAACATGTATTGTGCATGAGTTTTGCTGTTCTGTCCTGTTCTCCATTGCTTTTGACTGTGTGTCATTTTTGTCCTTCACAGGGTACTTTCAGATTCGTTTGGTCAACTGTGTCCACCGACGACGTGATTGTACTTCCAGGGTGGTAGCTGTTGTGTCCCTACAGGTGATGTGCGCCACACCCATGGACTTCCTTCCTTCTACAGTTGTTGACTGTGTGCCCGCTGCCAGGTGGGATTACCTTGCATCTGTAATGGTTACGACATGTTGCAACTGTGTAATAAACCTGTGCTTCACTTTGTGATGTGCGTTGTCTGTGGTCACACATTTGACTGCCATTTGCTTACTGCACCTGTGGGCTACTTGACTACAACTGGGAATAGGTGTGGTGTCTGTGCATTGCACCGTCTTCCCTGGCAACATCAGTGTAGGCAATGAGTCAGATGGCCTAGGTGTGTTTGTGTTGTGTAGCCCTGGTGGTGTGTCTCCCTCATATGTGTCACGTTGCCTTTACTCACATGCCTGTGTTGTACTTGCTGTTGCAGTTCGCATACACAGTGTAATTTTGCAGTTCATCATCCCCATAACAGCACCCACGTTGGAATCACAACAGAGGCAAGTATGGTGTATCAGTGTGTTTATTGTGATACATTTGTGTGAATAGTGCATAGGATGGGTAGTGCTGTACATATATCTTGCAATCAGAAGTTCCTAGGTGAATTGAAAGTCCTGGTAGACAAAATCCCCGGTATCGGGGCCGCAGTTGTCTGAGACATTGGTCCAACTTGTACTACCCATGCAATGTGTGGGAGTTGTGTTGCCGTCAACAGGGTGAACAGTCTGTGCACAAAGGTGAACATCCAGAACAGGTTCAGGCTTCCTGGGAGTTGCGCTTGGCCATCGGCCTCTCACTTGCCCCTCTTCGGACGACCCTTCTTCTTGGGGGGGGGCCCCTCAAGTACAGGCTGCTGCGGTGCAGGGGACTCTCCGCCAGAGTCATCCTCCCTCCCTGTGGCAGTTGCAGTTTGTTCAGCACCAGATGTTGTTGGCACACAGGGAGGTGTGGACTGGTTGCTGTTCATCTGGCGGAGGCATTGTAAAATGTCCCTGTGCACCGCCGTCATCTCATGCAGTGCGTCCCACTTGGACTCCACGCGGGACATGTGTGAGTCCACGCGGGACATGTGTGAGTCCAAGCGGGCATGATGGGCAGCCTGCTGCTGTTTCATGTCTCTGAGGAGCCCCACTACCTGGCTGAGATCTCCGGTGCTGGACTGGTACGCATCAGCTATGCGTACCAGTTGTGGGTCATCATGCACACCAGCAACCTCTGCAAGCAGCGACCTCTGTCTCCCACCCCTCCCACCACCCCTGCCGACATGTGCAGTGCGTGCAGTGGCACGCACAGATGACCCTGGTCCACCTTGGGGGTTGGTGGTGGTGGTGGTGTCCATGGCCCCACGTTGGTCCAGGGTCCCTGTGCTGGTGTTGCTCCTTGTTCTGTCCATGTTGGCAGGGATGGTATTTGTGGTGACAGTCGTTGGAGGGGTGGGTGCAGGGGGTGCAGCTGGTGGTCCTGCTGGTGCTTCATGTAGACTTGCACCGGATGTGCCAGGTTGGTCTTCTTCGTCCGAGGAGGGCAGAGGCTGTACGACACCAGTGAGCTCCGCATCCTCTTGAGCCTGGGACTGGGACTCCTCAGCGTCTGCTGCTGTGTCCCCATCATCACCTGTTTTTGGGAGACACACACAATGTATGTTATGTTTCTGCAGGCATCAATGGTTGACACACCTGACAGTTGTGACTGTGCCTCTGGGTGCGGGCCTGTACATTGCATTGTCCTAAGTCGTCACAGTCAGGGGTTGATATTGGTGTGGCACATTGTCCTGCATTATTTGGGCATTTCTATGTATTTGTTGGGGTGTGAACATGGTCTGCATTGGTTGTATTTGGTTGACAGCCGGCCCTCCTTCCCACCCAGCCAGTCAGTTATCCCACCATGGACTGTGCTTGCATTGCAGGGAGTGGAAGTTGTCTCTCAGGATGTCAGTCAGTGGTGTCCTGCTGTTTGTTGGTGCACAGTTGCTCCCCACAGCAGTAGCCAGTGTCAGCCATCTTGTGAGTACTTCTCCACTCCCTGTGATCTGAGCATGGTTCAGGGTGGTGTTGATGGGACAGTTGTGGGGGTGAGCTATGTCTGTGACTCCCATCATGCTATTGCCTCCACCCCACTTCCCGGCATTCCCATACTTACTTGCTTTTGTGGGGAGTTCAGTGTGTGTGGGTGTGAGGGCAATGGCAAGATGGCTGACAGTGGTGTCCTGCTGTTGGTTGGTGTGCAGTTCCCAGCATGCCCTTGTGCTCCCCACAGCAGTAGCCAGTGTCAGCCATCTTGTGTGTCCTTATCCACTCCCTGTGATGTGAGCATGGTTCAGGGTGGTGTTGATGGGCCAGTTGTGAGGCTGAGCAATATCTGTGACTACTACTCCCATCATGCTATTGCCTCCACCCCCTTCCCAGCATGCCCATGCTTCCTTCCTTTTGACTCTGCTTCCCTGTGGGGTGGGCTGGCTGTGCTGACAGGATGGCTGGGAGTGTTGTCCTGGCAGTTGTTTGGCTAAAAGTCCCAAGAGTGTCCCTGTGCTTCACACAACATAACCCAGGGTGGTGGTTCTTTGTGGGATCTTGAGTTAGGATGTGAGACATTGCATTCTCCCAGGTGGGTTCTGTGGAGTTTGTGTTGAGGGGGGTGTGAGGGGAGGTGCTTGTGACTATGGTCAGTGCTGCAAGTCCTCCTTCCCACCCAGCCAGCCAGATATCCCACCATGGAACGTGCTTCCATTGCAGGGAGTGGAAGTTGTCTCTCAGGATGTCAGTCAGTGGTGTCCTGCTGTTTGTTGGTGCACAGTTGCCAGCAGGGCCTTGTGCTCCCCACAGCAGTAGCCAGTGTCAGCCATCTTGTGAGTCCTTCTCCACTCCCTGTGATGTGAGCATGGTTCAGGGTGGTGTTGATGGGACAGTTGTGGGGGTGAGCTATGTCTGTGACTGTGACTCCCATCATGCTATTGCCTCCACCCCACTTCCCAGCATTCCCATACTTACTTGCTTTTGTGGGGAGTTCAGTGTGTGTGGGTGTGAGAGCAATGGCAAGATGGCTGACAGTGGTGTCCTGCTGTTGGTTGGTGTGCAGTTCCCAGCATGCCCTTGTGCTCCCCACGACACAGCAACAGTGTCAGACATCTTTGATGGGCCTTTCCACTCTCTGTGGGATGTGCATGCGTGAGTGTGAGCTTGCTGGGCCATGTGGTGGGGGATGTAGAGCTGTGACTACGACTCCCATCATGCTATTGCCTCCACCCCCTTCCCAGCAAGCCCATCCTTCCTTCCTTTTGACTCTGCTTCCCTGTGGGGTGGGCTGCCTGTGCTGACAGGATGGCTGGGAGTGTTGTCCTGGCAGTTGTTTGGCTGAAAGTCCCAAGAGTGTCCCTGTGCTTCACACGACATAACCCAGGGTGGAGGTTCTTTGTGGGATCTTGAGTTAGGATGTGTGGCATTGCATTCTCCCACGTGGGTTATGTGGAGTATGTGTTGAGGGTGTGTGTGAGGGGAGGTGCTTGTGACTATGGTCAGTGGTGCGAGTCCTCCTTCCCACCCAGCCAGCCAGATATCCCACCATGGAACGTGCTTCCATTGCAGGGAGTGGAAGTTGTCTCTCAGGATGTCAGTCAGTGGTGTCCTGCTGTTGGTTGTTGCACAGTTGCCAGCAGGGCCTTGTGCTCCCCACAGCAGTAGCCAGTGTCAGCCATCTTGTGAGTCCTTTTCCACTCCCTGTGATGTGCGCATGGTTCATGGTGGTGTTGATGGGACAGTTGTGGGGGGCAATATGTGTGACTACGACTCCCATGATGCTATTGGCTACACTGACTTGCCCATCATACACAGAATTCCTTTCTTTCAGTGGTCTTCACTGTGTGTTGGTGTTGTAGTGGTGGCTACATGTCTGGATGTGTTTGTTAGTTCTATTTGTGCCACTGCCTAGCTGTAGTTGTAGTTGTGTTTGTACATGTGATGGCACGGTTAAATGTAACTTTGAGATGGCATGTGTTGTGTTTATCTGACTGACATACACATTTTGGGATGATTCTGTTCTGGTTGCTGTGTAATTGCTATGAGTGCATGGTTTGACTCTCCCTTGACAGTGATGTGTGTGTATTGTGGCAGAATATTGTGTACATTTGTTGTGTACTCACCAGGCTCTGGGATGTTCTCTAGTCCATATACGCTCACTGGCGGAAGGATGGCCCGCACCTTCTCCTCCCAGGGCCTGAGGTATACTGGCTTGGCAGGAGGGCCACTGCCGGTGTATTGGCACAGGAGGTAGTCTTTCTTGAGCAGCTCCCGGACCCTCCTGCGCACGTCATACCACCTGTTCTGGATGTCGGTCTTTGTGCGCAGACATGGTGATTGTGCGTTCACCCTGTTGATGATCCTCTCCCACATCTTGGTTTTCTGGGAGATGGGGGTCTGTTGGACCAGTGTGCCAAACAGCTGTGGCTCTACCCTGAGGATCTCGTCTACCAGGACTTCCAATTC
The DNA here is from genome assembly GCA_963921515.1 of Calotriton arnoldi. Lineage (NCBI taxonomy): Eukaryota > Metazoa > Chordata > Amphibia > Caudata > Salamandridae > Calotriton > Calotriton arnoldi. The sequence goes on from CAWUFW010000386.1 coordinate 1,716,445, forward strand.
ACAATCTAGGAACTTGTGATTCTTCTTGGGGGGCATGGTGATGGGTGGTGATGGTGAGTGATGTGTGTGTTGGTGTGCAGGTGAGGGTGTGTGGGTGTGTGTTTTGCTGGGTGTATGTGAGGTAGGTATTTGTTGGTGTGCTGATGGTGTGTGGCTTGTGTGAGGGATGAAATGTGGGTGTGTGGTTGCTGTCTGTTGGGTGCTGGCAGTAGAATGGCATTTGCAAAGGATCATGGTTGGGATTTGTGTCCTTTATATGGGTGGAGGTGTGGGTGTGTCTTTGTTCTCTGTCCCCACCCCCCAGTATTTATTGGCTTTGTAATTGCTTGTTTGGCCTTTTTTTGTGTAATTTTTCCTTTGTACTGTCTGTGCATATTGGAAACGTTCTTGTGACCGAGTCGGACCCTGCATTTGTCTCGTACGGTCTTCTCCGTTTTGTTCACGCTGTGTTTGTGCAGTTTTCTATGCTGCGTACGCGTCGGTCGCGGTGTTTTGTGTTACTTCGGCTCGGTTTTGTATGCGTGTCGGTCGTACGGCTTGTCCTCCGTACGACTCGGTCGTGGTTTTCGCGCCTTGCATCGTACTTTGCGGTTTGGAGTTCGCGTGTACGTTTCGGTTGGATTTGTTCCGGGTGCGTGTCGGTCGGTTCGATTCGCGTGTTTTTCCGGCCGGATTGCTGTTTTCCGTGCGGCTCGGTCGTTCGGCTTGGGTTCGGTACGTGTCGGTCGGATTTTGCACGCCTTGCATCGTACTTGGCGTGTCGGGCGCCACAGGTACGTGTCGGTCGGAATAAATTCCGGCTCCGAGTCGGTCGGTACTTTTTCCGGCCCGAATCGGAATCGACCCCATAATGTCCTATTCTTAAACGGTTGTATCACAGAGATAATTAAACAACTTTAATATACCACCAACCTTTGCAAACACTCTCTGCATGTTTGCTAAAACTACAGTGTGCAATGTTTATTTAAAGCATACACAATTATGTTACATTTTGTTTGCTGTGCATTTAATATTATATATACCAATTTTATAATGCTGCTAATGTTGCTAATTGCTTGCTATATTTGTGTTTTACTTTGTTGATCGTTTGCTCCACTTGTTATCTTCACCTCACAAAAATTATAAAGCACCTTTAATATACCCCAAACATTTGCAAACAGTCTCTACATGTATGCAATATATGCAACGTGCAACTTTATTGTCTTTTTCTAAAAAACCAACATACTTTTATGTTTTGTATAAATGCAAAGTCAACTATTACAAATGCCTTTAATAAAAAAATTACGTTTGAGTCGCAGTATTATTGGCTACACCAAAAACTCAAACTTCTACTACTGCGAGACCTATTGCATTGCAAATGCTTGTTATATAATGCTGGGGCCTGGGCTACTGCCCATTTCCTGGCATAAGTATACTTTAGATGTATTGGAATATGGTTGGAGAAGGCAGGCATAATAATGTCCTCACCATGTGGGCACTCCCTGACAAATTGTGGTGGCCAGTCTTTTTCTGCTAGAAGTATGTCATAGCCCCTTGAAAGTTTTTCCCAAAAAAGTGCTTTCACCTGTCTAGGTATGTCTCCCTCCATTCGGAGTGTTATGTCATATAACCTTTGTGGAGTACTAACCCTGGTGTCTACAGTCTCAACTGTAATGTACTCATTCAAGTCCACTATCTCCAGAAGTTCCTTCAGGTTCTGGCGAACTATTGTGACTTCTGCTGCACTGTCCAGCATTGTCTGAGCCCATTCTCCGTTCTTGAGTTGTGTTCTCAGTATTCTCGGCATGTCTGATCTTCAGACCTGCTACTTTCTTTTTGGAGAATTGAGGTTTTGTTTTATTTTTTGGAGCGACCCTTGACCTTGCCAGGTAGGTCGCTCCCCCGCCACACAGCTCCGCCTGTGGTGTCCTGCCCGCTGCTGCTGCTGGTAAGCTCGCCCCTCTGCTTGTGGCCTCGGTGCCCGTTTTCCTTCTGTTTCCCCTCGCTGCCCCCATTGAACTGTGTCCTTTTTTCCTTCTGTTTCCCCTCACTGCCCCCATTTTCCCTGTGTCCATTTTTCCTTCTGTTTCCCCTCGCTGCCCCCATTGAACGGTGTCCTTTTTTCCTTCTGTTTCCCCTCGCTGCCCCCATTTTCCCTGTGTCCATTTTTCCTCCTGTTTCCCCTCGCTGCCCCCATTGAACGTTGTCCTTTTTTCCTTCTGTTTCCCCTCGCTGCCCCCATTTTCCCTGTGTCCATTTTTCCTTCTGTTTCCCCTCGCTGCCCCCATTGAACGGTGTCCTTTTTTCCTTCTGTTTCCCCTCGCTGCCCCCATTTTCCCTGTGTCCATTTTTCCTTCTGTTTCCCCTCGCTGCCCCCATTTTCCCTGTGTCCTTTTTTCCTTCTGTTCCCCTCGCTGCCCCCATTGAACTGTGTCCTTTTTTCCTTCTGTTCCCCTCCCTGCCCCCATTGAACTGTGTCCTTTTTTCCTTCTGTTCCCCTCGCTGCCCCCATTAAACTGTGTCCTTTTTTCCTTCTGTTCCCCTCGCTGCCCCCATTGAACTGTGTCCTTTTTTCCTTCTGTTCCCCTCGCTGCCCCCATTGAACTGTGTCCTTTTTTCCTTCTGTTTCCCCTCGTTGCCCCCATTGTACTGTGCCCATTTTGCCTTCTGTACCCCTTGTTGCCTCTCTCCACTCCCGCCGCTGCGTCCCCTGCGGCCCCGCCCCCCTGACTGACCATTCGCTGCCCCTGCCTCCCGCCTCCCAGCTGCTCCTCCCTCCCACCTCCCCATATATGGCGGCCGCTGCGCGGTGAGGAGAGCGACCCTTGACCTTGCCAGGTAGGTCGCTCCCCCGCCACACAGCTCCGCCTGTGGTGTCCTGCCCGCTGCTGCTGCTGGTAAGCTCGCCCCTCTGCTTGTGGCCTCGGTGCCCGTTTTCCTTCTGTTTCCCCTCGCTGCCCCCATTGAACTGTGTCCTTTTTTCCTTCTGTTTCCCCTCGCTGCCCCCATTTTCCCTGTGTCCATTTTTCCTCCTGTTTCCCCTCGCTGCCCCCATTGAACGGTGTCCTTTTTTCCTTCTGTTTCCCCTCGCTGCCCCCATTTTCCCTGTGTCCATTTTTCCTTCTGTTTCCCCTCGCTGCCCCCATTTTCCCTGTGTCCTTTTTTCCTTCTGTTCCCCTCGCTGCCCCCATTGAACTGTGTCCTTTTTTCCTTCTGTTCCCCTCGCTGCCCCCATTGAACTGTGTCCTTTTTTCCTTCTGTTCCCCTCGCTGCCCCCATTGAACTGTGTCCTTTTTCCTTCTGTTCCCCTCGCTGCCCCCATTGAACTGTGTCCTTTTTTCCTTCTGTTCCCCTCGCTGCCCCCATTGAACTGTGTCCTTTTTTCCTTCTGTTTCCCCTCGTTGCCCCCATTGTACTGTGCCCATTTTGCCTTCTGTACCCCTCGTTGCCTCTCTCCACTCCCGCCGCTGCGTCCCCTGCGGACCCGCCCCCTGACTGACCATTCGCTGCCCCTGCCTCCCGCCTCCCAGCTGCTCCTCCCTCCCACCTCCCCATATATGGCGGCCGCTGCGCGTGAGGAGAGCGACCCTTGACCTTGCCAGGTAGGTCGCTCCCCCGCCACACAGCTCCGCCTGTGGTGTCCTGCCCGCTGCTGCTGCTGGTAAGCTCGCCCCTCTGCTTGTGGCCTCGGTGCCCGTTTTTCTTCTGTTTCCCCTCGCTGCCCCCATTGAACTGTGTCCTTTTTTCCTTCTGTTTCCCCTCGCTGCCCCCATTTTCCCTGTGTCCATTTTTCCTCCTGTTTCCCCTCGCTGCCCCCATTGAACGGTGTCCTTTTTTCCTTCTGTTTCCCCTCGCTGCCCCCATTTTCCCTGTGTCCATTTTTCCTCCTGTTTCCCCTCGCTGCCCCCATTGAACGGTGTCCTTTTTTCCTTCTGTTTCCCCTCGCTGCCCCCATTTTCCCTGTGTCCATTTTTCCTTCTGTTTCCCCTCGCTGCCCCCATTTTCCCTGTGTCCTTTTTTCCTTCTGTTCCCCTCTCTGCCCCCATTTTCCCTGTGTCCTTTTTCCTTCTGTTCCCCTCGCTGCCCCCATTGAACTGTGTCCTTTTTCCTTCTGTTCCCCTCGCTGCCCCCATTGAACTGTGTCCTTTTTCCTTCTGTTCCCCTCGCTGCCCCCATTGAACTGTGTCCTTTTTCCTTCTGTTTCCCCTCGTTGCCCCCATTGTACTGTGCCCATTTTGCCTTCTGTACCCCTCGTTGCCTCTCTCCACTCCCGCCGCTGCGTCCCTGCGGCCCCGCCCCCTGACTGACCATTCGCTGCCCCTGCCTCCCGCCTCCCAGCTGCTCCTCCCTCCCACCTCCCCATATATGGCGGCCGCTGTGCGGCCGCGCCGCTGGCGCGCCTAAGCCAAGCCCGTCTGCGCCCGTCCCGCCTGGACCACGCCCAGCGCCAGAACCCCTGGGCCGTGCGCCCCCCGCACCAGCCTCGAGGACCGACGCCGATACGATGCCACCACACTCCACACTCTCAACCCCGGACGGACGCACAACTGCTTCAAGGCCGCCCCGAAACGCACCCATGGCCCCTTCACCTGCCGGAACTGCAGCTACACCAGCCTCAGAGCCACCGTGGCGCCCGCCAAGAAGGACCTCAACCACCTCCGATGCATCCTACTGAACACCCGCTCCGCACGCAAACACGCCGTCGAGCTCTGGGACCTGCTCGACACATCATCACCAGACGTCGCCTTCCTGACAGAGACCTGGATGAACGACTCCTCCGCCCCCGACATCGCCATAGCCATCCCAGACGGCTATAAGATCACCCGCAGAGACCGCGTCAACGCAGTAGGAGGAGGAATCGCCATCGTCCACAAGAACACCATCAGGGTCTCGACCAGCACCGACGACACTCTCAGCACCGCCGAACACATGCACTTCCAGATCCACACGGACCCCAACACCACCCTTAGAGGCACCCTTGTCTACAGACCCCCTGGGCCCCGACCCCAGTTCAGCGACTCCATCGCCGACTTCATCAGCACGCACGCCCTGACCTCTACCGACTACATCCTCCTCGGAGACCTGAACTTTCACCTGGAGAACAACAACGACAGCAACTCCACCACCCTGATCGACAACCTCGCCAACCTCGGTCTGAGCCAGCTCGTCACAACACCGACCCATTCCGCCGGCCACACGCTTGACCCCATCTTCTCCTCAAGCTCCCACGACTCCTTCAGCCACACCACGGAACTCCTCTGGACCGACCACCGCTGCATCCATTTCACCTTCCAGAAACCCACCACACACCACCGCACCCAACAGATCCCACGCCGCTGCTGGAGCAAAGTCACCGAAGACCAACTACGGGCAACCCTCGCTCTCAGCCCTCCCCCCGACCCATCCAACACCGACGACGCTGCCTGCAACCTCAGACGATGGATGGACGACTGTGCCAACACCCTCGCCCCGCTGAAAAAACTCACCTACAGTGACACCACCAAAAGAGCCAGCTGGTTCACCTCGGAACTCCTAGCTTCCAAGTGTACCTGCCGGAAACTAGAGAAGAAATGGCACAGTGATAAGACACCGGACTGCCACGCAGCCCACAAAGACGCCATCCGTAACCACCACCACCTCATCAAGTCCGCCAAGAGAATCTCCTTCAAAGACCGCCTCGACAACAACGCACACAACAGCAAGGAGCTTTTCAACATCGTGAAGGAACTCTCCAACCCCAGCTCCAACACCAACGACATCCCGCCGTCGCAACCCCTGTGCGATTCCCTCGCCACCTTCTTCCACCGCAAGATCGCCGACATCCACGACAGCTTCAACACCCAGACAGCCCCAACTAAGATCGATGCACCAGACCCGCCGCACACCATCGACCACGACCCCCTGCCAGCCTGGGCCAGCGTGAACATCGAGGACACCATCAAGACCATGAGCACAATACACTCCGGCTCCCCGTCAGACCCTTTCCCGCACCACATCTTCAACAAAGCCAGCAGCTCCATCGCACCCCACCTGTGCAACATCATCAATCTCTCCTACGAGACCGCGACCTTCCCAGAGAGCTGGAAACACGCAGAGATCAACGCCCTACTCAAAAAACCCAAGGCGGACCCGAGAGACCTCAAGAACTTCCGGCCCATCTCCCTGCTTCCGTTCCCAGCCAAGGTCATCGAGAAGATCGTCAACAAACAGCTAACCCGATACCTCGAAGAAAACAGCATCCTGGACCCATCCCAATCGGGGTTCCGCAGCAACCACAGCACTGAGACTGCCCTCATCGCCGCCACCGACGACATCAGGATCCTGCTGGACAACGGTGAGACCGCAGCCCTCATCCTGCTGGACCTCTCCGCCGCCTTCGACACTGTCTGCCACCGCACTCTACGCGCACGCCTCCACGACGCAGGGATCCGAGACAAGGCCCTGGAATGGGCCACCTCCTTCCTCGCCGGCAGAACCCAGAGAGTCCGCCTCCCACCATTCCGATCCGAAGCCTCCGAAATCATCTGCGGCGTACCCCAGGGATCGTCCCTCAGCCCAACACTGTTCAACATCTACATTGCCCCGCTCGCACGCATCGCCAGACAGCACGACCTCAACATAATCTCCTACGCCGACGACACTCAACTGATCCTCTCCCTCACCAAGGACCCCTCGCCACCAAATCCAACCTCCATGAAGGAATGAAGGCCGTCGCCGATTGGATGAAGATCAGCCGACTAAAACTGAACACGGAGAAGACAGAGGTCCTCATCCTCGGCTCCAACCCCTCAGCCTGGGATGACTCCTGGTGGCCAACGACGCTGGGAGCAGCCCCGACACCCACCGACCACGCACGCAACCTGGGAGTCATCCTCGACTCAACGCTCTCCATGGCCAAGCAAGTCAACGCAGTCTCATCCTCCTGCTTCAACACCCTCTGCATGCTTCGCAAGATCTACAGGTGGATCCCGACAGATACAAGAAGAACAGTCACCCAGGCCCTCGTCAGTAGCAGACTTGACTATGGGAACGCCCTCTACGCGGGAGCCCCGGCCAAGCTCATCAAGCGACTGCAACGCATACAAAACGCCTCCGCACGCCTGATCCTCGATGTACCACGCCACAGCCACATCACCCCCCACCTGAGGAACCTGCACTGGCTCCCCGTCGACAGGAGAATCTCCTTCAAACTCCTCATCCACGCACACAAGACACTCCATAAGACTGGCCCAGCCTACCTCAACAGACGACTCCTCTTCTACGTCCCCAACCGCCAACTCCGCTCCACCGACCTCTCCCTCGCCACCGTCCCTCGCATTCGAAGAACTACCACCGGCGGCAGATCCTTCTCCCACCTCGCCGCCAAGACCTGGAACACCCTTCCACTAAGCCTACGACAGACCCAAGACCTGCTGACCTTCAGGAGGCTACTCAAGACCTAGTTGTTCGACCAGTAGCAGCACCCCCCCCCCTTTTCTTCCTCCCCAGCGCCTTGAGACCCTCGCGGGTAAGTAGTGCGCTTTACAAATTCTGTGATTGATTGATTGATTGAGCGTGTTTATCTTCTTTGGATTTCACGCGTTCTTCTCTATTTTCTGATCGTCCTCTTCTTTCCGAAGTCCTTGACGAGATCTGAAAGGTACGAGAGGAACGTGTATCAGTATCTTGATACCTGTCAGGTTTTCTCAAATTATCCCTATTCCTGAGGTTATACCTCCTTTCAGAGGGCTCCTTTTGAGGAGACCTACCTCGGGATTGAGAACGTTTCTCGTTTGATTTTTGTTTAGTAGAATCCCACTTCTTTTTAGAAGATGTAGGAGTTTGTTTAATAGAGTCCTTCTCAGGACTTTCAGATAGTTTTGGTTTCACTGGTCTTCCACCCAAACTATCTCTGCCTAATTCTGCGTATGATTGTTCAATTATTCTGGGAAGCTCAATTTGATGTTCTGTAACATCGAATTCCCTTAATTGTTGGCGGATCGCCACTGCTGCTGCCTCCCCTTTAATATTAGACAATATTATTGTTGAGACCTGGTCGAAATTTTTCAGTAATTTCATACCTAAATTCAGAGCAGGCTCTGCCCCGTATTCATTTTGAATTTGTTTCAGGACATCAGGTATTACCGCAATTGATGGAATACCATGTGTTTTAGTATAGATGGCAGCAAAGACTGAGCCCCAAGTGGTGCAGTCTTCCAGTTGTGGTGTGATCCCCATCGGTAAACTGATTGTTAGGATTCTGTGTTTCTCATATGGGCTAGTATTTGGAAATACCGCTTCGATTTGAGTAATTTTTTGAGCTATCCAGAATGGAATTTGCTCACGTTTTGTGGGCATTTTACCCATGACTGCGTATAGAGTCTGTGGTGTAATTTTTAGTGTAGTCCCCTGGTGAGGGGTTTGATTTGGAATGGTTAATGGTTGTTGGACTGTGAAAGTCCGCATGACATATTGGACCAATTGTCTGTAGATTTTTATTAACTCTGTGAGTTGAGTAAGTAATTCCTCGTCTGACATCTCTTCAATGTCAGGATGAGGTGTGTAGCTCGGCTAGAATCGGCCATGTTGCTCCTGGTGTACCTAGTGGACCGAGCCTGGTAATGTTTTTGTGATGTTTTAGGGCGCCTTTAAACCAGAGCTGATGCTCCTGGTATGTTAGTGGAATTTCAATATCCTCGAAAGAAATATATTCCTCTGGTGGATCATCTTCTTTGTAGAAGTGAAACATGTGTGTAACTGGATTGGATTCAGGAAATATTACCCATGAATAGAATACCTCTGTCTGAAAGGATTCGTGTGCGTCTATCACGAAAACTGCTCTACCGCCTCTTGGTGGTAGGCCGTGTTTTATGAGTTTTAGAGTGATGGTTCTTCTTAAGTTTGGATGGATGTCTTTAACACCCTCCTCGGTTCCATCTAAACCGGTAATGTTTAAAGCTCTTAAAGCTGGTTGACCCGGAACTTCACCGTTTCCGGTCTCAGTGTCGGAGCCAGGCATTTTGAGAGAAAAAAACAAATTTTAGAACTAGTTTCAATGAAACAAAGATAAGGTGCACAATATTTTGGAACACTGTATCCTTCAACGTTGAGCAAACCAAACAGCTAATATATAGGGTGTTTCCCTATGTAGCCGTGGTGGATACCTAACCCTGCCCACTCCAGACGTCTTTTGGAGTATATGGGTAGGGGTCTCTGAGAGAAAAAGCACGGCTGAGTTACTCAGTATCTAGCGTTGAATTACCGCCTTACCAAACGTTGGGCGCCATGTAGTGTAGCTCCTATTTCCCTAATAGGCTCTGCGCATTGGAATAATATATCCTATAGGCTTGACATAGGACTGAGGTCGGTATGTCCCTATCAAGTATATTAAACTTAATTACTTGTGCCAGCTATCTCAGAGGCCACTAGAAACTCCTTGACGACAAGAAGGGAGTAGTTTCTGGCAGCCGCAAAACATGACCACTTTGTTTCCCTTTAGAATCAGAAAGTGTCCCAGAGTCGTGGAAACAATAGATAACCGTTTCACTCAGCTCAATCGTGCATACTTAATTTTCCTCAAAGTTACACAGAAAGAATAGACGGGCGTTTCAATAAAAGATTTATTGAACAGTCTTGTTTCTTGTATAAGTAAAATGTGCTGTTACGATCACAAGACAGTATGCAAGATAAATAATGTACAGTGTAAGCAGTAGAAATAAATAATACTGCGCTAGCATGATCTTTAGTAGATATTCATTAACATAAATAACATAGACTAAAAATGTGAGTACTCATACGATGCGTTTCTAAACTAGTTCTACCCCAATGTACCTAACCTAGGTGTAGGGAGAGGTATGAAGTAGGTGAAGTATTCCTTACTATGGTATATTAAGAGTATGTTAAGTCTAGTATGCCTAGTATGCCAAGAGTCCCTCTAGGTTCTAGTCAGCTCCATACCTTAAGAATGAGAGAGGTGGGAATCTCTTTCCAGACTCGAACTCCAACACCCCGCAAGGGAAGTCAGATCACTGGAAGCTGGACTCTCTGCATGCAGGGATGACAGCGTCTTCTCAGTGCGTCAGGCCGGGATACGGGCTCCTCTGAAGTCGAGGTCTCCTCTAGTTTACAAGGGCTAGGGAAGGTATATTTATACCTGAGAGGTACCTCATAATGTTAGCATTGACGTGAGTCGGACAGCGGAAGACGCCATGAATGAACCCCTAAGGTATAACGGTTCATGCATAATAGATGAGTCCTTGAAGAAATCAATAGTCCTGTGCTAGGGAAACTCCCGAAGCCTAAGGGTCTGTTCCTCAAGAACTCGTTGTGACGTTTAGGGTGGACGGATGTCGGGGACCATGCCTGTATTTGGAGTGCATGTTTAATGCCTAAATAAGGACTGGGATTTTATGCCTATATAAGGGCAGGGCGAATTGTGCCTATATAAGGACATGATACAGGAAAACCTATATACGGACATCCTAAGAGGAATACAACAGAAGTTCACGGAAAATGGACAGTTCAGAAGGCCTTGTCACACATAAACCTGGAGTTGAAAGCGGTCTTCCTAGGCCTTCAGACTTTCCTTCCCAGGTTCCGCAACTCATCAGTCTTGGTGAGAACAGACAACACAACAACCATTTTTTATCTCCCCAAGCAAGGAGGGACATGATCACAGGTTCTGTTGGCGCAAGCGCAACAGATATGGGGATGGTTACAGGCCAACAATATCACCTTAAAAGTAGAATGTGTCCCAGAGGTACAAAACAAACACGCGGACCCCCTAAACAGGACAAACAAACAGCGCCATGAGTGGGAACTCAACCAACGGCTGTTAATGCCGCTTTTTTCAGCGTTGGGGTTCTCGAAACCTCAAATGTTTTGCTACACTTCACAACAAGAAATACAACTTGTACACCAGCAGGTACCCTCAACCGGGTTCTTGGGAAAGGCATTCCACTTAGCATGGACAGGAATGCTGCGTATGTGTTCCCTCCATTCCCAAGCTCATTTACAAAATGAAGAGGGAATCTTGCCATCTCAGGCTCATAGCCCCAGCGTGGCCAAGGCAGTATTGGTTCACCGAGCTTCTTCGCCTATCAGAGTGCCCACACATCCCATTTCAACCCTCAGAGGATCTTCCATCGAAGAACGAGGGGCAAGTTGTACATCCACAGATTCACTCTCTCAACTTGCCAGCATGGCCCCTCACGACAATGAGTTCGGGACTCTAACTTTCTGAGGATTGCAAACCAATTCTACAAAATGCTCGTGCTAAATCCATGAATAAATGTTACTCTACAAAATGTAAGAGGTTTTGCTCCTGGTGTGGCTCTCAGTCTCTCCCACCTCTTGCATCTACTCCATAGCAGATTCTCCCTTATCTGCTACAGCTAGCAAAACCAGGACTCACTCACTCATCTATTCAATTTCATCTGGCGGTTATCCCCGGATTCAGGAGGTGTTCTGGACAACTGTCATTATGGTCCGTTAGACAGGTTAAAGAGTTCAAGAAGGGTCTTTTTTGGGTCTATCCTCTGATAAAGCCTTTCTTTTGGCCCTCACTTCTGCAAGAAGAATGAGTGGGATCCAAGCCTTCACAATTCAAGAATCATATCTACAATTTTGTGAGGACAGAGTCATCCTCCGAGCTAACCCTACATTAGGGAAGAGGGGTGGGGCAGCAGCCAGGGCGGCTGACTTCGGAGCGCAGCGCTCACGGTGCGATCGCCGGCGGCAGCTCAGCACCATGTGACTCTGGGAAATAGCTCACTTAATCTCCCTGATGGCCCCCAGTGCCTTGAGACCCTTAGGGGTGAGTAGTTTGCGCTTTACAAATACTGAATTTAGATTTACATTTATCCCGAAAGTGCCAACATCTTTCCACTTGAATGAGCAAATCATCATACTGACATTCTTCAGTAAAACATCTTCTCCAGGGGAGAGAGCATTGCATTCTCTTGACGTCAGATGCTGTCTGAAGTTCTACCTCGAGAGAACCAAAACTTTCAAAAAATGTGACCAGCTCCAGATTTCTTTCTCCTCACCAAAGGACAAGCTCTGTCGCGAGCAAGTATTGCTTGTTGGGTGTCTGAAACCATCGCCTTCTGCCATGAGACTGCAGGAAGACCACTGTCTGCGAAGGTAAAGGCACATTCTACGTGGAAGATCACTGCTTCTTCAGCCCTGTTCACAGCAGTGTCATTGCCTGGCATCTGCAGGGCAGCTACGTGGGTTAATGCCTACAACTTCACAAAACACTACTGCCTGGATTCCTGGAGAAAAGCGGATGTGGCAGTTGGACAAGCCGCGCTGGGTTGCCTGTTTTCATAAGGTACACAGCACTTCCTCCTTGTTCATATGCATTACTGTGTATGATATGTGTCTCTCTTTCTCTCCTACCTTTATTGCAGCTTTGTCAGGTAATGCTTCTAATGTCCCTGTGTTGGATGCACTTTTATGAGTTTAATATTACTGTATTCCTTCTAATTTTCATTTTGGGATGATTTGCCTTACCCGCCTCCATTGTTCACTTGGTACTCCTTACTAGTCTAATTCAAGTTACCTGTACACTGTGGTTATCCAGTATTGATATCTTTAATAGATACACATGCGACCCTCCCTCCTCCCCGTTAAGACTCACCTTTTCATACGTCCGTTTTTTTCCTGTATTACACTTGTGCTTGAAATCTGAGGTATAGTGGCCTTGCAAGGGAAGAGTGCTTCAGCGTCTCTGCTACGATTAATTGAAGTTTGGATGTTTTATAACAATGTGAATTGGCTACCAATGTCTTTTGTTTTACAATGGGAGTTTACTGCTAATGCGTTGACACTACTTATATTACTGTTACCATGGGACTCCCACTATGACAACGGGGAAGATTCAAGCATGTTAATCTATGAAAGATATCAATACTGGAGAACCACAATGTATATGTAATTAACTTGTTTTTTTCTTGTTTTTCTCCATCAGGGGCTGTTAGCACTTAGAGCTAGGAAGAAATCAATCCCCTGCCGCCATGTGGACATCACTCAACAAGGACATATGGGAGGTTTCTGCAGAGACAGACAAGCGTTGGCAAAGCCAAAAGGTCTCACCTATGCAAGAGCTATTGGCTTTGCCAATCAGTTTTAGCCATGCTGTACACCAGCATGGCTGCGGATCAGCATAGGTAAAAGTTAGTGGGGTAGAGGAGAGGGGAATAAAGTGTCGTAAAGTGGAATAACGACGAGTGGAGTGGTCAAGTGGCATAGAATGGAGTCACGTAGAGTGATATACAGTGGAGTGACATAGAGTGGACTCGTGTAGAGTGCATTGGTATAAAGTGTTGCAGAGTATAGTGCCGTAGAGTGTAGTGGCGTAGAGTGCAGCAGTATAGAAGTTAGAGGCGTACAATGAGTTGTTGTAGAATGCAGTGGCATAGATTAGAGCTTTGCATAGTAGTGTGCATTGGCACAGAGTGCATTGGTACAGAGTAGAGTGGTGTAGAATAAGTGGCATAGAGTAGAGTGGAATAGAGTGCATTGGTGCAGAGTAGAGTATAGTCCCATAGAGTGCAGTGGCATAGAGTGGAGTGCAGCAGAGTGCAGTTGAGTGGAGTGATGCAGAGTAGAGTGGCATAGAGTGCAGTGGTATAGAGTGTAGTGGCATAGAATACAGTAGTGCAGAATAGAGTGGCATAGACTGGAGTCGCACAGAGTGCAGTGCTGCAGGGTAGAGAGTCATAGAGTGGCTGGTGGTAAATTGGCATTGCCGGGTTCTTCTTTGTAAGGACTTATCTATATGGTTCTGGTGTGAAGTGATGGTTCCCAGGTCTGGGTTTTGAAGGTTCTTGTCTGTCCGAGGTAGGGGTACCCTTTCCGGTAGCCACAGTGCTGCTGACAATGAAACACCAAGGCAGACAGTGCCTTCTAGAAGGAGTCCCCAAGAGGAAAAACCCGAAGGGAAAAAACCTCTGGTTGGAGCGGAAACTCCATGAGAGGAATTAAGTCAACAGAGACCCAAGGAGCAGAGTTCAGGTTGAACACAGTGGACCAGCAGGAAGGAGGATCAGACCAGGAATTTGGGAATAGAAAGAAATCTCGACAGCAACAAAGGTCCGATGGAAATTCTGAAAAGGAGCAAAGAACACCAACAGGAGCGAGGACACCCCAGCAGGAGTGAGGAGTAGTGCAACGCAAGGAGATGGAAGATTCAGCCCCTTATATAGCCATAAACAGGAAGTGATGCAAAAGTAAATCAGCAGTCACCATCTTGGTTTGGGAAATAGTAATGAAAAAGATATGAAAAGTCACCATTTTAGAATGGTGAAACAAAACCCTTTCTGCAGCATTCTGGGAACAAGACAGCAGTATTCTGGGAACAAGACAAGCACAAAGATGGCCCCCAGGAAGGAGAATGTCTGCTGGCAAAACTAGGGAGACTGATATCCTGGCCCCCAAGGCACCAGGTATGTGTTTTGTGCTTCCTGCAGCCAACGTGGGACGCCGCGAGGGGAACCATGGTTCCAAAGCTGGAACCGCAGCACACCTGAGACGCCGCAAGAACAACTGTGAGCTGCCGCAAGGTACCGTGGCATGCCCAAGAAGCAGATGGAAAAGTTGTGGGTCAAATTACTGCCCGCAGCGTGACAGGCGTCGGGTGCATTGGCGCAGAGTTCAGTGGCGCAGAGTGCAGTGGTGCAGAATGCAGTGGCGCAGAGTAGAGTGCAGTGATGTAGAGTGGAGTGGCATAGAGTGCAGTGGCGTAGAGTAGAGTGGTGTGGAGTGGAGTGGTGTAGAGTGCATTGGGGTAGAGTGTTGCCGAGTATGGTGGCGTAGAGTGCAGCATTCAACGGCTTCCAATTCAGCATCATAGAATGTAGTGGCATAGATTAGAGTGATACATGGGAAAGTGCAGTGCTGCAGAGTGGTGTGGAGTGGTGCGGAGTGGAGTGGAGTGGCATAGAATGCAGTGGTGTAGAGTACAGTGGTGCAGTGTGGCGAGAGAACAGTGCATAGACTACAATGGTGCAGAGTAGAGTCCAGTGGCATAGAGTGCAGTGACGTAGAGTGCAGTTGCGTAGACTACAGCTGCGTAGAGTGCAGTGGTTTAGAGTAGAGTGGCATAGAGTGGAGTGGCGCAGAGTGAAGTAGAGTTGTAAGAGTGCAGTGGCATACAGCTGAGTGGCCCAGGGTAGAGTGCAGTGGCATAGAGTGCAGAGGTGCAGAGTAATGGCGTAAATGATGTAGAGTGTGGTGGTATAGAGTGCAGTGGTGCAGAGTAGATCAGAGTGGTGTACAGTGGATTGGCATAGAGTGGAGTGGTACAGAGTAGAGTGCAGTGTTACAGATGGCATAGAGTGGAATGGTGTAGAGTGGGGTTGTGCAGAGTAGAGTGGAGTGGCCTACACTGGAGTGGTATAGAGTGCAGTGGCGAAGAGTGCAGTGATGTAGAGTAGACTGTCGTAGAGTGCATTGACATAGAGTAGAGTGCAGTGGTGTTGAGTGGTGCAGAGTGGATTAGAGTGTGGTGGTGCAGAGTGGAGTTGCATGGTGTAAAGAGGAGTGGTGCAGAGTTAAGTGCAGTGGCATGGAGTGGTGCAGAGTAGAGAGGAGTATGCATGGTGTAGTAGCACACTGCCATTGCAGACAACACATTTTCAATTGAAATGACCATTACATTTGCACAGACATACAGTTTTCCTAATGAAACTATACAGCACACAAACAATAATGGGTGGGAATGGCATCACCTAGTTTATTGATTTCTTTGGATCATATTAAAGTAATTGCTTCATTTCTGCCTTGCTAATTCTAATATATATTCTGAAATACTTGCTCAGTTCATTTAAATGTTGTGGTGTGCTAGAAAAAAATCATTTCCTCTACCCCCAGTATCCAGCAAGATTGTCACATAAATCCTCCCACTTTGAAGTCAGAGAAAAAAAGTAAACACTAAGCTTCCTTAGAATACACAGCCTAACATGTGATCTCTGTCTCTGAATGCAGAGCAAATGTGACAAGATAAGACCAATATTTACAGGCCTGTTTACAGAAAGGAGCACTCATGTAAGAATACAAGGAGAGGTAGTGTGAAAAGGCCTTGCTCCTTGGGAGGTGAGAATTGAACATGGACAGCCTAAAACAAATAAATCCAGCAAATAGAAAGCTAGAAAATGTGAGTTACAAACCACAAAGCCAATGGCAAGCAACAGGCAGAATGCATTCCCAGGGAAGCTTTCTGAATGTCCCCAATATGCCTTTAGTAAACCTAGGCTTCGACCTAAACATGACAGAATAGCCATGCAAAGCCGTCTTTGTTGTCTAGGCCCTTGCTGCATCTATTAACGACCCTGTCAAGTACCATTATCTTAGCAGACATCGCTATGTAGCTTGCTTCAGCAGTCATTCTACCGTAGCCAGGAGACAAATATTATCTGGGAGTAAGCAGTATCACCAAGCCACAGATGGGAGCTCACCCATTCCAAAAGACCTCTAAGATTTTATCTGGATTTCAGTAACTCATTTGTAGTACGAAAAGGTAATGTTGGTCAGGTTTGTGATCAAATGATTCTGTGCTGCGTTTTACAAGAGACCGTCCAGTGAGGACCTTAAGTTCACTATATAATCCCTTCAAACCTTGTTGAACCTCTCCACGGTTCTTGATACGACGGCCCATGATTTCTGTTTGACCCACTATCAAAGGTTTGATTCACGACACGTCCCCTCATCCATTTCTCACTAGGCCGATAAGATAAGTACCATTAAGTTGGTTAACAATAAACATCTGTAATCTGGCACCAATATTAGAGCTCTACAAATATGCACTTTATGTTATGTTTAAATCTTGATTCATCATTTGGGGAAAACACCAGAGTGAGTAGGTTCCGGGGCTCTCAGATGGTCCATATATTATCTTCAGGGAAGAGGCCAGATATTACACATGGGCCTGTTTACATCATCAGCCTGTTGTGTGACGTGGAATTCCACAATTATTCCCACTTCCAAAGTGTTTATTTAGCATTTACATTAACCCTCTTATGTTACGACAATCATTACGAAAACAGACTCGAGTGCCAATCTCATGCAGACAACATGCAAATCATGGTACACTACGATGTTGGTACAGTTGAAAGATAACTCTCAAGTTGAAAATAATTTTTAGTTTCACATAGACATCTTCTAGCAGTCTGTTATTGAAATCTTATTGTGTACTATACCAATAGAGTGGTCTCTGGGTCATTTACCATTGGTTTGCTTTCTCATTTGCTTGCTCTTATTCAATGGCTTTCCTTCTGCTTCTTGTATTTGTACCTTCCCTAAAGCATAGCTTCTTTACCATTCCTTTGATTGGATGATATGTACATTTTCACTGCTTACATTAAGGGAACTACATTTTTTATTTTCTCTCATCATTTCTTGGGAGTACATGTGTTTTCTTGCTCACTCCCTTGTGTGCTGCTTTCCCCCTTAAATCCACGCCCCAGGGCTCTCTAAGTTGCTCTTCCCATCTTCTCCTACCTTGTCCATTCCTTCCCCAAAACTCCCCATCTGGCTTTTTATTTTTAAATATAAATATTTCACCCGCTCTCCGACCCTCCTTTGCTCCACCCCCTCTGCACCCCACTGCTCATGCCACTTGGAAGAGTTGAATTGCTGACCCACTTCTCTACTGCTCTCCTACCCCTCTCTCTCAGCACTTTTTTGTTTAAAATACAATTAAGGTTTGTTTTATTGTTCAACGTTTGGCAGTCGCCATTTTGGAACAGTAAAAGTTAATTAAAAAGTAAAATAAGTGCAAAAAGGCTGCTGCATCATGATGCATAGATGTGAATGTGTGGTGACCCAGGTTCATGCATACATCACCGTACAATGGCAGCACTTTTTTGTTTTAGGTGTTGATGTTCTTGTTCGGCAAACAAGTTTTTTTTTTCTGATGCCCAACTGCGACAGCAAAAAGCACTGGCAAAACCAACAGGCATGGTAATGCCACTGAAAGGCATGAACTGTTGGCTTTGCCAATACTTGTTGTTTAAGCAACAGTGAGTTCTTTAGAAAAAGAACTCCCTGCAACTAACAGGTGGAAAAACAGACCTCCTGTTTGCTGCCCATACACGTTCAATATTCCTCAGATATTTAGACAAACCTACCTTGGCAGCAGAAAGCAAAAAGCTTGGAGTGCCAGCTAGATGGATCCTCCTTTATGAAACCACAAATAGGGTATACTGTTAGGGACATTATATTCTATCAATCCAATCTTCACTCACTGGTAATCAGATCTTTGGTAAGTGCCACGCTAGCCTATAGAAACACTCTTTATTTTAGAATTACTAAAGATAAACGATCGCTTCAAGAAAAAGCATAAAACATATGAGGTCTGACAAAAGGGACCATGTGTCCCCGGCATGCAGAGCTCTCCAATGGCTGCCAAAGCAAAATGTACGTCTTTATATTTTATTCAAATGTCGTGAAGGTGTTTAACTGACAAAAAATATAAAATCTTTATATATATATATATATATATATATATCTATAGATAGATAGATAGATAGATAGATAGATAGATAGATAGATAGATAGATAGATAGATTCCTAGAAAAAACAAAGGTTAAAGCTAAGTTATAGTTAGGAACTGTACCATGCACTGTATTATGGCAAATCATGTAATTTCAAATGTCAAAAGTGTTGTTATTAATACAATGATTTCACATACTACAACTTATGTAATATGCAAGGGCATAGCTAGTGGATGGAGAAGAGGTGAGTTATAGTTAATCTAGTGTGGGGAGTGAGGTGACAAGGCTGTACGGAACTGCGTCAGTTATATTAATTAGAAGGTGGTGCACAAGTATAAATATGAGTTATAAATTAGCCTTATAATAATTTGAAAGTGATGCGTAAATGATAAATGTAAGAGATAACTATAACTTTAGAATTTCTAATGTTTGTGTAGTTTAAGTTAGGTTTGTCAAAAATTGGAAATAAATAAGTGCCTAAGTGGAGTGTAATTATAAATTTAAGAGATAACATCTAAGTGTAGAATTTCTAATGTTTGTGTGGTATAAGTTTGGTTTGTATCCCAAAAATAGATAAAGTTTTCCTAACTATAGCTTAGCTTTAACCTTTGTTTTTTTGTTGTAATTTCAATGGTTTTTATTATTTTATGTACAATCGGACAGTTTACTCTTGTTGAGTGGAGTGTAATTAAATGGAGTGTGGTACAATATAGTGGAGGATAATGTTCTAAAGTGTACTGTAGTACAGTATAGAGTGGTACAGTGGAGTGGAGTAGAGTGGAATGAGGTTGACTACTCTGGCGTACACTGAAATGGCATACAGTGGAGTGGCGTAGAGTGGGCCGGCATATTGTGGACTGGCGTAAAGTCAAGTCAGATAGAGTAGAGTGGCGATAGTGGAGTGGCGTACAAAGGAAGAGTGTATAGTACAGTGGCAAAGAGAGGAGTGGCGTACAGTGTAGTGGTATACACTGGAGGGTTGTACAGTGTAGGTGCATATATTGGAAATCTGTATACTGAAACAGGATACAATGTAGTGGGGTACCGTGTAGTGTGGTAAAGTGGAGTGGAGTAAAGTGGAATAGCATAGAGTGGAGTGGAGTGACATACACTGGAGTCACGTACAGTTGAGTGGACTTGCGTAGAGTGGAGTGTGGTACAGTGCCGTAAAGTCAAATAGCGCAGAGTGGCGTATATTGGAGTGATGTACACTGGAGTGACACACAGAGGAATAGTGTACAGTGGAGTGGGGCAGAGTGGAATACAGTTTAGTGCAGTGGTGTATAGTGGAGTACCATAGAATGAAGTACTATAGAGTGGAGTACCATACAGTGGAGTAGCGTACAGTGGAGTAGTCTTGAGTTGAATAAACTTGAAGTTTAGTGTAGTGGCTTTCAGTCTTGAGACATACAGTGGAGTAGCATAGAGTACAGTGTCATACAGTGGAATAGGGTTAACTGTAGAAGCGTAGAGTGCAGTCACGTACAGTAGAGTGGCGTTTAGTGACGTGGGGTAGAATGTAGTGTTGTAAAGTGGAATAGCATGCTGTGGTTTGTGGTGGAGTGCAGTGGCCTTAGTGGTGTTGAGTACAATGGAGGGTCGTAGAGTGGAGTGATGTACAGTGGAATAGTGTTGAGTGGAGTTACGTACAGTGGAATAGTCTACAGTGGAGTGAGGTAGACCGTAGTGGTGTAAATTCTAATAGTGTACAGTACAATACTGTACAGGGGAGTGTCATACAGTTGAGTGGAATACTGCGGAATAGAGTACAGTAGAGTGTGGTAGACTGTAATGGCATAGAGTGCTGTGGCATACAGTGAATTGACATACAGTGGAGTAGCTTGCCGAGGAGTAGTGTTGAGTGGAATACCATTCAGTTTAGTGGCATTAAATCTAGTGACGTATAGTGGACTGGTATGTAGTGAAGAAGTGGAGAGTACAGTTTTGTACAGTGGAATAGGGTTAACTGTAGAAGCGTAGAGTGTAGTGACGTAGAGCGGAGTGGCATTTAGTGGTGTGGTGTTGAATGAAGTGTTGTAAAGTGTAATAGCATAAGTGGATTGTGGTAGAGTGTGGAGGCGCAAATTCTAGTTAAGTACAATGAAGGGCTGCGGAGTGGCGTTGCATACAGTGTAAAAGCGTAGAGTGCAGTGGTGTACCATAAAGTGGTGCTGAGTGGAATGGCATACAGTACAGCAGCATAGAGTAGAGTTCCGTACAGTGGCATACCGTACAGTAGTGATGCATACAGTGAAGGGGCGTCAATGCAAAATAACAAGGACCCCCTGTAACGTTTCTAGAACTCCTAGGACAGGGTAATAATACAGTATAAGGCAAAGTTCCTAGGCAGTCAAATGGCTTAAACTTGTTTAAACACTCATCAACACAAACAAAAATGATAAGGAGAACTCAGTGTGAATAAAGCTACATTAAGATATGTTTAAAAATTATTTTATTCATAATTATGTTTTATGTATATAAAAAGGATAAACATTCATTTAATTAATGTTGTAGACAATACATAGTTCTGATACGATTGTAATTTTGCATAAATTACAAGATAATACTGATATTATCTGGCCAATCAATTGGTCTAAAATGGACAAAACATTAATACATATACATAGACATAATGAAAGACAAAATGACACGAACAATAACAAATAATGTGAGGTGAATCATCTGTGTACCCTAATATTCAATGCTGGCAAACTTTAGCAAAATCTGACTGGCCATTTTTGCCCTACGCAAAATACAAAAGTCTATGTAAAATCCATTGGAATTGGATTTTAAGCCCATCTTGGGATCCCCCTTCTTTCTTTCCATCCCCTTGGCCAAACACCACAAAACTTTCAGACCTCCAAGAATGAAACAGATGCAACAGGTCTGCAAAGTTTTGTGGACGTTCGTCAAATGAGTGCAAAGCTTTAAGGGAAAAACCAAAAAAAATCCCTATCTCTGGTGACCCTAACTATAACTACAGAGTGGCTACCTCCACTCTGATATATATATTACCTACTGGCGGTCGCCAGTTGGTAGTTATAGTTAGGACCTTGTTTCTATTCAAAAAGCGTTTTTTCTTTTGCCAATATCCTTGGCGCCGTTTGACGAATCTTCACGAAATGTTCCCAAACTAATGGTTCACTCAGGTCAGCCCCTGTCTTATAAGATTCGGGGTGATTCGTAAAGTGGGGGCCGAGAAAAAAGGGGGTCCCAAAAAACATTTTCTCCATGTTAATTTCCATAGGAACTTTAGACAAAGCTGCAGCCCGAACTGCAGAACGGAATGACACTAAATTTGGCAAAAAGGTAGGAATTAGTCCAGAAAGCGTGTTTTTTAAAATGGTGTAAATCCGTTCAGTAGTTCCTGAGAAATTAAAAAATAAAAATATCGATATCCGAGGAGGATACGCGAACCCTCCAGAGCACGAGCTTCATTCTGATTGGCTGCCAACACTCCAAACCAAAAAGTGTTGGCAGCCATCTTGTGACTCGGTGAAACTGAGTCACAAGAAAACAGTAAAAAAAAAGATAAAAATCAAGAAAAGGGGGCAGGGTAGAAACACCCTGACCCCCTAGGCCTACTCAGGGGGTGCCACAAGGACCCCCAGGGCCAAAAAAACCATTTTTTAAAAACAAAAATCGGCAGAATTTGCGCTGGGTGCGCAAATCCCGCCCAAAAATAAAAAATTAAGCCCTCGGGTAGACCAGGTCCTGGGGGCAATACTTAATTATGAAGCGGGACACATGGGGGCCCCCGCAGCCCTGGGGACTGCCACCTCCCCGGGGCTTAGTTTATCATATGTGGGGGCATGCGGCCCCCCCAAAGCCCCAGGACCGCCACCTCCCCGGGGCTTTTTTTTTTAAATGCGTGGGGAGCTCCTGCCCCCCTCCACGCTGCCCTGGGGACCGCCACCTCCCTGGGGCATTAAGGTATTTTAGGGCGGGGGGCCTCGCGAGCCTCCCCAAGCCCCGGGGACCACCACCACCTTGGGGCTATGATTTAAATGCGGGGGGCCACGCGGCCCCCCGCAGCCCCGGGGAACGCAACTTCCCCGGGGCTACTTTGAAAAACAAAGTGTGGGGGGGCTCGAGCCCCCCCCAACACTGCACCAGGGACCACAATCTCCCCGGGGCACTCTTGATTAAAATGCAGAGGTCCGTTGTGGACCCCCGGCCCCGGGGACCACCACCTCCCCGGGGCTTTAAACAGTTGAGAGGGGGGCCGCGCAGCCCCTCTCCTGGAGCCCTATATGGCCCTGGGGACCGCCACCCCCCAGGGCCGGCTCCTGCAGTGTCCCGCCCTGCCTTAGCAAACACTGCTTTGCTTCTTGGAAGTGAGAGCAGGAAACCTGCTCTCGCTTCCAAGAAGCAAAGCAGAATTGCTTTTGGACAAGGGGAGCTGCATGTTAGCAGCTCCCCTTGCCCAAAAGCAATGCCGGCTCCCGCAGGAGGTGGGGAGCCGGCTGGGACCGCGGGGGCACTGGGGCTCCCCCGCGCTCCCCAACATGAGGCCAGGCCCCGGGGGATGGGGTCCCCGGGGCCAAAAATGGCCTCGGAGGGAGGGGCGCACAGCCTTTCTCCAACACTGTGCAAACGCGCCTCCTGGCGCACTCTTGGTTGGGGGATGAAGTCCCCTTGCCTCCTGAGGGTACCTGGGGGCCAACTAGCCCTCTTGTTACCTCTAAAAAGCCCCACACAGCTGGATTGCTGAGAGTGGTCAGAGGCCACGCCCCCTTTTTACACCACTCTGCAAACGCGTGTCCTGGCGCACTACTGCTTGGGGGATGAAGTCCACTTTAGTCCTGAGGTCCTCAGGACACAAGGAGACCTCATCACCCCACCAGCAGTGGGCCAAGAGGCGAGTTTGGAGAGTGGTGTAAAAAGGGGCATGGCCTCGTACCACCTCTCAGCAATCCCACTGTGTGGGGCTTACTGGAGGACCCTGGTGGCCTAGTTGGCCCCCAGGGACCCTCAGTAGCGACGAGGAATTTATACCCCAACCCAGAGAGCGCCATGAGGCGTGTTTGCAGAGTCGTGCAGGAAGGGGGCAGGGCCTTCGGGAGTTGCCGGTTTCTTTTTTTACTTTTTTTATTTTATGGGAGGAGGGACGCGTTGCCCCCCTTCCCTGGGCCACTTTTGGCCCCGGGGACCCCATCCCCCAGGGCATACCCAGCCTTTTTTTTTATTTCGGAGGGGGCCCGCGTGGCCCCCCTCCTGAGGTCAATTTGGGCCCGGGGACCCCATCCCCTGGGGTTTGGCCTTCTTTTGTTTAAAAAAAAAAGAAATTTACATTAAAAAAGGGAGGGGGGCAACGTGGCCCCCCTCCTGGGCCATTTTTGGCCCCGGGGACCCCATCCCCCTGGGGATGGGGTCCCCGGCATTGCTGCGGAAGGAGAGAGCGTCAGAAAGTTATTGAAGGCATTTTAAAGAAATCATTGACACAGATATCTCTAACATTGTCATAATGGACGTCTGATCTGTTATATGGAGCAAGTTTCCACATTACAAGGACATATAACTCTCCAAGGAGAATTCTATCAGATCTGGTTTGAGGCGCATTTGAAATAAATCCATATATTGGCAAGCCGACTAATCCATATACACAATCGTAAACCCTGACACGCGCCTCATTAAGAGAATCCTTCTAAGTCGCGTCTGGAGTGTGTTCAAAACATATTCACACACCCAGGCAAGCCAGTATATTGGTGTGGACATCCGCAACGCCTGCCACGCCCCTTACAAAGACGTTGGGCGTACCCCTACGATTTGGTGATTTTTTATTGAAACAAGAAGGTCCTGAAGAAGGTGGTCTGTATAAGGTTCTTTACCACCGAAACGCGCGTCGACCACGTTGTATGCGCTCAGCCCACCACAGGGTCAAGGAGGCCAAGAAACATCTTTTTTCCTTCTGACCGGATTGTGTATGTGTATGTGGGTTGAATGTTAGTTTGAATGTTGTGGGTATGCATGTATGTTAGTTATGTTTTGAGTATTTATACTGTTTAGTAGATAGGGGTCCATGGTCAATTATCACATGCCAATGTATGAAATTTTAGCATGTTTCATGAAATGTGTTTAAAAACAGAAAATAATATTATATACAAACAAGATAATTGATGTTGAAAAATGAGTGTTTTAAGAAAATTTTGTGTTCTGTATATATTGACAAATTAAAAATAATAAGTATATATTTGAAATAAAAGAAAGTTGTTTTGAAATACAATACACTTTAGAAATGTTTTTGTAATAGCCCATTTGGAGCAGTTCTTGCCCTAGTATAAAGAAATAGAGGTCAAGTGGGAGGTATCTTAATAGTTTGGCTCTTGTGATTTTCCCCTTTTCTCCCAGGCCTTACAATTTCCTAGAGGGGGTTCCCTTTCTCAGTAGGGCTTTTTAGAGGTAACAAGAGGGCTAGTTGGCCCCCAGGGACCCTCAGGAGGCAAGGGGACTTCATCCCCCAACCAAGAATGCGCCAGGAGGCGCGTTTACACAGTGGTGGAGAAAGGTGTTGTGGCCTGTGTCCACCTCTCAGCAATCCCACTGTGTGGGGCTTACTGGAGGTAACAGGTAGGCTAGTTGACCCCTAAGGACCCACAGCAGCGAAGGGGACTTCACTCCCCATCCAAGACCGTGCCAGGGAGCGTGTTTGCAGAGTGGTGGGCAAAGGGGGCGTGGCCTGCTATGAGAACTTAGCAATCCTGCTTTGTGGGAGTTACTGGAGGTAATAGGAGGGGTAGTTGGCCCCAAGGATGTCCTTGGGGGGCAACTACCCCTCCTGTTACCTCCAGTATGTCTCACGCAGTGGGATTGCTGGGAGGTCTTCGAAGGCCACGCCCCCCTTTCCCCACCACTCTGCAAACGCCCGCCCTGGCACACTACGGGTTGGGGGATGAAGTCCACTTTACTCGTGAGAGACTTTGGGGGCCAAGAAGCCCTCCTGGTACCTTCTGTAAGTCCTACGCAGAGGAAATCTTAAGCGCTGGTTGGAGGCCAGGCACCCTTTCTCCACCACTCTGCAAATGCGACTACTAGTTAAAGAAGCATTTGCAATCTAATAGGTCTCGCATTTGCGAGAGTTAGAGCTATTGGCGTTGTAAATGTAAAAGTTTTCTACTAATGTTTTTTGGAGTGGAGTGGATGTATGTTGTGTGTAGTGAAATTATGTGGTATGTTGTGCAGTGAAATTATGTGGATAGAAAGCATGTGGTATTTAGTGTATAGGAATTATGTAGACTGGGATTATGTGTTATGGAGAGTAATTATGTGGTATGGTAGTCTGTGTTGTGGAGTGGTAAGCTAAGGTTTAGTCTTCCTCATTTCCATAGAAGGAAAACTATAAACTCAATGAGACAAAAAAGAAGGAACCACTGAGGAGCACTTCTGGACCTAGTCAGAGGTATGAGCAGGGCCACTGGAATTATGCGACTCTTTAGCTGCACCAACTTTCGCACTATTATACATTTTCCGCATTTGCCACATAATCCATCATCTGCTGCATAATCTGCAGATTTGAACAAAAAAAACCTTGCTTCTAGCTCAAACGGCTCAAACGTTACCAAAAATGCAGCGACAAGTGATACAGCGTGGTGGAAGGCCCTTTGCAAACCTAGAATGGTCACCTCTTATTTATTGCTAAATGTGGGTGTTAAATTGGTAATAATGGTGTGCAAGCCTCTCTTGCTTCTTTCTGCGCCTCTCTTGCCTCTTTCTGCATTTCTGTTGCGTCTTTCTGCACTTCTCTTGCTTCTTTCTGTGCCTTTCTTCCTCTTTCTGCACATGTCCTACCTATGTAGGCATAGTTAGAAATTAGCATTTAAAAAATCTTAGAAATTCACACAAAAAAACATAGGTTTCAGGGTCGTTATAGTTAGAAATTAGCATTTCAAAAACCTTTGAAATTCACTGAAAAAACCATAGGTTTCAGGGACGTTATAGTTAGTAATTAGCATTTAAAAAACCTTTGAAATTCACTGAAAAACCCATAGGTTTCAGGGACGTTATAGTTAGAAATTAGCTTTTAAAAAACCTTTGAAATTCACTGAAAAAACCATAGGTTTCAGGGACGTTATAGTTAGAAATTAGCTTTTAAAAAACCTTTGAAATTCACTGAAAAAACCATAGGTTTCAGGGACGTTATAGTTAGAAATTAGCATTTAAAAAACCTTAGAAATTCACTGAAAGAACCACAGGTTTCAGGGACGTTATAGTTAGTTGGACATTTCACTCGTACAAAACCAGAGAAATTCGGCCATTATAGTTAGTTCAGCTAACTATAACTTGCGCCCCCGCAATGCACTGCTGATGACATCACATATTACATCGCTCATGACATGGTCAGTGACATCACTGATGACATCACTGATGACATCTCAAATGACATCACTCATGACATCACTGATGACATACTCCACATGATAATCTGATGCACCTCCTCACAGCCTAATATAACCTTTGGTACACCAACTCTAAAATACAGACTGCCATTCTTGAAACCATAGATACACCAATACCAGTTACTACATACCCACTCACTGATTCCTAGGTCTACACACACATCCACTAACTCATCCATACAGTCACTCATGCATGCAGTCACTCCTCAATACAGCCACTATCATATGCGGTCATACACCCATACAGACACTCACACACTGCCACTCACCCATAGAGTTACTCACACAGGTAGTCAGTCATGCAAAGAATCAATCACACTCCCATTTACTCACCTACACAGTTATACACACACCACCTCACTTATTTATACAGATACTAACACATACTTACTCTCTTATACAATCACTGACACAAGCACACACTCATCCACTCCCACAATCACTCACTCTCACATATAATCATTTATATACTCCAGCACTCACATATACTGCCTTTCACATATGTACTTACTCACACATGTACCACTGAGACATCCATTCACTCACCAAGACAGCCATACGCACGCTCACCCACCCATACAGCCCCTCGCAGATGCACTCTTGAACCCATACACCCAGTGAATCACCCACTCACACATCCATGCAGGAAGTCACACATACCCCACCCACCCACACAGACACTCAGGCACCCATTCAGGTACTCAGACAACCAATCAATAATCCATATAGACACTCATGTAGCTACTCACCAACCCAAGCAGCCACTTACACACCAACTGACAGACTAATACAATCATTCATACAGATTAGTCAGTCACTCATGTATTAGTAAGACACTTTTAATCACTCAGTTATACAGTCAGTCATGCACCTAGTAAATCATCCATTCATTCACTCATACACCCACTCATTCTTCAATACACCTTGGCATATATATATATATATATATAAAACATATTTAAAATTTTTAGAAACACTCAGTCACTGGATGATGTCATCAGTGATGTCATCAGTGATGTCTTTGAGATGTCATGAGTGATGTCATCAGCGATGTCACTGACCATGTCATCAGTGATGTCATTTGAGATGTCATCAGTGATGTCATCAGTGATGTCACTGACCATGTCATGAGTGATGTAATATGTGACGTCATCAGCAGTGCATTGCGGGGGCGCCATTTATAGTTAGCTCAAATAACTATAACGGCCGAATTTCTCTGGTTTTGGACGAGTGAAATGTCCAACTAACTATAACGTCCCTGAAACCTGTGGTTTTTTCAGTGAATTTCTAAGGTTTTTTAAATGCTAATTTCTAACTATAACGTCCCTGAAACCTATGGTTTTTTCAGTGAATTTCAAAGGTTTTTTAAAAGCTAATTTCTAACTATAACGTCCCTGAAACCTATGGTTTTTTCAGTGAATTTGAAAGGTTTTTTAAAAGCTAATTTTTAACTATAACGTCCCTGAAACCTATGGTTTTTTCAGTGAATTTCAAAGGTTTTTTAAATGTTAATTTCTAACTATAATGTAAAAAAAATACTTTTTCTTAGTTTTTTATTTGTTATAAAAATAATGTAATGTTTTCTCTTTTCTAAAATATAAATATACATTTCATTTTTTTTTTTTTTAAAGTGGATTCACGTTCCGATCATGTACCTGTCTCGGTGGGTGCGCGAATCCAAGAATTTTACCGCCATATTGGATAAGTCGTGTAGGATGCGCGTTTGTTATGTGACGGGTGTGTGGTTCCCAGCCCCGCGTAACGTCATGCACATACTTCCGGGGGTCGCGTCGGGTGAGCGAATCGACCGTAAAATTTTTATGTTTTAAAAGTATATGTATAGAAGTTTAATATGTATATTATAGCAAGAGATTATTTAAACTAATTATAAAAATCATATATTTGTAATTGTAATAAAGATATATTATTGTTAAATATATTTTTCGGGAATCGGGTCGGGTGCGTGCTGGGTGTGCGCCAGGTGCGCGAATCCCAGGTGACTTCAAAAGAAGCAATTTCATTGGTTAAGAACCTTTTCATTCTAGAACTTGAAGGACCCCACCCTTTTTTTTCATTCCTTCAAGAGCATCTCAGCAGACACACCTGTTGTCTTCTGCTCCTCTTGTTTGCCTTTGCTTGGGTTTTTTTTTTTAAGTCATCTAAAAATGGCAGTTAGCAATCAACCTCAGGAAGTTCCACCTGAAGAGGAAGAAGACCGAGAGGAACCCGTGAAGAAAAGATACGAAAGTATTGTGTGGGCATTTTTCTCCATTCGACCTGGGGAGAAAAAGGTGAATGCCCGAAAAGTCACCTGCACTATTTGTCAGAATGTGCTCTCACGAGGTTCGGAGAAGAAATATTCGTGCGGGACGTCATCGATGTTGAAACATCTTCAGACAATGCATCCTCGACGTCTTGCTAGGGAACAGCTTCGAAGGGAACATGAAAGGCAGGCAACTGACAACAACGCTGCTGGCCCTAGCACATCATCTGCTTCAACATCATCTGGCACACCCAACATCATCCCTGACTTCGCTAGAGTGGAGCAGCATTGTGTCAAATGTAAAAAAACTCTTTGTTATGGTGAGCAATCACTGGATGCCATCCTGGTTGCTATTAGGAACCACCAGTGTTAATTTTTTTTTTCCTATGCAATGAGTTCATAATTGCATAATGTTTTGAACATGTTCACTGTTGGTTCTGTTTTTTTTTAGGTTTTTTTTTTTTTTAAAACACCCCAAAAATTCAAAAAAGAGTTTAAAAAAATATAAAACAAAAAAGAAGAAAAAAATGGTTCTTTTTAGAACCGCCTAATTGGTTAAAAATAGACAAACTTGTATGTGTTCTATGAATGACTGCAAGGGTAATGTCTGAGTCATTGTATGAGTGAATAAGTACTGTCTCAGTGAATGAATGAGTGCAGCAGTATTGCCTGACTCATTGGATGAGTGCATGCATAGTGTTTGAGGTAATGAATGAGTGCAGCAGTAGTCCCTGAGTGATTGAAGGAGTACATGGGTAATGCCTGGGTGCATGCAAGAGTGCATGGGTAGTCCATGGGTGCATGTATGACTGCATGGGTAGTTCTTTTTGTGATTGGAGGAGTGCCTGAGTTTTACCTGGGTGATTGTATGAGTGCAGGAGTACTGCCTGGATGATTGGAAGACTGCATGGGTAGTGCTTGGGTGATTGCATGAGTGCATAGGTAGTGCCTGGGTGATTGCATGACTGCAGGGGTAGTGTCTGAGTGATTGAAGGAGTGCATGGGTAGTACCTGGGTGATTGCATGAATGCAGGGGTAATGTCTGGGTGAATAGAGGAGTGCATGGGTAGTGCCTGAGTGATTAGACGAGTGCATAGGTAGTCTCTGGGTGATTTTATAAGTGCATGGGTAGTGGCTGGATGATTGAAGGAGGGCAAGGGTAGTGCCTGGATGAGTGAAAGAGTGGAAAGGTAGTGCTGAGTTATTGCATGAGTGCATAGGTAGTGCCTGGGTGATTGCATGACTGCAGGGGTAGTGCCTGAGTGATTGAAGGAGTGCAAGGATAGTACCTGGGAGATTGCATGAATGCAGGGGTAATGTCTGGGTGAATGGAAGAGTGCATCGGTAGTGCCTGAGTGATTAGACGAGTGCATAGGTAGTATCTGCGTGATTGCATGAGTGCAGGGGTAATATCTGGGGAATTTCTGGAGTACATAGGAAGTGAGTGGGTGATTTTATAAGTCCATGAGCACTGCCTGGGTGGTTATAGAAGTACTAAGGTAGTGCCTGAGTGATAACAGAAGTGCAAAGGTAGTGCCTGGGTGATTTTATAACTGCATGAGTACTAGTTGAGTGATTACATAAGTATAAGAGTAGTGCGTGTGTGATTGAAAGAGTGCAAGGATAGGGCCTGGGTGATTGAAGCACTGTATAGCTAATGCATTGGTGATTGCATGAGTACAGTGGTAACGTCTGGGGAATTAAAGGAGTACATACGTAACACCTGGGTGATTGCATTTCTACAGGGGTAATATCTGGGGATTTACATGACTACATAGAAAGTTACTGGGTGATTTTATAAGTGCATGGGTACTTCTTGGGTGATTGCAGCACTACTGAGGTAGTGCCTGAGTGAATAAAGGAGTGCAAAGGTAGTGCCTGGGTGATTATATAATAGCATGACTACTGGCTGAGTATTGTAATAGATCTGCTTGAGTAGATGCATAACTCCATGTGTAGTGCTTGGGTGATTGTATCACTCCAAAGGTAGTCGCTGGGTAATTGCAGGAAAAGATAGATAGTGACTGGCTAATTGCATGAGTGCACACATAAACATTGAGTGCTTGGATAATTGGGTGAACACCACCTAAAGGTATAAATTACTCATTGAGTAGTACCTGGGTTATTACATGAGTGCATAGGTACAGCCTGCATGACTGCAGGGGTAGTACATAACTAGTGCCTGGGTGATTGCATGACTGCAGAGGTAATATCTGGGGGATTACTGGAGTACATAGGAAGTGAGGCGGTGATTTTATAAGTCCATGAGTACTGCTGGGTGATTATAGAAGTACTAAGGTAGCGCCTGAGTAATTACAGAAGTGCAAAGGAGGTAGTGCCTGGGTGATTTTATAAGTGCATGAGTACTGGTTGAGTGATTACATAAGTACAAGAGTAGTGCGTGTGTGATTGAAACAGTGGAAGGATAGTGCCTGGGTGATTGAAGCACTGTATAGCTATTGCATTGGTGAGTGCATGAGTACAGAGGTAACGTCTGGGTAATTAAAGGAGTACATACGTAACACCTGGATGATTGCATTACTACAGGGGTAATATCTGGGGATTTACATGACTACATAGAAAGTTACTGAGTGATTTTATAAGTGCATGGGTACTTCTTGGGTGATTAAAGCACTACTGAGGTAGTGCCTGAGTGAATAAAGGAGTACAAAGGTAGTGCCTGGGTGAGTGTATAACAGCATGACTACTGGCTGAGTGATTACATAAGTACAAGTGTAGTGCCTCCGTGATAGAAGGAATGCAACGTTAGTGCCTGAGTGATTATATAAGTACATTAGTAGTGGCTACGTGATTCACAGAGTGCAAGTGTAATACCTTGGTGATTGCATAAGTGTATAGGTAGTGCCTGGATGTTTGCATGAGTGCAGGAGTAATGCCTGAGTGATTACAGCAGTGCATATGTAGTAACTGGATCATTGGAAGACTGCATGGGTAGTACTTGGGTGTTCTTATAACTGCATGAGGGTTGGGCCTAGCCAAATATAAAGCAGCAGAGTATTACATGACTAAACCATAAGTCTCTACATATTGTTAAAAGCATGCATACAAATGTCTCTACCTTTTCAAATCATCATCATATCTAAATGAAATATATATACAATTGTGAGAGGTTATCAAAAAATAAGGGTTTCAGCACATATAATAATTCTGTATAGTAGACTTTATTAGGACTTCAAGCGTGTTAATTGTCCACTTTTGAATTGTCCTTAGCTCCTTTTTCGTCTCCACAGGGTCTTCAGCTTCAGTCCCCTTGAAGGAATCTTTCTGGCCAACATCGTCCCTCAGACAGAAGAAAGGCTCAGGTAAGTGTTTTGTGATTTATGTTTTGAATTGGGGAGGGAGTGAGGGATAAATGAAACAAAACAAAACGTGAGGGGAGTGGAAAGTGGGAAAATAAGAATGGAACTTGGTAGTGGAAAGAACTGCTATTTTTCAGATCTTCCCCAAACGTTATTCTATTCCTTTTACTTCTCCCTCCCCCACCCATCACTCACTTCTGTGTATTTCCCTCTAAATATCCCCGCAGACGCCCACGCACCTGGGAGAGCCACGTCCCTCCGGGGCCGTGGCGGGGTGATTCCGTTCTGTTCTGCGGCACCTGGCTGCCGGGTTCTTTGGTTCCCGCTTCACCACTGGAATCGGCCGCTCTTCCTCCAGGAAAGCCGTAGTCGTCTTTGGGCTTGGTCGCGCCTCCTGTTGTTGGTATCGCCTCTCCCTCAGGCTTTCGGTCTTCCAGTCCTGTTGTCCACTCTCTCAGCCTCTCGCACGCCTCTCCTAGCGTTCTCTCCCCTCTCTGCCATTTATCCTCATATCCCATGTGACCTCTGACGTCGGCGGTTCCGGGTTCCTTTGAGCCTTGTTTAAAGGGACCGCTGCCTCGAACCTCGTCTTCTGTTTCTGTTGAATGGTTGTCGTGCCATTGCACCAAGGGGGGCTGTAAGTAGAGGAGGGGAGACACATATGAGGGAATCGTATCACCGCATTCCTTCTCGTTTGTTCCCTCTGTGGAGTCAGGGACTTCCTGACACACCCCAACCCCAGTCTTTTCCCGTTCGGGGAAATGAGGGATGTGGGAAAGGAAATCTGCGTTTTCATTCTCAGTACCCTTTCAATGTCACACATCAAAGGAATAGGGCTGCAATGATAAAAACCACCGTAGAACGCGTGGGTTATTGCCTTTGTTGCGACTCATCCACAATAGAGGAGCATGGTCTGTATAAAGAGTAAAATGGGTTCCCTCTAAGTAATAACGCAGTTTGTCAATCGCCCATTTTATGGCCAGACATTCCTTCTCAACCGTGGAGTACTTTGTCTCCCTTGGAAACAGCTTACGACTGATAAAGAGGACAGGGCGTTCTATACCGTCCTTTGTATGTTGGGAAAGAACGGCTCCCAGGCCTGCTTCCGAGGTGTCCGTTTGTAGTATGAAAGGTTTGCTGAAGTTAGGTGAAATGAGTATAGGACTAGTGGTTAAGGCCTGTTTGAGGTCATAGAACGCCTTCCTGGCGGTTTGAGAGGGGTGTATCAGTTCTTTACTCTTTGTCTCTTTTCTCAACAGATCGGTTAATGGGGCTGCGATCTCAGAATAGTTGGGTATAAACTGGCGATAATAACCTATTATAGCTAATGAGGATCTAATACCCTTTTTGGTAGTGGGGAAGGGTGCAGCTAGGACTGCTTTAACCTTCTTTTGTTGGGGTGCAATGAAACCAGTCCCCTAAAAGATAGCCCAAATATTTAACTTTAGTGAATCCTACCCTGGATTTTTTTTAATTGACATGGAGACCTGCCGCTTTGAGGGCCTGGAATACCTTCCCACAATGGAAAAGGTGCTGATCCCAGTTAGGACTAAATATAAAGATGTTGTCTATATAGGCTGACGAATAGGCTTGGTGTTGAGAAAGTACCTTGTTCATGAGCCTTTGAAAAGTTGCTGGGGCTCCATGTAACCCGAAAGGCAGCACAGTGAATTCATATAAACCGGTGGGGGTGCTAAAGGCGGTCTTTTCCTGGTCTTCCTGTCTCAGCGGCACCTGCCAATAACCTTTTGTCAGATCGAGTGTGGTTATGTATTGAGCTTCACTTAGTTTCTCAATCAACTCATTGTAAAGGATAAGAATCAAACTTAGAGATAGCATTGACCGCTCTGAAATCTATACAAAAACGGATCGAACCATCCGGTTTTGGAACTATGACGATGGGGGAAGACCAATTGCTATGTGATGGCTTTATAACCCCTAATTTCAACATATTCTCTAATTCTGCGGTAACGGCTTCTCTTCTGGCTGCTGGGATTCTATACAGACGTTGTTTTATTATTTTCTCAGTGGGGTGATAATGGAATGCTCTACCAGTGTTGTTCTACCAGGGAGATCGGAGAAAATGGACGAGAAGGAACCTAGAAGTTCATGAAGGGATGCTTTTTGTTCTTGTGTTAGTTTCTCGTTTATATCTAACTGGCTCGCTGAAGTAGTTGGAGCTGTTTCCGGGAGAACCAAGTGGGTGGTTTTGGGGAGGGGTCCTAACCACTTTTTGAGAAGATTTATGTGGTATATTTGGGTCTTATTGGAGGACATTTGTAGCCGGTAGGTGGTAAGGCCTATTTTTTCAACAATTTCATAAGGACCCTTCCATTCTGCATGTTTGTGGGGTATAGAGGATGGTGGGAGGACAAGTGCCCAATCATGAACTCTCAGTTGCCGCCACCTCTTCCCCTCATCATAATACATTTGTTGTCTTCTTTGGGCTTTCTCTAAATTAGCATGGGCGAAGTCTCGTAGCTTTTGGAGGCGTGTTCTTAACCCCTGTGTATAGTCAAGAAGGCTCTGGGTATCCTCCTGTTTTTCTTGCTCCCACGCTTCTTTTGTCATCTTCAGTAGGGTTCGGGGCTGTCTCCCATAAAGGACTTCAAATGGGGAACAGCCCAGACTGCTCTGAACCTGGCTTCTAATGACGAAGAGAGCGAGGGGTAATAGCAAGTCCCATTCCTTCCCTTCCGTTGTCAACATTTTTTTAAGGGTAAGCTTAAGGGTGGCGTTGTATCGTTCACATAACCCATCCGTTTGAGGATGATATGCAGAGGTTCTTATTTGGGTGATATTCAAGGTTTTACATACTTGCTTCATAAGGCGAGAGACAAAGGGTGTTCCCTGGTCCGTCAATATCTCCCTAGGAAACCCTACTCTAGAAAACAGCTCCAACAATTTCTCGCTAATGCTTTTAGTGTTTAGTGTTCGTAAAGGAAATGCTTCAGGGTACCGAGTTGCATAATCTACTATGACTAATATATACAGATATCCCCTTTTTGATTTAGGGAGGGGCCCCACTAAGTCCATGCCTGTTCTCTCAAATGGTGTATCGATGACGGGTAAGGGTTGTAATGGAATGGGTGCTGGTTTATAGGGGTTCTTTTTTTTACATATCTCGCACTCCCTACAATATTTGTTTATATCGGCATATATTCCAGGCCAATAAAAATGTCAGCGGCCCAGTTAAGAGCACTGGTGGAATGGTCGCGCCCAGAATCTGAAAAGCACTGGCTGTTTATGGACCGTTCGCTAGCGGGCCGGCCACTCTGGTGTGTTCCCTTTCTGACTCGGGCTGGGAGGCCCTGCAATCTCTATCTCTCCGAGGTGACCCGCCCAACCCTCATGGCCTGGGATAGAGTGGCCACGGGGCGGGGACTCACCACTCTTCCCTCCCCAATCACGCCCATAGTGAATAACCCTGACTTTCAACTGGGACTGGATGAGCTTGAATTCCGTCACTGGACGGGAGAAGGGAACCGCTCCATTGGCCATTTCTATGACTTGGAGGGCCTCAGGCCTTTCACGGACATGCGCAGAGACTTGGGCATTCCTGAAACTGAACGCTTCAGGTACTTGCAGATACGACACTGGGTCCTACAGAGCGACGTCCGTGCGGGCGCGGAGCGCCGCCTTACCTCCTTTGAAAAATGGCTCCTGACACGCCATACAGACGCCCATCTGACCTCGGACTTATATAAATTTGCACGGCCGGTTCTGGGAGATGGGAAGGCTGCGGGACAGCTGCGGTGGGAGAGGGAGCTGGGTAGGGACTTAACACAGAAGGAGTGGTCAGCAATCTATCATAGAGCCCGCCACACAGCCCGTAACATGTCCTCCATTGAGTCCGCCACTAAAGTGGCTCTATACTGGTATTTAACTCCTGTCCGTCTCCACCAGAGCAACCCCTCTCGCAGCCCCCTTTGTTGGAGAGCGTGCGGCTCCCCTGGCACCCTCATGCATATTCTATGGGAGTGCCCCCTTCTAGGGGACTATTGGCGACAGGTTTTGGACGACATAGACCTACACTTTGACACTCAAATCCCACGCTTCCCTGCGTATGCTATTCTGGGTCTCCCGAATGCTCTTACATTCCCCCTCAAATCCAGAAGGGGTAAACAGATGGCCTTGGCGCTGGGGGCGGCCGTCCAGAATATCCTTTCACATTGGGGTGCCACGACGATTCCGACACGCCTGGGTTGGCTTCATAGGTTGTGGGGAATTCTCGGGATGGAGAAGATTTCGCTAGCTATAGCTCGTCCAGGGGCGGCCTTTCATGATCTCTGGGCTCCGTTCCTCGCGTTAC
Source organism: Calotriton arnoldi (assembly GCA_963921515.1). NCBI lineage: Eukaryota > Metazoa > Chordata > Amphibia > Caudata > Salamandridae > Calotriton > Calotriton arnoldi. Next base: position 1,753,191 of record CAWUFW010000386.1, read on the forward strand.
TCACTTCGGAGTTCACGGAGCTTACATGTCCCAAGTATTTGCGGCTGCTGCGACTTGCCGACCCGCCACGCCCGCCGGATCCGAAAGATACCAACACCGAACAGTCCGCATGATCCCTATACCACGCCGACATACTGCTGAAACCCACCATATTGGGTCAAGGTTCATAGATGGAGAGGGGGGGGAGGAAACGGGTGGGGGGTTTATATTTTTGTTTCATTTTTTGTTGTCTGTTAAGCCAGTTGCACAGATTTGATGCCGGATTGCAATCCGAAGAATGTCAGGCACCCACTGGCCTGTTGTACTTTTTCTTGAAAACCAATAAAAGAAACTTAAGCAAAAATGAAATGTCTTAATACGGTCTGAGTTGTTTTTGCAGTACCGCTATGGCCTGCCAAGAGATGCAAATGAGCAAAAAATAAAATCTGTTCGCGAAATTTCTGAGGGACTACTAGCTGTAGGAGCTCATCTTGTTTTTCTATCTGGTATAGCAGATTGTTCTTAATTAGAAAGGAAGGATAAGAGAGTGGAGATCTGGGATTCCTTGCTTGTTGCCAAGCGTTCTGGAGAGGGGGATCCTGAATCTGGGCATAACGAAAGGACCTATCAGAGAGCCATGGAGCCTGAGTGAGTAGATTTGAAGGCGGAGGCAAAGTCTCCATCAATGTATTTCTCAGCAGGGCGATAAACACAGGATTGTCCGTACCTAAAATGAGCTGTTCTGGGAGATTATCCATCACCCCTACTTTGGCCTGTAGAGAACTCCCATTGGATAGGGTAATAGGGATTCTAGCTACTGGGTATATCCTGACATCTCCGTGTACACAACGTATAGGAATCTGTTCCTCCGGACAGACTTGAGAGTCCTCCACTAGTGTGCTTTGTACAACGGATTGTCTGCAACCTGAATCTAATAAGGCTATGACATCTTTTCCATTAAGCATAAGACTTACATAGAAGCAAGAAGCTAGTTCCTCTGTGTATAGGATGGGTCTTGGCACACAGCTGATATCCATTGGTTCCTCGGGGGGCTTCTTATGGGGACAGGTTCTGGCTATATGCCGCCACTCCCCGCACTCATAACATTGAGGACCTTTGAACGGGGCAATGTCAACCTTAGAAGGTCGGTCTCTTATTGGTTCTTGAGGAGGCTTAATGTTTTTCTTCTCATTTTGCATACGTCCCGTAACGAAGCACGAGGATTTATCGTGTTCGTAGGCTAGAGGTCTTGGTTGAGCTCGAGCAAAGGATGTTGCCATGTTTATAGCTTGTTCTATAGAAAGAGGTGCCTGCTGTCTAAGCCATCTTTGGGTAGGTGTTGGTAGGGCTTCCAGAAACTGCTCTAAATAAATCAGAGCCATTATTTCCTCCTTGCTATTTTCCTGGGGTCTCAGCCATTTGTCTGCAGCAGCCTTCAGTCTAAAGAATAGTGTCTTTGGGGTGTCTCCGGGGTTGCCTCGTTCCTTTCTGAACCTCACCCTGTACGCTTCCGGATCCATACCTAGGTGATCCAATATGACTTACTTTATTTCTTTGTAGGGAGTATTCCCTGTAGGATTCGCCACTTGATAAGCAGCCTGAGCCTCTCCAGTCAACAGAGGCGCAAGAAAAAATTGCCATTTCGCCTCGGGCCATCCACAGGCCTGGGCAGCCCTTTCGAAGTTCATAACAAGGCATCTGGGTCTTCCCCAGGTTGATATTTTTGCAGGGATATGTTGGGGTAACCTACATGCGCCCCCTGACGGCTCTGTTGACTGGTGGTAGAGTGAGCCTGGCCTTCGGCGACCCTTTGGATACCGTCAACCTGTTGGGTTAATGAGGCTTTAAACATGTCCCTATCGGCTTGTGCTGAAGTCATTTGCCTCTCTATGGCCCATTCCAACTTTTTTGGGCCGCGTATCAATTGTTGTATCAGGTTCTCCATTATGTTCGTCTAATGGAGGATTGCCCGCATTCTCCACCAAGTGTGAAAGGTTATCAAAAAAATAAGGGTTTCAGCACATATATTAATGCTGTATAGTAGACTTTATTAGGACTTCAAGCGTGTTAATTGTCCACTTTTGAATTGTCCTTAGCTCCTTTTTTGTCTCCACAGGGTCTTCAGCTTCAGTCCCCTTGAAGGAATCTTCCTGGCCAATGTCGTCCCTCGGACAGAAGAAAGGCTCAGGTAAGTGTTTTGTGATTTATGTTTTGAATTGGGGAGGGAGTGAGCGATAAATGAAACAAAACAAAACGTGAGGGGAGAGGAAAGTGGGAAAATAAGAACAGAACTTGGTAGTGGAAAGAACTGCTATTTTTCAGATCTTCCCCAAACGTTATTCTATTCCCTTTACTTCTCCCTCCCCATCCCTCACTCACTTCTGTTTATTTCCCTCTAAATATCCCCGCAGACGCCCACGCACCGGGAGAGCCACATCCCTCCGGGGCCGTGGCGGGGTGATTCCGTTCTGTTCTGCTGCGCCTGGTTGCCGGGTTCTTTGGTTCCCGCTTCACCACTGGAATCGGCCGCTCTTCCTCCGGGAAAGCCGTAGTGTTCTTTGGGCTTGGTCGCGCCTCCTGTTGTTGGTATCGCCTCTCCCTCAGGCTTTCGGTCTTCCAGTCCTGTTGTCCACTCTCTCGGCCTCCCGCACGCCTCTCCTAGCGTTCTCTCCCCTCTCTGCTGTGTATCCTCATATCCCATGTGACCTCTGACGTTGGCGGTTCCGGGTTCCTTTGAGCCTTGTTTAAAGGGACCGCTGCCTCGAACCTCGTCTTCTGTTTCTGTTGAATGGTTGTCGTGCCATTGCACCAAGGGGGGCTGTAAGTAGAGGAGGGGCGACACATACGAGGGAATCGTATCACCGCATTCCTTCTCGTTTGTTCCCTCGGTGGAGTCAGGGACTTCCTGACACAAATATATCTGGAATATAGTGAAACCTAGAAACTGAGACATGTAATAGATCTGCTTGAGTAAATGCATAACTCCATGAGTAGTGCTTGGGTGATTGTATCACTCCAAAGGTAGTCGCTGGGTAATTGCAGGAGAAGATAGATAGTGACTGGCTAATTGCATGAGTGCACACATAAACATTGAGTGCATGGATAATTGGGTGAACACCGCCTAAAGGTATAAATGACTCATTGAGTGGTACCTGGGTTATTACATGAGTGCATAGGTACAGCCTGCATGATTGCATGACTGCAGGGGTAGTACATAACTAGTGCCTGGGTGATTGCATGACTGCAGAGGTAATATCTGGGGGATTACTGGAGTACATAGGAAGTGAGTGGGTGATTTTATAAGTCCATGAGTACTCCCTGGGTTGTTATAGAAGTACTAAGGTAGTGCCTGAGTGATTACAGAAGTGCAAAGGTAGTGCCTGAGTGATAACAGAAGTGCAAAGGTAGTGCCTGGGTGATTTTATAAGTGCATGAGTACTGGTTGAGTGATTACATAAGTACAAGAGTAGTGCGTGCGTGATTGAAAGAGTGCAAGGATAGTGCCTGGGTGATTGAAGCACTGTATTGCTAATGCATTGGTGATTGCATGAGTGCAGAGGTAACGTCTGGGGAATTAAAGGAGTACATACGTAACACCTGGGTGATTGCATTACTACAGGGGTAATATCTGGGGATTTACATGACTACATAGAAAGTTACTGGGTGATTTTATAAGTGCATGAGTACTTCTTGGGTGATTGCAGCACTACTGAGGTAGTGCCTGAATGAATAAAGGAGTGCAAAGGTAGTACCTGTGTGATTATATAACAGCATGACTACTGGTTGAGTGATTACATAAGTACAAGAGTAGTGCCTCCGTGATAGAAGGAATGCAACGTTAGTGCCATAGGGCCCGATTCACAGAACTAATCTGAGAAAAATCCTAAACTTACTACTTTTGGTATTCACAGAAGGCATTTAGTAGTAGTAAAGTTAGGATTTTGTCTTAAGTTTGACTTAAGACAAACTTAAGACAGACTTAAGACAGACTTAAGACAGACTTAAGACAGACGTAAGACAGACGTAAAACAGACTTAAGACAGACTTAAGACAGACTTAAGACAGACTTAAGACAGACTTAAGACAAACTTAAGACAAACTTCAGACAAAATCCTAACTTTACTACTACTAAATGCCTTCTGTGAATACCAAAAGTAGTAAGTTTAGGATTTTGTCTCAGATTAGTTCTGTGAATCGGGCCCGAAGTGATTATATAAGTACATCAGTAGTGGCTACATGATTCAAAGAGTGCATGGGTAATACCTTGGTGATGTATGACTGTATAGGTAGTGCCTGGATGTTTGCATGAGCGCAGGAGTAATGCCTCAGTGATTACAGCAGTGCATATGTAGTGCCTGGATCATTGGAAGACTGCATGGGTAGTACTTGGGTGTTTTTATAACTGAATGAGGGTTGGGCCTAGCCACATATAAAGCAGCAGACTATTACATGACTCAACCGTAAGTCTCTCCATATTGTTAAAAGCTTGCATACACATGTCTCTACGTTTTCAAATCATCATCATCATATCTAAAAAAAATATATATACAATATTTCTGGAATATAGTGAAACCTAGAAACTGAGACATATAATAGATCTTCTTGAGTGATTGCATAACTCCATGCATGGTGCTTGGGTGATTGTATGACTCCAAAGGTAGTCGCTGGGTAATTGAAGGAGAAGATGGATAGTGACTGGCTAATTCCATAAGTGCACACATAAAGGTTGAGTGCATGGAAAAGTTTATAAATAGCACCTGAAGGCATAGATGAGTCACTGAGTAGTGCCTACGTGAATTGATGAGTGCAACAGTAGGGCCTGGGTGATTCTATGACTGCAAGGGTAGTACCTGGTTTATTAAATGAGTACATAGGTACAGCCTGCATGATTGCATGAGTGCAGGGGTAGTACATAACTAGTGCCTGCATGATTCCATGACTATAGGGGTAATATCTGGGGGATTACTGGAGTACATAGAAAGTGAGTGGGTGATTTTATAAGTCCATGAGTACTGCCTGGGTGATACCAGAAGTACTAAGCTACTGCCTGAGTGATTACATGAGTGCAAAGGTAGTGCCTGGGTGATTTTATAAGTGCATGAGTACTGGCTGAGTGATTACATAAGTACAAGACAAGTGCCTGCGTGATTCAAACAGTGCAAGGATAGTGCCTAGGTGATTAAAGCACTGTATAGCTAATGCATTAGTGATTGCATGAGTACAGGGGTAACGTCTGGGGGATTAAAGAAGTACATAGGAAACGCCTGCATGATTGCATGACTACAGGGGTAATATCTGGGGATTTACATGACTACATAGAAAGTGACTGGGTGATTTTATAAGTGCATAGGTACTTCTTGCGTAATTGCAGGACTACTGAGTTAACGCCTGAGTGAATAAATGAGTGCAAAGGTAGTGCCTGGGTGATTTCATAACAGCATGTCTACTGCCTGAGTGATTACGAGGACAAGGCTAGTGCCTCTGTGATTGAAAGAGTGCAACATTAGTAAGGGTGGGTGGCAAATTCCGTTCCGCTCGCGGAACTTGCGAAATTTCGGCATTTCCGCGTTCCGTGCAGAACGCGGAAATGTCGAAACTTCCGCGATCCGCGGCGGAACGGAATTCGGGTGCAAGAAAGCACTGAAGCAGGTGCCCGAGTTGATAAATATGCAGGGCAGGTGTGCAGAATTCGTGAGCGTGGTTAAGCAGATGTGCCTTCTCTCCATTTCCAACGTGAAAAGTTAGCTGTAATCCCCGATGGAGGTCTTTGCATCCTTGATTTTCCCGAGCGCAATCCTCGTGCAGAATTCGTGAGCGTGGTTAAGGAGATGTGCCTTCTCTCCATTTCCAACGTGAAAAGTTAGCTGTTATCCTCGAAGGAGGTCTTTGCATCCTTGATTTTCCCGAGCGCAATCCTCGTGCAGAATTCGTGAGCGTGGTTAAGCAGGTGTGCCTTCTCTCCATTTCCAACATGAAAAGTTAGCTGTAATCCTTGATAGAGGTCTTTGCATCCTTGATTTTCCGAGCTCAATCCTCGTGTAGAATTCGTGAGCGTGGTTAAGCAGGTGTGCCTTCTCTCCATTTCCAACGTGAAAAATTAGCTGTAATCCCCGATGGAGGTCTTTGCATCCTTGATTTTCTCGAGCGCAATCCCCGCGTAGAATGATGGACAACTTAATCAAAGGACCCCGGTACTTTCGGCGCGGTGGCAAAGTTACAGACACACAGGTCACTGGGGTCAATTCTTCTGGACCTTTACGCAGCTGTAGTGTAGGAAAGGCACTATACATTTACCCAACGAGGTAGCACTTACTGATTAGCCAGTAGAAAGTACTCCAGTTGAGTAGAGGTATTGCACAAAACGGTGGCATCTTCGTGGATAAATATGCAGGGCAGGTGTGCAGAATTCGTGAGCGTGGTTAAGCAGATGTGCCTTCTCTCCATTTTCAACGTGAAAAGTTAGCTGTAATTCCCGATGGAGGTCTTTGCATCCTTGCTTTTCTCGAGCGTAATCCTCGTGTAGAATTCGTGAGCGTGGTTAAGCAGATGTGCCTTCTCTCCATTTCCAACGTGAAAAGTTAGCTGTTATCCTCGAAGGAGGTCTTTGCATCCTTGATTTTCCCGAGCGCAATCCTCGTGCAGACTTCGTGAGCGTGGTTAAGCAGGTGTGCCTTCTCTCCATTTCCAACGTGAAAAGTTAGCTGTAATCCTTGATAGAGGTCTTTGCATCCTTGATTTTCCGAGCTCAATCCTCGTGTAGAATTCGTGAGCGTGGTTAAGCAGGTGTGCCTTCTCTCCATTTCCAACGTGAAAAGTTAGCTGTAATCCCCGATGGAGGTCTTTGCATCCTTGATTTTCTCGAGCGCAATCCCCGTGTAGAATGATGGACAGCTTAATCAAAGGACCCCGGTGCTTTCGGCGCGGTGGCAAAGTTACAGACACACAGGTCACTGGGGTCAATTCTTCTGGACCTTTACGCAGCTGTAGTGTAGGAAAGGCACTATACATTTACCCAACGAGGTAGCACTTACTGATTAGCCAGTAGAAAGTATTCCAGTTGAGTAGAGGTATTGCACAAAACGGTGGCATCTTCGTGGATAAATATGCAGGGCAGGATTCAACGGGCGCAGCAAAATCTCCGCGAGCACGCGAAATTCCGCGTGCTCGCGGAGATTTCTTGCCGTTTCGCGGAATTTTGCGGAACGCAACTCCGCAAATTCCGCCCACCCTTAAACATTAGTGCCTGTCTGATTATATAAGTGCATCAGTCCTGGCTATATGATTGAAAGAGTGCATGGGTAATACCTTGGTGATTACATGAGTGCATAGGTAGTGCCTGGATGTTTGAATGAGTGCAGGAGTAATGCATGAGTGATTACGGCACTGCATATATAGTGACTGGATCATTGAAAAACTACATGGGTAGTACTTGGGTGCTTTTAAAAATGCATGAGTGTTGGGCCTACCCAAATATGAAGCAGCAGACTATTACATGACTCAACCATAAGTCTCTTCATATTGTTAAAAGCATGCATACAAATGTCTCCACCTTTTCAAATCATCATCATATCTAAAAGAAATATATATACAATATTTCTGGAATATAGTGAAACCTAGAAACTGAGACATGTAATAGATCTGCTTGAGTGATTGCATAACTCCATGCGTAGTGCTTGGGTGATTGTATGACTCCAAAGGTAGTCGCTGGGTAATTGCACGAGAAGATGGATAGTCACTGGCTAATTCCATGAGTACACACATAAAGGTTGAGTGCATGGATAAGTGTATAAATAACACCTGAAGGCATAGATGAGTCACTGAGTAGTGCCTAAGTGAATAGATGAGTGCAACAGTAAGGCCTGGGTGATTCTATGACTGCAAGGGTAGTATGTGGATTATTACATGAGTGCATAGGTAGACACTGCATAATTCTATCACTGCAAGGGTAGTACATAACTAGTGCCTGGGTGATTCCATGACTACAGGGGTAATATCTGGGGGATTACTGGAGTACATAGCAAGTGAGTGGGTGATTTTATAACTGCATGAGTACTGCTTGGGTGATTGCAGGAGTACTGAGGGAATGCCTGAGTGATTGGAGGAGTGCAAAGATAGTGCCTGGGTGATTTTATAAGTGCATGGGCACTGGCTAAAAGATTGGAGGAGTGCATCGATCCTGAGAGGGTGATTGGAGGAGTGCAAACGTATTGCCTGGGTAATTGAACCAGTTTATTGGTGATTGCATGAGTGCAGAGGTAATGTCTGGGTGATTAGAGCAGTACATAGGTAATGTCTGGGTGACTGCATGAGTTAAGGGATAATATCTGGGGGATTATAAGAGTACATAGGAAGTGCCTCAGTGATTTTATAAGTGCATCAATACTGCCTAGGTGATTAGAGTAGCATTGTGGTAGTGCCTCAGTGATAGAAGGAGTGTAAAGGTAGTGCCTGCTTGATTTTATAAGTGCATGGGCACTGACTAAGTGATTGAAGGAGTGCATAGATCCTGAAAAGGTAATTGGAGGAGTGCAAGGGTAGTGCCTGCATGATTAAACCAGTGTATAGCTAACGCATTGGTCTATCACATGGTGTACACTTTTCTACTGCAGCTTCACAATTCTGTAACTACTCAGGGTGTTGGACGTACTCAAAATAAAGCATAAAACCTACACATGAGTCTGTTATAAATCTCTCCATATTCCTGTAACTATACATGCATATATGTCTACCTTTTAAAATCATATTCATATAAAACAAAAATAAACAAATAGACTGAACTTTACATTTCAAAGACACACCTACATTTCTGCAGCGTATTTCAAGTGTACCTTTCCCCAGACTCATAGAAAGTAGCCTAATCAGTAATCTCTTCTGCTAACATGTCTTAAAACTCACTTTTGTGCTGCAGCTTCACCATTCTACAAATATTGGGCCTCGTCAAACATAAAGCAGCAACCTATCACGTCTCTACCATAACTTTAACCATATTCCTAAAAGCATGCATGCTTCTATCTATACCTATTGCCAAAAGCATTACACATATTAGAATACATGTGCAAGTTGAAACATAACCACACTCCCAAAACCATTAAGGCCTTAAAACTTGACAGACTACACTTAACATTTCAAACACACCTAGATTTATGCGGCAAATTTCAAGTGAACTTTTACAAAGAATCTTATAAAGTACCATAATCAATAATTCCTCGTCCAACATATCTTAAACATCACTTTTCTACTACTACTGCTTCACTATTCTAGTACTAATCAGGTATAGAGCATAGCTAACAGCAAAGCAACACTTCACTTATCTTTCATGAAAGTCTCCCCACATTTCTAAAAGCATGTATGCATATGTCTGTACCTTTTGCTAGCAGCATCATATATAAAAATAATATACAGATAAATGTATACCTGTGTTTTATACATCTATCATCTTCAAACGCATAACACATACCATAATATATGTGCAAGTAGACACATATCTCAGTCACAACACCATCCACAGCTCAAAACTTCACAGACTACACTTCAATTTTCAAACACACACACTGAAAATCATGCGGTATATATCAAATATACCTTTCCACACATCATACAAATTACTCTACTAAATAACATCTCTACAAACATCTCAAACCTCACTTTTGGGCTGCCGCTTTACCATTCTACAACTACTTATAATGTTACACCAACCCAAATACAAAGCAGGAACCCGTCACATGTCTTTACTAAAAGTCTCACCATATTCCTAAAAGCATATATGAATATGTCTGTAGCATAACACTATCCAAACCTTAAAAATTCACAGAAAAAACTTCCAATTTCAAGCAAACACCAAAAATTATGTGGCATATTTCAACTGTACCTCTCTAGAAACTTAAAAAAGGAGCCTAATCACTAATACCTTATGTCAACATCTTTTAAACAACACTATTATGCTGCATCTTTACCATTCCACTACTACTCACAGTCTTCAGCCTACCACATAAAAAGCAACACCACCTCTTTGTTATACATCATGCACCTTCAAATGTATGAGACATATGAAAATACATATACAAGTAGAGACATACTTGAGACAGAAGTCCATGCACACCTTAAAACTTGACAGACTTTACCTCCAATTTTAAAGCAACACCTAAAATTATGCGGTATACTATTATGTACATATCCGCACACTAAAACAAAGTACCATAATCACTAATCCTTTTTCCAATATACACATATTACTATACAAAATCTATTTCAAACAACATTTAACTACAATAAAACAAACTACAATACACATCTCTACATTTAATAATATATTTCAAACATTACAGTTCTTGAATAATTTTTAAAGATTAAAAATAAAGCTATTACATAATACACCTCACAAATGTATAACTCACCTTCCAAATTCATTTGTAGAATTTAAAATATCACAAACTCATAAAAGATTTTCTTATGCACACAATCAATGTAATGCACCACTCTCAGCAAGGTAAAACCAATAATGGCAAACTTTCCCTCTCTTTCTCCACACAAATACGTGTAAGTAACAAATCACATTGCTTCCTACATTATTTCAAATTATAAAACACATCTCTATTGGTTAGACATATTAACCCTTACCAACTGACTTCTAAAAGTGCCCAAACTGGTTCTGGAATTTTTTGGAGTCGCGACTCCACCGTGCACCAACGCGATGGAGCCGTGAATCCATATGGGAGTTCAAAAATATATTACAAATAAAAATACCACTATTTTTTAAGAACACACCACTTCTAAACATAGTACTGACTTGGGAAATCTTACTTTAATAATATATCACTTATATAAAAATTACAATTCATATTTTAAAACCACAGATAACATTCAACCCTTCCCCCATTCTGCTTAATGCCAGTTTCCATAGTAACAGTTCATGGAACATTCATCTGAACTAACAGGTCACAAGTTCACCATATTTTCAAGTTCAGCACACAATGTTGCAAATGCAAACAGCAGGTGTGGTTGACGTTTGCAAAATCTGACCTTATTGTCAGGGAACACGGGACCCCCACACTTCCAGGCAGCAGATGATCGACGCTGCGCGGGAGAACTACAACTCCCAGCGGCCTCGGCTGACGTCAGACGCACCATCGCGCGTGACGCACGAGACCGGTGAAGAGCGAGGAACCGGCAGGAGACGCTGCCGATTATTCCTGGTGTTCAGTTCATTGAGTTTGCTTTCCGCAGCAGTCAGAGAGTTCCCTAGTCAGGTAAGGGTGCCGTTGGGCACCGCTTATTTCTAATTTGTTACTTGAAGCCCAAGGAGGGCTTTTTCTCATACACGCTTGGAGTGAATGGTCGTGTCAGTGCTCATTTACATATGTTCCCTACGTTGGCGAGTCCTTATTACTTATTTCTTTGGGATTGTGTGACTCATGCGAGGGAATAACATTATCGTTTAGGTGCATTAACATTTGCTCATCTTCTCATTTCAATCACCCTGTGAGGGGCTATGGTCATTCCTTCCCTGTTGGCGAGTCCGTGGCAGTGGCTCATGCAGGGAAGGTTCTTATAGCCTAACATAAGGATTGGGCTATGATCACGCAGAGAGTGATTACCAACTCTCAACACTGTTCCTTTGTTATCTGATTTCAGACTGCAGTATAACCTTCATTTGGAAAATATGCTATTGCTTGGTTAAAACTTCCTTGCTTGCCTATGATATTTTAATGCACCTTTTGTTCATTACTACATTTAATCAAAGACATCCACGAATTGTGTTTGCACATCCACAGGGGTGGTCAGCAGTAGGTGATCCTTGGTGCTAGTGTTTCCGGTCTACTTACACTGATATCAAGGGTATGTGTTTAGTCCTAGAAATCAGTTTTCTCACATACTACAAGGATCTTTAGGTGAGATAGGTTTTCAAAAGTTTATAGTCTTGTATGTTTTGTTTATTGCAGTATACGGTGTAAGGACTTGTGATTACCTGCTCACCACCCATTTCTGCACAGCAGCATTTTCTTTCTTTACAGGTTAGTGGAAGGTTGGGTCCATCTAGATATAGAGGGAGAGGTGGTAGTCAGTTCATCTGAATGATCATAACTGATGGTCTTCCCTCTTGTATTCACAGGTCTCCCTCCCCGCTGTCCCCATCCTTCCCTTCCCCCGCTTGACCATCCTAAAGTCTGCGTGTTATTATATCCAGACTTGGGGCTGTCGAGAGGTGGACCCCTAAGAGCATCGGTTCGATCCTGAGGATACGTTCAGGCCTGGGACAGAATAATCAGCGCACGAATAGATTTATCCTCCCGGTCGAGCTGATACTAGAATGGCCACCTTAGATGATGTGCTGACAGCGCTAGCAGCAGTGCAGGTTGAGCTTACAGCTTCCCGCAGTGAAACCGCTGCAGTACAGGCAAGAGTGGAAAGGATGCAACGGAATCCTTTTGATTTAGGTACCCCTTCTCAGACCACGACTAGTTCAATCGTAGTAGAAATCCCTACCTCTCGCCTCACCAGAAACATTTACAGGAGATATACATAAGGTACAGGTTTTCCTTACCCAGGTCCTTCTCCACTTCAATTGTAAACCTAAGACGTTTTCCACTAATCAATCACGAGTGGCGTTTCTCGTATCGTATCTGGCAGGTGATGCAGCACAGTGGGCAGTCCCTTTTGTACGAAGAGATGATCCCATGTTATATGACTGGGACTCATTCAGGGAGGAGTTTGAGAAAACTTTCGATCGCAGGGCTGATACTTTCTTGACCTGAAGAAAGGCAATAAGGACTTGATCGGATACCTGAACACCTTCCGGAGATTAGTGGTGGAAACCGACTGGCCCGAAAGTAAACAGGCGGCTATCTTCTACCACGGCCTTAGGGAGGAGCTGAAGGATGTAATTGCTCAAGTGGATCCTCAACCTCGTACTTGCTCAGACCTGATCGAGTTGACGATGCGTCTGGATCATCGTTTGAGAGAACAAAAGGGGGACGTTAGAAGGAAAGAAAGATACATCCCACGTTTTGACCGACCTATACCACAGGATCCTGGTACCGTCTCCCCTGAACCCATGGAAATAGGGACGGTTCGTGCTTCTCTTACTCCAGATGAGAGGGACTTCCGGTGTAAGAATGGTTTATGTTTGTATTGTGGGAAGAAGGGGAATTACTTACGAGAGTGTACTATCAAACCCAAATTCAGTCGCCCACGGATGGGAGCAGCTGTCCTAAGCGCAACCAAACCGTCGACGGAAAACTAACAAGCTCAAGACAGAAGGAAGGGGAGTCTTCGGGCATTCTGTATATCCCTTCCATAAAGAAAGACCCATTTGTTTGTAAGGAACATTTCTTTATTCCGTTGGTGTTGTACATAAACCAGGAACCATGCTACACTCAAGACATGGTAGATTCGGGAGCCACTGGATGTTTCATGGACCAAGGAGAAGCTCGAAGGTTGGGGTTTCAACTCGTACCTAAACCATTACCAGAAGTGGTCTTTGTAGTTGATGGGAAACGGTTGGAATCTGGACCTATTAGTCACGCCACCGAAACATACACTGTAGAATATGATGGGAACCATCAGGAACTTCTTTCCTTCAATATAATCTGAGCACCATTATGTGGGATCATTCTGGGATTACCCTGGTTGTCCACACATAACCCCACCATAGATTGGGGTCAGAAAGTCCTTAGTATGGAGTGAGACTATTGCAAAAAACATTATTTAAGGTTATTCAACCTTCCTACCAAAGCGTTGGCATGTCGCCATCATATCGCTACTGCAGCCGAGAAGGAGATGGAACTGTCTTCTTGTTATCACCAGTACACAGATGTTTTTAGTGATCAAATGGCTGAAGTACTTCCTCCTCACAGGCCTTATGACTGTCGGATAGATCTTATGCCTGGTTCTGTGGTTTCTTGTGGCAGGGTCTATGCCCTGACTGAGCCAGAAAATGAACATCTGCGTCAGTATTTAGATAAATACTTGGCCTTGGGGTTTATTCGTCACTCCAGCTCTCCTGTGGCCTCTCCTTTGTTCTTTATACCAAAGGCAAATGGAGAGTTTCGGACATGTATCGACTTTCGCGCCCTGAATGCCATCACCGTACGTAATCAATACCCTCTCCCATTGATATCTGTATTGTTGGAGCAGGTTAAAGAAGCTGTGATATACACCAAGTTAGACCTCAGAGGAGCGTACCATTTGGTGAGGATGCGCCAGGGAGACGAATGGAAGACGGCCTTCAAAACTCGTTATGGATTATACGAGTACGAAGTCATGCTGGTTGGATTATGTAATGCACCAGCCGCATTCCAATTCTTTCTTAACGATGTCTTAAGGGAATACCTGGATCGGATAGTAGTCATGTACATAGACGACATACTGATCTATTCAGCAAGAGAAGAGGAGCATATGAAACATGTGGGACTGATTCTCCAAGCCTTGAAAGACAACCATCTCTTTTGCAAGATTAGCAAATGCGAATTCCACGTTTCCATTGTCGAATTCTTAGGAGTGATGCTCACACCCACAGGACAGGAAATGGCCGAAAGGAAAGTGAGAGCAATCACCGAATGGCCGTGTCCCAAGAATGTGAAGGACAGCCAAAGCTTTTTGGGGTTTGCAAACTTCTACTGGCGTTTTATAGCACAGTTCTGCAACAAGGCCGCCCCCATAACGAGATTGGTGAAGAAAAATACACTCTTACAGTGGACCGAGGAGGCGCAAACGGCGTTTGACACCCTGAAGGAAGCATTCATTACCGCTCCTATCCTGACCCATGCCAATCCGGCATTGCCGTTTATTGTGGAGGCGGACGCCTCTGCGGTGGCGATCAGAGCAGTGTTATTTCAGAGAAATGTTACCACAGGACAGTTGCATCCGGTGGCCTTCATGTCCAAGAAACTGAACAGCGCTGAACAAAATTACACCATTGCAGAAAAAGAGCTGCTGGCCATAAAAGAAGCTTTTGTGGAATGGAGGCATTGGTTGATGGGAGCTAGACATACGATCACAGTATACACGGATCATTGCAACCTTCAGTTTTTAAAGACCACCCAGCAGCTTACACCTCGGTTATTATGATGGATGATGTTTTTTGAGGAATACACTTTCATAGTGACATTTCGACCTGGAAGTATGAACAAGAAGGCGGACGCACTGTCAAGACAAGAGTCCACGGTGGTACCACTTCAAGGCCCAGAAAGAGCTATCATAGAACCCAAGAGAGTTATAGGAGTTATCCACATCGACAACTTCTTAAAGGAGGTTGTTAAAGGACTCCAAACCTTTCGATGGAAGGATTGGTTGAAAGGACATCCCGAATGGAAGAAGCGACAAGGCATACCCGTCAAGGGAAATCAGGTTCTTGTTCCCACTCCCAAATTAAGACAGATGGTCTTCCAATGGTGTCATGTAAATCCCAGTGCAGGACATAATGGAAGTGAAAAAACCTGTGAAAAGATTCAACGACAGTTTTGGTGGCCTACCTTCAGAAGAGACGTCCCTTTGTGGGTAAAGAACTGTACTGTTTGTGCCCAAATGAAAATGGTCAAGGGAAAACCACAAGGTCTCTTACAACCACTACCCACTCTGGATACTCCCTGGGAAAGATTTTCCTTAGATTTCATAGTGGGACTACCTAAGGATAAAGGGCACACGGTTATCCTGGTGGTAATTGATTACTTGACTAAAATGGGACATTTCATCGCCTGCAAACAGATCCCTACAGCAGGACAGTTAGCCAAATTGCTATTGATACATGTGGTCAGACTGCATGGTCTCCCCCAAGTGATTGTGTCAGACCGTGGGGCCCAATTCACAGCCCAGTTCTGGCGGGTATGGTGTTCAGCCTTACAAATTTCCTCCACCATGTCCACCAGTTTTCACCCGCAAACGGATGGTCAAACAGAGAGGCTAAACCAAACTCTAAAACAGTATTTACGTTGCTATGTAGACAATAACACAGAAGCATGGGTGGAGTGGTTATGGCTTGCAGAAATAACTTATAACAATGCTCAGCAAAGCTCCACCAAACATTCTCCATTCTATTGTAGTTATGGACATCACCCCCACTTTATTCCCTTTCTGACACCTAGCAGTAGCGAGCGTCTTCTAGAGGTACAGGATAGGATCTCACAGATACATAGAATCTTGAAGGACACACAAAAACAGTTAGTCCACGCTAAAGAGCTATACAAGAGGCTGGCAGACAAACATCGCAGACCAGGGCCTACCTATAAAAAAAGGGGATTTAGTGTGGCTATCAACACGTAACATTCGTTTCAAAAGATATAGTGTGTTTAACCCGAAATACATTGGTCCTTACAGAGTATTGAAACACGTCAACCCAGTGGCGGTGAAACTTGTTTTGCCCTCACATATGAGAATCCACCCGGAATTTCATGTTTCCTTACTCAAACCATCATATGGCACAGTACAAAAGAGACCAGCGCCTTTGTGGATTGACCAAGACGAGGAATACGAGGTGGCTGGTATTCTTGACTCTAAACTTCGGCGCAAAAGCCTTTGGTATCTGGTGGCATGGAAGGGGTATGGTGCTGAGGAGAACTCTTGGGAACCTGAGTCGTCGGTGCATGCTCCTAGGATGGTTTCTGCTTTCCACAGATGTCACCCAGACAAGCCCTGTGCCTGTCAGTGTTCTCCGAGAAGGGGATGTACTGTCAGGGAACACGGGACCCCCACACTTCCAGGCAGCAGATGATTAACGCCGCGCTGGAGAACTACAACTCCCAGCGGCCTCGGCTGACGTCTGACGTCAGACGCACCATCGTGCGTGATGCACGAGACCGTTGAAGAGCGAAGAACCGGCAGGAGACGCTGCCAATTATTCCTGGTGTCCGGTTCGTTGAGTTTGCATTCCGCAGCAGTCAGAGAGTTCCCCGGTCGGTAAGGGTGCCGTTGGGCACCGCTTATTTCTAATTTGTTACTTGAAGCCCAAGGAGGGCTTTTTCTCATACACGCTTGGAGTGGATGGTCGTGTCAGTGCTCATTTACATATGTTCCCTACGTTGGCGAGTCCTTATTACTTATTTCTTTGGGATTGTGTGACTCATGCAAGAGAATAACATTATCGTTTAGGTGCATTAACATTTCCTCATCTTCTCATTTCAATCACCCTGTGAGGGGCTATGGTCACTCATTCCCTGTTGGCGAGTCTGTGGCAGTGGCTCATGCAGGGAAGGTTCTTATAGCCTAACATAAGGATTGGGCTATGATCACACAGAGAGTGATTACCAACTCTCAACACTGTTCCTTTATTATCTGATTTTAGACTGCAGTATAACCTTCATTTGGAAAATATGCTATTGCTTGGTTAAAACTTCCTTGCTTGCCTATGATATTTTAATGCACTTTTTGTTCATTACTACATTTAATCAAAGACATCCACGAATTGTGTTTGCACATCCACAGGGGTGGTCAGCAGAAGGTGATCCTTGGTGCTAGTGTTTCCGGTCTACTTACACTGATATCAAGTGTATGTGTTTAGTCCTAGAAATCAGTTTTCTCACATACTACAAGGATCTTTAGGTGAGATAGGTTTTCCAAAGTTTATAGTCTTGTATGTTTTTTTTATTGCAGTATACGGTGTAAGGACTTGTGAGTACCTGCTCACCACCCATTTCTGCACAGCAGCATTTTCTTTCTTTACAGGTTAGTGGAAGGTTGGGTCCATCTAGATATAGAGGGAGCGGTGGTAGTAAGTTCATCTGAATGATCATAACTGATGGTCTTTCCACTTGTGTTCACAGGTCTCCCTCCCCGCAGTCCCCATCCTTCCCTTCCCCCGCTTGACCATCCTAAAGTCTGCGTGTTATTATATCCAGACTTGGGGCTGTCGAGAGGTGGACCCCTAAGAGCATCGGTTCGATCCTGAGGATACGTTCAGGCCTGGGAGACTTATCCTATCTACTGTACCTTTCAAACATTTTTTACTGACCAATAACTAACATGCTTTTTAAAGAAAGCACCCTATTTTTCAGTGTACAATGTTCTTAAACAGCCAATCAATTCTCTACTTTTTAAAAAACAGCATCTTGTCCACCATTTTAGATATCTCTCATTCTATCAACTGACGACCTCAGCTACAGACAGCTTTTCATTACTTCCAGACATCCCTTCAAGATGCTTACAGTATGGATTATTGGGCACAGCTATGTTTTCTGGTGCAAAAGGTATGCTGAACGCAGAGCTATTGACAAAGACCTAGCTTTGCAAAATGTGGATATTAAATGGATTGCACAGAGAGGATTAAAGTGGCACCAATTGATGCCTTTGGTTAAAACCTTTTTGCATCTCCAACCCCCTGACCTCATGATTGTGCACTGTGGTGGCAATGACCTAAGCACATTGACTGGGGTAGGACTGGAAATGCTCATGAAGGATACCTTTGCACAATTGATGTTGCTTTTCCCCCAAACTGTCTTTGTATACTCTAATATATGCCAAAGACAGAAATGGAAGTGGTCAACTCAATTCTGTCCACAGATTGAAAAAGCTAGGAAGAATGTAAATAAAGCTGTTTCTGCTTACCTTAGAGACCATAGGATGGGCTCCATCTATAACAACAATCTACGTTTTGATATGGATGACATCTACAGAAGTGATGGAGTACACTTCACAGATCATGGGAACAGAGTCTTTCTCAACAACCTAAAGCTGTGCATCCGCACTTACATGTACCTACAACAAACTCTTAATAAAAACAAGGGCTCTTTTTAGAGCCACCCTATAACACAATAGTCAATCTTATTCTTATTTAAACATACATACTTTTTTTTTTACATTTTTCAGGATTCGCTAATCTGTCGTGAATCTGCAAAAGCATGAATTCAATGTACTACAACACAACACACTTTTCAAGTTTAACTATTAATTTTTAATTTTATATACTTTTAACAACTCTATCAATAGTAATCTTGTCATTAACTTCAATCACAGTTCCTCTTTAAAACAACTTCACAAATACAACACTACCTTCTAAATTATATACTACTAAATTATTTATTTGAGGTGAATTCGCGAATCCAACGCAACGTTACACGGGGGGCCGCGCTGAGAGCCGCGTCGGAGTGGCGACTCCAAAATAGAAAGAAAAAAAAAACGCCCTACTTCCATTATTCGGTATTCGACCTGGGGACCCCATCCCCCGGGGCCTGCCAATTTTTTTTATAAAAAAAAAAATATGGAGAGGGGGCCGCGTGGTCCTCCCTCCTAAGGCCACTTTTTAAAATAATTAATTTTCCCGGGAGGGGGGACACGTGGCCCCCCCTCCCCTGGGCCACATCTGGCCCCGGGGACCCCATCCCCCGTGGCCGGCCCTCAAGTTGGGGACCGTGGGGGGAGCCCCAATGCCCCCATGGTCCCAGCCGGCTCCCCACCTCCTGCAGGAGCCGGCATTGCTTTTGGGCGAGGGAGCTGCTAACATGCAGCTCCCTTGCCCAAAGCAACTCTGCTGCTTCGTTGAAGCGAGAGCAGGTTTCCTGCTCTCGCTTCAGCGAAGCAGCAGTGTTTGCTATGGCAGGGCGGAAGCCGTACTCCTGCCCTGCCATAGCAAACGGCAATGTCCCGGGGGTGGGCACTCCGGGACATTGCAGGAGCCGGCCCTGGGGAGTGGCGGTCCCCAGGGCCATCGAGGGCTCCAGGAGGTGGGGTCATGCGGCCCCCCCTCCCAACATTTGCACAGCCCCGGGGAGGTGGTGGTCCCCGGGGCTTGGGGGGGCCCGTGAGGCCCCCCCACACAAAAATAAACAAAGCCCCGGGGAGGTGGTGGTCCCCGGGGCTGCCCCCCACAAATAATTAATCAAAGCCCCGGGGAGGTGGCGGTCCCTGGGGCTGTGGGGGGGCCGCATGCCCCCTGCATACCATTATCTATGCCCCGGGGAGGTGGTGGTCCCCGGGGCTGCGGGAGCCCCCGCGGGCCCACGCTAATTAATTAAGTATTGCCCCCGGGACCTGGCCCACCCGGGGGCTTATAGAAAAAGAAGCACGGGAGACCGCGCTTCGTTTTTTTTTGGGTTTCTCGGTGGGATTCACGCACCCAGCGCGACTTCCACCCAAAAAACAAAAAAAATGCTTTTTTTGGCCCTGGGGGTCCCTGTGGGACCCCCTGACCAGCCCTAGGGGGTGAGGGTGTTTCTACCATGACCCCTTTCCTACCTTTACAACATTTTTCTACCTTTTTGATGAGACTCGGTTCTACCTAGTCACAAAATGGCTGCCAACACACTCTGGTTTCGAGTGTTGGCAGCCAATAAGAATGAAGCTCGTGCTCGGGAGGATTTGCAGCTCCTCCTCGGTGATCAGATATCAATATTTTTATTTTTTGAATTTCTCAGCAACTACTGAATGGATTTACACCATTTAAAAAAAAGAGTGCTTTCTGAACCAAGAGCTACCTTTTTGCTAGATTTAGTGTAATTCCGTTCAGCAGTTCGGGCTGTAGCCTGTTCCAAAATTCCTATGGAAATTAACATGGGGAAAATGCGTTTTGGGACCCCCCTTTTTTCTCGGTCCCCGCTTGACAAATCACCCCCAAACTTTCAAGACTGGAGCTGAACTGAGCTGGTCATTAGTTTTGAAAATTTCACGAATATTCGGCAAACGGCGCCAAAGATATTGGCAAAAGAAAAACGCTTTTTGAATAGAAACAAGGTCCTAACTATAAATACCTACTGGCGACCGCCAGTAGGTAATATATATATATATATGTATATATATATATATATATATATATTGTTGAAAACAAAGTGCCCAAAAGCTTTTTGAAGACGCACTCTCAGAAGACACCAGTATACACGGCAGCCAGCATTTCATTCCGGTAAGGATTTATTATATTTCGCCAACGCGTTTCGAGGCGGATATGCCTCTTCTTCACAGGCAGTTCCGGATGTCCTCGGAAGGCTCCCATCACTGATTACATACATGCAATGTCTTTAGTGGATCACGTATAGTACGTAAGTTTATTCCGGCATGATGGGACTTGTAGTCCAAGTGTGGGGCATTAGTAACACCTTGGTAGGTTCCGGCGCATCCGTAATTTAAAACAGTTTGTTACTCACAGTGGGCCCTCCAGTCTGATTACTGGCCCATTAAGCCTATCTTCTGTGCTGCGGTAAGGCCTGGATATGGTTCCTGCCAAACAGCCTCGCTGCTTTTTTTACGCGATGGTGCAATCTTCCACGGCAGGGACGGCCGTGTTATCCTGTTGAAAACAAAGTGCCCAAAAGCTTTTTGAAGACGCACTCTCAGAAGACACCAGTATACACGGCAGCCAGCATTTCATTCCGGTAAGAATTTATTATATTTCGCCAACGCGTTTCGAGGCGGATATGCCTCTTCTTCACAGGCAGTTCCGGATGTGCTCGGAAGGCTCCCATCACTGATTAAATACATGCAATGTCTTTAGTGGATCACGTATAGTACGTAAGTTTATTCCGGCATGATGGGACTTGTAGTCCAAGTGTGGGGCATTAGTAACACCTTGGTAGGTTCCGGCGCATCCGTAATTTAAAACAGTTCGTTACCCACAGTGGGCCCTCCAGTCTGATTACTGGCCCATTAAGCCTATCTTCTGTGCTGCGGTAAGGCCTGGATATGGTTCCTGCCAAACAGCCTCGCTGCTTTTTTTACGCAATGGTGCAATCTTCCACGGCAGGGACGGCCATGTTATCCTGTTGAAAACAAAGTGCCCAAAAGCTTTTTGAAGACGCACTCTCAGAAGACACCAGTATACACGGCAGCCAGCATTTCATTCCGGTAAGGATTTATTATATTTCGCCAACGCGTTTCGAGGCGGATATGCCTCTTCTTCACAGGCAGTTCCGGATGTGCTCGGAAGGCTCCCATCACTGATTAAATACATGCAATGTCTTTAGTGGATCACGTATAGTACGTAAGTTTATTCCGGCATGATGGGACTTGTAGTCCAAGTGTGGGGCATTAGTAACACCTTGGTAGGTTCCGGCGCATCTGTAATTTAAAACAGTTCGTTACCCACAGTGGGCCCTCCAGTCTGATTACTGGCCCATTAAGCCTATCTTCTGTGCTGCGGTAAGGCCTGGATATGGTTCCTGCCAAACAGCCTCGCTGCTTTTTTTTACGCGATGGTGCAATCTTCCACGGCAGGGACGGCCGTGTTATCCTGTTGAAAACAAAGTGCCCAAAAGCTTTTTGAAGACGCACTCTCAGAAGACACCAGTATACACGGCAGCCAGCATTTCATTCCGGTGCCAAAAAGCTTTTGGGCACTTTGTTTTCAATATATATATATATATATATATATATATATATATATATATATATATATATATATATATATATATATATATATATATCTCACAAAAAACAAGGAGTTCATAATACTCCCAAGGTCCGGTGCACTCACGGGGTATGTATCGGCTATAAAACTTCCGCAGACGCGTTTCTGGCTCTTGCCGTCATCATTGCGGAGAAGCCGTTAATAAAACAAACACAGTCATTAAAACGGTCCTGCCATATGGTTGGTGGATCCTTGGCCAATGAAGGGGCAGCAATGGGGCGTCACTGTCTTAATTATTTATTGCCTAATGCAATTTCTATGGCGCTCCCATCGCTAAAAAAATCAATTGGCAGCCGTAATAACTGTGCCTGTACATTCCCTCGCCTGCCGCTGGATTAAAAACGAAAACACTGTGAGTGTCCCACATATGGTGAAACACTCTAGCTTTGTATATATATATATACGGGGAGGCTCCAAGAGGAAACAACCGGGGAGGCTCCAAGAGGAAATAACTATATATATATATCCTACTGGTGGTCCAGTGCCAAAAAATAAATTTTCGCTACCTTGCAACAGTTCCAGAGTGGCTGGTTCTTTTTCTATAACTCTTTGGAAAACATCTTCTTCTGTACGTATACATATATAATCTAAAAGGTTTCAAGGTGATTCGTCAAGTGGGGGCGGAGAAAAATGGTGGGCCCAAAACGCATGTTCCCCAATGCAATTTCCCATAGGGATCTTAGTCATGACTACACCCTGAACCGCTTAACGGAATTACACCCAATTTGGCAGAAAGCTAGCTCTTGGTCCAGAAAGAGCCATTTTTGTAATTTGGTGTAAATCTATCAGTAGTTTTAGAGTTATTAAAAAAAAAAAATTGCATATCTAGGGATGCGTATCCTCTGCGAATCGGACAGATCTCATGCTGATAGCTGATTGGCTGCCAATACTTCAACTAGGAAGTGTTGGTAGCCATCTTGGGACTTGGACTTGTCCGAGTCCCAGGAAAAAAAGGCATAAAAAAAGAAGGGGGCAGGAGAGGAATACCCTGACCCCTGAGGCCTTGTGGTGGGATCCCGCGGGGACCCCGCCGCTGATTTGCAGAGGATCCGTGCGAAAATCCCCCGCCCCCAAAAAACCCAACCGCAGGCTCCCGTGCTTGTTTGGTATATGCCCCCCTTGGTGGTCAGATCCATGGGGGTGGATTATTCATTATAATGGGGGATGGGGGTGCGTGTAGTTTTATTCGGCTGGGTCCCGACCCCATCTCCCGGGGTTCAGCCAAATAGAACAAGCATTGGCATAGCCAATAGGTCTCGCCTTTTGGAGGTGTAAGTAGTTTTGCTGTATATGAGTAGTCCATAAGTAATAATTAGCAAATTGTCCTGTAAAAAGAAATATGAGTTGAAGGCCTATTAAAGGGAGTTTGTTTCGGCTTGTACTAATATGCATTAATAACAGTAATAAAAATGTACATTTTTTTTTGTATTCAAAAAGCAAATATACCTTTCTAATACACACACTATTAAATACTATGGTGTAATTTGTAAATGTTTGCAATAGGCAGATGGAATCACGTTTGGTGATAATGTGTAATTATATTTTAATATGGCAAATTGTTTTTATAAGAACACGTAGGGCAAGGCTATTGGCTTTATGAAGGTGTTACCATATTAGGATATAAAGCAAGCCAATTGTTTCTGTGAAGGGGTCCACGCATTTAAGAAGAGGGCAGAGAAAGGGGCCCATTACGTAGAGGGGAGAGAAGAAGCGGACTGTTTTTTTTTTTTTAAATGGACAGGCTGAAAGGAAATAGGAAGAGAGGGTGTCTCACGGCGTGGAGAAAGGGGGTGCATGCAAAGGAAAGAAGAGGAGAGGGGGAGAGAAGAAATAATAATAATAAATGAGCTTGTAAAGCGCCTGGTTACACTAGCTAGTGTGTCCCCGCGCTGCAGGCTACTCGGACCGCTCTGTGACAGCAAATATCAGTGTGATGCATGATCTATATCTGCAAGAGCCATGTTTTTAATTTTTTTCGGAAGGAGATTTCTAATGGTTCCGTTTGGAGATCTTGGGGGAGGGTGTTCCAGTGCTTAGCGGCTAAATAGCGAAAAGACCTACCACCCATTCTTGCTCTTTTAATTACTGGGATTTTAACCTGCCCCGTCCCCAGGGACCTCAGGGCCCTAGTCGGCGTGTAGGGTAGCATTAGACTATGTAAGTAGCTAGGTCCCTTTCCCTGCAGGATACGCTGACTTACGCACATGGCCTTAAAGAGGATTCTTTCCCTCACCGGAAGCCAGTGCAGGACAGCCAGAGCATTCCTGGAAGATGCTCTCCTGGGGAGCATCAGAACAAGGCGTGCCGCCGCGTTCTGGATACATTGTAATCTTTGCACACTCTTTCCACTGGCTCCTAGGTATAGAGCGTTCCCATAGTCCAGGCGGGAGGTTACCAACGCATGGACTAGAGTTTTCCTGGCGGCTTCGGGGAGCACATCCAACATCTTCCGAAGGCCTTTCATTATTCCGAAGCATTTTCCGGCCACCGTCCTAGTGTGGTGATCAAACGAGAGCTTAGAATCCAGCCATATCCCCAGGTTCTTAACCTGGTTACTGGGGGTGGGAGTAGTGCCTAGAGTCTGCGGCCACCACCTTGATGACCATATTGAGGGAGCCTTCCCTACAATCAGGACTTCCGTCTTACTGCCGTTCAATTTTAGACAGTTATTTGACATCCAGGCTGCCAGCTCCTGTAAACAGGAGACGAAAGTAGTGGCTGCCTCTATGTGGGACTGAGAAGCGGACTGTTTTTTAAAAAAACAACGGACAGGCTGAAAGGAAATAGGAAGAGAGGGTGCCTTACGGCGTGGAGACAGGGGTGCATGCGAAGGAAAGAAGAGGGCAGAGAAAGGGACCCATTACCTAGAGGGGAGAGAAGAAGCGGACTGTTTTAAAAAAAAAGAACGGACAGGCTGAAAGGAAATAGGAAGAGAGGGTGTCTCACGGCGTGGAGACAGGGGGTGCATGCGAAGGAAAGAAGAGGTCAGAGAAAGGGGCCCATTACGTAGAGGGGAGAGAAGAAGCGGACTGTTTAAAAAAAAAACGGACAGGCTGAAAGGAAATAGGAAGAGAGGGTGTCTCACGGCGTGGAGACAGGGGGTGCATGCGAAGGAAAGAAGAGGTCAGAGAAAGGGGCCCATTACGTAGAGGGAAGAGTAGAAGCGGACTGTTTTTTTTAAAAAAAAACAGACAGGCTGAAAGGAAATAGGAAGAGAGGGTGCCTTACGGCGTGGAGACAGGGGGTGCATGTGAAGGAAAGAAGAGGGCAGAGAAAGGGGCCCATTACCTAGAGGGGAGAGAAGAAGCGGACTGTTTTTAAAAAATAAACGGACAGGCTGAAAGGAAATAGGAAGAGAGGGTGTCTCACGGCGTGGAGACAGGGGGTGCATGCGAAGGAAAGAAGAAGTCAGAGAAAGGGGCCCATTACGTAGAGGGGAGAGAAGAAGCGGACTGTTTTTTTTTTTTTAACGGACAGGCTGAAAGGAAATAGGAAGAGAGGGTGCCTCAGGGCGTGGAGACAGGGAGTGCATGCAAAGGAAAAAAGAGGGCAGAGAAAGGGGCCCATTACCTAGAGGGGAGAGAAGAAGTGGACTGTTTTTTAAAAAAAACCTGACAGGCTGAAAGGACATAGGAAGAGAGGGTGTCTCACGGCGTGGAGTCAGGGAGTGCATGCGAAGTAAAGAAGAAGGCAGAGAAAGGGGCCCATTACGTAGAGGGGAGAAAAGAAGAGGACTGTTTAAAAAAAAAAAAATGGACAGGCTGAAAGGAAATAGGAAGAGAGTGTGTCTCACGGCGTGGAGACAGAGGGTGCATGCGAAGGAAAGAAGAGGTCAGAGAAAGGGACCCATTACGTAGAGGGGAGAGAAGAAGCGGACTGTTTTTTTTTTTTAAACGGACAGTCTGAAAGGAAATAGGAAGAGAGGGTGCCTTATGGCATGGAGACAGGGGGTGCATGTAAAGGAAAGAAGAGGGCAGAGAAAGGGGCCCATTACCTAGAGGGGAGAGAAGAAGCAAACTGTTTTTAAAAAATAAACGGACAGGCTGAAAGGAAATAGGAAGAGAGGGTGTCTCACGGCTTGGAGACAGGGGGTGCATGCAAAGGAAAGAAGAGGTCAGAGAAAGGGGCCCATTACGTAGAGGGGAGAGAAGAAGCGGACTGTTTTTTTTTTTTAAACGGACAGGCTGAGAGGAAATAGGAAGAGAGGGTGTCTCACGGCGTGGAGACAGGGAGTGCATGCGAAGGAAAGAAGAGGTCACAGAAAGGGGCCCATTAGGTAGAGGGGAGAGAAGAAGCGGACTGTTTTTTTAAAATAAATAGACAGGCTGAAAGGAAATAGGAAGAGAGGGTGCCTCACGGCGTGGAGACAGGGAGTGCATGCGAAGGAAAGAAGAGGGCAGAGAAAGGGGCCCATTACGCAAAGGGAAGAGAAGAAGCAGACTGTTTTAAAAAAAAAAAACGGACAGGCTGAAAGGAAATAGGAAGAGAGGGTGTCTCACTGCGTGGAGACAGGAAGTGCATGCGAAGGAAAGAAGAGGGCAGAGAAAGGGGCCCATTACCTAGAGGGGAGAGAAGAAGCAGACTGTTTTTTTTTTTTAAACGGACAGGCTGAAAGGAAATAGGAAGAGAGGGTGTCTCACGGCGTGGAGACAGGGAGTGCATGCGAAGGAAAGAAGAGGGCAGAGAAAGGAGCCCATTACCTAGAGGGGAGAGAAGAAGCGGACTGTTTTTAATAAAAAAAACGGACAGGCTGAAAGGAAATAGGAAGAGAGGGTGTCTCACGGCGTGGAGACAGGAAGTGCATGCGAAGGAAAGAAGAGGGCAGAGAAAGGGGCCCATTACCTAGAGGGGAGAGAAGAAGCAGACTGTTTTTAAAAAAAAAACAGACAGGCTGAAAGGAAATAGGAAGAGAGGGTGTCTCACGGCGTGGAGGCAGGGAGTGCATGCGAAGGAAAGAAGAGGGCAGAGAAAGGGGCCCATTTCCTAGAGGGGAGAGAAGAAGCGGACTGTTTTAAAAAAAAAAACGGACAGGCTGAAAGGAAATAGGAAGAGAGGGTGTCTCACGGCGTGGAGACAGGGGGGCATGCGAAGGAAAGAAGAGGTCAGAGAAAGGGACCCATTACGTAGAGGGGAGAGAAGAAGCGGACTGTTTTTTTTTTTAAACGGACAGGCTGAAAGGAAATAGGAAGAGAGGGTGCCTTACGGCGTGGAGACAGGGGGTGCATGTAAAGGAAAGAAGAGGGCAGAGAAAGGGGCCCATTACCTAGAGGGGAGAGAAGAAGCAAACTGTTTTTTTAAAAAAAACAGACAGGCTGAAAGGAAATAGGAAGAGAGGGTGCCTTAAGGCGTGGAGACAGGGGGTGTATGCGAAGGAAAGAAGAGGTCAGAGAAAGGGGCCCATTACGTAGAGGGGAGAGTAGAAGCGGACTTTTTTTTTTTTTTTAAACGGACAGGCTGAAAGGAAATAGGAAGAGAGGGTGTCTCACGGCGTGGAGACAGGGGGTGCATGCGAAGGAAAGAAGAGGTCACAGAAAGGGGCCCATTAGGTAGAGGGGAGAGAAGAAGCGGACTGTTTTTTAAAAAAAAATAGACAGGCTGAAAGGAAATAGGAAGAGAGGGTGCCTCACGGCGTGGAGACAGGGAGTGCATGCGAAGGAAAGAAGAGGGCAGAAAAAGGGGCCCATTACGCAAAGGGAAGAGAAGAAGCAGACTGTTTAAAAAAAAAAAAACGGACAGGCTGAAAGGAAATAGGAAGAGAGGGTGTCTCACTGCGTGGAGACAGGAAGTGCATGCGAAGGAAAGAAGAGGGCAGAGAAAGGGGCCCATTACCTAGAGGGGAGAGAAGAAGCAGACTGTTTTTTTTTTTTAAACGGACAGGCTGAAAGGAAATAGGAAGAGAGGGTGTCTCACGGCGTGGAGACAGGGAGTGCATGCGAAGGAAAGAAGAGGGCAGAGAAAGGAGCCCATTACCTAGAGGGGAGAGAAGAAGCGGACTGTTTTTAATAAAAAAAACGGACAGGCTGAAAGGAAATAGGAAGAGAGGGTGTCTCACGGCGTGGAGACAGGAAGTGCATGCGAAGGAAAGAAGAGGGCAGAGAAAGGGGCCCATTACCTAGAGGGGAGAGAAGAAGCAGACTGTTTTAAAAAAAAAACAGACAGGCTGAAAGGAAATAGGAAGAGAGGGTGTCTCACGGCGTGGAGGCAGGGAGTGCATGCGAAGGAAAGAAGAGGGCAGAGAAAGGGGCCCATTTCCTAGAGGGGAGAGAAGAAGCGGACTGTTTTAAAAAAAAAAACGGACAGGCTGAAAGAAAATAGGAAGAGAGGGTGTCTCACGGCGTGGAGACAGGGGGGCATGCGAAGGAAAGAAGAGGTCAGAGAAAGGGACCCATTACGTAGAGGGGAGAGAAGAAGCGGACTGGTTTTTTTTTTAAACGGACAGGCTGAAAGGAAATAGGAAGAGAGGGTGCCTTACGGCGTGGAGACAGGGGGTGCATGTAAAGGAAAGAAGAGGGCAGAGAAAGGGGCCCATTACCTAGAGGGGAGAGAAGAAGCAAACTGTTTTTTAAAAAAAAACAGACAGGCTGAAAGGAAATAGGAAGAGAGGGTGCCTTAAGGCGTGGAGACAGGGGGTGTATGCGAAGGAAAGAAGAGGTCAGAGAAAGGGGCCCATTACGTAGAGGGGAGAGTAGAAGCGGACTTTTTTTTTTTTTTAAACGGACAGGCTGAAAGGAAATAGGAAGAGAGGGTGTCTCACGGCGTGGAGACAGGGGGTGCATGCGAAGGAAAGAAGAGGTCACAGAAAGGGGCCCATTAGGTAGAGGGGAGAGAAGAAGCGGACTGTTTTTTTTAAAAAAATAGACAGGCTGAAAGGAAATAGGAAGAGAGGGTGCCTCACGGCGTGGAGACAGGGAGTGCATGCGAAGGAAAGAAGAGGGCAGAGAAAGGGGCCCATTACGCAAAGGAAAGAGAAGAAGCAGACTGTTTTAAAAAAAAAAACGGACAGGCTGAAAGGAAATAGGAAGAGAGGGTGTCTCACTGCGTGGAGACAGGAAGTGCATGCGAAGGAAAGAAGAGGGCAGAGAAAGGGGCCCATTACCTAGAGGGGAGAGAAGAAGCGGACTGTTTTTTTTTTTTAAACGGACAGGCTGAAAGGAAATAGGAAGAGAGGGTGTCTCACGGCGTGGAGACAGGGAGTGCATGCGAAGGAAAGAAGAGGGCAGAGAAAGGGGCCCATTACCTAGAGGGGAGAGAAGAAGCGGACTGTTTTTAATAAAAAAAACGGACAGGCTGAAAGGAAATAGGAAGAGAGGGAGTCTCACGGCGTGGAGACAGGAAGTGCATGCGAAGGAAAGAAGAGGGCAGAGAAAGGGGCCCATTACCTAGAGGGGAGAGAAGAAGCGGACTGTTTTAAAAAAAAAACAGACAGGCTGAAAGGAAATAGGAAGAGAGGGTGTCTCACGGCGTGGAGACAGGGGGTGCATGTAAAGGAAAGAAGAGGGCAGAGAAAGGGGCCCATTACCTAGAGGGGAGAGAAGAAGCAAACTGTTTTAAAAAAATAAACGGACAGGCTGAAAGGAAATAGGAAGAGAGGGTGTCTCACGGCGTGGAGACAGGAAGTGCATGCGAAGGAAAGAAGAGGGCAGAGAAAGGGGCCCATTTCCTAGAGGGGAGAGAAGAAGCGGACTGTTTTAAAAAAAAAAACGGACAGGCTGAAAGGAAATAGGAAGAGAGGGTGTCTCACGGCGTGGAGACAGGGGGTGCATGTAAAGGAAAGAAGAGGGCAGAGAAAGGGGCCCATTACCTAGAGGGGAGAGAAGAAGCAAACTGTTTAAAAAAAATAAACGGACAGGCTGAAAGGAAATAGGAAGAGAGGGTGTCTCACGGCGCGGAGACAGGGGGTGCATGCGAAGGAAAGAAGAAGTCAGAGAAAGGGGCCCATTACGTAGAGGGGAGAGAAGAAGTGGACTGTTTCTTTTAAAAAAACGGACAGGCTGAAAGGAAATAGGAAGAGAGGGTGTCTCACGGCTTGGAGACAGGGGGTGCATGCAAAGAAAAGAAGAGGTCAGAGAAAGGGGCCCATTACGTAGAGGGGAGAGAAGAAGCAGACTGTTTTTTTTTTAAAAATGGACAGGCTGAAAGGAAATAGGAAGAGAGGGTGTCTCACGGCGTGGAGACAGGGGGTGCATGCGAAGGAAAGAAGAGGGCAGAGAAAGGGGCCCATTACCTAGAGGGGAAAGAAGACGCGGACTGTTTTTGAAAAAAAAACAGACAGGCTGAAAGGAAATAGGAAGAGAGGGTGCCTTACGGCGTGGAGACAGGGGGTGCATGCGAAGGAAAGAAGAGGTCAGAGAAAGGGGCCCATTACGTAGAGGGGAGAGTAGAAGCGGACTGTTTTTTTTTTTTTT
Source organism: Calotriton arnoldi (assembly GCA_963921515.1). NCBI lineage: Eukaryota > Metazoa > Chordata > Amphibia > Caudata > Salamandridae > Calotriton > Calotriton arnoldi. The sequence goes on from CAWUFW010000386.1 coordinate 1,783,896, forward strand.
AAACGGACAGGCTGAAAGGAAATAGGAAGAGAGGGTGTCTCACGGCGTGGAGACAGGGGGTGCATGCGAAGGAAAGAAGAGGTCACAGAAAGGGGCCCATTACGTAGAGGGGAGAGAAGAAGCGGACTGTTTTTTTTTTTTAAATAGACAGGCTGAAAGGAAATAGGAAGAGAGGGTGCCTCACGGCGTGGAGACAGGGAGTGCATGCGAAGGAAAGAAGAGGGCAGAGAAAGGGGCCCATTACGCAGAGGGGAGAGAAGAAGCAGACTGTTTTTTTTTTTAAAACGGACAGGCTGAAAGGAAATAGGAAGAGAGGGTGCCTCAGGGCGTGGAGACAGGGAGTGCATGCGAAGGAAAGAAGAGGTCAGAGAAAGGGACCCATTACGTAGAGGGGAGAGAAGAAGCGGACTGTTTTTTTTTTTTAAACGGACAGGCTGAAAGGAAATAGGAAGAGAGGGTGCCTTACGGCGTGGAGACAGGGGGTGCATGCAAAGAAAAGAAGAGGGCAGAGAAAGGGGCCCATTACCTAGAGGGGAGAGAAGAAGCGGACTGTTTTAAAAAAATAAACGGACAGGCTGAAAGGAAATAGGAAGAGAGGGTGTCTCATGGCGTGGAGGCAGGGGGTGCATGCGAAGGAAAGAAGAGGTCAGAGAAAGGGGCCCATTACGTAGAGGGGAGAGAAGAAACGGAATGTTTTTTTTTTAAAAAAACGGACAGGCTGAAAGGAAATAGGAAGAGAGGGTGTCTCACGGTGTGGAGACAGGGGGTGCATGCAAAGGAAAGAAGAGGTCAGAGAAAGGGGCCCATTACGTAGAGGGGAGAGAAGAAGCGGACTGTTTTTTTTTAAAAAACGGACAGGCTGAAAGGAAATAGGAAGCGAGGGTGCCTCACGGCGTGGAGACAGGGGGTGCATGTGAAGGAAAGAAGAGGGCAGAGAAACTGGCCCATTACCTAGAGGGGAGAGAAGAAGCGGACTGTTTTAAAAAAAAAACTGACAGGCTGAAAGGAAATAGGAAGAGAGGGTGTCTCACGGCGTGGAGACAGGGGGTGCATGCAAAGGAAAGAAGAGGTCAGAGAAAGGGGCCCATTACGTAGAGGGGAGAGAAGAAACGGACTGTTTTTGAAAAAAAAACAGACAGGCTGAAAGGAAATAGGAAGAGAGGGTGCCTTACGGCGTGGAGACAGGGGGTGCATGCGAAGGAAAGAAGAGGTCAGAGAAAGGGGCCCATTACCTAGAGGGGAGAGAAGAAGCGGACTGTTTTAAAGAAAACCGGACAGGCTGAAAGGAAATAGGAAGAGAGGGTGTCTCACGGCGTGGAGACAGGGGGTGCATGCGAAGGAAAGAAGAGGTCAGAGAAAGGGGCCCATTACCTAGAGGGGAGAGAAGAAGCGGACTGTTTTAAAAAAAAAACGGACAGGCTGAAAGGAAATAGGAAGAGAGGGCGTCTCACGGAGTGGAGACAGGGGGTGCATGCGAAGGATAGAAGAGGGCAGCGAAAGGGGCCAATTACGTAGAGGGGAGAGAAGAAGCAGACTGTTTTTTAAAAAAAACGGACAGATTGAAAGGAAATAGGAAGAGAGGGTGTCTCACGGCGTGGAGACAGGGGGTGCATGCGAAGGAAAGAAGAGGTCAGAGAAAGGGGCCCATTACGTAAAGGGGAGAGAAGAAGCGGACTGTTTTTTTTTTAAAACGGACAGGCTGAAAGGAAATAGGAAGAGAGGGTGTCTCACGGCGTGGAGACAGGGGGTGCATGCGAAGGAAAGAAGAGGTCAGAGAACGGGGCCCATTACCTAAAGGGGAGAGAAGAAGCGGACTGTTTTTTTTAAAAAAAAACGGACAGGCTGAAAGGAAATAGGAAGAGAGGGTGCCTCACGGCATGGAGACAGGGGGTGCATGCGAAGGAAAGAAGAGGGCAGAGAAAGGGGCCCATTACGTAGAGGGGGGCACCATGCTTTTGTCAACATAATCTTGGAGGGAGATGGCCTCCCACCACTTGGATGTCTCTGATTTTTTTAGTTTTTCATAACGTTTCAGTTTGGTACTTAGTGAGAAATCTTGAGTCTGTGGTGTTGCTGCGTTTTGCCCCTTTCCTGGAGCATGTGCGAAAAGCATCTGTGCAGCCATGCGTCGTTGTGTTTCTTCCGCCATAGTGTTCTGCGACCTGATAATGTGCATATGGTTGTGGTGGTAATGCAACGAATGGGGGCTAACCGACAAACTTTCCCGGTGCTCCCAGGACGATGCACAGAGTCAAACAGTCTTCCCCTCCCGAAAATGGGAAGTTCCTGATGCCGCGTGTACTGGTAAACAGATACACATTGGCCCTAGAGACCGCAACAGGGTACTAGCATTACGCAAAAAAAAAAAAGAATTGGATACTTGAGCGGAGACCAAATTCCCGGGGGGACACAATTTAGACGAGGAACTAGCATCTCACTTATATGAGGACTAGTGTTCCAACTCATTGGTCGAGATTGTTTATTGGTACTTCCTCTGTGTATCTGTGACTTGAATTGAACTTACATGTCTGGAATATTTTTAATGTCACTTGTATATTTTGCACACATGCTTTCTAGATATTTACATGTTCTTTGTATGTTTTTTCACAGGAGGAAAGGAAGGGGCCCACCGTATGCTGACGGACACTTCACGGGTTCCCTACCCTTTTCTTCCCCGTTTTCAGGTGTGCACATCGTTTAAGAGAAGAATTTCTCATCGTCACTTGGTCTTTTGTGGTAACCTGGACTTCTCCGCACGTTTTTTGCCACTTGGCGTTTGATATATATTTTGCATGGGGAGGGTTTTCGGCAAGCGACTTGGCAATTATTTTCTTAATGTCAGCAGTGCTCTGGTTTGCCACACAGATTCCACCTCTATATTCAGCCACTAGGCAAGTACTATTACGCGACATCAGTTGCGGGCTGTTATTTTCTGCCACTTGGCGAGGATTATTATGTTACACTTACAGTGTATTGCGGGGCACATGCTGTGCAGTGCTATATTCAGTCACTCGGCATCTATACAACATACAGATGCATCCACACGGTGTCCTACCGCCCCTTCTTTCAAGTTTGCCCCTACACCTATTTGTGTTGACGTGGCCGTGATTATTTGCTGTCATTGTATAGGGTGTTACAGCAAACAAATGATGGACGGAATGCTGACAATGCAAACATTCTCCCCCAGTCAAAAGATCTGGGTTAAATCCATCGTTCTTTTGCCCACTACGCCACCCCAGTTTGGACCCAGCCATATGCAAATCAGTCTTGACCCTGTGCCCCATGGGAACAGTCCAGACCGAACTGCCAGGCCAGGTCCTCCCTGGACCGGAAACAAGCATCCTGGGACCGGTTTCAGGGTATGTCACCCTTCTTCAGCCAGGCTAGCTTGAATCCAGTGGCACAGTGAGCAAGGGACCCACGTCTGGGCATACCCATCCCACTTAGGGCGAAAAGTGTTACAGCAAACAAATGATGGACGGAATGCTGACAATGCAAACATTCTCCCCCAGTCAAAAGATCTGGGTTAAATCCATCGTTCTTTCGCCCACTACGCCACCCCAGTTTGGACCCAGCCATATGCAAATCAGTCTTGACCCTGTGCCCCATGGGAACAGTCTAGACCGAACTGCCAGGCCAGGTCCTCCCTGGACCGGAAACAAGCATCCTGGGACCGGTTTCAGGGTATGTCACCCTTCTTCAGCCGGGCTAGCTTGAATCCAGTGGCACAGTGAGCAAGGGACCCACGTCTGGGCATACCCATCCCACTTAGGGCGAAAAGTGTTACAGCAAACAAATGATGGACGGAATGCTGGCAATGCAAACATTCTCCCCCAGTCAAAAGATCTGGGTTAAATCCATCATTCTTTTGCCCACTACGCCACCCCAGTTTGTCATTGTATAGGGGCGTGGTCCAAACTCACGTGTCTCACGCTTTTCGCTGTTGACATCCCCATGGGGCTCCATTTTGATTCATAGCGGCAACATGTCTTTATATCATTCTGGCATTGTTTTTAAAATTGTATATATTTGTATATAATTAGTGAATATACTTGATGCCATTGACATCATATGCATGTTTATAAGGTGTTGCACCGCGGTAGTAGGCCATGTTCAGTTGCAATGGCTTACTTTACAAGGTCCAGGCATTGTGTTATTTCATCTATCCATGCACTTTGTGGTTTACCAATGTTACTCTAACATGTTCAGAAATGGCCGCCACCTTAACCCATGATTTGATGTACTATGTGCTAGAAGGCCTTTCTCTGTGTTACCTCACCTCTATGTAATGCACTTCCAAGTAACCACTCGTTGTGTGATCAAGACAGTGTTACTGTCAAAACGCGTTGCAATTGAGTAATTAAACTCTGCACGAGCAAACCGTTATTCCAAGTGTGCGCCTTATTGGACTTTCGTTTTGGATTTACCTGTCCGACTGTGGTTCCGCCGGCTTTGCGAACCACTTGACAACGGGCTCGATCCCGGAAGGAACTTTCTCTTGTTTGGAAAATATATATATATATATATATTCCAAAATACGTTGCTCCTTCCGTCTCCCCCCGCCCTAGGCAGGCAGCACGCCGACTTTCACAATTCCAAAATAAGTTCAAATCAGGCGATCACAAAGGGTTTAATCCACCACCAAGTTGGTTTATTTTCCAGAAATGCATTTCGCCTGACACAGCAGGCTTGCTCACACACTGCCAACTTAGGGCGAACATAGCAAAACTCACTCCGCCACCCCAGTTCAGACATGGCCATATGCAAATCAGTCTGACCCTGTGCCTCATGGGAACAGTCCAGCCCGAACTGCCAAGCCATGTCTTCCCTGGACCGGAAACAAGCATCCTGGGACCGGTTTCTGGCTTACAGCCGTCATCAGCCAAGCTATCTTGAATCCAGTGGCAAAGTGAGCAAGGGACCCACGTCTGGGCATACCCTGCCAACTTAGGGCGAACATAGCAAAACCAAAGGGGATGATGGACGGAGTGTTGAACATTGCAAGCACTCACCCCCAGGCAACTGATCTGGGTTTAATCCATCATCATTCTTTAGCTCACTCCGCCACCCCAGTTCAGACATGGCCATATGCAAATCAGTCTGACCCTGTGCCTCATGGGAACAGTCCAGCCCGAACTGCCAAGCCATGTCTTCCCTGGACCGGAAACAGTCTGTTTATCTTGTCTATGGTCACATGGTATTGTGGTGTTTTAAATGTGTAGAAAAAATTGTATGTCGCCATCAGTGAACAAGGCTAGTAATAGCCAAAACGCATTTGATGTAAGGTCGCAATGAAAAGAGAAAAGCAATTTAAAATCCACCTGTGTGTGTCGTCGCCGTCCTTGGAGGTTTTCGAGGAAGAACAAAAACAATATCTATCTATCTATCTATCTATCTATATATATACACATATAAATAAATATATATATATATATATATATAAATAACCTATTGGCGGTCGCCAGTAGGTAGTTATAGTTAGGACCTAGTTTCCATAGGAAAAGCGATTTTTGTTTTGCCAATAACTTTGGTGCAGTTTCACGAATCTTCATGAAGTTTTCAAAACAAAATTGCCACTCCTGTCAGCTGCTGTCTTTAAAGTTTCGGGGTGATCTGTCAAGCGAGGTCCGAGAACAAGGAGGGGGGCTTAAAAGCCTGTTTTCCCAATGTTCATTCCTGTAGGACCTTTAAAGACGGCTACAGCCTGAACTGCTGAATGGAATTACACCATATTTGGTAGGAAGGTAGATGTTGGTCCAGGGAAGTGCCTTTTTGTGATCTGGTGTAAATCTGTTCAGTAGTTTTTAAAATATTATAAAGAATCCAAATATGGATTTATACGGACATGGATCCTCCGAGGGCACCAATAGAGATTGGCACTGTTGCAGATCTTTGATTATTACGAACATTAAGGCAGCTAGAAACTGGGAGTGAGGACTCTAACATGGAGGTAACTAGTCAGGACGTTATTCAAGAACACAGTATAGAGGTGGGAGAAGCGGCATCTACACCGTTTTGGCCACGTTCGAGAGCAATGCCAGCCACTGTAAAGGACACCATAGATACTTTTCATGAGCTGATCACTGAAGGCCTGAAAGAGATTTTTAGGGAGACCGATAAAGGCAGAGCAAAGAGAACAGCCAATGAATGGAAATTCCATGGATTAGTGGCTAAATTAAGAAAGAACAAAAACGTGGTGGTACGGAACTCCACCAAAGGAGGTAATGTGATGCAATGGCCTCTTATCATGTATTTGCAGGAAGCCCAGGTCCAACTAGGACAGAGACTGCTACAGGAAATGTAAACAGATGACATTGATCAAGGCTTATTCTGAGTACACACAAGAGTCGGAACAGTGGATGATCGACGATCTGCTTTCCCATGATAAATATTATACCTGAGAAATGACACTCCCAAAACACCAATCTTTTATCTAATTCCGAAGGCGCATAAAAATGCTAGTTACCCCCCTGGACGCCCGGTCATCTCTGCAATTGGAAGTATGATGGAGAATACATCCAAATATATAGATTTCTTTTTACAAAATTATGTGAAAAATGTACCATTCTATATAAGGGATAGCAGTGATTTCCTGAAGATGATCTACGACACACCCATTGAACATGACTATGTGCTGATGGCGCTGGATATGACAACTCTCTACATGAGCATAGCCCATAAGGATCGTTTAAGAGCCACGCAACATTTCCTATGATACAGACGAGTAGGTCTTCACAATCACACCCAAATGTTGATTACCATGGCAAAGAGATGTCTGGAAAGTAACTTTTTTCTATTTGGGGGAGAATTGTACCATCAACAGCGTGGGACTGCGATGGGCACCTGTTTCCCCCCCAGTTATGCATGTTTACATGCAGGCTGGTGGGAGGAACAGGTGCTTCGCAGAGAACATGTGCAAATTTGGGATGAGCACATAGTGATGTGGGCAAAATATATAGATGATCTCTTTGTGGTTTGGAGGGGCTCGATTAATTCTGTTTTTCAGTTTGTGAAGCTCCTAAACGACAATGAATTGAATTTAAAGTTTACATATGATATCAGCAAGACCAGTGTAACATTTCTAGATATAGAAGTATATGTCCAGGAGGGTAAGCTGGAAACAAGGCTACACAGAAAAAAGACAGCCGGGAATACAACCCTCCATGCTTCCAGCTTTCACCATAACCACACCAAACTGAGCATTCCCTATGGCGAAATGCTACATGCAAAAATAAATTGTAGTACTGAGGTCGAACTAAAAAAAGTGCCAGGATGAAATGACTCATAGATTTCTTGAAAGGGGCTATAACAAACTAGTGATTGATAAGGCCAGCCAAGCGGCTTACAAAAAGAAAAGGGAAGTGATTCTACTCTCTACAATAAATTCAAGAGAGGGAAAAAGTCAAGCCCCTTTGAGATTTTTAACCACTTACAATACAAAGGATAAAGCACTCAGGGACTCATTGAACAAAAACTGGCACATACTGAAATAAGACCCAGTCATAGGGAAGACACATCTGAGACACCCCCATAACATATCGAAGAGCACCATCTTTAAGAGATTCAATAGTAAAGAGTAGTACTGAGATGGACCATGAACAAAGTTGGGTAAGACCATCCAGTGTTTTCAAGAAATGCACTTGCTGCAAGGCCTGTAGTATAGGTAAAAACACAACAGCTTACCATACTCCGTTCGGAAGCAAGGAGGTGATGATTAAGGGAGCGTATAACTTCAAGACAGAGTTTGCAGTTTACGTACTAACCTGCGCCTGTAACCTATGATATGTGGGTAGTATCACCTTGTAGGTTGATAAGTGAATCCTGCAGCATATGTGGGCAATAACGAATGGGGATCGGTCTTACCCGGTAGCAGGACACTGAGAGATGGTACATCAGAGGAATCCAACACAAATCAATTACCAGCAAACAGGAGGGGGGTGATCGTACGAAAGCACTAAGTGAGCTGAAAAACAGGTACATAATAATGCTGGATAGTAAGACACCGAATGGGTTAAACCATGATGAAGAATTGCATTCTTGTTTGTAAACTTTAAATAATGATTATGATCTTAATATCAGAATATTTTGGGCTTAATGACAGACATGAGATGAGTAGTAGGATTGAAAGCTGAGTAACTACTTTAATTTGTTCCTTGCTTACTTTATTTGTCTCACCCCCGCCCAGTTCATTAGAAAGTGGCAACATGATTCAAGGTGGTGGAAATTAAGGAAACCGGCACTTGCCGAATGGAACAATGCACTAAGCACTTTGTTAACACGTGAACAGTTAAGTAAATGTGACGTAAAACAGTTAATTCGCCATTGAGAAAGGATTGAAGTGTTAAGAATGAAATAAGGCACTAGCCTAGCTTTTAGCACTTTTCTGTACATATTCTCTATTTAGATGAGATTGTGGATACAGGCATAAATATATATTTTTTCATGTGCTTGGTAAGGGCAGTTTTGCTATGAGAGCAAGAATTAATTTAATTGAACTAGGCACTTGCCTAGGATGATGTAATGAATCATGTTTTTTCAATTGCATTTTGACTATGTTGAAAGATGTTTAAAAAAATCAAGTTGCCCCGTATCATGTTTTAGGAATATGGGGCCAAAGACAAAATGAAACTCCATGATGGACGTACAATGAATTTTAATTGTCCCATACACAGGGGTTACAAGGGAGTGAGTCTTTCGTGTATGTCTTCCGGACTGCTGGAAGTAAAAAGCTAGTAACAACACGTACGTGTCATGTGACCAAGGCCGTTGCAGCTGCCGTAACGCGTTATGGCTGACTGACTTGAAATCCGTGTTCGAGTCGGCTCCGTTTGTCTTCATTGATCGCAAACGTGAAGTTGATATATATATATATATATATATATATATATATATATATATGTCCACAATGTGATCCCTTTGATCAGTGCGCTCATGCAGCGGGTGCTCAGCGTGGGGGCCGGATCCTGGCCCCAAATTCAATTTTTTCACACAAAGGACGCGGCACTCAGGAGTGAAGATAGTTCAAGTGAGTTTATTCGCACAACTCAACCAACGCGTTTCAGCCCTCTCACGGCTTTGCTCACGGTTAGTGAGTCCTTTCTTTATTGCACTATTTAAACCCAGCTGGCCTTAATGTGGCATTCTGGGACATGTAGTGCATTACATTCAACAATACATAATTTACAGAAAGAAAACGTAACTGTTATTGTTATTTTCAATGGAAGATAATTGGTTCTTAACGGCATATTTATAAAGTCTCATGATATAGTATCCTGCGACATTTTTTCAATTTTCACACATATCATTATTATGTTTTAGTAAAATCGTTCCCGATGCCGTGCCGTTAAGAACCAATTATCTTCCATTGAAAATAACAATAACAGTTACGTTTTCTTTCTGTAAATTATGTATTGTTGAATGTAATGCACTACATGTCCCAGAATGCCACATTAAGGCCAGCTGGGTTTAAATAGTGCAATAAAGAAAGGACTCACTAACCGTGAGCAAAGCCGTGAGAGGGCTGAAACGCGTTGGTTGAGTTGTGCGAATAAACTCACTTGAACTATCTTCACTCCTGAGTGCCGCGTCCTTTGTGTGAAAAAATTGAATTTGGGGCCAGGATCCGGCCCCCACGCTGAGCACCCGCTGCATGAGCGCACTGATCAAAGGGATCACATTGGGGACATATGCAAACAGTCAGTAGCACCCGAGGGTAACGCGCTTGGACTAACCGAGAAAGAAACTCATCTAAAATCGGAGAGACGCCGGACGGGGTCGGAGGACGCCGCCCGCACGAGAATCTCCTCATGGGTGAGTGACATTCGCCGAAAAAGCAATAAGCGTTAAACTCGAAGCGGCCATTGCATGTTTGAGATCAAGGCTACCGGGCACGTACACAATACGGCCGGTCTCTCTCAAACGAGCGGGTGGGAGTGAAGAGCAACTGGTGAATTGTGGCAATTTGTTTGTTTAAACATCACAGCACGAACTCAAAGTGAGAGTTACTGTATTATTAGAATGGAGGCCCGTAAAGGGAAACGGACACTAACAGCGGCAACATTATTTCAAACGAGCACAGATACAGAGGATATATCTATTAACAAAACGAGTAATGTCAACACGGCAGAATTGACGATAAAACAACAGTTCAACCAGATGGAAAAACTATGCTTTGCTCACGGTTAGTGAGTCCTTTCTTTATTGCACAGATAATTGGTTCTTAACGGCACGGCATCGGGAACGATTTTACTAAAACATAATAATGATATGTGTGAAAATTGAAAAAATGTCGCAGGATACTATATCATGAGACTTTATAAATATGCCGTTAAGAACCAATTATCTTCCATTGAAAATAACAATAACAGTTACGTTTTCTTTCTGTAAATTATGTATTGTTGAATGTAATGCACTACATGTCCCAGAATGCCACATTAAGGCCAGCTGGGTTTAAATAGTGCAATAAAGAAAGGACTCACTAACCGTGAGCAAAGCCGTGAGAGGGCTGAAACGCGTTGGTTGAGTTGTGCGAATAAACTCACTTGAACTATCTTCACTCCTGAGTGCCGCGTCCTTTGTGTGAAAAAAAAAAAATATATATATATATATAACCTAATGGCGGTCACCGGTCGGTAGTTATACTTAGGATCTAGTTTCCATAGGAAAAGCGATTTTTGTTTTGCCAATTACCTTGGTGCTGTTTCACGAATCTTCATGAAGTTTTCAAAACTAATTTGCCACTCCTGTCAGCTGCTGTCATGAAAGTTTCGGGGTGATCCTTCAAGCAGGAGCCGAGAACAAGGGGGGGCTTAAAAGCCTGTTTTCCCAATGTTAATTCCCATAGGACCTTTACAGACGGCTACAGCCTGAACTGCTGAACGGAATTACACCATATTTGGTAGGAAGGTAGATGTTGGGAAGTGCCTTTTTGTGATCTGGAGTAAATCCGTTCAATAGTTTTTGAAATATTATAAAAAATTAAAATATATAGGGACATGGATCCTCTGAGGATCCAAAAGTCCTTTTGGTGAAATGTGATTGGCTGACAACACTTCAACCAGGAAGTGTTGGCAGCCATCTTTGGACTCGACTTGAAGCCGAGTCCCAGAACAAACGTTAAAAAAAAAAAGAAAAGGGAGCAGCTAGGAATACCCTGACCCCCTAGACCTGCTCCTGTGGTCCCTTTTTGGCCCCGCAGGCCAAAAAAAGCATTCTTTTTTCTTAATTTCCAGCCAGAGGAACGCAGGATCTGCAATTCCGGCAGAAGAATAAAATGTAATGAAGCGCGGTCTCCCACACTTCGTTTGTAATTGGCTAGGTCCTGGGGGAAGTAAAAAAAACAGGAGGGGCGAACACGCCCCCCCTTCTGGGGCTTCTAAATGTCTTGGGATGACCACCTCCCCCAGGCTTATTAATTTAAAAATGGGTGGGCCTCTTGGGCCCCCCCAGCCCCGGAAACTGCCACCTCCACAGGGCTTTATGTTTAAACAATACAGTGGCCACACGGACCCCACCCCGCAGCCCTGGGGACCACCATCTCCCTGGGGCAAAATCAAAGAAAGGAGGGAGGCCATGCAGAGCCCCTCCTGGAGCCAATAATGGCCCTGTGGACCGCCACCCCCCAGGGCCGGCTCTTGCAATGTCCCACCCATGGGACATTGCAGTTTGCTATTGCTTGGCGGAGCATTACCGCTCTCGCCATGCCACAGCAAAGGCTGGCTCTCGCCAAGCCATAGCAAAGGCTGCTCCGCTTTCAGCAAGCAAGAGCATTAAAAATGCTCTTGCTTGCTAAAAGTGGAGCAGAATTGCTTTTGGACAGAGGGAGCTGCATGTTTAGCAGCTCCCTCTGTCCAAAAGCAATGCCGGCTCCCGCAGGATGTGGGGAGCCAGCAGGGACTGTGGGGGCCTTCAGGCTCCCCCCGCGGTCCTCAACAAAGTGTCTGGGTGCCCTGGGTGGGACCAGGGCACTCAGATTAGAGGCTGTGCCCCAGGGGATGGGCCCCCCTCCCTTTTTTTTTTTTTAAAAAGAGCAGGCCCCCGGAGGGGGGCCGCACAGCCCACCTCCATTTTAAAACAGAAATTAAATTTTTTTAAAGTGGCAGGCCCCCGTAGATGAGGTCCGAAATTGGTCCCCCCTTCCCATTCAAAAATGCCTGGCCCCACGGGATGGGGGTCCCCAGGGTCAAAATCGGCCCAGGGAAGGGGGGTTACGCAGCTCCCCTTCCCTAAAAAACATAATAATTTTTTTTAAACGCCCAGCAACTCACCGGAGGCTCTGCCACCTTTCTCCACCACTCTGCAAATGCACCTCCTGGTGTGCTGCTGATTGGGAGATGAAGTCCCCTTGGCTCCAGAAGGTCCTAGGGGGCCAACAAGCCCTCCTGTTACCTTCAGTAAGTCCCACACAGTAGGATTGCTTAGAGGTCTTTGGACGCCATGCCCCCTTTCTCCATCACTCTGCAAACCCGCATCCTGGTGCGCCACTGGTTGGGGGATAAAATCCTCTTGGCTCCAGAGGGTCTTTGGGGCCAACAAGCCCTCCTGTTACCTCCAGTAAGTCCTACACAGTGGGATTGCTGTGAGGTCTTTGTAAGCCAAGCCCCCTTTCTCCACCACTCTGCAAACGGGCCTCCTGGCACGCTGCTGGTTGGGGGATGAAGTCTTCTTGGCTCCAGAGGGACCTTGGGGGCCAACAAGCCCTCCTGTTACCTCCAGTAAGTCCCACACAACAGGATTGCTGAGAGGTCTTTCACAGGCCACGCCCCCTTTCTCCACCACTCTGCAAACGCGCCTCCTGGTGCACTGCTGGTTGCGGGATGAAGTCTCCTTGGCTCTAGAGTGTCCTTGGGGGCCAACAAGCCCTCCTGTTACCTCCAGTAAGTCCCACACAGTGAAATTGCTGAGAGGTCTTCGGAGGCCATGCCCTTTGCAAACACGCCTCCTGGTGCACTACTGGTTGGGGGATGAAGTCCTCTTAGATGCTGAGTGTTCTTGGGGGCCCAGAAGCCCCCTGTAAGTCCTATACTGCGGGATTCCTAAGAGTGGTCAGAGGCCCGCACCCTTTCTCCACCACTCAGCAACTGCAACTACTACTTACAAAAGCATAGAAAATCACTGGAAAACACAAAGGTTACAGGGACATTATAGTTAGGAATTAACATTTAAAAAACCTTAGAAATTCACTGAAAAAAACAAAAGGTACACGGACACTATAGTTAGGAATTAGCATTTAAAAAACCTTAGAAATTCACTGAAAATAACAAGGTTACAGGGAAGTTATAGTTAGGAAATAGAATAAAAACACCTTTGAAATTCACTGAAAAAAACAAAGGTTACAGGGACGTTATAGTTAGGCCCAGGTTTCACTCATACAAAACCAGTGAAATTCAGCAATTATAGTTAGCTGAGCTAACTATAACTCACACCCCCGCAATGCATTGCTTATGACCTCACATATTACATCACTCATGATATGGTCAGTGACATCACTGATGACATCATCCACAAAATCACTAACGTACCCGCTCACACCCTATAGAACCTTTCATACAACCACTCCCACACAACCATTCACAAACCCATTCACATACCCATACCAATACTTACACAACCACTCACTGGGAGTGTTTATAGATGATAAACTTGAGTTGGGCAACCAAGTCAACGCAGTAATTTCAGCTACAACATACACTCTCAGAACAATGAAGAAAATTCTCCCTTTTCTGCCGAAAGACAGCCAGCGAACAGTGGTTACACCATTGACTATGTCAAGGCTGGACTATTGCAACAGCTTATATTTGAATATGCAGGAGCGCTTTCTTCATAAATTACAAGTGTTGCAGAATGCGGCCGCTAGACTGCTTTTTTTTTTTGGTGCAGATTTATATAGCGCGAACTCGACCCGAAGGTATTGGAGCGCTTTACATGAGCACCGATTACGTTACACAAGGACACATTCAGGCACAGGGAGATTAAGTGATTTGCCCAGAATCACAGGATGTGGATGCGACCCCGAGGCTCGAACCTTGGTTTCCAGCACCAAAGTTGGCAGCCTAGCCGACGGACCACATCCTCTCCAGCTTACCGGCACATCGAAATTTGCACCGATTTCAAGTGAAATCAAAAGACTTCACTGGCTACCCGTCAAGAAGCGGGTGCAATTCAAATCCCTCTGTTTGGTCTTTAGGGCCCCACAAGGGATGGGCCCTGACCACTTGAAACAACAATTCCAGTGGTACGTGCCCAAAAGGTCACTTCGCTCCTTGGGAGCAAAACTGGTCACAGTGCCACCCACAAAAAAAGCAAGGTGGGGAGGGAGAAGTTTTGCTGCGTGTGCAGCAAAGGCTTGGAATAACCTCCCTTTTTATCTCAGGAATGGTACAGATCTACTGGCTTTCAGGAAGGCGCTAAAAATGTGGCTGTTTGATTGATAAATAGGTTGTAAGTTATGTATCACAGGGAGGACAGTAGCTAGCGCCAGGACACCCCAGGGTAACCGTTGCGCTGTATAAATTTTTCTAACATAACATAACTCACTGATTCAGATCTAAACACATCCACTCACTCACCCATACAGCCACTCTTACACCCACTCACTCACTAATACAGCCAGTGACACATCCACTCATACACCCATACAGCTACTCACACATTGAGGCAGTCAACCATAGAGTTACTCCCACACCAACTCACTCACCCATAGTTACACACAACCCTACTCACTTACTCAGATACTAACACATACTCACTTACCTATCCAGTCACTGACACAAGCACACATTCACTCATACAGGCACTCAAACATTCACTCACTCACTCATACAGTCACTCATATGCCCCATCACTCACCTATACTGCCTTTTGCATACCCAGTTAGTCACCCATATACCACTGACACATTCACTCACTCACGCACATAGCCACACACACACTCACTCACCTGTACATGCCCTCACATGTACTCATTAACCCATACAGCCACTAACTCACCCTCTCACTCATCCATAGAGGTAGTCACACAGCCCTCACCCACCCACACAGACACCCATACAGGTACTCAGACAACCACTCACTCACCCATACAGTCACTCACATACACAGCCACTTATACACCAACTGACAGACTGATAGAGACATTCACACAACATGTCACTCACCCAGTGATTCACTGAGACACCTAATCACTCACTTATACAGTCAGTCACACACCCACTGAATCATCCATACAGGCACTCATATACACCCACTGATTTACCAATACACCTTGGTATATATATTTAACGCTCAAACTTTTTTAAAACACTCTCAGTCACTGGTTGTTCTCATCAGTGATGTCACTGACCATGGAGTGATGTAATATGTGAGGTCATAAGCAGTGCATTGCGGGGGCGCAAGTTATAGTTAGCTCAGCTAACTATAACTCCTGAATTTCACTGGTTTTGTACAAGTGAATCCTGAGCCTAACTATAACGTCCCTGTAACCTTTGGTCTTTTCAGTGAATATATATATATATATATATATATATGTACATATATATATATATATATATCAAGGAACGGTTGCTTCTGCAGCATGGGCGCACTCGAGAGACAAGAAATCATGCACAGGTAGGAACGAGCACTTCAGCAGCCTGACGCCTTTCGGGTATGTATCCCTTAATCATAGGCTTGACTCCAAACAGTTGCTTTGCCACCGGACTTTATTTAAATACACGCCCTCCAATGGGCTACTCAGATGAGTCCCAGTGCCTGCTGGATAATGTAGTCCCTGTAGCCTGCATTTACCCTGATGGGGTTGGAAACAAAAGTCAATATTAGCATTCAGATGAATAATAAAGTGTCCGTTCTTGCCCAAAATCCAAGCATGTCTCCCCACATATTGGCATCGTCAAATTACGTGTCTAGCGGCCCCTTGTAAATCCTCAGGGTGGTGCAGCCCTTCACGCCTGAAGCCGGCGTGTAAACATCAAGGAACGGTTGCTTCTGCAGCAAGGGCGCACTTGAGAGACAAGAAATCATGCACAGGTAGGAACGAGCACTTCAGCAGCCTGACGCGTTTCGGGTATGTATCCCTTAATCATAGGCTTGACTCCAAACAGTTGCATTGCCACCGGACTTTATTTAAATACACGCCCTCCAATGGGCTACTCAGATGAGTCCCAGCGCCTGCTGGGTAATGTAGTCCCTGTAGCCTGCATTTACCCTAATGGGGTTGGAAACAAAAGTCAATATTAGCATTCAGATGAATAATAAAGTGTCCGTTCATGCCCAAAATCCAAGCATGTCTCCCCACATATTGGCATCGTCAAATTACGTGTCTAGCGGCCCCTTGTAAATCCTCAGGGTGGTGCAGCCCTTCACGCCTGAAGCCGGCGTGTAAACATCAAGGAACGGTTTCTTCTGCAGCAAGGGCGCACTTGAGAGACAAGAAATCATGCACAGGTAGGAACGAGCACTTCAGCAGCCTGACGCGTTTCGGGTATGTATCCCTTAATCATAGGCTTGACTCCAAACAGTTGCATTGCCACCGGACTTTATTTAAATACACGCCCTCCAATGGGCTACTCAGATGAGTCCCAGCGCCTGCTGGGTAATGTAGTCCCTGTAGCCTGCATTTACCCTAATGGGGTTGGAAACAAAAGTCAATATTAGCATTCAGATGAATAATAAAGTGTCCGTTCATGCCCAAAATCCACGTATGTCTCCCCACATATTGGCATCGTCAAATTACGTGTCTGGTGGCCCCTTGTAAATCCTCAGGGTGGTGCAGCCCTTCACGCCTGAAGCCGGCATGTAAACATCAAGGAACGGTTGCTTCTGCAGCAAGGGCGCACTCGAGAGACAAGAAAACATGTACAGGTAGGAACGAGCACTTCAGCAGCCTGATGCGTTTCGGGTATGTATCCCTTAATCATAGGCTTGACTCCAAACAGTTGCTTTGCCACGGACTTTATTTAAATACACACCCTCCAATGGGCTACTCAGATGAGTCCCAGAGCCTGCTGGGTAATGTAGTCCCTGTAGCCTGCATTTACCCTAATGGGGTTGGAAACAAAAGTCAATATTAGCATTCAGATGAATAATAAAGTGTCCATTCATGCCCAAAATCCACGTATGTCTCCCCACATATTGGCATCTTCAAATTACGTGTCTGGTGGCCCCTTGTAAATTCTCAGGGTGGTGCAGCCCTTCACGCCTGAAGCCGGCATGTAAACATCAAGGAACGGTTGCTTCTGCAGCAAGGGCGCACTCGAGAGACAAGAAATCATGCACAGGTAGGAACGAGCACTTCAGCAGCCTGACGCGTTTCGGGTATGTATCCCTTAATCATAGGCTTGACTCCAAACAGTTGCTTTGCCACGGACTTTATTTAAATACACACCCTCCAATGGGCTACTCAGATGAGTCCCAGCGCCTGCTGGGTAATGTAGTCCCTGTAGCCTGCATTTACCCTAATGGGGTTGGAAACAAAAGTCAATATCAGCATTCAGATGAATAATAAAGTGTCCGTTCATGCCCAAAATCCACGCATGTCTCCCCACATATTGGCATCATCAAATTACGTGTCTAGTAGCCCCTTGTAAATCCTCAGGGTGGTGCAGCCCTTCATGCCTGAAGCCGGCGTGTAAACATCAAGGAACGGTTGCTTCTGCAGCAAGGGCGCACTCGAGAGACAAGAAATTATGCACAGGTAGGAACGAGCACTTCAGCAGCCTGACGCGTTTCGGGTATGTATCCCTTAATCATAGGCTTGACTCCAAACAGTTGCATTGCCACCGGACTTTATTTAAATACACGCCCTCCAATGGGCTACTCAGATGAGTCCCAGCGCCTGCTGGGTAATGTAGTCCCTGTAGCCTGCATTTACCCTAATGGGGTTGGAAACAAAAGTCAATATTAGCATTCAGATGAATAATAAAGTGTCCGTTCTTGCCCAAAATCCACGCATGTCTCCCCACATATTGACATCGTCAAATTACGTGTCTAGTGGCCCCTTGTAAATCCTCAGGGTGGTGCAGCCCTTCACGCCTGAAGCCGGCGCGTAAACATCAAGGAACGGTTGGTTCTGCAGCAAGGGCGCACTCGAGAGACAAGAAATCATGCACAGGTAGGAACGAGCACTTCAGCAGCCTGACTCGTTTCGGGTATGTATCCCTTAATCATAGGCTTGACTCCAAACAGTTGCTTTGCCACCGGACTTTATTTAAATACACGCCCTCCAATGGGCTACTCAGATTAGTCCCAGCGCCTGCTGGGTAATGTAGCTGGGTAATGTAGTCCCTGTAGCCTGCATTTACCCTAATGGGGTTGGAAACAAAAGTCAATATTAGCATTCAGATGAATAATAAAGTGTCCGTTCATGCCCAAAATCCACGCATGTCTCCCCACATATTGGCATTGTCGTCAAATTACGTGTCTAGTGGCCCCTTGTAAATCGTCAGGGTGGTGCAGCCCTTCACGCCTGAAGCCGGCGTGCAAACATGAAGGAACGGTTGCTTCTGCAGCAAGGGCGCACTCGAGAGACAAGAAATCATGCACAGGTAGGAACGAGCACTTCAGCAGCCTGACGCGTTTCGGGTATGTATCCCTTAATCATAGGCTTGACTCCAAACAGTTGCTTTGCCACCGGACTTTATTTAAATACACGCCCTCCAATGGGCTACTCAGATGAGTCCCAGCGCCTGCTGGGTAATGTAGTCACTGTAGCCTGCATTTACCCTAATGGGGTTGGAAACAAAAGTCAATATTAGCATTCAGATGAATAATAAAGTGTCCGTTCATGCCCAAAATCCACGCATGTCTCCCCACATATTGGCATCGTCAAATTACGTGTCTAGTGGCCCCTTGTAAATCCTCAGGGTGGTGCAGCCCTTCACGCCTGAAGCCGGCATGTAAACATCAAGGAACGGTTGCTTCTGCAGCAAGGGCGCACTCGAGAGACAAGAAATCATGCACAGGTAGGAACGAGCACTTCAGCAGCCTGACGCGTTTCGGGTATGTATCCGTTAATCATAGGCTTGACTCCAAACAGTTGCTTTGCCACCGGACTTTATTTAAATACACACCCTCCAATGGGCTACTCAGATGAGTCCCAGTGCCTGCTGGATAATGTAGTCCCTGTAGCCTGCATTTACCCTGATGGGGTTGGAAACAAAAGTCAATATTAGCATTCAGATGAATAATAAAGTGTCCGTTCTTGCCCAAAATCCAAGCATGTCTCCCCACATATTGGCATCGTCAAATTACGTGTCTAGCGGCCCCTTGTAAATCCTCAGGGTGGTGCAGCCCTTCACGCCTGAAGCCGGCGTGTAAACATCAAGGAACGGTTGCTTCTGCAGCAAGGGCGCACTTGAGAGACAAGAAATCATGCACAGGTAGGAACGAGCACTTCAGCAGCCTGACGCGTTTCGGGTATGTATCCCTTAATCATAGGCTTGACTCCAAACAGTTGCATTGCCACCGGACTTTATTTAAATACACGCCCTCCAATGGGCTACTCAGATGAGTCCCAGCGCCTGCTGGGTAATGTAGTCCCTGTAGCCTGCATTTACCCTAATGGGGTTGGAAACAAAAGTCAATATTAGCATTCAGATGAATAATAAAGTGTCCGTTCATGCCCAAAATCCAAGCATGTCTCCCCACATATTGGCATCGTCAAATTACGTGTCTAGCGGCCCCTTGTAAATCCTCAGGGTGGTGCAGCCCTTCACGCCTGAAGCCGGCGTGTAAACATCAAGGAACGGTTTCTTCTGCAGCAAGGGCGCACTTGAGAGACAAGAAATCATGCACAGGTAGGAACGAGCACTTCAGCAGCCTGACGCGTTTCGGGTATGTATCCCTTAATCATAGGCTTGACTCCAAACAGTTGCATTGCCACCGGACTTTATTTAAATACACGCCCTCCAATGGGCTACTCAGATGAGTCCCAGCGCCTGCTGGGTAATGTAGTCCCTGTAGCCTGCATTTACCCTAATGGGGTTGGAAACAAAAGTCAATATTAGCATTCAGATGAATAATAAAGTGTCCGTTCATGCCCAAAATCCACGTATGTCTCCCCACATATTGGCATCGTCAAATTACGTGTCTGGTGGCCCCTTGTAAATCCTCAGGGTGGTGCAGCCCTTCACGCCTGAAGCCGGCATGTAAACATCAAGGAACGGTTGCTTCTGCAGCAAAGACAAGAAATACATGTACAGGTAGGAACGAGCACTTCAGCAGCCTGATGCGTTTCGGGTATGTATCCCTTAATCATAGGCTTGACTCCAAACAGTTGCTTTGCCACGGACTTTATTTAAATACACACCCTCCAATGGGCTACTCAGATGAGTCCCAGCGCCTGCTGGGTAATGTAGTCCCTGTAGCCTGCATTTACCCTAATGGGGTTGGAAACAAAAGTCAATATTAGCATTCAGATGAATAATAAAGTGTCCGTTCATGCCCAAAATCCACGTATGTCTCCCCACATATTGGCATCTTCAAATTACGTGTCTGGTGGCCCCTTGTAAATTCTCAGGGTGGTGCAGCCCTTCACGCCTGAAGCCGGCATGTAAACATCAAGGAACGGTTGCTTCTGCAGCAAGGGCGCACTCGAGAGACAAGAAATCATGCACAGGTAGGAACGAGCACTTCAGCAGCCTGACGCGTTTCGGGTATGTATCCCTTAATCATAGGCTTGACTCCAAACAGTTGCTTTGCCACGGACTTTATTTAAATACACACCCTCCAATGGGCTACTCAGATGAGTCCCAGCGCCTGCTGGGTAATGTAGTCCCTGTAGCCTGCATTTACCCTAATGGGGTTGGAAACAAAAGTCAATATCAGCATTCAGATGAATAATAAAGTGTCCGTTCATGCCCAAAATCCACGCATGTCTCCCCACATATTGGCATCATCAAATTACGTGTCTAGTGGCCCCTTGTAAATCCTCAGGGTGGTGCAGCCCTTCATGCCTGAAGCCGGCGTGTAAACATCAAGGAACGGTTGCTTCTGCAGCAAGGGCGCACTCGAGAGACAAGAAATTATGCACAGGTAGGAACGAGCACTTCAGCAGCCTGACGCGTTTCGGGTATGTATCCCTTAATCATAGGCTTGACTCCAAACTGTTGCTTTGCCACCGGACTTTATTTAAATACACGCCCATGCCAATATGTGGGGAGACATGCGTGGATTTTGGGCATGAACGGACACTTTATTATTCATCTGAATGCTAATACTGACTTTTGTTTCCAACCCCATTAGGGTAAATGCAGGCTACAGGGACTACATTACCCAGCAGGCGCTGGGACTCATCTGAGTAGCCCATTGGAGGGCGTGTATATAAATAAAGTCCGGTGGAAAAGCAACTGTTTGGAGTCAAGCCTATGATTAACGGATACATACCCGAAACGCGTCAGGCTGCTGAAGTGCTCGTTCCTACCTGTGCATGATTTCTTGTCTCTCGACTGCGCCCTTGCTGCAGAAGCAACCGTTCCTTGATGTTTACATGCCGGCTTCAGGCGTGAAGGGCTGCACCACCCTGAGGATTTACAAGGGGCCACTAGACACGTAATTTGACGATGCCAATATGTGGGGAGACATGCGTGGATTTTGGGCATGAACGGACACTTTATTATTCATCTGAATGCTAATATTGACTTTTGTTTCCAACCCCATTAGGGTAAATGCAGGCTACAGTGACTACATTACCCAGCAGGCGCTGGGACTCATCTGAGTAGCCCATTGGAGGGCGTGTATTTAAATAAAGTCCGGTGGCAAAGCAACTGTTTGGAGTCAAGCCTATGATTAAGGGATACATACCCGAAACGCGTCAGGCTGCTGAAGTGCTCGTTCCTACCTGTGCATGATTTCTTGTCTCTCGAGTGCGCCCTTGCTGCAGAAGCAACCGTTCCTTCATGTTTGCACGCCGGCTTCAGGCGTGAAGGGCTGCACCACCCTGACGATTTACAAGGGGCCACTAGACACGTAATTTGACGATGCCAATATGTGGGGAGACATGCGTGGATTTTGGGCATGAACGGACACTTTATTATTCATCTGAATGCTAATATTGACTTTTGTTTCCAACCCCATTAGGGTAAATGCAGGCTACAGGGACTACATTACCCAGCTACATTACCCAGCAGGCGCTGGGACTAATCTGAGTAGCCCATTGGAGGGCGTGTATTTAAATAAAGTCCGGTGGCAAAGCAACTGTTTGGAGTCAAGCCTATGATTAAGGGATACATACCCGAAACGAGTCAGGCTGCTGAAGTGCTCGTTCCTACCTGTGCATGATTTCTTGTCTCTCGAGTGCGCCCTTGCTGCAGAACCAACCGTTCCTTGATGTTTACGCGCCGGCTTCAGGCGTGAAGGGCTGCACCACCCTGAGGATTTACAAGGGGCCACTAGACACGTAATTTGACGATGTCAATATGTGGGGAGACATGCGTGGATTTTGGGCATGAACGGACACTTTATTATTCATCTGAATGCTAATATTGACTTTTGTTTAAAACCCCATTAGGGTAAATGCAGGCTACAGGAACTACATTACCCAGCAGGCGCTGGGACTCATCTGAGTAGCCCATTGGAGGGCGTGTATTTAAATAAAGTCCGGTGGCAAAGCAACTGTTTGGAGTCAAGCCTATGATTAAGGGATACATACCCGAAACGCGTCGGGCTGCTGAAGTGCTCGTTCCTACCTGTGCATGATTTCTTGTCTCTCGAGAGCGCCCTTGCTGCAGAAGCAACTGTTCCTTCACATATATATATATATATATATATATATATATATATATATATATATACACGTTTGTTCATGGAAAAAAACAGTTAAACGTTGTGTTAGTTATTGTGTGCACTGTGTGTTGCATACCGTAAATGGTACGGTTTTTTCTTGTTTGTTTTCACTGAACATTAACTATTAACCTTGATTTTTCTTTGTGAATTTCTGGCTTTATTATGATGTTCTGTATTTACAGTCCCTATTCCTGTTCCAGGCTGTGCGCAGCGGGGTTTGTCCAAAGGACTTGACCTCTGCTTAGGCCCTGCGCTGATACCCAGTGGGCAGACAACCCTGGAGATTGGATGAAGAGATTAGCCTTTGGCCAGGCACTGCGCTTAACCCATTGGAACCGTAAATCATCCTAGTGCACTGCTCAAGCGCTCACACGTCACAGACAGCACAAATTTAATCATTGATTGCATCATACATCACCTCACAATTAACATCACGGATAACATTACTAACAACAGCACATATCACCACACTGTAAGCCAGGCCATGTGCCCAGACCCTGTTTGACATAACGCACTGTGCATGGCCCTCGGCGGTGCACAGGGAGGGTGGAGCCCAAAGCAAGGCCATCATATGGATCTGTACAACTGCACAGTTCTTGACTGTGTACAGTGGGATTTGACAAAAGGCTCAAACCTTTGGCCAGGCCTTTTGCAAAGCCCACTTGTGCAGCCAGTTCCCTTTCACGTCTAACAAAATATGGTTTCCTTGTGTATAATGGGTGAAACTTGGTCTTTTTTAGATTGAAAATCTTAATCATAATGTTGCTAAAGCTAATATTTTTAAGTAAATTTCTGTTTATGTTGGCCATTCAGTGAATATGTTGATCATTCAGAGCTGCCTTGCTTTAGCTTATCACTTTCGGAAGAGGGGAATCAGAGGAAAAGTTTAGAGAAATTCTTTAGACAAATCAATAAAATATGCATTCTCCAAGACTCCGGTTTTTGAAACCTAGATGTGAAGCTTCGGCCATGTGCATTTTCCACCACTGTAAAGAGGTAGATACAAAGGTGACTCCACTGATTGAAAATCTGGTGCCGATGTTGTAGATGATGACTGTAAGAAATTAGGTTATTAGTTAATAGAGGTGGAAGCCCCACTCAATTAATAAACACTGTCCTTGTCAGGGTGACCCTCAAAAGTAACTAAATTACCTTGTGATAACCATCTGGTATCCAGGCACAAAAGACGTCAGACTTAACTTAGTGGCAATGTGTAAAGTATTTATGCAGCACATAAACTGTAATAAAGTGAGAATACAACACAAGAAAAATCCTAAATCAATTTAGGAATTACATTCTAATAAATAAAATGGCTATCACCAGAAAAGCTTTTCCCACTGCAGCAGGCAGTAGTTCTCCTCTTCCCATTAAAAGTCTTCTTTGCACAGAGATTTGTTGGTAACAATAAACGACAACCCTGCTGTTCTGACTCTGGTTGATAATATCATTGATGAATGTGCTAATGGCATCTTTTGTCTGAGTGCTTGTAGCGAGGCCGAGAACACTCCCTACACTTCTGCACATCTACTGATTTTAAGAATTCGCTTTGGCTTTCATTTTATACATTTTCATCATCAGCATGAGAATAAAACAGAAACAAACCAGAAAATGGCAGATTTATGAACTTTTGTTATGCGTCCAATTTTAAACTTGAGAGGCGTAACCATGGTGAGGTTGTCATGCACAGCCTGTGACAGCATATATAGGCTATGAGATCTACTACACTGAATGATGCCCACTGACTGATGCACTTTCTTGGCCACTTCAAGAAATCATGTATAGATTTAGCAGAAGAATGATCTGCAAATCTGCTAATTGTATTCAGCAAAGGAGTGATATTGAACTCACTACTTTACGGGTAGCTGCTTATGATTCACAAATTTGCTTGCCTACTGCACCTATTCTATGACTCTCCTTCTTTGGTGGAACTGAGACAGATTTGGAAATCTCTTTTTCAATGCAGTCACGATCAGGAGTCATGGGGCTGGATCAACCCTAAGAAACAGAGGGACCTTGCTCTGATGAGTGATATTTCTTGGTAGTTTCTTTTTTACTGCACCCATAGATAGAGTTTGGTGAGGATGTTTCTAAGGAAGACGTTGCATGAGAATTCCTGACAGAGTTCTATGTTGTAACAACGTTTCAAGAATCACTGACCAGCTTATCTGAGGTGTCTCAAAAGGTATGCAGTGTTTTGTCAGCCCTCCTGCTTATGTTAAAGGCGATTATATCATGTGTAGACAAAATTCTGATTGGAGAGTTCAGAAAAAATAATGGGCTGCAGTTACCTTCTGACTCTGACAAGGAACAGGTGCCTGTACAAGTTCTGTCTGTTAGTGAGGTATGAGATCTCAGTCTTCTTGGTGTTCTAGAGATGTGCCTCCTTAATTATCCTCTTTGTGAGGGAAGATTATGTGTTGCTGTCTTGGTTAAGTAGTACAAGGCACTCCTCCAGGAAACTTGTGCCCTGAATCAGGGATTGTGACAGGTACTGGTTGTAGAGCGCGATCAGGCACTGAAGCTGACTTAGTGAACAGTGGAACAGTTTGTGGAGCTGCCTGGGACCCATCTTGAGAAGAGCTTAGTTTTCAGCTGAGTGGCCAGTGACATCAACTGCCTCGGAATCTGCAGAGAATACGGTATGATGACTGTGTGCACTCTTGTTTTCGATAGACTGATTAGAAGTGGATTTACACTTTCCTGCCCTATCTGCTGGAGTTGCAGGAGAAGCTCGATCTTCAGTCAGCAAGATCTTTTCTGGAGGGACAATAGAGGTATCTCTTTGTTATAAGTGTACAACATAACTCCGGATGAATAGAGTGTCTTATATGGATAGATCTTTGGCCTGAGCTCTGAATTGTTATGCAGACAGAGTCCCTCGTACCCTATACTAGACGGTCATTTCCCATGACAGTCAGGCTGTGCACCTATATGATAGTTGATAGGCTCCGGTTTTTGTGATAGCTGGGATCCGTGTTTCCTCCCCTACCTCTCTGCAGCTCTTGTTTCCCTTCCCACTTCCCTTCCTGATAGTTTCCCCAATGTTAGGGTTTTATAAAATTGTTTGACTCCATAAACAGATGGATGTGATATGGCGGAGTGAAGCCATAAGAACCGTGCTTATGTAACTGATAAGTATTGTAAAATTGTGGTTTTGATGCGCCATGAAGTGGATATGCAGCATTTTCTGATGGGGGGAGGAGATTCTATGATGGATGGGATATGCCATTTGTCGCTACCAGTCATGCCTAAAATTACTGATGTAACCTTGCCGTTTTGCTGTGGACTTCTGATTCGGACTTGTTATTTGCTTACTGGCTATGTATGATGATTGCATTAATGGTGTATCGTTTTGTATTCATGTTCATATCAACAAAATCTTTAATAAACAGATCAAACAAAAAAATGTGTACAATATAACACTCGATGGCAGTGCTTAATTTGTAAAAAAGAAAAAAAAAAAGTAAGTGCCAAGGCCCTTGTCAGGAGGTCACTGCGGCTCAACCACAACACCACAAACCCGAAGGTGTACACCCCGGACAATCCCTGGCCTCTGGGTATTATGTAACAGACTGTGACGCTCCAGTTAAGTCAATGGAGCGACACTACATTCCTCCCCAAAATACAGAAAGAGAACACAGCATAACCCTAAACAAAACATCTCCTGATCAACTTCACAACGGAAAAATTACTATGAAGTCCCAAAAGTTACCTGGGCCAAAACAGAAGAACCCACTATACGGTCACGTACCTGGACACCAAACATTACCTGATATCACACACAAATTATACCCTCTTAGATCACATGGTCTCTCAGTCTGGAGGATGGCCGGGGATTGCTGCGAAGACTATACCGAGTACAGGTATTGGGGCTGGACTGTTGATCCAAAGAAGGGGCAGGAGAGCTTCGCAGAGGGACCTCAACCTCATTGGACACCTCAGGGTCATTAGAGCTTGACTCAGATGATACCCACTCTGGATAATCTCCGTCGAGACCACCGTCCAGTTCATTCCAGCTAGGGGCTTCCTTATCAATCCCTCGAGACTGTCCTCTCGGCTGATGAAACCGCTTGAAGGCAGAAATGTTATGAGTGATTGTTTCTTGTCCACAACGAGTGGTGACTCGGTTGCCATTCACCGAAACAATGGTCCAGGGATCACTCTCAAAACGTAGCCTGAACTTGCTGCCAGGGAATCGATCTTGTACTAACATGGCATCACCCACTTGCAGATCAGACACTCTAGCTCATCGGCGACGGTTTGCTTGATCATTAGACCTTTTCCTTCGATCATATACAAGGTGATCATTAACTGGATCCGGACTCCATCCGGGATGGTGAGGAATTGTGTCCAAAACCACTCGACCCATTGAAAGGTGCCCTGGAGGTAGAATGGGGAGTCTGGTGATAGCCTTGCAGGAATGAGTATATGGCTAGTTCTAGAGACTGTGGACTCACAGAGGCAATCCGAATGACTTTGTTCAAAGTCCTCATAAACATTTCGGCTTCCCCATTTGCTTGGGGCCACCGTGGCGTAATCTTCTTGTGAGTAATTCCCTGTGATGTGAAATAAGACGCCATCTCCTGTCCATGCAAAGGCGGGCCATTATCAGTATGGAGTTCTTTGATCAGTCCATGTGTGGCCATAATCTTCTCCAATTTGGGCACCACCACACCAACACTCAGAGACGAGAGTATCTCTACCTCCGGATATTTGGAGTAGGCATCAATCATTACGAGAGTATGGTGCCCATCTGGGAGGCTCCCAAAATCAAGACTGGCCCAGACCCATGGACTTTGCAGCCCCTTCTCATTCAATACCGGGGGTGGAGGCCTAGGCTCCCCTACTACTTGACACCAGGGACAGGATCTGACTACCTCCTCAACCTTTTCATACATCAAAGGAAACCACACTTTGGATCACAGCCATTTCTTGGTCTTAGCCATACCCTGGTGTCCGGCATGGATAAGTTGGAAAACCCTATCAGTAAGGGCGGTGGATATGACCAGGCGATGTCCTCTCAGAAGACACCCATTTGGGTCAGCACTCAATTATCGGCGGATGTTATACAAGCTATCCAGGATTCGCCTCGCCTCTGGGGTGAGCATGGACCAATTCTTCTTGAAGGTGTGCTATTGGTTCGTCTTCACTGTCTCAAGAGCTTTTTGAAGACATTCATCTTGACTGGTCACTTGGTATTGTTATATGGGGTTATGTGGCACTCAGATACATTGTCGACATTGCTAAGTTAGCATGAGTTTTGCTTGCCCTATGCTGCTGCTTTTGGCACGCCTCTGCTAAGAGTTTGTTTTCGCGACACTTTGCCTCTGCCCTGTACATGATAACAGATTGTTTTTCACGTTCTCAGCTTTCCCTTCAATTCTGTCTGAACATAATGTGCAAGGTCGATCAACAATGTCTCTTGTTATTCTGTTCTGGTCAGTCCCTATTACCTAGACATAACATGTTACCAACAGCTGCAGTATGGAAGAATCGAGCTTTGATATAACGTTGTTGCATGTTTTTGAAACACACTCGAAGAAAGCCGTTCCATGGAGCTGAACTCTACTGTTCCTATGATGTAAACCTTTGCGTTTAGGCTTCCAGGTAGGGGTCTGCTAATAATGCCTAGAGATCTTCTGTTATATAAAATAACTTCTTACTGCCAAGGGGAGGGTGATTAGGCCCAGTTATTTTGCCTTTTTCACAGTCTTTATAAAATGACGACTCCTTTTGTATTCTATGGTATTGTAACAATGCTAATGATTCTTGCCTTATGCATTTTGCTGCTAGTTGTGGTTAGCATACTGTTTTATGAATCACTATAGTCAAAATAAACATTTTGAACTTATTTAGTGACTCTGATTATTTTTATTGTCGACAAGTATGTGAGAGCGAAATAGTGTCTTGTTCCCGCGACTCTGAGGTGAGTCGGGAGTGCTCGTGTTCTAGGTTGTCTAAACATTCGTAGCTTCTTGATATTTGTAGGAGACCGAATGAGACACTATTGCTAGTCGGTTGGGATTTTGGGTACTAAGGTGGTAGGAGGTACACCCCTATTTACTGAGGTCCTGTTTTCTTGTGCATAGTTCTGTGTATGAGCAGAATCCCCGTAACAGTATAGGACATCCACAGAGAGGGGAATGGGGCGAGATCGGTCAGTGACATAGCGTACATTTATTTATTTATTTAAAAGTTTTGTATAGCGCAAACATGACCCAGATGGGTATCAGAGCGCTTTACATATGGTTTAGGTAGACAAAGGAACAACTAGGGGAGAGAAATCAGGGAAACAGTGGGACAAAATACAGCAGGTGCAAGATGAAATTGAGGTGGACAAAGGAAGCAGGTTTGGAGAGAATGACAAGTATGGGCAATAAACATCAAGAACAAAGAAGACAGTATACAGTAACTTAGAGGCAAAAGGAGCACAGCATCTAGTTCAGTGCATTGTTCATTAGTAGATTTTTGACTTCCCTTTTGAAGGCAAGTGTAGAGGGAATCAGTCTTGTTTCCACTGGGAGGGAGTTCCAGATTCTCGGGGCGATGCCAGAGAATGTACGATAGTAGGTTTTAAGCTTATTAAATTTCTTGGGCAAGTGGGTGCCCTATGGTGCCGAGACAAATAGTCTGCTGGGTTGTGCAATCCAGGACGGTATTCCACCTGACAATTGTACTCCTGGGGTTGGAGCATCCACCTTTCAATTCTCAGAGGTGGCTTAGCAGCCGTACCCTTGATTAGAGGAATTAAGGGCTTGTGATCTGTCATCACAGTGAATGGGTTTTCGTATACATAAAGGTGGAAATGGCGACATCCCCAATGGATGGCTATCGCCTCCTTCTCAATTTAAGAATATCTCTGTTCTGTGCTAGTGAGGGAACAACTTGCAAATGCCATGGGGACCCAGTCATTCTCTTCAAGGGATCGTTGCATCAGTACTGCATACAATCCTTTAGGACCAGCGTCCACAGCTATGGTAGTGTCCTTCCTGGGGTCAAAGTAAGCCAACGTGGTGCTGGAAGATAGGGCATCTTTAGTGGCCCGAAAAGCAGCCTCCTGCTCAGGGACCCATGACCACAGGAACGACATCTTGGTGAGTTATCGGAGCGGCTGTGTTAGCATAGTGAGGTCCCTGATGAAACGGCCACAATAATTGACCATGCCTAAAAAACTGCACACCTCTGTCAGAGTGGCAGGAGCAGGTACCTCTTTGCTATCTCTAACCATGTCAGGATCCAGAGTCACTCCCTCTGCTGAGAACACATATCCAAAAAATTGTAGCTTCTGTTGCAAGAACTCACACTTGTTGCGGTGCAGAGTTAGACCTGTCTCCTGAATTCTGTGGAGCACCTTCCTTAATCTCACGTTGTGTTCAGGTACATTCATTGCATAGATTAAAATGTCATCACTGACAATAACGACACCTGGGAGATCAACCAAGAGTTCCTGAATAGTGTTCTGAAACACTTTCGGCAGTGCTGGAGATGCCAAAACTCAAACGCTTATAGCGTCGCATGCCTACATGGGTTGAAAAAGTTGACACATAGCGGGACTCCTCATCCAGGACTAGCTTGTGATATCCTGAACACAAGTCCAGCTTCGAAAACCAACAAGCTCCACTGAGTTCGCCAATCAGGTCGTCAATCATGGGTCTTACATGTTGCTCCCTTTTTATTGCAACATTGGGCATGCGCATGTCCACACATATTTTCACTTCACCAGGCTGTTTGTGTTTTTGTGTCACCACAATCGGCGATGCCCAGGGGGTTGACCCTGTTACTTTTTCGATGATGCCTGCAGTCTCAAGTTTGCCCAACTCTTTCTCCACTAGGGGTCTCAGATGAAAGGCAATACGCCGATGTCGGAAGGCTACTGGCATCACTAACGGGTCAATGTGCAAGTGTATCTCTTTGCCCTTCAGGCACCCAATTCCTTTAAACACTGATGGAAATTCACCAAGAATTTGGGTTATGGTTTACAGGTGTAAGCAAGTGTCACAATGCCAAGATCCTTAGCAGCTCAACAGCCTAAAAGCATGCCCTTTCCTTCCTCTGCGACATATACGTGGGACTCTACTGAGTGAGATCCATAAGCTATTTCAGTCTTGAATTTTCCTCTGATCACTAGAGGCTTGTCCTGGCCATAGGCGAAGACTTTGATCAGCGCTGGATGCAATTTCGGGGTGGGGTTCATGGTTCGGTAGGCCTCAGTGAACATGATGTTGATAGTCGCCCCTGTATCTACCACAGCCGTGGTGAGGATCTCTCCTACACGTATCTGGCATTGTGACAGGCGGCGTGTGGTTTGAGCTGCAGTGCCAACGGTGAGAACAGAGTGAATAGTATGTTCCTCATTTTCGTCGTCATCCATGTCACTGCTTCTTTCTCTCACTTCTGGGAGAGCATTAATAGTGTTGTGCTGCCCTCGCTCTTTCCCTGAGTGACAAACTGTCATGAAATGATTGAGTTTTCAACGCCCTGCACATTTTTTTCCCCTTGCAGGGCATTCAGAGGGGCGATGGCTGCTTCCCCCACAGTATCCACAGGTTCATGGTTTGGTACCATCTCGCTTACTGTGTTTTGCAGTAAGGTTTTGTGTGACAAAATTGACCTGTTCCGTCTTCACTGGGGCTTGTAGTGCCACTTCCATGTGCGCAGCTCGAGCTCTAGAAAGTTCTTTGATCCTGCCTAGCGTTAGGATGTCTGCTAGAGATTTTCCTGATTCTTCTAGCATTTGCTCCCGAAGTTTTGCTGAGGCACACCCCTGAATTATCTGCCCCCGTAATTCTTCATTTTCATTGTTGAACCCGCATGTGCTGACAAGTTCTTTTAGGCGGGCGTGAAAAACATCAGTAGATTTATCAGCACGCCACCTTGCTTGGCGAAACACAAACCGCTCGTAGTCCTGGTTTGCCATTGGTTCGAAGTACGCAGTGAGAGCCGCTATGAGGGTGAGATGTGTCTTGGGAACGGCTTCATTAATGGACTTGGATATTTTGTAAATGTCCCTTCCCCCTGGATGTAATAGCAGTGCTCTCTTCTGTGCATTGTCTACCTTAGTGGCTTTAAAGAACTGTAATACCCTCTCAACCCATTCCTTCCACTTAGGAGCATGCGCCGATGGGGCACCTTCTTCAGTGAACGGCTCCACCGCTGGTAAGTTCGCAATGTTGCTGATATGTCTAGTATGTATCTCAGGGCATCCCTTGATTACTAACACCTCATTCTGTGTCTTTATGGTGTCCTTTATTTTATTTCCTTTTCACTTTGTTCAACAAAAATTGGCCTAAAAATTTTTTTTTTTTTTTTTTTCTCAGATGCCAGGCAATTGACTTGATGCAGCACTTTCTGATAGTTCCTGATTTTTTCGGGGGATTTTTTTTTAAGCACACTCCACTACAGGGGCAGATCAGCCGATCAAATCTTCTCCCCTTTTTCCAGTTTCTGTTCTGGAGTGACATACAGAGGTCTCTCGAGACCCAGCAGACCTCCAGGTAAACACTGCGCTCGCCAGTGCAACGGGAAACCTTCCAGCCTCAATTACCAGCTCCTGCAGCAGAGCCTCTGCCCTCCTCCAAGTTGATCGGGTGGCCTCCGATCATCGAGGGATGCGCGCTGGTTCCTGTACAGCCACACCGGCCATGTGGCACCAGCACCGCATGTCCCACCTGTGGGTATGCAGCCGCTAACACTGAATCGGGAGCAGCGGGAAGACACCCGCTCCTCACCAGTGTAATGTCAGGTCCTGGATCTGTCAGCTGGGAACCGTAACCTTATAGACTAACGGACCAAAGGTATGTGGGCCTGGGGGTTATAGAACAAAAGACACAGAGCCAAAATATGCTAATCATTCTGTCCCGGCCGGGATCCTCTCTGGACACCATGCCCGGCCGGGATAGTATTTATTAACTTACATCACGTGGTGCGGGATAAACCACAACACCACAAACCTGAAGGGGTACACCCTGGACACCCCTGGCCTAGGGGTATTATGTAACAGACTGTGGCGCTCCAGTTACGTCGCTGGAGCGACACTACAACAGTAAGCACCTGTGTATCAACGTTTCTTGTTGATATCAAATACTTAGATGGAGCATAAGGTGGCAAGCTTCTTGACAATGAATGTCTAGACACTGAGTTTAAAGGTGAGCATAATACTGGTGCCTTCCATGTCAATCATAGCAACGGCACACAGGAGTACGCTGCTGTTAACCAGTTTGTGATTTTTCCTATTTTTCTTTTTTCAATCTTCTTTGAGAAAGTTCTCATGACACTGGGAAGGGTGGTGAGGTACAGGCAGATGCTCCCCTAGCTCTTCTTCCTGTTCTGTAACTCCAACAGCAGACTCAGATGTCGACCTAGAGCATTCTGTGCCTTGGAGTTTAATTCACTCGCAATTTTTAGCGGGTCCTTTTCGATGGTTTGAAGCAAAAGGGACATCGCTTAATAACATGGTTATCAGGCAGACACAGGATGCAGAGATTAAATGGTCCCTCTGATTTTTGCCAGCTACATTCTGGGTATTACTTGAACAGTGAAAGCGATTTCACACAGAATAAAGCTTCAAAACCTTCCTAAAATGGCTATAAAAAACAACAAAAGCATCGAAAATATACTGGCACTATTTTAAAAAGAAAAATGATGGAAAGTCAATACAAATGTAAGTATTTCCAGAGCACAGTAGTCAGGGTTTTTCACAGAGGGTGTATGAACTGGAGTTTAATTGCTTAGTCTTGTGCCTTGTAGAATAGCTGGGCAAGCTTTCTGCATTAAAGGCACATCAAAACTTCTTCTACCTTTCCAGTCTCAAAATATATATATATGCGTATCTAATAATTTGCCTCTCATTTTAATTGTTTTCAAAAAGACAATGTTTTACTTTTACATTTATAGTCACTTTAAAATATTGCTATTTGTTGTCAAGAGTCACTTTTAAAACACTGGTTTAGTGTAAAGGGAAAAATACAAGAAAACACTTGGCACTTAAGAATGAAATAGTGTGTTTTGTAGGGTTAATAAAAAGGTTTTCCAGAAGACATTTTTCTCTCATAAAAGTGTTGCTGGGCCCATTAGGAGATGGAGATACTCAGTGCTCAAGAATATCAGCAAGGATCCTATGATGGAGAACGTTATTAGCATGTCTGCTGGGTAGACAAGCCAGAGTACATGCCGATTGATAAGAGATGCGACATAGGAATCGATGGGTGTCATGTATGAGGGCCAGGAATAAGTTTCAGATGTCGTCACAGGACTGTATGCATGTATATGCTGTGCAGCAATGTGCAAGGAACACATGATCCTGAACCCATTATGGCACTGCGAATAGCACACCATCCATCCAACAATTGTAAAAGCATGGCGAGCAAGCAGCACTTTCACGGAGGTGGTTACGAGAGACAATTAGAGATTTAACATGTGTAAAAGGGACAAAGGAGGTAAGCCGGGGTGTGGGGGGAAAGGATAAAGGACAACCAAAATAAGTAAGATGACTCAAAAGGCCTGTTAACAGGCTGGAGTCATGGGTGAGGGACAAGGCCTGCCAACATGAAAATATACACAGGCTATCGTGGAAATCATGTGGTGGTTTAATATTTCTGCATGCAATCCATGGTAGTATCAATGCATACAAAGTGTAAACAAAAAGGCACTTAACATTCCCCATCTCAATTTCGTAATAGGTGCTCTACCCTCTATGCATGGTGGATCTGTCCGCGACAAAGGAACAATAAGCCCATGGTCTGCAGGCAAATACGCACTATAGAGAGCTTGAGCTGTACAGCACACATGAATAAGAAAGTAGAATCTAATATACATATTAGACGACAGTCGTTCAAATACCTCGGCGTATGGGTTGCTTTACTCCCCGAATTGGAATGGGCACTGAACGTCACCCCACTTGTTAAAAGGACCAGGAAGGATCTCTGTCGCTGGCAAACCCTACCACTCAACCCACTCGGAAGAGTGTCACCATTCAAAATGATGATCCTCCCTCGGTTCCTATATATTATCCAAAACACTCCCTTTCACTACCCCTGTAGCTGGTTCCGTGAGATCGACTCAATGATTCTATGGTTCTTATGGGGCAAGGGACGACCACACGTGTCCCTTGATCACTGCCGTATTCAGTCTTTCGACGGAGGAATGGGCATGATGGACCTATACCTATACTATCTGGCGACTAGGCTGCTTGTCCTCCATGACTGGTTCACGGGGGGATGGTCTGACCCGGCTTATCAAACCGAACTCCGAGGCATGGACTTCCCTCGAATCCAAGCCCTCCTGTATGGCTCCCCCGTCCCCCAAGCGCTCCCGGCGGTGACCCGGACGGACTTCCTGGCCTGGCGTTCAGCTTTGCGTCACATGCGCTGGGAAGCCAAACTGACTCAACAAACACCACTCTGGCAGGGTACATGGCTAGGCAAAGTGGCGGCACTGAGAGGGTTTACACATTGGGACCACATTGGAATCTCCCAGCTGGGTGATGTGTGGGCAGGGGATCACATACGATCTTTTCAAGACTTACAAAGTCGCTTCTCCGTACACACCTCACAATTCTATAGATACCTGCAACTTCGACACGCCCTTAGTTCACATATCCCGGCGGGTACCACGCTGCCTGAGTTCAGCCCACCAGAAGCACAGGTCATGATGGGTAACCTCGGGAAAGGAGGCATATCACGCATATATCGCACTCTCAAGAACAACATCCCCACCTCTCTAGACCCGCTTAGAGCTCGTTGGGAGGGTTGGCTGGGTCCCCTTGAGGAGGAGGACTGGCGGGACACCCTGATGGCCCCCAAACTGATCACTACCTCTGCTAGACTTCGCCTCGTCCAGACCTACTACCTCCACACCGCATATCTTACTCCAGATCGACTACATAAAGCAGGATTGCTGGCCTTGCCCGAATGCACGAGAGGCGGGCACCACCTGGCATTCTTCTTCCATATGGTCTGGTCTTGCCCCCGCCTCGCGCGGTATGGGGATAAAATAGAAACGGAGCTCACACATATACTGGGTTGGCAGGTACCCCACGATCCCATGCGTCTTCTCCTGGGCATTACGGACGGTTTGGATGGGACCCGCGCAGACAAGCTATTCCTGGGAATAGCCATCGTTGTGGCCAAACGAGATATAGCCATGGCCTGGGCGCAGCCTGACCCCCCCACGATCGCCAGCTGGCGCAGAGGGGTGGACTGGTGCACGGCTCAGGAGAAACCCCTATTTGAGGCCAGAGGCTGTCCAGTCAAGTACCAAAGGGTGTGGGGCAAATGGGCGGACCAAATGGGTTAACGGGGTGGAGAGGAGGGACCCTTGTTCTCGTCACACTGCCCTTCTTATTCGTTAGGCTGAATGCTTGTCCAATGTGCTTGCCGTATTACTTCATGTCTGCTGCTTTCTAATGTCAAACATGTGAACTTGCATACTGTGCTGTCAATGCTGTCAATGCTACCTTGTTTTTGTTCTACAAAATCAATAAAGTTGATTGTCAAAAAAAAAAAAAAAAGAAAGTAGGTGACAGACGGCCAATAGTGGGAGAAGAGGAATAGCAGCATGGTTTGACAAGGAGCATGAAGAGAAAGACCAGGACAAAAACAGAACCACACCTAGATCACTACAATGCAAACCTTATTTTTTGGTGCTCCACGTGTAGTACACACACATACTCGCATGGCCACCCATCTGAGGACAAAGTAAACACTATCTTTGTATCAACAAATCCTTTGCATGTACAAGGTTAGTACGACAAGCGTCCACATACCAAAGAGGCTCAAATCAGAGTTAGGCAGGAGAACATTGGCTACAATTGTATCTGAAAGAGACACGTTAGTGATAGATTCCTTACCTTAGAATATCCCCAGGCGTCAGACTGGATCCAGAAAGTTTTTCGCTAGCAGTACCCTTGCGCGTCAGTAGGTGGCGTCGTGCGGTTCCGCGTCCGTCGCTGGCGTCGTAAGCGCCGAGATGACATCACGGAAACTACTTAGGCGCCACCCATACGCGCTGACGTCAGTTCTTTCTTTTTCCGCACCAGTAAGCGCAGATCCGGTTAGAGCACGTACCTTAGTCACTTTTTGACTACCTTTTTTGAGACTTTTGTCTCCTGTTGGTTTCCTTGGTGCACGTAGGGATGCCTGGATTTAAGTCTTGTGGGGCCTGCCGTCGCAATATGTCGGTGGCGGACCCCCACGATGTTTGCCTCTACTGCCTGGAGACCGACCACGTCTCTCGGTCCTGTCAGGACTGTGGGCCATGGCCCCGAAGGCCTTGTGGGAGCGGCACCGGAAGCTGCTGGAGGTCCGGCACTCGTCCCAGCGCCGTTCCCGGTCCAGGGGCCGTTCCAGAGAATGCTCGCGGGGCCACATTCATCGCTCCTCGGGCTCAAAGTCTTCACCCTCGGATTCGGGTAAGAGACAACACAAAAAGAAGTCGAAGAAGCGTGTTCGCTCTCTGACGTCCCCCCGTCGGTCCCCGGATGCGGACGAGGGGGACAGGGGCTTTGCCCCTGCGGCTCCTCTGGAGCCCGGGAGTCCCGCGGCCTACCCACCTTACCCGGGTCCGTCGGTGACTCCCGCACAGGTGCAAGAGTTTCTTGCTACCATGGACCGCCTTTTTAGGCCTCGGGCTCCCGCCGGCGTACCCTCGGGCCCCGCGGTCCCGTGTCAGGATCCTGTTGGACCGTCGGCGCCGCCGGCGGATCCAGCTTCGGCGCCACAGGATCCTGCGCCGTCGGCTCCGGCCCCGGTGCCACAAGGTCCTTCGCTGCCGGCTCCAGCCCCAGCACCACCCTCGGCTCCGCCTCCGGCGCCGCAGTGGGTACCATTTGTCCCGTCCTTGCCCAGGTTCCAGGACCATTTTGCTCCTACCTGGGATCCGCATTGGGACACGGCGCCGGTCCGGCCCCGGCTGTTCTCGGCGCCGTTCCCAACGCCGTTTGTCCCTTCCCCGGCTCCTGCCCTGCCGCCACGGTCGGTGCCACAGGCGGCGGAGGTGGAGGACGACTGGGAGGGGTCTGAGGACCCTCTTGCTCGTCAGTGTGACTCTGAGCAGGACTGGGCGGACGATTTGGGGGACGCCGGCGACCTCGACGTCTCGTCAGACCCGGGGTTTGCCTCTCCCCCGCCTACCATGGAGGAGGGCGCCTCCTACATGGTGGTGCTTCGTCTGGCAGCTGAGGTTCTCCACCTTGACCTCCCTACGGTAGCCCTCAAAACTAATCTCCTAACTGATGTGCTCCAGACGGCGTCCACTGCGTCGGAGCCCCTGCTGCCATTTAATGACGCCCTCACTGACGTCTTGCTGGGCACTTGGTCGCGGCCCGCCACAGGGGCCCCTGTGGATAAGAACGTTGCCAGGCGTCATCGCCCGGCGCCGGGTGACCCCGCCTTTTGACCACTCATCCTACGCCCGAGAGTCTGGTCATCCAGGCTTCGACGTCGCAGAGTGCCTTTCCCACGGCTCCGCCGGATAAGGACTCTTAAGAAGCTGGAACAGTTCGGTAAACGTTTGTTCTCTTCGGCCAGCTTGGGGCTGCGGTCAGTGAATACCGCCTGTCTACTGGGCCGCTATTCCCACGCGGTGTGGGACACAGTTGCGCAGGTGTTACCTCAGTGTCCTGAGGAAACCCAAGCTGTATTGTCCCAAGCCATTGCAGAAGGTAAGGATGCGGCTAAGTTTGCCATTCGGTGTGGTTTAGACACCGCGGACTCCTTGGGTAGAGCGATTTCTACCACTGTGGCGCTTCGCCGCCACGCCTGGCTCAGATCTACCGGGTTCTCGCCAGACGTCCAAAACTCACTCATGGACATGCCCTTTGATGGCACTCGCCTGTTTGGCGATAAGGCCGACAGTGCGCTGGAGCGTTTCAAGGACTCGCGGGCCACGGCCAAGTCCTTAGGTCTTTCCACAAGAAGCCCAGCCACTCCTGGTTTTCATTCCTTTCGTGGCCAAGGACGGGGTGCCCAGGCACGTTCCTTCACCAAGCCTGTGCAGCACCAGCCTCAGCAGGCCGCGGACGCGGTTTCCGCAGGGGCAGGTCTGGGAGTCAGCGTGGGGGTCAGTCCGCCCCCGCCGCTTCTACTTCCAAACCTTCCTAATCCGAGCTTTGTGGGGCACCCCACGTCAGTGGGTGGCAGGGTCCGCCATCATCTCCCCCACTGGCACGCTATCACATCGGACAAGTGGGTGTTGCAGATCATCCGCAAGGGTTACGCCCTTCCTTTTCAGTCCACCCCTCCAGCCATGCCGCCTCAGTTCCACCGCGTGTCGGGGGACCACTTGGCACTTCTCCTGCAGGAAGTCACGGCCCTCTTGGCCAAGGGGGCCATCGAGTGTGTTCCTGGACCGGATGTAGGGAGCGGTTGTTATTCCCACTACTTTCTGGTCCCCAAGAAGGACAAGGGGGGATTGCGCCCCATCTTGGACCTCAGGAACGTCAATCGCTTCCTCCGGAAGGAGAAGTTCAAGATGTTGACTCTAGCTCAGGTCTTGGCTGCCCTCAACCCTGGAGACTGGATGGTAGCGTTGGACTTGCAGGACGCATATTTTCACATTCCCGTCCTGCCGGCCCACCGGTAGGCCAGGAGCATTTTCAGTTTGCCGTGCTCCCCTTCGGCCTTACAAGCGCCCCTCAGGTGTTCACGAAGGTGATGACGGTGGTCGCAGCTCATCTGCGCAGGTCAGGGGTGTCAGTCTTCCCCTACCTCGATGACTGGTTGCTGAAGGCGGGCTCGCCCCAGGCAGTTGTCACCCACCTTCAGACTACGGCCGACCTCCTGCATTTGCTGGGGTTCTCCATCAATGTGCCGAAGTCGCACCTGAGTCCCTCTCAGAAGCTCCACTTCATCGGAGCGGTTCTGGATTCGACGCTGTTTCGGGTTTATCCTCCCGAGCAGCGGGTCCGGGTTATTCAGGCTATGATTCCGATCTTTCAGCCGCTCTCCTGGATCTCAGTCAGGATGACCCTTCGGCTCCTGGGCCTGATGGCTTCCTGCATCCTGCTGGTGCAACATGCCAGATGGCATATGCGGGCTCTGCAGTAGGACCTGAAGTTCCAGTGGGCACAGCATCAGGGCAACCTGTCCGATCATGTCCAAATCTCGGAGGGCACTGCACGACATTTGCAGTGGTGGCTCACGAATCGCGATTGGGTCAATGGCAGATCCCTCTCCCTTCTCCAACCAGAGCACACAGTGGTGATAGATGCGTCCCTCCTGGGATGGTGTGGCCACTTGGGAGAGGCGGAGATCAGAGGCCTCTGGTCTCCGGCGGAGTCCCGGCTCCATATCAGTCTTTTGGAGCTTCGGGCGATCTGGCTTGCACTGAAGGCATTCCTTCCCTCTGTCCGGGGAAGTGTGGTGCAGGTGTTCACGGACAACACCACCGCCATGTGGTATTGCAACAAACAGGGCGGGGTGGGGTCCTGGACCCTATGTCAGGAGGCTCTGCGCCTCTGGACATGGCTGGAACATCAAGACATTACCTTGGTGGTTCAACACCTTGCAGGTTCTCTGAACGCCAGGGCCGACGAACTCAGCCGCCGGTGCTTGATGGATCACGAATGGCGTCTGAACTTGGACGTGGCGCAAGGTCTCTTTCTGCAGTGGGGAGAGCCTTGGTTAGATCTATTCGCCACCGAAGAGAACGCGCAATGTCATCAGTTCTGCGCGTTGGAATTTCCAAGGCGGCACTCGCTCCGCAACGGTTTTCGTCGCGAGTGGAGCTGCGGTCTGTTGTACGCCTTTCCGCCTATACCACTTCTGCCCAGAGTGCTGAAGAAGATTCGGCGCGACTGGGCTCAAGTCATCCTTGTGGCTCCGGATTGGGCACGAAGATACTGGTATCACGAGCTACTCAACATGGCGATCGATCCCCCGATCCGACTGCCTCTTCGGGAGGATCTTCTGTCGCAGCAGCAGGGGACGGTCCTACACCCGAACCTGGCCAGCCTCCACCTCCATGCGTGGAGATTTTTGCGGCGATAGCTGATTCTATTTGACTTGCCTCCTGAAGTCTGTGATGTCATTCTGGCAGCCAGGCGTCCCTCCACTAAATCGGTATACGCCTGCAGGTGGAACAAATTTGTGGCATGGTGCACAGCTAAGTCTGAGGATCCCCTTTCTGCCCCTCTTTCTGAGGTCCTTCTGTTCCTCCTATCTTTGGCCCAGCAGGGCTCTGCTCTGGGCACTGTCAAAGGTTATCTTTCGGCTATCTCCGCCTTTCTTCGGCTTCCAGATCAGCCTTCTCTCTTTAAGTCCCCGGTTGTTAGCCGTTTCCTCAAAGGCATTACACACACGTTTCCCCCCGTGCCTTTCATAATGCCTCAATGGGACTTAAATCTTGTCTTGACCTATCTGATGTGCGCTCCCTTCGAGCCCCTTCATAACTGTCCTTTACGTCTTCTTACTCTCAAGACGGCTTTCCTGGTAGCTATCACCTCTGCCAGAAGAGTGAGTGAGCTCCAGGCTCTTTCTTCTAAACCTCCTTTCTTTTATGTTCATCCGGACAAGGTGGTTTTAAGGACCCGACCTTCTTTCTTGCCAAAGGTTGTCACGCCCTTCCACATCGGGCAGACCATCACTTTGCCCACCTTCTTTCCGCCTCCGCATCCTTCAAAAGAGGAAG
Organism: Calotriton arnoldi; assembly: GCA_963921515.1. Classification (NCBI taxonomy): domain Eukaryota; kingdom Metazoa; phylum Chordata; class Amphibia; order Caudata; family Salamandridae; genus Calotriton; species Calotriton arnoldi. Next base: position 1,825,296 of record CAWUFW010000386.1, read on the forward strand.
AGAGGCTCCATCGTCTGGACCCAAAACGTGCGCTCTCGTTCTATCTGACGCGCACACAACAGTTCCGGGTGGATGACCAGCTCTTTGTTGGCTACGTGGGCGCCAAAAGAGGTCGGGCCGTGCACAAACGCACCATCTCTCGGTGGGTCGTTTTGTGCATCAAAGCATGTTACTCCTTGGCTAAGAAGGAGCCCCCTGTGGGGCTGCGTGCCCATTCTACCAGGGCGACGGCAGCCACTACTGCCTTGCGACGCGGCGTTCCCTTGCAGGATATTTGTCAGGCAGCTACGTGGGCCTCGCTGCACACATTTACCAAGCATTACTGCCTTGACAACCAAGTCCGGAGAGACGGCTTCTTTGGCCGTTCTGTTCTCCGTGACTTTCTGGTGTAATCTATTCGCAGACCCACCACCGGGGTTGGTATTGCTGGGGTATCTATTCTAAGGTAAGGAATCTATCACTAACGTGTCTCTTTCAGATGCACAAGTTACTACTTGTGTAACAATATATCTGTAAGAGACATTAGTTAGTGATAGATTCCTTACTGCCCCACACATCCTCCCTGTTCTGCGAACTGATTCTAGGGTTAGGGTCATCCCTTTCAGGGCCCTAGTTTCATGGCACCAATGGTCAGTTTCTTGCATGGCTCTGCGTTCCTGGCGCGGAAAGTCGTGTAGAGAACTGACATCAGCGCGCATGGGTGGCGCCTAAGTAGTTTCCGTGACGTCATCTCGGCGCTTACAACGCCAGCGACGGACGCGGAACCGCACGACGCCACCTACTGACGCGCAGGGGTACTGCTAGCGAAAAACTTTCCGGATCCAGTCTGACGCCTGGGGATATTCTAAGGTAAGGAATCTATCACTAACTAATGTCTCTTACAGATATATCGTTACACAAGTAGTAACTTGTGCGTTAGCAGAAGTCACACTTGTCTGTGTCATTGATAAACCTGTCAATCTGACACCACAGCCACTAGCAGGACTCTTGGAGCACTGGTGGGAGAGATGATCCAGAATCAAATAAAAAAAACTGAGTGCAGTTGTCATCCATTCACCGATAAGGTTTTATGTGACCTGCAGTCAGCTATGCAGCAATCATTACTGATGAGTAAGTCCTATCTGTCCACGAATTGCAACACTGAGAAGATTGTTTTTTAGAAAAATGAGTGATATTCACACTGTGTTTTATATAGCAAGTCGTGACACTCTCTAGAAGTAGCTCATGCAACAATGAGGCCTTGACAGATATACTTACTTGAAATAGGTCCTGACCTATACGCAGCTAAAATGCTGTTCTTTCTGACCACTCTATTACCATGACATTTAACAAAATGTGTAAAAACCTCACGCGTTAAAGAAGGCGAAATAAAATTATTTGAAGTACCATCAACTTCAATAAAAAGACATGAGAAGCAGTGTTTTTATAGGAAACATAATACCAGTAAATTAAAAAACACACACGTATTAAGTGGAGATTGTACAGGGATCATCGGCACACTTCTGTGACTCCATCCAAATAAACTCACTTAGGAGCACAGCATTCTTAAACACTTTATTAGAGGTTTACAGGTGCAGAGCCCTAAAATGAAACCCAAAGATATCTGCTGGATAAGAAGTATTGTTTTTGATGTAAAGTGTTCTGGGATACTTCCATTTCATGGGCAGAATGTGAGAAGGATGAGATAATGGACAAATAAAAAAACACAGAATTAACACCTCAGTCAATACCTAACATTTGAACTACTTATGTGTACTTCAAGTAAGCCATCAAAATTCCCCAATAAATCACAAGAGAAATGAATCAGAGAGTTGCAACGTTTATTTCCTTGAATTGCAAAGATATTACACCTTTACCAGCACAAATAACCTTCTGGTCTCTTTAGATGGTATTAACATCCTGCCAGCAACTAGCAACTTTGTGCTGGGTTTGGAATATTGCCCATGATACATTTGCAGATACTTTTGCCGGTAACACAGAGGGATGGCAAAGAGGCAAGTTGAAGTGAAATTCAGTTTAAATGAAAACAAAAACAAACCTGAATTCAATTAGACCAACTGGTTCGCTCACACACATAAGAAGAGGTAGACTATGGACTCATCGACAGAGAGGCACTGCACAGCTCACTGCTATAAATACAAGCCTCGCTAGGTCTGAACACAAATTCCACCCTGTCTCTTTTTTCTTGGTTATACTTTTCTGGAGTATGCTCAGTGTATGATGAGCATGTCATCTATAACCTTGCCTGGATAGAAATAAAAGAGAAACAATACATTTTCCCATGAGACAATACACATGCACACGTTACATTCCACAAATTTAAAACACTTTTGGCTTTCTCCAGTAAAAAGCTTGAACTACAAGATGACAAACAAAATCTTTAATTTGCCCTACTCATGACGTTTTGTAGTTCTTTGTTTTCTTTATAGTATCTCTAATGAACTTGAAGGGAATGTTGCAAATTGCTTCGCTATTTTTTCCTCTACACATCTCTGAAAACATCAGTAGATTTGATTCCAACTATATAAAGCTAACACTTTTGAATGAAATAAATGAACAGTACATCACTGCTTTGGGAATGAAAGGTTAATTTATGTAAATCCCCTCCATTTGAGTATTCTGGTACAATGGCACTTATTCCATACCTGTTAGGACATGGTGCTTTTCAGGCATTTTCAAATGAAATAAATGTGCTTCTAGCTCAAGAACTGAGCTGCTTAAAGACAAGCGCAACCATACTTCTCTAGGGGCATTTAAATGATCCCTTATGTGTCAAACCCCACTGTAAACCTGAAATGAAACTGTAAATCTGTATGACACTGGCCACACTGCTCTGTCCAATAAGATCACAACATTAAAGTAACATAATTCATGATTCAGTACTGTCAGCGGGGGAAGGCTCTTGTGTTCTCTTAATGAGGCATTTAACATTCGTGCTGTTGAGAGTTGCAGGCATCCCTTGAACTGAGTAATAAAACATACAACATGCATTAAATTCCAAACCCGCTTGAGATGGGAGTGCAACACCACTTTCATTCTGAATATCATCCACTACAGATTAATGCCTTTTACTAACATTGTTCAAGTCTATGGGGTCAAAACATGCCTTGAGTCAGAAATTGGTCACTTGTATCATACCTTACTCGAGGTACCAACATCTCTCTGTTTGAAGCATATTATTACCCCTTTATGTTTCTAGATACTCTTCACTTCCAATGCAACAAGGCATGTATTGTTTATCGACCCTCTTTTTTGATTTTAAGTCAGTGTTTCAGCATGCCAATATTCACGGCCCAACCTTCATTAATAAAGCTGCCTGGAAACTAAAAAAGCAACTGTCCTGGACATAGCTCATTGTCAGGTGGATGAATTTGCTTATTATGAAGTTTTGTAAATTGCCAACACAGGAGTGCAATGCTGCAGGTTTACGACACCAAAGAATACCAGGTGTTGCAAGTTTTTCACCATCCATGCACCAGTCACAGTCTCAAATACAATCACAGCTCCCCACAAAAGAGGCTGTCCATAACATCTGCAGTGGAATACAGAAAAGCATGTCAAATTAAATAGAGGTTCCTTTATAAAAGGATTACAGTTTGACACAATTCCCAAAATATTTTTGGGGAAAATTAAATTATATTTAATATCTTTCAAGTACTACCAAGTTTTCAGACCATGTATCTTTGAGTGGTTTGAAATGGGAGTGGTTTGAAATGGGAGAACTTTTCTGGCGTCAAAGTGCAATTGCAAAATTAACACAAAAATATCTTTTTTCCTTTCACATTAGTCACCATATTTCATTTTTGAAAGATTTATAACTCGACAGATCTATTAAAAAAGTAAAGAAATTAGACAGCAAAATAAGACAAGCCCACATGTTAAAAACAGTAATAGGAAACAGTAATAATCTCAATGGGATACCCAATGCAACCATGTTTCTTTCTTCATTCCACATCCACGATACTAAATGTCTCTCAATGAATGACAAAGTGACAAAGGGCTATAATAAATCCTATCTGTGTTTTCTTGGTACTCTTGAGACAATCTGACATTCACAAAATATGCACCAGTGCAAAGTGGAAAATCACATTAAACCTTACAAGTTAGTGAAGAAGTGTTTTCATTACTTCCAAGGTATGCCTTCTACAGGTGTGAGGGTAAACACTTACCACTCAAAGGAAATGTTCTCCTTTCATCATCAATATATATATATCTATCTATGTACATGAATATATATATATACATATGTGAGTGTGTGTGTGTATATATATATTTGTACATACACATATGCACATTAAATTACTGTTACACCAGCTTTATTTTACAAAATAAATACAACAATGCCTCGCTAATTAGAAAAAATAGAAAAGAAATACTGCAGCTTTTTCTTTAGAAACGGAATCAATAGATGAATAGACTTTTGAGGCATGCACCCATTCTACATTACAGACATTAGGCATAGAGAAGAAGAGCAAATGCATTCATGTTTGCCCTGCATCTCTAGGCTTTGATACCTTTGTGTAAGTAAAGTTCAGGCCATTCCCTTTTAAACATAGGCTCTTCTTTTTTTAAAGGATTTGTGTAATAAAATACATGTTGTAAATGTTCATTTGTTTTTTTAGAGAAATGTATTTCGTTTTATCTGAAATACTTGCACCAATCCAATTCACATACAGTAGAACAGTCATCACATCTAGCTAACATCATGTAAATATCTTGGTGCAGCCTGTGGCCCTGGAATGTGTAGCTTTGAAAAAAGAGGCACAGAAATGAGTTAATTAAAAAACTGGTGGTGATGTGCATTTCCTACCTTTTTTGTTAGTGTACAATAGATATTGCGTCTTAGATTCACCCTCAGAAAGGTCACCAATGCCTATTTTTTGGGAAAGAATGTTCTATACCTGCAGAGCATGGTTGGTACACTAGAGATGATCAGCACAGCCAATGAGGCATCAGCAGCGCACTTAAGATGACAAAATTAGCTTCAACAAAAATGTATTGATAGACTATGTTTTATTTGAGGTTCTGCAGGCATAATAAGCATTTGGAAACTTCTACTGCATGGCCCACAACATACTGTTATATGTGTCTTTCATGATGAGGTTAAAATAAGATTAGAAACAGAAATAACGTGTTGATGCGCATGAAGGAAATATAGAGTACAGCGGAGTTTAAAACGACCGTACAGGAACAGTGATTCAGGGCATAGCCCATCCATGTAATAGAGCTAAGTGGCCTACTAGAGCACTAAGAACAACTCTGGAGTTCACAGGAAAGTATGCGTTTTCTGCTTAGGCTCAGGTGGTTGATTTCTACTATACGTTCACAAGAGACTTTTCGGTAACAGTATGGATGCTTTACCAACAGTGATAGAGACACCCTTCTGATTTAATTACAGAACAGATTTTCGAACGCCCACGAAATGAGGCCAAGGCAAGCTCTGCCGATAAACCTTTGAGCATTATTTTGTTAGTGTTTGCTCCTGTTTGAAAATAGAAAGTGAAACACTGCTTTCCTTCAGCCACCTTAAGACCTGGATCCTCTCGATTCTAAGTGTAACACTGGCAAAAGGTTAGCTGTAGTGGATCTACATGGTACATGTAACAAGCACAAATACAAATCATAATAGGAGCAAGTAATATTTTTGTTACAAATTTACTCACAAGACAAAATGTTTTGTTCATACAAATCGTATCAGTCACACCACTACAGAGAAACCTAAAAAAGGGGCGAAAACTAAACGAGCACATAAAGTACATGTCGGTACAAAAAAAATAATCATTAAGTGCAATTCTGAAAACGGTGGTAAACAAAATGGGGATCAGCTTTATTTTCCACCAAAAGATGCAAATCAATCGGCCCATGGGTAGTGAAGGTTTTTCATTTATCTGAAAAAGTATGTGAGACTTGTTCAGTAATCAGCACCATGTGAAGAATTCGCGTTTGCAATATTTCAAAAAGATGAAGCATCCAAATCCTGCTAAACAGGTTGCAGAAGGGTGTACTGGTCATACAATTTCGTTTTGTGTCTTCTGCTGAGACTTCATTGCAATTTTTATTCAGTACAAGGTAGTTATCCTGATAGGTCATTGGAGTCCGTCTCTCAAAGAATCTATCATTCTCAAGGGCCCTTAACAGATATCTGTCTTGCTTCTACTGTATATGTGCATGGGCGTGCAAGTGGTTTAATTTGTTTAGTTTGTTTCAGAACATGGAACAGGAAAATCATATGTACACAGTAAGATAAAGGTGCCCTTAATAAAAGCTTGTGCTCTGTCAAAAATGTTTTAATAGATCACACACAACAGTTTAATTGAAAGAAACTAGTTGAGTAAAATGACATCTCATTTTACAATAAATAAAAACAAGAATAAATATGATAAGGTTCGGATAAAACACAAATCAAGTCAGAAATGCCATTTGGTTTGGAGCGTGTTACCCGGGACAAAGAACTCTTCAGGTAACACATGCTTTAGATTCCCTTCACTGACTACAGGATTTTAGTTCAGCGGAACAACTCCAGTTCACCAACCACCAGATGCCACATGAGGAACAAACACCCCAATACTACAGGTGGGGGGAATGTTTCATTCTGCATATGGAATTGGCGGAATTTGACGACTCAGCGTTATAAGAGTAACATGGAGTTCCGGCAAAATTCCGGCACTCGTTGCATGGTGGAATTTTTTCTAGCAAGGCTTCAGAAATGCGAACGAGATTTGACGTCACCTAGCGTAATTTTCCAATGTAGGCGCAGTCGCGGTGAGAGGGCTGCTTCTCAACTAGATTTGCTGTCGCTCGAGTACATTTTCCACGGTAAATAGACATAATATCGAAATAAAAATATCGAATGGACAGAATATCGAATCCAAAATATAGAATGGACATATCGAATGGACATAATATAGTCGTTAAAAATATCGAAATTAAGGTAAGTAATATCTATTGTCAAAATTTCTAAGTACAAAATATAGGCATTAAAAAATATCGAATTTTTAATAATATCGAATTTTTTCAAAGTGTTTTGTATGTTAGTATATGTGTTAAAAGTTTATATTAGTTTTGTAATGTATGTTTAATTTTTTTAAAGCAATGATTTTTATGTTATTTAATTTTTGCGTCATTTAATTCCGTAGTGGGTTGTGGGTTAAAGGGGAATAGGGTGGGAAGTAATTTAATTGTAATTAAGTAAATATTTATTTTTATTTATTGGTATTGATAATTAATTTATTGTTAATTAATTATTAATTGGTAATTAATTTTTATTAATTGGTAATTAATGTTTATTAATTGGTAATTAATTTTTATTAATTGATAATTATGTTAATTCTATTAATTTATTATTTGTAGCGGGTTGTGGGTTGATAGGGGGATATGGTGGGAAGTAATTTAATTGTAAATAATTAATGAAAATATTTTTTTGTTTTGATAATTAATTTATTGTTAATTAATTATTAATTGGTAATTAATTTTTATTAATTGGTAATTAATTTTTATTAATTGATTAATTGATAATTATGTTAATTCTATTAATTTATTATTTGTAGCGGGTTGTGGGTTGATAGGGGGATATGGTGGGAAGTAATTTAATTGTAAATAATTAATTATTGAAAATAATTTTTTTGTATGGATAATTAATTTACTGTTAATTAATTATTAATTGGTATTTTTTTATTATTTATAAATTTTTGGTATTGAATATTAATTGGTTGTTAATTAATTATTAATAGGTAAATAATTTTTAATAAATAAATTGTATTGGTATTTATAATTAATTAATTATTAAATATTTTGTAATTGGTAATTAATTTTAATAATATTGTTTATTAGTATTGATAATTAAATAATTGTTATAAAAATATTACTTTCCCTACTGTTGCACTCACTGGAGTGGGAATAGTAATTTTTACCCTCCCGCTATCCAACGCTTTCCCTACTGTTGCACTCTCTGGAGTGGGAATAGTAATTTTTACCCCTACACTATACAATGCTTTCCCTACTGTTGCACTCTTTGGAGTGGGAATAGTAATTTTTACCCTCCCGCTAGCCAACGTTTTCCCTACTGTTGCACTCTCTGGAGTGGGAATAGTAATTTTTACCCCTACGCTATCCAACGCTTTCCCTACTGTTGCACTCACTGGAGTGGGAATAGTAATTTTTACCCTCCCGCTATCCAACGCTTTCCCTACTGTTGCACTCTCTGGAGTGGGAATAGTAATTTTTACCCCTACACTATCCAACGCTTTCCCTACTGTTGCACTCTTTGGAGTGGGCATAGTAATTTTTACCCTCCCGCTATCCAACGTTTTCCCTACTGTTGCACTCTCTGGAGTGGGAATAGTCATTTTTACCCCTACACTATCCAACGCTTTCCCTACTGTTGCACTCTTCGGAGTGGGAATAGTAATTTTTACCCTCCCGCTATCCAACGTTAAAAATATTGAATATTTTTTAATAATATTACGTTAATATATGTATGTATTAAAAAATAAAAATGTAGGTTTATTTATTTTTTTACTTAAATTAATTATTCATTAATTTGAAAGTTATTTATGTATTTTTAAGTATGTTTTACTTAATTATATTTATTATCTTATTAATTTTACATTACTTTTAAGAGATTTAAAAAATTCGATATTTTGACTAACTATATTTTTTACAACGATATTTTTGATTCAATATTTTTGTACTTACCTGTTTGTAGATAGGGAGTCGATATTTTGGTATTCGATATTTTTAACTCGATATTTTGTCAGGTCGATATTTTCTTCCTCGATATTATGTCAGTGATCCATTTTCCACATGGTGCAGTTTGCGCCGATTGTTTAGTGCTGCTCGTGCTACTGGTGCTAAATTGCAGCTCGAGCACCGTGACATGCATACTTCAACCCATTGGTGGAACTCTGTGGAATCTTGCAGAATTTTTATGTTCCTCCACAATTTCCACCCACCCGTACCCAATACACCCACTTTCCACTGACTCCAAGGTAGTTCACACCAGGGCCGGACTGGCTGTAGCGGGCACAGGGCATTTCCCCAGTGGGCCGCCAGGGTGGGGGCCAGTTTTGGGTCCCTAGGGGGGCCGTTTTTGTTACCAGGGGCCGGCAATATCGGCCCCCTGTAACAAAATCGGCAGAAACCGGCCCTAGCAAAACAGCCCGGCTGCACCCCCTTCCCCCCAGGGGGGCCCAGCCGAACAGTTTGCCAGGGCCGATTTCGGTTCCCAGTCCGGCCCTGGTTCACACCCCAGATGTGTTCACAACTATGACCCCCTTCAATGACATTGGATATCGCAATAGCCATTAAAACTCAAACATATACACACAGATGACTCAAACCTTTGCTAATGGATAATGACCTGGAAGCAAGGAACTCCATAAGAAGCCACTAGAGGCAATAATCGTCTTACCGGTCATACGATGCTACATGTGCAAATAAAATTCCTCCCTACTTTTATTCAGGTTTTAAGATTTTTGAGGATGCAGTCATTGATTTCAAAATGTATGGGATATACAAAACACTTCATCATGACCTCTTGAGCATGTAATGTTTTATCCATTATTGACTCTTCAACTATCTTTGTATAGGTGTGTAGAAACAGAACTCAGAGTTAAAATGTAAGTACAGTTGAATGCCACAAGAGGCTGAAAAGAAAGGACACAAACTCAAGGTTTGCTAAGGATTTATGTATAAAACCTTGTTTTAAATCAGGTAAAAAAAGTGTCCTTTTAACTCTTCTCATCAAGCTATTAATGGCATCCTGGACGTACTTTGGCCAACTGTGGCTGAAGATTTCAAGTTCTTACTTGAAATTTGCAGTTTTCATTCTGTATATCTAGCGTCTTGACAACCATTAGGCCCCTCAAATATATCTAGTCATCACATCTAGTGTGATCAACAAGTAATTATCTTCCCAAGCCAGACCGTCAATCAATGTTAAAAAGTGTGTAGTGTCCTTTAAGTAAGCAGGTAAGGCTATCCAGTTCATTTGTCCTTCTTTAGTTGTATTTGTTGTATTAAGTGACGGATACATTTAATAGAATATCGCATAAGTGAAACTTGTACACAAAGAACATTTTCTTTATAAATCAAGGTAACTGAGTCACTCAAAATGTAATGATGAATTAAGTCGCCTGTATAGCACTGACATTTTAAAATGGCGCTTAGCTAAATCAAGAACATTGCGTATATAACATGTTTGTCCTTTCTCACTGCTTATGAATATGTGTATGTAAGCGGAAGTATGGAAGCTCAAGGCCATACCGTGAACAAGCCGAAAGGTGAAACGCGTTGGTAGAGAGCAATTGTGCCAATAAATTAATTCAGCATCCCGGAGTGTCCAGGAGTTTTCTTTAGAACAGAGGAAATTTGCCTAGCATTTCATTGGGTTACCGGAACCCATCCAGGACTGCCGCGTTTGGAAGCACCGGACTTCCGGAGTTTTGTGTCAGAAATATATATATATATATATATATATATATATATATATATATATATATATATATATATATATAATATAAAACTAGGGAATCGAATTTTTGAAGTATTTTTTCTTTTTTAAATTAAAAGCCACAGGTTGCATAAAGTCAGCTGCCACATTGCCCTCACGATACTTCATAGTAGTCCAATCCCTCAGTTGGTTTGATCCTATGTGAAAGATACCAGACTTTTTTCTGATATTGGAGAGATTAGAGACATTGATTAGGATATGATGAAGATACCCATCATGGAGGTCTACAAATACAGGTAACAATTTTTCACTACTTTGGATCTTCATCATTAGACATACCTTTTAGAATAGAGTACCTATAAAAAATGGAGGAGGCAGAAGCTTAGAAGCCAAAACTGCAGAACTTCAGGAAACTAACTATATACGAACCAACGTCGTTCTCCTTTACGAAAAACACAGCATGCCGTGGACACAGGTTGCTTCAAAAGCAGTGTTTATTTAACACAGGTTAGACCATTAGTGGAAGTGATTTTTCAAGCACATCAGAACAAGAGGGGGTAAAAAACAGCATTTTAACAGAATTCAGTCTGATGGCCAAAGGAAGACAGTCAGTCAACAACCAGGGAGGATTTCGAAATCGCGGAAGAGGAAACAAAGGCGGAAGAAAAAGAAATACAACATCGCTAGGAGAATTAGGAAGCCCAGTGGGAAGACAGACAAGGGGCCAAACCAAAACGAAGTAATGGATAAAAAGACTGTTGTCAACCTGTCGGAACGGACATTAACTGACTTTGAGGTAGAAATTTTATCTTTGGGTTTAACATTCTGTCCATCTAGTAATTTTAATTATACGCAAAGTCGTATTGATTTGTTTCATTTTACACGCAAATTGCGCATTAAGAAATGGTATGCAACAAAAGTCACAAGTGATGTGGGGCACAGTAGAGAATGTCCAAGTACTATTTGCATTGAGGATGTAGAACTACTGCATACTATGAATGTTTTGGCTGATGAAAGGGAGGTGGAAAACGATCCATTTGTCAATCTAATGAATGAGAATGTATCGCTTGATTTAAGTACACAAAGTTTTTTCAGACCCAAGTCAATTTTTCTGCCACAAATTAAAAACGATGCCATCGATGTGTTTGAAAGAGGGGTAATTCAGGAATTGTCAAATCTCTCTAAAAAAGATGGCATGGGTGGAAGAATATAACGCAGGCACAAAGTGAGGCAATTGAAAGTCTGAAAAAAGATAACACAATAGTTATCAAGAAATCAGACAAAGGAGGAAATGTTGTCGTACAATCCAAACAAAAATACATAGAAGAAGGTATGAAACAGCTGTCTGATAAGGATAAGTACAACAGAAGCAATAGATTAGAATACGAACATTCCATCAAGATTTTCCAAACGCAGTTATCAGAATGGAGAGAGAAGGGGCTGTTAGAGCAGGAAGAGTACAACTTCTTGTTATGTAAATTTCCTAAGTTGCCAGCATTATATTTACTGCCCAAAATCCACAAAAACCAACAGAATCCCCCTGGAAGACCCATTGTTTCCTCCAGGGGGAGCTGTCTCGAAAACACCTTGAGGTATGTAGATTTCTTTTTGCAGACCTTAGTAAGGAAACTTCCATCCTACGTCAAGGACACGGGAGATTTCCTTAGACGTTTAGACAGCATTGAGTGGAGAAGTGAATATTCCTTACTTTCGTTGGATGTAACAGGTCTGTATACATGTATTCCACATGATCTGGGCCTACAAGCATGCAGACATTTCCTTAATGAAAGGTCTATCTCCTATCTCTTCCACACCGAGATGCTGATAGAGATGATGTCCATTTGTTTAAAACAAAACTTTTTTATTTTTGACAGTAAAATCTTCAAACAGACCCTCGGAACATCGATGGGGACCTGCTTTGCGGGTCTCTATCTAGGGTACTGGGAGGAGAAAGTGGTAAGAGAATTGGATATCTTTAAAAACAAGTAGCTATCTGGGCACGCTACATAGATGACATCTTCTGTGTGTGGAAAGGAGATGAGAAGGAAGCTAAAGAGTTTGTGGAAATTCTCAACGTTAACAGTTTCAATCTACAGTTCACCAGTCAGTGGTTGAGAGAAACCATCGAATTCTTAGATTTAAAACTGACCATTCAGGGCCACCAGTTAGAAAGTTTCCTATTTCGAAAAGCAACAGCTGGAAATAGCCTCCTTCACGCACGTAGCTGTCATCCGAGCTCTCTAATAAGTAGTATACCACTGGGAGAGCTATTATGTGCAAAGCGTAATTGCAGTACACCAGAGAGGTTTGCCATAGAAAAACAGGTGATGACTGAGAGATTCCTTGAAAGAGGATACTCTCAATCGGTAATCCAAAAAGCAATATCTGAAGTTCATGAGAGAACAAGAGCATCATTGCTGTTGGCGAAAGATGACAGGAAAGAAAAGTCTGAACAGAAGATCAGGTTTATTACAACGTACCATAGACAGGCTCAAGAGATAAGGAAAAATTTGAATAAATACTGGCCAATTTTACAAACTGACAAAGATCTAGCAAAAAACATAGAATCTTTTCCACAGATCACTTTCAAGAAAACCAAATCGCTGAAGGATACACTGTGTAGAGCCCTGGAGCCACCTCCAGCTAAAGTTTCAGGAATACAAGGGTTTTTTACATGTCGTAATTGCAAAGCCTGTAAGAATAGTAGAAATTGCAAAGAATGCAAATTATCCCCCGACTGTAAGCCATATCAGATCACCAAACACACATCGTGCAATACTGATTACGCAGTTTATGCCCTGTTTTGCCCCTGTCAGAAAGCTTACATTGGCAGTACAATCCACAAGGCTAAGAAAAGGGTGTTAGAACATCTTCGCGCGATTAAGAATGGAGATAAGCAATATCCAGTTGCGCGACATTTTCAGACCCATCACAACCAGAATAGCAATCTACTATGCTTTTGTGTGTTAGATACAATAAGAGTCAATGAACGAGGTGGCAACAGAGTACAAGACTTGCGACGTTTAGAATCTAGGCTAATAATTCAGTACAGAACGCTAGTGCCAGTTGGCCATAATTGCGACGAGGAACTTGCAGTACACCTAGGTTAAGTAGACCATAGCAATATGAGTATTAAAATTGGTCATTCAGTATCAATATAGCATCATCAATTTCAGCAATACTTTAGTGTGAAAAAAATATCAGAATAGCAATTTATTGTAAAAATGCCACTGTCTCATTACAGTTTTTTAGATATTTTCACTGTGTAGTTTAGGTTAGGATATTTATTTGGTATTAATGTCACTATTTTGTTAAATTGCAGATGATGTGATTGCAGCTAAGACGAAGAATGCAAGAGAGTCATATCGGCACGCCACTGGAATGCAAACTGGGGCGCAATTGTGGTGGTGGTATTATCTAGCTTTTTCGGGCTCGACGTGAAGGATAGTTTATAAATAGATGTTACAAGTATCATGGTCATTATATATATAAGTGGAGTGGCCGTGTGGCCACTGGGTGAATTATGTTCATTAAATGCAAAAACGTAGCGGCTGGTTGGCCACAGGGTCAATTTAGCTCGTACACCACCATTGCAGTGCCCACTGGGGCAGAATTGGTTGGTGGCTTTATTTATGTAATTTATGTACTCTACTCGAGCTCGCTGTCAATGACATTTTGAGAACTGACTTGAATTAACATCAAAGACATCTGTTGTACAAACGTAGAGATCGTATGGCCACTAAGTAAAATCAGTTCGGTTAAGATGCCATCTGAAATGGAGTGTAAAATTTCAGTATTCAAATTTATGAACTGCAATCACTTTTCTTTTTATTAATTGTTATTATATTTGTAATATTGTGCAATTTAACGTATTACAAGTCAGAGTGAGTTAACTCTGAATATGGAAGTCTGTTTTCACTGGTCACTGTGGTGAAGTCACATGTCTATTTAACGTAACGTTGCAACTGACACAGTACTCGTGAACAAGGGAATTTTTCCCGAAACGCGTAGAGGTGGTCTAACCTGTGTTAAATAAACACCGCTTTTGGAGCAACCTGTGTCCACGGCATGCTGTGTTTTTCGTAAAGGAGAACGGCGTTGGTTCGTGTTGTGAGGTTCGCCACCTCGCCGTGGAACGCCGTCCTAAGTGGAAGGGGTAAGGCGATCACGGTGCGCTGTTTGGCTGTTTAATATATATATATATATATATATAATATAAAACTAGGGAATAGAATTTTTGAAGTATTTTTTCTTTTTTAAATTAAAAGCCACAGGTTGCATAAAGTCAGCTGCCACCCTGCCCTCACGATACTTCATAGTAGTCCAATCCCTCAATTGGTTTGATCCTATGTGAAAGATACCAGACTTTTTTCTGATATTGGAGAGATTAGAGACATTGATTAGAGATATGATGAAGACACCCATCATGGAGGTCTAAAAATACAGGTAACAATTTTTCACTACTTTGGATCTTCATCATTTGACATACCTTTTAGAATAGAGTACCTATAAAAAATGGAGGAGGCAGAAGCTTAGAAGCCAAAACTGCAGAACTTCAGGAAACTAACTTTTGTGTTCAGCCTGTCCTACCTGCGGATCTTCCAAAAAAGAGTCATGCAGGACCTTACTACAAAAGCTATACATGGTTCCTGATGCCTTTAAGAGGTCAATGTTTTGTCCACCCATTAATTGGATCCACAACAAATGACGAAATTATCTGCTTATTTAAATAGGGACTGTCACTTTTGTAAATGAAGGTAATAGGGTTAGGGCCTGAGAAGCCAGATCTTGATAGAGGTACTGTTTAATAGTAGGAGGCTGTGCAACGTAATAAGTTAATTGCATGAAATATATGTGAAATTGTATAGTTTAAATTGCATTGTAAATTAAACAGCCACTGAATAACAAAAAAGAAATATTGTGAACTTTGTTACACTTTTCTTTGAGAGGATGCAACCTTAATTAGAACAGAAGTATATAACACTGCTACATTATATGAATCCGTATTGCTGTAAACTTGGTGCCTAGAGAGAAATACATTCCGAGTCAAATCCATCAATCTAAATAGAAAAACATTAAAGTTTACAATGCACTGCCATGTAAGGAAGCATACGGTTCAGGAGTGAAAGGAGAAAAAGTTGTGATACTAAAACTAGTTTATTTAATGCAATTTTACAAGGTAGGGTGCAGACATGACCCTCTATCCACTATGAAAAATATCTTATCTGTTTTGGCCAACGAGGCCAAAGCTCAGGAGCATTTTTCTGGGTCACAGAAAAAGTGTTAATGCAATGACAATTAAGATCATAATTAAAAAAGTGTGAGTATGAGAGCACACAGCCATTTTCTTCAAATAACACGTATTGAAAGTAAGTCTGAACATACCCGTGGCAGCTAAGAAGGCACATTCAGTCAGTGTTAAGTAAACAGCGTCTTCACATGCCAGGATAGAACTAGTGAAAGACACTTCAAGAGATAATGGAAATAAATGCCAAGATCAAGCCGAGTTAAACCAAACAAATGCACAGCTCTCCATGGCCAAGCAAGTCAACGCAGTCTCCTCCTCCTGCTTCAACACCCTCCGCATGCTTCGCAAGATCTACAGGTGGATCCCGACAGACACAAGAAGAACAGTCACCCAGGCCCTCGTCAGTAGCAGACTGGACTATGGGAACGCCCTCTACGCGGGAGCCCCGGCCAAGCTCATCAAGCGACTGCAACGCATACAAAACGCCTCCGCACGACTGATCCTCGACGTACCACACCACAGCCACATCACCCCCACTTGAGGAACCTGCACTGGCTCCCCGTCGACAGGAGGATCACCTTCAAACTCCTCATCCACGCACACAAGGCACTCCACAAAACTGGCCCAGCCTACCTCAACAGACGACTCTTCTTCTACGTCCCCAACCGCCAGCTCCGCTCCGCCGACCTCTCCCTCGCCACCGTCCCTCGCATTCGAAGAACAACCACCGGCGGCAGATCCTTCTCACACCTCGCCGCCAAGACCTGGAACACCCTTCCACTAAGCCTACGACAGACCCAAGACCTGCTGACCTTCAGGAGGCTACTCAAGACCTGGCTGTTCGACCAGTAGCAGCATCCCCCCCCTTCCCTCTCCCCAGCGCCTTGAGACCCTCGCGGGTAAGTAGTGCGCTCTACAAATTCTGTGATTGATTGATTGATTGACAGCTAAATGGGAACACCAAGAATATGGGAGATAAATTCACATAGTGGCAGATTAATAAAAACAGAATCCTTGTGACCTGACAGACCATGCCTCAAAGTAATGCAATTCTTTAACAAAATCAAGCAAAGCTACAATGTCATTTTCAATTGGTATCTTAATGAAGTAGGATACAGATCCAGACACTGTGTTCAGATGCACAGCAATGCTTTAATTGACAATCTTGGCTTCAAAACCTTTGCAAAAGTAAGCTTAAAAGGTATGCACCAATCTTTTGGGGAAGCACAACAAGTGAAAGACTGTGCTCTTGCATAAAAATAGGAACCCCGTACCTGGACAAAAAGTTGCTTAGATTGCCTCATGTCTATATTTTGCCAATGTAATAACTTAAAAGGCTCATCCAATTGTATTTTGTACCAAAACAGGCGAATGCATTGCTTGTTGATATGAAGATCAGATATCACTTTTAGGTTAGATAGGTTATTATATATCACTACTTTGACTCTATGCAACATCATGTAGGGGGTACTCAATAAAGAAGGCCTGAATTTCATAGACTCCTCTGGCAGAATTAAACAGGTAACTTCCGAATTACATACCCCCAAGATACAACATATGCAGAGGTGAATGGATAAGACACTAGAATTATATAAATGTTACAGTCAACGGGTTGAGTACATCTACGAGTAGCAAATTGGTGGAAATAAGAGAACTTTTGGTTTTAAACATGATAATATTTCAGATTACCCTAAATGTGAGAAAATGTGGGCAAGATGCAAAGAAATATTCACAACAAATAAGCATAACAAAACACAGGACCACACCATTGAGAGGGACGATGGAGGAAGGAGGAATTTCTCTCAAAGAAGGTGAACCGATATTCACGAAGTAGATCCTCAGGAGACCTCAAATGAAAAACCCCAAAATATGAAAGGACAGCTGCCACTCAAAGGATGCTTGTGACAAAAACAAGGACCAAACAAGTAGTAGTGAGAAGAAACTGGGACGGAAGAGAAAGTAAAGCGCAATATATATGAACATTAAAACTCTGAAGGTATTATCAGGTATTGAGAAACTCCAAAAGGATGGCTGACAGTTGTGGGTAAAGGCGCATATTCAGACCAGTGAACTGAACAAATAGAAAACTAATCGGCCATGAACATAAAGCCCAAGATCTCAGAGAAGCTGAAACTACCAGAAGGAGCTATGGGATCAAGATTTGCTGTGTTTTCATACTGAAAATCTGCAGAATCAAGTCAAATCCTGGGGGCCCCAATACAATGCTCAAGCTGTGTCCGTAGCATGAGAAGCGAAGTGTTGTGGGCAACCCAAAACAAAAGATACATCTGCATACTTGATTAACTATACTTGTATTTACAGATGGTTCCCCAGTGAGATATACTACGAGAAAGGTATTTGAAGAGGTAAAGAAATGCTTCCAGGCCATGAGCTGTGAAAATACCAGTTCTCTAATCATCAATGCTAAAGGTTATTGGTGGAGAGAAACAATACGCCTTCCTTACCAGAGAGAAGATGGTAAGGTTATTACAAATATTGGTCCTGCCAGCAAATGAGTACGGCAACCAAGAGTCACACAAGAGATCTTGACACATTCCTGAGCAGACAACAGGAGGAAACAGCAAGACACATACAAAAACTGGACAAGAAAAACCCCACAAGCACTCCCAACCTACCCACCTCTTTGTTTTCACTGTCATCCTCCATCCCTAACCTTTCCCCACTGCAGGATTCAGGAACGCATTCAACACAATCCAACCATTGTTTACTGCATCCATCCATTTCAGGAAAACTGCATTTCAGCCAAAATCCAAGACAGAAGGAAACCACCACTCATTCTTTTAAAATCTCTTCTAACCCACCCAATTATTGGCTACATCTCAGGTCACAACCTACACCGTATTAAACCAACTCCTCCTGACATGATTCACCTCTTCACTATCTTAATGAACCATCTAAGCAAGTGCATACCCTCCTGCTCTGAAAGACAGATGGGACTCCCTTTGAAAGGGTAAGCAATGTGACACTTCTCGAACTGTGATTCCTCTCAAGCAAGATGGGAAAGAATCCTGCCCGATTATAGTATTACTGGAGTGCTAAGATCACAAATACAGGGTTCTGCAAATTAAACAACAATTACAAGGTTCTGCAAATTAAACCACAACCTCATTAACCCCTTCGATGCGCATGACGAGCTCAGCTCGTCATGCTGCGCGGTGGGCATGTGCGCATGACAAGCTGAGCTCGTCACGACCACGCCCGCGATCGGAATGTCCAGCACACGAGCGGAATTCCGATCGCGGCGAAGGTGTTAAAGAGAACATAAAAAATACAGACGTTGACAGTCATTGGTAAGGACACTTTTAGAGCAAGACTGCCTGCCCCACATGTTTTCACATTGACCAATGAGCACCAAGTGATACCACTGAAGCAGGGATGAGAAGATTTCTCTAAATACTACGGTGTTCAAATGAGGCTGGTGATAATTTTCCCTAACTTACTGAGAGGCCCAACTGAAAAGTAGGTCAGCTCTTCATAGGAGAGAATTCAATGCTTATTCAAATAAGCTTGAAATCTACTGACCTGGAGTCTTGGTGTCTCCAAATCAGGCCTCCTTTATCTCTTGTCCTTCAAAAGGAAATACATTTCCAGCATCGACTCTGATCTTACAAGCCAGTCATCAAGGTACAAGTAAACAAATATGGCCCGTTTCATAAGAAAAGCTGCCCCACAGTCATACGCTTCGAGAAGATACTCAAGGTTAACCTGAGGCTGAATCGAAGGGCCTTAAATTGGTATGCTTCAACTTCCATCGTGAACCTTAAGAAATCCTTGGCACATAAATGGTGGCAACATGCTCTTCTCCACCCTGAGGATGTATGCTGGGCCCCCGCCCACAACAAACAGAGAGATCCCTGTGCTCCATAAGAAATACTGTTTACAGCTGCACGTAGACAGCTTTGATGCTGAGGGGAATTTGTCTCTACATCTAGCCCAAGATGAGGACCCGAGGATGACAGTATTGGTTTTGCACGGCCCCAATGGACGATTGAGCTGGTGGGAGTAGCAATGAAGTCTCTCTGTTGTACTGACATCAGCATGACCAGTACTGTCAGGTGTGTGGGTGGAAGAGGAGCTGACAAGGAGCTAGTGAGAGATCTTCAGCTGTTCCCGATGGGGAATTGTTGGTCCAGGCCATCTATTATGTGGTGGAAATCTTAAGGTCAATGCCACCAGATTTTGACTGTGGCAATGATCCATTTGGAAATATTGCGGAGGACATCAGAGACGACAAAAAACATAGAGCAAGGAGATTATTAGCGAGGTCCATCATCTGGAAGGTAATGCATGGATGAGCTGTTGCTGGAAGAAGAGTGTGAACAGTTCATTCCTAAAAGGCAGAAGTGATGGTGCTTGCCAGATCTAGGTGGGAAGAGTTTCAAATTCTTAGAGCGCAGCAGGAGAAGGCTTTGCCTTTTTTTCCTCCATATTGCATCAAGCCTGATAAGATTGGTACTGTGAATTTACATTAGCCATCTAAGATCTTGATCAAGTTTAACGGATATGGTGGAGCACTCACGTTTTCTGCTTTATGGGTGATGCAGCAGAATTTGAAGGTGACGCAAGACAGAAGAAACAAGCTGTGTTCTCTGAGGGTGTGTGAGATTCTTTTAAACATCCTAGGATCCTCAATCAGTCAGGGAGCGGTGTGAAGTTCACTCTTTAGCACAATTGTAATTCTGCGGCACCTGAAAATTGCCTTGCTCAAGAACACTCTGAAGTCTGAAGTCTGAAGAATGATGAGTTTGTGTCAGGAAATCTGTGTTTTTTATGAGACGTGTTGTGATGTGGGAGATCATATCAGTGTGGAATCCTAAGTATTTGCACAGAACCAGTTTTGGGGATAGAGCCATTAAGACTTGATCATTGACAGCCAATCTGCTACATGTTCTTTCTGTTTGTTACTAGTGGCCGGGATAGAGCTTTAAGTAAGACTTAGACATTCAAGTCTGGTAAGGAAATCTATGATCCAGACAATGCATTTCATGATGTGATGTTAGAGGGAACAGGATGTAATCCACAAACTGAGGGATCTTGATGTTTTAGTTGTCCGGGAGCTCTCCAAGGGCTTTCATGTAGAGGTGAATGAAAATAAAATAAGAAGATGGCTAGCTGGCAGCAGATTCAGAGTGGGGAGATATGCTATCAGAAGTGGGAAAAGAGGACATCAATTCTGAACCTGGCTGTCATACTTGAAAAACCTGAAATGATTATGTATCAGTTAACTTGCTACCACTACCAACATTTTCGATGAACAGAAACAGGCTGAGCCAACTAAGTATTAAGAGAACTGGACAAGGAACAGAGGTGTGTGTGTGTGTGTGTATATATATATAAATGTATATATACATATATATATATGTATTCACACACACATATATATATATATACTGAAAAAAACAAAGATAAAGTAACATTATATTTAGGTGTGATAAAAAGATCTGTTTAAAAAAACTTAGAAATTCACTGAAAAAAACAAAGGTTAAATTAACGTTATAGGTAGGTGAATTTGTCAGTGACAACATTAATGTTTTGAACTATAAAAACAACAGAAATTTACCATTTAAAGTCAGCAGCGCTAACTGTAACTTGCGCTTCTGCAATGCACTGCTTATTACCTCACATATGACATCACTCATGACATTTTCTAGGACATCATTTATGACATCAATCATGACATCTCAAATTACATCATTGATGACATCACTGCTGCTCCAACCGGAGCAATATATTGATCTGTTTCCCTGCCTGCATCACTGAGGAAAACAGATGAGAAGTCCGCTCCCAGCAGCCGGGGGCATTATCAAAGCTCCCACCCACTGCGAGTGGACTTGGTGTTTGCTCCCACTTGGCGGGAAATTCAAAAATGCTCCCAAGCGAGATCAAACATAGGTTTCCCTGCCAGTGCCACTGAGGGCAGGGAAGCCGCTATGTCCTGGGGTGGGCTCCCGGGACATAGCTTACGAGCCGGCCCTGGGAGATGGGGTGGGCTCCTCTGGGACTTTTGAGGCTAGTGGAGGGGGGCTGCGTGCCCCCCCCATTTTATAAAGTTTTGGCCCCAGGGATGGGCTCCCCAGGGACTCTGGAGGCTCGGTGAGGGAGCTGCATGGCCCCCTACCCATATAAAGTTATTTTCAGCCCTGGGCATGCACTCTCCGGGGCCTCTGCTGGCTCAGGAAGAGGGGGAGCACACAGCACCCTCCCCTTTATGAACACAGTCCCGAGGGTGGACTCCCCGGTGCATAGGGTTATTAAATGCGGGCCTGGCCGCCATTTTTTCCCTGATCCTACAAGAGTCTAGTGGGATCACAGTATTTTTTGCCAATTTTGTTTTCTTTTTGGCCGGGTGGGTCCTCTAGGTCCCCCCATGGGGCCTAGGGGGTCTGGGTATCTAAATATATCTATATATATGTTTATTCCTGCACCGCCTAGTCATGGAGTAATGCTGCTTGCACAAGTGGCATCATCTACAGGACCATCATCTGCTTTCCAGGATTTTGATCTAATCAAGTCGCCTGTATCATATGAGATTCTTTGGTACTAGCCAGACCAAGCTGAAACTGCTTCTTGCAAGCACAAAAAGGTGTTCTTCCAGCCATCTGCTCCAGATGGCAACGGAATCCCTTTACTAGCGGCAAACATGAATTGCGGAAGACGAGGCCCAAAAGGCAGCTAAGAAATGGCAATAGGACACATTTGGCTAAATTAGTTCTACATATTATAAACAATTTAAATTTCCCAGGGTTAACTGCGGTTCCAATTTAGGATGCTTCTTTTCAGACTCTGCTTTTGGAGACACAATTGATATACATCTCCATTTACAGACGCACTCCTTGAAGGCTGTCAGTTTTAATGCTTGCCTCTATACCCTCCGGGTGACAAGCAGCGCTTTACAAAAACACCTTACATTACATTGCTATTTACAGGTTTCAAGTTGTTTAGGGTGCAACCAGCTAAGATGATGAAGAAACTAGAATAGGGTACAAAGATGAGGCTCAGTCAAAGGTATTTGCTGACAGAAGTTGCTATTTCTGAACTGTGGTCACTCTAGAGCTACTAAGGGCTCCAGGACTAACATACCTCTGCAACGGATCCACCACAAATCATGACCATTACAAGTTCTTTTAAAATGCATTTTCCACTACAATGAGATAAAGTACAATGAAGTAAGTTACAACGGATTGCATTTACAATGCATTCGCCTTTAGGTATTTTAGGTGTTATGGGGTGGTAAGAGTTTTCAGGAGTCAGAGATAAGTTGTGTAGGGGGAAGCAAGTAGTTTTTAGGGTTCAGGGGTGGGTAGTTCAAAGCAACAGTAATGAGTTTTAAGGTTACGCGATGGGTATAACTAGAGAGTAACAACTTTATAGGGTTCAGAAATGAGTAGTGTTAAAGGGTATTCTACCTTTACTACGCGGTCATTACTTCGTATTACCATTACTACGCATATTTTAGTTCGCAGATGCCATTACTTAGCATGCATTTACTTAGCATGCATTTACTACGCAGGTTCCATTACTTAGCATGCACTTACTACGCATAATGGAGTTACTGTGCATTGTAGTATTAATTCTGTTAATGGGTTCAGGGTGCGTTTAAGGATTTGGGGTGTTGGGGTATTTTTGGGGTTCAGGGTGCGTTTAGGTTTTGGGTTACAGGTGTATTTTTAGGGGTCAGGGTGGGTTAGGGTTTTGGGGTGTAGGGGGTATTTTTAGGGTTCAGGGTGCATTTAAGGTTTTGGGGTGCTGGGGTAATTTTAGGGGTCAGGGTTGGTTAGGGTTTTGGGGTGTAGGGGGTAATTTTAGGGTTCAGGGTGCATTTAGGTTTTGGGGTACTGGGGTATTTTTAGGGGTAAGGGTGGGTTAGGGTTTTGGAGTGCATGGGGTATTTTGAGGGTTCAGGGTGCGTTTAAGGTTTTGGGGTACAGGGGTATTTTTACGGGTCAGGGTGGGTTAGGGTTTTGGGGTGTAGGGGGTATTTTTAGGGTTCAGGGTGCATTTAAGGTTTTGGGGTGCTGGGGTGTTTTTGGGGTTCAGGGTGCGTTTAGGTTTTGGGGTGCTGGGATATTTTTAGGGGTCAGGGTGGGATAGGGTTTAGGGGAGTAGGGGGTATTTCTAGGGTTCAGGGTGCGTTTAAGGTTTTGGGGTGCTGGGGTATTTTTGGGGTTTAGGGTGTGTTTAGGTTTTGGGCTGCTGGGGTAATTTTAGGGGTCAGGGTTGGTTAGGGTTTTGGGGTGTAGGGGGTATTTTTAGGGTTCAGGGTGCATTTAAGGTTTTGGGGTGCTGGGGTATTTTTGGGGTTCAGGGTGCGTTTAGGTTTTGGGGTGCTGGGATATTTTTAGGGGTCAGGGTGAGATAGGGTTTTGGGGTGTAGGGGGTATTTTTAGGGTTCAGGGTGCGTGCCAGGGGATAGGTTACTATTACGATTCATTTTTTGTTTTAAAGTACCAATAACGCGTTGTAACGGTATGCGTAATAATTAACTGCGAAGTAAAAGCATTTTTAATGTATTTGTATATATTTGCGAAGTAAAAGCATGCGCACTAAAATCATGCGTAGTAATGGTATTTGCGAAGTAAAAACTTCAAAGTAAATACCTGCGGAGTAACGGTATGCTAAGTAACATCATATATTCGTGTTAAAGGTCTTAAGGATTTTTGAGGGTTTAAATATGAGTAGCGTAAGGGGTAGCAAGGAGTTTTCAGGGTTCAGGAATGAGTTTTGCTAAGGGTAGGAAGGAGTTTTTAAGGTTGAGAGAGGGGTAGTGCAAGGGGTAGCAAAGAGCTTTTAGGGTTCAGGGATGGGTAGTGTTAAAGGGTGGTAAGGAGTGCCTAAGGGTTCAGGGATGGATAGTGCTAATAGGTAGTAAGGGTTATAGAGTTCACGGAAGGGCAGTGCTAACAGCTAGTAAAGCACTTATAGTGTTCGGGGAAGGGTAGTGTTTAGAGATAATAAAGATTATATATCTAGGGCCCAAACGTGTATTTGTGCTATAATATCTACATTTATATATAATGTGATGAAATGTGTGGTTGTGAAATGCGTTATAGTGGTAAAAATGATATGTTTAAAGGAAGTGCATTATAAAAGCGATTGTTGTGATGCTTGTGTGGTAACTATATGTGTGGTTGTGGTTTGTGAAATTGAAAACTATATTCGCTCTAGCCAGTGATTTAGGGGGGGGGGCGTGAATCATGGCCATGATAACTCTGCATCTGATAAGTTCTGACCACAATCTTACGCCAGACTCTCAGGAGCTTCATTTTAATTTAAAAGGCAGATCGATCAGTGAGATGAACACCCACCTTTGATATACATGGTGGCCTGAGTTCAAAATTCAGAAAGGGAGACATGAACTTCTATCGCTCGGAGGTCAGTAAAATGTGTGCCATTACACCGGATAATTGTAACACCTGCTATTTACAGCACCTAGAGCAGCAGAAATTTAATATGAAGGGCTACATAAAAAGTGATTAATATGGTGCAGTAGGGGACTTAGAACACTTACTAACTCTTTGCCCGTGTGTGACTTCCTATTGGGATAAAGTCCTTGAATTCATATCTAAACTTTTCCCCTCGATACAAGCAGAGACCTCCCGGCTCTACTATTTGCTCCTACAAGAGCAGACTCCTTGTGTGAAAACGACAAGGCACTCCTTGACCTACTTCTCACAGCAGCTTTTAAGATAATTCTCAACAATTGGAAGGATACTCGCAAAACGTCCTTTAAACACTGGCTGAATTGGGTCACTAATCTGCGAGGTGCTGACAATATAGCGCTCCACAACTCCCCATGGAAATCCCCGACTAGAAACATGTGGGAATCCCTTGATCTATTCTTTGAATCGTACAAACCACCGTGAACTGTCTCTCAAACTACCCTACGCTCTTACACTGTACCGTACGAAGACCCTTCATGACCGACAGCTTGACCATGTCACCTAGAGGGGCATACATTAAGGTTCTTTAACATCTAAACACCGTCTATATCTCGCGCGGGTGACATAATTGTTCTGAGATAAAGCCGAAAGTCTTGCAACCACTAGATATATACCAATTGAAATAGCCTTCTATGTTATCTGTTTCTGCCTTAAAATAGATCCCTTGTGCCATCTATGTTATTTTCACTTATGTTATTTTGCTGACGCAGTGCTGATGGTTTATTCATCTATTTTGTCTCTATGTATGTTCTCTAAGATTTGAATCGTGCTGTATTTTCTTTTGCCTTTAATATCTTTTCTTCTGTATTTTTTGTACTCTATGTATTATAGTTTGTTTTGCTTCGAACAACCAATAAAACTTATTGCATTTTTTAAAAAAGTGATTAATATAGAGGCCAACTATCAGTGTTCTCTGTATAGTGGGAAGCATTGCCTCTGCTCTGTGCATCCTAGAGATCTGAAAAGTAGTTAGCAGGGTACTGCTACTTGTCTTCTACCAGCCAAGCATTGGTTCCTGCTACACAGCATAAGGAACTGGAGGCTTGCCAATAAGGGTTTAAGGTTGTGCTGGAGAACAAAGGCAGTAGTACCAGTTTGCATCAGAGGCAGAATGGGAAAAAGGTTCATATTCAATTCGACTCTTGGTTTAGAAGCACTGAGCAGCACATGCCTATTTTTGACCTGAAAGAAGTCAACTGTTTGTTCAAACGGCCTTTCAAGATGGTAACCCTTCAGGTCCATCATCCCACTGATGCAACCAGGGGACCTTGCAGAAGCCTTTGCTCTACCAGGTGCATACATCCATATTCCTATTCAAATGGGCTCAATATCTCATGGTTTTTGGCAATTCACTTAATCTCCCTGTGCCTAAAAATGTGCAACATGTGGTTCTCTTGTGTAAAATTATCTGATGCCTTTTGGGCCACTTCAGTCTAATAAAAAAATACTACAACTGCAAAATGCGGCACGAGTGCATCCTCTGTTTCACTCTACACAGGTAGAATTTCAGTTCACTGTTCTTTCCTTCAGATTTGTGTCTGTTTAAAAAGTATTTATCGAGATACCAGAGGCAGAGCTGTTATTTCATAATTAGTTTGTACATAGCTGAATAATTAGCTATTGTGTGCTTCTTTTCTTTCCCGGGCTTAGGAAGACACCAGAAAGGTATACAAGTCCTACCACGCCATGGTTTCTTGATTACCTAATTATAGTCTCAACTGTGTGCGTTTCAGGACAGGACTTCATCACAATATCTCTGAAAATAAATGAAGAAGAGTCTATTGCCAGTTATCAGGCTACTAAAGCTCCAGTTTTATCTTTACTTCTTACTACATAAACAGGAGGCCTCTCCCAGGGAATTAATCTTAGCCACTGGTAATTACTCGGGCTGCATCCCAGTCAATCGTTATTTTGCACACCATGCCACCTCACTTGAGACCCAAACTGCCAGGCCCTCAAGCAACCCAAGTTAAACACACACACACATATATATATATATGTATAAATATATATATATAAAAATATATGTATATATATACATACACACACTCACACACAGGTGAAAATAAATGATTCAGTCACTAATGACTACAATGAAATGGTCAAATCCCATGTTTTGACCACACTACAGTTGGGATTCTTCTGATTCCTCATCCTCTTGGCCTTCACCCGTTACACTGTCTGGCTATGCAATGAGGCAGTGCTCTCAGTCTTTTTAAATGACTGTTTTTATAAGTAATGCACATGAAAGAATAGCATGGCATGAAACATATATGTGTAAGTACAAACAGGAACATGCTATTCATTACCATTGTTGAAGGAGTTGTATATAGTACGCAGATGCACCGAGTGAAACTGCTTTGCCTCTTGTTATACATATACATTTATATACATATACACACAGTAGTATGTATTTACCATTCCATATGATGAAAACCCGTCATCAACTAATGTGTGCACTTCAAAGCAATAACCTTCGTTACTGAGAGCTTTATGTATTCTAGAAAATAAACTTGTGATTTACCATTACATGTTCTAGCTTTCACTTACCAACAAAACATTATGCAAGCCCCTAATTTTGCTAATTATTGCAATGGCCAGTCCAGAATCTCACATCCTCTTAAAAAGAAATTTAAGTGGAGTGGTAGTCTTACCGCTTGTTACTCCTACTGCCATGGCATTTCTGACTTGTGGCTTTTTTTACACAACATCTGCCTGGCAAATAGACAAGTTTGTCATTTGTGGTACTCGTCCAGAGAATGCATCTGTCTCTGGCACATTTACACAGACCAAACATATTTTTCCTCAGACTCAACCCCGTGGAGTTGGTGTAAGGATACCCCGTGTGCCACTGTTGAGAGCTCTGGAACATAACTTGTGACACACGATGGATCTCTAATTGAAAAAAACTATATGGAAACAAGTCTTTCCATGGACAGCCATCCGCAGTTTGCTTTCCACTTGTTCGTGTGCTAGTCCTGCTCACTGCAGGATGATTACACGCCTTGTTGGGCTGGAATGGTGTTCAGTTGCAAGGCGTTTTGCATAGATTTCAATTTCCATTCATCCAAAATAGTAAGTAAGTGGCAGTCCTGTTCTTTATCATAATGTCTTTGAAATATTTACTTGTTTTCCTTTGGAAAACAAATGCTTAATAGTGAAAGAACCACGAAGAGGCCTTAATTGCTTGGAGTGAGTTGACAAACAATCGATTCTGTCTGAGCAGTGACATAAAAATATATATGCTTTGGACATATCACCACCAAATATGGTTAAGTGGTTTTAAAGTCTAGTGCTTTCAAGATTCTTAGTGAACCTGTAAAAATGACTGTGGAAAAATGGGAAATGAAGTACTTTTTCTAGGTGTAGATACAATGCTCCCTTATGTTAAGTTTTAACACAATCTTGTTAATTCTTTCCAAAAGCAACCGGCGAGGTGATTTTGCCAGAAAAAGAGAATAAATGACTTGCATTGTAGGCTCTAGATCCTATGTTTAATTGAACTCGTGGGAGTGGCACTTGTTTTGTTGTAGATGCCAGAGATCCAAAAGTTTTGAAAATAAGTTCTTTGCTGATTAGGCGGATACCGCGTTTACACAAATTCTTTAGAATCACACTGTCCTCCCTCAAAATATAGCATCAATTACACTCTGTCACCGAGAATATACTCCAGACACTCCTGGCTTCGCGTGCACGAATGATAACCGAAAAAAACGGAATCTCAGAGCTTTCAATGTAGCTTTACAACTACCTTTCCCCGTCATGCACCTTACCCCGTGTTTGCCGAAATACCCGATCCTTAGCTCCTTTGGCTGTGCTTATGTGGTAATGTGCACCCACAGGATACCCACGGGCGGAAGAATTGCCTTCAGGTTGTGGGGATCAGCCAATGGAACTATTCTGTTGAAGGCATAGGAAATGGAATACAAGGCTGAGAGCGCCTATATTGGTACAGCCTTTCACATCTAAGGACGTTTGAAGCTACCTAGTAACTGTTCGGGACCTTTCAAATCTAACATTTACTTACACTAATAGAACATCATTTGCAATAAATATTTTAAAAAGAAGTCTTCAAACCAATAGAAACGTTAAGCAGGTACTCTCAGCTCTACAAATCGGGGAGGCTCTGTTTCCCCAGAAACGAGAATAATGGTGACAACAAAGCTCTCTAAGTCAAAAAATAAAATCTATCTGTGTACCCTTGACCAAATACCCCAGGGCCAAGCTGATGTCCTGCCTTAACAGCTCTAAGAAGAACAGCCCAGCCAGCAGCCGTGCAGACAGTGAATGCTAGCGACAGACGGATGTGTGCTTTCTGCACCTGACTGAAAGCTTTCAGAGGCAGGCGAAGAACACACACGTTTCGGTTTCGCTTAGGTCTCTGCGGGCTCACTTTCTCTTCTAATCCTTCTATAGCAACCAGAGTATGCTAAACGTTCTGCTGCAAGAAAACCAGTCTTCGATTTTTTATTTCCACGTTCGGCTTTCGTCTCTTACAGCAAGAACACACGAAGCCAGGGTTCTGCTTTTCGCCTTACCTACAGAATGTCCACACTGATCTGGGCAAGAATCGGGCCACGTTACTCATTGCTAGTCTCGCTGGATTGCTAACTAACCGTTTTCTCTCTAGAAATGCTCACTTCCTCCAAAATAAATTACTAAAATAAATACAACGTTTAAAGAAAAAAATACTATATATGAAATCACTGATTTCTTTACGCTTCCTCGGGCCAAAGCTGATGGATTGAACAATTCAGGGTTTCACAAGCTGACTTCCTAGAAGTGTGCGTGCTGCACCTGGTCTCAGATGGTAAAGCCGTGTACAATCAGCAGTAAAGTGCAACGTAGAAAATGAAATAAAAAAACAGAAGAGAATCCCAGATTCCTCACTCCTTCCTGCTCCATCTAAAATGGAAAGAAATACTGCGTGGATAGCACCTCTCCCACTCCCAGTGAGATCAGCTGGGGGGTAGCGTATGATCCAAGATGTAGGAGATGGTGTCCCAATGCTTCCAGAGGAAGAGGAGGAAGAGGACAAGCAGGAGGGTTCCCAGCAGGCGCAGGCGGGTCTTCATCAGTGGTGTGATGAAGTTCGCAATGGTGGAGACGAAGACCAGCAGCACCGCCATCAGTGCGAGGATGACATTAATGAACTTGCCCAGCAGCGCGCGGGCGTTGGCGTTCTCCACTCCCTCCAGTTGCACCACCTGCTGCTGTTGCTGCTGCAGCTCAAGCTTGGTGATGCGCGTCAGGCAGGACTCCACCGCCTCCTAGAAAACAAGAGAAGAGGGAAAATGGATGTTACTTCACAGAAGTCTATCTGGAAAGTTGCCTTTTAGTGTAGAGTTTGAGGGGATACTGAATCAATGTTTCAGTGGCATTGGGAGTTACCCAGATTCTATCATCACTGTCAGAGCAGGACAGCCTTACCAATCCAGAAAACAAGGCAAGTGAGAAAAGTCCATGGTATTAAAGATGTGACTTCATGATAGATGAGCAAGAGCAGTTTGGTGCGCCAAACAAATGGCAATGAGCAACGACATTTGGCTGTAAATGTTTTAGCTGCAGTTATGTTTCCCATGTAAAGCTTCGCATCATGTGAACAAGTTCAGTGCCAGCTAAAACCTCAGCACAAAACAATCCAAATTGAAAAGAATTATTCTAACACTGCTGCATCCCAACCCCTATCCTCTATAACTCTTGAACACCCTGTGCAACGGTCACCAACAATTTCATTCATTTCAGGCCAATTTTTTCAAGTATGTTTTAATGTCAATATCATTTTGTCTTCACTTTTAGTAATGTTTCTTAATTGCTTGCATCAAGGGGAAAACGCCGTACATCTCGCCTCACTACCCTTTTTTGTTCAAAGTTTGTAAAATCTTTGTTTCCTCACATGCTCTTTCGTCTCTATCGCACTCTTTCTTTTCGCCCTATTTTCTACACAGGGACACCCCGCACCGCAGATTCAAATTCGCACCAGTTCTGCTCTGTCACTCCACATTATGTGGCAGAAAGTGGTGCTGCAAAGTTCCGTTCTCAGCTTTTCCCTGTGGAGGCTGGTGACAGATTTGTTCTTGAAAATAATCCAGACTCAATATTTAATTGTATTGTTCATCCTCGAATTTCAGATCAAAGAGAAGTAAGACACCCTAAATCGGTTCCTGGGGTGTCATGGTCCTATTGTGAATAAACCAGTGGCACTTCACGTTTATGTTTTGCGCCATTGATGTTATTGTTTTACTCCAGTGTAATTGGAACCCTGCAATAAAGGGACTCTATTAAATACAGCACAGAAGCCCAAGTACGACCACATCTAAAGGATCAAGTCTATAGAAAAGCCTTAGCTGCCGTCATCTGACCACATGAGTCTAAAGCACCTAGGGACAGAGTTCTTGCCAATATCAAATAAGAAGGCAGTGCTCTAACTGGCCATCTAAATCTAAGTAATCAATAAAGGCTGTCCATGGCAGTCCTTGAAAGGGGCTGAACTAGCTTCCTACAGTTCCTAAATTAGTTACTTACTTTTTCAAAAAATAGTCTCAAATCTTTTTCACTCACCTAAGCAAGCACTGGTTACATGGACAGATAGAGTGAGAAGGATAAGTTACTTACCTGTAATCCTAGTTCTCTTCCAGGGGTATCCTCATCAAAGTCATAAGCACTGAATATTCCCGCCCACGTGCGGGGACCCCGGAAATATAAAAATTATATATGGAAATCACATATATACAGCTCTACATATATGCATATACATATATCATTTTTTCTCATACCAATGCAGCTCTCAATAGGAGGCTAAACAATGTAATTACACACATAAAAAACTACATTTGCCAATATATATAAAAACACCAGAGGACAATTAGTACTTGAACTCTGTTTTTTAATGAGCAAAATACTCATAAAGAGTAAAAACTGCAAAATAAGTAGACATTGTTAGCCTACAGGCTGCATTGTAAACCAATAGCATAGAAAATGAAAGCATTTTCAACAAAAACTGACACCGTGCCTTTAAGGCAGCCATGACCCCTAGCTTCCCATCATGCCTCAGGGGTGACAGTTAGGTCAGTTGTTCTTTGCATAACCCTGAAGGTCAGGGCACAAAGATATCCTTTAACACTTTAGAAATCCCTCATTTACCTGGGGAGGCGGGTGGGTTGCTTATGACTTTGATGAGGATACCCCTGGAAGAGAACTAGGATTACAGGTAAGTAACTTATCCTTCTCTTCCAGGGGATCCTCATCAATAGTCATAAGCACTGAATAGAATAGCAAGCCCATCAACCACCTGCAGGTAAATGACAGTAAAGTGACCCAACAAAAAACATAACAGCCGAAATCAGCTGTTGAACAGATTCCTCAAGGAGGCCTGGCCTACTTGGGTGTCTGCTCTG
This sequence comes from Calotriton arnoldi, assembly GCA_963921515.1. Classification (NCBI taxonomy): domain Eukaryota; kingdom Metazoa; phylum Chordata; class Amphibia; order Caudata; family Salamandridae; genus Calotriton; species Calotriton arnoldi. The sequence continues at coordinate 1,857,852 of CAWUFW010000386.1, forward strand.
GTGTCTGATTCCAGACAGTAGTGCCTCGTAAATGTATGGACGGACCTCCAAGTTGCCGCCTTACAGATTTCAGACATGGGCACATTCTGAAGAAAAGCAGTAGTAGCTGCCTTTCCTCTAGTAGAATGCGCTCTGGGAGTAAACCCCAGGAGCTTCTGCGCTAATTGATAAGCAAGCTTGATACATGAAACTATCCATCTGGAGATGGAGCGCTTTGAAGCTGCGAACCCAGATCTGATCGACCCATAGTTAACAAATAGTTGATCAGATTTTCTTATAGATTTGGACCGATCCAGATAGAATTTTAAAACCCTTTTGAGGTCCAGAGAATGCAAAGCCCTCTCAGCTTGAGTGGAGGGATTGGGAAAAAAGGTGGGTAGAGAGATGGTCTGATTCACATGAAAATCCGACACCACCTTTGGAAGGAAAGAGGGGTGCGTCCTCAACACAACCCTGTTAAGATGGAAGACTGTATAGGGTTCTTTAGAGCAGAGAGCCTGTATTTCACTCACTCTGCGAGCTGACGTGATCGCTACCAAGAAAGCCGCCTTCCAAGAAAGATGTCGTAAGGTTGCTCTGTGTATGGGTTCAAAAGGCGGACCCATCAATTTTGATAGCACCAGGTTAAGCTCCCAGGGTGGTGAAGGAGGCCGTACCGGAGGATAGACCTTCTTTAAACCCTGCAAAAAATCCTTAACAGCCTGTAACTGGAAGAAGGAAGGTTGAGAAGCTGAACGCCTATATGCAGTTATAGCTGCTAAATGCACCTTAATGGAGGAAAACTTCAAACCTGCTTTCGCCAGATAAAGTAGGTAAGGAAGGATGACCTCTTCCTGACCTTTGATTGGGTTACAATTGTTCTGCATACACCACATGTAAAACCGTTTCCACTTGCATGCATACGAATGCCTCGTGGACGGTCTTCTTGCTTCCTTCAAGATGGACATGCAGTCCTGCGGTAGTCCTAAGTGGCCATACTGGAGGACCTCAGGAGCCATGCTGCCAAGTTCAGTGAGGGAAGGTTGGGATGATGAATCCTCCCGTTCATCTTGGACAGCAGGTCCGGTCTGCACGGCAGCTTCTTGTGAGGACACTCTGATAGGTGCAGAAGGTCCGGGTACCACCATTGTCTCGGCCAGTCCGGGGCAATTAGTATCATCCTCGTGCACGAATGGGACAGCTTGGTCACCACCTTCGGGATCAGCGGAAGGGGTGGAAAGGCGTACACAAATGCCCCTGACCAGTCTATCAAAAGGGCATTCCCTTTCGATCCTGGTCGGTAGAACCGTGAGGCGAAGTCTCGGCATTTGGTATTTTCGTCGTCCGCGAAGAGGTCGATGGTGGGACGACCCCATGTCTGGAAGATGTCTTCGACGACCTCGTCGTTGAGTACCCAGTCTTCTCTGTCTTCGAAGTGACGGCTGAGCGCATCCGCTCTCACGTTCTGTTCTCCTGGCAGGTGGACTGCTGTGACTGCCAGATTCCGAGCCAGGAGCCAATGCCAGAGTGCTTGAGCTTCCAGGGAAAGTGTGCGTGAGCGAGTTCCCCCTGTTTGTTCAGGTAGTACATGGTGGTGGTGTTGTCCGTCTGTACTAACACTGAGGTTGCCTGAATCGAGGGGAGGAAAGCTTTGAGGGCTAGGTGAACTGCTCTCAGCTCTAGCATGTTGATGTGATAGGATCGCTCTTTTGGAGACCACAGTCCTTGAGTCTGGAGAGAACCCATGTGGGCTCCCCAACCCTGCAGTGAGGCGTCCGTGATCAGTGTCTGAGCAGGCGGAGGTTGATGGAAAGGAACTCCGACTTGCATATTTCGTTTTCTCATCCACCAAGGTATGGAAGCTCGAGCCGCGTTTGATGGACTTATTTTTCGTCCCAACGAGCGGTCTGCTGGTCCCACTTGTCCTCCAGATCCTGCTGAAGAGGACGCATTCGTAGTCTGGCATTGGGAACCAGGAAGATGCAGGATGCCATCAACCCTAGCAGGGAGGCAATCCGACGCACAGGCAGTTTTCTGTTGCGCAGAACCAGCTGTATGAGGGAACACTGTCTCTCCTCCGAAGGAAACACTTTTCCTACCGTGGAGTCTAGCAGAGCTCCTAAGAAATGTATTTTCTGTGTTGGCTGTGAAGTTGATTTGACGAAATTCACATGCAGGCCCAGTCGGTGACACAGCTCGAGACAGCTCAAGAAATGACTCCTCACACTGTCTGGGGAAGGGCCTTTCAACAGCCAGTCGTCCAAGTACGGGTATACGAAGACGCCCCTGCGGCGCAGTGCGGCTGCCACCACCGCCATGCACTTCGTGAACACTCTGGGGGCTGACTTCAACCCGAAGGGTAGAACCTTGAACTGGTAATGAGCGGATCCCACTAGGAATCGCAGGTACTGCCTGTGATACTGATTGATCGGGACGTGAAAGTATGCATCTTGCAGATCTAGCGAACACATCCAATCCCCCTGCCTGAGATGTGGATATATTTGATGGAGAGCCAACATGCGAAACTTTTCCTTTTGATGGATAGGTTGAGTGACCGCAAGTCCAGAATGGGTCTGTACTCTGCTTTTTGGCCTTTTTTCTTTACCAAAAAATATCTTGAGTAAACCCCTTTCCCTCTTTGAGATACTGGCACCCTCTCGATGGCTGACTTTCTGAGAAGGGTGGCAACCTCTTTCTGCAAGAGTTTTAACTGGTGACACGACGGAGGAACTGGAGGGATTGATGGTGGGCGATGTTGAAAACGTAGAGAGTACCCATTCTGCAATGTGGCTAGCACCCACCGATCCTTTGTGATAGCTCGCCACTCTTCGAGATGATTTGCGATACTTCCCCCACTGGAGTGGTGAACGGCGACAGGGGAAGTGAGTGCTCATTGTTTTGACTGCGTCTTGGCGGAATTGTTGCCTTGAGGCTGGTTTCTTCCTCCTCTGGAGGGGCGTCTGCCCCGATACTGCGTTTTTGCTGGCCTTGCTGATCCTGATTTTTCTGCCAATGAGGGGTTTGAACCCTCTGTTGGGAGGATCGTCTATTGTAAGGACGGAATCTCTTACGGAATTCCTTTCTTTTCTCCAGTCCCACCGCTTTAAGCGTGTCCAGTTCCGTTTTCATCCGTGTCATCTCTTCATCCGTGTGAGTCCCGAACAAAGAGGAACCAGAGAACGGAAGATTGAGGATGCGTGACTGCGCTTCTGGCTTGAGCGCTGTAAGACGTAGCCATGATGTTCTTCTTGCGCATACCCCATGAGCATAAGCATGTGCCGAAAGGGTAGCTCCATCCGCCGCAGCACTGATGACCTGGTTAGACACCTGACTGCCCTCTGTTAAGATTTCTTCAAAATCTTTACGGTCTTCCTGCGGCAACTTTTCAGTGAATCTCTGTAGTGAGTCCCACAGAGATCTGTCGTAGCGGCCCAGGAGTGCCGCTGCATTGGAGACCTTCAACATGGAGGCCGAAGTGCCACAAACCTTCTTTCCCCAGGAATCCTGCATCTTGCTCTCCTTGTCTGGAGGGACAGTGGAGGAGGATGCCACCGCATGGGTCTTCTTTGCCGCAGCAATTACGACTGAATCCGGAGGAGGATCAGCCCTGAGGAAGAGCGGGTCGTCCTCTGGTGAACGGTACTTTTTTAAGATCCTCGCTGGAGCGGTCTTAACAGTCGCTGGCGTGAGAAAGATATCCATCACTGGCTCTATGATGCCTGGTACCAAGGGAAGCAGAGGTTTAGCTGCTGCTCTTTGGTGTAGAGTCTCAAAAATCACAGAGGACTTGCTTTGACGAGTTGGCATAGGGATACCCAGCTTTACAGCTCCTCTGCCAAGAATGTCCTGAAAAGTGTAGATGTCGTCCACCGGAGAGACCCTCGACGGTGGACTGTTCGTCAAAGTAGGCGAATAGTCTCTATGGGATGTATGAGTGGAAGAAGAGGACGGAGTAGGCGATCTGTGTGCTCTCCTCCTGCTTCTTGATCTAGACCTCCTCCTGTGTGAGTGCACAGGGGTGCGGCTGCGAGCTCTTGTTCTTGAAGGAGATCGCTCTTTATTCTGAGTTAAACGAGCCAACGGGGATCTGTTCTGAGGGCTCGAGTAATTCCTGTTCATAGCCCAGTGATGTAGAGGCCTGTGCCATCGTGGCGATAAATGGATGGAAGGCGATCTGCGGCTCTCTCTTTCCTTAGGAGACTGCGCAGGAGGAGTGAAGCTCAGCTCTTCATGCCTTGTTGGGGAATCTTGGTGACCCCCTGACACTGGACTGCTGGACGTCGAGATAACCACCTCCGGGGATCTGGACGTTGACCCTCGGTGAGAACTGGGCGAACCTGAAGGTGACGAAGACAGGCTCACTGGAGGTGAGGCGTCTCCAGAAGGGCGCTTTGACGTTGATCTGGAGCGTCTATGCGTCGACTGCCCTCTCAACGGAGACGTATGTCTCAACGTTGACTTTCTTCTCTTAGAAAGTGGACTTCTCGACGACGAACGTCTCTCCAACACTGGTGCAGTGTCATGCTTCGACATTCCCTGCACCCTCTCAGGAGATTGCTGTCTCGACGTCGACCGGCGTTGGACTGCCGGCGACGGAGGTCTTGGTCTCGACGCCGAAGATCCACTCGGCGGTGTCATCCGTCTCGACGGCGTGGAATGATGGATCGACATTGGAGTCTGCTTCGACGCCGAAGGAGGTGTCCTGTGTCTCGACGCCGAAGATCGTTGCCTTGATCCCGGCGGAGATCTGTGCCTCGACGTCGATCGCCGATGAGGAGGCGACGACGGAGAGATGCGCCTCGACGTCGATCGCCGCTGATGAGACGGGGAGATGTGCTTCGACGTCGATCGCCGTTGATGAGGCGACGACGGAGCGCTGTGCCTCGACGTCGATCGCGCCTGCGACGACGGAGCGGTCTGCCTCGACGTCGATCGCAGCTGCGACGACGGCGTAATCTGCCTCGACGTCGAACGCCCACCCGGCGCCGACGGAGACCTGTCTCTCGACGTTGAGCGCCGCCTGGTTGACGTCAACGGAGGACCTGTTACCTTCGTCGACGAAGATTTCGTAGTCGAATGATGATGCGCCGGCATCACCAAAGTCTTCAACGCCGATTTCTTCGTCGCCGATTTCTTCGACGTCGATACCGACGCCGACGGAGAACAGGTCGGGACTTTTCCTCTCGACGTCGACCGAGTTCTCCTCTTCTTCTGCCTCACAGGAGACCTACCTCTTTCAGAGAGGCCATAGAGACGAATCCTGTCCCTCTCCTTGATAGTCCTTCTTGATAACTTCTTACAATGCTGGCAGTTGTCAGAAGAGTGGGACTCGGGGAGGCAGAGAATACACACAGGATGTGTATCTGTTCTGGCCTTCTTCTTGCCACAGGACGGGCAAGGATCGAATAAAGAAGGCATTTTATCCAAAAATAAACCTTTTCTGTAACCCAAAAAGGTGTTACTTGCACTCTAGGACCAAAAGACGTCGAGTGAAAGTAAAAAAAACTAGTTTTATACAGATATTTTTTGACAGAAAGTCAAAAAAACAAGAGCTGAAAATCCAGGGTCCTAACTGAAGGAGCCGGAAAGAACAACTGACCTAACTGTCACCCCTGAGGCATGATGGGAAGCTAGGGGTCATGGCTGCCTTAAAGGCACGGTGTCAGTTTTTGTTGAAAATGCTTTCATTTTCTATGCTATTGGTTTACAATGCAGCCTGTAGGCTAACAATGTCTACTTATTTTGCAGTTTTTACTCTTTATGAGTATTTTGCTCATTAAAAAACAGAGTTCAAGTACTAATTGTCCTCTGGTGTTTTTATATATATTGGCAAATGTAGTTTTTTATGTGTGTAATTACATTGTTTAGCCTCCTATTGAGAGCTGCATTGGTATGAGAAAAAATGATATATGTATATGCATATATGTAGAGCTGTATATATGTGATTTCCATATATAATTTTTATATTTCCGGGGTCCCCGCACGTGGGCGGGAATATTCAGTGCTTATGACTATTGATGAGGATCCCCTGGAAGAGAAGCTCACTCTGCCATGGAGGACTTTAGCAGGCAACACTATCCATCCATCGCCTGCATGTGTACAAAAATTCAGGCACAGTGAAACGATTCAGCTTACAATGTATGTGATAAGAAAAGTGTTGTTACTGAACTAACTGGTAGAAGAGGTAGGCTAAACATATATTATGTTTTGTTAGTAAACAAGCACCAATCAATGTAATGCTTGAGAGCTAAGGAAGAACAAAGAAATAGTGATAAATTGACTCCGATCAAAATGGGAGCCCACTGGCCACAAAAAGAGGGCTAGTTTTAAGCAAACTTTTGATCAAAAGGGCCATTAGTGTAAACTTTTTACATCACCAGGCCCACCTTGCAGAAGAGATAGTAAACAATCAAACCCTGAAAGGAAATTACTTCACCATTATTGAGGTTTGCTGCATACCTGGATTACCCCTGTACCTCCCTCTGTATTTTCATGATTATGTGTGAAGAGAGAGAGGTAACAGAGGGCATGGAAGGAGATTTAAGGAGGATAGCAAAGACCAGGTCTTCATTTAATGGCGTGTGTTCGAATTTGGGTTACTGGTTGGGGGGCGGTGAAACCCTACTCAAGTAGGAACCACAATCTTTGTCAGGGTAGAACGCAGGCAAACCCCAAATTAACCTGTGCTTAACCCTCAGGTAGCTGCACAAAGCAATCAGGCTTAACTTAGAGGCAATGTGTAAAGTAGTTATGCAGCACTTCAAACAGTAATAAAGTGAAAACAAAACACAAGAAAAATCCCACACCAATTTAGAAAAATAGAGTATAATATAATATACGATTTTACGGCAAAACAACAAAAATTCAATAAATAGAACCGGAGATATGCATTTATGAAGATTTAAGTAAAAACAGTGCCTAGAAGCACTAAGCGCCAACTGTAGTTATCTAGTAAGGCAGGATGGGGACAAAGTCACAAGTTCAGGCCGACCGCGATGGAGTGCAGGCCAGATACAGGGACCCAGTTAGGCAAGCTGAACAAGAGTACCTTAAATCCTGGCTGCGGAGCGCCACAAGTTCCTGCTTCGAGGATGCGTTGCGCAGTGGGGGCAATGTGAGGTCCTGGTGTAGAGACGCATCATGCAGCTGTGATTCCAGGAAGCTGCAATGCGGGGTCCTGTGTTGTCGTCGAGGATGCTGCCAACAAGGGGCTTGGGATGCGAAGCCCTGCATTGGAGATGCGTTGTGCACTGCCTGGTTTTGAGGCAGTTGCAATGCTTGCGATGCGAAGTCCTGGATCGTTGTCTAGGATGGCATCGATGTGAGTCTTGCGATGCATAGGCCTGCGTCAAGAATGCGTTGCACAGCAGGTGTTCGATGACTCTAAGGGCTGTGATTTGAAATGCTGTGTTGGAGATGCATAGTGCAGCAGTTCCGAGGCGGAGTTATGTGAGGCGATTGCTTCACACTGCTTCGGTTCTGCTGGGACGACAGCTGCGCTGGCAGAGCACCTTCAGGCCCACCTCATATGGTCCAGGACTGGGGTGGCACCACCTGGGAGGGAGGGACTCACAGGAGACAGAGTCCAGGTGCTGGGTTTAAGGGGGTTGGAGCCTTCTGTCCCTGAGGCTCTGGTCAGGAGGCCAGCCAACTAGCTCTTGGAGTCACTCTCATGGTCCTGGGTTCATGATGCAGGTCTAGTCCTTTCACTCAGGCAGCAGAGCAACAGAGTAGCAGTCCTTCTGGACGAGCAGCATAGCAGTCCTTATGAGTGCTCCAATGGTCCCGAGGTGTACTGAAGAGCTGGGTCTGAGGGTCTAATATTTATACCCGGTGTCCACTTTGAAGTGGGAGAAGGTTTGGGAGGTTTTGAGTTTCCTGGGGTCACAATAGACTAGTGTCAAACCCTTTGTGAGTGTGCTTAGGTACAGCCTTTGTGATGTGCAAGTGTGGTAGGTGACAGCTCCTCCTCCTCATCAAGTCAGAGATGGCCCATCCTGCCAACACCTATGGCCGTTTGTCTCACTGTATGGGAGCAATACACAAAGACGAACTGCCAGCTACACCTAGTCATGCGACCAAGGATACAGCAGCAGACACCAAATGGTTGGGACTAGAAAATGCCAAATTTCTAAAAGTGGCGTTTTCAGAACTATGACTTAAAATTACCATTACATTTACCATTAATTAGGGTTTTTCTACATTTCTACCTGCTCCCAATTGAAAGTTATCACTTATTAAATATAATAAGTGTACCCAATGTTATCCTATGAGATAGGTAGGCCTTGCAGTAGTGAAAAACGAACTTCAGAGTTTTTAACTACCAGGACATGTAAAACTTAAAAGTACATGTCCCACTTTTTAAATACACTGCACCCTACTCTATAGGGCCTACCTATGGGTTGACTTATATGTATTAAAAAAGGAGGGTTAGGCCTGGCAAAAGGTTTATTTTGTCAGGTCGAAATGGCAGTTTTAAAACTGCACACACAGGCTGAAATAGCAGGCAAATAAACGTGTGTACAGGGCTACTTAAGTGGGTGGAACAATCAGTGCTGCAGGGCCATTACTAGCATTCAATTCACAGGCCCTGGGTATATGTAGTACCACTTTACTAGGGACTTACAAGTAAATTAAATGTGCCAATTGGGTGTCAGCTATTTTTACCATGTTTAAAGGAGATAGCACAAGCACTTTAGCATTGGTTAGCAGTGGTAAAGTGCAGAATCCTAAGGCAAACAAAAATTAGATCAGCAAAAAAAGGAAGGCAAAAGGTTTGGGTTAAATGAACCTAAGGCTTTAAGGTCTAACAGAGTGGCAGCTATTTTTTATGTGAGGGAAGAGACAGTATTAGCAGGTGATGTTTGCGTCTGACACAGCAATCGGCTTTCTTCCGCAAGTGCATGAAAATTGGATCCATCTGTACCCATATATATGAGGTGCATCGGCATGCGTGCACCTAACATGATGAAACAAAAACATTAGGGCAACCTGCAAATTTGAAGGCAGCGACAGCATGCTTTTAATAAGCGTATGTTATGGTAAACAAAAAAAACAAGCATTGACAAAGCCACTAGCTCTTGCTTGTGACATTTGCCTTTGCCAATTCTTCCCTCCACGACATTGCTAACGTGCAACCACTTACATGTGCAACTGCCATCTAGTAATGTTTTTTCTTTTAGCTGAAGAAATATTACAAGCTATCCAACCCATGTGTGCAAGCAAGGCAACTATCTCTGAATGGTATTTCTTTTACTTTGAGAAGAATCATTCCATGATGGCCACTAACACACGTGTGCATGGACATCATCTTTGAATAATTTCTCTTAAACTAAAATTATTCCATGAATGCTACTGCATATTTATGTATACATGTGGCAGCCATCTTGTAATAATCTTTCTTGAACTGAAAGAAAAAACTTTACAAGATGGTCACTGTGCATTCCTGCGCTCACGAGGCCAGCTATCATGCAATGGTTTAAGATGCTAGGGAGGCAAGTGGTCACTGGGTCCTCATTTTTGAATATACTCTGTTAGGCATGAAGAGTAGGAGGGGACAGTGCAGAGAGAGAAAGGGGCAAAACCCACCCTTCATGCTTGCAATTAAAGATCTGACATCAGCCATGGAAGGACATATTCAATCCAATTAAAACACGGTGAGACCAAAATGCTCCTTGGGTGGGACAAACACAAGAATAAGGTGAAAGACTTATGAATTGGAGCAAAGTAGTGAGACAGACATGAAAGCCATCAAATCATGAGCAAAGGATGGATACAAAGCCCACCTTAAGACTATATTGGTTCTTTTAAGTCTGATTGTTGGAATGGCCTGTAGGCAAGACTTAAAACTGAGGAAGAGATGACACCGCAGGTTGCACATACTTGATATTGGCGCCTTTTGCCCCCACTACAGCAGGAAGAGTTGCAGCCCGCACCGGAGCTTGAATAGAGGAAGACACAAAATGCAACATGGATTAGTTCAATTCCAAAAGGTGGCCTCTATTGATCCCAATTTGTAGACCTTATTCCAATTTGGCCACCTGATTACGGGAATTTACTACAGCGTGCACTAATCAGCCACTCACAACAGGACTTATAAAAAGACCCACCAAGGAAAGAGAAGTTGTTTTGCAATGATTCAGGTGCTCCTGTTGAATATTATTTTGACCAATTTACTGCTACCTCATTTTTTGTTTCCCTGCCCGAGGGTAAGCTATGGTCTGGGTTTAGTTTCACTTTGTTTTCAGCCCTATCAGATTATATATTCAGTTTTTTTCTAGTACTCAGGTACTTGAACATTTTATCATCTTTGATGTATTTATTAGCATTTTAATGATACCACTGGCAGTTGGTTGCTTGATCCAGGGATAATTGATAGGGTACTGACACGTTTAGTTCTGCCTACTAAACACTTGCTTCATCCTCTGTTGCTGTCACAATTACCTGTCACATTAAGGAGATGGCCTAAAATCGAATTTGCCCCAATTTAGGGTTTCATAGGCTGAGCCGGGGAGAAGTACAGAATCGAATTTGCCCCAATGTAGGGTTTCATAGGCTGAGCCGGGGAGAAGTACAGAATTTTGTGACCAATGAACATTAAGTACCAGTGTCATGTAGTTCCCATAAACTATAGGATCTGCGCGTTTAGACAACATACACTGCAGGATTGGTGTCAGACTGATTCTGGACACCCCCACCGGGTATGTTGGCCTGTATACCAGCTAGCTCACCCACCGGGTATGTTGGCCTGTATACCAGCTAGCTCACAGTGCCACTAGAAACTCCTCTTACCAAGGAGAGAATATCCTTGGCAACTATCGAACATGACAACCCTGATCCCTCAGGACCATGGAAACAGTGTACTACTTTTCGCTCAGTCACTCGTGCTCACTTAGTCTCCGAGAGTTACACAGAATAAACGGTAGGGACGTTTTCCAATAAGTATTTATTGAACAGTCGTTATTCTAGTGTAAAATAGGTGTGCTGAAACAATCATTAGACAGTAACAGATATAGATGATTAGAAGCACTAAGAAAGTAAAAGGATGGTAGATTTCTACCATCTTGCTATAATCATGAATACTAGCAAGTACATAAAATACATGACAATAAAATGCGTACTCCTACGATGCTACCCTAACTGGTTGTACCTAGTGTACCTAGCATGTATGTAGGTGTTAAGCCAAGAATCCCTCTAGGATAAAGTCAACCCCATTATCTGAAGAGAGACTGTGGGACCCCGTCTTGGTCTCGAGTTGGACACCCCGCAAGGGATGTTCAGACCACTGCGAGCTGGAGTATCTGCATGCAGGAACCTCAGCGTCTCGCATCAGTGTGTCGGCATGGAAGTCGTGATCTCCTCTCACTATCTCAGCAAGAAGTGATGTTTATGTACCCGAAGGTATCCCCAGAGGTTCTACCTTGCTGTGCCACTGTCGGACTTAGGATGACGTCGGGAATGAACCTTGTACATAGTTATTATGCAGGAGATGGTAGTCCTACTGAGTTTCCAAGAATCCAAGGATCCTCATGCATAATGTATGAGGCTAGTGTTCAGGGAAAACCCCACGTTCTGTAAGCAGTACTGTAACTAGGTACAGGGTCAGTCCTAGCAGCCCGTTATGTATGTAGTGTAGGATGAATATAGGTGAAAGGTTGGGATGTTACCCTGGCCTATATTGGGGTACCTATGTGGAATATAACACCAGTAGAGTATGGCTACAGGCACATCTCAAATGTGTAAAAACATATTCTATCATGATCTGAGCTGCAGGGGTGGGATTTCTTACCCCATGGTGCAAGGACTTAGTTTAAAGCATCAATATGAATTAGAAATCCAATTTGAATGCCACCCATACACAACCCACTAACTAATACTGTGCCAGTGGTGTTTTCTGGTTACGATTAGTCCCTCTAGCATGTTGCGACTAGTCAATCAGAGTGCAAGCTCCCGCAGTAGGTCGCAGGAGCGAGGTGGCCGACAGGGGGTAGGGGGGATGGGGGTTGACACTTCTTGGCCAATCAGATCTATTTACATTTTTCGAAGTTGAGTGATTACAGAATCTCGTGAGCTTCCTGTGAACCCAACTGTCCAGATGTAAGGTTTTTGAAACTTAATTTCTCAACAACTACTGAACAGATTTAGACCAAATTAAAAAAAAAAGCACGATTTCTTGACCAAGATCTAGCTTTCTGCCACATTTGGTGTAATTCCGTTCGGCTGTTTTCGCAGTATCACTGTTCAATTTTCCTACTGAAAACTTCCATGGGGAAATTGGGCATTGGGACCCCACCTTTTTTCTCGGCCCCTGCCTGATGGATCACACCAAAACTTACCAGGAAGGAACTGAGGTGGATGAACTTTTTTTTTTAGAAAGTTTTGTAAAGGTTCGCCAAACGGCACCAAAGTTATTAGCAACTCAAAAAAACACCCGACCTATGGTAACTAGGTCCTAACTATAATTACACAGAGGCGACTGCCTCTGTGTAATACGCGCACACACACACGCACACACACACACATGTATATATACATATATTCAACTCCCAATACTTCCACAAAGAAGGGACCGCTCACTAGCAGCGTTGTAGTTGAAGTGAACTTTATTCAGTTGAAACTGGTGATGAAAGTAGGCCCTAATAAACTAATATCACAACAGCTTCTGAATAGATGTCCTAATGAGGCTCTGAGCAGACAGTACTCTTAGAGGCGACGTCTCTGATGGAAAACTTCTTTTGTTTTTCACGACTGAATTTTGAATGATGGAATTAAACTTTGTGGAAACCATGCTTGTCTGAAATGAGTTGTCTTGCAGTGAAATGCGATCATAATCCTTTAATCATTGGGGAGCTGAATCATTCGATGCCTTGTGAGAAGAGGTTTGCTCGGAGGTATTAGATACGAGAATCACACTCTACTTGTACAAATACTTAACCCTTACCTGGTTCTGATGATGGTTGTGATGAGTAGTTAAGTGGGACAGAAAGGTTGACATATTGTACCTTCGTAGGGACTGGATTCAGCAATTTGAATAACCTGGAGGCCAACCGTCAGACAGAATCAGAAATAGTAGACCTTTCGCTTTCTCGCTGATCTGTCTTCCCTTGCTTGTTTATTTGTATTAACATGTTGAAATCTGTGTTATTGTGTATATATTGGTTTTATTTTGGTTAAAAAGGATTGATGGCTGGGGTTTTCCGCATAAGGACTTGCTTTCTTGAACTATAACTATTTCACTTACATAAATAATAACACTTTCAGCTCTGATACTCTACATGTTACTTGATAATCCGTTGTTTATATCTCCCACAAATTGATGTGTTTCTTGCACACAAATCGTTGTTTAACATACTTTGTGTTTCGAGTAGGATGAGCGGTCCTACAACTGATTGTTGCAGTAGTGCACGATCGTTATTATAAACGCCCAAGCGGCAGTTCAATGTGTTGGTGTTAACTGCTGACCACAGTCCCATGAGGTTTGTGAAATGGTACCCCCTATTTTTGTGGTGTGACTTTTTATTCAGATGACAGCAGATCAGAAATTGATGCATATCGCCTTACTGCTTAATTCCAATACAGAATTCTCTCATAGGCACCATTTTATAGTGCAAAGTACATGGAATGATGAAAAGTGTAGAAAGACGATCCCTGTGACATTCACAAATGTCGACAAAGTACTAAAACCATCGGCAGCATCATGTGCAACGATTCAGTAAAAAGCATGTTGGAATTGTACAATTTATGTCATAATTTTTGGTCCGCAACCTTACTGCGCCTCATGGGAGAAAAAAACACCCTAATTATGTAACACAGTAGTGCATTGCAAAATTACTGTAATTGTACATAAGCCTCAATTAGTATCCATATTTTGCATTTGAGATAGTTACAGCTCCGCTGAGGTTATGCAAAAACGTCCATCCGCTCAAAATCAATTGTTTCACTGAAGGCCATCATTTCATTAAAACAGCTCACCATTCCAAAGTGTGCTATCATTAAATTCAACGGAAGTCTCGCTCATTTGTTTTATGGATCTAAATGTCAATACAGTGGAATTGAGCAATTATTCTATCCATCTATATCTCCCTGGATCATTCAAGGTAATCACATCATAAAATATAACTGATCATGCTTGTGTGGGCTATCAATATCTTCTAATGGATGGAGCGTGAAGGTGTGGTATAACAATAGGTGTATTATACACCATGCATCACACTATACCTAAGAGAGAAAGAAATGTCTAAAACCAAATATATATGAATATGTTCATGTGATAAACCAAAGAATAGAGAGGAGGTACTGTATCAGAGACATTTAACCCATATCAGTGACCTCCAAGATGATGACTCTAGGCGCCTTAACTTCAACACTCGGTTGCTACACCCTCCACCCTCTGATTTTTAGGTATGCAGTCTCAATAAATTCACATTACCCCCAGGTCCCTCCTGGCCTCGTCCCATTCATGACAAGTGAGATAACCCTATCTCACCAACAGAAAAAAGAACAAAGGAATGCTGGACCCCTACCCCACCCCCTCCCACCGGTAATGCATAAGCGTACTTACCCAGCATTCCCTCTGTTCTTTTTCCTGTCTTGCGACAGAATGGGACGATTCAGGAGCTGGAGCTTCTGGCGGGTTTGTATCTAAACTGCCGGGTGGTGGTGGCATTGCTGGTGTCTTGTCTCCCTCTCTCCCGGGCTTGGAGGGAGAAGTATACGGTTCACCTTCGGGCCGCTGTTGTGATTCCTTTGCTGTACGCACGTCCAGTGTTGCTGGGCTCGTCGAGAGTCACATGGTTTCCTGTGGAAGCGGCTCTGCACTCCTGGGGAGTGGAGCGCTTATGGGTCCTGTTGCCTGACTTCCGGCAGTAGTTGCAGTCCAGGAAGTCAGGCGCGCTGATACTGGTGGGAAGCTCGGGACGTTTGGATTAGCAGGTCCCGGTTGCTACCTTTACCTGGTGGCTGCTGGTGAGTTCCGCATAGCGGTTTTGTTGTGTGCTGGGTCAGTTCGACGGGGCTGTGCATTGGCCTATGTTGGTGTCCTTGTTGCTGGTGCTGTGTGTTTCCCTGCTGCTGGTGTTCGTCAAGATGGGCACGCATTCCAGGAAACGCAAGCATGTGGAGGATTCTCCCTCATCGTCTTCTTGTCCTTCTCCGGTGCGGTCCAAATGTCGCAGGGAGGGGGACTATGCCCGTATCAAGCGCCTTATCAGAGAGACTTTGCAGGAAATGGATGGGGGGGCCCAGCCCAAGAGCTCTGTTCCGGTTCTGCCCTCTCATTCTTCCAGTTCAGACAAAGATGGATGGATGGGGGGTGAGGAGCATAAAGGGAAATATGAAATAAGGACATGTTGCCTGAGTTGCTGAGGCATGTTAAATCCAACATGGGCTTCCCTGAGGCACCCAGCACGTCTGGGGGTTCTTTAATTTGCCAGTTCCAGAGTATGGCCCCAGTGTATGTGCCTGTCCATCCCAACATCCATGAGGTGTTGAAGCGGGAGTAGAAAGATCCTGATCGAATTATGCTGTCCCTTTTCATGGCCAAGTTGTATCCTCTGCAGGACATGTCTGCAGTTTTGCCAGACTCCCATCGATTCCTTTGTGGCTAGTCTGGTGGGCCGGACCTCTTTGGCTGAGGACACGGTTATTAAGAATCCATGTCAAGGACCTTTTTCAGTCCCTGGATGATACCTCAGACTGTACTGGGCTTCTAGATCACATCAAGCGACAGGTGGAGATCCTTTCGGATGTGTCCTTTGATGTGGTGAGGGCCTCAGCTCTTTAGGGGAGCACCTGTGTGGCGGCTCGCTGAAATTTGGTTTTGAAGAATTGGAAGACTGATTCTGCTCAAAAAGTCTCTTCCCTGCATTTGCCTTTTCGGGGGACTATGTTGTTTGGGATTTATGGGACTTATGTTGCGAAGTCCCTCATTTCCAATGTCAAGGTTCTTTTTCAGTGCCACGATGATACCTCAGACTGTGCTGGGCTTCTAGATCATATCGAGAGACAGGTGGCTTTTTCAGGGGACTATGTTGTTTGGGGAGGAGCTGGAGGGCAAGTTGCACAAACCTTTTAAGGAGAATAAGCACTCCTCTTCTTTGAAGCAGTCCTCCGCTGATAAGGGGTTTTTGAAGCCTAAATCCCCCTTTCGTCAGCACTCCAGGAAGCAGTTTTCTAGGGCTCATGGGAGGTGTTCTTCTGGATGGGGTCGGGGCAGGAAGTCAAAGTCTCCCCTGCCTAAACCTCGTTCCTGACTATATGATGGTCATCCCAGGATTGTTGGTAGGAGGATGGATTCAGTACTTTCTTCCGGCCAGGTTGCAGTCTTTTTCAGATGTGTGGTTTTTGGACATTGTGCGCTAGGGGTACCACATCCAGTTCTCTGAGACCCTGCCGGATTCCGAGGTTCGTCCAACTCCTTGGCTGTCCTGTCAGACCAGGAGGATGGAGTTGTCCCTGGGGATCAAGTCACTCCTGCGCAAAGGGGCAGATCAGATGGTGCCTCCTCCGAAGAGAGGGAAAGGGTTTTACTCTCTGATCTTTCTTGTGCCCAAATTGACCAGGAGGTTCCGTCTGGTGCTGGACTTGAAGGCTCTGAACAAGTTTGTGGTACTCCTGCCCTTCAAGATGGAGACTCTTCAGCGAGTGATCCCGTTGCTTCTCCCGGGGCTTTTCATGTGCATCCTGGATCTGCAGGACGCTTACTATCATGTCCCGATTCATACCAGCTGTCGCAGGTTCCTGAGGTTTTGCCTCCGCAGCAGTCATTTTCAGTTTTATGTCCTGCCCTTTGGCCTTCGGTCTGCCCTTTGGCCTTCGGTCTGCCCCGAGGGTGTTAACCAATGTAGAGGCTCCCTCCGTTGGTGGCTTCCCTGCATCTTCAGGGGATCCTGCTTTACCCTTACCTTGACGATTGGCTGATCCATGCTCCATCTCTGAATCAGCTGCAGGTCGATCAGACTTTGGCTTTGGAAGCTCATGGGTTTCTGTTGAATCTTCCCAAGTGTCAACTGGTACCCTCTCAGAACCTGACGTTTATCGGTGCCCGCTTTCGCACGGACCTGAACAGGGTGTTCTTGCCAAACTCCCAGGCTTTGACCATGGGTTCCCTTGCTCTGCGCTTCTTGCGGGGGGGGGGGGAGAGTCTCCTTTCCAGTTCGGCTTTGGTTGAGGCTTCTGGGGCTCATGGCTGGGAACGTGTTAACTGTGCCTTGGGCGCGCTTTCATCTCCGGCCTCTGTGGGTGCTTCTGTTGGCTCGTTGGGCTCCCTTGTATCAGAATTTTGGGCTTCTGGTGTCTCCTTCCCTCCTCCCCGCTCTGCGCTGGTGGATGGTGTCGGCCAACCTTTCCTGGGGGTTGCCGTTGCAACCCTCTCCTCCTGTGGTCCAGACAACAGATGCCAGTGCATTCAGGTGGGGGGCGACATTGGAGTCGGGCTCGCTGCAGGAACATTGGTCTCTCCGGGAGGGGAGGTGCTCCTCCAATTGGAGGGAGTCATCGGCGGTGTCCCTGGCGGTCCTGGGATTCCAGCAGATGTTGTTAGGGAATAATGTGGTTGTGCGGTCTGACAACTTGGTGACTATGGCCTACCTGAATCATCAGAGGGGGATCCGGTCCCGGTCTCTGGATGCAGTGGTGGTTCTCTTGTTTTGTTGGACGGAAGAGCACCTGTTGTCTCTGACAGCGGTTCACATCAGGGGGGTGGACAATGGAGTGGCGGATGCCCTCAGTCGTTCCTTCCGACCTCCCAGGAACTGTCTCTGTCTCCGGAGATCTTTCGGGAGATGTGCGGGAGGTTTGGTGTTCCCTTCCTCGACTTGTTTGCTTCAATGCACAATGATCAGCTTCCTTGTTTTTGTTCTAGGGTTCCTCAGGTTGGGGCTTGGGGAGTGGGTGCTCTGACTCTTCTTTGGCCAGACTGCCTGTTGTATGCCTTCCGGCCCATTGCTCTGATCCCCTGATTTCTTGCTCGCCTGGTGCAGGAGTCTCAGGAGGTGGTGGTGGTGCCGTTTTGGTCCCATCGGTCTTGGTTTCCCACTCTGAGGCTGTTGGCTGTTCGAGATCCGTGGTTGCTCCACTGCTTTCCGTACTCTCTGTGGTCAGCTCCCATGTTGCCTCTCCTGTGGCTGTCGGTTTGGAGGTTGAGAGGCCGGGGTGGCGGCGTAGGGGTATCCCAGAGTATTTAGCTTTGGCTATTCAGCAGTCTCGCCAGCCTTCAACTCTGAAATCCTAAAAGAGGCATTGGGGGAATTTCCAGTGCTGGTGTCATGCTCTGGAGTTGTCTCCCCTGGAGTGTTCTCTGCTGGAGGTGCTGCAGTTTCTCTGGGAAGGGTTCAAGAAATGTTTGGCTGTTTCCACCTTGCGGGCTCAGTGGGCCGCAATTAAGGTGTTTTGTCCCCCTTGGGGGAATTTGGGGGATGTGGACGACTTAGTGTCCTGGTTGCTGAGGAGTTTTTAATTGTCTCGTTCTTTGGTGAGGCCCTTGTTCCCTTTGTGGGACCTTCCCCTTGTGTTCCGTGCTTTGGTGGCAGCTTAGTTTGAGCCTTTGGCAGAGGTGGACCATAAGTTTGCCACCTTGAAGGTGTTTTATTTGGTGGGGATCACTTCGGCCCAGCACCATGGCGAGTTGGGGGCTCTGATGGCACGGGAGCCCTTCCTGTTGTTTTCTGATGATGGGGTGGTCTTGCGTTTGGACTCCTCTTTTGTCCCGAAGGTGCCTTCGCAGTTCCATTGTTCCCAGGAGCTGGCTTTGCCTGCCATGAGCGGGGGTCAGTTGTCTGGGGATGATCTCCCTTGGTCCTTACTGGATATCAGTCATGCCTTGAGTGTCTATCTGAATTGGACTTGTCCTTTCTGGTAGTCCGACTCCCTGTTTGTCTCTTTTGGGATTTCCTCTCGAGCGGGAAGGCTTCTTCTTTGTCCACTGGTTGTTGGTTGAGCCAGATCAATGAGTTGGCTTACTCCCTTTCTGGTTCCCCTCCTCTGGTTGGGGTGCAGGGGCATTCTACTCAAGGAATGGTGGCCTCCTGGACTGAGATGCGGGGGTTTCCCTGTCTGAGATCTGTAGGGCTGCTACGAGGGCATACTCTAACACTTTTGTGAGGTGTTATCGGATCTAGAATTTGCTGGGTGATAATGCTAATTTTGGGTTTGGGGGTGCTGCAGGCTTGTGAGCTCCCGACTTCTTGCATCTGTGTTCCAATAAATCACTGGGCGTTGCTGTTTCCTTGTGTCCTGGTGGTTTGTTGTTGATGAATAGCGGTGTGTTGCTTGGGTATTCTCACTTGTCATGAATGGGAGGAGGACGGGAGGGATCTGGGGGTAATGCCCTTTTACTTACTGGTAAACTTTATTAACTCCTGGTCCAGTTGTCCTCGTCCCATTCATTACATCCCTCCCTCCGTTCATCCCTCCCTCCCGGTCTGCCGGCCTTCATCTGGGGCTTGGTAGTTCAGAGGGAATGCTGGGTAAGTACGCTTATGTACTCCCGGTGGGAGAAGGTGAGGTAGGGGTCCAGCATTCCTTTGTTCTTTTTTCTGTTGGTGAGATAGGATTATTTCACTTGTCATGAATGGCAGGTGGACAACGGGACCAGGATTAATGAAGATTGACGATAAGTAATAGGGCATTACTATTGAGGACTTCACAAAAGTGTCTTGCAACTGAGTAGTTGGGATAAAATTTGCGGATAGCCCCCACGTGTCACTAGTTCACTGCACAATATTTGTGATATGGGGGCGGAGATTGTCAGTTTCTGAGATCGCGAAGCACTAATAGAATTTTATGCAGATTCTTGGCTGGGCATTTGGCACTGTCAATTCTATTTGAGTAGTTAATTTTTCTGACCTTCTTAATGTAAATTCTATAATTTTTTGGGGTCTGTAAAGGCGCATTTTGTCTTAAGGGCTCTTGGATTTGAGCCATCTGTGTTAAAGTGTAGAGATTTGTCCTTTTATCTATTTTAGCTCTTCATTCATCCAAGGAGCCGCTGCCTTCATTTTGGTTTTTATCTGATGTTCTTTTCGCAATTAGTATGTCAAATGCAGCGGTCATCCAATCATAGTTTTTCTATTGAGATTATTGTTTCCAATTGAGTATTTGTAAGTAGGTTAGATTAGAGATCTTGCATGTTCAATTTGTTCCATTGTGTGAAGTTAGTGTGGTTTGGAGGGTTTTTTGTGGTATTTAATTGGGATTGTCATTGAAAAGGTGATGACTGGTCAATGTGACTGGTGAATGTTGTTGAATAGACATTGTTTTGGGGTTAGAGAAAATAGCATTCAATGTATGACCTGCAATGTGGGTGGGCTAAAAAACGATCTGCTGTAAGTGTGTGTCTAATCTTGATACAATTACATTTGATTGAGGCATATTTGGTTTACTGAACCAGATGTTTAGCTCACCAAGTATAAATATCAGTGGGAGAGGAATCCCACTCTAATGAACATTAATGCCCCCGTATCTTGAACCGGAAGTAATTTATTATTGTTTTAAAGGACCCTCCCCCACTAAGACTTTTAGTGGCACGCTTCGTCATAGATCATAGAGTCCTCACCCAGATAAAAAGCGTATCTGGGCAGGCTCTGTGTTGATCATCAAGGGATGCACTTGCAGAGCATTAGTTCCTCCAGCATCTACAGGTCTACATGTTTCAGCTTTCTTCAGAACTGACCTTAGATCTCTGTTTCCTCACATTTAGGAATGATTTAATGATTCTAATACACCACTTGCGCATGGTATTAAACATATAAATTTCACACGCTTACAGATGCAATACATGCAGACCAGCCAGCTTGTTCTTTGGTTGACATGTATTTTATGCGCCATCCAGCCCCTGCATGTGGAGCACCCGAATAGATGACACAAGAGACCTTTGTTCAGGTGTGCCATGTCGTACCTGGCAAGCAGGCGCACCGGGTGGGCAATGTGCCAGTGTGTGGATGATTGCACTGCCACTCTTTTGCCTACTTCATCAGTCTTTTTGCTCTTCTTATCCGGAGGTTGAGAGTCCCCTATACCTTGGGCATCTGCACACTTGCACATCGTATGAATCACCAGGGAGTCTGGTGGAACATACCTGCGATGTAAGCCCGTGCCCAACAAAAACATTTTTATGTGTCTGTCTGTAACGCAACTGGTGCTCATGTAAAGCGCTCTGATACCTTCGGGTCAAGTTTGCGTTATATAAAACTCCAGAAAAAAAAGGCAGATAATTGGGCAAGGGTTTATACTTTTTGCCTACCCTTGACATGACAACCCGGGCTTTGACCAGTTCTTGGAATGCCTCGGGTGCGGTCTTCAGCATTCCCTTAAGCATGGGGAGGAAATGGAGGGTACGGTATGTTTTGGAAAGCGTTTCAATTAGGAAGTTATTGTTTTCCTGTATGACATGGATGTCTACTTTGTGAAACGTAGCTGCTCTGTGGATGACCTCACGATAGGAGATAGTATAATCAGGTGGGGAGGGTTTCACCCAATAGATGCCAGGGTCTGTGTCATCCAAGGGACCAATATCTTAGTCATCCCATGGGTCGTCTCTTGGTTCAAGGTCATAGGGAGCATCGTAAGGTTCCCATGGCTACAATGGGCTGTGTTCCCCTTCCACATCTAAAGAGGGTTGTGACCTCTGTGGTGAAGCCAAAGGTGGTGGTACCCATGTTGGTAGAAGCGCGGGTGGAGGAGGTGAAGTAGGAGGTGAAGGAGGAGTTGGACAAGGAGGAGAAGGAGAAAAAAGAGGAGGGGGAGCAGGGGTGGCACTAATGCCTCTGTCCTTGTGTGTCTTGTGCTAAGAGGATGTGTGGGTTCCAGACATTGAAGAACACACCTTTGGCAAAGTGCCTTGAGGCTTCTCGGGGTGCTAGGTAGTCATTTTTCTTATCTGCGGATATATAAAAGCCTCTTTTGCTGAGCATCGAGCTCTTCCTGTAGATGCTTGAGAATTGGTTGCTCCGAGTCCTCGAAGCTTGCTGTTGATGGCACCTGCAGAGTTCAGTGGATTGCAGGCACTGAGAGCGGTTTCAGCATCAAAGGTGGTTACAGCATCGACTGTTTCAGTGCGATTGTTGGCTTCGGTGCCAGTTGCCTTTCTGCACCAGAGTGGAAAGGCCCTTGGACTCCGAGGAAGGCTGCGATTCATGCGAGTCTTTGCGGCTAGAGAAGGGAGCATTGTTGGCTCCAAGAGCTTTGGCTCTGAGGGCTTCTGTCTGTGCAAAACATGGTTTGAAGGCAGTGGTGAGCCAGCAGGATGATGTTCAGTGTCTGGGCTTGACGCCCGACCCAGGGAGGGGCGTGGTATCCCAGAGCATGCAGTGTTTGTGTGGCAGCTGGTTGTGACTGGCAGCCATACCCACGGTCGGAGTTTTTGGGTCTGGATTCTCCTCACTGTTGGATTCGTTAAAGCTGGCCCCCAAACTGGTTTAAAGCAGTTGTGCCTGCGGGGGCCGGCTTCCTCCTGTTCCTCGCCTTGGGGCTCCCCGAAGATGTTGGGGGTGTCGTCTTCATCTGGTCTCTGCGTTCTATGGTGGGCCTACCTCCGCTCGCATAAGTACCGAAAGGTTTTCTTTGACCGTAAGGGGAGGCAGGCCTGCATGTGGTCTCGTCATTTTCAGGGGAGAGGCAGAGATTACAGACCTGGTGATGGTCAGTCCAGAGGAATTTAGAATGACACTGGGGGCAGTACTGGAAAGGCATCATTTCCATCATTGGCCTGGCATTGTCGACCAGAAGATAGAGGTGACGAAGGGCAGAAGGCCCCAGCTGAAGGAGTAGAGCTTCGCGCAAGTGTCAGTTGAGCATCAGCAGCAATGAAGCGGGATTGCGTGAAGATTGTCTCTAATCAACTGGAGACGGATAGTCGAAGAGGCCCGACAGAAGGTGCTGAACATGAAGCCCGATCGGTATACGTCCGAACCTCATGGCCGAAAAATACAATTAACAATAGAGCCAGCGCCCATGTGAATTACCAGTCAAAGGAGGAGTCACTATACCTCTTGACTCAAAAGACTTCTTGGAAGAAAAACAACTTGCAAAAGTACAAGCCCAACATTAGATGGCAGGAATCAGAAGAGCATGAGTATCTTCAGCCACACATGCTACAAACATAATGCTTGAGCTAAAGTTTGTCCTAATAGTGCTTCTTGTCAGAGATTCAAGTACACTGAGTAATGAATAGAGAATATATGGATAGATGACTAAGCAGCAGTTTGTAGATATCTGCTAATGGTATATTACCTTGAAAAGCCATCATGGCTCTAAACCTGGTAACATTAGGGTACACACAAATGGCATATTTAATTTACCTTTAGGTCCCTAGTAAAGTGTACATGTAACCAGGGCCTTTATATTAAATGCTACTAGTGGGCCTGCAGCAAAAGGAACAAATGATGGACGGAATGCTGAACTATGCAAACATTCACCCCCAGTCACAAATATCTGGGCTTAATCCATCGTTCTTTTGCTCACCACGCCACCCCAGTTTGGACCCAGCCATATGCAAATCAGTCTTGACCATGCTCCTCATTGGAACAGTCCAGGCCGAACTGCCAAGCCAGGTCCTCCCTGGACCAACTCCATTGTCCTGCTTGCGAGATACAGAAGGAGTCAATTGAGAGGATTTTAAAGGAGTTGCACTTGCACTTCTTACACAGGCATAAAACAGCAAAGGAGAGAGTAGAAGAGGAAAAGGTTATCTGCAAAGCTTCCATGAGCTGTGCACTGGACACAGCTGACCAGACTAGGCTAACTTCGCCATCCTTCTGAACTGCCTTGCTTGGCTTTGAGTATCTGGCTTCCTCCTTGAGGAGCAACACCTCTTAGAGCTGCCATTCAGTGGCAAGCATCTCTTTGGGCCTTAGGCTGACAAGATGTTAGAAAAAAATAATTGTTGCTGTTTGCACATCCAAAGCAGTGTCCCCCTGCACTATAAACATGACACCAGCGGCATCAGTCCTTTCAAGAAAGCCAGCAGCCAGCTAGACAATGGCAGTCCTCTAGGGTTGACTTCCTGCCAATTGCTATGCAAAGGCTAAAGATAGAAGCACAGTCAAATGAGAAATCAACACCCAGATGCTCAGTGATTACTCCCAGTTTTGGAGCAATTCACACATAAATCTGTTCGCCACACACAAGAACACAAAATGACAACTTTGCATCACTCAAATGGGGTCCATGCACAATATTCCATGGATCAGCTGATCAGAGATATTTGCATATGTATCGCCCCCACCACCATCACTAATTCCACATATCATCAGAAAAATGCAGCAGGCACCTCTGACATTGATCATCATTACCCCAACTTGGACTCACCAGCAATGGCTCTCTTTACTTTTAGATATACCCATTCACCCTCAGAACAAGTTGCAAATGCCACCAGATCTGCACATACAACATCAGGCACAATTAATACACCACAACCTAGGCAAGCTCAACCTTGAGATTTGGCATCTGAAGTCTTCGAGTTTGAGTATTTACGGAATCCAGACAAACATATGCAAATCTTAACCAAAGCGAGAAAGCCTACTACATACATGCACATGTTATGCAACTTAATGACGGAGATTTGTTGATTCCTGTAACAAACTTAATATACAGCCCTTTGTGGTTATTTGCTACCTGATGGGATACATTTTTAAGATCCACTTGTAAATACTGCCTAGTTAGACTTCCAGAGGGTCTCCTGTAGTAACCCTCCAAACAAGCAAGAAAGAAGGGCTTTGACCCACCATCTCCCACAACTGAACTGGAGATAACGCATATCAGGTAACAATCTATTCTATCAGGGACTGCAAGGAATACATTTTCATATTAGTGAGTTCTGGAATGTCTCTCCCATAAGATTGACACAGACAAGAATTCCACACTATATATTTTTAAAAGGCAGTATTTAACATTAAAGCTCAGTTTCGGTGCAGACGTTTGGAATGATCTTTGTTGCAGATATAAAAATAATGGTGAAAATGATAAATGCAATAGGTAAAAATGAAAATTGACAGTATAATAAATGGCAGTTAATAAATCAAATCATTGATGGGATCAGCCTTGGTTGGAAATACCTCCTTTCTTAGCCCCTAGGTAATGTCTACATTAGCACCAAGTGCCGTAACAGGTTTCCTAGATGGCCTTTAGCTTGCATACTTTTTGCTTATCGTTAGTAGATGTGTTCTCAGTCTGCAGTCTTACATTGAAAACTGAGGCCAATCTCTGTTATGCCGTACTTCCCCTGAGAAGGACAAAGGTAATGCATATCCTTGAAGCAGACTGTTTGTGACATTGATGCTCACGTGAAATGCTGAAGCTTCTTTTTCTGCTAAAATACCAGTGTATTAGATTCCCAACATTATTATGAAAAATATGAACCTCGTGACTTGTGCTGCAAATTGAGGACAGGAATGTGACTCATCTTGTACATTTCCCTAGACCTTGTGCGTTTCTTTCTGTAAATAATATTACATAAATGCAAAACACATGGACTACTGAGGCACTATCAAATTATATCAAAGCATTATTGTACTTAAAAATCATGCAT
This sequence comes from Calotriton arnoldi, assembly GCA_963921515.1. NCBI lineage: Eukaryota > Metazoa > Chordata > Amphibia > Caudata > Salamandridae > Calotriton > Calotriton arnoldi. The sequence continues at coordinate 1,883,353 of CAWUFW010000386.1, forward strand.
TTTAAATATACATATTAATGACAGGACTACATGAATAAATTATAGCAATATACATAATAATGATTACATAAATAAATGATAGCAATGAGGGTCCAAAAGGCAGGAAAAGGGCAAAACACATGACAGTTGGACTTCCAAAAAATAGGCTGGTCTATTCTTCAGCGCATGTACACCTGAGGGCCATAGCCGGCTGCTTACATGACAGGACACGCCAGCTCCTCTTCAAAATTCCTGTTGTTAAACCTTTATAGAAGGGCCTAAGAGAGTCATCCCTCCTAGATTACAACTAATCAGTTGATTAAAACCTTAATGTTATCCTTACTCAACTTGTGGGACCTCATTTTCAACCCCTGTGTGAGAAATTGGGTTGTTGGTTGAGGGGAGTCAGTGTGAGCTCTTCTCAAGCAACAGCCACAACCCTTGTCAGGATGAACCTCAAAAAGTCACTAAATTTACCTGTGGTTGAATCTCTGCTAGCTTGGCACAAAAGCAGTTAGGCTTAACTTAGAGGTAATGTGTAAAGGATTTATGCAGCACACAAATAATAATCAAGTGAAAACACAAACTAAGAAAAATCCCACATTAGTTTAAAAACAATGATTAAAATGTAATAAATTATTTGACTTCAAAATGATAAAATTCCAATCAGTAGACCCGATGATATGAAATTTCAAAGATTTAGGTAAGTGCCGGGCTTATAAGCACAAAGCACCACTCGCGGCCATCTGGTCATGCTAGACCGGGGGAGAGTTGCAAGTTCATGTCAACTGCTGTGGAGAAAGGGCTGCATACAGGGACTAGATTAGTTCTGCTGAAAAAGTTACCTTTTCAATGTCTGGCGCAGAGTCATGTTCACGGGGGGAGGCAACGAGGAGGAGGGAGAATGTTGTGGATGGTTGTTGCTGTAGCGTGAAGAGCATACCAGGCATTGCGGATGGTCGTCACTGTAGTGCGAATATTCCGTGGGGCGTCGTGGATTGCTGGAGTTTTGCATTGGTGGTCACTGCAGGCTTTCAATGCTTTAGCGCAAAGGGCAGATATTGCATTGCCTGTTGTCGCTGGTGGTTGCTGTAACGCAAAGAGTCGGGTTCACCAGAGCTTCAGCTGGTGGTTGTTGTGGGAGGCATGATCTTGACACAAACAGGCCCATTCGCGGTTGCAAAGAGCCCAAAACTTCAGGATTTCTCCCTTTCTTCACAGGAGGAGCACAACTGATGCCAACCAAGGATCCAGGACCTTGGAGGTACTTCCTGAGGATCATGAACTCACTCCAGCAGTGGTCAGCATGGCTCAGACAAGTCCAGTGCAGCTGGTCAGTTGGGCAGTTGCAGGGAGCCTCTGGAGCTTGTTATGTCTCTGCAGCTCTGAACAGGAGGTTAGTCAGCAGACCCTTGGAGTCACTTCAGGTAGCCTGGGATGAATGGAGTTGGCCCATTCGTCGTCCTCAGACAGCAGGGCAGGTCTCTGGAAGCAGGGCAGTCCTTCTGCTGTAGAATCCACAGGTTAAGAAGTGTACTGAAGAGTTGGTTTGAGGGGCCAATATTTATACCTGGTTCCAACTTTGAAGTGGGAGAAACATCTAGACGTCTCCCGACATCTGATTCTGGAATTTCCTTCCTCCCTACCCTGGTTCCAGCATGTCTGGAGGGTCACAAAATGCTAGTGTGAAGTTATTGGTCATGTGCTGAGGCAGCTCCTTTGAAGAGAAAGTGTAGTAGGTGACAGCTCTGCCTCTCCCATCAGATCAGGACGGCCCATCCTGTCAACACCCAGTCCCCCTTTGTGGTACTGTCTGGGAGCAATACACCAAGGCCAACTGTTAACTGCCAAATACACCTAGTCAGGTGATCCAGGACACAGGCACCAAATGGACAAGAAAAGTATAACTTTCTAAAACTGGCATTTTCTAAATAGTGATTTAAAATACTACTTTACTATTAAAGAGGGGATTTAAATTACAATTCATTAGAGACCAAACATGACATTTCTACCTGTTCCCAAACCAAAGTTATCACTTATTAACTGTATTAAGGAAATTATGTTATCCTATGTGAGACGTAGGCCTTGCAGTAGTGAAAAACAAATTTAGGAGTTTTCCACTACCAGGACAAGTAAAACGTAATAGTACATGTCCAAGTTTTTAAGTACAATACACCCTCCCCCATGGGCTGTTTAGGGTCTACCCTAGGGGTGACTTATATGTACTAAAAAGGAAGGTTTAGTCATGGAAAAAGGTTATTTTGCCAGGTTGAAATGGCAGTTTAAAACTGTGGTGGAAAGTGGCGGTGAGATAATAAGTTCAGTGTTCGGGTCAGTATATATATTGTTCTCTGTCTGCCATCCGGCTGCTCACCTTCATCAAATATGCTCAGTCGAAGTTTTGCTCAGAGTCAACCTTGGTGCCAAAGGCTGGTCACCTTCAAGGCTCCGTGCCTCAGCCTCAAGATCCGCTATGCATGGAGGGTTAGTGTGAGGTTGGGGGTGCTACGCTTGCTCCTCAGTGGTAATTAAAGAAACCAGAGATGTGATTTTTGTTTGTTTATCCTGGGTAAGTGTGTCATAGAGGGCCCTGGAGAGACTTGGTCTCCAGAGTCGGAGTCAGAGTCATCGGAGGACACATGAAAAGGACAATGATCCTGTGGGGCATCGTACTACAGGATGGCCTTGCCGTTTCGTTGTCCGGGTTGACTCATTCACCATCTTCGACGACTGTGGCTGATGGTGGCACAGTATTATCCTGGGGCTGCATCGTGGAATAGTGCACCCATCTTCAATCCCGTTGGTGATGAATCATCTTTTGTAAGATGAAGTCATTGTAGGTTGAACATGCGCTCTTGTTCTCATCCTTTGGTAGGCAGAGGTTACAGATCACATACTGATCTGACCACAGGAATTTATTATTACATGAAGGCCAGAACTTAAATGATATATTCTTCATATCCTCATCTGAAAATAATTATCCTCATCTGACCTAGTCAAACAATTTGGTTCTGAAGCATTTGACGGTTGCAAGAAGTCTTAGGTGTCTTGAATGATAAGTGCTCCATGCATCCGTTATAGAGATATGGACTTTCAGTGCAGAGCAGTAAGAGAGCGCTTGGATATCCATTCGAACCCAATGGCAGTAAAAATCGATCTAAGGTGAGTCTACGTCCTAGTGCGTTGTGCGTTTCACGAGTGACTTTGAAACTGAAACTCGGACAAACAAAAACCACACGCAATGTCTAAGCCCGATATTAGATACAGAAGTGTGCACAGCAAGTGCCCCAATGCAGCACATGCTTCAAAACCAGTATATCTGTATCAAGCACTAAAAGTGGTAGTTGGACCAAGAGTGCATGGAGTTCACTGACTACAGGCCAACGTCATTGCCAATAAGACAACAGTTTTGAAAGTCAGAAGTTGAACCATGCATTAAGCCAAGCAACTATGCATCAGCTCGAATTGAGATGTCATAAGCAACAATTATAATCTTGCCTAAGAAAATAAACAGAGCTGGAGAATAGAGGTAAAGCAAACCTTTCAGAAAACATGTGACTAGTGGCGTCTTAAACAGAGAAAGCTGAGTAGGGAGATATATGCAGGTGGATAGGGCAGCCAAATAACCATTTACAGTAGCCACTGCTAGGCCCTGCTGGGGAAGATACACCATGCAGCTAAGGCTGAAATGGATCCAGACGTTCACAGTTGCATCACTGACAAACTTTTTTCAGTGACCTGCATACATGGATTTTGTGTTTGTTTTTCTGGCAGCCAATATAACAACTGCAACATTGGGGATTGGGATGAAGGACTACTACAAGAGTAAATCCACTCTGTGTGGCAGAGGAAAAGGGAAAAGTGCAGAGTTTAAATAGCTAGCAGTCCCATTGTGTACTTACGATGTTACATCACCAGCACAAGAGACCCTGACTTCACCAGCCAATTGCTCAATTTGGGGAATACATGGATTCCAAGATTCTGCAGTAAAGCTGGCACATAGCCATGAACTTGGTGATTACTTGTGGAAGAACATTCAGTCCAACAGTCAGAATTGTGAACTGGTAGTGCAGAGACCCCACGATAACCTCAGGTGAAATCTGTGAGAAGGACGTTTTAGCAGAGGGAAATGGGAATCCTGTAGGGCCCAGGGACACCAGCCAATCCCCTGCAGTAAGGGAAATAAAACCTGGCTCATGAACAGCATCTTGAACTTGACCTGCCAAATGAAAATGCTTGGGAAGTGAAAGGCCAGGATTGGTCTAAGACCTCAGTCATTCTTGGGGACCAAGAAGTAAAGGGAGTAAAACCTTGTGCCCCTTTCCTCCATGAGCACCACCTGTTTGATCGCTTTGTTCAGCAGGCTTAAAACCTCCACCTCCGGAAGCAAGTCATGTACCAGACAGCATGTTCAGGTAGAAGTAGGATGATACAGAGCAGAGAAAACAAAAGGGGGTAGCACTTGCAGATTAGATAGATACCCAGTGATCCATCATGATCATCTCCCCATTGTTGGAGAGATGGGAGATCCTAAACTCCAACAGAGGCTACTGGTGTGGTGAATCAAAGAGGCTTTGAGGCAGTAGAGCTAGTGGAGCTGCTGCTAATAGTGATGATGGATTCACCTATGCCTTGTAGGGACTAGTACATTTGTTGGGATGTTTGAGTTGGCTGAAGCACAGTTATGCCCTAGAGTAGCATCAAAACGTCTTGTACTTCTAGTTTAATTGAATCACCAGAGAGAGACTAGGCTCAGCACTTATGCTATGGCTCTTCTGTTTTCGAGCACTCCAGGAAGAAGTCAGTCTTTTCGTGGAACAGCCACTCGCCATAGACGGGCATATACATAACGGCTGTGTGGCTATATCTCGAGAAACCTGTGGAAAACATCCAAGTGTGGTGACTTACTGTGTAAGCCAGCCCATGATTTAAGCTCGGTATCCACAGAATTCAGGCCACCGTTGAATGTTTGGAAGTCCAAACCATTGCTGACCAGATCATCGAATGGCCTTTCCATGTGCTCTGGTAAAGTGATAAGTGTTTTCACCAGCTCCGAGAAGGCATGAGCCTAGCAGCCCAGAAAGCAGTACAGTGTAAAGGGCACGGCTGCCTTAAGCAAAGTTTTGTTGTCCTACGAAGTCCAGTGTCTTAGACCCTTAGACTGCACGGGCCAGAGGAAAGACATTTGGGTTCAGCATAGCAGAGGAAGGTTCCACCACCACACACTCTGAAAAGGAATGTGACAATAATTTTGTTTCACAAGGTGCAGGCTCCTCTCATCAAGCTGTTTGGTGGGCCTGAGAAAGGTTTGTCTATGGCAGCCACTACTGGCTTCAATAGAGCCTTTTGGAAGGGAAGCAGAGGCACTGGGTCTGCAGAAGAATGATGCAAGATTCCCATCAAGATGTTAATTCATACGTTTCTGCTGCTTTTAGTGTTACCAAAGTGAACAAAGGAATTCATCTGAAGAGGGCTAGGGAGTAAAGAATATCCCCTTAAAAAATTATCCAGACAATTTGCATTTTTAAGACCAGGAAAGGCCAGCATCAGTGTTGTAAGGGGAAATTCCTCCAAATTATTGTCCTCCATATGGCCATAATCTTTATTGAGCATGAAAAGAGCCACATTAAAGACACCCTCCAAAGGGCAAATCTCTGTGCCCTAATGAGGTGTTGTGTCAAAGATTCATCATTAAAACAGGCACAAAGGTTTTCTTCTGCCACTCGTATGATGACTGTTGCCTTTGAGTGTTTTGAATGTCTTACACACATGAACTCAGAATACAGCCTCCTGGGTACTGGTGTCAGACTACTCCAAGCACAGGGGTTTCGACGTCTTGGAGGGCAGAGGCGTCATTGGAAGTGGCACCAAAATCAGAGCCTGTGGGCGTGCAGATATGGTGCAGTTGGGGTGAGACCTGTCAGAAACGCAAAACGCCGCAGAAGCGGACTCACTTCTAGGGAGCGGCACAGAGGGCAACAGAGCTATTGTGTAGATATTCAGCATGGCCTGACGGAAAGCTTCGACCTGTGTGGAATCAGTGCATGGAGTCACAAAATTCTGGCTTCTCCTTTTCAACATTGAATCAGCTCTAACAAGGAAATGTTGAGGAATGGCGTTAGGACTCCATAAGGTTCCGGAAGCAGGACTGTTTCCTCAAGGAAGAAGTAGATTTCTTATTGCTTTGTTATGTTATGATCATTTGTATAGCGCAAAACGACTCACTCCCGAAGGAGTATCCTGGCGCTAGGCAGCCTTGAGCAGAAAAAAGGCAACTTAACAGAAGAGCCATGTTTTCTGCATTTTTTTGAAGTTTCCAAAGTCAGAACAAAAACAAATGTGGTGTGGGAGACTGTTCCAGTAGCGTGGGGCTAGATAGGAAAAGGAGAGACCCCGGGTCTTGAGGTTCGAATGCGATGAGGTCTTAGAAGGGCTTTGTCCATGGATCTCAGGTTTCTAGTGGGGTGATACCAGGAGAGTCTGGCTCTGAGGTAAGACAGGCCTTTTCCCACAAGAGATTTATGGATAAGACATAGAAATTTTAACATTCAACGTTTCCTGCGTGGAAGCCAGTGCAAAGCTCTCAGAGTAGGAGTGGAAGGCGTGCCAGCAGGACGTCTACAGGCTAGGCGGGCCGCGGTGTTTTGAACCACCCGAAATTTGGACAGAAACGTCTCATTGGCAGCTGCCAGAACAGCATTGCCATAATCCAGGCGGCTGGTAATAGGAGCCTGGACCAATGTTCTCCCAGAGCTCAGAGAGAGCCATGAAAATACCTTTTTTTGTAGTCATAATGTGTTAAAACAGATAACACAGATGCTGTTGACTTGATCTTTCATGGATAGATTATTGTCCATCAGAATGCCCAGGTTTTTTACAACTCTCTTGGCACTCGGAGCAGGCCCTAACTCTATCTTTGTTGTTCCACCAGTCATCTGACCAAAATGTCTGTGCTTTGCCAAGCAAAAGAATTTTGGTCTTTCCTCCATCTGTTTGGAGACAGTTAAGGGTTATCCAGGCTGCCACCTTACGCATGGAGTCTATGAACCTAAATTTAGATGACTCAGAGTGCTTCCCAAAAGAGATGATCAATTGGATGTTGTCGGCGTACAATATTATATCAAAGCCGCACGCACTTACAATCTTCGCAAGCGGGGCTGCATAGATGTTGGAAAGGGTTGGGCTTAAGGAAAATCCCTGCGGCACTCCTTCATCAATGGTCATAGATTTAGAATGAAAAGGATGTAGTGTGACCACTTGGGTTTTGTCGGCCAAAAAAACTTGAAGCCAATCTAGAGCTTTCCCCCCATTGCCAATCTCATACAGTCTCTGGATAAGAATAGAATGTGGAACCATATCGAAGGCCGCAAACAGGTCAAGTAATACCAGCATGGCTGGAATACCTTTGTCCAACAGTAATCGGGTGGAATCAATTACTGCTAGTAGGGCGGTCTCAGTACTATGAGAGGCCCTGAAACCTGATTGTGAGGTATCCAATATACCATTTTCCTCCAGAAAATTGGAGAGTTGTTCATTGACGAGGCCTTCCATAATTTTGCTAAGAAGAAGTAAAAGGGAGATGGGCCTATAATTCACTAAGTCAGTGGGATCTGCGTTAGGTTGTTTTAAAATAGGGATAACCTGAGCAGATTTCCAATCCTGTGGCAACTTTGCCATATCTAAAGATAGACTGAGTAGGTCTGTAATACAAGGAATAAGCGAGGATGCTAGTGAAGAGGCTTTATAGGCAGGACATGAGTCGCACGGAGAGCTGGATGTAACCATCCTCAACATATACTGCACCTTATCTTGAGAAATGTTCTCGAAATTAATCAAATGAGCAGGGGCTGAATGAGGAAGAGAATTCTGATTGCACGAGTCCGCAGAACTACCTATCGCTGTAGGAAAGCTCTTATAGATCCTAGAGATCTTGTCCTCAAAATAGTTTGCAAGTGTATCACAGAACACTTGAGAAGAAGGTATTGCAAGCTTGCAGGCTGCCAGTTTGGTAAATTAATTAAGAACTTTAAATAATTCTTTCGAGGTGTTGCCTGCCTGATCTATCCTTTTAATAATGTGGGATTTACAAGCTTCCCTAATCTTCTTATGATAGGTGCTAAGGGCATGTTTATAGGAACTTTAATCCGGAGAGGCTTTATTCTGCGCCATCTCCTTTCCAGCCTTTAGCTAGTGGATTCATCAGTTCTCATCTCGGCTGAATAGCATGGGGCTTGCAATTTGGAAGGTCTATTTTTAGCACCTTCAATAAGGGCCACTACATCTAAAGCTTTGCTGAGGGAATTGTGATAGATGGAAACTGTGTCATTGACATTATCAAAGTTTTTTATCATTGGAGGACTAAAAGCAGAGAGGAAATTCTGGGGATTAATTTGTCTCCAGGGTTTGATCGCACTTCTCCCTGTTGTTCCTTGTGCTTTTTGTCAGAAGATCATTTGAAAAATAATTTTCTAATGAGGGACTCACAGGAAGGGGAACGCTTCAGTGTATCCCTGAGGGTAATGGTCAAAAATTGCTTGGTCTGCTGCTTTCTGATTGTCTTCAATGTATCAATGAACAGGAGTAACAGGCTGAAGAGCTGTGGTTTGATCCAAGACCCTGCTTGCAGATGTTGTGTGGGTTCGGCATTTTATGACATCTGCAGCAGGGTGTCAGGAATCGGGAAGGTAAAGTTACTCACTGGAATCCTAGTTCTCTTTCAGGGGAATCCTGATCAAAGTCATAAGCAATTAACAGTGCCGCCCATTTGTGGGCATCCCGGAGCACTTTAAAAACAGATATATGTATATACAACTTTGTACAACAGTAGTTTAACATACATGTTTTAAGTCTAAAAAAAGGCTAGAAATGGCCAGATTTCAGTTCATTTTTTATTTTTAAAAAGAAGTTAGTTAGATAAAAATAGTCCCTGACTAAGAAAAGAGACTTCAGAAAAAGGAAAGGAGAAAAAGGACAGTGTTATCAAATATGCTGCAATGCAGAGCATTGAAAAGTGGCACAGTGCCTTTAACGGCCTCACAATACACCCTGCATCCCATCATACCTCACAGATGACAGTTCAGTAAGATAATTTCTATGGAAAATAAGAGTATCCTGGATGAAAGTTGATTATAGCTGTAAGTATTCTTGCTCAAGGAGGTGAGATGGTAGCTTATGACTATGATGAGGAATCCTCCGGAAGAGTACTAGGATTACAGGTGAGTGGCCTTTCCTTCTCTTCCAGGGGACCCTCATCAATAGTCATAAGCACTTAATAGAATAGCAAGCTCATTCCACAAATGAGGCGGACAAGAAATAAAAATTGCTTCAAAAATCACCCAAAAGGTTCCTTAAAGAAGCCTGCTCTACTTGAGTTGCCATTCTGAAGTCTGAATCCAGACAACGTCTAGTTAAATTGTGAATAGACCTCCAACTAGCAGGCTTACAAATTTCAAAAATGGGAACATTTCTAGGAAGGCCTATAGTAGCAGTGTTCCCCCGTGTAGAGTGTGCTTTAGGTCTTCCAAGCAGGGGCTAATTAGTTAACTGGCATGAAAACAATTTGCAAGATACAATCCAGCTGGATATAAACTGCTTTGTTGAAGGTAGACAAGTTCTTACTGGGTCATACTTTATGAAAAGACAATTTCATTGTCTTATTTATTTTGTTGTTTCTAGATGGAATTTTAAAACTCTTTTACATCTATCAACTGTGGAGATCTCTGGCGGAGTTGATGGATTTGGAAAAAACATAAGCAAAGAGATTGTTTGTTAACTGTGAAAATCTGAAATCACCTTAGGAAGAAAACTTGGATGGATTATTATTACCACTCTTACTGCAGAATACACTGTATGGCTCAGTAGATCAAAGGTCTTGAATTTCATTAGCTCTGTGTGTGGAAGACAGCTTGTCAAGTAAAATGTTGTAAGGTAGCTTTGCAAATGGGTTCAAAGGACGGTCCCATTAATTTAGATAGTACAATATTAGGTTCTCAAGGAGGAGAAGGTGACCTAACAGGAGGGAAAAACGTCTTAATACTGTCTAAAAAATCCATACACACAGGCATTCTAAAGAAGGAGGTTTGTGAAGGAGATTTCCTACAGGCAGTTATAGCTGCAATGCGCACTTTAATAGATGATAATTGTAGACCAGATCTTGCTAAATGTAGCAAAAAATGTGATTACCACATTTTTTTCACAGATGGAAGGATCATAGCTGTTTTGAATGCATCAAATGCAAAACCACTTCCACTTTAAGGAACATTATTTTATGATACAAGGATGTCTGACTTCCCTTAGAATGTCCATGCAGTCTTGTGGTGAACTTAGATGTCCATATTGAAGAAAATAAAGAACCAGGCGGCTAAGTTCAATGATAGAAGGTTGGGGAACAGGACCTGGCCCATGAACTCATACAGGAGATCCTGCCTTCACGGCAGGCTCTTGTGTGGCCACTCGGATTGGTGAAGGAGGTTCGTAAACCAGCATTGTGGTCCATAAATCACCATTGTCGGCCCACTCTAGTGCTATCATCATTTATTTATTTTTTAATTTATTTTTATTTATCATTGTGAACATAACGTAGAAGGTAACATAAGTGTCACATTTGCAGTCACAACAGGGTCTAATATTGAGACAGAGTAAGTACATTCATGCGTCGGAAGAGTGGCGACAGATTGTAACATTCGTGGTTACGTGGGGTGGGCGGTGCTTTTCAACCACTTGGTACTACATAACAACAAAGCTGTAAGTTGGTTAACGTAGGGTAGAATAGCTGCTGTTTTCCCCCTTAGTGAGTACGGCCATGCGTAGGGTGTGCGTGCAAGCAGTCCAGTTGTAGTGCGATAAGGCTTTAGTCACGTCTGGCGCTGATTGATTGGGCTGGAGAGGGGTCGCCTGAGGACTGTATGGTTATTTAAGGTTGTGGGTGTGTTTGCTTTGGCAGTGTATCATGTTTTTCTTCTGTACGTGCAGCGGCCCATGCCATGAACGGCGCCCAAATGTCCTTGGGTCTTGACGCAGTGGGCATCAGGCCCCAGTACGCAGCTACCATCTCTTGGCATTAGGCAATGTCCCGTATCCACATGCTTACTTTGGGCGGACTTGGTGATCCCCAATGTATAGCAATGCGACGCTTGGCTAGGAGGAGCATCATGGCTGACAGGCGGCTTGCGCTTGGAGGGGCGTCAGCTACGTGGCCCAAGAGGGCTGTTAGTGGAATGCGGGCTAGTTGGAAACCAGTCACTTCGTTGATGATGTCGAACACCTTGTCCCAAAATGGGGGAAATGGGGCCGCAGTGCCACGTTAAGTGTAGGAAGGAGGCCTGTGTATCTGTGCAGCGCCAGCATGTAGCGTCGGGTCTATGGTCCCTTTTATGTAGCTGTATTGGGGTGCGGTATAGCCTATGCAGGTATTTAAAATGAATTAACCTAAACTTGTAGTTAGGAGAGACGCGCTTAAGTTGAGCGCAGCAGTAGGCCCATTGTTTCTCAGTGGTGGTGGATCAAGATCTGCTGTCCATTGTGCCAGTGCATTCGGCGTAGTGATCGGGGTAGTACATTGTGTAATATTGTAAATGCGGGTGATCAGCTTCTTGGGCGATGGAGTCGCTAGTATGTTTTCTAATGAAGCCAGCTGGGGAGGTGCAGAGGGGGATGAGCTGTGTAGTTGCCGACAGTTGGCTCTGAGTTGGTAGTAGAGCAGCAGTTCTAGGAAGGGAGGGCGTGTTCCGTCTGGGTTTTGTGGCCGGGTTAAGAATTCATTGTCCGGATAAAGGTCAGCGAAATTGGACAACCCCATCTGACGGGCTCTTTGTATAGAGCCGGCATCCTGCAGTGGAGGGAAGCTGGGGTGATGAGCTAGTGACATTGATGGTGCATATAATAGTGGAATATGCGCGCGGCGTCTAAGACCCTCCCAAGCCCAGCGTAGTGTCTCCACTGTATTAATTTCTGCGTTGGGTCGTTTGTAAGTGTAATAGATAGCGGCCGGCAGCGGTGCTGGAAAAGCGACATCCTTTTCAACTGCAACATGAGGTTGAAATGGGATAGGGTGAGCCCAGTAGTGGAGATATTGTGCCTGAGCGCTTAATGCATAGAGTTCGAAGTCCGGTGCCCCAAGGCCTCCTTGTGCTAAGGGCAGTGTCAGGACCTCCCATGGGATACGCAGTTGTTTACCTGCCCAGACGTGGGCAATAAGAAGGGAGCGCAGTTGCTTGAAGAAGGCCTGCGTAAGGTGAAGGGGAATGTTGGCGAAAAGGTACAGGAACTTAGGCAGAATTATCATTTTAGCGATTGCTATTCTGCCAGCTAAAGAAAGCGGCAGTTTGGCCCAAACGGATATTTTGCTTTCAAGCCAGGCAATAAGCCGACCGTAGTTCATATGCCAGATCTCTTGTAGCTCCCTGGAGAGCAATATCCCCAGATATTTGACCGCTTCCTTCACCCAGGTGAGTGGGAAGTCTAGCTCTAGCTCCATTGGGGCCGGTGTTAGGGCGAGGAGCGTCGATTTGGACCAGTTAACCTGTATGCCGGACATGCCTCCGAAGAGGAGAATTTCGCGCAGAACTGGGTTGAGGTTTGTTTCGGGCTCGCGTATGTATAATGTGATGTAGTCTGCATACATCGATATTATCAATCCTCTATCTGTGAAGCCCAGTCCCCTGGCTGTGTGATGTTGGCGCATTCTGGCCGCGAGGGGTTCCATCGCTATCGCGAATAGTAGAGGGGAGAAGGGGCATCCCTGTCTAGTGCCTCGTGTTACTTGGAACGGTTCCGATATCAAATCGTTGACTTGGAGTCTGGCAGTCGGGTTAGTGTCGTGCAATTGGATGAGGTTCAAGAAGTTTTGGCTTATGCCAATTTTGGGGAGTATAGTGAAGAGGAACGGCCACTCAAGGGAGTCGAATGCCTTAGTGGCATCTAAGAACGCCGATAGTGCGGGAAGGTTCGGGTCTAGTTGATGGATGATTGAGAAAAAGGTGCGTAGGTTGTGCGAGGTGGATCTGCCCGGTATAAAACCGGATTGATCCGGTCTTGCGACGAGGGAGAGAAGCGGCTGTAGTCTATTAGCTATCAGTTTGGCCAGTATCTTCGCGTCTGTGTTAATGAGGGAAAGCGGGCGATAAGAATCACATTTGTTCGCTGGTTTATCCAGCTTTAAAATTGTCACAATTACGGCCTCGCGCATTGTTGGGGGAAGGTGGCCTATTTCGAGGGATTCCTTATACACCTCCAGCAAGTAGGGGGCGAGTTCGGCGGCATATGTTTTATAGAATGCTGCTGGTAGGCCGTCTAAACCAGGTGTTTTGTCCCCAGGCAGACTGTTAATAACCTGGATGATGTCCTCTTTTGTAAATGGCACGTCCAGATATTCGCGGTGGAGTTGCTTAACCAGACCAATTCGATGGAGTCAAGATAGGTCTGCAGCTCCATATTCGAGCATTTCTGAGTCGCGGTATAAAGGGATTTGTAGAATCTACTCATTCTATCTAGGGTGGCAGATTGCCCACAGGCAAGACTGGAGTCATCGTCTAATAACTCAGTAATATAGGAGGAAGTACGATGTTGTTTGAGTGTGCAAGCTAAGGCTCTTCCAGGGCGATCACCCTCCCCGTAACTGCGAGCCCTGGCATGTTTACCTAGGAAGTTTGTTTCACGGATTGCTTCATCGTCATATTCGGAGATTTTTCCACGAATAGTGGCTAAGTGCGTCTGCAGGCCTGTTTGAAAATATAGTGTCTTCGCTTGATGTATTTCCCTCTCTATCCGTTCCAGGGTGGATCGGATGGATTTTAATACCCCAGATTGTTTTGCTATGCAGGTGCCACGCATGACTGTTTTAAAGGCTTCCCATAGCGTGGAAGGGGAATCTACAGATTTTTCATTTATGGCAAAGTACTGCAGAAGCTCCTCGCGCACCTCCTCTCTAAATGCAGTGTCCCGTAGTGCATGTGGTGGCAAGCGCCAGCTAAAGGCGCGTGACTTAGTTAGTGGTACAGTCCAAGTGAGCTGGACCGGGGCATGGTCGGACAGTGTGCGCGGCGCATGTTTAATGCTGGTGGTCCAGGACGCTACACCCTGTGAGATTAGCCAGTAGTCGAGCCTGGACCATGCTTTGTGGCCAGAGGAGATGCACGTGCCCTCACGAATGCCTGGATGCCAGGAGCGCCATATATCTATTAGCCCGTATCCTAGTGTTATGGAATTGAGCACGCTGGTGGCTTTAGGGTGTAATTGCCGGGAAGTTCCCTCACGATCTAAGGAGTCCTGCATAACAGCATTAAAGTCACCCCCCCAGACAATTGTATCCTCCCCCAGTAGTGTTATCTTGGACCATATAGTTTCAAATAGAACAGGGTCGTCGGTATTAGGGCCGTATACAGCAGCTAAGGTCATTGGAGTTGTGTGCAGTGTGACTTTTAGTAATACGTAGCGGCCTTCAGGGTCGACATATGAATCAGCAGTAGTCCAGCCTATATTGCGACGGATGAGGATAGCAGTTCCGCGGGCGTAGTTAGAATACGCTGCTGAGTGAACCTCCCCCCAATATCCATTGTGTAGCTGAGGGTCGGTAGCGCGCATGAGATGCCTTTCTTGCTTGAAGCTTATGTCAATCTTATGTCTGATCAGATAGGCGTGTGTTAGTCTCGCCTTTCTGTGATTGTTCAGACCGCGTATATACCATGTTAGAAACGAGACTTCTGTCATTTGGCGTGGTCTGTAGCGCAGCGTAGGGACCGCTGGCGTGCGGTTATTGGTCTGCTGAATGTACAAAACGCGGTACCGTTATATAAGCTTATCTGTCGCGTGACGTAGTCGGGATTGTGTCTCAGTGTGTGTGATAAAGAGGATAGAGTTAGTGATCGTGCAGTGACTTCAAACTTACAACTTAACATACATAATACCGTACCCACCCCTCCGCCCACTTCAACCCCCCAATTAGGTTGAGAGCCCCCTACCCCTCCCCTCCCAGACATACCCAAACAGAGAACAAACGGTGTAAACCATGGGAGAGCTCCCTGTGGGGGCATGGATTACCGGCGAACTGCCCTGCGTAGGAAGCAGGGTGGCCGGGCGTAATTATTAACATGAGGGGCATGTGCAGGTAACAGACAGAGAGCAATAAGTGTACATGGCTAAGGGCTAGGGCAGCCGGTTCATGGTGGAAAGGCAGCAGCTGGGATAGTGTACATAAGGTGTAGCGGCATGTGTCCACCAAACTCGACCCTGTGATCAATCATTGTTGCTAAGTCTGTCCGTCACTTCCGCTTGTTTAGATGTGCGGGGCGATGTCCGCCCGGGGCAGATATGTTTGGCAAACTTGAGCGCTGACTTGGCGTCGGTAACGAAGTGTGCTTGGCCATCATGTGAGATTTTCAGCTTTGCCGGGTAGAGCATTGCATACGGGATCTCAGCGCGTTGTAGGAGGCGTTTCACGGGGAGAAATTCTTTCTGTGCAGCTTGTACCGTGGGAGTGAAGTCTGGAAATATGGATATGTCATTGCCCTGGTGGGTGATAGGGCCATGTTCTCTGGCTGCCTTTAAGATCGAATCTCTATCGCGGTAGTTTAACAAGTGCGCAATAATGGGCCTAGGTGTACCGCCGACGGGCGGTTTGGGGCCAAGCGATCGATGCGTGCGTTCTACCACAAAAACTTCTAAGAGTGCAGTCGGGAAGAGATCACGTAGCAAAGTCTCGACATATGGTTCCATTTTTGGAATAGACGTGGTTTCTGGAATGCCAGCGATGCGTAGGTTATTGCGCCTGGAGCGCGCTTCCAAATCTTCGTTTTTCGCTTTTATCACTGTGAGTACTTTTTCCATTTGAGGAGGTGTTCTTTAGAGTCCACTTGGTACTCATGCGCTTCCTCCACGCGGTTCTCAAGGGCGTCTAGTCTGGCGCTTTACCATGTCGAGCCCAGTTGTCAGCGCATCTAGTTTGGTGTCCATAGATTTGAGGTTTGCGCGGACCTTAAGCATAATGGTGCGCAAGTCTGCGTCCTGTTTATCTCTGGCTTGGGTGGGTTCGTTTTCGGGTTCAGAGTTCGTGTCCCCGGCGCGAGTAAGGCGTTTATTTTCAAACGGCAGCTTGCTCTGCTTGGGATCATTTTTCCCCATAGCGTAGGTTGTAAGGAGCCCTAGGGCAGATTAAGGTGAGTTGCTCAGTCCGTTGGGCCGTCGCAGCC
The DNA here is from genome assembly GCA_963921515.1 of Calotriton arnoldi. NCBI lineage: Eukaryota > Metazoa > Chordata > Amphibia > Caudata > Salamandridae > Calotriton > Calotriton arnoldi. The sequence goes on from CAWUFW010000386.1 coordinate 1,899,516, forward strand.
ACGGAATGCTTTGTCTTCAGGAGGAGGCGTATGGGGAGTTGCAGCTCCAATGCAGTAACCAGCCTGTTTCGGGCTTAAACGCGTCCGAGGGGTCAAGACAGGGCTGCTGAGGTCCTGCCAGGGATAGCGACACAGGCGCGCAGCAGCCCCAGCGGCAACGGGAGATGAAACCGCTCGGGACTACGGCGCCCTGCACCACCGCGGCGTACCCCCAGCGCTCGCTCAATTCCCTCTAGCGCTATGCCCCAGGGCCTGCACAGTCCCGTCCAAGCCCAAACCAGATGGGCGGCACCCAGCGTCCGGGGAGCGCCCCTCAGCATTCCCCTCAAGCAGTGGAGCCCCCGCCCACCAGCACTCAGACCCCAGGAGCTTGGGCCTCAAGGCCTACTCACGTGGCTGCAGGTCCATTCGGCTAGGCCTCACGTCTCTGCGTTCAGGCTCTGCAGCAATGGAGGCACGTCTCTCCTCAGGCCGCAGCCGCGGCAGCCGCCGCCCCCACCGCGGTCCCCCGCGTGGCGCGCGCCTTCACCTTCAATGGGATCGGTTGCAGCAGTGGTCGGTGAGCGGGGCCCCAGCCGCGGGTGTCGCCGCACAAATCGCACCGCCTGACCAACAGTGCATAGGGAGCAGCCAAGGGCCCAGCTCGACCCAGCGCGGGCCTCAGCTCCACATGGGTCACAGGTCAGTCAGGCAGCACGCCTCACGGGGCTGCGCGGAGCCGTCAACCCGCCCAGCGCCCTCCGAATGTCAGCCGCTGGTCAGCCACGGGGGGTCTCGGCTGGGAGGCAGCAGCGGCAGACGGGACGGGCGCCGGAATAGGAAGCCCGCTGAAGGCGCCACAGCCACGAGTCCGTCACACCACGCGCCGCCTCACGATGTTCGCAGCCGCCGTTTTCAGCCACCAATCGGCTCGAGGAGGGTATATTTGTGTTCCCAGTTATAAGCTGGATCTTTCCTCGTAGGGCAGGATATGCAGGCACCCCTTTTTGTCCAGGATTGTGCAGGATATTGTGCCCGGCCGGCAGAGCCCCTTTAGCAGGCGGCCATCTTGCTGCTCGGCCAAGCCACGCCCCCTAGTGCTATCATTATTACTATCTTGGAATGGCAAAATTTGATTAAAACAGTCTGAGGATAGCCCCAGTCTTGCAAAATTGTTTTGAAAACCATGGTTTTCTTAAAATGTTTGACTGAGAGAGTCTGCTTCTACCATCTGAATGCCTGGGAGGTGGACAGCTGTCATTGTTAAATTTCTCATGATAAGACATTTCCAGATGGCTGGAGACTTGAGAGACAGTGGTCTTGAATTATTTCCTCCTTGCGTGCTCTGTTAATACATTGTTGTGGTATTGACGTAAAGTTCATAAAGCAAGACGCCATCTTGAGCAGGCCAAGCCTCCATTTTCTCTTTTTTTGAGGAATCATTGAAATGTCTGATTTTGATGCAGATGTCATCTGTCCTTATCTCTCCAAAAACATGTGAAATTGTCAAGTCATTCAGACAATTACATCGATAAGAACACCTGATGAGACACCAGTCTGGGCAAGTGCCTTGTTATCTCTATGTCAAGGTCAGACAGGAACAATAACAAACAGTGTAGTCTGAATTGACGTATTTTTACCTTATTTGTTTATAAGAAAGTGCCTAAGGGCCTGATTATGAGTTTGGTGGTCCTCCTGTAGGACCGCCACCGCTGCACCCACAGGTAGACAGCCACGCCCGAGGCACCCCCACCCACCGGATTCTGAGTAGAATCCAGGGCAGACAGGCAGTGTGGTTGTCCCATGACAGCCGCATGCTTTGGCTGAGGATTACAGCCAGCAGTCATGCCGCCACCGTGGGACTGATGCCACGTCGTGTGCACTGTGTGGCATGCACCATGTTGTGCACGCCACACAGTGCACGCAGGAGCATGGAATTGTGTGGGGCACAACTTGAGCCCCCTGCTCCCACCCCATGGGCAGATTTGCCCGGGAGCCCTGTTGGAGACCCCTTTCCTTACCTTTCTGTCAAGCATTTCATGGTGGGCTCATCGCTATGAAATGCTTGGTTAAGGCAGGTCGTAATTCGCTCGGCGGTGCCGCAAATGCGGCCTCCAATCTGCACTACCACTACGGCGGGATCCTGGATCCTGCCTGTGGCGGCAGTCCGACTGACACACTCCTAATAGGGTGGGAAGACCTGCAGGGATGGTGGTGGTCAGACCGCCACCACGAGTACAGTGGCCACAGGACCACCGAACTCATAATAAGGCACTAAGACTAGCATATTGATGCACATAGATTATGGCAGATATTCCTAAGCTTATGTCAGAAATTCCCATCTCAGATAAGTTAAGGTATAAAAGGGCTGCCACTTGACCACTTGTGAGGAGAGGTCCTTTGCATCAGATTATCGAGCAAGACACTGCCAGAAGATCTTCAGACTGCTGTGACGCTGCTGCATCTTGTTCTGCACTGAAAGCTGATACCGAGCCAATTCAAGGAGGAGAGGAGCTGATGCGATGCATGTTTTTCTTTCGAGGAACACTCTCTTCCAAACTGCTGATAACTACAGCGTTTTGCTGTAAACAGGCATGCAGTGCATTGATTCGCCCTACGAAACTCTAGCTGCAAGTTACATTGCTCCATGCTCTCCTAATGTAGTGCATAGAAGTCGGTTTTAGGGTGTTAGGTTGATAGATTGGACTTTAACTATGGTAGAAATGTTCATTTTATTCTCGATGTTCGCAACATGCATTTGTGCAATTTTAATATTCTGTTTGGTTATTTTAGATGTCCTAAGCACCAGGATGAGACTCTTGAAATAAACGCTTTGCAGTTAAAATATCTTTTTCTTAGTGCAGTTGATGATGAGATGTTGTAAAGAGCGAAACTGGGCTTCTCATACTACTACTGTATTGTACTGTACTGTACTGTATTGTATTGTACTGTACTGTACTGTACTGTACTGAAACCCTGTTTATGGACTTTTAGTTACCGAAAAGCACTGGCACCACTTCAACTATGTATTGGGTGGAGTCCTGAGGGGCTACAATAACCTATATTTCACATTCAATCGTTGGTGTATTGAACTAAGTTCATTTGTGTCACCTGTAGGTTCTAAAACAAACCTTGTAGAGCTAAACCAGAGTTTACGCAACAGTATTGTCCACCGGAAGAACAAGAGAGGTTGTTGTGAATGAAGGCTGAAAGGATTTCTAAGCCAGACAGGCCGTTTTTCACTCTAGTAAGTTGATACTGTAGGTCTTTTCTTTGTCCTTGAGTCCTTATATGGCCATTTGAACTACCCATCCTTGCAGAGAGGCATCTGTGACTAGAGTTTGTACTGGGAGATCCTGATGGAATGGTGTCCCTTTCATTATGTTTTTCAGTTTAGTCCAGATGGAAGTGACTGAATTGTCGATTGTGTCTCTTTTCCCAGCTGTCTGAGAACTGATTCCACTGGTCCTCTAGGCATTGTTGTAAGGACCTCATGTGAAGCCTGTCGTAAGGAACCAGGAAAATACAAAATGGCATTGACCATAGCATGGATGCTATCTGTTGTGCAATGGGGGATGAGTGATCAATAGATTATGACACTTCAGATGGATAGATAACAGTCTCTCCTTTAAAGAATACACTTTTGCAGATTGGGTATCCAATGCTGTGCCGGGGTAGTGTATTCTGGCAAATGGAAAGGTTATTGATTTTTTGATGCTCACCCGAAGACCCGAACTGGAAAGAGTGTCGAGGAATGTCTGAAAATGTTTTTAAGTCTCCTCTGAGAATGTATCCTTTGTAGCCAGTTGTCTAGGTAAGGGCAAACAAAAATATTTTGACTTCTTCGATATGTTGCGACGACAGCCATACATTTTGCGAATTTCCGAGGAATGGACTTTAGTCAGAATAGTAGTTCTAAAAGTGCTTGAAGCTACTATGAATTGAAGAAATTTAGGATGCTTTTTACAACTGGCTTATGAAAGTAGGCATCTAGACGATCTATTGCACACATCCAGCCACCTAGATGTAGTTGAGGATAGATATGTTGTAATGCAAGAATTTTGAACTTCTCTTTTTTATGCATTTGTTCAGAATTTAGAGATCGAGAATGGGTCTGACTTCTTCTTTTGCTCCTGTTTTCCCCACACCAGAAAGTATCAGGAATAAATTCCCAATTCTTTTTGGAGAAACTGCATTTTTCTGTAATAAGATTTTGACTTCCTTTTTCAAGAGATCTAGTTGATGAGCCGATGTTTTGACTGGTGAAAAGAAGGAGAACAGGACTTGAGAAGGAGAGACTATCCATTCTGAACAATATTCAAGACCAATCTGTCTGTCGTTATACGCTGTCACTCTTGTAAATAATTGGTTATGTTTCCCACCCACCAGAGTGACCAACAGAGAAAAGGGAAGAAGGCAGTAGGCTTTCCTGCAGCTACAGGTTGTGGTTGTTGACCTCCTCTACTTCAGATGCCCCTTCAAGGATGGTACAGTTGCCTTTGTTGTTGATGGGACCATTGAGGGGGTTTGAACCCTCTGAAGGAAGTACTGCATATCGTAGGGCCTATATCTTCTTCTGTATTCTCTTTTCTTTTCTAATTCAACAGACTTTAATGTCTCCATCCCAGTTTTCATAAGAGACATTACATTAACTGCATGAGAGCCAAAATGAGTTTTTTCTGCTGTGCCTCTGGCTTCAGACCAGTTAATCTAAGCCAGGAACTACATCTCATGCAGATTCCATGGCAATATTCATGTTCCACTAGATCGGATGTATCCGCTGCTGCTCCAATGATTTGATTTGAGACAACAGCAGAGTCTGGTATAGGATATGCTCTCAGAAACAGAGGATCCTAATCTGGCAGCTTATACATTTCCAAAAGCTGAGGTGGTGCTGACGCTTGTTGCAGATGAGAGAAACAGTTGCATTGCAGGATCAAGCAGACCAGGTACTAGTGGAAGTGGAGGTTTTGAAGATGTTTCCTGATGCAAGGTCTCGAATATGACTGATGTTGAAGTAGTAGTATTGGACATTGCAATATTAAGTTTTGAGGCCCCCCTTATAAATACGTCACTAAAGGTCGTAAGGTCGTCAACTGGTGGGACTCTTGCTAGTGGTGTGTCTGTCAGAGTAGGAGAAGAGTCAAGGAGAGATGAATGGGATGAGGTTGTCCGGATGGAGTGCGCCTTCTATGGCAGGTGCAAGATTTTGGGCTAAATTTCCTACTGGATCCCTGGAACGAGAATACGAAGAACTACCTCTAGATGTTCTCAAAGATCTAGTTTTTGATCTGGACCTTGAACTGTGCTGTATCCTTGAACTTCTAGACCTTCGAGGAGGTGGAGTTGGTAAACCTGGCTATCTCTCTGAAGTCTTATAGGAGAAGTAGGAGGTTGTGATGATCATGACCTAGGACAGATCCTAGGAGATAAGGGAGCATTATTGGATGGACTACGATAAAGTCTAAGTGACAATGACCTATTTCGTGATAAGAGTATTAGAAAGAAGTATTTCGGGAGTAACCAGAGAAAGTAAATACGTTTGGGAATACTCTGAGTTTGAAGTGCCAGGCACCCATTTTTTCCAGAGGTCTTCAAGCCATTGTGGTGAAATCTGATTCGAGGGAGATGGAGATTTTGTCCTCGATGTGAATGAGGCTTAGATGGTGTTTTCAACATTGATGGTGATAGCCTCAATGTCAATGGCGATGGCTTTGACGCTGATGGTGAATTCGATAGACAAGTGTTTTACTGTTGACCATCGGGGATCTTTTAATGGTGCCTCCACATTGAGTGGTATCTTGATGGAGTTTTAGATGACACCTGTCGATGGAGAGCAGGCAGGTATGTTACCCAATACTCGGCGTCATGCTCCTCGATGTCAATCAGGACCGACGCCTCTTCACCTGGTGTCGCCTCTCCTTGGATCGGTCCCTGGGAGAGTCCATGGAGAGAAAGAGGAAGGCATTCTGGTGGAAGAATGACCTTCCCCATGGCCTCTTAATGCCCAGCAGCTGTTTTCTGTTGTTTTCTTTCCTGGAGTCCATGCAGCCTGATCTTCTCACTGTCCTTCAGAGTTCTTCTTGGAAACTTCTGACAGTGGCTGCAGGATTCTGAAAGATGATCTTCTGTAAGGCAGATAATCGAGAAACTGTGAGGGTCTGTTTGTGCCGTCTCTTTTTTCACACGAAAGACATGTCACAAAAAGTGAGTGTTTTGACAGGAAATATAGCCTTTCCTCTCAGAAAAAGGTTTAACTACACTTTATGTTTCATAAAACATTGAGTGAAACACAAAAAACAAGGTTTCCCAAAGATGTTTAGCCAAAAATACAGAGCCCAGTGCCCCAGGATCCTGTTTGGAGCCAGAAAAATGAACTGTAGGGCATGGTGAGATGCAGAGTACATTATGTTGCCCGTAAAGGCACAGTGACAGTTTGCCTAGGCTCTGTATTCCAGCCTATTGGCTAACACTATCTTTATTCCCTTTCTTTTCAAAAAAGGTTTCTGAAAGATATTCTATGGTCACTTTTCCTAGGCATTGGCTGATTTTATATAATTGTCTTTTTTTAATGAGAAGTAAATAACATTTGGTCATTTTAGCCTTTTATGGGCAGCAAGCATATATGTTAAAGTACAGTTGTACAAAGTTGTGTGTACAAATATGTATGTTTTTAAAAGTGCTTCACGATCCCCATGTATGGGCAGGACTATCCAGTGCTTATGACTATTGATGAGGATCCCCTGTAAAAGAACTGGTAGTCTCCTCCTCTGCTGCCTTCCCACAAGCAACTTTGTGACATGCTGGGGTTGGGGAGTAGTTCAGAATTGCATCACAAATACAATAAAAGTAATTGAGGGGGGAAGACCCAAACTTAGCAACAGTGTGCGACATAGGGAAACTATTCATTCCCTCCCCGACTAACATGAAACATACCCCTCTCCCCCCCGACCTCCTGGTCTCCCCACCCTTAGCGCTTTTAACCCAGTCCCTTCTCAATATTAAACTCCACCTCTCAATCCTGGCATTGGAACTCTCATCTCTCAGACAAGACTTTAAATCCCTCTCTCTTAGCAATCACCTCATTAATGCAGACATCATTGGCTCCGCACAATCCAACTCCTCCCTCCCTCAGCAAGGGAGTATTACCGCTTGCGATAATTCTTCATGTGGACTACCTCATGGTAACTGTTCTCTTAGATCATCCCACGCCCCGAGCCATCTCCCCTCTCCTGAACCCCAGGAACTCAATAATGCCCCTCCCCCTATCTCCAAGACGACCGACCCTCCTGCTCTTTGCTCAACTATTCCTGTGATTCTGGGGAGAGGCCGCCTCCCACACTCCCCAGTCTCGCCCAGGCCCCCTTCACAACTCACTACTATTCATTCTTGCTCCCCCCCTAAAGACAACCCTAAACCCCTCTGCTGCATGCTGGTTAACTGCCGATCGGCTGCCCGACGTGCATCAGAAATCTCTGAAACCATCCTTAGTGAAGCCATAGACATCGCATTTCTCACGGAAACCTGGCTCAATGCTCACTCCTCCTCTATTCTTGATCTGCTCGCTCCCCCGGGTTACTCCATTCTCAGGAAAGATAGACTTGACAAAATTGGAGGGGGCCTTGCCATTATCTACAAGGATGAACTTCAACTCTCACTTATTCATAACCCCGATCATCTTACTTTTGAATACATCAGTGCTGAGCTTAGAGTACAGGGCTCTCCTCCTATCCGGCTACATAATATCTATCATCCCCCTGGTGACCATCTCTCCTTCGTCGAGGAATTGTCCGACCTCCTCACCCAATCCTCGTTGTCCAACTCCAAAAACCTCTTCCTAGGAGACTTTAATCTCCATTGGAACAAAAAGGATGATTCTGCGGTTAACCTCCTCAATGACCTACTCGACATTAATGACTTGATACAACTCTGCCGTTCACCAACACATTCCAAAGGGGCAACACTTGACGCCATCATTACAAGCAAAGATTTGGCTTCCCTTTCCCGCATTGTCCCCATTGACTGGTCCGATCACCACCTTATCCTCTTCACGATCTCCAGCGCCACGCATTCCCCCTCCCCTAAAAGCATCAAACACAGGAAATTAACCAGAATACTTCACCTTATTCCTCCAGGCCATCTTGAGACTAAGATCAAAGCACAACTTCAGCTTACTCCTCCCTCTCAAAGCGCAAATGACCTTGCCGAACATTACAACAAATCCATCATCGAAGTCCTGGACCAAATAGCCCCAGCCAAATTAAAACTCCAAAAAAATAACCAGCGAAATCCTGGTTTAATGCTGATCTCAACAATGAGAGACGCTCCCTTAGGCTGACCGAACGTACATGGAGACAACACCCTTCCCCCTCTAATCTAGCTCTCCTTAGAGCAGCAATGGCTAATTACAAAAAACACATCCTCAATGAAAAGGCCGCCTTCTTTCGTGCCCAACTTGACCGGGCTAAAAATAGACCCAGGGAACTATTCAGCATTATCAAAAACCAAACAGCTGCTGCCCCACCTAAATTGATGGCATCTAGCGAAAGATGCGAAGAAATCGCGAACTTCTTTTCGGAAAAAATCGCCATGATTGACCCGTCTTTTGCCTTAACTCCCCCCCCACATTATTCTTCACCCACCTATGACATTTCCGCCAAATCCCACCCCGCCCCTATTCCTTCGCCGGACGCGGGTCATCTCCCCCTCGCTGTTGCCTCGCCTGTACCCGACTTCGCTAACCCCCAGCTAAAAAATAATGCATCCTGAGCAGAATGTCCTCAACATCATCACTAAGCTTAAACCCTCCTCTCATACCAGGGACCCTCTCCCTGCTAAACTTGTTAAAGATTTAAAATACATAATTTCCCCTTTTTGGACCACCATCATCAACGCCTCTTTGTCCACGGGCTGTGTCCCTGCTTCCCTCCAAATGGGGCAAATCACTCCCACCCTCAAAAATACCACAGCTGACCCTAATGACCTCAACAATATGCGACCCATCTCCAACCTTCCTCTTCTATCTAAGGCCCTTGAAAAATGCGCCCAGCTCCAACTGGACAAACACATCAACTCTTTCAACCTTTTGGACCCATTACAGTCAGGCTTTAGAAAGGGCTGCAGTACTGAAACTGCCATGCTCAACATTATGGATGACATTCACCACTCCCTCGACAAGGGGGAGTCCTCCCTTCTAATTCTCCTCGACCTCTCTGCTGCCTTTGATACTGTTAACCACTCCGCCTTACTCAACACGCTCAAAGATCATTTCGGCTTCAACGGTCCTGTCCTCAAATGGTTCACCTCCTTCTTCCAACACCGAACCCAACAAATTAAACTCAAGGATTGCCTCTCTAAACCTATGCCCGTCTCCTTGGGTGTCCCCCAGGGTTCTATACTCTCTCCCGCTCTATTCAACCTCTTCATGGAACCCCTCACCCTCATTCTCAAGCAAGCAGGAATCAACTTTCACCTCTACGCGGATGATACCCAACTTTACTATAAGATTAAATCCCATGCTGACATTCTACACCTCAATGATACCCTGACTAAAATTCAACACTGGTTCCATCATAATCACCTCAAACTCAACCCTAAAAAAACGGAAATCAACCTATTCTCTCCCAAAAACAACCGGCTCCCCATCCATCACTGGATCTCTGACCTTAAAGCTCTCAACTGCACTCTTTCCATCTCTACCTCAGTCAAATCCCTAGGAATAAGCATTGACCAAAACACCAGTCTTACTCCCCACATAAAAAATGCAGCGAAAGGAGCTCTCTTCATTCTCCAACACCTCAAGAAAATTAAATCCTTCATTCCTGCTGATGACTTTAAACTAGTTGTGCAATCATTGGTACTGTCTAGATTGGACTATGGTAATGCCATTCTCGCTGGTACGCCGAAAGTCCACCTAGCCCCAATTAAATCGGTCCTTAACCTTGCGGCCAGACTTATCTCGGATTGTAAGCGGTGTGATCACATCTCCCCTGTCCTCAAGGATCTTAAATGGCTTCCCATCGAAGGCAGATCCATCTACAAGACCGCCTGCATTACGCACAAAGCCCTCCATCAACACACCCCATTGTATCTCTCTGATAAACTCCACAAAGCTGGCTGCTGTAGAGCAATGAGGAGCACCATCGACCTTTTCATTGTCCCACCCTTGTTTAACAAGAAATCTACACAGTCACGCTCTTTCTCCGGTAATGCGCCTACCATCTGGAACTCACTCCCTAAAGACCTACGTTGCAACCCCTCCTACCACAGCTTCAAAAAGGACCTCAAGCTGCATCTTCTCAACAGATTCTGGGGGCCTTAATCCTGCTCACCCAACTTAGATTATTATCGAATCCCTGACTATTTGAGGTTCCCTCGACTGATTGCCTGTCCCACTCCCCCCCTCTCATTCACACATACTCGACTACCTCCCCTATCTATTTTCTCTTGTAGTTACCCTTTACCCCTTCATTCTATCACCTTTCCCATCATCCTCCTCAGCTTCACCCCCACCTTCACACCTGCCACCCCCCCATTTCTAACCATCCTTTACTAGTTTTATTATCCAATTCTTGTTATTGCCCAAAGGTATTCTTTTTTTACGACCACATGTAATATTTGCAACGTGTATAATGTTATAACTGTCTTGTATTTTATTTCTTTATACAAATGTTATTTTGTAACTTTATTTCACCCAGTCCTTGTAAAGCGCTCTGATACCCTCGGGTCTAGCCAGCGCTATATAAAACCTTTTAAATAAATAAATAAAATAAATAGTGACAGTTTGGAGTCAGGCACCACTGGTAGACTCAATTCTTTTTTCTCTGTACTTTCCTTACAGTTAATTTTTTTCCAGGTTTTGGGTAAAAGCTCAGAGGACATCTGAGCTCTCTCGATTCCTTCTTTGGTTTGGAGTTCATGTCCTCCTGCGAGATTTGATATGATTTGGAAATCTGGGCACTGTATTAGATGGATGGATCCTAAAAAAAGCTGCACTCATCAGTTTCTGGTGCTTCGTATTGAGGAAAGCTGTGATTTGGAGAATCTCTGGAGTTCCAGTGTCAGAGTGGTTCAGCACTTCTGTCTAGAACTGTGGTAAAGATCATGTCTTCCAGTGCAGAGACCCCTTTTTCATTTCAGTTTGAAAAGGTGCTATTGAACATGTAAATAGTGATGAATTACTATTTTAGCACTTGCACGTTTCTGCCATGTGCTTTTATTCTGTAAATGTGTGATGAATGTGTAATGAAGTTTTGATAAGTCATATCATGCAAAAACAACATTCAGTGATTATTTAGTTTAGAAATGATTCCAAAAATGTCATAAATGCTTTGACTGTTTCCCTTCATAATTCTAATACTTTATATATTTTAATCACTTGATTTAGGCTTCTTTGTTTTGGTTTTAGGTTCTTAAACACATACAGGACAGGTTCCATTTTAGCTGCAGTCTCATATTAGTTAGCTTGTCCAGGTTGTTTACTTTTGTCCCACACACTGAATGTCAATATCTTTCACAGAACTCGTGAAAATGTCAAATAATCTAAACAATGACTTTGCAAATACCTTATGTGACATACATCTGATATAAGTTCCCGGTTATGTCTGTCTCATGGTCAGACAAGGAATGCTTAAAGTAAACATGATCTGATTCAAATGATATGGGGCTCTTACAGAATTTACATACTTTAGTCTGCCTGATCAATGATCTGTCTATCTCTGACCTAGATACGGCATGTCATTGTCTTTCTAGGAACCCATGAAGGTGTACACTCATCCTGAGAATGAAATAGATAAAAACACTTAATGATACATCAATCTGGCATGGATGACTTTTTCAAGGTCAAATAACAACCATAAACCAAACAATGTAGTCGGTATTGACGTATTTTTACCATATTAGTACATCTATCTGATATATATGATTATGCCAAGACATTTCTCCCGGTGAACCTCCCTGCTTGATCTTACCTAACTCACCTTTAGCCCAATCCGTGTCCAGCCTCCCGCCCTCCCTGGAACCCTTTCCACCCATCCCACTCTATCTCTCTTCCACCACATCCCATCTGCCCCACTTAAGCCCTATCGCCCGCCTTACAAACACCGTCCCTTTTGCCTCGCTAATTGGTAATTCACAAGACCAATCTGACTCACCCGTGCTCCCTCTGACTATCTTATGGCCTCCCCGGCCCCTTCAGCTATCCCTTGAAACCCCACCTCCCCTCCGGAACCCAACATTCAACTCTCAGACTGGGCCGCGCTCTGGATGAGATCTCTGGCCACCTGCAACTTCTCACGAAGGAAATCAGGAATTGAAAGACATCACTATCGAACACCTCCCTCTACTTAGAACCCTTAGCACTATAGAGAATATTCCCATCTTGCAGCCTGGCGCAGCTCCTGCACTGGCCATGCACACCTTTCACCATACTTGGAAAACTTTACCCCACCCGAATGCCTCCTCCCGCCCCAGACGACTGAAGGCTGACCTCTCGTACAGTGAGATCCGTGAGCTACTCCTATCCTATTCCCAATCACCTAACAAGTCCCGAACGGGGCAAATCCAAGCCATTCAAGCTAACCCTTTCAGAGAACCATCACACAACCTGGGAGGCATAAATATCGACAACCTTCAGCGCATCAATATCCATCCAGCTTCCACCTCTCACTCGACTGACCAACTGAAATGCGTTCTTCTCAATTGCAGATCAGCGAGTAAACACGCCTCCGACATCTATGATCTCATCCTAACCAACGAGCTTGACATCATTATCCTCACAGAAACTTGGCTAAACTACTCCTCCACACCTATACTTGACCTTCTAGTCCCACCTAGCCATGACATAATTCGTATGGACAGAGATTTAAAACAGGGTGGAGGAATAGCCTGTATACACAGAAATACACTCTCGCTTTCCCATTCTGATTCCACCACTCCATCCTCCAGCAAATATCTCTGCATCAACATTACCAGCAAAAACCACCATGTTTGTAAATTACACTCATTGTACCACCCCCCTGGTGACAATATTTCCTTCATTGAGCATTTAATGGAAATCATCTCATCTAACGACGGCCCTCTAGTGTCCCAAATCTTCCTGGGAGACTTCAACCTCCACTGATCTAACCCAAACAATCATGTAGTGAACTGTCTTAAATCCTTCCTATTGGATCATGAGCTGACACAATTTTGTGATAGCCCAACTCACAACAAGGGAGAAACTCTGGATCTCATCATATCCAAAGGTAACACCATCACACTGGACTCCATTATCCCTTGCGACTGGTCTGACCACTATTGCATCTTCTTCTTGATTATTAGGGAGGTGTCCGCGAAGGGCGTTCAACCCAAAAAAACAAAGCAATGGAAAAGGAACCTTAGAAATATCAACACTGAAGAGCTAGCAATCTGCTGTTCAAAGGCCTAGTCTCCACATTCAGAAATGAAAGATGTTCATGTCCTCACTGATTTCTATAATGCCTCTATCTCTGGTATCATGGACGATACAGCCCCTTTACAACAAAAAAATGCCTCCTCCAAAATCTCCAAACCGTGGTTCAACAACACCCTAAACTCGGAACGCCGTAACCTAAGGTCAGCGGAAAGATCTTGGAGATCTATTCCATCGACCGAACACCTAAACCTCCTTAGAGCTCTCAGGAGCTCATACAACAAGAAAATGAAGAGTGCTAGAGCCGACTTCTTCAGATCTCAACTTAATTGAGCCATAAATCGCCCCAAGAAACTTTTCGAAATTGTTAATCAACAATCGATCAAAGCGCCCATCCGCACTGACCCTGGTGAAGGCACTCCTACTTGCGATGAATTGGCCGCCTTCTTTGTCGAAAAAACGTCAAGCATCAATATCGACCTAGAATTAAAAAAGGCTCTTCTTCCAAATTGTGGACGCACTGCTCCACCTAACCACCAGGAGCTGTCCATCCCCCCTAGCACTAGATCCAAGAACAATGCCTCTTGGCACACCTTTACACCCCTCAGTGAAAATTACATCTACAACATTCTTCTTGCGATCAAGCCTTCAAACCACTTCAATGACCCTCTACCTCCTCCCATATTCAAAGAAATTAAGGCTGCCATCCTACCCATTTGGGCAAAGATTGTTAACGCTTCACTACTGCAAGGCATGATACCCGGCTGCCTGAAAGCAGCGCAAGTATCCCCCATTCTAAAAAAACCAAACGCAGACAGTTCGGATCTGAATAACTTCCGTCCTATCTCCAACATCCCCACGCTGGCGAAACCTTTAGAAAAGTGTGTGCAATCTCAACTCTGTGTTCACATTGAGAAATTCCAACTGTTGGATCAACATCAGTCAGGCTTTCGGAGAGGCCACAGCACAGAATCTGCACTCACTCACATCTTGGATGACATTTTAAAGTTGCTAGACCAAAATGAATCCTGCCTCCTAATTCTCCTTGACCTATCTTCTGCCTTCGACACTGTTAACCACAGCAAATTACTTTCCACGCTAGAACACAGGATGGGTCTATCAGGTGTGGTTTAGCAATGGTTCTCTTCCTTTCTCCACAACAGATCTCAAAGAGTCAAAGTGAATCAATCCCTATCTCAGACGTCTACAGTCTTGATGGGGGCTCCACAAGGGTCCGCCCTTTCACCCATACTCTTCAATTTATTCTTGGAACCTGAACGCAGCGAAAATTCTCTTTCACATGTATGCAGATGACACCCAACTTTATTTGAAAGTCTCCTCCCCGGAAGACGTCATTTCACTCAACTCTATCTTGATGAACACCCAAAACTGGCTCACTGAAAACTACCTCATGCTCAACACCTCCAAAACAGAATTCCTTCTCATTGCTCCCCCTAACCACACCCCCAAGATTGACCTCTGGAGGAATCATCTTTCAGCCTTCAACTGCTCCCCCCACATTATCGAGTCTGTTAAATCTCTAGGAATCACCCTAGACAGGCACCTGAACATGCAGAATCATATTAGCAATGCAACCAAGGGTGCGAAACACCAGATGAGGCTACTAAGGAATCTCAAACCATTCCTCCCACAGGAAGACTTCAAATGGGTGGTTCAATCTCTAGTATTGCCAAGGCTAGACTACAGTAGTTCCGCGCTCTGCGGTCTCCCCAAACAAAGCTTGGTTCCACTTACGGCTTCCATTAATGCCGCAGCCAAATTGATTACTGGTACAAAAAGAAATGATCACATATCCCCAGCCTTAAAATCTCTAAACTGGCTACCTTACGAAGCTAGAATACAACTAAAGATCGCTTGCTTGACTCACAAAGCACTGCACTTCAAGACCCCCATCTATCTGGCTCACAAATTAGAATTATCAGGGGGTGGCCGAAGTGCAAACTCACTGCTCCTGAAACCTCAAGTCTTCCACAAAAAGAGAACGAGTAGCAGACCATTCTCGGGCATGGCCCCGAAGATTTGGAACTCCCTTCCACTGGAAGTCCGTCGAATCCCATCCACCGCTTCCTTCAAAAAAGAAGTGAAAAAAATCCTAATGTTGAAGTTCCTGCCTTAAAGTCCTTGGTTCAGCTCCCTCAATACCACCCTCCGCTCCTATGCTATGACTGTCCATTACACAGTTGTACTCCTGTGATTAACAGTGTGAGCAGGCCACTGCACATTTTTGTATGTTATTTATGGAATGTTTTTCTTCCATTTCCTGATCGTTGTCTTTTAAATTTGTGTAATCCGGTGATTAATAGTGTTGGCAGGCTATGAACTTACTGGTACTGCATACAATGCCTATTGCTCTCTATTATTGGATCCTTCCGGTCTTGTTTTTAAATGCTCTGAATCGTGCTGATATCATGCTCTCATCTTGAACCTATTTGCAACGATTGCTCTTGTCCCACTTTGGTATCCTTCCTACCCCAACTGTGAAGCACTCTGATACGCTCCCGGGTCTTGTTCGCGCTATACAAACTATAAATACATTTCTCAAGTGAGATAAGATAGGTGAAAGATGCTACAAAACCTGTGTGAAATTTCTATCAAGTTGGCGAGGGAAACCTCACCCAGGTCTCAGATCGCAGATAAGCACAGCACCAGATATCATCTGGACTGAAGAAGCCTCCAGCAAGACTCTCGGAGGCATTCCATTCTGCCTTCACTAACTGGCGCCAGGATTGTGTTCCCGCATAGATGCAATCTCCTTGCCCTTGTGCTCAAAATAGCTGGCAAGCTATTCCAAAGAGACAACAAATCATGTTGTCCAGGTGTGCACACCACCTCTGAAACTCAGGCTTATTATTTATTCACCGGCTAGAAATAGCATAGTGCTTAGAGATAGCACAATGAGAGTGTTAAAGGCTACAAATTGTGATGCAACGATTTACCCTGTTTTCACTGGTATTGTAAAGCTTAGCTGCTTTTAATTCTTATTGTCTGTTATGTTACCATTATCATGTGCTCTAGATCCCAGAAGTTGTTTTATAACTATTTTAAAATAAATACGTTGAAATTCCGTTTCTAGGGATCTTGAATGTGTAAAACATTAATGAACAATCATTTGCATTATCACTGCTCACTGTTTGTAACCTAAAAGCATTGACATCACTTTAACTACATAGTGGGTGAGGTTCTAGGGGGCTACAATAACCTGTGTTTTACATTCAAGCGTTGGTGCATTGAAGCAAGATTACTTGTGTCACCTGTGGGTGTGAAAACTAACCTTGTAGAGCTAAGCCAGAGTCTTAGTTTATGCTACAGAATCACCACCGCCAGGTCATCTTCAGGTAAATCCCTGGCATCGCTGGGCTTCTGTTGTGGTAGTTAGTCTGGTGGCTTGCCTTTGGAGTTACCACTATTAAGGACCTTATGGCAGTTTCTACCTTTTAAGCAAAGTTGTGTGACTAAATAGAATTATCATAGGCATTGGGTACCTGTTGTACTGTATCATAATCCTTGTAGGGTATCTTTAGCCTTGATCTATGACTCCAATACCGCTGTAGCAAGTTGAGTACCTAATCAGAGCTAACAGACTCTTGACCCGTTAACCTTAGTCAAAACAGAAATGCATGTACAAAAATGTTAGTCACTTTCGATAATACGCTTACTAGTAGATACTCTATCTACCTGTATATTCCCCACCTTTTAAATAACCCTATGCGCCAGACTGTAACAGGAAAATTTTCCATAGCTCCCCATGTCAGTACGGGGCACTGGCTGCATTTCAACACTGCCAATGATGCCGGGGTGATATCACTGGACCGATGAAGTGCCCACCCTGGAACACCAAGGTCTGTTCCCCATCCATGTTTTCCATGCCTTAAAGGCAGAGACAAGGATGTAACAATCAGTCTGAGGGAGTGCAGTGCAGCAAGCTAATCTGAAACCTGCTGAATGTGGCCTATGACCATCATTCAGCATGGGGAGCTGGGCTTGATCGCTAAGGAATCTGCCTGTTGATATCCACCAGAAAGATAGTTACCAAAAGTAAGTAACTTTTTCTTCTGTGGGATACCTAAACCTACAGATTCCTCGCCCAGTTAAATAAATTCCAAATCAGTACTCCTCACAGGAGATGGGTGTGATGGAATGGTCAAATGAGGAAATCCTGGAAGAATAAGGGTGCGAAATGGCTATCACTTCTCACCTCGGTATCCAAGCAATAATACTTACCAAAGGTATGAAGGGAAGCCTATATAGCCGCACAACAAACCTAAGCCAGAGGGGCACCCCAGGAAAGCACTGATGTTGAATACTTTGCTCTCATTGCGTGAGCACAGCTTTCCTCCGGAAGTTCCATACTGGCAAGGATGTAACGCATTTTTGTACGACATATTATCCAGTGGGACTCAGTCATTTTCTGAACTGCTGTGCCTTTCTTGCTGCCGGCACTTCCCACAAAGAACTGGTCACCAAACTGATGTCCTTTGTGGGATGTATGATGGAACCACGCATGCCTTTACCACGTGTCCATTACCACACAATGGCTTAAACATGAATTGCCTTTACCAAAGCCAGTCCCTCCACACACCTGACTACGCACACCTTTCATCTGAAGAGAGGTCTGAAAGGAAAGGGCAGTCCCTCCCACACTCTACTACGCACACCTATAATTACAGAGAGAGGTCTCAGCAGAGAGGCCAGTCTCTCTACACACTCAACTATGAATACCCATCATCAAAGCCAGAGGTCTCAGTGAAGAGGCCAGTTACTCTCTATACTCTACTACACACACCACTCATGGTATTGAACCAAGTTTGATGGCATGTTATAATTTAATTTTGATTAAAATGCACTGGTTTAGGGTGTTGAATTCTTCAAGAGAAAGGAATATGAAGTTAGTGGTACAGTACATATAACTATGTAATTGTGGGTGAAAAATGTAAAGAAGGTTTAGAGTATGTAATGATTTATGACTGTTAGCAATTATTGATTAGTATGCAACTACATTTTTCTTGTCTTTATGTAGGTGGAAAATGGAAAACAGAAGTTTTGAAAAACAGAAGTATGTCACAGAATATATGCAGGAGGAAAACAAAACATTTTCACTTTGGAAGAAAGAGGGAACGGTAACTTTGCGGAAAGTCTGGAAAAAAATTAATTGGATAACTGATGTTGTTGTTACTGACTACGGTGACATTTGTATACTTGGAGAAGCTTGATCTATGTTGTTCTACTTGTTTTTAATGACAAAATAATCTGCGTACTTAAACAGCAAAAAAGTGCTTTATTTGGAAGAGAAGGCTTGTTATCTGATCGAGCAGGTGTAGATTCCTGTAATGGTGTAAGGCACTGGTTGTTTCTTTATTTTTGCAAATTATATTTTATTT
This sequence comes from Calotriton arnoldi, assembly GCA_963921515.1. NCBI lineage: Eukaryota > Metazoa > Chordata > Amphibia > Caudata > Salamandridae > Calotriton > Calotriton arnoldi. The sequence continues at coordinate 1,918,284 of CAWUFW010000386.1, forward strand.
GAAGAGATTCTTTTGCCACCTAGCCAGCCAGAAAAAAGACTATTAAAGCAGATATTGTTTGGCAGGCTAAGGTGGATGAAAAATAGGAAAAGAAGATCTACGTACATCAAAATCCAGTAGGCAAATTAAGCAAAAGGGGAGGAGGCGTTGGAGCCTGGTGTTTGGAGGGAACAGGAAATGTAAAAAATTGATAACGTTTGTTGTTTTGGGTTTTTACAGTTGTTGTAGTTTAACACCTTAACCGCGGCGGCAATTCCGCCGCGGGGCGTTCCATTAAGTGGGCGGGGCCGCGTCGGCCAACGGACGTGCGCAGCACTACCGAGGTAGTGCTCGCGACGGCCGTTGGCCGACGGGTGCACTTAAAGGGTTAATGTAGTTGTTGTTTGTAATGTTGTTCAATAATTTTTTTAAATAAAATGTTTAAAGTTACTACAGAATTCTTTCCTTAATATCTTTTAAAGATTTCATTATTACAGTCTTGCAATGTTGACTTAAAGAGGCAGTTCCATCTTCAAGAACTGTAACTGTTCTGCTGCATGCATAAGGTACTATAGAGAGATTAGTACTTCTTCTCTCTGTAGTATAAAGATTTGTATACAAGAGACAGATTTTGGCACAGAGGCAAATGCATTCTCCAAGTGTATTACGCACTGCTGTCAGCTGCTGGAGAGGGCAGTTCTTTTGCATATCTTAGTATATAAGCTTGTCACTCTGGAGATAAGTTTCATCACAGAGGTCTCACTCTGTATACACCTTACTATAAATGCCTGCCCCCATAAGGAGATGTCTGAAAGTGAGGTGAGTGTGTCCTTACATTCAAATAAGCACACTGTTTGTCCAAGACACAGTTGTCAACAGAGAGGATACTCCATTTTATACTCTACTAATTACATTCATTATCATAAGCAGAGGTATGAGCAGAGAGAGCAGTCTCTACCCACAGCCTATTTTGCACATGTTATCTGGGGAGATGTCAGAGCTGACCCAACAGTCTCTCTATAACCTAGTCTGTATGGTTGCCGTCCAAGAGAAACTTTTCAGTATAGAGATCATTTCTTCTCCACACCCTGGATGTAGATCTGTCATTCAACAGAAATGTCTCAGCAGACAGGCCAGTCACTCTCAAAATCCTACTATGCATACCCATCATCCAAGAGAGAGATCTAAGGGTTGGGGCCAGTCCCTCCCCACACACTACCACACACAGACAGAGGCCCCAGGGGAGAGGCCAGGACCTCCCCACACCCTACTACGCATACCAGTAATCTGAGAGAGGTCTCAGAGTAGAAGTCAGTTTCTTCCTACATCCTAAAATGCATGCCCTTCATTCAAGAGAGAGTTTTTGGCGTCGAGGAAAGTCTTTCCCCACACTGTATTGCGCATCCTTGTTGTACTGGGGATAGGTCTTGGTGGAATGTCCAGTCACTATTTGGCCCTACTATGTAGAGTGGTTATCCTGTGGTGAGGTGTTTTTTGAAGACTCCAGTCTCTAGTCACTCTCTACTATATGCTGCTGCCATACTGTGGAAAGCTGGGACTGGAGTGGCTACTTTTTCTTAAGTCCTAGGCGAAGGAACTAAAAGCTGTAAGTACTGTAACAAAGGAGAGTGTGCATTATGTCACCCCATCCCAGTGGTACTCATGCTGTATTGCTCGTTTCTGCTGCCCCGAACTCCTTTGTGCATATTTAACATATGACATTTTTTTCCAAAAATGTTTCTGGTCTTCTTCGCAGGCAGTTGGGTGGGGCTGCGCAGTTCGGCACAGCGAGCGGAGCGGTGCACGGGCAGCTGGAGTGCTCCTTTCAACACCGCTGCGGCTCGTTTCAACACTGTCGCAGGAGGTTCGGCATCCGAGAGTCAGTAGCTAATACCTGGCTACCACTGGTGGGGGCAGAGCCAAAGGCCTTTCATCGGCGCCCTTATCGGCGCTCTCATCACTCCGAGGGCTTTGTGCTTCCAACGACCGGCCCACTGCCTGTGAGAGCGTAAGCCGTTAGGGTTGGTGGCTGGGCATCCCCCACACCTGCCACTTGCTCGCCCTTACTCTGCTTTCCCCCTGCTTCTTTACACCACGCAACCTAGTCACACCACCAGCACCCGGACAGTTGGCAGCAGGGTCAAGGACCCGGACTCTGGAAAGAGCAGCAAACGTGGGTGGCTTGCGGCGAGTAAGCAGCAGGTTTAGATCTCACAGCACGGGTAGAGTCCCGGCTCCACAGAGGTGGCCAAGCTAGGTCTGGGTGAGGCTTGTGGCCCGGGGGTGTTCCCTACCTCCGCTGTCTGCCCTCCCTTTCAGTCCAGCTCCAGCGGTAATTGGGGGAAAAGCCCTTGGGCATACCTTCTAGCACCTAAACCAGCAATCCAGCAACTAAACCATCAAACCACCAAACTACTTAAACCAGCAAAGGTCCCAAGAGTTTGTCACCCCACCCTCACCCCCCCACATTGCAACCACATTGGAGGCGCAAATAAACCTCATTAGCCGCCTGTTTTAATACATTATATTTTCCTCAACGCAGCGGGGTGAAGTGCCTAAAAGCAGCTGCAGAGGGCCTCTCATCCGGCATAAGACACGCAGGCACCCTCATCTCAGCTATAAACTTCACTAGAAGCTGCCATTTAAGCTATTATACAAGCTACTCTTCAAGGTGCACAGCTTGAGGCAGGGACCAACAATGACAAAGAGGAGGACCGGGACAAATAAGAGCCCCTCCAAACGCCCAGCTGCACGAAGACCAGCCAATGTCATACAATTTTCAAAAGAGCTAGACTCCGTTCTGTCTCCAATGCCACACTCAGCTTTAATATGCAGATATTTTACACCAGCGTCCATTCCAAACAGGGCACACATCGAGGGAACCTTGGATGAGCAACACCCAAATCCGCCTCTACCAAACGATCAGGGAGACCCAGCAGCACATCACCCGGAATCAGCCCTGGAGCAAAATACTACAACATGGGTCACCCGGAAAGGGTGGGGTCAACTCTCTGTCAATTCACTAAGCCAGGCCTTTTGTCCAGCCAGCAACCCTCAGACACGGAGACATGTTATGAGCCACCCGAGCTTATTGAGATATCATCGGTGCTCACTTCGCCAATGGTCGCCAATGCCACCAATGGGGACATTGAAGAAAAACCTTTCGGAGCACGGCAGTTGCTTTCACAGCGATCTGTTTCCTACACACACTCACCCTTTACTCCAGACACCGCACACACAACCTGCAGCACTAAAGTTCAGACCCAATCTGAGTGCCTTTGACAAAATTCCCTCTTAGCTTCAATAACAATGACACTGGCTGCCGCAATTAACGCTCTTACATGGCAGACACAAAAAACTAGATCTCAAAATGGACACAATGCAGGCCATAGCCACAGTCATAGCTGAGATAGCAGCAAAAACTGACAAACTAGAGGCCAAATTAATGTAACAAGCGGTCCTCAAAGTGAGAATTGTTCATGCCTTCCCATCGTGGAGAAACTTAGAATACACCCAGAAGGTTTGGTGTCCCTGTATACTGAGCTGAATTGCGGCAAACATCTAAACCAGACTTGCAGGCTCCGCATGCAGAATGCAGGAACCTGGTCCTAGTTACCCAGGAAGAGTCCCCCGCTCGTGTCCCTGCATCTGCCAACCGCAACAACACCGACCCCATTGACACCCCACCCACCTCTTCACAGCTGGCCTCATTGGGAATATGTGAGCAAAGACAAAAACATCCTACTACACCCAGCCAAGACAATGTCCCTGTTAGAAGGTGGTTCTGACACTATGGGCCGCCCGGATTTTTCGCTTTTTGAGCACCTGTGTGTTGAGCTTTTACTGTGGGAGAGCCTCATAAATTGGGACTCATCCACAGTGAACTCAAGATGAAAGAGACTGCATGTGGATTTTACTGGTCTCCCCCTGGCTTGACTAGGCCGCTGCGCAGCAGCTGGAGTACGGGGCACCGGGCTGGTTACATGCAGACACCTGTGTACATGCGTGTGCACACGTGTAGGGGCTGCGCAGGGGAGATTCCTGGCGTGCGCAGTCCAGGAGCAGCTACAAAGTGAATGGTGTGGCAGGACTTATGCCGAATTGGGTGGTGACATGGAATAGGCTTTATACACTGGGAAGAAACATGCCAGGGAAAGTCAGTGTGCTTGACTGTGTTTTTCACTTCATTATTCCCCTATGGGGAAGTGGAGCCCATGGGCTAGTGTCACTTTCCTAAAGCCTACAGATTCCAGACACGCACTAAAGTCCACTGTAACGGGTGTGAGAAGAAGTATTCTGCAGAGTCCAAAGTCATATTTGTACTGCTTTTGGGTCATCCAGAAATGTCACATTTCTCTGAGTCAGTCATAACCAGGGCCAGGCTGAGGGCTGACCTCAGCTGGATGGATTGATAACCTTTTTTTCCACAAGCTAAGGCCTCCTCTCCACGAAGAAGAAGATGGGTGGGGCTACAGGCTCATCCATCAGCAGCTATCACTGGTGCCAGGCACCAGGCTGCACCAAGGAGGGAAGGGCTCGTGTTTCAGAGACCATATGGCCAGAGACCCTGGACGACGCCATTTTGAACCAGCCCAGAGGCTGGACAAGAAGGAGGGAGCAGGGGCAGGGAAGTGAGGTGTAGCTGTTTGATAGGACCAACCGAGACTTCCTGCCAGCCCCTACTCAACTTTTTAAAAAGTGCTTGCACAGGAAGAGAAGCTCTCTCTGGGGTGTGGTCTGCTGAGGCGGAAGGTGTTGGAGCCTGGCAATGGGCAGTTGGAAGGAGGTACCCCTGACTGCCCCCAGGCCCCTAACAGCGCCAGACGAAGAGCCCAGGACCGGTGCGCAGAAGCAGGGGCCTCTGCGCAGGGAGAAGAGAGGCCCAGGAGGAGAGCCAGGCGAAAGTCTGGCGCAGGGAGCCAGTGAAGACCGCTCCCTGCAGAATGCACCCTCTTGGAGACCCGGAGGGCGAAGGAGAGTGCTCCAAGTGGCTGGGGTGCGCCGCCAGGAGCAAGAAGACGCGAAAATGGGGCAGATCGGACCCCCAGGGGCTGAGATATGGCCCCCGGAAGGTGAGCGACCTTTGACCCCTAAGAAGACCGACGACGAAGCACGTGGGGCTCTGCCGCCGGTCCATGATGTGCCCCCGGGGTGGGTCAGGTCCCGGGGGCTGCCCCCAAGGAGAAGGGAAGCCGGGGAGCGCAGTCGCGCTCCCCGCGAAAGTGCCCTGCCTGGGGGCCAGGAGCCCACCCTGGCCCCCAACGAAGATGGAGGCGGGGGAGCGCCGTCGCGCCCCCGCGAGGAGGTCCCCAGGGGGCCCGGGACCCCATCCCCGGGCCCGAAGCAAAGTCGGGGAGCGCCATCGCGCCCCCCGTGAAGCTGCTCCCCAATGGGGGGCCAGGAGCCCACTCTGGCCCCCGCCAAGAAAGAAGGTCGAGGGGGAGCGCCGTCGCGCCCCCCCCCGCGAGGAGGAGGAGGGGACCCGGGACCCCATCCCCGGGCCCCGAAGATACCGGGAGGAAGGGGGGCGCCGTCGCACCCCCGAAGGCAAGAAGGAGGAGGGGGAGTGCCGCCGCACTCCCCGAGGTCCGCCTGGACTGGCGGGAACCTCCGGGTCTGCCCGCAAAGCGGGCAGACCAGAAGATGCGTGCCGGCTCCCGCGGCAGCACACGAGGGTGCTGGCCGGGCGGGGAGCCCGGGGGTGGGCTCCCCGGGTGGCTCCCCACCAGGGAAGCCAGACGGGGTCCCGGGACCCCGCCCACGAAGCGGAGCGGCACGGGGCCCGGGTGGGACCGGGCCCCCAGCAGTGGCAGGAGCAGCCGGGGGTGGGCTCCCCGAGCCGTAAATACGGTACCCGGGGGTCTGGGTGGGACCGGGCCCCCCACCAAGCAAGGAATGAGGCCCGAAGCGCCAGATCAATCGCGGCTCTCCCCGGCACAGCGGGAGAGCCGCTCATCCGATATTCGTAAAGCGGAGCACGAAACGCCCCATAATGCCTTGCCAGGCATTTGAAAATCTGTGGTTTTGGTGCTTGTGGTGGCCCCAGGAGAACGGGGTCACCGCCAACTTTGTGCAAGGGTGTTGGGGGAGCTGCTGGAGAAGCGCAGTCTCCCCCCAGCACGAAGATAAGTCCCACCCTAAGTCTCATAGGGATTTTAAAAGGATAACCCTTCAAGGGCTCAGCGTGCATTTATCACCTTCTAGGCTGGAACTTTTGTTCTGCAGCTGAGGGTGTATTGTGAAGTGCTTCATGGAGTGAAGGGCATCCCCTGGAGGTGAAGAGATGTAATTGCACCAGAACTGCATTTACTAACGGTTATTCCTTTTTAGAGGGACTGAAGGTCACATATGTAATGTGAAGTACCTGTGTAAGGTGATGTCATAAGAAAGTGGGGTTATGTTGCCAGACATTCCTGCTAGGGTGTCTGGCTGTATATGTGTAATCCTGTACTGTCATTCTAAAGTGTGCTTAAACATGTATTCTTGCTGCTGTGCTTAAGGGAGGAACAACCCAGACTGTTAGCCCTGAAGATATAGGGTTGCATACTGTATGGTCAATATAAGATGCTCAGTCAGGGTTATGTGTCACTAGGGCAGGTGAACCTATTTTTAATGCGTGTTGAGGTAATGGGGTGGGTCGCCACTGGGATGGTGCCAGTGCGCAGGGCCCTCGCTCCAGGTTATGTTCAACTAACTGCATTGGGGCAAGATGATGTGCATACATGTGAGTGGGGGTACTAGACCCCACCCCCCTTTCGGGAGGGGTGGAGATGTTATGCAAGGTCACAAAGTAATTCCAACAGCTTATGTATATTTGTAAATTGGTGCATAGTATTGAGTAGTGTGTGTGTTTAATAAATGTACTCTTACTTTTATAAAGCAAAGTACAGACTGGACAATCAATTATTGAGTGTTATTTCTGCGCACCTGCAAATGGCGATTACTAGCCCACACCACCTCCCTTGAGTAAGCCTCAGACTGCTCTGCAACGCTACCCTCTGAGAGTCAAGCGCTACAATAGGGTGTTTGGTTCCCAGTGAAGGACAAATGTGTCATGTTATTTGTGCAGGCCTCACAGATACTGCCTCGTTTTCCAACAGTCCCCACAAGGTCCACAGACATCAATAAATTACTCTCCAGAAGAGCAAACATGCCCCTGAAGAAGCAAGCAAAAACAACAAAAAACTAAATCACAAAAATCTGAATCGCCGCTTCTCAACGGATCACCAGATGCACTTAGCTTCACCAGAACATGACCATACTGCTTTCAAGGCGGACCCAGAGCCTCCACCTCAAGTGGCTGCATATCTCAGAAACTCTTCCCAATTTTCCAGAACACAGTGTCCTCTAATGGCCCTCACTCCAGCCAGGAAGCACGAACTTTAATGCATCAGCAAAGTGCAAGATTGGGCTCCTCGGCAGGCATGGATATAGCGAGGCCTGACCATGCTCCTCTATGGAACAGCATCCCTACAGGTCCCACTCCTTCAGCAAACAGGGTGGAAAGTGCCACTGCCTTGCCTTCCAGCTTGCCTGCTCAATTCGCGTCTTCACCTAGCTCAGTACCCAAAGGGGCGAGGCCATTGCCTATAACTATTTAAATATCAAGAGGAGAGAGAGGATTAAAGAACTAGTCCTTATCCTTAAAGTTAATATGTATCATCAAGAGGGACTAGTCTGAGGGTACGTGATAACGTAACACTGTATGATTTTTGTAAAAAGAAAAAGATTTTTTCTTTTTACCTAGTTGGTGGCATGCTTCATCATCGGGCCCACCTGGTGACACCGAGTGTGTCCCTGGTGTGCTTCAACGCCTGATTTACAGTGGAGCAGGTATCTTAACTGAGTGTGCAGTGAAGTAATGTGAAAGTGAATTTAACAACTGTACAGTGGTCCCATTACCCACAGGGTTTGTTTTAATGTTTGGGCCTCTGGCAGCAATAAAAACAAGGCAGTGGATGTGCGTGGAGTGGTAATTAAGAACTCCTACATCCGAAAACGGTCTACATGTTTCAGCCAGGCCTTGGATGTATACTGGCTTTCCTCAGGACCTAGAAAATATATGTGAGATGTGAGATCTAAACTGGGCTGGTGTATTAGATCAAAAAATGTGTGGCACGCTCTAAGGTGCACTATGTGTAAGAGGGGAATTCCCTCTTGAGGTATTCCTGTAAAGCAAAAACATAAAACGAGACATACAAACAAACATACAGTTGAATTGCGAAATTAGGCAGGGTTGGTTTTAGTCACGTTCACAATTATGCTGGTGTGGTGACCATCAGAAACGCGGCAAAAAAATGGCGGTGTAATGCCGATATGACGGCAATGTGTGGCAAGTACCGGTATATGCGCTACAGTGAAAAAGATTGTGCATATAGGTAAATGAGTATACTTATATTGAGGCCTTTCTTACACTTGTGATTAGCGGAATTGCCTCATGAGATTCCGGCAGGGGTTCTAGCTGGTAGTTAAAACCTGGGAAAAAAATAAAAAAACGAAGGACGGCATAGTGGCCGTGGTAAAGCGCTGGCAAGGAAAGGCTTACCATTGGTAGTAGCAGAAGAGCGGTTCCCCGTTGCCCCACTTACTACATTGCAGCTCTGGACCCGCTTGAAGACCTAGTTGGCTGCCTCGGATCTCCGACGATGAGTGGCTCGGGTCTGCGAAGCGCTTAAATATACCCCGCAATTAGCGGAAGGAGCAGGTGTACTCGATTGCGAGTGTAGTCTGTGAACGAGAGAAAGGGGAGGGGACATGGAAAACAGACTACTGGAAGCACTCGAAAGTGAGTATGGCCATGTCGGATGACGTGGGGCGGGTTCGCCCGGTAGTCATGGCAACTGGCAAAACGTCCAGAGGGTGGGCGTGGCCAAATTTGAGGTGATGCGGGACGCATTTCGCCCGATTACTGTTTTGAGGGAAATACGGCTAGAAAGCAGATTATAGGTATGCGTGATTGAGCCCCTGTACAATGGGGACAGCAGCACTGACAGAGGGTAAAGCGCTTGCGGGGATGTGTGAGCATGGACCACAAGGTGTATCAAGTCCATGGGGAATACACTATGTGTCTGTTCTATGCCTGTGGGGAGTGCATCGTAGATATGCTTATGTTGTGAGAATGCGTACACGAGGCAAATGAGTAGGGTCTGGTGTTGGGCATTATGAGTAGATGACAGCCCTTCATGTAGCTAATTAATAGGTGAGGCTAGTGTTGGGCATTATGAGTAGATGACAGCCCTTCATGTAGCAAATTAATAGGTGAGGCTGTGCCAGGGGATAGAGTCGTTTAATCCCTGGAGCTGGGTGGATAAACGACAAATCCACGTTGTTCCTTATTGAGTAGGAATTTGTCATAGTTAATGTTGTTGTGATCAAAGTGTTCGATCACTGTCCAGGACATGTCATTCGTGGTGTGCCCTAGTTGTAGGTAATGATCTGTCAGGCGACTGATGTTTTTCTTACACCGTATTGTGCTGCGGTGTTCAACTATTCTGGTCCTGACTTTGCGTGTCGTCATGCCTACGTAGCGTAGGCCGCAAGGGCACTCAATCAAGTATATCACGTTCGTTGAGTTACAGTTGGTATGTTGTAACTGTTTCCAGGTTGTTCCAGGTCGAGTGTTTTGGACGGGCGTGTGAGATGGCACACGCTGCAATTATTGCATGGGTAGTGTCCCGTGATCTTGGGGAGACCCCATGTGTTCAGTACAGTGTTTACGGTTGGTCTTTGGAATGTTCTTGGCCGTGTGGATACCAGTCGATCTTTAAGGTTACTAGCAAGTTTGTAGGCAAAAAGTGGTGCTTCCCAGTTTCTACTGCCTGAATTCAGAATGCGCCAGTTTTTGTGAATGATACTGGACACTTTGTTGGAGGCATCATTGTAAGTGGTGACACAAGTCATAGGTTGACTGGGCATTTCCCGTGTTGTATTTTCCAGCAGGGCTTCACGATTTTGGAGTTTGGAAACTAGTGCCGCTGATTGCTTGTGGTAATCAGTTGTTTGGCTGCAGTTCCTGCGTATTCGCAGGAACTGTCCGAAGGGAAGGTTTTCCCTAAGGGGTCGAGGGTGGAAGCTATCAAAACGAAGGAGGGAGTTCCTGGCCGTCGGTTTGTAATGGGTGGTGGTTTTTAAGGTGCCATCCTCCGCTGTTATATTGAGATCCAGAAATGCCAGGGTGGTGTGGCTAGATGTACTAGTGAATCTTAGGTATGGATCCCTTTCATTTAACCACAGAAGGAAGGATGTCAGGGATGCTGAGGTACCTGTCCAGATCAAGAAGATGTCGTCAATGTAGCGACGCCACATTTTGATGTTGGAAGTGTATGGATTGTTGGTGGGGAATATGTGTGTCCGTTCAAAGTGGTGGACATAAAGTCCTGCCACGCTGGGGGCAAAGACACTCCCCATTGAAGTACCGTTGGTCTGGAGGTAGAACTGCCCTTCGTATTCAAAGTAGTTGTCCTTTAAAGCCAAAGTGGCACAGTTGAGGATGAATTCTCTAGGAGTATGGAATTCCCACGGTGCGTCCATTAGTATATCATGGAGGACTTGTAAGGTGGCATCCTGTGGGAGATTCGTGTAAAGGCTTTCGATATCCAATCCCACTAGTAGTTGAGTGGTTGGATCAAACATCAGATCCTTGATGATATTCAGGAGATGCTTAGTGTCTTTGATATAAGTTGTTGTCTTCTGTACTAGGGGGTTCAGAAAAAAGTCACAGTACCTAGATAGAGGTTCCAAAAGGGAGCCAATTCCTGAGATGATAGGGCGTCCCGGTGGGGGTCTTGTTTCTTTATGGATCTTAGGTACTGTGTAGAAATATGGCACTTTCGCATTCCTGGTGCACAGGTAATCTGCTTCCTGTTTGGAAATGTGTTGGGCCTCTTCCGCTTGCTCCACTAAGGCTTTGATGGTTGCTTGCAGAGTCTTGGTTGGATCTGTTTTCAGGCGTTTATAGTTCTGTGAGTCGCTCAGTAGCCTGCGGCATTCATTGTCATAGTCTGCTTTGTCTTGTAAGACAATGCCTCCGCCTTTGTCCGCCGGTTTTACGATTAGTGTGGGATTGTCCTGGAGTTTTCGACTGACATCTCTGTCTTCTTTCGAGAGGTTGTTGAAGGTCTCTGTTTTTTCCATTCTTTTTATGTCATGATAGACAGCTTGCTCAAATGTGGTGATTTCCACAGGAATGCTAGCTGGTGGAGGCATAAAGGTAGATTTAATTTTCAGGCCTGTTTCATTGGTTTTGGTGTTGGTGAAGTCATCATTGATTTGTTGTTTCTCGAAAAAGGCCTTAAGCTTGAGGTTCCACATGGAGTTTGAATTTATACAATTTGGTGGTGGGGACAAACGATAGGCCTTTGTTGAGTACTATTTCTTCTTTGGAGGATAGGGGAGTACTTGACAAGTTGATTACCAGTGTGGATGGTTCTACATTTTCCTTTCTCATAGGTGCCCGCTCGGTCCGGGTTGTTGCTCCCGTGTTTTGTTCCGTGTGTTGGCACTCACTGGTTCCTCTTCTTCTGCCCAGCGAACCTGTTGGTTGCTCCTCCTCCGGCCGCGGGGTCTGCGGCCATGTCCTAAAAAAGGTAGTCTTTGATTGCCTTGGAAGTAGGCAGGTGGCCCGAATTGGTACATCGGGGGCCAGCCAAAGTATGGATTTTGTGGGGGATGGGTAAAGGGTGGGGGTCCAAAGCTATTGCCTTGTGGCTGTGCATTCCATGGCTGTTGCCAGCGTTGTTGGCGCCCTCTGCCTCGTAATTTGGATGAGCCTGTACTGGAGTCACTAGATACTGAGCTGCTATCCCCAGATGCCTCACTAGATTTGTCTTGTTTGTTGGGGACTACATAGTTGTCCTCTGTGTAGGGGTATGTTTTGACATAAGAAAATTTCTTTAGATCGTTTTGGAATTTAGTTATTTTGGCCTGGGTTAGGTATTCTATATATTCAGCCATTTCTTTATTTTGTTCATCCAGTTTTTTCTTAAATGAGGTTATGGTTGTTTTAAAATGGGTTTCTGTAGCTTGGATCTCAATGATCATTGCCTCAGACAGACGTTTGGCGGTCTTAATGATTAGCACCAGCCAGTGCCTGGTGCAGTGCCAGGCGATCTGGGCCCAGTCCTTCCTGGCACAGCCTCACCTATTAATTTGCTACATGAAGGGCTGTCATCTACTCATAATGCCCAACACTAGCCTCACCTATAAATTAGCTACATGAAGGGCTGTCATCTACTCATAATGCCCAACACCAGACACTAGTGGAGAAGTGTGGCTCAATGGTTAGAGCGGCAGACCCTGATGCAGAGGTCTAGCCCGGGACGAGGGTTCAATTCCCGCCTCGGCGGGTCTTGGGCTCAATTTCCTCGGACCTGATAATTCTCGCCTCGGTGCCTATTCTGATCATGGGTCCCACTCTGCAACTCTGGGCAATAGCTTGCTTAATCTCCACAACGGCCCCCACAACGCTAGGATGCCTGGCTTCACCTTGGGGGTGCCCAGGAGTGGGCATCTCACAGGGAAAGGCCAGGAAGGGTTCCACAGCGGTATGCGTACAAGCGCCTGAGATACCCCTTCGGGGGTCGATTCGGGCGCTATACAAATACTACTACATTTACATTTACATTTACTCATTTGCCTCGTGTACGCATTCTCACAACATAAGCATATCTACGATGCACTCCCCACAGGCATAGAACAGACACATAGTGTATTCCCCATGGACTTGATACACCTTGTGGTCCATGCTCACACATCCCCGCAAGCGCTTTACCCTCTGTCAGTGCTGATGTCCCCATTGTACAGGGGCTCAATCACGCATACCTATAATCTGCTTTCTAACCCTATTTCCCTCAAAACAGTAATCGGGCGAAATGCGTCCCGCATCACCTCAAATTTGGCCACGCCCACCCTCTGGACGTTTTGTCAGTTGCCATGACTACCGGGCGAACCCGCCCCACGTCATCCGACATGGCCATACTCACATTCGAGTGCTTCCAGTAGTCTGTTTTCCATGTCCCCTCCCCTTTCTCTCGTTCACAGACTACACTCGAAATCGAGTACACCTGCTCCTTCCGCTAATTGCGGGGTATATTTAAGCGCTTTGCAGACCCGAGCCACTCATCGTCGGAGATCCGAGGCAGCCAACTAGGTCTTCAAGCGGGTCCAGAGCTGCAATGTAGTAAGTGGGGCAACGGGGAACCGCTCTTCTGCTACTACCAATGGTAAGCCTTTCCTTTCCAGCGCTTTACCACGGCCATTATGCCGACCTTCGTTTTTTGTTTTTTTTTCTCCCCAGGTTTTAACTACCAGCTAGAACCCCTGCCGGAATCTCATGAGGCAATTCCGCTAATCGCAAGTGTAAGAAAGGCCTCAATATAAGTATACTCATTTACCTATATGCACAATCTTTTTCACTGTAGCGCATATACCGGTACTTGCCACACATTGCCGTCATATCGGCAATACACCGCCGTTTTTTGCCACGTTTCTGGTGGTCACCACACCAGCATAATTGTGCACGTGACTAAAACCAACCCTGCCTAATTTCGCAATTCAACTGTATGCTTGTTTGTATGTCTCGTTTTATGTTTTTGCTTTACAGGAATACCTCAAGAGGGAATTCCCCTCTTACACATAGTGCACCTTAGAGCGTGCCACACATTTTTTGATCTAATACACCAGCCCAGTTTAGATCTCACATCTCACATATATTTTCTAGGTCCTGAGGAAAGCCAGTATACATCCAAGGCCTGGCTGAAACATGTAGACCGTTTTCGGATGTAGGAGTTCTTAATTACCACTCCACGCACATCCACTGCCTTGTTTTTATTGCTGCCAGAGGCCCAAACATTAAAACAAACCTTGTGGGTAATGGGACCACTGTACAGTTTTTAAATTCACTTTCACATCACTTCAATGCACACTCAGTTAAGATACCTGCTCCACTGTAAATCAGGCGTTGAAGCACACCAGGGACACACTCAGTGTCACCAGGTGGGCCCGATGATGAAGCATGCCACCAACTAGGTTGGTGGGTGAGGGCTTCATAAAAAGAAAAAATCTTTTTCTTTTTACAAAAATCATACAGTGTTACGTTATCACGTACCCTCAGACTAGTCCCTCTTGATGATACACATTGCCTATAACTGACAACTCTTCAAGGGGGAACACCCCCCTCCCAACCCCCACAAATAGGCACATCAGCCTAACCACTTCAAACACTCAACCTCAGGCTACAAACACAGTCAATGCTCGGACCGGAGAATTTACAACCTTTGACTCAGATAACAGCATTATAGTTTTCACTCCAGAGTACATCTTCAAAGGAAGCACAGATACTCGAAACGGGGCAAATATTTTCCAAGTTCTGCACCACATTCCAGAGCTGGCCCACTATACAACAGACAATTTATTACGAGTACAATTCAAGCCCACGAGTGGCAACTCAGCGAAAGAATCAACAATATCCATATGGAAAAACAGTGCCTTGGCCCAAAAGATCTCAGCAGAAATGGCCCAATTCGCCAGCTGGGGATTCGAGTACAGGCGCCAGAATATGAAAAATACCCCGTACATGCTGACAGGACATTCTAGCAAAAAAAGGATGCAACTGCAGTGAAGGTCCACATTAAGAGGCATCTACACAGCTCATCCAACCAACGCATTCCCCAATCTGAGAATACATCGCACCTTTACCCCAAAGAACTCCACAACAGCTCGCACAATCACAGCTGGCCCGCAAGCCTTCCTCTACACAAAAGATTGGAGCTGGCTAGCTGCCAACTTGGCTGGTACACACCTTATTTACTCCTAGCACCTGGGGTTTAACCAAGACCACACCTGATAAAAGAGAAGCAGACAAACCCCTACAGATTATATCCTGGAATGTATTTGGGCTTAAGTCAAATATAAACAATAGTGATGCATTTAAATTTCTGCAGACTGGCGATTTGCTTTGTCTACTGCTTTGTCTATAAGAAACCTGGAAATTGTCACATCTCTTGAAGTCTGCACAAGACAACCCCTCATTCCGAATAAGGCCCATATCATACATCAATATCTCAACACTGGATTATATGTCCATGAGCAACCTCCTCTGTGAACAACTTCTGGACTTCTCAATAACACCCCCCCAGTCCAGCGACCATCTTCCACTTACTGTTGAGATATTCCTCCAGTCATTCAAGCCTAACATCTTAAACACCCTGGGCTCCCCCACCGGGGAAGAAATCCACACGCTCCTACGAAGGGTAAAATGGAATAAAATTGATACCTTAAGCCTGGCAACAAGGAAAAGCAACTGGCAATCGGATAACAACAACTACTGTGGTGAGCACATATTTTCACAATGGCAATTAACAGCTGTAGACCTGTACCAACAGCTTCAAGCAGGCCATCTAGCACTCAGTCTGTCTTTAATGAAAAGGAGTGCTGCCAGTGACAATGCCACTGTGCAAAGGTAAAGCAGAGCAAAAGAACTCTGAGGCAGGCTACCCGCCTCTACAAATGCTCAGGGGGAGAACAGCTTCGCCATAAGGAAGAATCGCAATGGCTATATGTCTAGACTCTTTTAAAACAAATAAGACAGGCTAAATTCAGGCGGTACATCAACACAACAGACGCAATGGAGTCCAAACAGACGTATGGTTTAAGCATGTTCAATCATTATACTGCACGTCCTCTCCTAGAGCCTGCATAAACAATAAACCTCCCTCAAGAGACAGTACTGCACATACCAATTTGAACGTCAAAAACGGGGCCTGGCAATCAACTAGTTCCCCTCTACCCATATCAAACGCAGAGCCTAGGCGCATAACTAAAATTCTGAAGAACATAAGAAGCAATCAGGCTCCGGGCGCGAATGGGCTCCCTGGCCACCTATTTAAAGAGGACTATGACTTCTGGGCCTCTCTTCTCACACCCTCTTTATCAGTTTTGCAGCCCAAACGCCTTAGTCCCTGAAGCCTGGAAGGGCTTGATTCTACCGCCTATACACAAAAAGGGAGACACCTTGGATCCCACAAACAACAAAATGATTTTAGTCTCTTGATGATGAGGCACTAAAAAATATGAACTAATGTCAGTACGCTGGTTGGCACCTTATGTACTCCGATGTCATCACATTCAAGTCTGTCAGAGACATGATTGCGGCTGCATGACAGCACCTGGTGGTGTTGGAAAGCTATTGCAGGGGGGTGGGAATATTCCAAACTGAGTTAGGCATCTATAGCAGTGGTTCCTATCCTTCCTACTAAGGGGGTCCGTCCACTGTAAAGAAAAATACATACTATGAAGATGAATAATGTATATATAAAGAAATATGCAAAATTTAAATGTTAAAACATTCTGTAAACATGAAGACATTTGACACTGGAAGCTAAAAATGAAGTTGGTATCCTAAGCTTGATTCATTGGAGCAACGATGGTTGGCCTCAATTGAAGCGCTGACAAAAAGGTAGCATGCACTAGGAGGAAAAAAATACAGTGATATGCTAGAGTTTAGAATATCTCTTCGTCTTTGAGAATTAAAAACCAAATTAAGGAATACTCCAATCTTCCCATTAAAAGAAAAATTGTGATTTTTCTATTTTTTATTATGACTTTAATAAAATAGTTCAATATTTGTTTGGTGTATACTTGCTTCTGTATTTTTAATGCATTGTTTTGAGGTTCAAATCATAAAGGCCAGGGGTTCGCGGCTTCCATTAGTGAATCAGGGAGGGTCTGGGGTTTCCAATAACGACTCAGTGGTGTCCACGAAACTCAAAAGGTTAAAGACTGCTGATTTATAAGTTATTCATAAGCAGATTTATCTGCGTTAAAAAGTATCAGTCAGAAACCCTTTTGAAGGTTGTACAATCTGTTACTGAAAGCAATGTGTTGGTGTAGTCAAGACACTGCAAACACAATGTCAATAGTATGTTGCAAAACATACTTAAGATGTAGGCAAAAGGGATATGTGGATTCTGTGTGCAGCATTTATTTTGTTCCCATGTATATCTAAATTCTATAAAACACCTGCACGCTAGGCATAAAAACAAGAGACAAAATAAAACAACAAGGACCTTTTTAGAAATTTACATGGACCTTTTTAACACAATCTGTTCAGTATGAAAATACAAGGGCGTTTCTATTTCATTTTTATGAGGGGACAATAAATCTAAGGACACAGAACATGTCTGTCTACGGATAGGCCCAGCATTACCAGCTATATGTAGAACAGGTTCACTTTGTGGGTCAAATTCAGACCATTAATTCACAATATTTTGTCTGTGCACTCCTTGTTTCTCAATATTCAATCCGTAAGATCATGCATTTATCACCATGTGCTGTGTCCAGGTAAGTGCAATGTCTCGTACTGCATCACTGTGTAAAGGTTTTACATGTCTGCTGGTAGTGATCCCACTTGCCAGCTCCCAGACGCACTTTGCTGCGACCCGCAGGTTCCTGCTGCCTTTACAACATATTCACTGAGTTCGACCAATAGTCGTTATATAAAGAAATCGATTGAGTTTCTTTCAATTCTTTATCCTTGAGCTTTTCATATGAATTTTCTTCATTCATAATCGTTTACACTTTTAGCAATTGACAATCTTGCCATCATATCCAGACAAACAGCTTTTCTTCATCACACGGTAACTTATGCTACCCAATGCATTTCGGGTCATATGACCCTTCGTCTGCGTGCCTCGTCAACCACTATTGATGTAAACTGGTCCTCGTAATGCAACATGCATTCCGTCTACATTCTTGTTTCTCCCCTTCATAATGTATCCACCATCGTATCTCTGGTGAAGTGTTACTCTATCTGTAACCATACCTGTATGTCCCTTGCTCGCTCGTAGGACTGATAGGCAACTTTCTCTTCCATGCTAGCCAGCTCCTGCTTCAAGTTGGTCATTTCATTTTGATGGAGTTCCGTCAGGTCATTCAGCTGCTCCTCCAAACGTTCATACCTACCCCAGAAGGGAGAGATACATGACACATAAGTTTCAAGCAAAATGATGTTCTCTAATAAATTACTGTAAGGGAGAGATGGGTATTTACCTGTTACTGCAGATCTCCAGCAACGTAACAAATGTTACAGAGATTCACATGCTTTGAATAGTCTCTGTCGTTAGTCCCGTTGGATTAAACTACCCAGCAATATTTAAAAAAACATTGAAACAGTCACCCACCAACAACCTCTAGTCCTTTTCAGAAACAGTCAATGACTGAACTGGCCCTAGGCTCCGTCCTACAGGTCATCTTAGAATGTAGGAACACAAGAAAGCACTTAACAACTAAAAACCTTACCACTGAAAGGGTGCGTTACATGGGAATCTATAAAAGTACATCGATGATGGAGAATGCAGATACAGCAAAGAAACGTTTCCATGTCCAGGAAAAGATCTTTAAAAAAAACACATGCTTAATATTGTTGCTATGACCTGTACACCCTGCTTATATAGAGACCTGGAACTTTATTTTTAATCCAGGGACTGGGGACTCGACTACTTGCAACAAAGGTTTCCGATTGGAATGGTAGTATTTCCTCATCCTTGTGTGACTGTGAAGGCAAATCTCAAACCACCATAAAGCATTTCTTCTTCTTCTGCCTACAACATATAGATATTAGGAGGATGTGGTTAATCCTAGTATTCTGAAATGAAGGAATTCACCATGTTAACTAAGACTTTTTACTTATGAAGAGGAGCACTATCTCAAACAAGCCATTCGATATACCGTGACTCAAAAAGGGTATGGTTGGAGAGGAGTAAACTGAAAAGGCGAAAGTGGTAGCAAGTCTTATAGATTAATGTTAATTAGGCTGACTTCACTAATAATTGTGAAGTTAACAGACTTCAGATGTTTTGAAATATCCAATACTATGTGATTTTTGTAATGCTTCGGTATTATTCTTAGACTTGCATTTTAGAATTTCGCTTCTGGCACATTTGTGCTGATCTTGAATTAATGGTGTTGCGGGGATTCTGCTCATACACAGAACTATGCACAAGAAAACAGGACGTCAGTAAATAGGGGTGTACCTCCTATCACCTTAGTACCCAAAATCCCAACCAACTAGCAATAGTGTCTCATTCGGTCTCCTACAAATATCAAGAAGCTACGAATGTTAAGACAACCCAGAACACGAGCACTCCCGACTCACCTCAGAGTCGCGGGAACAAGACAGTCTTTCGCTCTCACGTACTTGTCCACAATAAGAATAATCAGAGTCACTAAATAAGTTCAAAATGTTTATCTTGACTATAGTGATTCATAAAACAGTATGCGAACCACGACCAGCAGCAAAATGCATAAAGCTAGCATCATTAGCATTGTTACAATACCATAGAACACAAAAGGAGTCGTCATTTTATAAAGACTGTGAAAAAGGCAAAATAACTGGGCCTAATCACCCTCCCCTTGGTAGTAAGAAGTTATTTTATATAACAGAAGATCTCTAGGCGTTATCAGCAGACCCCCTACCTGAAAGCCTAAACGCAAAGGTTTACTTCATAGGAACAGAAGAGTTCAGCTCCATGGAACGGCTTTCTTCGAGTGTGTTTCAAAAACATGCAACAACGTTATATCAAAGCTCGATTCTTCCATACTGCAGCTGTTGGTAACATGTTATGTCTAGGTAATAGGGACTGACCAGAACAGAATAACAAGAGACATTGTTGATCGACCTTGCACATTATGTTCAGACAGAATTGAAGGGAAAGCTGAGAACGTGAAAAACAATCTGTTATCATGTACAGGGCAGAGGCAAAGTGTCGCGAAAACAAACTCTTAGCAGAGGCGTGCGCAAAAGCAACAGCATAGGGCAAGCACAACTCATGCTAACTTAGCAATGTCGACAATGTATCTAAGGGCCACCTAACCCCATATAACACCCTCCCCCTGGTAAGTCAGTAGGGCATAGACAGAAGAACAAAAACAGAGTTCAAAAGTCAGGCAGTGTTTAGAACATGGTTGAGGGACTATCTAAAAAAACCAAAACGGAGAAAAATGGGAAAGTTAAAAGAAAAAGCTAAAGGCACTTTGAGCTAGAAATAAGAGTTTGTATTCCAGACAGCAGAGTAGGGACGACCCAAGTAGTCAATCCATGAAGGTTTGAGTGCAAAGGAATGCAATTCCTTCCAATAGTTCATCATTGTCATTGGTAGAAAAAAGCGATGACATCCAGTTTAGTAAGTCGAAGGAACAATCATGTTCCTCAGAAGCAGGAGCATCCAAAAGTAGAAATGGGAAACTTGCGTGATATTCAATGAAACTTCGGTGTAGGAAAGTCTGCGCTGCCGCATAGATATTCCATTGATCCAAGATTCCAAGTAAAGCTGCACGCGTCATTTGACCATCCACAGAACAAGCCTCGTCATGCGCCTCTAAGGGGTCCATCAAGCGGCTGAAATCAGGGATTGGACACCACATGTTCGATAAGCAAAGTTCCATCGCCCAGGAGAAATGACATTTTTGCAATTAAGCACTGGCTGTACGCAAGTAAAATAGGCAAAGCAGAATGTCAAGTCGTAACTTACGCCAAGCGTTGCTAAAGGCAAGCATCCCAAAGCCTCATATAGGCGATTACGGTACAGTTGTAGCTGGGCCGGCATGTGCAGAGCCACAAAGTGAGCATCCCTTACGAAGCACAAGGAGGAGAAGCAGGACACCAGCTGCCAGCGCCAATATTAAGGGGAACCCTCCGAAAACGCTGGAAAATATAGAATGGATAAAAGCCGGTATTACCCCGAATATAGTTTGAAAGGAAGAGACCAGGCCAGATCCCACACATTTAAAAAACTGTGCAAGGCCTGTCGTCTCAGATGCATTAAATATTTGGTGAATTAGTTCCCCAAAATCAAGGTCCGAGTCACCTGCAATCTGAATGTTTCTCGGGCGGAAGTGAGGGCCACCTCTTGTTGGAATAAAAGGGCTTTGAGTCTGCTCAACTTGTTGAACTCTGTTTTCAAAGTCGGAATGGAAGGCCAAAGTGAAGAATCTAAACTCCCCTGCGGTGGTGGGAAAAGGACATTGCTACAGCAAGTTACTCGCTGGGAAACTGTTACCAAGTATGGGACTCCCGCCCGCAAACCACAGCAGTCTTGATTGTTTAAAATAAGATAGCTGCTGTTAGTAAGCAATGTAAAGACAGGCGTGATGGATGGTACTGGGGTCCCCCTTAAAAAGCAAGCTAGATTCGGCGCTGACACGTTACACTCGCCGTGCAGTTTAACGTGTTTGCACACAAGAGAGTGACCCACTGTCGAATCACATTCCTCCCCTGTAAGGAAAACCTCTTTATCCTCCCTCAGACACCGATAAGCAAAGGGCAGGGCCCATAATTCATGCAGAAAAGCACTACCAAGCGGTTCAAAGCGGCCAACAGGAAAGTGTTGCATACATGATGTAAAATGAAAAAGCGAAAAGGGCAAAGCGATAACCCCATGAATTAACCACACAGCAGAGTCCGTTTCCGCTACGGAAAACGGTAAAGGTTCCAATTGTTCAATATGTAACAGCGTGTATACAGCATCTTTCATGGACATAAACCTCTGTTTATCAGACAGGTTAAAAGGCAAAAATAAAGCAGTGGCATTCAAATAATCCCAAGGCACTTTACCCATTTTCAGTGTCTGCAACGTCCATGCAAATTGCATGACCGACCTTAACTGATTTTGACCATGATGTAACACAGAGACATCACTTTGCACAATATCTATTACAGAAGAAACAATATTGTCGAAGGTGTAAATGCGTGAAGAAAGTGTGTTAATGCTGTTGTCCACTACTGCAAGGACTTTTTCTAAATTTGCCTGATCAATTTGACGCAGACGGAAGGCTGCTTCCATCTGTGAAAGTTTCCAAATTTCATTATAAGCGGCATAAATAAATCGCTTGGCCCTTGGATTACGTGGGCCCAGGAGAAAATCAGCCAAATTTATATCGTTTGATAGGAGGGAAAGGTGCTGTTTCACAGATGCCAGGGTAGAGTGTTGTAACCACTGCTGGCACAATTTACCCACCGAGAAT
Organism: Calotriton arnoldi; assembly: GCA_963921515.1. NCBI lineage: Eukaryota > Metazoa > Chordata > Amphibia > Caudata > Salamandridae > Calotriton > Calotriton arnoldi. The sequence goes on from CAWUFW010000386.1 coordinate 1,940,280, forward strand.
GTAGTCACAGAATGATGAAGTGGATAACGAGGGTCAGGCTTAGTCTGAATAAAACCAGGTGTAACATTATAGAAACGCAACTGGCATGCATTTGCATTAGTTTGCCACACCAACCATCCTGATGAATCAACCTCAGAAACATTAAAGGAGGCATTCCGAAGGAGAGCCTGCAAAGCCTCAATGGTGTAGTTATTATGTAACCGCCAATTGTGATATTCAGCTAATGGAGGGGGTATTCAGGTTTTTGGTAGTTGCAAGGCCATAACAGGATGTTTGGTATATTGTTTCATTCAAAAATAACAATTGAGTCGGGATCAGGCAGGCACGATGTAATGCCTCAGTGCCCTGTACCTGCCATGGCTTCGTGCCCCAGATTGACTTTAAATCTATAGCCTGTTTCCAATGGTCAAACCGTGTGTAGCCAACTGTGATCTAAACAAGTTGGCGTAAATCAGTTTAGTGTGTGATAACAGGTACTTTGATGTAGGGGATTTTTGAAGCCTAAAAAAATAGGATTCAGGATTAGTCAAATCATAATCTGAAAAATAGGTGAACTTATTTCTAAGAGTTTTAGAACTCCCCTCCAAGGGAGTTGGACAATGTTCCCATTGGGTAAAATTAAAAACAGGTCTTATCGTGTTGGTTTTGTGTAAAAATGATGCCCATAATGTTGATAGCAAAAGAGATCACCATAATTGGCAGAATTTAAATACAAATCTTCAGCATCATAGCCAGCATAATATTTTAAATCTGAAAACAATGCATGAACTGCCTGCACATCCCAATCATCCGAATGTATGTCCCGTGTCACCACATCTCCTAATGAGACGCAAAACACGTATGGAACTCGAAGGACCTCAGTCGGGCCATGAATTTCGTAAGCAACTTTGTCCCAAACTATACCATCAGGAACAGGGAAAGCTGAAATGTTCACAAAAGACTGGTCACTTTTCATGACATGGGACGACGTGTGAGGAGCCAAAGTTCCATCGACCATTTGTACTGCAGAGCGTCCAGGGAGATAATGACCATTAATGAGCAAAAAGAACACTGTTACAAATCCAATTGACATGAAGAGGAAAATTAGGATCAGAATCGACCAAATGTAGGTCCATGGGGGAACGAAGTATGTCTTTTTGAATCAGGAGTAAAAAATACGCAATTTAGACGGGGATGCCTCAGACAAACTGGATGATGAGGAGGTCGCGGCAGAAGAAAGGTGTGCCTGATCCCCATCACAGGCACTCACTGGACTTGAAAGCAAAGGCAAAAGTGCTGAATCGTCCATTCGTACCCGTGGGCTTGCTGGCAGCTCACTCATGGAATCAATAGTCGGATTAGGGCACACAATATCCATCGCAAAAGAGGATTGTCACAAAGGTTGAAGATCAATTACAGTGTCCATCATATGAGCAGACATCCGTGTGGCAGCAGATGATGTGAAAGTCAATGGCGCTAAGGAAATTGCGTTACACGAAACTGCAGGTGTCACACTATTCAGGATCGGCCACACGGTGTAACTTGACATGGTCCACTGAGATGTACCTGTTGTCTTTGCGACCTGGCAACGGTGGTAGAATGACTGCACGAGTACCCTTCAGTCCAAGTACTGAAACTGGAGCCCGGTAAGAGGGACCAAATTCTTTTTTGTTTTCAATCTTCTCTCTCACCAGATCCCCAATTTTAGGAAGCCAACCGGTAACAGGAGTCAGTAGTGCATCAGCAGGCGAAGATGGTAAATGCTCAGTTGCCAGAGTATCACGTGCCTTTTGTAGATCCTGTAACATAGCAGAATGATTGTCCACGTTAAACTTAGAGGCAGCCGCCACAATGTCCAGACCCTTAAGGTCAGGAACAAACATGTGAAAGCCAAAGAGCATTTCGTAAGGGGTCCGCCCACCCAGAGATCTTCTAGGGAGATTATTTAGTGCACGTTGGACCCCATACAAGTGGGACAGCCAGTCCCTGCCAGTACCTAAGACTCTAGCTGTCAAGGATTGCTTTAAGTCACGGTTCATTCGCTCCACAACTGAATTGCCCTCAGGCCTGTATGGAGACGAAAACTGCACCTGTACCCCCAACGACTTCATTGCATCCTTGTAAGCCTTAGAGGCAAACGCTGGACCTTGGTCAGAATGGAAGGTACCACAGGCAAACATCCTGATAAAGACACGCAAATCCCTGATGACATTTCGAGCGTCAGCACTACGTTGTGGCCAGACCCACAGGAATCGAGTGCACGAATCAACCGCAACCAAGATATACTTGTATGCAGTATCAGAAGAAAGAGGACCGCAGTGATCAAGATAGACACAGCCAAAAGGTCTATTAGAAATACATAACTGAGTTTGTGGCGGACATGGGACCGTCGAAGGTTTGATTTGTTGACAAACATCGCAGCAAAGAACATAGTTACGAGTCTGCTTATATAAACCACGCCACCAGTAACGTTGCTGAAGAATAGAGACTGTAGCCGACACACCAGCATGGGCCGAAGCAATGCCTTCGTGTGCGGCCTTGATCAAAGCTTGTCTGCGATCAGAGTTGGGAATCAGCCGATCCCCAACCGAAGGAATGGTAGCATAAGGAACCTGTTCGGGAGTTACATGATAAGAGTACTTAGAAGGGAAACCCGCAGGATAATTACCTCCCTCCCTAGTTGCAGCGACTGCTGCCAGAATCTCATTATCAATCTTAGTCATAGATCTTGTAACTGCTGCTACGGAACACGTGGCTACTGCAGACTTGGCAGCTTCATCAGCCAAAGAATTACCAAGAGCCTGCGTTCCGACACGCTGGTGGCCAAGAGTGTGAATAACATGTGTGAGAGGCAGACACATCTGCCACTCGAACCCAAAGCGTTTTATGCTTAATTGCGCTGCCTTTAGAATCGCGGTAATCATTTTGAGACCAAAAGAATAAGTTGTCACAATAGTACGAATTGCACACAATAAGGGTATTCACAAGAGGATCAGCAAACTTTAAAGCTAGAACAAGAGCACGCAGCTCCGCCAATTGCGCCGTACAGTCTCCAAGTGCCTGTGTGTGCACAATGGAAGACTTAAACTCTCCATCTTCAATGGAGCCAGCCACAATAGCGCAGGCTGCTGAATAAGCAGGTTTGGAACCCGTGGCCGGTTGCGCCGAGCCATCGGTATAAATGATGCATTTGTATTCACTCAGAGAAGAAGCGACAAAGGAGGCGGATGAACAAATTCATACTGTAAAAATTCCTGAGTCTAAAGTGATGGATCAAAGACAAACGTGACATTCGAAGACGTCAAAGAAGTAGCCCACTGAATCCAACGTGGGTGTAATGCCTTCGAGTTAGGTACACTTGCTTTAGTCACAGCTTCCAAAGCAGGGAAGGGGGTGACCATAAGAATGCGTTTGCCCTGCGCCAGTGAGCGTTCCTTTAGAATCGCCATCTGCACTGCCGTCAAGATTTTTTCACCAGAGGAAAAACGCATTTCAGCCGCAGTGTACAAGTGTGATTTGTATGCAATAGGTATTGTGTCTCCTTCATTGAATGTTAAGTACGTGAAACCCACTGCCCCTGAAACGATACGTATTACCAGGTTGGTGGTGTTATCACGAGTCATTAAGAAGTTAGTCGCAAGCAAATCCGCCTGCAAAGACTGCAGAACGGAAGAATATTCCGGAAGCCAGCTGGCAGATGAAAACTTAGGTTGTATCAACGCATAAAGCGGTTTGATACGCTGGGCATAATCGGGAATGTAAGTCCTCCTGAAATTCAAAAAACCCAGCAAGGATTATAACTTTTTCAAAGAAGAAGGTGGTTGCAAATGTGCACATTTCTCTAGGAAGTGAGGTGCTAAACCCTTTCCCTCGATATTGAGCTCATAGCCCAAAAAAAGCACTGCCAGATGGGCAATGTGTGACTTTGCAAAATTGAACTTATAACCGTAGTCGGCAAAAGACTATATTATGTGGTTGACTCGGTCAAGATGCGGGGCGAGGTCGTCGTCAGTCAAATAGATGTCATCAACGTACGACAAGGCCTCAGGGTCAACGTCATGCAACAAAGACACAATGCGTGCCGCAAATGCCCCGGGGCTATTCTAATACCCCATTGGCAATCGTGTAAAATGTTTCTGATTACCGACGGCACTGAATGCGGTCAGGTCACTACTCGCACGGTCGAGATTGTGACTGTAGAAACCATTGGAAATGTCAAGTGTCGTCTTGTATTTTTTACGAACAATATTATTCAACAGCGCCGAGCTGTGTGTGTTTTGCACCACAAAGGTGCGGCAATGGCTGTTCAAATTTCTATAATCCAATACAATCCGAAATGAACCATCAGGTTTAGGGACAGTAAAGAGAGGATTATTCATAGGTGATGTACATGACTCAATTACCCCCTGATACTCTAATTGTCTTAGAATGTCACAAACCAAAGCTTTTGCTTCACGTTTGATGGGATATTGAGGTTGAGGTTGTGGCATAGAGCGCAACGGTATTTCGTGAGCCGGTGAATCAACATCCCAACCCACCTGATTGCGATACACCGCTGGGGCTAAGGCCAAAGCCCATTCCTCTGCGTAAGCCTGTGCGCGGTCCTCAGGGACACAACAGGAAAAACTCGGAAGTATCACATCTTCCCCTCTAGAAGAGGCTAACACAAAGGGTGGAGGCCAATCTCTCTCCGCCAATAAAATGTCATATGTAGCGGTTAAATTCTCCCAGAAAACCACCTTAATGGGACGCAGTATATCACCTTCAATTTGGAAAAGGACTTCGTAGAGTCTATCCGGGGGGGGGGCAACCCGGGTATCCGCAGTCTCAATTGTAACAAACGTGTCAGTTGCTGTCACATCCAGACGGGGACGTAGAGCCTCCCTGACTATGGTAACTTCTGCCGCGCTGTCGAGCATAGTCACTGCCCAAGTCCAATCCTGGAGTCGCGTCCTCACCGTCTGTGGCATATCTCGCTGTTAATGCGGCAACCTTTTTCTTTTGAAAAGGAGGTCGGGTACGAGGGAAATCACCCTGCTTGTCCTTGACTTCAAACTGTCGAGGCTGTTCACGAGGTTGTGACGCAGGTTGACTTGTACCCCGATCCTGGCGATCACCTCCACCGGCTTTCAAGCCTGATGTTTCCTGTAAAGAACGAGGAGAACGCTGATCAGGAACCTGAAATCTATCAGGAGACTTAATTTTAGCGCGATCGTGCAAGTCATAAGTACGTTCAGAAGCTTCAGGGGTCGGTGAACTGGCACGCGAACCCTGGTTCTGCTGTTTGGAACCCTGTTTCTTATTCCTTTGCCAATTCTTTTTAGGAAAGAAAGGGCGCCCATCCTTATCAGGCTGGGCTTTCTGTTGATTTAGAGACTGCGTTTGTGTTTGAGTCGTAGGCTCATTACCCAGACTATTGCGGCCTATGGTTTTATAAGCCTTCGCAATAATCTTAGGTAATTCTTGTGGTTTGTCAGCCTCCGCGACCGCCTCTAAGCGGTTTTCTACTTGAAAGCTACAGCATCTCCCTTGACATTCGCAAGGATCATATCAGCAACCACGTCGAACACTCCTACCAGTCTAATCCCCAGTTCGACTGCCGCTTCGACTCTGTGTTCATCTTGAACGCGTTTAATCACAGAGGGGAGTACAGTCATGGAGGGAGTGCCGAAACACATAGAATATACCGCTGCAAACACCCTGCCCCAGGTGTTACAACCAGCCAATTCGGGAATTAAGTCTTTGGGTAAACTAATAGTTAAGATCCTGTGTTTCTCCACAGGAGTCGTATTAGGGAAGACAGCTTCTATCTGTCCAAATTTCTCGGCAAGCCAAAAAGGAAATTCATCCTTATTCTGTGGGCGTTTGCCCATGACAGCATTAACCATAAGGGGACTGATGGTCACGCCACCAGGACCCGCAGGTTGTACAGCAGCGCCAGGTAGTCCCACCTGGACGGTGCGGGTTACGTACTGTATTACCGCTCTATATACGCGTACTAACGATGTATGTAAGACGCGGAGCTCTGCCAGAGTTGCAGTTGTAAAAGCACGTGGGTGTGGGGTAAACCCAGCCAAAACAGGCCATGTGGCCACATCTATAGATAAAGGGCCTAAACGGACTACCGTTAATGGGTGAGGAAGGGCGCCATTAAACCAAATACGGTGTTGCCAAGCTGTAAGCGGAATCTCAAGAGCTCTATAAGGCTGATACTGCTGAGGAACGGCAGTGGGTGTATATGTATGAAACATATCATCAGTTCCATCCACCGCCGGTAAGGTGACCCAAGAGTAAAAAACTTCAAACTGGTGAGCCGGATCGGCTTCCACCACGAAAATAAGCGCGGCCCCAGCATCAGGGACTGCATAACGAGTCAAGTGCGCCCTCAGCGGCTCTGCTATGAGCCGGAATGTCAACTACACCCATTATGGAGAAGACAGTAGAACAACTTAAAGAGCGGCAGCGCAAACTCGGGTTATATGAAAAGAAAAACCTTTTAAAACTTCAAGCTTGAACAAACCTATAAAAAGGTCAATATAGGAGGTTACTCCATCACAGCTGTCTCCGGAAACAGAAGTGAGGGTATTGTGGACCAGCACGAGCACTACTCAAGCGTCTCGCAGATAAGAACCAGACCAAACATTGGCGGCGCCATGTTGCAGGGATTCTGCTCATACACAGAACTATGCACAAGAAAACAGGACCTCAGTAAATAGGGGTGTACCTCCTATCACCTTAGTACCCAAAATCCCAACCGACTAGCAATAGTGTCTCATTCGGTCTCCTACAAATATCAAGAAGCTACGAATGTTTAGACAACCCAGATCACGAGCACTCCCGACTCACCTCAGAGTCGCGGGAACAAGACAGTCTTTCACTCTCACGTACTTGTCCACAATAAGAATAATCAGAGTCACTAAATAAGTTCAAAATGTTTATCTTGACTATAGTGATTCATAAAACAGTATGCGAACCACTACCAGCAGCAAAATGCATAAAGCTAGCATCATTAGCATTGTTACAATACCATAGAACACAAAAAGAGTCGTCATTTTATAAAGACTGTGAAAAAGGCAAAATAACTGGGCCTAATCACCCTCCCCTTGGTAGTAAGAAGTTATTTTATATAACAGAAGATCTCTAGGCGTTATCAGCAGACCCCCTACCTGAAAGCCTAAACGCAAAGGTTTACATCATAGGAACAGCAGAGCTCAGCTCCATGGAACGGCTTTCTTCGAGTGTGTTGTAAAAACATGCAACAACGTTATATCAAAGCTCGATTCTTCCATACTGCAGCTGTTGGTAACATGTTATGTCTAGGTAATAGGGACTGACCAGAACAGAATAACAAGAGACACTGTTGATCGACCTTGCACATTATGTTCAGACAGAATTGAAGGGAAAGCTGAGAACGTGAAAAACAATCTGTTATCATGTACAGGGCAGAGGCAAAGTGTCCCGAAAACAAACTCTTAGCAGAGGCGTGCGCAAAAGCAGCAGCATAGGGCAAGCAAAACTCATGCTAACTTAGCAATGTCGACAATGTATCTAAGGGCCACCTAACCCCATATAACAATGGGAATGTATTTTATAATGTTTATCTTTGTTCTATCATATATAATTTGATACTACTTGTGCATTTGTATAATGTGTTTTACTACTGTGAAGAGTTGGCAATAAACAAGAATGATGATGGTGTGCATGTATATCATGGCAGTGGTGCTTGGCGAAAGTGTGAGGTTCTCACTAAGCTGTTACTTTAAAAATCACTTGAAATGCTATTTTCAAACCTAAGACTACTGTGACTGCTTTATCTCATTTTTAGGTTAAGAAAAACTCCTACAGCTTTCAGCTCCTTGCTGAGGCACAGACACACACAGCGAGGATCCTGAAGCCGTTTAAAGAGTTTGTTAGGCTAAGCAAAATGCAAACAACTTCTGGCTCCTTGCTAAGGACTGGAGACACACATATCGACCTGGGACCTAGGGAATATTACTAACCCCAGACAGGTCTGGCACCTACACAACTCTACCAATTCCAGTAGTTTATGAATATTAGGCACCTGAAGAAGTCCTGGGAGGTGTGGCTCGCATGGTGTCTCTACTTTTTCTTGCCCAGAATTCCCTGCACAGATCAAACATTTGTAAAAAATAAGAATTTCCTCACAGTTGTGTCACAGAACGTTCAGCATTTATTGAGATGAACAGCAAAACCCCCACCTTTCATACGTGAAGTATACTGTTTTTTATCAGGAAAAGTGAGGAAACGCTGGATGATAGGACCTTTGCTATTTGGAGTTTTCTGTCACAGAAAAGTGAAGAGATTTTGTGATTTATTTTGCACTTTTTACATTCTTTGACATTTGCATGGGATTATGGTTATTAACATGTGTTGGGATTCATGCAACCTGCGGATTCCTTTGTGCCTCTACCTTTCAGAAATGTTCGTATATTCCCCAGAATGCTGGCCAACCCAGACCTAAATACTACAGATCTCACCCATAGAATCTCAGGCCATCAAAAACATTGCCAGGTGTCTAGTGCCTGGATCTCTGTTCAAACCCACAGAACATCCATGCATGTCTGATAACTCAGCACTCAGAAGACCTGGAGGAACACATATTTGCTTCAGGTCTGGCACCTATATGTTGAAGAAGACAGAAGTAAACTAGCATATTTATGGAAAAAATGCCGAAAATGTAACATTTTAGTTCAGTGCATTGTCGAGGTCAGAGAATCAGGGTAAGGTGGTCTGGCACCGAGCAACAGAATCTCTATGATGTGTATATGTTGAAAATATATAGTTGTGGCAGGTTTCCATAAAGTCCAGGGGTGATACCTGCAACTAAATTTCAAGTAACCTCAACTGATATATTGCTTTCAGTAGCTTTCCAATTTTCCAAAATGTACCCAATTTATCACTAAAACCCATACATGTCTGGTAAGACGACCACCCCGAAGAGGCCCAGAGGAGCAAGAATGGGGTTTAAGCCTTCCTTGGCAGGGACATGCTCCTGCACGAAGGAGCGTGGAGGAAATTACAATGTTTTGGGAACAAACTGCTAAAAATCTGACAAAGTTCATGTTCATTGTGATTTCCCAGCCAGTGAATTTGTATCAGGAAGGTCAGGCAACAGTGAAAGAAATCATAGAATGTACAGAGCACTTATGGTTGGGATATGTTTCCAGACAGCTCTGGATTGATTCCAGCAACTGAAAGACAGGTAGCCTAAACCTGCACCTGTTCAAGGGGGGTGGAGGGAATTACAATTTTTAAGAAAAATGCTAAATAACTTACAAACTTCATGTTCAGCACAATCTCCCGGCCAGCCAATCAGGGTGAGTTCCATCAGGGTAGATGTGATGTGGTAATCATATTACTACAGGCCCTTAAAGAGGACTGCTGCAAAATGTAGGATGTCATTAAGGAGGACCAGTGTGTGGTCTGGAGCAGGGCATTGCCACCATCCAGATGTGAGAGTATGAGGGCTTGAGCAGCAGTTCTGAAGACACTTTTTGGGGGGAATGGTTTTACTTTCTAAAGGAGAGAGAGATGGCACCAGGCCATCATGGTTTTGTTGGTGTTGAGTTCTATGAGGTTGAGATCGGCGACCAGGGTGAAACCGAGTGACTTAGCATTGGATGAAAGTGGGCGCTGGAATCCGGTTCAAGTTGTAGCTTGTTGTTCTTAGTGAACAGCAGGAATTAAGTTAAGGTGCTTGAAAATCAAGCCTGGATTAGGTGTAGGCTGTGATTGAAGCATTGGATGATGGAGTACAGGAGACTTTCAAATACAGTTGTGAGTCGTTGACATATTGGTGAATTCTGATGTTGTAGAGCCACAACAGGCTTAAAGGTGACAGGAGACAAGATAAAACCCTGGGGAACTCTACAGATTATAAGAAATCTGCACATAGTCATATGAACAAACTGGTGTTTAATAGTTTCAGGGTATGTGGTGCTAGTGGGGTGTGTATGAGGCTGAGTCTATGTAGAGTGAGGAGGCTTATATGTTTGTGTAGTCTAGAGCTGGGTGTGACAATGTGGATGACTACTGTGGAGTGCTGGGTGAGGCAGATGATTATATTTTACCCTGTAGGCAGCAGTGAAGAATGGGTTTTGGCCACGGCCCGTCCTGGCTCCAGCAGGGCCAAACAGGAGAAGCCCTTGTCTGTGTCAGCGTGGGTGTTAGGATACTCTTGTCTGAAGTTGTCTGAAGTAGAGAGACAGCGGAAATATCACGTCCTGTAGCTACGGATGCTGGGAAAATGTGAGGATCACACTTCCTGTAGATATGGATACTGGGAAATGCAATGATGTCACTTCCTTTGGGGATGGATGCTGTTGAATGAAGTCCACAGTCTGGCTTCAGTTAAAGATGGTTTTGGTGGTGAACCAGTTATGTTAATGCGAATTATAAAGCACATGGCTTCCCTAAAGGGATTCCAAGCGCTAACATAACACCCCATGGCATACCAGCAGAATTAAAATAGCCTGTTCTTCAACTGCATGCGAAAACTCTCAGTTGAAGTGGAAAGCCTTAAAGAGAAAGGCAGAGAGTTCCAGAGATTAGGTCTAAGTTATGTAAAAGAACAACCTCCCTGTCTTGCCAAATTAACTTGTGGAATCACTGCTAAATTCTAGTTACCTAAGCAATGCCAGTGATATCATTTTCTACAGAGATGGATGCTCGGAAATTCAATTATGTTACTTCCTGTGGAAATAGATTTTGGAGAGGGAAGTTCTCTTGTCTGGTTTCTTTTTTTTAAAGATATAGTTGGTGGGAAACCAGTGATATCACTTGGACATATGGATGCTGGGAAATGCAGTGAAATCACTTCATCTGGGGAATGAAGTTCCCCTGTCTTCCGTTATGTCAGAAAGCACTAATCTTGCAGTCCAGATCCAACAGGAGGGATGTATGTTACCACACTTCACCGTATCCACTACAACACAGCTGCAGTAGGTTACTTAGCAGTAGACCTAGAGAAGAGAAATGGGACGGCACAGAGAAATAAAGATGCACCGGAGATTGCCACACTGACTTGTCAGTTCTGCAGAGCAGGGACCAGAACTGGTTACAGGGATTTTCAAAATAGATAAGTCTATTATTACCCATGAAAACAATATATATGTATATATCCAACAGCCTCGTTGCAATTTCCTCCAAATTTCAAAAAAACGAGCGTAGACCCAACGATTGTGCAAGATGTTTTTTGCCACCAATTCAGTCCGCCATATGTGTGTAAATACATATATATAAATAAATATATATATATATATATATATATATATTTATATATATATATATATCTCATATTCACTGGGAAAAAAACAAAAGTTAAAGTGCCGTTATAGTTAGGTGAAAATGTCAGTTAAAACATTTTAAACTCAAAAACGCCACTAACATTCACCAGTTGCAGTTTACTAAGCTAACTAGAACTTTTGCCTTTACCATGCTCAGTGTTGTCATCAATAATGTCATTTGAGATGTTATCAGTTATTTCATCAATGAAGTCATTAAACATGTCATGATTGGTGCAGAGCATGGTAGGGGCACAAGTTCTAGGTAGCTGACATGTTCCTTGTCCAGAATACAGCCAACATGATTGTGCTCAAAGTATAATGCTTATCGGCCCGCAGAGCATGGAATGGTAAGCCACAATTCAAGACAACTCTTATTTTAAAGATGGTTTTGGCAGCCAGCACTGCTTATGCCTCTGCGATCCCACAACGAGGATTCTTGACAAACAAAGGGTCCCTTAACAGCCGAGATGTGCAACTATGGGAGACAGTAGGGCTGGATACAGTAGAGGATCCAATATCCGGATGCTACTCTTACTTCCTTCCCATCCTTGGTAGAAAACTGGGGCCTTCCGAGGGGCCAATTCCGGATGTATGGTAGAATTCAACACACCATTAAACAACACTGGAACATGGATTTTCCAGAGCCCCAAATGAATGCTATGTGGCAGACTGCACACGATAGGCAGTGATCGCAGGTTGATTACATGGCATTATAAATCACAACCAGAACACAAAGGAATATCCCTGCAACCCATCAGAGACAAATGGGAGACAACAGCGGAACAGAGTTTCATTGATAAGGAATGGCAGAGGGCCTTAGTGTATCCAATTAAGTTTGCTCACAACGCCAAATTTAATAGTATACAGTTCAATGTACTGCCCAGGGTATACCCCACACTACATAAGATCAGTCAAATCTACGCCAATGCACACACTGTGTGTCCAAACTGTCAAAGTGAGAGGGCAGACTTCCAACATATGATGTCGGAGTGCCTGAAAATACAAGATTTGCAGGGCAGAAGTACTGACTAAAATGGCACGCAAAACAGGAAGGGAAAACCTGCAGAGTGCATAGAGCTGTCTAATGGGTATGTACCCTAGAACCAAAAATGGCCAGATGGTTATGAAAAGTATTGATTTACTCCTCTTGCTAGCAAAAAGGGCCATAGCTTAGAGATGGAAGACCCTCTACCCCCACACTGACTGCCTGGAGGAGAGAAGTTGTGTTTTGGACTGAAACTGAAAGTAGCACCCTTCACGTGGAAAAATGCCTAGGTTTGCACAAGAGCTCTTCATCGATTGCTTCGGAGGGTTGCTCCAGGAGTTCAGAAACGCTGAGAAAGATAATAATAGAAAACCTTAGACACTCTGAAACTACTAGATGACATAGTGTATCAGGTATAGACGATTTCAACCCTGGTGGGGACATCTCCCCGCTCAATCACCAGTCTTGCTGGGGGGGAAAGGACGCAGAGATATGCTAAGTGGACATGAGCATAGACATTGGTCAGATAATAGAGGTTGTCCCCCTTATCCTATGTTTACCTAACAGACAAGTCATCGTAGCAGAAAACTAGCAGCGAATTTAAACTACATTGTACGAGACTAAGATGCAAGTCATACGATAGCATAATAATCAATGGACGTTTATGGACATAATCTCCTGGGTTGCTAACTTGAGGGTGGCGGATTATTAATGAATTGTTTTTTGTCAATAATTGTTGATGTTGGAACATGATTTATCATTTGGAAAGTGATAATGATTGTTTAACCAACATTGATAAACTGATACAAAATGAGATTTTACTATTGTGCATCCAGCTACTTTGCATAACCTACTTGGACAATATTAAAGATGGTTGCTCTGAAGTTTTCAGTTCTCTGTGTATTTGTATGAAATCAAATGTTAAAATGTTCATTTTTTTTTTTTTCAAAGATAGTTTTGGAAGGAAACCAGTGATATCACCTCACGTGGAGGATGATGGATATGTCATTCCCTTACATGAAACAGAGAACACAAACAACTTGATCTGGGATTTATTTGCAATTAGAGTATGCTAATTCTTTTTACACTGGATTGCCCAAATCTTCACTACATGGTTCATAATTAGTCCAAATCAAGGCTATCTGTTTTGGTCCATGGATTCAGAAAGAGATTATGTTTGCTCTGCATATCCTCCATGCGCTGAGCAATAAAGGGCAGAAAAAGAATCATTTTTTTTCTTTAAATGACAAAATAACCCCTCCCCAATTCAGACTAAGACCAACAAATTGGGGTGGAATGAATTTACAGAATCGTGAGCAGCCTTGGGAACAGCAAATAGTGGTCCAGGCCACACTGACAGCCCCTTTGATGTCTTAATGAACGGCAAACATCTTTTTAATTTTAAGTCACCACATGTAGCTTTAATGGTGACAGGACAAGTTGGTTTAAAAAAACAAAAACTTAAAGAAAAAAAACCCTTCCCACTGTGGTATGCAAATGAAGGGCAGTGACCTCTGTTCTTGGCAGGACACCACCCTTGTAATCACAGCCAATCACAGAGGGTCACACATAGCGACCTACCTAATTAATATGACATCCTGTGGATTTGTAGATAGGTCATACCCCAAATTGCATAAGTCTTCTCAAACTGGTTAGTGTGCAATTTTAACTAATTGGTTAGGAAATGGGTATCAGTACATTGGGCCCCAAGTTTTTAAACAAGAATATCCTATTAATCACAATACATTGATAAGATATATATACCCAACGTGTCACATTCATAGCCATTTCTGTTTCCTTTATTTAGAACCAATAACATTTCCATCAGAAGTGTTTTACAGAAGTAATGTTGATAGTTATGGGAGTCGAGTGGCTACTATAAAATGCGAAGAGTAGCAATTAAGTAAGGATCAACTGTGCCAGTACTCCAGATAATGCTGGCGAAGACATAAATACATCTAGGCTATAAAAAATGCTACAATTACGAAAGCATAGATGGAATATTCATATAACGTGGGGTAGAATTCACTTGTATCCTTCTAGCTGCACACAATGACTTTCCAGTGTGGTTTTGAACTCCTGGAGAAAGGGGGTGGCACAAATGTTTGCTGGTAGAGCGATCCAGTGAAGTGAGCCTAGTTGATGGAAGAACCCAAGAACCAGAAATTAGAGGCACTGGTCCGGAAGAGACTAGGTTACGGTACATTGATCTCTGCTTCTGTGTAGATATGTATCGAGACAAGGCGTTCGATAGGTGGCTATTAGGAGCCTGTATAAATTCCTGTTTTTAGTAGAGAACCATCACGCATAGTGACAATATGTAGAGCTGTGAGTGTGCGTTGGTAGACAGAACAATGTTCTAGTGGTAAAGTTTATGAGCTTACTGAGTGGTGCAAAAGAGTACAGGGGCAAACCCACTAGTGAACAACTCCAGTAGTCAAGCTAGCCGAGTACTAATTAGTGATTTTTAGGTCTCGCCCAGCGTTGCAGCGCGCATGCGCTGCTCGTTCTGCGAGACATATTGTGGTAGAGGAGATTTCAGAAGGGGACTTGAAGCCCTGCCCATTATTTTCATTGGCTGGCATCATCGTTTATGGTAAACGGTGGCCTCCGATTGAAAATGAGGCTTCTTTGTTACCGCGCCCTGTCTCCTTTTGGGACGGCCCATCCGGACTGGATCGTTTGCTTGACGGCTGTAGTGAGGGTATTTCTTATCTAAAGGAGGCGTGTATGCCTGCCTGCCCTGCCTACAGAGAACACCCCTCCCATAAACATGGGGTGATAGAAAATGGAAAGAAGAATGAATGGTTAAATGAAAGATAGGTGAAAGTAAGTAAGGGTGAAATAATGGTAATTGGAAGGATGGCTGACTGACTGGGTGAAAGGATGGGTGAGTGGATAGGTGTATGGAAGGGCTAGTTAAAGGGAATCTGAGGGTGTGGATGGATGAATTGATGGATGGAAGGAAGGATCAACTGATGGATGAAAGGCTTTATTGATGTATGGGTAAGTCAAATGATGGATGTATAGGTGGATGGCTGTATGGATTGATGCACGCATAGATGATAGATGTGTGAAAGGATAGATGGATGGAATGGATGATGGATGGAATGGTGAAAGACTGAATAATGGATCAAAGAATTAATGGAGGATAGAATGTGAAGTTGAAATGGTAGTAATCAGTGGGTGTATGGAAGGGTGAAAGAATGAATTAATAGATGCTTGTATGGAAGAGAAAAGAGAGCTCTTCTAAGGAGCTAAGGCTCACTTGCTTTGCTTGACGGTTCTGTCAGAGCTTTGGTGCAAGGTGGGGGATATTTTCATTTTCTGGCTACTACCTTGCACCACACCCTTGCCACTCTCCTGCTGCATGGACATGGCTCATTCGCTATTCTTGATTTTTGTGCGACTCGTGGATTCTTCATAATCCCTATGCCTTGAGAGATGTAACATAGATGGCAGGATCCCCCATTCTGAAAATTGTCCTAGAACCACTGGTTCTGATTGGCTGATTGCAGCGTGGTCTCAGACAACAAAGCCCAAGTGGCAATCAGCTAATCAGATGGCGGCTCACACTTCGGTCAATGGTATAGTGTGCTTATCATTGGCTGATTACAAGGCGGGAAATACAGCCCGAGACACATGCACACTGCTTTTGCCTGCCCCTGCATGTGGTGCCTTAGTGCTCTGTCCAGGACTGAGTAGTCGTGTCGGACTGCGCTTGGAACATGCTCCATCTTGGCAAGATCTTCTCCAGTGCTTTTTAAGCCGTGACAAAGACTTGGAACAAATTAGTTGCCTGGGTAGCTGGCTGAGTTACGATCCCGTCGCTCCAGTCCCCGTCGTCTCTTGGACTGACGTAGAATGACACACTGACATAGAATGACACACTCTGTGTGGCGCTACTTGTTAAATCCAGGTATATTCAAAAAAGTTAATTTGTTTAAAATGTGGAAGCCTTTTACCTACATCAGATTATATTATGTCATTGAGAGGTATTAAAAGTGAACATTTTTTAAACATGCACTTAGAAACATTCCTGATTTCCGTGCCCTGATGATAATGTAAGAAGGGACAGGCTACAGCCAGGGTTCACAGGACCAAACCGAAAGGACCAATGTTCTATCTCAGCTTTCATACCAACATAGAGTTCAAAGCACCTTTCACTGGCTAGACCTTCACAGGTTTTAAGATCGCGTTTAATGTTTGCACATGGGCCTTTAATTGAAATCAAAGCTAGGCTGCAGCTAGCAGCTAGCAGCCAGTAGCCACACTCTACATTTTAAGGGCACAGATTCTGACTTGCTATCCTTGTATGGAAACCCAGCTTTAATGACAGTGGGATTCTGGCCTTTGGTCAGCATGTGGCCTTCAGTTACCTCGGAGAGACACAAGTGAAAGGCCGTCAAAAAGCTATGGAGTGACAGAAATATGAGGAGTAGCATGATGGGAGATGTGAGGAGAGCCGAAATGAGTAAATGTGACATGGATTCTAAGTGCATCGCACATGACAATGAGACAGCCCAATACATTAGACAGACCAAACAGATGATCTAAAAGATTCTTAAAAATGTTTATTAAAGAATTTGGAACCAACACCTAATTCTGATCTGAAGACTGAGTGCTGGAGTATTGATGAAAAATACAGTTGTTGGATAATACATTTGTGAAATGACAAAAAAGAATCTGGTGTGCCTCCAACCTTTAATTTCTCCATTTTCCATGAGAGTACACCGATGGGGTGATGTATGCGAGCAAGCTTTTTCTACATATTTCTATATGTTTGATAATGCTACATGTTTCAAAGACTTTGATACACGTTAACATAGCTGTCGATTAGTGCAATGAAAGGATCTGAGCATGAGATTTAGTCAACATAAATGTGCTGGACCTAATACAGACCTCTGTTAATACGAATTTCGTAGCTTGCATGGATGCAAGCATAAGTTGCTATTTTTAAAGGACGAAAGTAACTCGATTAGGGATGGTGGCACCTGGCAAGATGCAGTTATAGGAGGATGGTCAAGGGTAGACTGCTAGGTCAGGAGTGCTCCTTGTCTTCAGCTTTTTTCTGAATTGTAAGACAGTTGGTGCATTTCTGATGTGCATTTCTGTTATAGATCCTCTAAGCATGAACAGAGAAGGCTTACCTTCTGGTTTTTCCATCTTACAAATGTTTTTTCCCAGTTTGGCACTATCCAGAGGATTGGTCTGGTGAGGATTGTCCCTGACACTAGGTTAGTTTGCTTGCCTAGTAGATTGGGGATTCATTTGCTGAGAGTTTTATTAGTAATGTAGCACATCATGAAAATTATATACGCTGGAAGGGGGAAACAGTGTAGGTCTATTCATGAGGGAGTGATTTTGAATTTCTTCAACCCTTGATGAGCTGCACCACTGCATGCATAATACCGTACATAAGTTCCAGGTTGGTGCTGGCAAGACTGCTGAGCAGGCCATTGCCTCAGACCAGATAGGAGAAGACCAAGGGCTTGATTTAGTTCTTAGCGGGTGAGTTACTCCGTCTCAAAGGTGACAGATATCCCATCTGCCGAAATATAAATCCCATTATATCCTATGGGATTTATATTTTGGCGTATGGGATATCCGTCATGGTTGTGACGGAGTAACCCGTCAGCCAAGATCTAAATCAGGTCCCAAGTGTTAATTGGTTGTTCTGAAAACATCTTCCAGGAGAATCAGCTTCAGTTTCTTCAAAAGGGAGTATTGGAACCAAGCTGTCTGTCTTGGTTTTCCTTGCAATGTGCTGCTTGAACGAGATGTCTGCAACCAGGGAGAATCCTAAATATTTGGCAGTCTTTCTGCAGGAGGGGGAAGCTTAACAGGCGTAAGGTGGACAGTCAGGCTTAAATCTGGGGTTGTTCGGTGCTCTGGACAAACTCGAGGAATTCAGTAGTTGTGGGGTTTAGGTTCAAGAAGTTACTTGTCATTCAAGATTGGATGAGTTTGAGGCAGGATTTGAGTCTCTGTATACTGTTGACTGAGCATATTTTTAGGTAGACATAAGTATCATCTGGGTATTGATGAATCTTGATACCAATGTCTACAAGAATGGATCCGAAAAGTTGCATGTAGAAGGAATGGTCTCTTACTTGTAATCCTAGTTCTCTCTCAGAGGAATCTCCATTGAAATCATAAGCCCTGAATAGTCCGGCCCATGTGCGGGAATCCCGGAGCACTTCTTTACAATATATATTCTTAAGTGTAGATGTTCGCCTTTCTTCAGTAAAGCCTGGATAAGCACTAAAGTTATTAAATGTGTTGCAGCCTATAAGCGAGGCTATATAGGCAAGTTGCTTTAAATTGCATTTAAAAAAGGCTTAATATGTAATTAAAAAAATCAAGAAACATTAGTCGGAATTGTGTAATTTGTCCTTACACATCTCATTCACAAAACATTTTAAAAGGAAAATGGTGAAGAAAGAAGAGGACAGGGCAGCGCGATGGCGGAGTAGACGCATCGCCCGGAGGCTCCGACAGCCCGACATCAATCCTGAGCCGAATCCTGTATACCAAGCCCCATCCAAACCTGAAAATGGATCAGAAAAGTGGGGAGGGGTGCACCGACAAGAACTAAATGAAGAAGAGTCGATACCCCATATAGACAGCTCACCAATAGCGAAGTCACCCCCGATCCTGAACTCGAGACCCTAAAATGGCGGCGCCCAATGGTAGCAGCGACCGGCGCTGATGAGGTGAGCCGAGGAGTCGACTGTCCAGGCGGACAAACAAAATTCTTTTTGGGAGGCGATTGGCCCGGACGTCCCCAGCTGCCAACTCGGCTCTGAGACCCGGGGCCCCTTCCCCCATTGTGGCCTGAGGGAGGAGGAGTAGCCGTTGTGAGCTGAGGCGACGCGGCCTGGTACTGTTGGCAGCGAGGAGGAAGTGCTCCACACGGATCTGCGGCCTTGGGCCGACCCTCACCCAGGGACAGGGGTCGAGCAGGGCCGCAGATCACACCTTAGACGGCCACGTCCTGCGTGTGCCCTGCGGGTCGTCCAGGGGCCTGTGACGTGCGACGGGGAGGAGGCACTGACAGAGCCCCCCAAGCAGTATGCTGTTCATCGGCCGCCATATACGGCAGAGAAAGACCCCGGGGACACGCCACCGCCTCGCCAGACCGGGAGCAGGCGGGGACGACCCGTCCAAGATGCAACACATACTCCCACAGGCTGCAACCGGGGCCCTGTACAAGGACAGAAGAAGATAGCAGGAGAGCCCCTGCGCCAACCACCGAGCGCATATTTCAGAAAAAGGCCAGGGTAAACGCACCAGGCACGAGAAGCGGAAGATGAAGGGCAGACACGCGGCATGAGGGTCAGCGCGGTCGCCCGCAGCAGCGCTTGTCGTTGGGGCGGGACCCGGGCGGGCCGCCCAACACAAGATCCATACAGAGAAGACAGCCGCCATGCAGGACCGAAGGAGTGGATGATGCCCGAGAGCTGGTGTGAAGCTGCCCGCGAGAACTGAGATACACACGGCTGCGGGCTGCTGAGGAGGCCCCGAGTGGGCCGGGGAGACCGGGAGCCACCCCTGGGGGACCCGACATAGCCCTACAGAGATAGTGTCTAAGAGTCTAAGAGAGGATCACAGCACGAATCGCCAGGCTTATACATATCTACAGGGGGTACATGCCTTATCGGAAAAGCCGAAGGAAAGGATCAGACCGGGCGGCCGCCATTGAGTGCAAACTACCGGGACAGTGAGGTCAGGATACTCTGCCCATTAAGGGACCCACAGATAGAAGACTGCAGTTGAAACCCTGATGATATGCCTCAACATGTGGAATAATCTTGAACGTGCGGGAGCACTTGCACAAAAGAGGACACTTACACTACAAGAGGGGGAGGACTGCTTCAGACCTATGCCCACCGAAAAGAGACATAGTTATACTCACTCAGCAAAGGCCCACGGTAGTACATTCACAACCAATGGCGAGAGATAAGGAGCCAAAGCCCCAAAGGCAGGGGAAAATGAACAGATATGCTAAAGTAGTGGTCCCCACCCCGGGAGCGGCAGGCGACCCAACATCCATGCCAGACAACGCAACTCTCCTGCAGGCAATACAATCATCCAGAGAAGCGCTAGAGGGAAGGATAGCAGAAGTACGCACCAACGTGACACTACTGAGACAAGACCTCCGCAACGTATCTGAGAAAGTGGCCCTTGCAGAGCAGCGCATTTCGGAAGTGGAGGATGTAATGCACAGTCTGTGGAAAGAAGTCTCCCTGCTGACAGCCTCCATGAGGGAGACTGCATGGAGAGTGGACGACGCAGAAAACCGCGCACGACAGAACAACTTACGTTTTATAGGCTTCCCGGAAGGAATTGAGGGCACAGACGTGAGATCCTTTCTTCACAAGTGGCTCAAAGGCACCTTCCTGAATGCTCAGTTCTCCACCTGCTTCATGATTGAACGAGCTCCTAGGATGCCCACCTCAAAACCCCCAGCGGGATCACCTCCCAGACCAGTGATCGCTCGATTCTTAAACTACCAGGATAGAGACTTAATACTGCGAGAGATGAGACGCATGGGGGAGGTCCGGTTAGAAAATACCAAAATAATGGTCTTCCCGGACTACTCGAGAGAAGTCCAGAAGCAAAGAAGAAGTTTTGATTCCGTCAAGGAAAAGCTGAGGAACCTCCATATCCAGTACATGCTGCTTTTCCCCGCAAAACTTAAAGTGATATTTCAAAATAAGACTTTCTTCTTTCAGACTCCAGAGCAGACGTGGACCTGGATAGAGGAACGGCCCCCAAGAACACAAGGAAAGGAGCTAATGGAGTCTCAACACCAGGCCATGGGGACAACAGTAAAGCCTAAGTCGCAGAGTATGAATGCGAAACATTGCCTGGGGCGGAGGACCAAGCCACACCACAGAGGCCTGAAGGGAGTCTAGAGAGGAGGGCCCACAATTCAGACACGGATGAGGGGCCTGAACGAGGGACAACAGAGACAGCATTTACCATGGGGTCAACCCCGGAGACAAGCCACTCCAGTCCTGTCAGAACAGGAACGCTCAGAGGAAACTGACAACGACCAACCGCTCATGCAAAAAAACACCCGGCTGTAGGAGCACAACGCAGATGACGGCGCTGGAGAAACTCCCCGGCATGCAACACCGGATGGGAGCGAAGAAGGCTGAAATCCAGGGCATGTCGGATGCTGAAGGGACAGTAAGAGAGCACTAGGTGCCTTTTGAGACTTATCTAAAACAGTCAGTAGGGACCTAGGTTCGGGCTCCTAGAGTCCCACAGGGAATTATTTTTTTCTCATTAGTCAACTCATTAATGGGGAGAGAGGTAGGGGGGGTTACAGACCTCTCACTCTTATGCTACAACACAGTTGACATGTTGACAGTTAGGGGAAAGTGCATGGGAAGTGGGAGAGAGTGGGGAGGGGGAGTTGGCGGGGGACAGGTTATGAGCGGAAGCAAAAGTGGGTTAATCCAGATTCTGCAATGGTATGGAGAGACACAGAGGCAGCAGGTTTAGAGACACGCAGTTCCCTGGGACACGGTATGCAAACCAGACATGGCAGAGATAACTCCGCAAGGTGGTGGTGAAGGGGGATACACAGTGATGACGTGGAACGTCAACGGACTAGGACACCAAATTAAAAGAGGCCTGGTGGCTAAATACCTCAAAAGACTAAAACCAGACATAGTAATCCTCCAAGAAACGCATCTCAGGGGGGAACACTGCAAATCTTTGGGGAGGGTCATGTACACAACACTGGCACATGCAGGATTTTCCTCAGGCTCTAGGGGAGTGCCAATACTCATTAGGAAAACCATACCCTTTCGCATTTTCAAAACTTGGTCAGACCCAAACGGCACATTAGTGGCGGTACAAGGGACCTGGGGGCACAGGGACCTTACACTAGTAAGAGTCTACGCACCCTCACGACTACAGCAGCAGACGCTGGAGGAAGTTGCGGAGATCCTATTAGACTCCGACTCCTACTTATACTTAGTGGGAGGGGACTTCAATGATGTGGCTGACCCTTCCATAGACCGCTCGGGTACAACAGTTGGTAGGATGGGGAACACGCCATTGGCTGACTTTGCTCTCACTCTAGGGCTACTAGATATTTGGTGCCGGCACCACCCCACCGACCGGGCATACTCATCCTTCTCCGGGGCGCACAGGGTGTTCTCCAGGTTGGATTATTTTTTCTCTCCTGTGGGAGAATTAGGGAGAGTGGACAAAGTGGAATACTTGGCAAGAGGCTTATCCGACCACTCCCCCCTGTGGCTCTCGGTGGGTGGTCGAACCCGCGGGGAGACAGGAGGGTGGAGACTCAATGAATGGGATCTCAGGGACCCAACAATAGCACGGGAAGTTAGAGTGGACTCTGAATTATACTTACTCGAAAACTACGGCTCCATGTCGTCAGCGGTGGTCCTGTGGGGAGTCTTTCAAAACCGTGCTACGCGTTAGAGGCCAAAACATGATCGCACACAAGCGCAAAAGAGAGACACAGGATATAGTCTCCCTTGAAAATAGACTCCTGAAACTGGAAAGGGATGCCGGTGCAGTATCCAACCATGTTACTCACCGTCAGATGGAGGTTACTCGTAGAGAATACCAGGCAATGGCGGGTCAAGAGGTGAAAACACTTTTTTGGCCACGCGACACCACCTCTACGAGGCAGGAGACAGGGCGGGGAGGCTCCTGGCATGGCTGGGGAGGAGAGAGATGGCATCCAGGTGGGTGAGTGCCATCCACAGGGCTGGGCATACCTTCACCACGGCGCAAGACATAGCAGACGCCTTCATGAGTTTTTTATGCCGACCTGTACAAGGCGAAAACGCTGGCGGAGGAATCGCAGGTTCAGGAGTATCTCCATGAGGCTACCCTTGAGGAAGAGTTCACGCTAGAGGAAGTCATGGGGGCCATAAATAAACAAAAAACAGGGAAAACCCCGGGACTCAATGGTTTGCCGACGGAACACTTGAATCCAGCCAGCACTGGTGTGGTACCAGCCCCACCAGGAGCAGCCTGCCTAGCTGCTCAGCCCATCTCTAACTGCCAACACTCATCCACTCAGACACCCATGCATTCCACGCATCACAGGCACACCAACATTCCATAACCAACTCACACTCTGGCTGAGCAGCTAGAGGCAGCAGGGCTGCAGTACATGTTATACAACTAAGTAGGGTATAACAGAATTCTTCAAGGCGGATTCCTGTTTACTGGGCCTGCACTTCCTTGAAATGTTTAAGGCTGCACTGGAGGAAGGCACGCTTCCTCCCGATCTACGAAAGTGCAACATTGGTGGTAATTCATAAACTCGGGAAACCTACCACAGAGTGTGGGTCCTATCGACCAATCTCACTCCTAAATATGGAGGTCAAAATATTAGCCACTACCTTAGCGAGCAGGCTGACACCGGTTATCACCTCCCTCATACATGCCGACAAATCGGATTCATGCCCAAAAGAGCAACAAGGTTTAATCTACGTCATCTAGCAAACTGGCTAGACACGATTAAAGACAGAACCGCACTTACTACTATCACTTGACGCTGAAAAGGCATTTGATGCTGTACATTGGTGTTTATGTGGCAGACGCTGAAGAGGTTTGGGTTTGCACCAAGATTCCTGGCTTGGATCGAACTGCTTTACAAGTCGCCACAGGCAAAAGTGCTGGTCAATGGGAAAATGTTGGCTGGGTTCCCAATACAACGCGGCACTAGGCAGGGGTGCCCGCTATCCCCATTGCTATTTGCCCTAACATTGGAGCCGCTAGCATGTTTAGTCAGAGCCCACCCAAGGGTGAAAGGATTTACATTGGACAGGGGTGAAGAACGTTTCCCGCTCTACGCCGATGACATCTTTCTATACCTCACCAGCCCCAGCTCCACGCTACCTACCCTTTTCCGCACACTCGGAGACTACGGGAGACATGCAGGATACAAAATTAACTGGGATAAATCGATTTTGTATCCGGTAGGAGAACAAATAGACACGTGGGAACTCCCCAAAGATCTGCAAGTGACCACTGAAGGGTTCAAATACCTAGGCATTTACGTATCCACCGATATCTCATTGAGTCTCACCCACAACATCCAGAGGGTAGTATCAGACCTGCACAAGGACGTGGAAAGATGGCAACAGCTGCCCCTAACATTATTAGGCAGAGTAGCAATGTACAAAATGATTACACTCCCTAAGCTACCATATATCCTGCAAAAAACACACCTCAAGATTCCGGAGGAAACTTTTGGGACAATAGACAAAGAGGTACGCACACTTCTGTGGGACGGAGGGCAACCAAGGATAGCGCTCCAGACGCTCTACCACACCCAATACAATAGGGGGGATTGCTTTCCCTCTGTCATAAGATCATACTACCGCGCAGCACACCTGATAGTAATTAATAAGTGGGGATATTTGCCCGGGACACACCTGACATACGCACTGGAACGGGGCCAATCTGAGACACACACGCACCTGCACTAATTATTTGGGGGTAAGGGTACCAGACACCTACTACCAGCTACCCAAAGGACAGTGGAGACGTGGAAGGGAGCAGAGAGACAAATGGGTTGGGATAAGAAAATTACGAGGGAGACCCCGATATGGGAAGGTGCACGCCTTCCAGAATTAGGGAAACTGAAGGGATTTAAAGCATGAGACACAATCGGAATATCCAAATTAGGTGACCTGATAGAAGAAGGTACTCTGATCACATTTGGCGCCTTGCAGCGAGACTTCCAATTGAGTGACGGTCAAAAATATAAATATCTGCAACTGCAACATGCCTGGAAGGCTGAGGGAGTAGACATAACGAACACACCCGAGTATGCACTACTGGAGGGAAGACTCCTTCAAGGGGAAATAGAAGAGAAGGCCATCTCATGGACTTATAAGACCCTCGTAAACAACGTTCCAGACAACTTAAAAGGTCTGAGGACACGCTGGGAACTTACCCTGCGAGAATTAGAAGATGTGAAATGGGAAGCGGCCTTAATGCACCCGAGGGAAGGGGCCATTAAATCAAGACTGCGCTTGATTCAGTTCAAAATCCTTCACAGAGCATACATGGACAGGTCCTGCCTTCACAAAATGGGAAGGATAGACTCCCCTGAATGCCTCCGCTGTAAAACAGGAAGCGGAACATATATCCACACTCTGTGGGACTGCGCTCACATACAAAAATATTGGGTTAAAATAATAAAGAATGGGGACGCTGCTGCCTAGAGACGCCAAATACGCCCTGTTGGGCATACCCACAGTGACAGATGTGCCCAGACACGCCCTTACCCTATGTAATTTAGGATTAGTAGTAGCCAAAAGAGAGTTAGCCAAACACTGGGGTGCACCACATGCCCCAACACTACACGAGTGGAAAGCAGGGATGGACATGTATCTGGGGGCAGAAAAAGTGACGTACAAAATGAAAGGGTGTCCCCAAAAATTCTTCAAGATATGGGGTCACTGGCTTAGGCACTACGGACTGGAATTTAGTGGTATGCCGGGCGATGCACAACCTTCAACTACAGCTGTGGGAGAGAGGGGCACAAATGATGCATTTGCTGGGACTGGGGAGATTGACGTACAACAATATTAATTAACCGAGATGGATAAAGTTGACACCAGCGTGTACGCAGGGTAACTGCGATTTGATGATGGACATGTATTGCCTTGTGTTTCTCTTTGTGCCTGATGTAAATTCGGTGATCTTAAGAAAATGTACCGAAAAATGTTTCCCAAAAAAAAAGAAGGAAGAGGACAATGTAGACTTATAGGCTGCAACTCTGCAGATGTGAAACAGTCTGTGCCTTTAAGGGCTCACAGCCCACCAGTAAACTATACTGCCCAGTAGGTGGCAGTTACCTCAGTTCTTTTTTACTGAGCCAACTCTATTATTAGTTAGGGAAAAAGATTGTCTAGTAATCGTCTCAGTTTCTTCCACTGGGGAGGAGTGTGGGTTGCTTATGATTTCAATGGAGATTCCCCTGAGAGAGAACTAGAATTACAGGTAAGAAACCATTCCTTCTCTTTCAGGGTATCTCCATTGATAATCATAAGCACTAAATAGATTAGCAAGTCCATCCCTAGAAACTGCGGTGAAAGATAAAAAAAGATGACCCATAGAGAAAAACTAAGCGAATAGATTCCTCAGGCAAGCCTGTCCTACTTCAGCATCTGTTTTCGCAAGTGTTTGGTAAAAGTGTGAACTGATCTTCATGTAGCTGCTGTCCCTCTAGTGGAATGAGCTTTTAGATTACCAGACAGAACTTTATTTGCTTTCTGATAGCACAACAAGATGCAAGACACTATCCACCTGGATATAGATTGTTTAGACGTGGCTATACGTGTACAGACAAGGACATTGTGTACAAACAATTGATTAGACTTGTGTATGTCTTTTGTTTTGTCTAGATAACATTTTAAGACTCGCCTAACATCTAAAGAGTGGAGAGTTCTTTCTACTGGAGTGGCAGGACGCAAAAAGAAAGTAGGCAAGGTAATGGACTGGTTAATATAAAAATTCGAAACAACTTTGGGTAAGAATTTCGGATGAGTTCTCATAACCACCTTACTGCTATGGAACACAGTATATGGTTTGTGAGAACATAAAGCTTGAATCTCACTAACCCTAGATGCTGATGTGATAGCCACTAGGAAAGCAACCTTCCAAAATAGGGGGTGTACTGAGGCTTTATGGATGGGCACAAAAAGAGATTGCATGAGATGTGAGAGTACCATGTTCAATTGCCAAGGAGGGGAGGGATGGCGTATTGGTGGTAAAACTTTCTTTAAACCTCCTAGGACTTGGGTACTCCTAAACATTTTCTCAGGGGCCACAAAGTACAGTCTGAGTTGTGCTCAAGGGCTGCATTGATGCTGGGCCATCTCCAGGGAGGCAGGGTGCAATGGAGGATTATCAGGTCAGAAGAATGCTTTATTTGAAATCTTTTTTTGTGGACATTTTGCATACATGCCAACATTTTCAAACTGGGAAGTAGGAGATTTAAAAAAAGAACAAAAAAACAAATCGGGGGAATGTATATATTGGCTTATATTGAAACAGAGGGAATTTTAGGTAGGAGGCCCCTGAACTAAAGTCATTTTTTGCTTCAAAAATCAAGTCTCCTGTCTGAATGGGGTAAAGTAGAATGCATGATTTTGCAACAGATATCTTATGCTGTGTTTAGCCTATATAGTTTTGAAATTGTAATGGTGGACACTGGGTAAATGAAAGGGATTGGATGAAGGTAATGCCTGGGCGTTTGGGAGTGGGTTTGTCTTAAGTTTAGCCTATGTTATACTTTGTGTAATTCATTTTTAAATGAATGATTTGCACATTGCATACTTTTACAAGATGGAACCCATTAACACTATAACTACACATCGCACTTACCCAGTGCACCAACCAGGATTGAAGTCAGTGACCCCACAGATATACACATAGGGGCACATGCATCATTGAAAATAGCGTCGGAAAGGGGCAGATTCGCCGAATCTGCCCTTTTGCGACCGCTATCTTTGCAATTGGGATGCATCATCCCAAATGCAAAAATCGCTATTTAAGTAATCGCTAAATTTGCGATTACTTAAATTGCGATTGCATTTAGGGAATCGCAAATTGTGATTCCCTAAATGCAATGCAACAACCAAAAACAAAATGCGATTTCGCATTTAAGAAACGCAAATTACCATCAATTCAAAGTTGATGGTAATTTGCGAGAACCTTGAAAAATGCACAAAAGTGCCTTTTTCAAAGTTCTATGTTGCACACATACATGCCCTTGGGGCATGTGTGTGTGCAACATGTGTTGAAATTGCAATTTCAGGGATGCATCAGGGTGTCTTTTTGGCACCCTTGAAATTGCATGCGCAATTTGCGAGTACCTATTTGGTACTCGCAAATTGCGCATGCAATTCCCATTGATTCCTATGGGCCTCTAGGCCCATAGGAATGAATGGGAAGCAATTCCTTATTTGCAATTCGCAATTTGCGAGACGCAAATAAGGAATGTGTAGGAATCGCAATTTTTTTTGCGATTCCTAAATTGCGATTTCTTAAAAATCGCAATTTAGGAATCGCAAATGCACATTTTGATGCAAGATGGGGATAGACATATTGGGGCCGATTCACAGAACTAATCTGAGATAAAATCCTAAACTTACTACTTTTGGTATTCACAGAAGGCATTTAGTAGCAGTAAAGTACTACTAAACTGAGATAAAATCCTAAACTTAGTACTTTTGGTATTCACAGAAGGCATTTAGTAGTAGTAAAGTTAGGACTCCTAACTTTACTACTACTAAACTGAGATAAAATCCTAAACTTACAACTTTTGGTATTCACAGAAGGCATTTAGTAGTAGTAAAGTTAGGACTCCTAACTTTACTACTACTAAATGCCTTTTGTGAATACCGAAAGTCGTAAAGTTAGGATTTTGTCTCAGTTTAGTAGTAGTAAAGTTAGGAGTCCTAACTTTACTACCACTAAATGCCTTCTGTGAATACCAAAAGTAGTAAGTTTAGGATTTTATCTCAGATTAGTTCTGTGAATCGGCCGCCTAAAGTCTGTAGTAGCCCTGCTAAGTGTCCCATGTGTGATGTACCACCCGAGTCCAGGTTTTTTTCTTTGAATTCTGGGACATGTAGCATTGTGTATTCCATTAGAAAACAGAAGTACAAATCCAACAATTAAGAAAAAGCCTGGACTGGAGCAGTACATTATGTTTCGACCTGTGAAACTTGGCACCTTTGGTAGTGATCAAACTAAGCTTTCCTACCAAAAACAATGGATTTCTACATATTAGTTTAACTTGCATTATTTTTTATTTAAGATATGTGCATCACATTTATATGCAAGTTTACTGTAGGTTAAGCACCAATAAACTATCACAGATATTTTTTTTAATTACCTGCTCATCCAGTCTCCACACTTACTAACCCTGCCTATTATAATTATGTTCAGAGTTCCCATAGTTTGTCTATACACTTCCACAGACCAATCAGATAAGACTTCACCTATGAGCAGGACTTCCTACCCAGGAGTCGAAGCTGACGTAGCTGTATAAATGGTGGGCAGTCAAAATATCGAATTTTAAATATCGACCTACACAAATATCGAGTTTGTAATATCGTAGGGACAGAATATCGAAGTCAAGAATATCGTTGACTAGAATATCGACTTTAAGGTAAGTAATATCGATTTTTTTAATATCGAAGTAAGTAATATCGAAGTCATTAATATCGTTAGCAAAAATATAATTGTTAATAATTTCGATATTTTTTTTAGTGTTCTGTATTTTATATGTGTTTAACATTTTTTTAAAGTTTTTTCATTATTTTTAAATATATGTATTAAATGTTTAGAAAATAGTAATTTTTTTTAAAGGAAATTTCGCGTTTTAGTATCAGAGCGGGTTGTGGGTTTATAGGGGAATAGGGTGGGCAGTAATTTAATTATAATTAATTAATTAATATGTTTTTATTTATTGTTATTCATTGTTAATTGGTAATTAATTTATATTAAATGGTTAATTTATAATTATATTAATTATAATTAAGTTATTATTAATTTTAATTTATTGTTATTGTTAATTAATTTATTGTACATTAATTATTAATTGGTAATTAATTTTAATTCATTGATTAATTGGTAATTAAATTAATTATGTTATTTTTAATGTGTAGCGGGTTGTGGGTTTATAGGGGAATAGGGTGGGAAGTAATTTAATTATAAATAATCAATTAATATGTTTTTATTTATTGTTATTCATTGTTAATTTATTGTTAATTAATTATTAATTGGTAATTAATTCATATTAATTGGTTAATTTATAATTATATTAATTATAATTAATTTATTATTAATTTTTATTTATTGTTGTTAATTAATTTATTGTAAATTAATTATTAATTGGTAATTAATTTTAATTCATTGATTAATTGGTAATTAAATTATGTTATTTTTAATGTGTAGCGGGTTGTGGGTTTATAGGGGAATAGGGTGGGAAGTAATTTAAATATAATTAATTAGTTAATATGTGTATATTTATTGTTATTGCTTATTAATTTATTGTTAATTAATTATTAATTGGTAATTAATTTTTATTAATTGGTTAATTAAAAATTATATTAATGGTAATTAATTTATTATTATTTTCTATTTATTGTTATTGTTAATTAGTTTATTGTTAATTAATTATTAATTGGTAATACATTTTTATTAATTGATTAATTGATAATTAAGTGAAATGTGTTTTTTTAATGTGTAGCGCGTTGTGTGTTTATAGGGGAATAGGGTGGGAAGTAATTTAATGTTATTTAAGTAAATATTAACTTAATTTAATAGGTATTTATTAATAATTATTTGGTTAAATAATTATTAATATGTTATTTATTTTAAAAATAATAATTTATAAGTATGTTAATTTAACCCCTACGCGATCCTACATTTTCCCTACTGTTGCACTCACTGGAGTGGGAATAGTAATTTTTACCCCTACGCTATCCAACACTTTCCCTACTGTTGCACTCACTGGAGTGGGATTAGTAATTTTTACCCCTACGCTATCCAACACTTTCCCTACTGTTGCACTCACTGGAGTGGGAATAGTAGTTTTTACCCCCCCGCTATCCAACACTTTCCCTACTGTTGCACTCACTGGAGTGGGAATAGTAATTTTTACCACCGGCTATCCAACACTTTCCCTACTATTGCACTCACTGGAGTGGGAATAGTAATTTTTCCCCCTACGCTATCCAACACTTTCCCTACTGTTGCACTCACTGGAGTGGGAATAGTAATTTTTACCCCTACGCTATCCAACACTTTCCCTACTGTTGCACTCCCTGGAGTGGGAATAGTAATTTTAACCCCTATGCTATCCAACACTTTCCCTACTGTTGCACTCACTGGAGTGGGAATAGTAATGTTTACCCCTGCGCTATCCAACACTTTCCCTACTGTTGCACTCACTGCAGTGGGAATAGTAATTTGATTTCCTCCGCTATCTAACATTTTGTATTTTTTTAGCTAATGTACTGTATAATTTTTTTTAAAAAGATTTAAAATTTTAATTTTTTCAAATTTGTTACATATATTTATTTAATTTTTATTTATATTATTGTTTTATGTGTATAGATGTATTTATAATTCATAAAAAATAAATTCAACAATTTATAAGTTATTAAAATAAATATTAAAACTTATTAATAAGTATATATATATATTATATGTATATGTTTAATGTATTTTCAAATTATATATATTACTTATAATTTTTAAGCATTTTAAAATATTTTTAACTATGTTTCTTTTAATTATATGTATTATTTACTTTATTTTACAATATTTTTTTAACTTAAATTGAAAACGATATTTTTAACGATATTTTTGACATTGATATTTTTTTTCCGATATTTTTGTACTACCTTAATGTAGATAGGATGTCGATATTCTTGTCTTCAATATTTTTGCTGCGATAGAACACCAGATACAGATTCTCTTCCATTTAAAAGAAAAAACTGAATGCGTTGATGGGTGCTTAGCCTCCTTGAGAATGTTCATGCATTCTTGTGGTAGATTTAAATGTTCCTATTGTACTATTGTAAAAGCAGTGCTGCCAAACTCAAAGAGGAGAGATTGGGAGGAACCATCTGACCTCCGAATTTCATGAGACAGTATGGCAGCTTCATGTGTGTACGCCCTGATATGTGGAGAAGGTCTGCGAACCATCATTGTCAGGGCCACTCCGGAGCTATCAAAATCATTCTGGCCTTCGAGTAAGACAGCTTGATGAATACTGATGGAATTAGGGGAAATCAAAGGAAAAGCGTAGAGAAATTTGCCAGACAAGTCGATTTATAGGGTATGCTTCAATGTCCATGGTTGGTAGTACCTCAAGGAGAAGTTAGGGCATTTTTTGTTTTCTGTGGTTGTGAATAAATCTCTGTGAGGAAAACCCTGCATGAAGAAGATGTTTTGAACGATGTCGTTGTGTAGAACCCATTCGTGATTTTCTTGAAGAATCCTGCTCAGGAAGTCTGCTTGAATAGCCTGTACCCCCGGAAGATGGGTTGCAGTGATTCTCATGTCTCTGGCTAGCAACCAATTCCATATTGTTTGGGCTACTAGTGGCCAGGCCCTGGACCTCGCTTCCCCATGCTTGTTCAGATAGTTCATTGCTGTCGTATTGTCTGTCTGAACAAGAAGGGATTTCGTCTTGAAGGACGGTAGGAAAGACTCCAATGCCAAACGAACAGCTCGTAGTTCCGGGAGGTTGATATTATAAGTAATTTCCTTTGATAACCATGTTCCTTGAATTTGTAAGTGACCCATGTGTGCTCTCCAACCTAATAGAGAGGCATCTATCACTATTGTCTGAGATAGAACATCCTGATGAAAAGGCATCCCTTGGAGGAGATTTTTCTTCTTGCACCACCATTTGAAGGATTGCCTCACTTAGATGAAAAGTGTGATCTTGTCTTCCCAGTTGCCTGAGTATTGACTCCAGTGGTCCTTCAGATATTCCGGTAGTGGGCTCATGGAGATGGGCATTTGGAATCAGAAATATGCAAGATGCCATCGGGCCTAGGAGAGATGACACTTTTCACACCGTTGGATGACAGGCTTTCATGAGTGATTGACATTTCAGACACCTCCGATGGAAACAATTTTGCTTTTAAGGTGTCGATAGTTGCTCCTAGATAATGTAGTGACTGGACTGGTGATGAAGTCAATTTCTGGTGATTGACATGAAGTCCTAGTTGACTGAGAATAGAGACAGCTATTCGATAATGAACCTGTGCTGGTTGTTGCATTGACGCCTTGATAAACCAGTCGTCTAGGATGAGTTTCCTAAGATGTGCGGCGACCACTGCCACACACTTGGGAAAAGTTCCGGGGGCTGATTTGAGGCCAAAAGGAAGGACTTTGTACTGATAGTGATTGTGAACTAAAACAAATCTCAGGAATTTGTTATGTTTTCTGGCTTTTGGGATCTGAAAGTATGCATCCTGAGCATTTATGGAACAGAGCCAGTCTCCTTGATGGATTTGCAGATACATTTGATATAATGCAAGCATTTTTAGCTTTTCTCTACTTATCCATCTGTTTGCGACTTTCAGATCTAATATGGGTCTGAATTTGTTTATGGGACCTTCCTTCTTCACCACATAACAGGAATAAATCACCAATCCCTGTTGGTTGTGAGGAAAGAGCTCCACTGCATGCTTCTTCAGAAGGATGTTTACTTCTGATCTCAGCATTTGCAGATGTTGATTGGATGATTTTGGTGGAATATTCGGTCGAGGGCTGGCAAATCTGAGACAATAACCATTCTGTACAATATTCAGAACCCAGGCATCTTTTGTGATGGATTTCCACTCTGTTAGATATTGTGAAATATTTCCCCCTACCAGAGTGGGTAACGGAAGAAGGGGTAGCAGAGACTCATTGTTTGGAGCCTGTAGAAGGCTTTTCTGCTTGGGCAGGTAGGTAGCCAGCTCTTCCCTTAGGTTGACGCCTTTGATGCTGCTGGAAAGGTCTTTGCTGGTGCTACAAGTGGTGTCCTTCCAACCATTGAGGGGGTTGAATAAGGTTTGTAAGGATGTTTTCATTGTTCCTTGCATTTCTCCAGACCAACTGCATTCAAGGTCTCCATCTATGACTTCATTCGAGTCATTTCATCAGCTGTATGACTCCCAAACAGAGTGTTGTCTGAGAAAGGAAGAGTAAGTATCCTCTGTTGAGATTCTTGCTTGAGGGCTTTAAGACATAGCTAAGAATGTTATCTAATGGCCAAACCGTGACAGTAGCCGTGGACTTCCAGTAAAGATGAACCAGCAGCAGTACTAATCACCTGGTTCAAGACCACCATACCCTCATTTACGACTTCGAGGAAGTCCTCCCTGCAGTTTCTTGGGAGGTATTCAATAAACTGATGCAAGGAGTCCCATAAGGCTCTGTCAAACGTGCCTTGCAGGGCAGATGCACTTACCGCTTTCATGGTTGTGGCACCTGTGCCACATACCTTGCACACCACAGAATCCAGTTTCTTACTTTCCTTGTCTGGTGGAACTGTGGATGAAGCAGAAGTAAAATGTACTTTCTTTGCAGTCAAAATAACAATGGAATCAGGAGGAGGAGGATCTGATCATAGGAATATCTGGTCCTGCTCTGGAGGCTTGCATTTTTCGCTTTGGCTGCAGCTGGCGTAAGGAACAGTTCTATGGCTGGTTCTAATAAACCCAGAACTAAAGGTAGGAGGGGTCTTTATGTTGCACGTTGGTGATGAGTTTAAAAAATCACCAATGTTGTCGTTGATGGAGCAGGTAATGGATTGTTCAGTTTTGTAGCCCCTTGTACAAGCACCTCTTCGAAGGTGTTGATGTCATCAACTGGAGAGACCCTTGTCAGTGAGTATCTTCCAGTACTGGAGGAAGAGGTGGAATAAAATTATCTGTGTCTTGATCGTGACCTAGATTTGGATCTGGACCTCGGACGATAATGATGAGCGCACCGAGAGGAGCAGCTTGATGAAGAGAGCCGATGACGATATCTCGAAGGCGCTCATGCTCTCGATCTATGGCAAGACCTGGATTGAGGAGACCTTGATCTTCGAGGGGAAGTAAGAGACTCGTCGGAAAAGGAGCCTCAAAATGTGTCTCTGTCTGAGGAAGAGGAGAAGGTGAAAATTATGTAATATGTGCTAAAGGCGCTGGCAGAGGAGGAAGAGAGTCTGGAAGAAGGATGGGTGACGATGGCGAGTACGCCCTGGAATATTCTGAGTCAGAGGTGGAGACTTGGTCTCAACTTTTTAACTCTTCCCACAGATCTGGAATGCCTCGACATGGACAGACTTCCCAATGTAAATTTTTCTCTAAGTCTCAACTCCGGCAGACTTTTCGACGTCGAATGTCGTCTCTTCTTGACATCGACCCATCTCTCGAAGGCAAGCATGTGGGCATTGCACCTTGTCTCGACATCGATGTCGACCTGGAAAGACGTTGTTTTTGAAGATGTTCTCTCTTTTTGGATCTCCCTCTTCTGGAGTCCTCAGAGGAAGGTGGAAGAGCCCTGGTAGAGGACTGAGCGTCTCTTCGCTCACGTCCCACCGCCGCTCTTCTGTTCCAAGATGGCAAATCTTCTCCCTATCACTCAGAGTACATCTGGAAAAGGTCATGCAGTGTTGACATCTGTCAGGGATCTGACTGTCAGGAAGGCAGATGATACATACATCATGAAGAGCTGATCTGGTCTGCTTTCTGCCAGTGGCAGGTCATTTGTCAAATAAAAATGGCAATTTATTTGACTAACAAAATAATTTCCCTGTTAGAAAATGACAGAAAAACACTGGAAATGTTGAAAACCATTGAATAAAGGTGATGACAAATATTTCAGAGAGAAATTTTTGAAGAAAAAATCCAAAAAAGGCCGAGCTCAGTGCTCCAAAATCTTGTCACCAGGAGCCGGAAAACAGATCTGAGGTAACTGCCACCCACTGGGCATGATGGGATACTGGTGGGCTGTAAGCCGATGAAGGCACAGACTTTTCATATATGCAGAGTTGCAGCCTATAAGTCTACATTGTCCTCTTCCTTCTTCACCATTTTCCTTTAAAGAAGGTTTGTGAATGAGATTTGTAAGGACAAATAAAGCAATTCCAACTAATTTTTCCTGATTTTTTTAACTATATATTAACCGTATTTTAAATGCAAATTAAAACAATTAGCCAATATAGCCTGATTTATAGGCTGCAAAAATTTAGTAACTAAAGTGCTTATCCGGGCCAAAAAGGTGAACATCTACACTTAAGAATATATATTGTAAAGAAGTGCTCCAGGATCCCCATATGTGAGTGGGACTATTCAGTGCTTATGAATATCAATGGAGATCCCCTGAGAGAGAACCTAATTTCTTATACTGGCTCTCAGAGTTTGTATGCGCTATATTGTCACACACTTTCTACTGCTCACTTCATAATAGCAAGAAAAGGAGTATTCCATTCTCTGCAGCATGTTTGCTAGATATGTACACACAAACTCTGCTCAAGTTATGTGCAGACAAAATCAGAAATATACAACATAGTACCTCCCATACACGTCCTAATGTATAGAAGCATTGTTTTCTGTTCAGCATACCAAATGCAGGACAGGAATAGGCCCCCCACCACTTGCTCCATAGTCCTTAAAGCATTGAAATGGTATAAAAGAGCTTAGCAATTGGGGCTGGGCAAGCAGGCAAGCCGGATGCTTGAGAGAGGCTTAAAATCAAGATTCCGATTTGAGGCCTACTTATAGAAAGTATTGCAAAGGGCTTTATATGATTTATCAAAGGTTATTTTAGATTTTAAATAAATACATAAGCTGTGAATCAACTAAATTGAATTGTGGAATTATACTTATAGGTTAGGGAGGTGTGATGTATAATGTTTGGGGTGTATCTAACTTTCACAATTATTTTTTGATTGCTGAGATGTTTATTATGATGATAATAATTCTTGTTCTACTGATTCATATAAGGATAGCACATAATGAATTTTAATGCTAAAAAGTACCATTATTTGTGAGTTTATCAATTCTGGGGTGTGTGGTGGGGCTCTGCTACATCACCTGGTTATATAAGAGATTCTATGTCTGGTTTGCGGTAATCTTAATACCCCCACTACCCAGAGCATGATTCAGAGGGAAGGGTAAGACACTAGCCCATTTTATTTATCTCAGGGTAACAAGATGCTGAACTGTATTTTGGAGAACAACATTCCCTGATCCATCTTTCGCCTAGTTACCCCATATTTAAAATTTTGATGAGTTTGTCCATTTATGAGTTCTGAAGTTGAAGTATTTATACAACTGTGATCTGAATGCTCATTAACAGAAGTTGGTCTAGTGTGTCTGTAATTCTCTAGCGAGGGCCCTCAACCTTGAAGGTACCTGCTTTTAGAGGTAATACATCGTTATGTTAAGTTTGAAAAGCACAGTACCACCATCTTTATAGTCCTGAAGTACTTTTGGAATCTTCTCACCCTATGTGATTCCTTGGGCATGTGTGTGTGCAACATGTTTTTAAATTGCAATTTCAGGGGTGCATCAGGGTGTCTTTTCGGCACCCTTGCACCCTTGAAATTGCATGCGCAATTTGCGAGTACCTATATGGTACTCGCAAATTGCGCATGCAATTACCATTGATTCCTATGGGCCTCTAGGCCCAAAGGAATGAATGGGAAGCAATTCCTTATTAGCGATTCGCAATTTGCGAGTCGCAAATAAGGAATGTGTAGGAATCGCAAATTGTTTTGCGATTCCTACATGCATAAGCATTTGCGATTCCTAAATTGTGATTTCATAAAATTCGCAATTTAGGAATCGTAAATGCATACTTTGATGCATGTGCCCCAAAGTTCCTTCTGCTGAGGAGTAGAGCTGTTTATTGCTCATTCACATAGGGTTATTATGTTTTGCGCTATCTTTCCACATTATATGGCTTTGATGCTATTCTATGTGTTTGCAGGTGTGCATATTTGTCAAGCAATGCTCTGCTAGAATAGAGCTGGATAATATTACAGGGTGAAAGGATCTTAGAATTTGGTCATGTGTAGCCCTGTTCCTTGATAGACCACTTCATTGAGGGTTTCTGGAATGAAAAACCTTGCATCGTAACATCCCGTTATGGACTAGAGACAGAAATTGTTCTTTGAGACGTCATCATTTCAGTCATCTTTCTTCTGACAAAAAGGGATTCCATCCATTCTTACCGTACTGCAAGCAGAATTGTTGTAAAATCTTAAGATGCCTATACTACTTTTTGTTTGCATTTGCTAACATGTAATTATGTGTGTGTAATAAAAGCATGTAAACAAAAGTAACAGAATGCAATGACGGACAAAATCATTAGATGAACGACCCCCACTTGATAGACCAACAGGAAAAATCAATCGGAGATCTTTGAAGGTGTCCCAGTCAGAACCCACTCAACTTTCTTCTTTGCATCTTAGAACCCAATATTTTTCAAGTGCAAGGACATTGTGATGTATTAATACCACACATATTGTGGAGATTAAATGATTACTTACTTGTAGTGCAGTTACAACTAGGGCACCAAGATGGCCGGCGGAATGGAGCCCTGAACGGGAGCTCCCGGGCTGCGGCATCAATTCTTTGGAATATCCCTCCCTGACCTGCCCCCACCGATGCCACCGACACCATACTGAATCCGGAGACCCTGCTCACCTCATCGGTTGCGCACTTGAACAACGACTGACCCCTCCACTGTCGTCCGAGCTCTGGTCCCTATCCTCGGAAGAGCCTCTTCCAACTGCTCTCTCTCCGGAGCCGCGACGGGGGTGGAATTTGAGCTGCCCGGTCTAGCAAGGAGCAGATTGTGCGAACTCCATTGAGCCCTGAAGGAGGAGACACTCAAGCCGACAAATCACTCTTACCAAGGCATAATTTCGAGCCGAAAAGTACTGTTTTTGATCATCGCTTCGGCTCCAATATGGCCGACGCTCCCGATCACAGCGCCGTGAGCTTCTTCTGTTCTCTTCACTGTACGGCTGATTCTTGCTGAAGAAAGCAATTTGTGACCCTCTGATCAAGGTACCCCTTTTGGCTTTACCTTCTCTGCGCCGTTTTTCGCCCCTCGCGGTGACTGCTCCGGAGATACTGCCGGTAACTGCCTGACTTTAAAGTGGCGGCCAAAATTTCCCTCGATCCGCATCTACCTTCTTCTCACCGCAATATTTGTTTCCCGTGTTATTGCGGACCCCAAAGTTTGACAGCGCTCTCATCACTCTGTGGCCCCTTGACCCGCTTTAATCTGCTCTCTCACCCATTTTAGTCTGCGAGTGTAACTGCTTTTGAATAAGCTACGATCAAAATGGTTCCCAACACATGTTGATGCACTGGTCTCTACCTGCTACCTTCAACATTTGCTGCATTGGGGCAGCAGTCTCCCAGGCTTCTGTACCAGCGACCCAACTCTCAATTCCTCCTACTGCAGTGAGGGTCTTTCTCTACCAGCCCGACTGTCCCTAAGATGGCCGCCATGAGTGGGCCCTTCGCCAAAGCTCCCCTTGTTGGGGAGGGATCCAGCATCTGTGCTCTCGAGTTTCAGAGACCCCTCTGAGAGAGACCACAGCGACAAGGGAGTCACACACAGGAGAAGACTGGGAATGATCATACTACCGCTTGTAGCCCAGCTCCCCACCCCGTGTCCGGCGCTCACGATGGAACCTTTTGACGATGCCCCACTAGGCGGAATCTAGAACCTTCTGTATGTACTGCGGTGCTGAGGCAACCTTTGGCCGATGACCGGTGGTGCTGTCCTATGCAGCTATAGAGGAGTTTGGCTCTGGTTCACCCCTCGGCCGTCACCTACCCAGCCAGACGTCGGACACTGTTTTTCCTCGTCTCCCCGTTGTATTTCCTACCCCCTCCCTCCTATGTTTATGCTATGCTTTTGTAACTCATGTAACTATGCTCCAGCAACTGATGTAACTTTGTAACTATGTTCTGAAACTATGTTCTTCCTCATGTAAAGCGCTCTGATACCTTCGGGTCTAGCCAGCGCTATATAAAACTTTTCAAATAAATAGTTCTGTTTCGGCATCAAAGTCACAAAAATTAGTAAATAGTAGGCAGCAAATTCTTAATATTCACCAATTCTTGGCTATTAGGGAAAAAGCGCACCACGCCTTACACACTCTTATACAGCTCAAGGAGGATCAAAAGATTCCTAAGGGTGGCTGGACCTACACTAGTACTTTAGTTCTTATGTCAGAATCAAGATAATATTCTTGTATAGGTGTGAACAGATTTCCAAGTGGCTGCCCAACAAATTTCAGCAACTAGAATAAATGTTAAGCAGGCTGTAGTAGTTGCTCTTCCCCTTATGGAATAGGCCTTGGGCCATACTGGCAAGGGTCTATTTGACAAGTGATAACATTTGGAAATGCCCCAAAAAAATCGAACATGAAATCCATTACTTTGAGGTTGCTAAGTCTATTCTTATTAAACCAAGCTTAACATAAAATTTATCGGACTTCCTTATTAACTTGTTTTTTCACGGCCGAAAGCCAAATCTCTTCTTCCATTTACGGAATGGAGAGTGTGTTCAGCAAGCATAAGTGGAGTACTGAAAAATAATGAAATGGTAATAGCTTGTTTAATATAAATTTCAGAAACACACCACTTTGGGTAAGAAAGAAAGTGAAGTCCTCTTTTCTACCCTATTAGAATAGAAGATTGTATAGTGTTCGAAAGCCAACTCTGATCCAGATATCCAATGCCTCTTGAATTGCCTGCACCTCATCCAAACCTACATGTCCAGCTCCTGCCTGGTGCTCAACCTAACTAAGACAGAATTCCTTATTTGCCAAGAACAACTGTGAGAGGCTGGCCTGGTATATGATGTCCACTAATGTAAGTGGGCACCCTGAACCAGTCCAGACAACCCTTATGGTGATTTAAGAGGTCTTAGACAACCTTAGAAAGCTCTCTAAGTGGTAGCTGTGGCGAGCAGCCTTCAGGCTTAGTCCAGAAGGAGTGCAAAGCAGTTTGTTTTACCAGGATGCTATCTTATATGTATACATTAAGTGAAAAAGAACCACACAAGGTATTTATAAAAAATATGTATTTATTATATAATACTCTCTAACACATACAAATATCTCCTATCCGGAGATATGCACAATGCACACAATACTTTGCATAGAAATCAAGTAAATAGCACGAAATAAACAGTGGACCCCAGGGGGGACCAAACCATATACTAATAAAGTGGTATAAGAACCACGACTCGGGTCAAGACAATGTCGAGAGGACGTAGAAGTGGTGGGGACCCAAGGAACCACCCAAGGTAAGTGACTAGGGACCGCACGGAGAGCGTGTGAAGTGTAGGAACACGATTGCGTGCTCCGTACAAATCAAAGTGTAAGTCGCGGTTGGAATTTTAAAAATTAAGGACCCTTCCCAGTGCACCCTGAAGAAACCCCATGGAAGACAGAAGGTTGGAGAGCCACCCAACCCGTGGATACCCTACTACCCACGTTACCTACACCAGGGAAGCCGGGTGCATAGTGGTGTCGGAAACTGCCGTCGAACCCAATGAAGGACTTCAGGAAAGTGCCGCTGCTTAAGAAGGAGAAAGCGTCCGGA
Source organism: Calotriton arnoldi (assembly GCA_963921515.1). NCBI lineage: Eukaryota > Metazoa > Chordata > Amphibia > Caudata > Salamandridae > Calotriton > Calotriton arnoldi. The sequence goes on from CAWUFW010000386.1 coordinate 1,981,706, forward strand.
GTAATCTGAAGGTGGATTCTAGTTGACAGGTACCTGCAAGCAGAGGGGACAGAGTCTATGTCACTCAGGGGTGACCAGAAGATCTGGAAGATGAATGCCCATCAATGTCGGGAGTTGCAGGAGAGTTGACGAGGACCTTGACTCTGCAGCTGTGAGGACCAGGCGACGCTGAGGAAGACCAGGAGCCGTGCATGAGCTGCCCCACGTCGGATGTCGAGTGTTGAGGGGTCGGTGTCCTGCGGGAGCACCAACAAGCCTTGGCACATGCAACCAACGCAGAAGTCGAAAAAGGTGCAATGTCAGGACCTGCAAGGTCCAGGGGACTCACCACAAGCAGGGGAGTCAGGGCAGGCCCCGAGCAATCAGGGGAGCCCAAAAGAAACAAAGATGACCCTCAACAGGACCCACAGGCCGGAGGCACTGGAGTCGCAAGAGAACCTCGAGCAACTCACCAAAAGATGCAGACCAAGGTGCAAGCAATGCAGTGTGGACGAAGATTCTGGTCACTGGAGATGCTTGAGGTTGGGGCTATTTGGAGCCCGAAGATCTTGGTGGAAGGAAGCCAACAAGCCTTTGCAGCAGCAAGTCGATGCGGTGCACAGTGGTTCGGTTCCTGCGGCTCCCACGAGGGATACTGGCCTCAAACTTTGTGAGAGGGCAGGGAAGGCCTCGAGAGCTATGGAGAACCACCACCTGTGTTGCAGATCCTTTCTGAGTCCGTAGGAGCTCAAGATCAGCAGACCGGTCAGCTTGGTTGCGGTGCCTGCAGATGCAGGGAAATGACTCCTTCACATCAAGGGAGATTCCTTCAAATGTCTTGGATGCCCACAGGCCTTTGAAGGTTACTGTATGGTGCACAGGCACAGACGATGCAGCAGACTGAGAGGGGGATGAAATCGAGCCCAAACGAAGTCCAGAGTGCCGAGACGGTAGAAGTTGAAGTGGTATCTGAACTGAATCGTGTCCCACGACAGATCCAGGAACCTACACCCAGGTAAGCCCTTAAGTACCCTAAGGAAAGGGTAGGGATGATTCAGGGGACCCTCCCAGGGGAGGGTCTGGACAGGGGGGGGGAGGTTACTCCCATGTCCTTTGTCCAGTTTCGCGGCAGAGCGGGAGCCAACGGCTCCCAGAGCTGGTTTGAACTAGACTATGCATGGGGACACCAAATGTGCCCCTCATGCAGACTGAGTGGCGCTGGCAGGCGCACCCACCCGTCCCCAATACATTAAATCCTGTCTGGGAGGTGGTCACACCTCCCTGTGACAGGATGCCTATTGTTCTGCCTTCCCCTGCTCAATCTTGGCTTAGCAGCAGGAGGGCAGAATCGTGTCTCTGGTCGGCAGCAACCATTTTGTGCTGTACGGGTCTAGAAGACTGGTACCGGGAGCACTGAGAGCCTAACGGAGGGCTCTTCCAGTGCTTGGAATCATACCTCCCACACCGTTTACGGTGTGGGGGTATGATGATAAGATTCGTTGCAGCTGATTTCGAGATGGTCATCGCGTAATTACGCGGTGCCCCTCTATATAGTATATGGCTACTTCACTTACAACCCGGGAGAGTGGACTCCGTCGGCTGTAGGGGTGCCCTGCTCATGCAGGGGCATCCTCACACTTAGAACCAAGCATCCTGCCTTCAGGATTGCAAAGGCCTGCTATAGGGGTGACTTATATGTTTTAAGTGCAGTGACCATAGATATAGGAAACCTATATCTTTAGTAAGTGGTGCTAGCACCAGCTTACATAGGCTGCAATGGCAGGCCTGTAGTTCCAGTTTGACTGGTCTCCCATGGGTGGCATAATGCATGCTTCAGCCCATGGGGGACCTCTGGGGTACCTACGCCCTGGGTACCTTAGTACCATATACTAGGGACTGATAAGGGTACCCAAGTATCCAATCTGGGATGTACCCAAGTACTGAACATAACAATTTAAGGGAGAAAGCAGATAGACTGGGGTACTGATTAGCAGGATCCCAATCAGACTAGTCAATAACAGCTTAGCACCAGGCAAAAAGTGGGGGTAACCATAAAAGCAAATCCTACTTTCCTCAACAACAACCAAGAAATAGTACACACCTACTTCAATAACTTGAACCTTGACGACTTTGAATCCAAACTTTCACTGAAAGCCACTAGGATTCACCCTGGAGGACAACCTCATCCTCAAGGAACAAGCAAAACACTGCCAAAAAAACAAAGACAGCAGCCTGGAACCAGCTCTCTTTTCTAAAGAAAGTAACTTCAAAACTACTATTCAAGTCCTTGCATTCTTGCATTTGGATGGTGGCAAAACCCTGCTCCATGGCCTCCCAGACTTCACACTGGCACCTCTTAACACTGCAGCACTTCTCATCAATGGCCTGAAGAAATATGAACCCCATCCTGCTGGAACTCCATTGGCTCCCCTTGCCAGCCTGTACCATCTACAAAATCGGCTGCATTATTTATAATGCAATCATGGCCAGCTCCCCCGCTTATCTTGCAGACAAGCTCACCATCTCTGGTGGATTTCTGCACACCCACAGCTAGGACACCATTAGACTGGGGACTAAGTAGTATAAAAATAAAACACGCAACAGTCCCTTTTCTATGCACTTAGGATCTGGAACAACAATCCCGTAAACATCAAGACTGCCTCAATGCTGCCCCAATTTAGGAAAGAATTGAACATGCACCTCTTACAGAGCACTACATCACATTACAATAACAAGCTACAATCCAGCTACCTCGATCATCACTCGTTATGCTTGCATTTCAACTAGGGGTGGGCGGAATGTGCGTAGTCGCGTTACGCAAAGTTCCGCGAAACGGTAAAAAATCTCAGCGAGCTACACGGAATTCTGCCAGCACGCGGAATTGCTTGTTCCGCCCGTTCGCGATGCGTTTTTCCTGTTCGAGGACGCTGTTTGCGTGCTCTGGGGGAAATATCTCGCAAACTTGCCCATGTGGTCGCCAATTGGCGCGGCCATCTTGTTTCACTTGTCCCGCCCGCTCGCGATGCGGGTTTCCTGTTCGCGAACGCGGATGTCCGATGGCGCATCCGAATGACGTGTTCGCGATCGCACACTCCGGCTACCAAAATCTCGTGGCGCACGCGAACGGATAGGAAAACTCGTCGGCGAACGCAGGGTTCCCGGTAAGTCGCTCCCGCGCGCGCGAACACGCATTTTAAAAGCGCGAACAAGGAAAAAATTCCGCTACGCCGCGGATCGCGGAATTTTTGACAATTCCGCGTTCTCCGCGGAACTGCCAAAATTCCGCAAATTTCGCGAGCGGAGCGGAATTTACCGCCCAGGCCTAATTTCACCCTGGGTAGAGCTCTGCTGCATTTTGGCTATTTTTCGCACTATACAAATAGCCTAAACATAAATATGTGTGTAAATATGGCAGAATCACTTCTTTACATAAAATGGGATTATAATGTTTATGTGGGTATCATAAATAAAATCTCTTCCATTTGAAGGCATACAAGGATCTATGTGCAAACCTCTTAGCTTCCTTTAGGGTGACCATACAACAAATAGGTACGTTTCAATGTTCATCATGTATGATATCAGGATCTATGCTACAAAAGTCAATGATTTCGGTTTTGGATTGAATAGCCCTATATCTGAACAGTAGGTTTGTTTTGCATGGCAGGCTCTTGTGAGGTTTTAAAGACATTTGTAGCAGGTCTGAGAACCACCAGTGCCCGAGCCATTCAGGGGCAATCATAATTATAGTTGCTTGGGAACTCTGCAACTTTAACAGCAATGACAGACTTAGAGGGTTGAGGGAAATGGATACAGCAATATCCATGACCAGAGACCAAAACTGTATTGCCATGGCTCCCATTCTATGAAGGCTAGATGACTTGTGCTATGTTCCCGGATGTTGATGTGATCATGGCTTTACCTTGCAGCCTGGCAAGATAGACTGCATATATGAACTTCCCAGTCTAACAGAGGCATCCATCAGTATTGTTTGGGCAGGACGTTTTCTGAAAAGGCACCTCTTGTAAAAACCTGCTCCTCTTGCAAAACCAGCAGAGTGATTACAAAGGCACTTGCATGAACTCTTGTGTGTCACCCCAATAGTCCTCTTTCTGTGTCTACTGATCTTCTACATATTGCTTCGGAGGTCTCAAAAACAACCCCTTAAATTGGGATAACGGTGATTCAAGAGGTCCTTGGCACCAGAAGCAAGGAAATCTGATGTGTTATCGAGCTTGAGCTTTCCAGAGCTGATGACATTTATCTGAAATGGATAACACTCTGTCTTCCGAAGGAAACACTGCTCTTTGTTTTGTATCCAGTCGCTCCTAGTCACTCCGGGTAGGTCTGGGTTGGTATACTGCTGGAAAGTCTAAGTAAGGGAATACAAAGACCCTTTTACAACAAAGGTGGGTTGCTACACGTGCCAGACTGTCAACCAAAGGGTAGCACCAGAGGCGGATCCTCCGCCCCGCTTTGAAGCAGTAAAAGAAACTCGAGGTTATTATCATTTTAGGTTTTCCTGTTGCTGCAGGTTTGCGGGTGCGGCGGGCCGCTCTGATGACAGAGGAGCAGGGGGAGGAGGGGTTTGCCCACTTCAAGTGTGCATGCATGTTTGGCGGCCCTCTTGGGCCGGCTAAACATTCATGCGCACTTTGCATGTTCTCCACGCAGGCTGCATTACAGCCTGCGTGGAGAACATGCCCAGGCTCCCATACCCTGGCTGAACGCCAAACCACGTAGCTCAGACCAATCACAACACTGCATTGCAACAGCGGCATTGGCTCAGGGGAGCCTGGGTGCCTACCAATCACAACGCGGCATCTCAGCATTGTGATTGGCTCAGGGGAGCCTGAATGCTTCTTGTTCCGGCCCCAGGGGCGAGATGGAGACACGGAAAAGAGACGCGGCATCAGGATTTTTTTTTAAATTTAAACTGGATAGTAGAGCTCACTGGCACTGCGCTTCTTGACCACAAATCACAAAACCTATCTGTGCTTCTTGGCTTCTGGAAAGTGGAGGAATGCACATCCTGTAGGTCTACTGAACACATCATGTATCCTTTAGTGAGTTAAGGTTAAATCTAATGGAGAGCTATCTGTCCTGATCCATTTGTTGGTGAAACAAAGATCTAAATTGCACCTGAAGTTCTTCTGGCACAAGACTTCTATATATGGAAGGCGGCTAAATAGATGCCTTTTTTCCCCTTTGATGATGGAGTAAAGATTCTATTGCTCCATTCTTTAGCAATGACAATGTCTCCCTGCACAGTTCAGTAAGTATTTGGAGTATATGTCAGTGGCCACTCTTTTTACATGTTGAGTGAAATAACCCCCTACCCGAGTGGAGTACAGAGGAGGTGAGGGGCAGAAATAAGAGGAGTCATTGCCAAGGGTTGGACAGTGGTTATCTAGACAAGTTAGCTGACTGCGCTTGACTGGCCAATTTGATTTCGGAGCCACACCTTTGATGGTTAAGAGTAAATTTGTTGTTCAGGGTGATACGATCATTAAGGAGATTGAACCTTGTGTCTCTGAAAATAGTGACGGTCTTTGATGGTGATGGGGGTTGAGGGGGTGTCTTAAAAATGTTTTGGGACTGTCCAGGCCACCTGCCATAAGCGTCTTTGCTTTGATCTTCATATGAGCAAAAGCACCCACGTGTTCTAAGACCCCATTCTCATGAGCCAGGCAATGACTCTAAGACAAACCTGCCAGTCAAGGCCTCATGGGACTGGAACCTCTGGACTTCTTAAAGGCGCAGAGGGCTCTTTTCACTCTTGTATATATTAAGCCTTAATATTAAGCCTAACAAGCTTCTTCTTTCCCTCATTATAGAAAGACTCAGGCAACAGTTTGGATTTAAAGGTGCTTCAATGCCGTTTTGAGTAAGGTTCTTAATTTTGAAAAGCGGAAAGAATCCATTCTTTGATATGGCTTTGTGGGAGCTCTTGAACACTGGACATGCAAGTGATTGATTGGTCATTTCAGCTCATTGCTGATTTTGATTGATTAGTACCAATTACTGCTTTGGTTGTTTCGTAACTTGTGTGAAGGCATTTGATCATCGTTAAAGAAAAAGCATTTCTATGATAGCAATGCTGCTCTATGGGGCCTGACCAGGTAAACAGACCTCCCCATTGCCTCACCATCAAATGGACTTCCTTCATTATAGCTTTGTACATGGATCAATATAATGAACCCTCTCAAAGCAACCTTCTCTGAAAATGGCAGCCTTCCTTCTTTCATCATCAAATCAACTCAAGAACAGCCCTAAGCATCCCTTCTGTGCATTTTCAGTGCTTCCCAAGCCTAAGAAAATTCACGAATGCCCTTAAGACAGGTCAGATCCATTCACTTTTGTGTTCAATTATTTTATAGAAATTTTAAGGTATGCATCACAAAAACAGAAACAAAGAAAGAGTGATGTTCACACATCTGTATAACAAACAATGTAATTAATCAAGAAGGATATGAGGAGGCTGCAAGATGTGGTAGGATTAACTGAGTGTCCTGCATCGTACTCTAACAATATGCCGGAAGATATAGTAGTGTACATAATACATCAAATAGTAAATTGACATACCAGTATATAAAAGAGAAATATAGAGAAGGTAGAACAAAAAAAAAAGAGTAGGGAAAATATGTATAGTACGGGAGGATAGAGTCTGTATCAATTTGGGGTATGAGGTGTGTGGTCAGGTAAAGTATATTTGGTAATGAACAATTTTCTAGCTAACGTAACAGAAAGTTTCAATTTTAATAAGGACTGGGAGGCGAGGATTATGCTTTACTTTCTTCACTTTAATTTCACAGAAGCTATTTTTAACGGAGTAAACAAAACCACATTTCCCAGAAACCACAGGGAAATTGGTAAAAACGAAGAAAAGACAACATAGTCCCATGATCCAAGCAGGAGTCAGGATCTACCATATAGTCCCTTGTCTCTGTCTTGGTTATGCTCTTTCATTGCGCGAGTCACGCCCTCAGTCTTTTCCTAGGCGTCCTACTTTCCAGTGTCCCCTCCTGGAACAAAAAAAGTGAAATCAGCACCAGAATTCGACTCTACCAAATTGATTAAAGAGTCAAGGATGATGAAATGGATGTATGACGTAATCATGCATGCTTTTACAAAGCATTCCTTTACAACGCGGGCAATAAAACGAACGCGTCATAGGTGTTCCATTACAACGCAAGGAGTTACAACAACTTGCCTTAGGGAAGCGTTGGACTTTGGAATAGTATATTTTATTACTTCAACTCCAGTCTGTGCAACAGTAGGGAAGGTGTTGGATTTAAAATCCAACAACGCGTTCCCTAAAGCAAGTCATTGTAACGACTTGTGTGGTAATGGAACGCGTTGTAACGACGCGTTAGTTGTAGTGCCTGCGTTGTAATGGCACTGCGTAGTTCTGTCTACGTCGTAAACGCTGCTTCCCTGTTGACACATCTATGAACAGAGAAAAAAACTTTCAATCAGCTAACATCAGGGAATTCGAAGCACATTACTTACTAGTTACGGTAAAAGGAATTCCAGAGCGGGTGGGATACCAGAAGAGACTTTTTGACGTTGATGACAAAACCGAGGCTCTCCAAGAGGTCGACCGCTCGTTGTAATTGCAGAGTCAACGCTTGAGGATCAGGTGCCAAAAGAAGCATATCATCAAGATACATAACAAGACGAATTCCCTGCGCTCGAGGGTACTCCACGATGGGTTTGAGCACCTTCGTGAAGCACCAAGGAGTGGAGGAAAGACTGAAAGGCAGTCAAACTGCAGGAACTTCCTGTGTGGAGGAAAGATTGGATAGCAAGATACGCTTACTTAAAATCCAAACGGACCATCCGATCCGCTGGTGCAGGACATCCCTCAGGAGATGAATCCCCTCCATTTTGAAATGGTGGCTAACCCGACATTCCTTGAGCTCGCATAGGTTGCGACCCCCGTCTGCTTTCCCTGCTAAGAACATATTGCTGGCCAAACCCTGCGGGTGAGGAGATGTAAGACAAATAGCTCCTTTCTCTAGGAAGGAGGTAACCTCTGCATCCACCAAGTCTGCTTCTTGCCTTGAAAACTGAATAGGTCTGGCCATGTCTCTTGCCATGAAAGCCCTCAGAACGCTATGTGGAAACCCTGTACAGTCTGCAAAACCCAAGCATCATTTGTGAGTGCCCCCCACACGTACAAAACTGGCCAGGCGACCTCCCACTTTTAAGAGAAAGGAGGTAGATACATTTACCGGAATCTGAGGCAGCATTGGCACCTCTGACCCCACGGTCTCTTGAGCGCCTGCCGCAGGTCAGGCAGAAATTACCATAGCAGGTTTCATCTTGGATCTGTCTGCGCCTGGAGACTTGCCCTCTGGAGTTTTGGAAGGACTGGCCATTAGCGGCCCCTACCTCGACCGGCCCCACGGAAAACCCAGGAGGAGTACACCTGCTTAATAGAAGACTGGGCTTTATCTAATGATTTGAAAGTGTTCACAAACTCCCAAGCTCTTTAATAAAAGGCTCCCCAAACGTCCTCTCTGGGCTACCGCCCCGGCTTCAGAACCTGCGAAGTCTGCAATTTGGGGTCGACTTTAATGAGAAACGAGCATCTCCACTCAGTAGAGAGCGCACAATTGGCGTTACCAAGAACACCAGATGCACGCTGAGCCCAACCAGAGAGGGCCTCCAGGGCAATAAGGGCACCAGATGCTTTGGCATCTTCGCCATGTCTAGGATCATAGTGGCAAGGCCAAGGACATCCAAGAGTTTATTATGGCATGCCCGCCAGGACCTGTCGATCCCCTTCTTGGGATCTTTAATAAATTTAACTAGTAAGGTGGACATCCTGGGGTCTAACTCTGGGGTTTGAGCCATCTTGTCATCCAGAGAGGGGTGAGCACATTCTGTCCGGAGGCGACTACGGGCCTCCTTTCCCATGGGGGTACGAATCCTACTCGCCACATAATTTGCAACCTTTGAGGAATGTGTCCATTCGGACGACCGAGGGTGGAGGACCTGTTCTGGGAATAACAAAACTGCACGTCACAAACAATATAGAATTTGCGCTACAACAGTGCCACTTAGCAGCCGGATGGCAACACTGCACTCTGCCAACTCAAACTAGGGAAAATATAATGTCAAAGTCGCCTAGGAGCGCAAATGCGGTTCTGCAACTCATAGCACATGCATACCCAAGCAGGCATACAGTCAATAATCATTAAGAGAGAAGGAAAACAACACCTATCTTTGGCTGTGAGCAGCGACGAAATAGGATGACCAGGACAGAGACAAGGAACTGTATGGTGGATCCTGACAAATGACTTGTTTCCCTGTGGTTTCTGGGAAATGTGGTTTGGTTGATTACTTCAGAAATGACTTCTGTGAAATTAAAGTGAAGAAAGTAAAGCATAATCCGAGCCTCTGGTCCTGACATAGAATTGAGGAGCGCTGGTAGTACTCGTGTCTGAAAAGGTAGTCAAAGGCCTATAAGGATTGCTATTGTATTGGGGGGAGGCTTGATCTTTTGTATGTTCAGATCTAGTTTTTTCCAGAGTTGTTTAGATGGCCTATTGGAGGTTAAGATATTGTCTAAGCTCCTAATAAAAGAGACCCAGGCCCACTAGGTGTGAGATGAGATGTTGCTGGAGTGTTTCCATTCACAAAGGATTCTCTTGATACCTATGGTTAGGAGCAGGTCAAGAAGAGATAAGTCACTGTCTGACAGTTCGTGCAATATGCCTAAATACCTGGAACCAATGCTGACAAGTCAGGGGTTTAATGTAATATTCGCCAGGAATATATCACAGATTATTTTCTCTATCTCAGACAACAAAATCTGGTCTTGAGGCAGTAGAAAAACGTGTTTCTGGTCTGCTTGGTTATGATCACAGCTCCAACATAAGGGAGAGTCAATAAGACCTTGTTTGTGTAATCTCATGTGTGTCCAGTAGCTTAGGTGAAGAGCCCAAAATTTACATTGAAATAGTATTGGTGATATTTTGTGATGGAAGCATTTATACCATATGTGTTCCCATGATTTCCTTGAGGATGGTGGTCTCAGAGTTCTATAAGGGATTCTTCCGATTTCGTGTTAAGTTCCCGGGAGAGCTTGTTGTCAGTTTTACCAAATGTTAGAAATTGGGTCTCTAGTTTGCAGAGGTATGCAGCCTGTCCAAGTAGGGACCACAATCCTAGACAGGGTAAGTCAGATACACACCCTAAATTAACCTGTGCAACACTTAAAACAGTGAAACAGTGGAAACACTACACAAAAATAATCCACACTACGTTAGAAAAATAGATCTTAATGTAATGAACAAAACAAGAACAAAATGACAAAAATCAAATAAGTAGAACCAGAGTTATGAATTTTTAAAGAATAAATTGAAATATAGTGCTTAAAAGCATAAAGCACCAACCGGGGATATCTGGTCGTGCTTGACAGGAGTAAATCCAAAAGTTCAGGCCAACCGCGATGTAGCGAGGCTCGGATACAGGAGCCTTGTGGGGCCTGCTGCAAACAGTACCTTCTCGGCGGATGCGTCGACGACGAGAAGCAAGATGCGAGCAGCAGTTGGAGGTGATGCATCGGTGTCGATCCTTAGGATTATAGGAGATGCCTAAGTTCTGATTCGCACAGTTGGAAATGCATCGCTGTCGAGCCCCTTGCAATGAAGGCAATGCATAATCGCCGAGCCACACAGCCGGCGATGCGATATCCTCGTCTTCGGTGGCAGAAGCGATGTGTCAGGGTCGAGGTGAGATGCGTCGGTTTTGACCTGAGCAACAATGGCAATGAGTGGAGTTTTGCAGAGGACAGCCAGAAAAACCACATCCAAGGGCCTAGGACTGGATTGGCACCACTTGGCAGGGTAGGACTCACAGTTGCCACATTCAGAGGCTGTAGCAGGGTTGAATGACGTCTTTGATGTTCCTGAGACTTCAGAACAGGAGGCAAGCCAGCAAGCCCTTGGAGTCACTCAGTTCTGGGGATGTAGAGATGCAGGTCCAGTCCTTCTCACTACCAGGCAAGGAGGGAAGCAGGCAGCAGGGCAGGCACTGCAGAGCAGGAGTCCTGCAGAGTGACAGTCTTTTCAGCATCACAGCAGTGCAGTCCTTCTTCTTGGCAGAGTGTCCTCAGGTCCAGAAGTGTACTGAGCTGGTGGTGTCAGGGTTCCAGCACTTATACCCAGTTGTGCCATTGAAGTGAGGGAGACTTCAAAGAGATGCCTTTGAAGTGCACAAGGTCCCTACCCCTCCAGACTCACTACATGGGGGTATGCAGCTCTTTGTGAGTGGACAGTAACAGCCCTATTTAGGTGCAAGTGTCAGCTTCTCCATCCCATCCTGCCCAGGATGGTCCATCAGCCTGTTTATGGCCCATCAGGATGTAAATGGCCCATCAGGCACACCTAAGCTTTCTTTGCGTGTGGCTGTCTAGAGGGATTGCACAAAGCCCAGCTGTCATCCACCACAGACGTGTATTCAGTGTAACAGATGGCATGGTTAAAGTAAGAAAATGACAACTTTCTAAAAGTGGCATTTTCGGACTTGCAACTTCAAATCCAACTTTACCATAAGTTGTGATTTTAAACTATGAGTACAGAGACACCAAACTCAAAATATCTATCTTTTCCCAATTGGGAATTACACTTCTAAAATGTAATAAAGTTATCCCAATGTTAACCTATGTAAGAGTTTTTCACTACCTGGGCATATAAAACTTAAAATTACATGTCCATCTTTTTTAATTCACTGCACCCTGCCCTGGGTCCTCCGCAGGGCCTACTTTAGGGTTGACGTATATGTACTAAAAAGGAAGGTTTGGGCCTGGCAAGAGGGTTAACTTGCCAGCTCGAAATGGCAGTTTGACACTGCACACATAGGCTCTGCAATGGCAGGCCTGATACATGTTTAAAGGCTTCCTACTAAAGTGGGTGCCACAATCAGTGCCGCAGGCCCATTAGTAGCATTTAATTTACAGACCCTGAGCACATGTAGTGCATTTTACTCGAACTCATAATCAATTTAAATATGCCAATGTTACCATGTTTTAGTAAAAGAGCACATGCACTTTAGCACTGGTTAGCAGTGGTAAAGTGCCCAGAATACTAAGGCCAAGCAAAACAGGAGGTCAGAAGGCAAAAAAAGTCAGCATGAGATGCAGTCAGCCTTGTATGTATAGATATTTTCCTTTAGAGCTGATTTTAGTTTGAGAAATCTATAGAAATCAAGACTGGGTAGTGCATCTTTTTGTAGGAGCACTGAAAGGGAGAGAAATGTGTCCACATCCTGGTAAAGATCTCTAATGGTTCTTATGCCCTTTTCGGCCAAGTCTTCCTACATGATCAGTTTCCAGTTAATCCTAATGCTTTATTTAATCAAAGAGATCTGAGTATGAACTGCAGATTTAATGTTGAAATTTCCAGTCTAAGATTTTGACAGCCTTGATCGTATCGGTTGAAATATCTAGTGAAAATGTAACATGCAAGTTAGGGATGCTGTGTAGGCTGATGAAGGAGAGGGCTTTTATTATGACATTTTTTATATCAAGCCACAGCGGAGAAGTCTGTGGTAAGAACAACCATCCAGCCTTTCGTAGTAAAAAGGATGATTGATAATTTTGAAAGTTAATTCGGTAAATTTAAGCCGCCATGTCTTTTGTGAAGTTTCAGATGTTTGATGGCGATTCTATGTTTTTTATACTTTCAGAGCTATTCGGAGATCAGTTTGTCAATACTTTTAAAGAAATTTGCAGAGAGAAAAAGGAGAAACATGCTGGTGATGTGATTTATTTGGGGAGAAATCATCATTTTGATACGTTTCGTTCTGCCTCACCATGTAATGGACTTAGGAGACCACGATTCTAACAGATTTTTAATTTTTGAGGTGAGGGTATTTTTAATATGGATTTTTGTGTCTGCAAGAGTATGATTGAAATATATTCCTAAGTATTTCAGAAATTTTGATTGCCATTTACATCCGGATAAGCCAATAATGGATGAATAGCAAAGATTATTGAGTGGAAAGATTTCTGTTGTGTCCTTATTGGGAGAGTAACCTAAAGTGAGTGCATACTTGTTAATAATCTCCAATACTGCCAGAATGGCCAGGTCTGCTTTTTCAGTAAATGTTAGGATGCATCTGCGTATGCGACCAATTTTTGGGGGCCAGAGGCAAAGGGGATGCCTTTAATATGGGGAGATGATCTAACACAGTATAACAGTGGTTCGATGGTCAACAAGAAAATCAGAGGGGATAATGGGCACCCCTGTCTAGTTCCTTGAGGTAAGTCAAACTTTTCACAAATATCATTAGTGATGCATATTCTTGCGAGTATGAGGCCATGACCATGCACTCAAATGATTGACCAAGAGCGAATTTCTTTAGCACTGCTTTTAGGAAGGTTCAGTAGACTTTATCGAAGGCCTTCTCTGCGTCTAATGCCATGGCCATTGCTAGGGTAGAAAACAATTTTGCTTTCCCTATTACATGGGTAAAGAGTCTTATATTGTCAGAGGCAAGTCTTCCTTTAACGAAGCCTAGGTGCAGTGAATTAATTTAGGTAAAACCTTTTCCAGTCTCAATGCTAATACTTTGCCTTAAATTTTACAGTCAACGTTCAATAGTGATATTGGTCTTTAATTTTTGGGATCCAGTGGGTCTTTCTCTTCTTTGTTGATTACTACGATAGAGGCTTCTGAAAGTGTTTCTTTTAACTCCCTTGAATCAGAAAAGGGTCTAAAGAGCTGTTCTAGATGAGGAAGTAGAGTTGCCTGGAAAGTTTTGTAAAAGGAGGCAGGGAAGCCATCTGGTCCCGAAGCTTTCCCACTTTTGAGGGAGAGAATAGCCCTTGTGATTTTGGACGTTAGGATTGATTTGGCCAGATCCGAGCTCCCATCTTCCTCCAAAGCAGGCAGATTGAAACTTGTAAGGTATTACTGACAGGTTTCAAGATTTACCAGTTTCTCAGGGTTATAAAGGAATTTGTAGAAGAACTGAAAAGTTTTCAGGATGTTAGCTTTGTCAAGATGTATTGTACCCTCCTTGTCTTTAATGGCTGAAATAGTTGATTAACTGGTTTTATATTTAAGGTAACGAGCTAAAATTCTATCTGCTTTGTTGCATTCTATGAATGATTAGGCTTTGCAAAGGTTAACCCATTTATGAGCTTTTTCACTTAAAATCTTATTAAATTCGTATTTAAGAGGTTTCAGCGATAGCATCAGGTCCTTGTTTTGGGAACGTATGAATTCTTGTTATAGAAGTTTGATTTCTTTTTCTAGGGTTGTAGGTTTGGTATTTAGTATTTTGTTTTTGTTAGACATTATACTAATCATTGTACCCCTTAAGGTTGCATTCATTGCATCCCAAATGTTAGTAATGGGAATGGCATCTGATAAGTTCTCCTGAAAGAAGTGATTGACCGCATTGAGAATTGTTTCTTTAGCAATTGGATAGTTTAATACTTCTTCATTCATTCTCCAGATCTCAAGGTCTTGTAAGGTGATAATAAAGTCTATATTCATAGACATACAGGCATGGTCAGAGGTTGCAATGGGTTAAATTGTGGGATTAGAGACCTGGGTGCTAAATAGCTACCGATTAGAAGGTAACCTATCCTAGACATAGAGTTATGAGTATGTGAATAGAGTGTGAATTCATTACCGGTGGGGTTATAGAGCTTCCATGGATCACTAAGTTCATGATTCTTGAGTAGGTGTGTGAGCAGCCTATGTAATTTGTTTGAGCAGAAATAAAAGGCAGAGAGTCTGTTATTAATTATATCTTTTGAAAGGTTAAAGTCACCTCCTAATACAAGGCTAGCATTGTCAGGGAGACCAGTTGTGTTCAATTCAGACCAAAAGTCGGGGGCTTCACAGGTAGGAGCATATATACTGATAATATAGAAATTGGACCCCTGTATGTTCAATTTGGTAAGCAGCCATCTCACAGCATTATCATGAGTTACTTCTAGGCAGGAGATCCCTGTTTTCTTTGCAAGCAGTCTGTCCATTCTTTTTTTAACAGCTGGGGAGCTATAACAACTATCAATCCATGCACTATTCATGAATTGTACCTCCTTTCATCCAATTCTTGTTTCTTAGAGAAGGATGATATCTCCTTTCTGTTTATGACAGTGATCTAAAATGTTGTTTCTTTTTACCGGGTGGTTAAGGCCTTTGACATTGAAAGAAATTATTTGCATCGGTCTATTAGAGGCGGCCATTGGTTTAATGCATTTGAGTACCACTATGATCGGCGTGATGGCTGAGCTAAATGTGGGAAAAGAGTCAAAGAGGGAATACTGGAAAGCAGGGAACAGAAAAAAGGGATGGAAAAGTGTAAGAAGAACCCAGAAAAAACCCAAGCTCATTACCCACCCTCCTCCTGACCCACTCAGTAGACAAGAGAGCAGTGCAGGCTACAGATAGTCACCTCGCAGTGATCTGACGTGTAGGGTCCAGTATGTTAAAAGGAGCTGAAGACCCTTGAGGATAAGAGCACCTAATAGAGAACATCAAAACCAAGTATAATCAAGTATAACCAAGTAGTATCAAGTAAGATAAGTATAGTTAAGTAAATTCCAAAAAACAAGTATCACCAATGACAATCTCCGTTGTCTAGTGTGAAAATGTTGGTAACTACAGGAACTACAGAGATTGCAATATTAAATTACAGGCTAATCATAAAAAAGCTAAGAAAGTTATGGAGCCACATGATGACATATAGGGCCTGATTTAGATCTTGGTGGACAGGTTACTCCGTCACAACGGTGACGGATATCCGGTCCACCAAAACTAAATCCCATTATATCCTATAGGGTTTATATCACGGTTGATGGGATATCCGTCAGCGTCGTGATGGAGTAATCCGTCCGCCAAGATCTAAATCAGGCCCTTATTGAAGGTCACGGTATGTAGTATATGAAAGCAAAACAAAACATAGTACTTGGGTGAGCACTTTTCAGACATAAAGTGTTTATACTAATGTCGCACCCCAGGAAGTAATGTTGAGACAACAGTCATCAAGCTCATTGAGGCAAAAATGCTGTGAGGCAACAGTGACAGATTCAAAGAGCAGATATCCTGAAGTACCTCACAACTCCCTGCTGCATGTCATGCATCATAGAAATTTTGCCCCATCTGGGCCAGGTAATGATAGATAGACATAGCTTGGTTGTGCTAAGAGACCTTGCTAAGTACCGGGTATCTATAGAAGATTGTTGGAGGACTTCCATAAAGATCTCCAGATCCAGTGGTTTGCTGAAGTTTGATGGTCCGTCGAGTCGGGAGACCATGATAAGTTCTACGATGCCATACAGAAGTGTTGAAGTGATTTGATGAAGTTCCCAAGATCCAATGGTTCGTTAAAGAACATATTTTTCCCGTTATGGAACATTCTCACTTTAGAAGGACATGCAAAAGAGAAGGGGATATCCTCCACCTTTAGTGAAAGTCTTAGCGCTAAAAAGCCTTTTCTTCTTGTTATTGTGGCCTTGGCATATTCTAGCAAGATATTGAATTTTGCTCCATTCCAGTTGAGCACTTTCATTTTCCACATGCCATTGAGGATCACCTTAGAGACAGGTCTCTTTCCAGAGTAGTTATACTCCGCGACAGTAGGAAAGCCTTCCTTTTCTGTTCATTCTGCAGATCCTCAGTTTTACTTATTCCCTATTCTGCTTCTTCCAGGCGGTTAACCAAGGCTTTAACATCACTTTGCAAGCCTGACATTTCAGACTGTAAGGAGTGAGTGTTTGTTTTGGTTGTTAGCGTAAGATCATGTAGCGCATTTAGGCATTGCAAGATAATTTCCATTTTTGCTGCCATATCTTGTTTACCTTTAATTGGGTAGTCAGGCATCAGTGGTTTCTATTTGGAGCTCTTTGTGCCAGGTTTCTGGTCTTTATGCTCTTTTGCAGACTTTATATCTCTATCTTTGATGTCCCCCATTATTACATGAGAAGTAGTGAGGGTCCTGATAGAAAAACTATGCAGAGTGGGGGATAAGTAAATTAAATGATGATGAGATGACAGGAGATACGATGATTTGTGAATACAGTTGGAATTCCTTCAAGTATAGCACATTACACAAGTACCATTTTGCGGTATGCACAATTGTCTTGGCAATCTGTGGCTATGGGTTAGATTCTCAATGATCTCCTGTGCTTGCGAGGTAGGCAGATCTATATATTGATCCAGTCACCAAGGTCGCTAGTTAGCTGAGAAGCGACAGGGATTGTCCCAAAGAAAAGTTATGCTTAGTGGGAATCAGAATGCATGGAGAATTTGTCCTTTCATGTCTGAAAGGATGTCGGTTTGAAGACAATAAGAAAGAGTTTTGCTAGGAGTAGATAAGGCAGCATAAGTGCAGGTAGGTTGTGGCAAATCAGTATTCCACATTATCAACTGGAAACATGCTTCTGTTCAGGGGATCAATATTCACACTGGCTTAAATATGAATAAGGAGGTGCATGACATTTAAGCCACAAGAAAGCATGACAATCAAACTCTGGTAGCACTCATCATGCTTCAAATGTGTCATTTATATTGAGCATTTCCTGTTGTGCCCAGAGTAATTAGAATGAAGATTATCATCCTAAAATTAGATCCTGTGTGGTGCGTCACAGTTGGTGGTTCATTGCACCGTTGAAGAGTAGCCTCTGAGCACCCCCTTGACACGTTGCTCAGAAGATGGCGGCGTCAAAGCAACTGAGAGCCGGGCGGGGCAGCTGCTACTTTCTGCAGAACACCTGGGCTCTGAAAAGGGACAGTTTTAGTCAGGTGTCATACGCCTCTGGAGGTAGAACGTTGAGGTATATTAGGACCATGGTGGTATGTCACGTAATAGATAGATCAGTCCGTGGGCGCCCTCTTGCTGTGTTTCTCATAAGATGGCATCTGCTCTACAATGAGCCAGGTGGCATTACTGCTCTTTGTGGCATTCTTTGGCTCGATCGCGGCCAAAGGAATGGACACTGAGGTCAGGACACATTCCGCTGTGCTTAACCCACACTTCAGTTATGATCCGGTTGGGGATTCAGCAGCTAGATTCTTTTTAGTATACCCCTAAGTCGGAGCTCCTCATTAGGCAGCCATTTGGCCAAGCGCTGGCCACACCCTCTGGTCAGATCCATTCACTACTAAAATAACCATTCCTGGACACAGCCTACCTCATCAATTTCCGCCTTATGGCTCACCTTTCATTCATAATATAAATCACTGTTGCCACCCAGCAACAGGAACACATGAACAAGAATAATATTCTACAGGACTATTAATCAAACTTCAAACAGGGCAGCAGCACTGAGACAGCCACACTGCAAGTAGGTAAGAATGACCTCCTCTTCAATGACAGTAACAACGGCTGCCTCCTGGTCCTGCTTGAATTCTCTGCTCTGATCAACACACTGAAAAAACATCAACCGGCACCAACTCGTACAAATTAGTTCCACAAGATAACAGTGTCAAGAGCAGGACCCAAAGGTTCTCTCTTGATCTCGTTTTCTGCTTCCCTGAAATATGGGCAATGCCTTTCTAAAGCTACATTGCTATCACACTAGAATATTCACATGTAAAGAGCAAATCACAGATCTGGAGAAAATAGGCACATGTACAACCATCTCCAGGGCATGTTGAAGCCTTCACAATATGAAGGACATAGAGAAGCCTTCAAGACGAATAGGCTCAGACAAAGTTAGCACCAGACAGCACTGAATTGGAACAAGGAGTTAAAAGTACCAGCTAGAATGGGAGCAGAACTAGGAAAAATAGGGACAAAGAAATGAAGACTTAGAAGAGACAAAACTGCCAAAAAACACCATGGCTGCATTGTAACACAGCTATAAAGAGAAAGCTGTCTAACATAGAGAAAACCCAGGAAACAGGAAGTTGCAAGTAGCCCCATGCTTCTTGATGCTCGCCATGAAGTGCAGCAGGAGTCTCCGCTTTGCTTCCTCTGGAGCATTCATAGATAAGGTTGAGAGCCAGGAGTGTTCACTAGGCAGATAGTCTTCCCAATGTACCAAGAACTGTAGACTATTTCTTAAATAATGGTAGTCAAAAACTTCACTAATATCATACTTGGGATGCCCATCAAATGAAACAGAGGGAGGTGGGGTACAACTATAAAAAAAAAACGATCTGTCACAAACTGTTTATTTGGGAAACATGAAAAGTTGCGTGAACCTCCTGGAAGTAAGCAGTTGCATTAAGCAGCAGAGTTGATCTGTTTGACTATGGCAACTGAACCAAAGATCCATGGGAGAAACCTGGCAGGTAGTTACCGCAAAGGTAGAAATCATGAACACAATCAAATTCTGTTTCCCAACTGGCACTTTGGAGCAGGACTTCTGGGAACGTAAATCTTAGACTTCATTTGTAACTTAGATTGATGTAGGTTTTAGGCAATTATTTGTCTCTCCAAATGTAACTTTTCTAAGAAACCGCAAGCAGCAGGGACCAAAGGAGTTGTTGCAGGTGCTGTAGGAATTGATCGAAGATAAAATTCTTAGAGACAGAAAAAAAGGAGAAATCATAGTGGCAGAGTGGGCAGCATTACTATAAGTGTATTTAGCCATAGGCAAAAATTCAACCCAGTTACTTTGCGAAGCATTACAAAAGCGAAAGACATACTGAGCTCTTCTGCCTGACACTATTGTATGAGGCAAACCATCTAAATATAAAACATCAGTTATAAATCGCTTGGCCATATTAGCAGCAATGGGACTACTACGAAAGAGAGAAAATCTGCCATCTTGTAAAATACATCTACTGTGACCATAATGACTCAGTACCGATTTGATGGTGCCACATCCACAACAAAATCATTTGACAAGGTATGCCAGGATTTCGATGATACAGAAAAAAGTTACAAATATCCAAAAGGTTTGTCATGAATAGCCTTTGCCTGTGCGCAGACTGTACAGGACTTAAAGATCCGACATCTTGATGAACTAAGGGCCACCAAAATAGTGTTGGATTAGGTCATGTGTGGATAACCAGCAAACGCTGTCTAATGGCACATATTCAAGACTTGCACTAGTAGATTCATGGAAGGAATAGGTGGGTTTGTTGAACGAAATAGAGGTTATGACGATAGGTCAAATTACTTTTACTTTGTAAAGTATTTAAGTCTTCCTGAGGCAACTAAGCTTGGGCATCTCTTACCCTTTGATAAATTAAACAAAAAAGAGGTATTACTCGATCAGGAAGTAGAAACAATGGAGTCTCTGAGTCACCTGCTATGCCCCTCGAAGATCCAACTTTGTAAATATTGTTGTTCATTGTCCTGACTCCAAGATATCTTTTAGTGGTAGTGGGCAACTGTCTTTGATGGTTACTTTATTGAGTTCCCTAAAATCAATGTGTGGCCTTAGTTCTTGAGATTATTTGGGCATACAAAAAGACCCCCTTATCCTGTTCAGGTAAGGAATACATTCTTCCAATGAGTCTAACTGCACCAGGTGTGAAAGAAATTGAAAGGCAAACTTCCTGTGAAGGGTTAGGGAGAAAACAGTGGCACATACAAACATTCATGATAATGTCCAGGTAAGAAAGGAAAAGAAGCAATTGTAGGGACAGTTACAGCCTCAACAGTATTCTCTCAAGGGGTAACCAGAAGAATAACAATTATCCTTACAGAGCTGGGACAACCAAGTTCATAGTTTGCATTGACCAGTTCAAATAAGAATCATGTCACTCTAGCCATAGGCTGCCTAATATCTTTGTTATCAAATCAAATGAAAGCATCTCTTCATGCGTTCCCATTATATATTCTGAGTTCTGGAATTAGTTGGGCAGACACTGAAATAACTGAACTAGAATCATATCAAGATTGCATTTGTAGAGCAAATAAACAGGAGCTGGAACATCCCAAAGTATTAAAAAACGATAAGGGAGATGAGAGCTATGTGCCCCTCACTCTATTATAGTAGACCGGACTTGCTGTTTCACTGAAAACGAAATGGTCTTATAGGGCCTTTCGAGACTTTGATAAAGGCCCCATCTTCATCGGTTCCTTCTGTGAGGTGTGGCTTGGCAGTTCGGGCTGGACTGTTCCCCCAAGGAACAGGGTCAAGACTGATTTGCATATGGCTGGGTCCAAACTGGGGTGGTGTGGTGAGCAAAAGAATGATGGATTTAACCCAGATCCTTGTGACTGCGGGTGAATGTTTGCATTGTCCAGCATTCCGTCCATCAATTGTTTCTTTTGCATTTGTCGCCCTAAGTGGGAAGGGTATGCCCAGACGTGGGTCCCGTGCTCACCACACCACTGGATTCAAGCTAGCCTGGCTGAAGAAGGGTGATGCCCTGAAACCGGTCCTAGGATGCTTGTTTCCGGTCCAGGGAGGACCTGGCTTGGCAGTTCGGGCTGGACTGTTCCCCCAAGGAACAGGGTCAAGACTGATTTGCATATGGCTGGGTCCAAACTGGGGTGGTGTGGTGAGCAAAAGAATGATGGATTTAACCCAGATCTTTGTGACTGGGGGTGAATGTTTGCATTGTCCAGCATTCCGTCCATCAATTGTTTCTTTTGCATTTGTCGCCCTAAGTGGGAAGGGTATGCCCAGACGTGGGTCCCGTGCTCACCACACCACTGGATTCAAGCTAGCCTGGCTGAAGAAGGGTGATGCCCTGAAAGCGGTCCTAGGATGCTTGTTTCCGGTCCAGGGAGGACCTGGCTTGGCAGTTCGGGCTGGACTGTTCCCCCAAGGAACAGGGTCAAGACTGATTTGCATATGGCTGGGTCCAAACTGGGGTGGTGTGGTGAGCAAAAGAATGATGGATTTAACCCAGATCCTTGTGACTGGGGGTGAATATTTGCATTGTCCAGCATTCCGTCCATCAATTGTTTCTTTTGCATTTGTCGCCCTAAGTGGGAAGGGTATGCCCAGACGTGGGTCCCGTGCTCACCACACCACTGGATTCAAGCTAGCCTGGCTGAAGAAGGGTGATGCCCTGAAACCGGTCCTAGGATGCTTGTTTCCGGTCCAGGGAGGACCTGGCTTGGCAGTTCGGGCTGGACTGTTCCCCCAAGGAACAGGGTCAAGACTGATTTGCATATGGCTGGGTCCAAA